>OY992532.1:186976345-189376345 GCA_963921185.1 Dasysyrphus tricinctus | reverse complement strand
AACAGAAGCATGTTTAACAATATGTTTAAATTAGTGCAAATAGAATTCAATTTAAATCTACCTCATATTTATTCAGATTCAAAAATACTATTATTTTGGGTAAAATCTGTTTAAATCAAAGTAAATCATGTTTAATTATTACATTGGAAGCTAGACGTAACTTTTAACATGAATTCAAGCCTAATTGAGTTTGATTTTCGAAAGACCTGTTAAATTATTTTTCTCACTTAAAAATGTAAAACATGAAATTAACATGCACGAGTTTGTTTCAAATATAAATGCAGTCAAAATATTAAAAAGAGACAGGGATTGAACAAATATGTTTAATTTAAACTCGAATCAATTTAAATTAAACACAAAGGAATACAAACATAACTGCAACTGTCTTATGATTTTTATAGACACTTGGCGTCTAACAAAATTGCAAAAGAATCCTTCGCGACCACCGTTCGTGAAAAATATTCAAACAGTTCAAAAATTAGTGCCACCGTAGTATCGTCGCGTCGGTCCAAAGGTAAAACTCACTAAGTGCGGAACAAAATGTTCAAAAAAATGAGAATGAAATGCATTTTTTTAATCCAAACAGTGTAATTTTGCCCAGTTTTTATAAAGACATTGAAAGCTATGCCTAGAAACTTAATTTAAAATTTTGCGAAAACTGACCTTTTAGCATCAAAAAGTATGTTTCTATCTTTCAATCCCATTTATTTCAAAAGTTTAATTTGTTAGTAGGTGAGTTTTAACTTTGAACCGATAGCATATGTATTATAGCTATATAGGAACCGCTCCCAGCATTAAAATAGAATAAATTCGTAATATATTTAAAGGATATAGCATCTATTTGGAAAACCTAACATTAAAATCATTTGTTTTAAACAGAAAACATATTTGACCCAAACACGAAAAATATTCAAAAAAATAAATATGATTCTATTTGAAACAACATCTAATGAAGTTAATTAAAACAAACAGAAATATCCTTATGTTAAATAGAAAGCATAGTAAATTTGAACAAAATCATGTTCAAATCGTTTCAACGATGAATTAATACGATTCTATTTAAATTAAATAGAAATCGCTTCCATGCCAAATCATATGTGTTTGAGTTTGAATTAAATAGGAATATGTTCAATATTTTTCTCAGTGTACACCCAGGAACATACTCAGGTGATTTTCAGCCACCCCCGCTAACTTCAGTACCAAAAAATTCAGAAATTTTAAACTCTCAGTATTTGCTGAGCTGATCAAAACAGGTTGCTCACCAAATATCAAATACTTAGCATTAGTAGTTTCCGAGATATAGGACTTAAAAAATCACAAAAACCATAACTGATTTACTGACTAACTGACTCACTCACTGATAGATAGATAGATAGATAAATAGATAGATAAATAGATAGACTCACTCACTGACAGATCATCAAAACTATGGAGCTTTTCCCGACACCGCAGATACTTGAAATTTCGCACAACGGTAGGTCTTGTGGTACACACAAGGAAAAAACTCAAAAATATGCAATTTTCTATTCAGGGGGCGTGGCATCTACCCACATTCCTAAAAATTCTTATACATTATTTGAAGCACTTCCGAGGGCTTGTAGTAATTAGAAAGAAAAAGATCAAAAATTGGAATTTTCCATTCAAGGGGCGTGGCATCCACCTAATTTCTCAGAATTGCTATTATTTATATGGAGCACTTTTGACTGTCGTAGAATTTTGAAACTTTGTAGAGTGGTAGGGCTTGATTTTCACCTGGCAATATAAAATCTTTGCAAAAAGGAGTAATATCACAACAAAAACATAAAAAAAAGTAATGAGATCTTAAATATGTGCCAAGCTTTAAGTTCATGATATTTAATAGGTTTCAAATATCTTATGGAAAAAAATTACGAAACAACGGTTCACGAGATGTTGTGGGATGTTCTTGTATTTCCTCCTTGAGGATAACAGCTTAGATATATGTACATTGTACATATTTTTATTAATATCGAAGTTTCTATACAAATTTATGGTAAAAAATCCAGTGGTAAAAGGTCGTTTTTACCATAATAATAATAAAATAAAGTTAACAAAAACAAAATATAATATAAATAAGGTATTATATTTGAAGATGCTAAAAAATTACGGGAGTGGAGCACTGGTACGCAACAATGTTTTTAATCCTACCATACTTAAGCTAAAATCAACAGAAGAAGCGTTCAAATTAAAAAGTTTGCACATACGATTAAGAGGTTCGGGTGTACAAAGCTAATTGGTTCTATTTGAGGAGCGAATACAAACTAGTTTTCCAATTTTAATTTGAGTCTAGTCGAATCAATTAAGGGAAAAAATGCCATCTCCTCAAAAAAAATTCAACAGTTTTGAAACTTGGTATACCTATAGTTAAAATGGTTTAGTGATGAAGTATAAAAAAGTCCCCATGGTTCCGAGGCAAGGTCTAGCGGCAGAAACGTGCAACATTATTATTTTTTTGATTTTCGTGTTAATCTTAGAAATTATATGTCTTATAAAAAAAACATATTGGTATTATTCAAACAAAAATTGACATCTAAAACTCTGGAGTTTTAGATGTCAATTTTTGTTTGAATAATACCAATATGTTCAAAACCTGCAACTCGAAACCCCTATAGAACTAGTTTTACACTGAAACTAGTTTTGAATCGTGTCAATAATAGGGCTGTTAAAAATCTATAAAAAAAATCACCTGAAAATGTTGGATGATTTTAATATGTTGCAGAAATATGATTGCAAAATGACTTTAACTCCGATATATGTATTGTTTTTTAATTCTCTTCATTCTACACGGAAAGAATTCTTGGATCATATCACGAAAAATGAGCTGCAAATTACGAAAAATTAATCCAGATTTATACCTTGGCTCCGGATTTCGTAATTTACGACTATTTGTTTGCAATTTGCAAAACTCAGCAAAATGAAGATATTTATATTCAAAAATCGTAAATCAACCCTCTTTAAGTATCAATTATGCTACCGAGAGAAAACAAAAATTGCGAACAACAAATCGCAATTTGATCCAACTATTCCTCAATTGCACAATTTGTAAATTTGCAAAAAAGATTTGTGATCACCACTTTTATATAAGAAGGTTTTATAATACAAATTCTATATACTACTGAAATAAATCAGCAAGTAGAAGACTTAGCATTAAGGATTGGACTTGTTGAATTATTGACTAAAGGCCATAAAAAAGCTATTTTGAATCAATAATTCAACAAGTCCAATCCTTAATGCTAAGTCTTCTACTTGGCTGATTTATTTCAGTAGTATAGGTATAGAATTTGTATTATAAAACTTTCTTATATAGGTAGAAACTATGCCTGGCCCCGGGCAAAAAAACTTCCAGCTTAATGATTAGGAATTCTAATCTTGTTGGATATAGTTTACAGTGGATTTTCGTTGAAAAATTCATGTAAGTTGAACTGAACTTGATACAAATTGCGTATGACAAAGCCCTCACTATGTCACTGATGAGTTCAAGTGAATACCTAAGCCGCACGAAACGCCAATTTGTAGGACTTAAGGCCATAAAAAGCTATTTTGAATCAATCACCACTTTTATTTCGTGATATTGCCACTTGGAAATATCAATCCTGCTGTACCCTTCATTTTGCAGGTATACACATTTGATTTAATTTATTTGAAACTAGCTGGCCCGCCCTGGCTCTGCCCGGGTAGACAAAAATTTCGAGAACAAATGAACAAAACAAAATTTTAATTATGATTGTGTCCTCGATTAATCAAATTCCGGATAATCGAGACTCGACTATATTTTTTTTATTTTGTCAGAACCAAATTTCATGATCGATTTTTGATTGATTTTTTTTCAAACTCAATTGATTTTTTTTTACACAAAACAGGTAAGGTACCCAGAGTGTGCTTCTGCACCTTTTTGGCAAAACTCAAGACCGAATTTACCCAAAATGACAATAACACTCCCAATACCAAAGATTTCCTGAAAAGAATCATCCAAATAGCTCAAGCAATTCTTGAAAATACATTGTGGTGATGGTCAAAGAGCCGTGGCATCGATGCCTTGATGGCGGCATGTAGTTTGCACCGATCCAAACAGTACGTCGACAAAGTTTTGAGCAAAGACTATATAATTATTGTTCTAATTTAACTGTCTGACACTTTTAAAATCGATTATTTCTACTTGTTTATAATCATTTCCTTATTAATTTTTTTATTTCTATATAATTTTCCCTTAATTTCATTGTTTTTCTAATATTTCAAAGAAACCGTTAACATTGTTGCAATATAAAAGTAGCCTAGATTACTCCCTGAGTTGTCCAACCACCAGGCCAATTTGCACTACAGATCGTTGGTGTCACACATTGATGATTAGATACCTGCCTGTGGTGCTTTATTTCTTCGAGAAGTAAATTGCGACAAGAAAGTCGTGATTTAGGAATTTTTTGTTGGTGATTTGCAAGTTGCAACTATTCTCATGGAGTTGCAAATTACGACAAAAAAAACGTAATTCAGTGACTGTGCAATGTTAATTAGGTACTAAATATTTATCGCAAATCAATATTTTTAAATGCTCCTTGTGAAACAGTTGTATTTTGCTATGAAAAGTACAAACTTGAATCATGGATTTCAATTGCAAATCATGAAGAAACAAATTTTGTTAATTGCTACGTTTTGACTGTTAAATTACCAGTTTTTGTATTAATTTGGGATGAAAATATCTTGACTTACGAATTAAACATGATTCGTAAATTGCAACTGCAAATTTTTCAATTGGTGATTTTTCAATTCTTTCCGTGTACCTTTGTAACTGTTTAATAAATAATTAATTTTTATTTTTTTATAATAAATGCCAAATGGTGGGGTGACTTTGGCATGCATTTTTCAGTGGTCTTTTTTCGACCTGTAATATTTATGGCGGAAGATCTTAACAACTTACAAGCTGGCAAACCCGAGAAAAAAAACAGTGTCAAAAGAAGTATTTCCTAGGCTTCTAAAAAAGTCTGGGACAGCTTACATGAAAACGATATGGCAATGGAAAATTTAGTATCTGGCTTCCGGGCAACTGGATAAAAAAAGATTCAAGAACACCGGAATATAATACCACCAGCAACATTTTGACCCTAAGTTATTCAGTATTGAACTATATGAAGAGCCTTCGAACCCCAGATACCTCGAGCAGAAAACCAAGAAAGAAACAGGTTAACACTGAACCTGGTGCTTGTGTCACTATGGCGGACTTCACCTATTCGCCGAGCGTTTTAACAAAGTCTCCGAATGTAGAAGCAACTCAGTGTGACACTGAAGAGATGTCCACTGATAAAGCTGGTTCATCGGAACTATGTCGCAACCGCTAGCCAAGACGCCGCAAGGTCATCGTTTCATCAGACTATAATCGACTAATAATAATACATACCTTAAACTCACTCATGGCCTTATCTTTGGAAGACTCAGATAGTGTTGACCTCACTGCTTGGCAAGAGCAACAAATCATGAGTGACGAAGAGATGTCAGTCAGCGAAGATTGCACTATCAAGGCTGGTGACTATTTTCTGACCAGGTTTGCAGTGAAGAAAAAAATTAAATTTTACGTCGGCTGAGGATCAGGTAAACAAGAGTGATCTGGAGAAAAAACTTCCTGTTCCAACCGTAAATCGGCTGGAGAGACTGCTTTTTCCAATCTTTCCATGGATATGATGAAAACTTATGTCGAATTCCTTTCAACAATTGGAGATCGATTTCTTTTTTGGGTTGAAAAGAATTTGTAAAAAAAATCAATTTTTTTATGTGATTGTGTGTGTTGGCCATTGACATAAATTTTGAGGCAAAAAGTAAACAAATTAATGGGGATACAAATACTCAAAAGTGCATTCCGACTTACGCGTCATTTAATACGATTAAAAACAAATATATTTCCGGGAATATTAGCAGAAATAGACAAAAATTGTTGTGCGTCCATTAAAGTTAAAAAAAAAATCCAAAATCCATCAAAAAACATCAAATGAGGAACACGTCGGCGAGCGCGCGCTTCATAACATCAATCGACTTTAGACACTTGAAATCGAAGTTCATTGATATTTTTATCACTTCTTATTAATTATGCACTGCCATTTGATGAATTAAAAACTTTTAAGAGATATATTTGTTTTTAATTTATTTAAACGAACGAGAAACACTTTTGAGTATTTGTAAACCACAGCACACATATTGAAGGTAATATCATTAGCGTTTTCATTTTTGTTCAGTTCTGCGCATCCATCAAAATCAGTGAAAAATGGCGACTCTACGTGACCCCGACTAGTTAAACATCAAAATTTGTTGTGTGTTATGTGTTCATTTGTTACTTATTTAAATACAAATACAATTATTTCAAGCTTTTTAGTGTTTATTAACATTTTTTTAAGTGTTATTTAAATTATCCTTTTGTGTTTGTTTTCTTCGTTGTTGTTGTAATACAGTGGAAGAGGTCACGTAAGGCTGCCATCTTGAATTTCTTTGACAGTTCTCATTTCGGACCACATGCGCAAGATAATACCTTAGATATGTGTACTGTGTTTGTAAACCACGGCAGAACAAAACTTTCAACTCCAGAGAAATGTCAAATCTTACTAGTGTGTGTGAAAGTCTGTGTAAATCTTGCTAAAAACGAAAGATTTGATTTGTTTAGAAAAATTGATCTTTTCTTCTAAACAAATCGATTTTTTTCTAAACAGATTCGATTTTTTTGTTGTAAGGAATTTAATGTTAAATTAATATTTATTATAAGAATTTTAAAAAAATATTAAAAACAGATTTAACTCGGTGTAAAGCATTAAAAATAATACCTTATACATATATAAAAAATAATCTCTTCTTTCATTTGGGTTGGGTGAGATTGACTTGCTGCTTGTAGTTCTACGAAAATGACTAAAACGTCCGCCTGGCTAAAGTCACCCTAAATGGGAAGGTGACTTTGGCCACCCATATTTTAGCATCTATTTATAAAACTTCTTCATAGTATTGTTCAAGACTTATCATACCTATAGAGTGAGTGAAGTAGGTAAAAATGTACAAATCTTCATTTGAAAAAAAAAAATTATTGCAAAATTTATTCACATTTTAATATGAAAAAGTGCCAAAATCACCCGGGTTGACGCTGACGGTACTTTTGTTCTTGTATGAAATGCGGAACTAGGACCAACGTTTTAAGGGCTTATAATATGATTGGCATAAAAGCACTCAACCATGGAAACTGAATTTATTCCTTTTTAACTCGAGTTTTTGCTAAACTCTCTCTAAATCGAACTTATTTTGATATCCCGTTATAATTCGAGTTACAGGGAGTCGGCTGTGAGTATACCTCATTCAATGATAAACATAAACTTTTTTTAATCATACACTAAAATTTATAAAGGTATTAAAATTAGAATAGTATTTGCCCAAATTGCAAAATCTTTCAACAGCTTCATCGGGTTCTACCTCAAAGTCATAATTTATGTTGAGGAGGTCAACCCGTTCAATCAGTCTTGAAACATTGTTGTTCAAAGTCAAGCTTTTATTTGACGCAAAGAAGAAAACTGTCTTTCAGCCCAGCGTTCTTGGAACACAAAAAGTGTAAAATGATACAAAAAAATTCTGATAGATGGCAGTAAGTTCCCTATTTTGGTACTATTTTCATTCCATTTTAACAGTCAGATCCGATGAAAAAACACTTTCCCTCCCATTGGATTGTTTTTGGTTTCAACCCAACTTATTTCTTATAACGATGTGTTGTACTTAGAAACCATGGAAGTATCTGAACTTTTTTTGTTATAAAAGTAGTTTTATTCAAATCATAAGACTCTCACCAAAAACTCGAATTAGAGGCCTACAAATCCTCAATACAGTCCAGTAAGAGCCATAAATTTCCTTAAGACAGCCCGGCCCTGGAATTATTCACTTGAACGGTCCTAAATATTAAATTCCAAAAATAACAAACAAAAGTTTTTAAACTCTTTGAAAATACATATTTTACATCTTTCAAGCTGTAAAAGTAAATTGCGAGATAAAATGCTTATTTTTATCTCCCATTATTATTTATAGAATCCATTAGCCATGTGCTGATTCAATTTGTCTGTACATCTTCATATATGCTTGCTTATACCTTTTCAATGCAAGTATACTCTCGTAGTGTGACGTGAACAGAAACTGCATTCAAATTTTTTGTATAGGTAAACAAATATGACCTTAACCGAACTTTGTATACTTAATAGCTTTTATATACTCTTCCAATCGTCTCCGGCGGCATTCATTCCAGAATAAAGGTTAGAGAAGGAGTAACCTGTTGATGTTTTTATCATCTCTGGAATGCACCATCACCATCATCCACTGGTGGCCATAACAACCAGGAAAAGGAAATACTATGAGGAAATTCACGTAAAAACTTTCAACTAACTGGAAAACTTCCAGGAACGAAAGCTCTAACCATCACATTCACTTAAGGAACCATAGATTGGTGCGATGTTTTAACACTTAAAATAGAATACTTTTCATTCATGGATTTCAGTTCGTATTCTGTCGGTCCTCGGTCATGTTCTATTCAAGAGATTCTGAATTCGAATTCCTTCTGTCTTGTGTTTCGAAAGTGATTGCTCTGTTCAACCAACAACGAACCGTTAGAATGCGGTCAATGGCAATATTTAAATTTAAATGAAAATAAAATTGTGTGTGTCCTTATTCCTACCCTGAAAAAGTGTGTGATTGTCAGTATCTCAGAATAAGTCATGATTCAAATATAAATCCCCCGTTCTCTAGCTCCCAAGAGTGAAAGTGTATCCTCAATTGTTTTTTTTAAATTAAAATTCTTATTCCAAACAAAAAAAACAACGACATTCCAAGCCATCAAAATGATGGATTACAACGATATATTAACTTACAACCAAACCGATCTCGACGGCTCAACAGCGACAACTCCAAATCAATCCCAGAACAACGACACCCTGCAGCACCAGTTGGAGTATTCAAAAATTATCAGTGCCGCAGCCATCTATCTCACCCTTTACTACACCCCGATAGTAGTTTTTGGCGGCAGCATCGGAAATATCCTTTCGGTTTTTGTGTTTTTCAAAACAAACCTCAGGAAGCTCTCGTCGAGTTTCTATTTGTCAGCGCTGGCTGTCAGTGATACGTTGTACTTGTTTGCCACATTTGTATCGTGGCTGACTTATGTGAAAGTGAATGTCTATAATCGTGAGTTCGTTTGTCAGTTTTTTGTATTCTTCAGCAGCTTGTGTAGCTTCTGTTCGGTTTGGTTTGTTGTGGCCTTTACAGTTGAACGATTTATAGCTGTTATGTACCCGTTGAAGCGGCAAACTATGTGCACTGTTAAGAGAGCAAAGATTGTCCTGGCTGGAATTACATTGATCGGATGTGTGCATTGTACGCCATTTCTCTTGATTTCCGTTTCAAAATACGACACGAAGAATCAGTCAATGTATTGTAGTATGCGAGATGAGTATATGGTAACTGTTATTCACATTATTTAAAGAACTTACGGGTTTTAAGGATATTTTACTGGTCTGCCAAATTGATCTATGTTTTTGTATCCTTTAAAGCAAAGAATGCTTTTTTGGTGCCCTGAATTCGAATCTGACATCAGAATTGCTCAATAGTTTAGCCAGCAATTCACGCTGAGACGGTCGTAAGTACTGTTGCAAGAATCGTAGAGATTTTTATGGAAAATTGAAGTTTGTTGAAAATTTCTACGAACCTTGCGACCATCCCTTCGACTGTCTCAACGTGAATGTCTGGCTTCAGGAATTACTAAAGATTTTGTTGAAAAAAAGAATTTTGTTTTTAATATTGTTATTTTCGAAAAAGCAATAACATAGGAATCTTCCATTAAAATTTGGATTACGTTTTTTGAAAAACAATACAAAAACCTTCGGAAGAGTTCAAAGGAAAAACATTTGCCGACCGGTGTGATTTAATAGAAAAATAATAATCAAATACATATTTCAAGGAATAATATAATTATGTAAGACTTTGATTTAGGTTTCTGTGAATTTCAAGAAATTTGATCCAAAATTCATACTAAATACAAAAAGGTATTCTTAAAATTTGTTCATAGATGAATTCTGAGTAAGAACTAAGTAATAATTTAAGAGAAATATAGATCACAACAAAAACATAAATGTTAAAAAAGGAGCCAAGTTCTTATGTGTACAAGAAACCTGTGCGTAAAAAGTCTGCCAAAAAAAGTAATGAGATCTAAAATATATGCAAAGTTTTAAGTTCAAGAAGTTTAATATCAAATATCTTAAGTAGAGTAATATCGAAACAATTCCAAATCATGGCAGAAATTTGGTAATTAATGATTACTGATTAAAATTTGGTGGGTTCACTGGTCAAGTTTTCATAAATTTTAAATTTGTGATTAAGTAAGTATTTAAGAGAAAACTTGCCAAGTAAATCCACCAACCTTTGACAACAATTGTTCAAAATTAAAAGTTAAATATTTGTTGTTTGCACACTTTTACCCTGCGACCAATAGGCATTGAAATAAATCGATGTAAAAACGGTACATCAAATTTTACACCTGTTCGACACGTGTTAAGGTAGGCAAACAAACGGTTATTAGTTCAACACCTCAAAGGCTTCTGCCTAGAGTGTGTCTCAAATTCACACATTTTAGTTAGCAGTCAATCACTAAATAACCACCTGTACACCATTACCATCTGCATTTTTATTTATTTCCAAAAGATTTTTGCAATGACGTTTTCGTGAATTATGTAAATACTTTCCATAGGATTATAGGTAACTTATCCTGATTCATCATCAGAATAAATTAGCTGTAATCCTACAGATGATAACTTTTCTCATCCTCAACGAAACACCTTCAACATAATTAAAGTATCTATTCTGATGATGATGAAGATACATTATCAACAAAAATCTTCAAAATGTATATCAGATTAAGAATTTTTTTTCGATTTCTATTCAAAGCTAGTAGATAACTTTGTTCCATCACGTTTTTTTTTTTTATTGACAATTTTATATACATATTGAGTTAGTCTAAATTCTAAATGTTAGATCGATATTGAAGACGCAGTTGGGTTTTCCCCCCAGGATTTATCTATTCAAGTCACGAAAATCAAAGTTTTTCGCATAATATTTGGTGGGGAATATATAATAAAGGACACCTCCCAATAAAACTCTTCTGTAACCGAATTCCAATGAAGGAATTATGAGATTAGCATAATATGTACTTGTACATGTATACACACATATTTTTGTTCGATCTATTATTAAATAAATATACATAGGTATTTTTCTTTTTAATCTTCTGTTGGGGGTGATGGTTAATAACAATTAATATAGCATGTATGTAAAAAATAAAAAAAAAGTTTACCAATAGTGAACCATAGCATCATATAAATTTCCCCGCTCTTGTTTTTAAAGTGATAGTCCTTTCCGACCTAGGTTATAATCCATGCTCAGGGCTTTAAAATCATAACTAGCCCGGATTTTCAGATTTCTAATTTAAATTTATCATAAGCCGCAAGACCTTAGAAGAGTACACCGCATTAGGACTTTATTAAGCCCACAGGCATTCACTCCTTTTCTACCAAAATCGAAATAAATTGGGTGACGAAACAGCTCCTGGAGAGCCACGACCTAGTGACTTACAACTCTCAACCATTCCTGTGTGCGTGTTGTTGGCAGGAACGGCTAGATGAGAAGCACTTATTCATGACAAGTATTTTCTTGGATAAGATTTGTCAGTTCCTCACAAGAGGCAGTAACGAAAATAAAACATTTCTGCTCTTAGGTGGCATGGCTGGGAATCGAACCCAGACCTTCGGTATGACGAGGTACTACCCTTTTCTACCAAACAATCAATAATACTCTCAACAAAAAGAGCAAACACACTAGGACTCAATGCACATTCCTGCCTAATGTCTGATGAGGTCGAAACGCAACACCTCTGGTAGACTTGCTTCATCCCATACTGCTGTTATGCTAATTGCATAAAGACTTTCAATCAATCGTCCAAACTTCAGCAAGACTCCAATTTAATAAATAAATTTTTGTTTGCAAGATTTATCTATACTACATATACTAGCCCAAATTAGTCAAAAAAGGGCATGAAATCGCTTTTTCGATGGACAACATTTTTTTTATGGTTACCTTTGATTTTTACTTGCGATATAGGTACTATAAGGTAAGTTTTGGATTCGTGGAAAAAAAATGTTTGAGATACCTAACAATCAAAGATGATGTTATGTTCATGCTCATGCAAAGTTCTGTCTGTCTGTCTGTCTGTTCGTCTACAGCCTACAAAGCTAGATCGATTTTCTTCAAACTTGGTACATAGTGGTTTTTGGTGATTCTACCGACACAATTTTTTGAATTTTTTTCAGAAAAAAATGAGCTAAAATCAAGAATATCGATGTCAAATCAAGCCGATTCGTTGACAAAAGTCTTAAGCTCGAAAATTCTTAATCCAAGCCCAAAATTCTTGTTTTGAGCCCGTTTTTTATAAGTTATATAAATATATAAATAAAAGAATACTAATATTTCTATTGGCTTCTATATGTTTCTAACAGCCCTATTATTGACACGATTCAAAACTAGTTTTAATGTAAAACTAGTTCTTTAGGGGTTTCGAGTTGCAGGTTTTGAACATATTGGTATTATTCAAACAAAAATTGACATCTAAAACTGTGATTTCGAGTCAAATTAGGACTTGAACAATTATTTATATACTTGGCCAAATTTTTCATGTACAGAGCGCTGTAAGTACCTACAAGTTTTTTGAACTTTGGTGGACCCCTTTGGACAAATGAGAGTTGTAGTTTCAAAACTCTCCTATTCCAGTTTTTTTTTCAAAAATGAGTTAAGTATGAGGAAATGTTCCTTAGAAGGTCCTTCATCTACGTAATTAGGTAAAATTTATAAAAACTTATTATTTCCTAAACTTTTTTCTACTTATAAAGTGGTGTTTCTGTCAAAACAACACTATCCCACTCAGTCGTTCAATTCAAAACTCATGTATTCCCTTACAAAGCGAATTCTGCACCAAAAATCTTCTTTTTCTTTAAGGTTATTATATTTTCAAAACTCCTCTATTCCTATACTCTTCTGAATCAAAAATCATCTATTCCCATACAAATCAAATAAACTGCAATCGTAACTTTCAAAACTATTCTTTTCCCATTTAAATTGATTTTTTATAACTTGTAGGCTCACCAAATATGATCAAAACCCTAAAGAATAGATAAACGCCATCCTTCACTTATATTTTAGCGTTTTATCATTTTTGTAGCTTTTAACAGTTTTTTTTTTCATTTCACTCAAAAGTCTCAAAAGTGGAAAAGAAGAGTTTTGAAACTATACTCCTTAAATGTAATACGGTCACAAAGAAAAAGCTTTTTGTAATTTATTTTTGGTAATATTTATCACAACAAAAACACAAATGTTAAAAAAGGAGCCAAGTTCTTATGTGTACAAGAAACCTCTGCGTCAAAAGTCAGCCAAAAAAAGTAATGAGATCTAAAATATATGCCAAGTTTTAAGTTCATGAAGTTTAATATAAAATATCTTAAGTAGAGTAATATCGAAACAATTCCAAATCATGACAGAAATTTGGTAACTAATGACTACTGATTAAAATTTGGTAGATTTACTTGGCAAGTTTTCTGTTAAATACCTACTTAATCACAAATTTAAAATGTATGAAAACTTGACCAGTGAACCCACCAAATTTTAATCAGTAATCATTAATTACCAAATTTCTGTCATGATTTGGAATTGTTTCGATATTACTCTACTTAAGATATTTGATATTAAACTTCATGAACTTAAAACTTGGCATATATTTTAGATCTCATTACTTTTTTTGGCTGACTTTTGACGCAGAGGTTTCTTGTACATATAGGAACTTGGCTCTTTCATTAACACTTATGTTTCTGTTGTGATATTTCTCTTTCTCCGACCACATACTGCTTATACTTAAACTAAAATATGCTCATAAAGGAGGTACTTCTATTATACCATCAAACCTATACACTATGACTATACGAAATATAAACATAGAATTTGCCATCACACAAAAATAGTATTTACTAGGTATACGATCCCTTAAAGTACTTTGTTTTTGTCAAACCTGCGTTAAAAAAATAAAAAAAAATCAATACTAAAACTTTAAACTATTTTTGTAAATTTACAAGAAAATATGTTGAAAAATATGTAAAACAAATCAAACACACCCAATTCCGGCACAATTGAATAATGTCAATGCTGAAAAAAAGAAACAGCAAATCTAAGCAGTCAGCTTTCAGCTTTAAAACTAAATCCAAAAATATAACGAGATTTCGAAAAAATTGTCTGAAAAATTTGGAAACGATTTTTTGGACGAAGGAAGGGCAAATTACGAAAAAATTTCAACAATCAATTTTAGTGGCAAATTTTATGTTAACGTTATAATTATATAGGCTAGTCGGCAGAGGCAAAAAGATTTTCCATAATGCAAAAGGATCAAATTTTTTGGTTGGAATTGATAGATGGGTCGTTTTTGAGTACAAGACAGAAATGGGTTGGGGTCGAAATCCCGCGAATCAAAATCCCGTATGTCGAAATCCCGCGTATCAAAATCCCGGAAATCAAAATCCCGAAAATCAAAATCCCACCGATCAAAATCCCGCCGTTTCTACTACTATGCGACAGCTCATTAATATTTTTGTTTCCTATGCAATTTGCAAATTGCGTTTAAAGATTGAAGTCGATTTTTTCGTATAATGCGATGCATTAGTTGAGGATGGCAAATACACACGAATAAACACCGAGGTGTGTATGGGGGGGCATGCCATTATAAGCATGCCATTATAGGATTTGGGGTGGGTGCGAGGTTGGGTGTATGCAAAGTTCCTTTTGCATTTAAACAAAAAAAATATCATTCACACACAATTCGAAAAAAAATTAAAAAAAGACAACAAAAATCGCTAAAGTTTAGCCAAAAAAACTGAAAATATTTTTTTTGAAAGTTTTAGAAAAACTTTTTTAACAATTTTATTTTGATTTTTGGGAACGGGCACATTCCAAGATCACGAATATGCTTTTTATAAGTCGCTAGGACGCTTAGTTAAGCCGCAAATCAAGTTTAAAGATGTAAACTTTGATGCCTCTAGGACGCTTAGTTTAGCCGCAAATCGCGTTTAAAGATAAAAGTTGATTTTTCGTACGATTCGATGCATCAATTCAGCGCCAGTGTCAAGTTTTCTTGAGAAACACTACCTTGGGTGGAAAATAAACGCGAATAAGTGAGGTATGTATGGGGGGCATGCAGGCCCCCTGCAACCCCCCTGCTTGGGCTCATTATAGGATTTGGGGTGGGTGCGAGGTTGGGTGCATGTAAAGTTTCTTTTGCATTTAAAGTCGCTTGGACGGATAGCTTAGCTGCAAATCAAGTTTAAAGATGCAAACTTTGATGCCTCTGGGACGCTTAGTTTAGCCGCAAATCGCTTTTAAAGATATAATTCGAATTTTCTTACAATGCGATGCATCAATTGAGCGCCAATGTCAAGTTTACTTGAGCAACTGTACCTATCATTCATATTTCGAAGAAAAATTAAAAACCGAAAAAAAAAATTGAGAAAAGTTTAATTTTTCATTGAAATTTTCTTCAAAAAATCTTGTTTTTTTTTATATTTTCAAAAAAAAAATTTCCAAAAAGTTTATATTTCTATATAATAAAAAAAAAAAAAAATCCCACCTGCTTCCAGAATCCAGACGCACACTCTGTCCAGATCCAGACCCACCTCTGTCTTCTATTAGATTACCGTTCCCCATCACCCAAACCGAAAAAAAAATTCATAGCTCTGTCCAGAATCCAGACCCACCTATGTCCAGATCCAGACCCACCTCCGTCCAGATCCAGACCCACATATGCCCAGATCCCGTTGTCGTTGTCACCCGTCCCCACAAAACCAAAATAAAATTCAATTTCTATCTCTCTAATTACCTCGAGGTCTTACCTCTACGGAGTTCTAAGAAGAACTGAAGATACATAAATGCCAAATTGCCAATACACATACACAACTGTTTATATGTATACTTTTTTTCAATAAAAATAAATTCACTAATTAAAACAAAATATTGTTTCAAAAGTATGAAAAAGTATCTAAAAAGTTGGGATTATTTTAAAAACGTATTGAAAATCCCGCAAAATAGTAGCAGGCTACTGGCGGGATTCTTGCGGCGGGATTTCGATCGGCGGGATTTTGACTGGCGGGATTCGTGTACATAATTAGTAATTTTATTTGGCGGGATTTCGACTTGCGGGATTTTGATCGGCGGGATTTTGACCTTTTCCCGACAGAAATGGCAAGTTTGTAAGTGTTGTGGGTCAGTCGCCATTTTAAATAACTTGTTTTATCCGTTTTTATGGTTCATCGTACAAAAGACGATGTTAAAACCTTTTCCATTGGAAATTAAATTATCTTTACTCCTGTATACAACTTTTTTTTTAATATCTATACTGTCAAAGTTAAAGCGCCTTAAAGTATGCTTTTTTTAGTTTTTGACTTATATCTCCTTGACAGTTGCTGGTATATGCCCCAAACACACGTGCAGCCTTTTTCATGCAGCGAAATAAAATAACACCAGGTTCTTATGGGAGCAGAAAAACTCAAGAGCTGCATGCAGCTCAGAGCTGCACAATGTCTCTATTTCTAAATTTGCTGCGCAGCTCCGCAGCAATAAGTGGTTGTTCGTCGACCGCTGACTAGGTTCAGTGGAGAAAAGTTCCGTTGTGCACAAATAGCCTTCAAGTTGATCGATTGGAAAGCATATAACTTCGGTTTTGATTGTCCGATCTTCAAAAATAAGGCTTTTGTGGAAAGGATAAATGTCAGGCTACATTTTTGTATATTTATTTTTTAGGATATTTAATTTTTTTAATACTAGAAAGCAGATTGAGTCCTACATTGGTTTATTTTCACTTTTCAAAATGCAAATGTGAATGAAAAATTACACAATTTTGAAAAATTAAGTTTAAAAAGTTATTGCCTCAATCCTCCTCTACAAATATGTAAATCATTTTTATACTTAAATGCAACGTGAGAGGCGGCAGGGCAACTTATCTAAATTTTCCACCGTAAAATTGATTTTAATCCAAAAAAATAACAAAATCTTGAAAAAACTTCGATTTCCGTAGCTTAAAAAAATTAAAACTTTACTTCTAATGCTCGGATCTACAAGATTAAGATATTTAAATAAAGTTAAAATACAAAACTACATTTGTGCATACAAATTATTTTGAAATGCCGAAAAATGTCATACTAAAAGGGTGATGGAGTCCTTTGTATGATAAATACTCAAGTGTATGCACATGTGTTTTGAGTGCAGCTCTACTCGCAGCGATGCGTGCAGACCTGCTGCACATCTGTTTAAGGCAATACAAAAAATTCTACAAAATTGTTGAACAAGTAATTTCCAATAATTTTTGTGTAACTCGTATATTTTTATTTTACGAAGTATGGTTCAAAAGTTAGGTATTGTTCGGCATTTTCACGCTTATAGACCAGAGAGTGGGTGGACATTTTGCTCAAAGTGCTTTATTTATTATTAAACTTCGTTTAATCCACCTATGAAACTCAACAAGTTTAAATTCAAATTGAAACTGACAACGACGCTTAGTTTTAACACAAAAAGCTTAACGAAAAATAGTAATGAGTCTATTTACATTATGAAAACTTGATTGTAAACATTTATTAAGATTAGGTATGTATAACAGCCTCGTTTAAAACTGTCATCCGTCATTTAACAGGCCAGTTTATATTTTCGAACAAATCTTTATAATTGGAAAAATGTCAAACAATTTTCAGAACAGCTACAGCTCACCTAATCTCTTGTTCTGTAGATACTAATTAAATTATTGAAATGAAGCCATGTAAAAGTTTTTGAAATGCAATAAATTTTGTGCCTATTATTTCACGAGAAATGAATGGGCCCTATAGAGGGCTTATGACTTATTGTTTCAATATGTCAAAGTGTGGACAACTTATGAAAAATAACGACATAGGCAAACTAAGCTTACGTCTTATTGTTCATTTTTCTGTTAAGTATGATAGACAGGTATACCACACAAATGTGAAAAATTCAAACGGAAAATAGTGCACGTTGTAGAAGTATGTAGATAGATTTTTTGATGAATTCATCCAAACGTGTCCAGCGCACACTTATTGAAATATGAAAACAAAATACATATTTGGCAAGTATAAGGCTGTATTAGATGGATTCACCCATATCATTCTTTCTCGTGCTCCTCACATGCTCCTAATTGAAACTTCATTAAATTTTCACTTTTCATACATTTGTGAAGTTAGCAGGTTAACTTTCACCCACCCAAATGGGACCTTGACTGGAGTTTGAATTTTTTATTTTGCAATTCTATTCTCAGTTTTGCAGTTCACCAAATAAGGGTGGACTGGAGTGACCTACTTACTTCACAGTGAAGTTACCAGGTCACATCGCGTATCTCAGGAACCAAGCATGTTAGGCTCTGGCTTGCAGATTTTTTGCATTTCAGCGATAGGCTAAGTTCAAAATTTGAGGTCCTTAATTTGAAAAAAATCACATACTGACCTTTTAACTTCACAGTGAAATGAGCAGGACTTCAAAATTTGGATAGGAATAAGCTATTTTATTTGGAGCGTTACTGAAAGTTCCTAGCATTCTCGTTTTCTGAGATACACGATTTGACTTCGCAGTTAACTGTGAAGTTATTTGGTGAACTGAAAAATCAGAAATAGAAATGCAAAAAATATTTTAACAAACTGGAAGTTCCTGTCATGGTCTCATTTGCGGGAGTGAAAGTTGTCCTGCTAACTTCGCAGACCAACTTTTCATTTATATGTTCAAAAACTAACTTGAACCATTGAAATATTGAATGTTTAATATTTTAAGATTTGTGTGCACTTTTGCTTAGATAATAACATTTATCAAACAAATAAATATCATATTCCTCTGTATAACAAATAGACATTTTTTTGTACGTCTCATATCTTACATCACTAAAAAAAGTTATACCGAAGTAATCAATCAAGATGCGAACACAGGGACTTCTGAAGGTTTTTAAATATGATTAATTCAAAGTCAAATTTGCTTTGTTGTTCTTTTCTGATTAAAAAAGATAATATACGCAATATCTTTACAAAAACAAACACAAAAACATAAACAAAAATTAATCTATTTAAAACAAAATCGATGCAAACTATGATGAATTTTGTCTGAATATATTGTTTTCTTTTTCCAACTAATCAATTTTTGTTAACATCAACCTTGAAATTAATATGTAGACTAAGGACTTACCGAATAACGGAATTTGCTTTAGATATTTCTCTAAATCTCTAGAGGGCAAACTTGAAGGTGTGATGATATACCAAGAACCATTAATTGGACTTCTTGAAAATAATTGTAATAATAATAAGAAAAAGTAATTTAGCAACGCAACAGCTCGTGAAAGAACCAAGGCCTCTAGTGGACTTACACCTAACACTCTCTCAGCCTTTTTCGTGTGAATGTGAATGTTGTCGGCAAGAATGGAGGGGGCTTCTAGCACAAACAGAACTGCTTATATGGGAAGCACAAAACATCTAAGAGGATTTGGCACTTCTTTACAAGAGGCATTACCTGTGAAAAAAAAAAATATTTACGCTGGAATCGGCTGGATTAAGAATAAAGAATGAGCACTCCGGCGCTCAGTGTTAGGAATTCGCTCATCTAGCGAAATTTGATTAAAATAATGACTTCCACAAACTGATGTTAAAAGTAGTTCCGCTTGCAGCTTAAGGCTTCTTCTAAGCGATTATGAAAGAAATTTTACGTGGGAGTCATGTTAAACAAAATCAATTATTTTTAAAGTTGCGGTTGGTAATAATTTCAGTGCAAATTGTCTTCAGAATGTATAGTAATGAAATTTCTTGTTAATGAGTGCTTAGTGGTTTTTTTATTTAAATTTTTATTTTTATTTGATAGATGTCATGTCAGGGAATCGAAATTTAAGTAAAATTATAGTCCATAGGGTATTTAAATATATTTTTTGGTGGATGGGATGGTTGGGTCAGACACCAACTGAATTTTGAGATATCAAATTTTCGAAAAAAATGTGTATTAAAAAATGTATTTTTTTTAATAGATATTTTGATATGCAATATTATTTGAACTTTTTGGAATTTTTGTATACCTAAATAATTTTATCCTAACCCGTTTAGCCAATAATGATAAAATTAAAAATCCAAAATAAAGTTCGAATGGAGTTCCAGCGCAAAATTATTTTATATTTAATAGTAGACCGTATTCATTTTAGCACACAGACAATTTATCATAATTAAAAAAAAAAAACATTTCAAGACCTCCTTTACCGGTTTCGAGAACATCGAAAGTCATTAAATTTTTTCTTTCCGAGGTACATACTATTCATTTTTTTTTATTTGTGAACTAGTTTTTTAGAATATTCAAATGGTTAAAAAAATTTTATGGCATAGATACCTAACGCTTAAACTAAATTTGGTTCTAAGAAAACTAAGTGTAAAATTCAAATTTGTATAGAAGAAGCGGCTATGTATTTTTTGTTGAATTGGAAAATTATAAAACAATTTGGAAATTCTACACAAAAAATTTCGAATTTCTTGTTTAAAATGATCCAAGATTTTCTTTAAAATTAAGGCACATAATTTTTGGAAAATCTAACAGCCAATTTCTTCACAGAATACTAACGTTAATACCGGTACTAGTCCTAAAGTTGATACTCAAATCAGTATCTCTCATTTGTTCATACTTGTGTGTTTGAAGAAGTGAGAAATACTGATTTGAGTACTAACTTTAGGACTAATACCGGTACTAACGTTAGGACTCTGTAAAGAAATTGGCCGTAAATGTTTTATTTATTTCCAAAAATTAAATACCTATTTTTAAGAATATGGCTTTTCACTACCCTATGGCGATGAGTTTATTGGGCAAGCTCGTCGCCATGGCTGCAATCTTAACAGTGCCCAGCCAAGTTCGCGGCACTACACCCTTTTTACAGGAACAAACTCAGACGATTTTCAACCCCCCTCTAACTTCAGTACCAATAAAGTCAGAAACATCAAATTCGGACTATTTGCTGAACTGATCAAACACAGGTGGCTCACCAAATTTCAACGCTTGAGCATTAGTAGTTCTCAAGATATAGGACTTCAAAAATCGCAAAAACCGTAACTGACTGACTCACTGATAGATCATCAAAATTATGGAGCACTTCCCGACATCGTAGAAACTTGAAATTTCGCACAACGGTAGGCCTTGTGGTACATACAAAGGAAAAAATCGAAAATCTGCAATTTTCTATTCAGGGGGCGTGGCATCCACCCACTTTCTTAGATACTCTATAAATTATATGGAGCCTTTCCGATAGTTTTAGAACAATTAAAATTGGTAAGTTGGTAGGGTTCAAGGTACTTAGAAAGAAAAAAATTGAAAAATTGGAATTTTCCATACAGGGGGCGTGGCATCCACCCACATTCTTAAAAATTCTTATAAATTATATGGAGTACTTCCGATTGTTGTAGAACGATGAAAATTGGTAGGTCGGTAGGACTTGAAGTACTTAGAAAGGAAAAAAAAATGAAAATTTGGAATTGTCCATTCAGGGGGGGTGCCATCCACCCACTTTATCAGAATTGCTATTATTTGTATGGAGCACTTTCAGTTGTCGTAGAATTATGAAACTTTGTAGAGCAGTAGACTTGACTTTCACCTGGCAAAATAAATCTTTGCAAAAAGGATTGAAATCACAACAAAAACATAAATGTTAAAAAAGGAGCCAAATTCTTATGTGTACAAGAAACCTCTGGGTAAAAAGTCAGCCAAAAAAAGTAATGAGATCTAAAATATATGCCAAGTTTTAAGTTCATGAAGTTAAATATCAAATATCTTAAGTAGAGTAATATCGAAACAATTCCAAATCATGAAAGACATTTGGTATTTAATGATTACTGATTAAAATATGGTGGGATCACTGGTCAAGTTTTCATACATTTTAAAATTGTGACTAAGTTAGTACTTAAGAGAAGAACTTACCAAGTCAATCCACCAAATTTTAATCAGTAATCAATAAATACCAAATTTCTGTCATGATTTGGAATTGTTTCGATATTACTCTACTTAAGATATTTGATATTTAACTTCATGAACTTAAAACTTGGCATATATTTTAGATCTCATTACTTTTTTTGGCTGACTTTTTAAGCACAGGTTTTCTGTACACATAAGAACTTGGCTCCTTTTTTAACATTTATGTTTTTAATGTGATTTCACTCTTTTTTGCAAAGATTTATTTTGCCAGGTGAAAATCAAGCCCTACCGCTCCACAAAGTTTCATAATTCTACGACAACCGAAAGTGCTCCATATAAATAATAGCGATTCTGATAAAGTGGGTGGATGGCACGCCCCCTGAATGGAAAATTCCAAATTTCCGATTTTTTCTTTCTAAAAATAAATAAAAATAAATTGGGTGCCGCAACAGCTCATGAGGAACCAGGGCCTAGTGACATACAACTCTCAACCATTCCTGTGTGCGTGTTATTGGCAGGAGTGAAGGGGACCTACAGTTTTTTGCCGAGTCCGAACGGCTAAATGAGCAGCACTTATTCATGACAAGTATACTCTTGGAGGATTGGTCAATTCACGGCTGGGCACGGCTGGGAATCGAACCCACACCTTCGGCATGACAGTCCTACGCACTAACCATTATGCCACGAGGTACTACTACTATTACTACTACTATTTTTTCTTTCTACAACTATCGGAAGTGCTCCACATAATTTATAAGAATTTTAAAGAATGTGGGTGGATGCCACGCCCCCTGAATGGGAAATTCCAATTTTTCAATTTGTTTCTTTCTAAGTACTTCAAGCCCTACCGCTCTACCAATTTACATTGTTCTACAACAATCAGCAGTACTTCATATAATTTATTAGAATTTCTAAGAATGTGGGTGGATGCCACGCCCCCTGAACTTAAACTCCCAATCTTTCGATATTTTTATTTCTTAGCTCTTCAAGCACTACCGACCTACCAATTTGCATTGTTCTACAACAATCGGAAGTGCTCCATATAATTTATAAGGATATATTAAGAAAGTGGGTGGATGCCACGCCCTCTGGATAGAAAATTTCAGATTTGTTCCTTTGTATGCACCACAAGGCCTACCGTTGTGCGAATTTTCAAGACTCTACGTTGTCGGGAAGTGCTCCATAATTTTGATGATCTGTCAGTGAGTCAGTCAGTCAGTGAGTCAGTGAGTCAGTCAGTTACGGTTTTTGCGATTTTTGAAGTCCTTTATCTCGGGAATTACTTATGCTGAAGAGTTGAAATGAAAAATGAGCCACCTGTGTTTGATCAGCTCAGCAAATACTGCGAATTTGAAGTTTCTGACTTTATTGATACTGAAGTTAGTGGGGGGTTGAAAATCACCTGAGTTTGTTCCTGTAAAAAGGGTGCCCTTTGATTCGTACCTTCGGGCGTAGTCTGCAATATTTCAAACTGCGCCTATTCAAAAATCAGCATTATTAAAAATAACTGAGGTACCTTTACTGCTCACAATTGCATAACTACTTGCTAGTTCATAGTCGATAATTCCTTTTGCACCAGTCCTAACATTTACTAGCTTATCTCTTCAACTTAAATATTTTAAAATATTTAAAATCTGTTTAAGGGAATGTATTTTTAAGTATTTCATAGATAAAACTTTATTGATTGCAGTAGAATTATGCTGGTCTTGGTTAAAACAAAAAAATCCCGCAAAATATCCTTGAAGAACGATAAGAAATCATTTAATAAATTCAAATTGATATACGCTACACTGCTTTCCAGGTATAGGTACTTCTCTTATACCCATACAATTCAGTTATTTCTCCATTTGCTTTTAATGGAACTTATATAGTTGTTGACATCTTAAACCTGTGTAATTGTATACTTTAATGAATTTTTCATATTTAATTATATTTTCAAACAGTACAAAAGTTTCGTATAGAAACAAATTAATTTCCTCTTTTATAATAGCGTGATTGTAAGTAAGTCACATGGGAAAGGTTCAAGCACAATTTCTCAAATGAAAGTTTATTATATTCAATATATATATAGGAATCTATGGAGTTCTCAAAACTTCTTGTAGATCCCTTAAGCTTATTAAAAATTACAAAATTAACTATTGACTAGAGAAACGCTTCATTGGTTTCTACCCAAATATCTTCATTTCCTGATAGTTTCATTTTATTAATTTAGTTTTTTCTAAGAAGAAAAAAATCAATTCATTGACTTTTGAGGAGAAAAGAAAATTCTTGGAAACAAAAATTATTTGATTATATTTGAGATTTTGTTTGAAACAAAATTCTCGTCCTTAAAATGAAGCTTTAGATTTTCATTTGATTCATATTACCGTGTTTTTTTTTGTTAAGGTGATACATTATAGAATTTAAATACGCTTGTTTTTTATTAGTGTCCTCAAAAATATTAAATACATTGAATTTCATTTTAATTACACAAATCAGGGTGAATGTGCTTGTTACAATCCTGAAAGCCACAGGGGTTGGATTATAAGAATGAACATTCTATTGAAATGGTCTTAAATTAAGTTTTTCTTAGAATTGTAATCCTATAGCAATAGCAGTGTGAATTATTTTCATTTGAAATAGGATTTTAACTTCCGTGTTCCATATCGTCGGCTTAGAGTGTAAAGCGGCTTACTCCACATTTTTTTTTTGCCATTATGGACCACTTCAAAAATTTATTAAAAATACTAAAATCTATCAAATCTTTTCATTTTCACTGAATTTAGCAAAAGCTAGTGCTGAAAAATAATTAATGTAATTTTGGTTTTATTCAAATAATGCGAACACTTTTGTTAAAATAATTTTTTATAAAAAATGCAAAATAGGAGTTAGCTGCTTTTCACTCTTAGCCGACGATATCATTAAACTGGCGAAGAGTACGAATCCAACAAAGAAGATTGGAGAGAGACCAGGAAACGACTACAGCAGTCACTGCCAAAGAGAAGTTGGATGGAACTCCTTCATCTAAGAAGGAAACGATAGTTGTTTCGTCAATTCGATTGTCAAATGATCGCCATTTTTCGACGCGAATAATGCTATTGTATTGAACTGCATGAGTCTGGCAACTCCGCAGTCGATGTTTTGAGCTTATATGAAACATTTATATTAAAACTTAACGAAGGCTAAGTATATTGTAAATGAAATGTATAACGAAAGTTATTCACAATCGATGGCTGAACCGAGAAGGTCGGATGGAAAGATTTAATAAAGAGAAGTTTTTTCTTTGTATTTTCCCCTATAATCATTGTGTTTTATTTCAATGTCGGAAAGTTTGGTTTTGTATCGATAGACGAAGGCATCTGAGCGTTTTATTGGCAAGGTTAGGTTAGGTTGCCCCAGCTAAAGAAAAGGCTGAAAATTTCACTAGAACTGGAACGTCATGTGCCTGAATATGAACATACCACTATGATATTATGTTTACCGAGCATAATTGTGGAGTTACGTAGATCCAGAGGGAACTCGAAAACGCTGAAAAGACACCATGCTATAGCTACAAACTGCAAAACTTTATTTCACAAAGTTCAAAGTACCCGAGAACTGTGGCAGTTATGAAAGATTTAATTGTTTTCTTCAAATTTCAAACTCATCAACTCATATTGCTTTGTGTGACCAGCCGTGTAGATCGGTATGAAGTGTGCTCAAATTTTCTGTACATAGACCTAATCAAGATTTTGGAAACTCAAGAAAATGACGTCGGTTTTAAACTCTAATCTTATCAAATCCCACAAACTTGAATTGGAAAGGTACTGTTTTCGTTATATTTTCGCATTAAATCGGGGTTGCCAGGGTCAACCACCAAGCTTAGAACTACAGGCAACCTTCAATTCATAGACAGAATAGAGGCTAAGTAAGCTTTAATTATGTATATTTTAAACCAGAGGTTTAAAATAAATCTCAACCTTTTGATAAGTTTTTAAAATTCCGCTTACATGCCGAGATTTTTAAAAATGGTCGCTTGATAACCATTGAACTTTAATAGGACTTTTTTCGGTTTCTCTCTGGAAAAACTTGGTTTCGGTTAACCACTGACCACTTATCGCTGAGAGAAAAAAAA
Organism: Dasysyrphus tricinctus; assembly: GCA_963921185.1. Classification (NCBI taxonomy): domain Eukaryota; kingdom Metazoa; phylum Arthropoda; class Insecta; order Diptera; family Syrphidae; genus Dasysyrphus; species Dasysyrphus tricinctus. Next base: position 189,350,187 of record OY992532.1, on the reverse strand, counting down.
ATATTTCATTTGGAGATTGCCGATTGCGTTTGCACGTGGTTTTATCTCTTGTTGCCCAATGGCATATGTCTTGCTGTGGGTGTTTACACGTGATTTTCTCATCTGTAGCCATGGTTTTCATATCTTCGGGGTCTCATCGAATGCATTTAGGCACACTTACACGAGGCCTGCTCCCTTATGGTTATAGTTCCATATCGTTAAGGTCTTATTTGAAAAATTTGTTAAAGGGATATTTTAAGGACAGTCAAAAATTTTCTTGAACGATTGTGCGTTGGGTGGCCAACAAGCAACAAGTTCTCATCTGGATTTTTTTTGGGGCCCGTGTGCCACTCAGGCATCTCCATTGACTCACTTAGGGTATGTGTGTATGCTCAGTCGGCAGTAAAGTGTCAAGTGTCATTGTCAATAGTTTTCTTTTGCCAGTCTGATGAGACTACAGCAAGACAAAGTCAATGACCATAAAACATAAAACATAAAACCACGATTGGAATTTTTACCCACGGCCTTAGCTTATTGTAACCTTTTTGAAAGAAAAAAAAAGAAAAAAAAGTTTTTAGCGAGAATAGAGCGAGATAATGGAAAAACATTCTAAATGCCAAAAACCCCTTGTAAATATTACGGTGAGACCATAGCGAGAAAACCACGACACAGATAGCCATGTTAACGGACATGAACCAACAAAAGCGAGATAAGCACAATGTTCATGAAACATGAAACCATGTATGGAATTTTTAGCCACGTTTTTAGCTTATTTAAACTTAAAAAAAAAGTAGTAAAAAAAAAAGAATTGGCGAGATTATAGCGAGACCGAAGCGAGATGATGGAAAAATATTTTAAATGCCAAAAACCACGTTTTAATATCACGGCGAGACCATAGCGAGAAAACCCAATGACCACGTTACTGAAAGTCACGTTTAGACGACCACGGCAAACGATCAGTGACATGACACATGACACATCGTCGTGGTGGTCGTCATCATTGTCGCCGTCGGCGGTGGTGGCGTTGGTGGCGGCGTCATTGTCATTATCCTTCATTCTATCCAGAACTGAAAATCAATTTTTATAAATGTTGATGAAGACTTGAGTCTACTGAGTTCTGAATTATCTAAAATATTTGGGTTACGTACGAATGACCGACAAAAAAAAGTCGACTGGTTAAAATGTCGACTTATATCGACTTTCTTTGAAGTTAAAATACCGAATTTGTTTTTACCGACTTCCTACAATACCGACAGTTTGAAATGCCGATTTGACAAAAAGTCGACTGCCCCGATAGAAGTCGAGATAAATATCGACTTGTCGGTATTTTTCCCATTAAGAAAAGTTGATACAAAATATAAATCGACATTTTAACCAGTCGACATTTTGACTTGTCGATGTTTTGTCTGTCGATCATTTGAAAGTAGCCCAAATAATATATAACCAAATAAATAATAAATATAAACTCAAGAATCATAAATTCTTGTCTGATTTTTTAACAGGAACTTAACAGTTTTTTGATGCTGTGGAAAATTTAAGACTATGTTTCAGACACAAGTTCTTATTTGATTCTTTTAATAATTAACTTATTTAGGTACCTAGTTATTAATTTTATATTACCTTTTGTTTAGCTTAAAGAAAGTTCATTAAAACGCATTTTTGTTGCTTCTTAGGTACATTATACCTAATATTTCGAACATTGAACTGCCTCATTTTCTGGATGTTTTATTATTGTATTAATATTGAAACACATTACAGACCCTGAATAAGAGGCAATTAAGACGTCGAATTATATAGGCAACAAAAATTAAATTACAAAAAATGCGGTTTATTGAACTATGACAGTGCGATATTAGATAATAATGATCAAAATGCCGACTTTCAAAATGTCGACTTTTAAAATGTCGACTATTGAAATCTCGATTCATAAAATCTCAATCACTGTCGACATTTTGAGAATCGACATTTTGAAAAATTGACATTTTAAAAAGTCGGTCAAATTTGTGTCTATATTTTGATCTGTCGGTCTTTTAACCGGTCGAGATTTTTTCTGTCGAGATTTTAAAAGTCGATCTTATGGAGTCGATATTTTAAAAGTCGACATATCGTACCCGATCCAAAATATTTCAAAACAGATTTAATATCTCCTTTTTCTTAGAGAGAAAATACCATTTTTGATATGAATCTTCCATATAAAAACAGTTTAGGTTGATCGTTTCCCTTTATTTCTTAGAAAATAAGTCAACAGATATCTCTCAGTGAGAAACCAATTGAAAATAAAGGTCAACTGTTATTTTCGATCTCTGTTTTAAACATCATTTTGATGGACTTTAGTTTTTGTTCTACTGAGAAAGTATAAAATGAGGAGAGAATCTAATAAAATCAGGGTTTTTAAGAGTGCTACAACTATCAAACTTATGAATTTAGATAGAATGAAGATAAAGCTTTAATTGTATGATCCCGGTTTAACTTGAGTCTATAGAAACTATGTTTTTTTTTATTAAAGCCGTAATGAAAATTTTCAAGTTTGATATAGTAAAATTTTATACGGGTGAAGTTAGCACCGCCATTCTCGATTTCAAAGAAAACGAGCCGTTTAGGCTGTAGACGATCAGACAGACAGACAAACAGACAGAAAGAATTGTGCCACCCACTTTTTTGGTGTTCTCTATCATCATAATATCATGTTTGATTTTTATCTCAAAAATTTTTGTTTGCACGAATCCAAAACTTGCCTTATATTTAGTACCTATATCACAAGTAAAAATGTATTGTGCTCAAGTTATGCCGCCTTGTCCGGTAAATATTTTTAACACATTCGCAATTTTAAAAATTTTGCGAATGAAATTTTTTTAGTTTCCTAATTTCTAAAAAAAATTAGAGTAGTACTGTTGTGTGCTGCTGCTGCCACGCGTCGAAGAGATAAGAAAAAATTGCATATTTGTAACTTTTACGGCCAAAAACTATTTTGCGAAGCGTTTGTTTTTGGGAGTTCAAGTGCAAATATGCAATTTTTTATCTCTTCGGAATATGACAAGACACACTAAACACAAAACAGCACAACTTTCAGTTTTTATAAAACTGTAAAATTTTTATCAGTAAAATTTGCAAATTTGCGAGATTTTAACTGCCAAAATTAGAGAAATTTAAATAAACAAATTGGTCGTCGCGAAATCTTATCTCTTATTTTACCTCTTCAAATGCAATTTTTAGTACCTTAACATTAACGTTAACAGTTAGAGTTAGCTTACACGTGTGTTAGGGGTATTTAAGATTTTCTCTTAGGGGTCCTCAAATAATATTCTTTGTTCATTTTCCCATCAAAAACACCTGATTTACCACCATCATGCTTAAATTTTTTTTTTTTTTTTGATGGGAAAATGAACAAAGAATATTATTTGAGGACCCCTAAGAGAAAATCTTAAACAGAATGCTGCTCAATTGGGGATTTCGCGGGTCTTTAAGTTTTATCAACATAATAATCCCAAACAGTAAGCCAATCATCATCATCATCATCGTGTCCTGTAACCCCGGCTGGGGAATAGGGCGTCAACAAAACGTCTCCATCCTTCACGGTCTGCTGCAAGGTACTTAAGCTGTGGCCACGTCTTTCTCTGGGATTCTGCTTCCGCTAAGACAGTTGATTTCCATGTTGTTCTTGGTCTTCCAACCCGCCATGCACCCTGAGAATTCCATTCAAAGGACTGCTTTGCAATTTCATCATTTGGTTTCCTCAGTGTGTGACCAATCCAACGCCATTTACGCTTTCTTATGTCGACGCCCAGCCGCTCTTGACTTGTCCTGCGCCACAATTCCTCATTTGATATTATTTGTGGCCAGTGAATCTTAAGGATGTGGCGAAGACAGCGATTCACAAAAGCCTGCAATTTCTTCGAAATGATAGACGTGACTTTCCAGGTTTCACAAGCATATAACAACACGGATTTCGCATTGGATTTGAAGAATCTCAACTTAGTGCGTAAGGAGATTTGACTTGATTTCCAGATTGGGGACATAATACCGAAGGCAGCACGAGCTTTATTTATTCTACTTTTAACGTCCAGATCCGTACCACCGTTTGCAGAAACAATACTGCCAAGGTAGTTAAACTGTTTCACTGGCGTTTCATGGAGAAAAATACGCTGTTGTTTGGAGCGGCCTGTGAGCATTATTTTGGTCTTTTTGCTGTTTATTCTTAGACCACTCGACTCTCCCTTCACTTGCAGTGTTTGGCACATCCCGTTCAGCCCACTGATGTTATTTGCCAGTAGACCTATGTCATCGGCATAGTCTAAATGACTGAGCCTTTCGAACGGTCTCCATTGAATGCCCTGTCGCTCAGCTGTACCAACACTGGCCGTCAATACGTCGTCCATCGCCAGCAGGAAGAGAAAAGGCGATAGAACATCCCCTTGTCTCACACCCTGTTGCCCTACGAAGGGGTCGGATAGCTGCCCATTGTGCAAAACAAAAGACCTTGCGTTGTTGTAGGACTCTTTAATAATGGCAACAATTTTTGGTGGAATTCCTCTACCAAGCAACGATCTCCATAATATACATTCTCGGTTGACTCGGTCAAAAGCCTTCTCAAAATCCCCGAACATGAGGTAAAGCGGTGATTGAAATTCCATCGACTGCTCGAGGATGATACGCAGGGTGTGCCTTGTTGTTTTTGAGGAGATTTATTGCTGAATGGATTTCCGATTCTGACGGGGGTTCGATGTCAATACCCCTATAGGACCTGCGCATTTCGTTTAGTTGGGGCACTTCAGCACTCTGCTTAACTGAATCCTCATTTAGCAGGGCACAAAAATGGTCCTTCCATCTACGAAGCTGATCCTCAATTGATACCAAAAGTGTGCCATCCACATCCATTACAGGATAATTGGTGTTGCTTTTTTTCCCGATAACATCTTTGGCTGTTTGGTACAGTTCCCGGATATCTCATCTTCTGGCAGCGATTTCCGCATTATCTGCGAGTCCATCTACTTTCACCCTCTTGTCACGTCTCACACAGCGATAGACCATCTTATGTGCAATGCGGTACTGTCTTCGCAATTCGGCCTTTCGTTGAACATCTGCTTCGGAATTTATTTGGATTTTCAACGATTTGCGAAGTTCGATCTTATCCCAGGTGTCTTGGGATATCCAAGAGTCTCTACATCTCGTTCGCCTGGGTACAGTTTCGGATCCAGCCTCCATAAAAACACTTTTAATTTCACCCCACATCTCATCAATTGTTGAATGCTGGATTCCATTTAATGACGAGGCTCTGTCGTTAAGGGTGGTGACATAGTTTCGACATATGTTGGGGTCATTTAAAGCATTAGTAATGAATTTTGAGCTCCTTGCTGCATCCTGCGCTGGTTTTTGTACGGCAGCGGTTCGTAGTTTGAGACTCATCAGAACCAAATGGTGGTCGCTTCCCACATCGGCATTTCTTATAATCCGGACATCACACATAGACTTCCTCCATCGCTGCTGAACCATGATATGATCAATTTGGTTTTCGGTTTGACCATCCGGATGCACCCAGGTAATTTTGTTGCACGTCTTATGCTTAAATACAGTCCCACCTATCACAAGACGATTCGCGTTACAAAAGTCGACAAGCCATTTCACCATTCTCATTCCGTCGATACTTTACACGAATAGCTGCTGTACAAATGCCCAAAAATAATCGCAACTCATTCAGATTTTCCTGTCTTCATCCCATAAGAAATCTGTAGGATGACGGGGCCAACAAGTGCGGGAGAGTCCTGCTTCGTCCGGAAATGCATTTTAAGTAGAGTTGTACAAAGAATAACAGAAAATAAACCCAGAGTACATGAACAAAAATGCAGCAAGCACGCCAGAGCATTCATCTGGTGTTCTTTTGAGCAGAAGATGCGCAGTTAAATAGTAATGCACTTTTCAATCACTTAAATAAGAACTCAACAAAAAGAACCAAATATTAATGGAGGTTTTATTTCTATTTCTATTTGCTTATTTCTTAACTTTCCTTGGGTTATATTGGTTTTTGGTGACGTTTCTAAAGTTTTTTTGGAAGTAACGTGTAGATTTAATGCTATACTAAAATACCAAGAACAATTTCAGTTAAGAAAGATGGTAAATATATGCGTTAAAGGACAACCAAAGAATTTTCATAAAATATTAAATAGAAAACCGAATATTAAGGGTAGTCACTGTACATATTTAACTGTTTACATTTTTGATAGAGAGCAGAAAATAATGTCTCAATTCAACGTGTTTTAAAAGAGATCACTTTATCTGTGCATGCTACCCTAACTGATATGTACATAGCTACTCCGAAAAAAAAAGAATTAAATATGATTTTCCAATTTTTCGAATTTACATATATAGCGTATACGCCCTAGTGAACCTATGAAAGTAACAGAGTGACATGCTACTTAAAATGTTGGTTATTTTTTTTACTTTCTGTTTATGGCATGTGTATGTTAGCTGTCAAAATGAATGAATGAAATGAATGTGGGTATGCATGAAGCTTTTTGATTTTTCACTTATCTTATGGCCAAAGGATACGCAGGTGAGGACTGAACGAATTAACGAATTTTCTCTGAAATTAAATGTCAAATGTTTTGTTTTTTCTATCGTTGCTATCAAAAGTATGAGCAAGGATTTCGTCTATTCAAAATATTGACAGTTTTAATTAAGTTTAATCAGTGAGAATGTTGGAAGTAGGTACACGGTTATAGCCGAGATGATACTACCTTAAAAGCATGGGACTTTAACGAACCAAAGAACATATTTATAAATAACGATGAGATTATGTTGCTCTGATTCTGAAATAAGTGTTACAAATTGCATAATATACCTAACAAAACATTATTATATATTATTTTCAGCACATTACAATTAAAACAGTAAAACATTTTTAATTAAATACATACTCGTAGTTCATCCGTTTCTTAGAAATTAAGTAGACAATTCATTGCATGAAAATTTTACAAACCCACAATGATGTGAAGATAATAAATATAAAGCTATGAATATTAATAATGGTTGGATAAAATGGATGCTGAGAAATTTTAATACTTACCTAGTTAAATAGCTTTAAGTTACATTTCTAAGTTGAGATATATCCTGGGGTATAAGAGCATGGTGGTTGGATGTTGTAGGAACTGGAGGCCTCGAGCTGTATCTTTTCCTACACATCAAGTGCTTACAATACCTCCACGTTGGTAGCCGCCGGATACTGGTCTTGGCTTTATGCCTTGACTTGCTAAACTTGTAAGTGCGAATGTCGACCAAGGAAAGAATTGCAACATTAAACCCATGGCCCTACAGATTGGAGGTAAGTGCGTTGGGTTAACGACCCGACCACAGTAAAAAAGCCAATTGTTATAAGAGAGACGCGAGAAGCCTCGGATAACGACCCCCCTCAAATGCCAACCAGACCCGGAACGAAAATGGACTATGACCTACGAGTATGCACCTGGAATGTAAGGACACTCTATACACCAGGTGCTACTCAAAAACTTGAATCTGTCCTCTCGCGGTACAAGGCAGATATTACCGCGATCCAGGAGATACGATGGATAGGATCAGGTATAACGAAAAGAAAAGATTGCGACATTTATTACAGCTGCCATCAAAGACTGCACATGTTAGGATGCGGATTCGTCGTGGGAAATCGACTCAGATCGAAAGTCATCGATTTTAAGCCGATAAGCGATCGCCTGGCTGTGATGTGCAAACGCCCCTACCGATGAAGCTGAGGAGTCTAACAAGGAGGAGTTTTACGACCTCCTGGACGGAGCCTACGAAGCCTGTCCGGAGTACGATGTCAAAGTCGTGCTCGGAGACTTCAACGCTAAAGTCGGAAAGGAAAACATCTTTGGCGGATTAGTTGGAAAGCACAGCCTCCACGAAACAACAACAGATAACGGCTTCCGAAGACTTTGCTGCAGCTCGTAATACGGTGATAAGTAGCACTAGGTTCCCCAGGCGGAGGATACACAAACCAACCTGGCAATCTCCAGATGGTCGAACCGCCAACCAAATCGACCACGTGCTAATTGGCGCAAGGTATGCATCGAACATCTTGGACGTGCGAACTTTCCGAGGCGCAAACGTGGACTCTGACCACTTTCTTGTTGTGACAAAGTTCAGAGCCCGACTGTCCAATGAAAAGAAAACGAAGACCGCCCAAAAGAAGAAATTCAACATTGCATGCCTTAGCACATCTGAGAAAGGCAGAGACTACAGTGAGCAATTGACCGGGAAACTCTCTGCCGTAAGCCCAGCCACAAGCGTCAACAACCAGTGGAACCAATATCGCGACATTATTAAGGAGACAGCCGAGACCACCATAGGCTATCAACCACCCAGAAAAAAGAACCCGTGGTATGACGATGAATGCGCGGTATTGAAGCAAGAGACGGAAAATGCACGAATGCAAATGCTGCAACGGAAAACAAGAGCAGCAAGAGAGGAGTACCGTGAAAAGAGAAGGAAAGAGAAAAAAACCCTGCGTAGAAAGAAAAGAGCATCCGCAGCCTCTCAGCTCAAGTATTTCGAAGAGTCTAGCACTGCCACCAACACCCGCCGGTTCTACAAAACAGCCAAGCAACTGGCATCTGGTTATAGGACTACTGGCACGCAAGCTCTTCGAAACAGCGAAGGTAACCTAGTCACCGAAGCACAGGGAATTGTAGACGTGTTTAAGCAGCATTTCCAGCAGCTGCTTGATGGGCATTATGTAGAGGAGGCAACAGAGGAACAAAGAAGCATAAGACCAGTCAATGAAGACCCAGTCCCAGCGCCCAGTAATCAAGAGGTTAAGAAAGCCATCCACAAGCTTAAGAACAACCAATCCGCCGGCTCGGATGGCCTACCTGTGGAACTCTTTAAGTATGGAGGAGATGTCCTGGTAGGGTACATGCACCAGCTCATCAACCAAGTGCGGGAGGAAAGTATGCCCGACGACTGGTCAAATAGCTCCATATGCCCAATCTACAAAAAAGGCGATCCTATGTCCTGCAAGAACTACAGAGGCATATCCCTGCTTAATGTTGCCTACAAGATCCTATCCAACGTACTATGTGAGCGTCTAAAACCTTTCTGCAACACTATGATCGGCACGTACCAGTGTGGCTTCAGGCCAGGCAGATCAACGATAGACCAAATCTTCACATTGAGGCAAATCCTGGAAAAGACCAGCGAATTTCAAGTCGAGACCCACCACCTATTCATCGACTTTAAGGCCGCATATGATAGCATAAATCGCCAAGAGCTTCTATTGGCGATGTCAGAACTCGGGATCCCGAAAAAACTGATCCAGCTATGCCGCATGACGTTACAAAAAAACGCGGTGCAACGTGCAAATGGGTAACAGCTCATCCGAGTTATTCCAAACTTGTACATGGCTCAGACAAGGAGATGCGCTATCATGTGATTTCTTCAACTTAGTCGTGGAGCAGATAGTGCTCAAGAATGGTGTTAACATGGAAGGCACTATCTTCAACAGGTCTTCTCAACTGCTTGGCTATGCAAACGACATCATCGGCCGCTCCAAGAGAGCTGTACTTGAAGCATTCACAGCTGTTGATGAACAGGCGAAACGCGTTGGTCTTGAAGTGAATGAGGACAAAACAAAGGATATGCTATCAACAAACAAAGCCTCATCTGTTCATCGCCTAGGACAAAACGTCACTGTTGGTAGCAGTAATTTCGAGGTAGTCAAGGAGTTCACCTACCTCGGAACAAACATCAATTCCACGAACGACACCTTAGTGGAAATCCGACGAAGAATTACCCTAGCGAACCGCTGCTACTTCGGTTTGGCCAAACAAATGGGTTCAAAATTCCTTTCCCAAAAGACAAAGTGCACGCTATACAAAACGCTAATTTTACCAGTTCTACTCTACGGCGCCGAGTGCTGGACGATAAGTAAAAAAGGGGAATTGATACTGGGCACTTTCGAGAGAAAAGTTCTTCGGTGGATATTTGGTCCTATATGCGAAAAGGGGCGATTGGAGGAGAAGATTCAATCGTGAATTGTACGAGCTGTACCAAGATGTGGAAGTAGTCCAAAGAGCAAAAACTCGTCGACTACACTGGCTCGGCCACATCGAGCGAATGGACAACAACGCTCCAGCCAAGAAAATCTTCGAATCCCAGCCCCCAGGTTCGAGACGACCAGGAAGACCGAACCTCCGCCATAGGGACCAGGCGGTCACAGACGCAAGGGCGCTTGGTCTCGACGACTGGAGGGAGCGTGCGAGGGACCGCAACCGATGGAAGACCGCAATATCTAAGGCAGAGACCCTTCATGGATCGGGAGCCAGCGCAGCGGTTCGCTAGGGAAATTCTTCGTCGGATTTCCACTAAGGTGTCGTTCGTGGAATTGATGTTTGTGCCAAAGTAGGTGAACTCCTTGACTACCTCGAAATTACTGCTACCAACAGTGACGTTTTTTCCTAGACGATGGATAGATGAGACTTTGTTTGTTGATAGCATATACTTTGTTTTGTCCTTATTCACTTCAAGACCAACGCGTTTCGCCTCTTCATCAATAGCTGTGAGTGCTTCAAGTACAGCTCTCTTGGAGCGTCTTTTATGTAGACTGGGCATATGGAGCTATTTGACCAGTTGTTGGGGATACTTTCTTCCTCCCACACGTGGTGGATGAGCTGGTGCATGCATTCTAACGTGACATCTCCTCTATACTTGAAGAGCTCCGCAGGAAGGCCATCCAAGTCGGCGGATTTGTTGTTCTTAAGCTTATGGAAGGCTTTCTTAACTTCTTCAGTACTGGGTGCTGGGACTGGATCTTCATTCACTGGTCTCATACTTCTTTGTTCCCCTATCGCCTCCTCTTTTCATTCTGCGCAGGGTTTTTTCTCTTTCCTTCTCTTTTAACGGTACTCGTCTTTTGCTGCTTTTGTTTTCCGTTGCAGCATTTGAATTCGTGCATTTTCCATCTCCTGCTTCAATACCGCGCATTCATCATCATACCGTAGTACCTCGTGGCTTGATGGTTAGTGCGCAGGACTGTCATGCCGAAGGTGTGGGTTCGATTCCCAGCCGTGCCACCTAAAAACAGAAATGTTTTATTCGAGGTTCTGCCTCTTGCGAGGAACTGACAAATCCTCCAAGAGTATACTGTTCATGAAAAAGTGCTTCTCATTTAGCCGTTCGGACTTGGAAAAAAACTGTAGGTCCCCTCCATTCCTGCCAACAAACACGCACACAGGAATGGTTGTGAGTTGTAAGTCGCTAGGACCTGGTTCTCCACGAGTTGCTGCGCCACCCAATTTTTATTTTATTCATCATCATACCACGGGTTCTTTTTTCCGGGTAGTTGATAGCCTATGGTGGGCTCGGCTGTTTCCTTAATGATGTCGCGATCCTGGTTCCACTGGTTGTTGACGGTCAATTGCTCACTATAGTCTCTGGCTTTCTCAGATGTGCTAAGGCATGCAATATTAAATTTCTTTCTTTGGGCGGTCTTCGTTTTCTGTTCGTTGGACAGTCGCGCTCTGAACTTTGTCAAAACAAGAAAGTGGTCAGAGTCCCACGTTTGCACCTCGGAAAGTTCGCACGTTCAAGATGTTCGATGCGTACCTTGTCCCAATTAGCACGTGGTCGATTTGGTTGGCGGTTCGACCATCTGGAGACCGCTTGGTTGCTGTGTGTATCCTTCGCCTGGGGAACCTAGTGCTACTTATCACCGTTTTGCGAGCTGCAGCAAAGTCGATTAGTCGGAAGCAGTTATCTGTTGTCGTTTCGTGGTGGCTGTGCTTTCCAACTTCTATCAGTGAGAATAAATTTCTTAAGCCCATTTTCTGATACGAAAGTTAAATATTTAAGTAGAACATAAGCGCTAATGTGACCGCTTAGGCACAGGAAAAAGTAGATCAATTGCGTTTAATTAGAACATAAATACTCAAGTTTCCTATCAGAAAACAGGTCTAAATGCTATCAACACTTATTTATAAAACTCGATTTTCAAGTGTTATTTGAGTTTGTCCTGCATAAAGGAAGCCCCTTCCAAGAGGTTTCGGGCCATATGCTTGTCTACGGCCGGTGCTCAGTACTTTTATTAATTATGATGTTTAGGCTGCTACACCTATGTATATCTCTGGACTTTCAAAAAAAAACTACCTTTTCAATGTATCATAACCTACAAAGGCCCCAACCACTAAATGCAAGACTTTGAATTTTTTATATAAAAAATTAAAATCCATATTAAAATACAAGTTATTTTTTGCCATCATTCATATCCAAAAATAGCTGTAGACTCTCGGCCTACATATCGTCGGCCTTCTGTCAAAACCTCGTAAGTCTTTAAACGCTATTTCAATGTATTTTAGATCAAAACAAATCAGTGAATACAAATATCAATATCTCGTAACTGTTTTATAGTTCCCTTTGCTTCTGTCAACTATTTTTAAAACCTTTTAGCATCTAAGAATTCCATTGTATTACCTTTTAAATCAGTTTTTTTGTGTCTTCTTGCAAGGTTTTGACAGATAGGTAGCCGACGAAACTCTAGATTAGAAAAAAAAATAATTGTTCTACGACAAAAATTAATTATATATCAGAATTTTTTGTGATTTCCAGGGTTACCGGCCAGTAGATAATGTAGATAATTTGCCCTCTAAAAGTACTTGAGAGTGCTAGGACGCCATATGGCCCTAGGCTCAATGATAGGAAAATCCCTATGCACACCTCCGCGTGGTAGAGGGCGGGTAACGCTAACGTGCAGGGGGACCGAATGGATGCCGGGATAAGCAGACAACCCAGCGTTGCTGGTCAGGGCACAAACTTGTCCTTGGGATGGATAAAAGCCCCCTTAAGACGGATGAACTGCAGGTAGCGGTCAACGGCATGATAGTCTGGTGGCGGAGGAGCTTTTTTTGGTAAAAGGCCAACGGCAGCAGCAGGTAGCGTCTGTAACCCATATTGGGCGGCTACAAAAGGCGTCTGTTTTCCCATAGTGGGCGGCCTCGAGCAGTTATGTGTTTGACCATACAAAAGGCGGGTGTGCCTGTCAAATCTGAGCTTATGTATGTTATTAATCATATCTCGGAAAACACCATGGTGGAAGGATATATGCAAATACATGAATTATGACAACAAATGGAAATGAGTCCCCAAGAGGTAATCTTTTTATAGAAAATCCTTCTGTAGCTTCGGTTGCAGTAAACCGCACATCGGATTTGGGGGTGCGGCATCTTTCATGTACGAGCGTCAATCAAGACGCCATAATAATAAATGAATCGTTGACAAATAGAAGAAGTCTTTCAAGAAGCGCAAATGTTACTTTTGGCTACCGCATACGTACGAAAATCGGAGCATGGAACGTTCGATCCTTGTACAGCGATGGTAGATACGAGCAGGTTGAGCGTGAAATGCTTCGCCTAAAGATCAGTATCCTGGGCATAAGCGAAACTAAGTGGAGAGGAAGAGCTGAATACAGGTCAGACACTGGACAGACGAGAATGCTGTATTCCGGCGAAGATGAAAGAGAGGGTGGCCAAAGACTGCATGGTGTCGGAATTATGTTGAACGAAGAAGCAAGGCGTAGTTTGATCTCCTGGGCGCCCATTTCTGCGAGATTAATGACAGCAAGGTTTCGTTCAAAAATTCGCAACGTCACAATTATTCAGTGCTACGCCCCCACAAATGAACCGACCGAGGAAGACAAAACCGCGTTCTACACTCATCTTAACGCGGTTTACAGTAGTGTTCCGAGAGCCGACATCATAGTCGTTATGGGAGACCTCAACGCCCAAGTCGGTTCAGACAATTATGGACTGGAACGCGTGATGGGAAGAAATGGCTTGGGGTCACGGAATGAAAATGGTGACTTGCTTGTCGACTTTTGTAACGCGAATCGTCTTGTGATAGGTGGGACTGTATTTAAGCATAAGACGTGCAACAAAATTACCTGGGTGCATCCGGATGGTCAAACCGAAAACCAAATTGATCATATCATGATTCAGCAGCGATGGAGGAAGTGTGATGTCCGCAGTATAAGAAATGCCGATGTGGGAAGCGACAACCATTTGGTTCTGATGAGTCTCAAACTACGAACCGCTGCCGTACAAAAACCAGCGCAGGATGCAGCAAGGAGCTCAAAATTCATTACGAATGCTTTAAATGACCCCAACATATGTCGAAACTATGTCACCACCCTTAACGACAGAGCCTCGTCATTAAACGGAATCCAGAATTCAACAATTGATGAGATGTGGGGTGAAATTAAAAGTGTTTTTATGGAGGCTGGATCCGAAACTGTACCCAAACGAACGAGACGTAGAGACTCTTGGATATCCCAAGACACCTGGGATAAGATCGAACTTCGCAAATCGTTGAAAGTCCAAATAAATGCCGAAGCAGATGTTCAACGAAAGGCTGACTTGCGAAGAGAGTACCGCATTGCACATAAGATGGTCTATCGCTGTGTGAGACGTGACAAGAGGGTGAAGTTGGATGGACTCGCAGATAATGCGGAAAGCGCTGCCAGAAGAGGAGATATCCGGGAATTGTACCAAATAGCCAAAGATGTTATCGGGAAAAAAAACAACACCAATCATCCTGTAATGGATGTGGATGGCACACTTTTGGTATCAATTGAGGATCAGCTTCGTAGATGGAAGGACCATTTTTGTGCCCTGCTAAATGAGGATTCAGTTGAGCAGAGTGCTGAAGTGCCCCAACTAAACGAGATGCGCAGGTCCTATAGGGGTATTGACATCGAACCCCCGTCAGAATCGGAAATCCAGACATCAATAAATCTCCTCAAAAACAACAAGGCGGCTGGACTGGACGGAATACCAGCTGAGTTCCTGAAAGCCGATCCCGTAACAGCGGCTAGTATTTTACATCCGTTGATACAAAGCATTTGGGAAAACGAAAGCTATCCCAGGGATTGGAAGGATGGTGTGATTGTTAAGTTGCCAAAGAAAGGTGATTTAAAGAATTGCAACAATTGGCGTGGTATCACCGTTTTGTCCGTTTTCCCAAAACTAATGGCAACAATCATACTCGAGCGAATAAAGGATAGAATCGAGTCTACACTCAAGAGGCATCAAGCTGGCTTCCGCAGTGGTCGATCGTGCGTCGACCATATCAACACCCTGCGTATCGTCCTCGAGCAGTCGATGGAATTTCAATCACCGCTTTACCTCATGTTCGTGGATTTTGAGAAAGCCTTTGATCGAGTTAATCGAGAATGTATATGGAGATCGTTGCTTGGTAGAGGAATTCCACCAAAAATTGTTACCATTATAAAAGAGTCCTACAACAACGCAAGGTGTTTTGTTTTGCACAATGGGCAGCTATCCGACTCCTTCGTAGTGCAACAGGGTGTGAGACAAGGGGATGTTCTATCGCCAATTCTCTTCCTGCTGGCGATGGACGACGTATTGACGGCCAGTGTAGGTACAGCTGAGCGACAGGGCATTCAATGGAGACCGTTCGAAAGGCTCAGTCATTTAGACTATGCCGATGACATATGTCTACTGGCAAATAACATCAGTGGGCTGAACGGGATGTGCCAAACACTGCAAGTGAAGGGAGAGTCGAGTGGTCTAAGAATAAACAGCAAAAAGACAAAAATAATGCTCACAGGCCGCTCCACACAGCAGCGTATTATTCTACAGGAGACGCCAGTTGAAGTAGTCGAACAGTTCAACTACCTTGGCAGTATTGTCTCTGCAAACGGTGGTACGGATCTGGACGTTAAAAGTAGAATAAATAAAGCTCGTGCTGCCTTCGGTACTCTGTCCCCAATCTGGAAATCAAGTCAAATCTCCTTACGCACTAAGTTGAGATTCTTCGAATCCAATGTCAAATCCGTGCTGTTATATGCTTGTGAAACCTGGAAAGTCACGTCTATCATTTCGAAGAAATTGCAGGCTTTTGTGAATCGCTGTCTTCGCCACATCCTAAAGATTCGATGGCCACAAATAATATCAAATGAGGAATTGTGGCGCAGGACAAGTCAAGAGCGGCTGGACGTCGACATAAGAAAGCGTAAATGGCGTTGGATTGGTCACACACTGAGGAAACCAAACGATGAAATTGCAAAGCAGTCCTTTGAATGGAATCCTCAGGGTGCACGGCGGGTTGGAAGACCAAGAACAACATGGAAATCAACTGTCTTAGCAGAAGCAGAATCCCAGAGAAAGACGTGGCCACAGCTAAAGTACCTTGCAGCAGACCGTGAAGGATGGAGACGTTTTGTTGACGCCCTATGCCCCAGCCGGGGTTACAGGACACGATGATGATGAGATAATGGGGGACTTGCTGGTGGGAATTTGGAGCGAGAAAGAGACAAAAGATATTTGAAAAAAAGATGTGTGTTATGAGGTGATTCTCGCTCTGAATTCCCAACACCAAGTCCCCCATTACCAACTCCGGCTGCCATTTATAAAAAAAAGCATCTTATATTATATCGTCTAGGGAAAGTTTAAAGCTTCCAGATTTCTGCAGTGTTTTCCCAGCGGTAGTGCTCGCAGTTTGTGAGGCTGCAAAGAGCCTTTACACATGTTAGTTAGTTAACAAAAATATTGACATTTTTATTGATAGCTAGGCGGCAATCAAAGCCATTACCTCATTTGTTACAAATTCAAAACTGGTTGATCGCTGTCGTGATGAGTTGAAATTACTCAGCGCATCAAATACAGTTACCCTTCGATGGGTCCCAGGACATCGTGACATATACGGGAACGAAATGGCAGATGAATTGGCCAAAAACGGATCATCTCTTAATCCGAGCCAAACCGACTACTCTGTTCTTATGCACTAGAGCAAGAAAAAAGAAGAATTTGCCAGAGTTTTCTCAAAGTTGCCAGCAACAGATGGTCAACAATTGATACCTGTCGTATATCGAGGAACTTATGGCCGGATATTTCAAAAAAAAAAAAACTGAGTATTTACTCAAGCTAAGCAGGCCTCAACTCTCCCTATTGGTTGGAATCCTAACGGGTCACAACACAATGGGAACCCACTTAAGTAGAATGGGCATCGGCTCATCTGACTTATGTAGAGGGTGTCAGGATGATGAGGGGAGGAGAGCTCAGTTCACTTCCTCTGTGAATGCCCCATCAGCCTAGCCAAAACTAGAAAGTTAGCCCTCGGAGAATACTTTTTCGACGAATTGGGCGACGTCTCGTGTTTGCCACTAAGAAACATCCTTAAATTCACTCAGAACTCAGGATGGTTCAAGGAGGCCCCCCATACCTAAACTTTCAATAATCAATCTCCTTCCCCCTCCTTATACCTACCTTGCCTACACCCAGGGGAGCACAATGGATCCATTGAGATCCGAGTGAGGTGATGCGACCTTCTCGTATCACCACCCCATTTAACCTAACCTAGGGCAAGTTTTGGATTCGTTCAAAAAAAAGAAATGAGATTTTAATACAACTTGACATAAAATCAAAAATCGGCAGACGGCCCATAAAGCCATGCTAGAAAATCTTTTGATATAAATTGTAACGATTTACTATTAAAAAAATAAATAAAGACTAATCTAAATCTTAAAAAAAAAAAAAAAAAAAAAAAAAAAATCAAACGATTTTGATAAAAAAAAACCTAAAAATTCAATATTTTTATATCGTAATATGGAAAATGTTTTGATAAAATAATTTGGAAATCGGTGAACGCAACACGTAGGAGACTTTTGGAGAACTAAGATTTTGTTATTTGACTATGATCCCAGTCTTAAGTTAATTTAGGAAGTTTTTATGGAGCGTCGATTATTTTGTCTTTTCATAATGGGAATGCATATTATCCTAATTTTTGCATGCTTCAAATATACAATCACTTTTTTGAAGAAATAATTTAAAAAAAAGCACATTGTTGTTATATGAATCAATGAATCAAACTATGTTTAATATCAATTTATTTTTGTTTTTTTAATTTCAAATCAAATGCATTGTTTATCTAAAAAAAATTCCAAATAAAACATCTGTCTAAAATAATGAAAAATCAATAAACAACTCGTGTTCAAATGCAAACGAAAGAAGATTTCCTAGAAATTTTGATTTATTCAGAATCAACTATTCGATCATTATATTTACTTATGAATTGTTGCAGCAACTGCTGTAAAAAGGAAGGATATCAATTTGCACTTTTGCGTAATTTATTTTAAGTGTATTGTTGTAAATTCAGACAAAAAAGCCCTAGAAATAATACAGGTACATGGGTAGACAGGTAGGTAAATATTTTGTTTGTCATTTGCTACTTTGTGGATTCAAGGAGTAAAATAAACAAATGCAGATAGAAATTTAGTTGGAATTTAAATAAAAATATAATCGTAATAATATTCTCCACTTGTCAACTTCGTCCTAACAAAATTAAAAAAATGTTGTTAATTTGCATTAAGCACTACAGTAATTGCTTTTAATTATTATTCTGTATAAAGTTGGAGTTGTTCACTATTAGCAATAAAAATAAATATTTGTGTATTTTAATCGTACTAAAAATTTGAATATTTCTTAGGAATTATAATTTCGAGCATACGGAAATAGAAATGCAAAGCACCATGAAATTATTGAAAATTTTAATTATATCTGAAACAAGTACCTTACTTGGTTTCTGATATCCAAAATGATTGAATTTTATTTTAATTAAACTTTGACTAATTGTTGTTGAGTTTACAATAGGAACGTCTTATGACCTTTTTGTTAAAATATTAAATTTTCTTCAATTTTTGTTTTCGCAATTAGACTTGAGAGACTTGTCTTTATTGAGACGTAGAAAAATTGCGTCGAGGTAAGTCTTAATTATTTAATTAAAAGCTCAAATTTCAACAGACATCTTCTCTCCTAGCCGAAAAGTTTTAGTGCTTTTTTTTTTTTAATCATCTTAGCAACCTTCATGAATTGGGATTGATTAGCCTTGCTTTATTTTTGGCTCCCATTGAAAATAAAACCTGACAGTAGCATGGTGTTTATTATTTTTAAGGTAGTCAAATAATACTACTCCCATCAAAAGTTTATAAAGAAAAACAAAGTACAGACATTTTATTTCAGTCTGTGATTGATTTTTGAATAAGATTTCACATTTTCACATGTAAAAGAAAACCTATAATTGCAAAACGAACCTTACCTTTAATGTGTTTATTATGGGTGGTATCCGTGGTGTTATGTTAAATTATTTGAAATCACTTAAATTCTTTTCAACATCTTCAAAAGCTGACCTTATAAGAAAATGTAACTTTGTTCCTTAAAACCATTTCACATCCTCTTTTATATTTTAGCCATTTAGGTGAGAAGTTGTTCTCCAAACTATTATAATAAAAGTATTGAATTATAGTAACATTAATCAACTGCCGTGTTTTCATTAAATTCGTTCTTCCATTACCACACTGCCGTGTTAAGAAGAAAAAACGTAACTGACTTTTTGGCTGTTTTGAGTTAAGGCCAGTTTTGACATCTTTGATATGTTTGCTATTTTATTTTTTTTTTAAATAAATCCCTTGCTTACTTTTGTAATGGCTTAAAACGCTTAAGAAAAATGACGTTCGTTCCAAGAACCATACTTTTTCTTATGAAAAATTGACGTTTAAGCTTTTTATTTAAGAAAAAAAGTAACTACCATACAAGCATTTGTACATCTGATAAATAATCAAGGCAAAAAAATGATTTACTTGTAAATATGACAGAGAAACACTCAACAACAAAGCAAAAAAGATTGAGATAAAAACAGAAAAACGTGTTTATCTTGAAATGTCAAAAATACACTTACGTTTTTTCTTCTTAACACGGCAGAACACGTGGGTTACATTTTGGAAAAAAAAAACTAAATAGAATTATCAACAAAAAATCAAATAAATTAAAGAATTAATTTTAAAATCTACATTTTATTACCTATTAATTATTGAACAGCAATTTTTATTGGCGCATCTACTAATTAACAATAAATTTAACAATCAATTCACTTCCATACGAATATTTCAAGTACCTACCATTCAGCTTTCAAATAACAATATAGTATCACTTTATTTATTAATTTTTAATTATTATATTATTGATTTCCAGGAAGACAAAATTGCAATAATTTTTCATCTACTGCACTACGTACTGTGTACAAGCTACAAGGTACAAGCATCACGAACTTAACTAAAATATTGAAAAATAAATTAAAATCGAAAAAATTATCTTCTTGCTTGATTAACAACGACGTCAAACATTACTGGAGAGTCAAAATCTCCTAAAAAATAAAATACTTGACTGGATCGCACCTCGCAAGTACTTGCTCTTATGTTCAAGAAATTGAGGGCTTAAGAAAATTGTAAAATAGTACAGTCATTTAAGCTTTTTGGTGTAAAGCCTCGTCATGGCATTCTTAGGAAACTGTAAAAAGTCCCCATAGATATGAGCGCCACTAACGATTTTACGGGGGGTCAAAGGCAATCCCAAATGGTTTTTAAGGAATATCTCCCGAACGGTAACTCTTAAAGAAGAAGTGTCAAAGACTAGGTTGTAGCTTACAAAATTTCCTACAAAAAATATTGTGTACCTTTTTTCATAAGAGTAACAGTTTTCGAGATAATTCAATCGGTAGAGCTACGTATTTTATGTTTCTGTATAAAGTGTACTCTTACACCACCCTTGAGGTTGAGTACCATGTTAGTTTTTCTTGCGTGGTATCCCCCAAGAAAATTAGAAAACAGTTCAAAAAAATATATACAAGGATTTATTCAAAGGTTTTGGGAATGTTTCCCATCGATTCGGGCTCCACTATATTAATCATATGGTATTTCGTTTATACAGGGTTATTAAAAACCGTTTGGGGGGGCCTTTTACCCCCCGTAAAAATGCGCTCATATAGATGGGGACTTTTTATAGTTTCCTTAGAATGCACTGAGGAGGCTATATACAAAGATTCAGCTTTCCGCCATTTATTCCGAAATTTGGCTGATTTTAAGGCTTATATGACTGACCATAAAGTCATGAAAATTATGAGAGAAAAATGTTTAAAAGCATGAAATACAATATCTTGATCAGCTAAAAAACTCTTTTGATGGTTTGAGGTGAAAAAAGAATGCCATCTTATTTCTTGATCGAATATAGAAAACAAATTAAATCGTTCGAGCGGTTTTTTAAAAAAATATTTTTTTATTTATCAAATTCTTAAAACATTTTTAGGAACAAAATTATAGAATGCAAATCTTAAGTACTTAATTATGTACATATGAGAATTTAATTTCAAAAAAAAAGTCAACATGTTTTTGAGATATGACATTTTTTTAAAAATCCAAAAAATTTTATTTTTTTTAATTTAATTATTTATTAAAAAAAATATATTGAAATCAGTCCGACTGTTTTGAAGAAAATAGACAGTAAAAATGGTTCTATGGGAGGAACCATTAATAATCATTTTTTGAAAAATGGTTTCCCACCCAAAAATAGCCTTTGCCTAATGTTATTTATTAAATTTTTGTTTAAGAAAAGTTGTGGGGCCGTTTTTGAGAAAAATGCGATTATGTAAAATAACTAAGAAAAAATGTTCCGTTGTTTTTGGTTCTAAAAAATGAACAAAAAACTTTACCATATTTAAAGAAAATCGATCAAGCTGTTTAGGCTGTAGCTCAACGGACTGGCAGATTGACAGAATTATGAGAATCATTAGCGTAGCTAGGGGGGGGCGAAGGGGGCGGTCGCCCCGGGCGCCAGGAGTTAGGGGCGGCAAATCGGAAAATCATCTTCGTTGTTCATGGGATGTTGTAAACCAATTACAAAAGTTTTTTTTAGTGAAAATTTTATTAAATTTTTATCAGAAAACATACAATTTTTATAGTATTCAAATTTGTAAGGGCGGTAAAATCATCCTCGTTGTTCATGAGAAGTTGGAAATAAACAAAAGTGTAATTTTTGTTTAATAAATAATTCAATCAATTTTTATTAAATTGAAATCAAGAGGGGCGCAAATCATCATCGTTGTTTATTACAGAAGTTGGAAATAAACAAAAAAGTATTATTTTTTTAAGTTAAAAATTCTATAACATTTGAATGGTATATGAACGTAAAATTTTTCATTGTGTTCAAATCACTAGGGGCGGCAGAATCATGACCATTACTCATTATAGAAGTAGGTAATAAGCACAAAAGTTTATTTTTAAAGTAACAATTCTTTCAAATTTTGAAACAAAATTATGGCTTTCGTAATGACCATTCTCTCTTGTAGCCAGGTACATGTCTGTTAATTCCCTCAATTAAGAGATCAGAGGGGCTAAATTTTTGCAGAAAATTTTTCGCGTTAGATTTAAAAAAAAATGCTGTAGATTGAATATTTTCGGAGATGATTTGTTTTTGTTTTTTTTTTTAATAAAAAATAAATATTTAAACAAAACTGATAAATGAATAAAAATAAATAAAATATTACATTAGTTTTTTTTAAACATAAAACCAGCAAACAAAAATCTCCTAACAATACATTATGGCAGAATTCAACACAAAGAATTAAAAAAAAAATGTGAGTTTTTTTTGCGAAGATTAATTTTTTTTTTTGTCAAATGAAGTGCAGTATGTAGATTTTGCAGCAGATTTATTTTGAGAAAAAATGCATTAGATCAACAATCTACTACAATTTCAGTGAAGTAATAACTCTGTAGTCAGACACTCGGTAGTCACTTAGCCGTGGCTTTGACCCTCTCATGATTCATTATCATTAGATCTGATAAATATGAACAGTATGCAATTTCTCAGTTTTGCTGTCGAGTACTGATGCGCTCAATATCAAGTTGACGTAGGCGGAATGTTTTGGTGGAATAAGATTCCCTGTTAAATCGTACTGAAATTATGGAAACAAAATTTTAACTCTGCTTTAAATATTTAAATGTTAAAGCACAAAACTTTATAAAATTAATGAAAAATACTAAGATCAATTATTTTTCCTGTTTATCAACATTATCTTCTATTTTGTATTTTTGGTATCATTTTTGTATTTGCCCATCACCGATAAAATTGCAATTTGGCTGTCAAATGAATGAACAGTTTTAGCTGAGAAAGAACATTGAGAAATAAATCCAAAAAATTTTCGTCTTAGTAAATCTCTGAAGAAAATCTCAGGGCTCAGGTGAGATTTTTTGTCCCACTTTAAAAATCTCTGAGCTCTCAGAGATTTTATTTGGTGAGACACGCCCAATGAACAATTATGAGCTTTACTATTTTTTGACGAAAGGAAACATTAAAAAGTTTCAAGTCTCATGTGCCTGTATTATATACAGTCGGTTTAAAGTTAAATCTTAGTAGGTCAGAAAAAAAAATCATTCAGCTGATATTGCGGTATAGTGGCGTGTATCAATATTTCGTAGAATGTAATTCCTTGCATTTATAAAAAAATATTTTAAAATTTTGTCTGCAACTTTAAGACCGATAATATGAAGGTATATATCACAAAATTTCTTAATAAAGTATTGTTAGACCGAAGGGGCGGCACATTATTGTTTTGCCCCGGGCGGCAAATATCCTAGCTACGCCACTGATGAGAATAGGTAGCTTTTTTCGTCTGCTCTCTCATCCTAGTAACAAGTTTGATCAAAATCTTGAGTTCGATTTTTTACGGATGCATAACTTGCCATATAGTGCCTACATATAAACATATATATCACAAGTATAAAATGAGTCATCATATATTTCGTTCCATCAAACACTGGTCTTTGTGAATAAAAAAAAATGTAAGCTATTTTTGAAAGAAGCTTAAGCAAGCAAGTCATGGCTAGGTATTACTAGTAGCTTATGCTGCAGCTCTATCTGAAGCTTTGTTTTATGTAAATAAAAAAAATATTACGCTTAACAGCTTTAGCTAGAAAATTTTAGCTTGAGCTTAATATTTTTTAGCTTTTGTTTGTTTATTCACATGTTTTGGCTTAGAAGCTTAGGCTAAATCTGTTATTTTTGGGACTGGAAAGCAACCAAGGAGATTTTGGATGTTGATTTATCAAAACTCTTTCCTTGCTCTACATGGGAAGCTTATTATTTTCATGTAAAAAGAACCAGTCAAAGATTTCTAGTAAAGAGTGCAGGAAGCTTGCTATTTTGTTTAGCTTTTACTAACATATTCTAGCTAAAGCTATTTCTAATCACACAAATTGGAGCTTAAGCTGGAAAACGAAGCTGTAGTTAAAGCATTTAGCTTTGGCTATTTTAAAGTGGCTATAACTAAGCTTGTTTTTAATCACACGAAACCTAGCTTTAACTTCAAAATCCAAGATTTCGCTTAAGCTTTTTGTTTATTCACAAGACCCACTCCTTATAAAAGCCACCTCGCATTGAAAAACTGATTTGAAATCAGCTAAGATGATCAGGTCACTTTTAATTTAACGTTTGTGTAAGGTGATCACCAACAATTATTCCAAAAGGGGCATCACTTCGAGAGACAAGTACTGAGAGCTGTTATTAAAAAAGAGGAAAACATTTTGCTTCCAAATTTAGTACCAACTTCCTCCAGTGATAGATACCAGTTTTCAGAATTAAATTCAGAATCCCAGAGAAAGACGTGGTCATAGCTAAAGTACCTTGCAGCAGACCTTGAAGGATGGAGACGTTTTGTTGACGCCCTATGCCCCAGCCGGGGTTACAGGACACGATGATGATGAGATTTCCACAAATGAGATTTTTCCTCTTCAACCCATGAGTGGCTTTTACAAATACTTAGAAATACAAAGTATGTCCAAGGATTTTAAATGTATAAGCTAACTTATGCAAAGTTGGAAAGTAAACCTGCGACTGGGCCAGAGAGAAATTGCTTCCGTCACTATACAAAAGGGGATATTTCAAGGTGATTCTCTTTCACCACTGTGGTTCTGCATTGCGCTCAACCCACTATCAAATATGCTGAAAAGTTTAAACCTTGGATACAAATTTAGCCCATTTGGAACAGAACGAATCACTCACCTGCTGTTTATGGATGATCTTAAACTGTATGCAGAACGCCTCTCTAAACTTCAATACCTTTTTGATATTACAAACATATTTGGCGACATAAATATGTCTAATGGATATGACAAATATGCTTTGCTAAAAGTCATAAAAACTGCTCCAAACGAAGGACCTTACCAAGGTGTAGAAGAGATGGAAAAGGAGGACATCTATAAGTACTTAGGTATAACGCAGAACGCACGAATCGACCACACGAGTCTTAAAGCTGAGCTTACTGAAAAATACAGGAAAAGACTTACAAAGGTATTAAATATAAAACTGTCAGCAAAGAACTTGATTAAAGGCATTAACTCTTGGGTTATACCATCGCTTAGCTAAACTCGTTTGGTATCCTCAAATGGTCAAACACTGATTTTAATGATCTGGATAGGTTGACAAGGAGATAACTTACTAAATTCCTATGTCTTCATCCGAATTCATCAGTTCATCGCTCATATCTCCCAAGATAGGAAAGGGGTAGAGGCCCTCTCAACAAATATAAAATGTGCAGGATGTTGGAAACAAAAATTAAATATCAAATACCAAATCCTGGGTGCCCTAGATGACAACTAAATAAAATAAATAAATTAGGTGGCGCAACAGCTCGTGGAGAACCAGGGCCTAGTGATTTACAACTCTCAACCATTCCTCTGTGCGTGTTGTTTGCAGGAATTGAGGGGACCTACAGTTTTTTGCCGAGTCCGAACGGCTAAATGAGAAGCACTTTTTCATGACAAATATAGGTACTCTTGGAGGATTTGTCAGTTCCTCGCAAGAGGCAGTACCTCGAATAAAACATTTCTGTTTTTAGGTGGCACGGCTCGGAATCGAACCCACACCTTCGGCATGACAGTCCTGCGCACTAACCATCATGCCACGAGGTACTACGAGATGACAACTACATGCCTTCGAACATGAAAAACGCTGTAACTGATGCTCCAGTGGATGAAAGGTACATACTTAGATATAAGTCTTCATGGCAAGTTTCCGAGAGCCTTATGCGTGAGAAGCACATCGACAAAACTAGCTCCCTAGAATGGCTCACAAACGAATACAGTTTCCTAGAGACTGAAGGATTCGCAATTGCGATTCAAGATAAGGTAATTAGATTACGCTTATTTGGGTAGACACCATAAACAGGCAAAAATTGTCCACTAGGAATTAGCCATTGCCAGATAGTGGAAAACGAATCGCAATAGCGGGACAGAAAGCAGTGGTGCTGCAAACCTGCCATAAAGTTAGAAAATTTCTAAATTAATAATAAATAATAATAATTTTAACTATATGCCTGTAAGACCTAAGGTCTTTTAAATGCAACCTGAATTGCACGGCAATAGTTAGAAAGAGAAGGAGGATAGGAAAGATTTGGCGCAGTGGATTGAGATCAAGGTGTTTATTATCTCATTAAATCTCACGGGTGGCGTCCAGTTAAGCTGGGAGAATATAGAAAAGAATGCTGCCTAGAATGGGGCTCGAACCCACACCTCTAAGTTAGCAGTCAAGCACTACATCCACTGCACCATTGCCACCCGCAGATTTTTAATTAAGAACAAAAAAAACTAAAAAAATTCAGGACTTATGTCTCTATAGGATGGGATATAAATCCCAAATTCGATTGGGGGCTTATGATCCAGTAAAGTGGGACATAAGCCCCGTCTGTTGATCTTGAAGTTTCCATATTTGAACTATAACGACTCCGAAAAGCAAACAAACGGACACAATAAAGCTTACGTTCGTAGTGCAAACATACCCTTATTAGCTATAATTATAACAACTCTCAAACGAAAGAAGCGCTATCTGCCGGATTATAGCAGATTTACCAGCTGTCAAATAAAAGCTTTTGGAAGGGAAATTATTGGGAAATTTCCCCTACGGAAAGCTCTGGGAGCAGAGACCAGAACATTCCACTACTTTGCAGAGTTTGGAAAACAAGTATAAAAGGCACATGTTTGAACGGCAGCGACACAGTTTGTTTTTAATCGTGAATGAATAAAGTTGGTTGCAATAAAAGTAAAAAGTAAAGTTTGTGAATTAATTCAGTGGTGAATAATAAATCGTTTTGTTTGTAGTAAGAAAAGTAAAGTGTTTTATTTTGCGAAATAAATAAGTGGAGGTTTTGAATAAAGTAAATAAGTTTTATTAACGAACCTGAGAAAATATTACAGTATATTATTACGCTCTTCGACTTAAGCGCCAGTTACATCGATTGTTATTTATTCAATATGCTGGGAAAGTATACCAAAAGATGGTAGTACCTCGTGGCATAGTGGTTAGTGCGTTGGAGTGTCATGCCGAAGGTCTGGGTTCAATTCACAAATGTTTTTACTGAGGTACTGCATCTTGTCAAGAATAAGTGCTTCTCATCTACCCGTTCGGACTCGCCAAAAAACTGTAGGTCCCCTCCATTCCCACCGACAAAATGAACACATGTATGGTTGAGAGTTGTAAGTCACTAAACCCTGCTTCTCCAAGAGCTGTTGTGCCACCAGATTTATTTATTTATACCAATACATTGCCCATGGTTGCCCTACTCTCTCTCAGTAAATTGAAGGAAACACCACAAGGAGGAATAGAACGACAGGAACAAGTATTTGAAAAGAAAAGTTTTTTTTTTTATTTTTTATGTCTGAGGTTAATCCTCAAGAGATCGATATTTCTACTGTAATTATATAATTTTCATTTTTCGCATTTTGTTTTCGTTAGAACAGCCAGCGCAACAGATTCGTTTTTATCAGAAAATTAAAACTAAGTGAATTTTATATGAAAACGAAAACAATAAAAATTCCCATAAACATAACTGTCACTCACATGTGAATGTGACAATCATCTTACACTGACCGAAGTTTTTAATAGTGACTATCAAACTATCACAAATCACCTAAGTCGATTCCAAACTTTATCCTTGAATATAGGTATTTACTTTAGCCTTGAATATATTTATCCCAGAAAATGGAAATCCTCTTAAGCTTATTATTCAAGTTTATTACTAAAATCTCTTTATTGATTAACACAGAATGCATTTTTAAATTAAATACTCTGCTCAAAATTCACAGAATATAAGTTTCTAAAGTGAGCTATTCATAAATAATTTTACATCACTTTAGTATTTATTTTGGTTTCTCCTAAATTTCCTTTGATCTCAAAAAGATAACTCAAAAACACAAGAATTATTTGTTTTCAAATTCCAATCAAAAGTTTAACAAAGAATTTGTAGTTTTATAAAAAAAATCTGCATCAGCTTCATACTTTTTCAAGAAAGTCACATAAAGAAAGAACTAATCAGCTTAATTATTTATATTTTTTTGTAAAAAAAAACAAAGCTTTGTAAAGTAACATCAACGGTATGCTTTCAGTAATTACCACAAAACTCTTAATTTCATTATAACTTTACATTTTATTTGCTTTTTGCGTCAAATTAGCTTGGCATTTGTTATTTAAGACTAGACTTTGTTTAAAACAAAAAAACTTTCTTATGAAATTTATCCTGCAAAATTATACACAATCCTTCAGTTAAAGCAAAAGGAATTCTGTCAAGGAAAGCCATTTCAAGTGATTTGTCAACAAATTCTATTTAATTCTTTCCAACACCAACATTTCCTGCAGCTATTCCAGACAAATATCTTAGAGATACAAAAATGTTCCAGACCCAGTGCTGCATCGGTTTGTGCTAGGGTAGCTTCGGTTTGCTAGGGTAATTTTTTGTTGGATCTCCACTAAGATGTCTTTCGGGGGATTAATGTTTATATTCCGAGGTAGATGAGCTCCTTGACTACTTCGAAGTTGTTGCTATCAAAAGTGACTTTTTGTCCTATATAGCTGCTTGACAGATCTTTCATTGATTGTTGATAGCATGTATTTGGTTTTATCTGTTCTTCAAATGCTGTGAAAGACTCTTTTACAGCTCTTTGCGAGGGGCCGATGATGGCATACCCTAGAAATTGGACAGATCTGTTGAAAATAGATTGAAGAAATCACACGATACGATAGGATATCTTCTTGCTGAAACTCTGGTGCATGTTCGGAATAGCTCTGAAGAGCTTTTCCCTAGTTGGACATTGCATCACGTATTTTCCAATGTCAAACGACACAACCTTATCAGTTTTCCAAGGATCCCAAGTTCAGCCATCGTCAACCACGATAGTGCTGCAGAACTGCTTAAGACACTCACACAGTACGTTGGATAGGATCTTGTATGCGACGCACGAACGTATATATCAGGGATATAGCTCAATAGTTCTTGCTAAGGATTGTCTCTTTTGTTGAATGGACATATGGAGCTGATCATAGACCAGTCATTGAGGCATGTTTCCTTGCACCCAAACTTGGTCGATGAGGTGATGCATGCATATCCTCTCCGTGCTTGAAGAGCTCCGCTAGTTAACCATTAAATGTTGCGGAGAGCTTCTCGCTCAAATGCTCACGGTAGGCTGTAGGTGACTCCAGAAATGCTAACGTCAAATTTATTCTTTATGACGGTTCGAAGTTTCTTTTTCATTTGACATTTGAGCTGTAAGTCTTGCGCAGTAGTCAGAGTCGACGTTTGCTCCTTGAAAAGAACGCAAGCCTCAAATGGCCTTTCGTCGATTAGCACATTTTCGATTTGGTTAGCGTATATCGACTATTTGGGGAGCACCATGGTTGCTGTATGGATTGGTAGCCGTGGAAACTTAATGATGCTATTTATCACCGTAATACCAGCTTCTGTCTATTAGCCCTATGTTAACATCGTCCTCCAGGCAAGCTCCGTAAGATCAGTTTATAAGGTCATAAAAATCATCCTTTAAAGAACTTTCAACTCCATTGTGAGTGGTATGTGCTGCACATATATGGCTAATTTTTTTTTTAAGTAGTTTTGATGCGGATCACAGCCAGGCAAGTCGATAAATTTGCTTCTTAAGCGATTTCCCACCACGAATCCGCACCTTAACATTTGTAGTCTTTCATCACAGCTGTAATAATTGTGTCTGTTCATCAAATCATACCCGATGCTATCGATTGCATCTCCTTATACCGCGTGAGGGTATACTCAAGTTTTGAGTCGCTCCTGAAGTATAAGTTCTCACAGTTTCGGAGCCCATATAAAACTTCAAGGCCTCCTAACACATTTAAGCGGCACTGAAGTAAACATTTATCCTCCTTTTCATGCCGGTAATGTCATTGACATCCAAGGTCTTCTCGAGAAAAAAAAATATAAAAAAAAAACTTGAGATGTCCTTTTTTTATTTCCATTTCCCTTCAACTATACGAGTAGGTACTCATAGGAATCCACAAAAAATAACCTAAATTATTTTTTACCCCAAAATCGAAACAACACTGTTCATAGCCGGAAGCCAGAACTTATGTTTCTAGTTCATTTTTTTTATAAGCCTCCTTTTTCAATTTGGGGAACAAAATTCATATCGATTTTTAAAGGTCCTTCGTACGAAAAATTAATATAATTATTTAAATTAGCAATATGCGCTAGTAAAAGATTGTTGGGGTGGTCCTTTGGCATATATTTGTGAAAAAAAAAACAAAATGTTCAACAAATTCTTTATTTTACTTAGTAAGGGACGCTGTTTTGTTTTATTTTTAAATATTTCCATTTTCTTAAAGGATTTAATGTCATGGATTGGAAAATGTTTGCATGTTTCCATTATATTTTAATTTAAGAGTAGATCAACATAAAAAATTAAAGGAGCTCTGTTAAAGAATTTACATTTAAACATTTTTTGATAAAGTTTGGCGTTACGTTTAAACTTATGAAGTTTTCATTGACTCGTACATAGGCGGCTCTGGACCTTTGGCACCTCATATGAGGGAGATTTGATAAAAAAAATATCCCATCTAATTGGTCAGTAATTGGTCAGAAAAGGTCAACTGGTCCCAGAAATTGGTCAGCCCTAGATAACTTTTAATCAAGGCTTAAACTTTCTCAAGGTCGCTCAAGGTCACGCGCGATATTTGGCACCTCATTTAAAGGAAATTTGCCAAAATTTTATACCATCCGAAAGATTTCTAGATTTTGATAAAAGGTCAACTATTTTCAGTAATTGGTCAGCCATAGATTTTTTTCTATGAATTTTTGAAGTTCGTTTCAAGGTCACAAAAAAAACTTTTGGCACCTCATTTGGGTCATTTGAAAAAATAAAGTATGCAATTTGAAAGGCCTCTTCACGGTTGTAAAAGGTCAGCTATTTTCAGTAATTGGTCAGCCATAGATTTTTTTTATGAATATTTAATGAATTTTAAAAAAAATTTCAAGGTCAAAACGATTTTTGACACCTCATTTTAGGGAAATTTGTCAAAAAAGTGTACCATCTGAAAGATCTCTAGATCTATATAAAAGGTCAGCTTGTTTCAGTAATTGGTCAGGTATAGATTTTTTTTAATGAATTTTTAAAAATTTCAAGGTCATAGCGATTTTTGGCGCCTCATTTAAGGGAAATTTACCAAAATTTTATACCACCTGAAAGGCCCTATGATCTGTATAAAAGGTCAACTAGTTTCAGTAATTGGTCAGTTATAGATTCTTTTATACGATTTTTTCCAAATTTTTTTTTTCTAGGTCATGAACGGTTCGTGACCTTGAAAAAAAATACTTTAAGAAATCGTATAAAAGTATCCATAACTGACCAATTACTGAAACTAGTTGACCTTTTATACAGATCATAGGGCCTTTCAGGTGGTATAAAATTGTTGTAAATTCCCCATAAATGAGGTGCCAAAAATCGCGCGTGACCTTGAACAATAATTTAAAAATTCACTAAAAAAAACTATGGCTGACCAATTACTGAAAATAGTTGACCTTTTATCACAATCTAGAAATCTTTCGGATGGTATAAAATTTTGGCAAATTTCCTTTAAATGAGGTGCCAAAAATCGTGCGTGACCTTGAGCGACCTTGAGAAAGTTTAAGCCTTGATTAAAAGTTATCTAGGGCTGACCAATTTCTGGGACCAGTTGACCTTTTCTGACCAATAACTGACCAATTAGATGGGATATTTTTTTTATCAAATTTCCCTCATATGAGGTGCCAAAGGTCCAGAGCCTACATAGGCTATTGAATATACATTTTCAAAAGGAATATTTATGTACGTGGCACGTGCAAGAGTTTTTATTATTGAATATGTTTGTTTGGCGCCTAGATATCTGCATTCAAGCGTCCAAAGGTATTTTATTAAATCTACCTCTTTAATCAACTCCTACTCTCACCTTCCCGTGGTGAACATCGGGTGCCTTAGCTCCATAGAAGATGGGGTTAAAATCCCTGTGGGCGGTTGTTGAGGGTAGTAAACCTACTAAGGCACTCCTCCTTTCATCAAGGCGGCAGCAGAAGAATTCCCCAGATGGAATCAACGGTGGTGTCTACAGTTCCAGTTTTGTTGAACGGTGAACTACTTAGTGAACACCTTATACAGGCTATACTACGACAAGTTCGGAGATCAGCCCTATAAGCAGCGGCTAATATGATTCCCCGCCCTTGGAGTCATACTAAGGGTCTGGTCCTCCAGGTTGGGAGTAGTGCCGTGACTTCCTGGCCACGTAAATATATTTTGTTGCGAAGCTACAACAAGACTTAGATAGCGACGGATTTACTGTTGACGAACCTAGCAAACAAACTAAGGGCAATGAACTCCGAACCTGCTCGTAGAATGGTCTGTTTCTTTATAGACCAAGTGCAGCTGAAAGTTTAGTGGAAGCCGTAGACTGCTAAAAAGCAGACATCACCGCTATCCAAGAAGTGCGATTGAATGGGCCGGTTAGAAGATAAATGAAAGACTGCGATATCTACTACGGTGCGGCGACTGTGACCGAAAACAAAGGCAGCGTCTTTTGGGGCAAGAAGACTTGAGTTTCAACTATGTGAACAAGAGCCGAACGACATTTTACATCATCGCCATCATCAGATCGACGCAAGGCACTCCTGCTTAATGATGGGCATAATCGAATGATTTCAATAATCGAGATGTTAGTATTCGAGTGATCATAATAATCGAATGATCATTCGAGATATGAGAGTTGAGAAACAAGAAATAAGAACGAAAGAAAAGGAACAAAAACCTACATATGTACATATTCGAGAACTCGATATGTTCATTGTCTTTGTATGATTGAATTCAACCACTCGAGTCAACACTGTGAATTCGAAAGTAGTTGTGTACACACACATAAACAGTGAGCGTCCCGAACACCGAGTTCTCAATTAATTGTATTTGTCTTTTTATTATCTCTCCCACCGCTCGAGTGATTGAATACACCATACACTCACACAAACTACACAACAATCAACTTTTTGGGTCGATAATGTGTGTTTCTCTTTTTCTTGGTTGTCTTTCGTTCTCATTTCTGTTCTTGAATCTCGACCTCTCGAGTTCTCACGATACTTGCTACAATAGTAAGCAAGTAGGTAGGAAAATCATTCGAATGATTCATTCATTCATCATTCGAAAAGTTGCCGCTCTCGAGCTCCCATCGCGTTGACTCGAGTTAGATACACCATACACTCACACAAACTACAAAAAAATCAATTTCTTAGGTCGATAATGTGTTATTCTCCCTTTCTTGCTTGTCTCTCGTTCTCATATCTGCTCTTAAATCTCGACTTCACGAGTTCTCAGTACACTAACTTCAACAGTAAGGTAGGTAGGAAGATCATTCGAATGCTAAATCATTCGAATGATTCATTCATTCATCAGTTGAAGTATATTCAAGCTGCTGTCGGCTCTCGAGCTCCCAATGGTTGAATACACGTACATAAACAATCAACGGTCTCGAGTTCTCTATTATGTGTGTTAGGTTAGGTTAGGTTAGGTTGATGGGCTGACGGTGGATCTTGTTCCCGTTACACTTAGATCAATGTTGATCCATTGTGGTACCCTGATGGATTGGACCATCCCTTTAAAAATATAACCTATGAAATCCTATGGAGCATCGAACCATTTAGAGGCGTTGATGAAGTTCATTAAACTTGAGATGTTATTTCCTGTTGACTTCGAGATTTCTGCTAGATCATTGAAGAAATAGCTACCCAAATATTTTTTCCTTATATTGCATAGTGCCGGACATTGACCTAGGAAGTGAAGGGTGTCTTCCTCTACTTCTACGTCACCGCAACCTCTGCATAGGTCTTCAGTACTTAGTCTCATCTTTTTCTTGTGGTAACCTAAGAGATTATGTCCCGTGATAATTCCTATTAAAAGATTCAGGGATCTCTTTTTCAGGTTTATGACATGGTGCGTTTTTTTCTTATTGTAGCTAGGCCACAAATTCTTTGTAGTGGTACAAGTTGCGAGTGAGTTCCATCTGTCATTGGTAAGTTCCACTATCTTCTTACCAATTGTCTGTTTAATGGCACAGGATGGAATTTTAACACCGGAGTCCGTTAGGCTTTGATCTAACGATGAACCAGTCCTTGCCAGTTCATCTGCTTTTTCATTTCCCAGAATTCCACAGTGCCCAGGAACCCAGCAGAGTCTGATGTTGTGCTGTGTGGCAAGAAACTTTAGCTCTTCGCGACAGCATGAAACCAGCTTGGATTTTATTTCTGTTGCAGAGATAGCTTTAATCGCTGCCTGGCTATCAATGTAAAAGGTGATATCAGCCCGTGGTATCGCCAACATTGAGATCTGTTCGGCAGCCTTAATCACTGCAAGAACCTCCGCTTGGAAGACACTGCTATAATCAGGGAGTCTATAAGAGTTCGCTAAATTAAGGGATTCTGAAAAGAAACCAGCACCTACTCTCGTATCCATCTTTGATCCGTCTGTGTAAATTTCTACCATCGGTGTATCTGATTGTTGTAAACCAGCTTCCCATTCTTCTCTTGTGGGGATGGATACAGAAAACGGTTTTTCAAAATTTGTACGGGGTGTTGTGTAGTCTGTGCATACATACCCCTCCGTAAATTTGTTCATAATTTGTGCATGACCTACAGAGTTCTTTTTCCAGCTATCGGTCTGGCTTAATCTTAGAGCACCATAGGCTGCAGTTTCTTGTACGAATAGATCTAGGGGTCTTAGATTGAGTATGGCTTCCATTCCCGCAGTGGGAGTGGACCTCATTGCCCCTGTGATTCCTATGCACGCTAGTCTTTGAACTTTGTTAAGCGTTTTATAGTTACATTCTTTATCCATCGCGCTCCACCAAACCAGGCTACCATATGTGAGGATCGGTCTTATAATGGCCGTGTACATCCACATTATGATTTTAGGGCTTGGACCCCAGGTCTTACCAAAGATCCTGTTGCAGGAGTAAAAAGCGATCATGGCCTTCTTGGCTCTTTCTTTGATGTTCATACCCCAGTTTAGCTTTTTGTCAAGAATTACGCCTAAATATTTGGCATGATCTGATAGTCTAAGTTGGGTTCCTTCTATTGATGGTAGGACAAATTCTGGTATTTTCCTTTTGTTAGTAAAAAGAACCAGTTCGGTTTTTTGTGGGTTTACCGAAAGTCCACATTTCCCCGCCCAGGTACAGACTTTTGACAAAACGTAATTAATCTGTTCGCTGGTTGTGGAAATAAATTTTCCGGTCGCTAGCAGCGCCAGGTCGTCTGCGTAGGCAACTACTTTGACACCGCTATTATTCAGTTCAATCAGGATTTCGTTCATTACTAGTATCCACAATAGTGGTGAGAGAACTCCTCCTTGTGGAGTCCCCCTAGATGTGGATACTTTGATCCGTGCGTCCCCTAGTTCTGAGTTAATCCGTCTGTGTTTTAACATACAGATAATCCAGTTTACGAGGGAATTATCCACTTCAAGGTCTACAAGTGCTCTTTTTACCGCATCATTCTGTACATTATTGAAGGCGCCTTCAATGTCCAGAAAAGCTGCTAGAGTATACTCTTTGTCCTTGAGTGATTTTTCTACTATACTTACTAAGTTGTGAAGGGCTGTTTCAACACCTTTTCCTTTCGTGTAAGCATGTTGGGCAGGTGACAACACATTCGGTTTTATACTACTTCGTATGTGTATATCTATTAATCTTTCGAAGGTTTTTAAAACAAACGATGTTAGACTAATGGGTCTATAGTCTTTAGCTTCCGTGTGGCTTGGTTTCCCAGCTTTTGGTATAAAGACTACTTTTACTTCACGCCACGCCAAAGGAATATATCCCCACTTAAGGCTGCTTGCAAAGAAGCTCTTGAGATGTTGGGTAACGTGTTTAGTGTTCTTCTGTAGCATCATGGGGAAGATGCCATCTGTTCCTGGAGATTTGAAGGGTGAAAACGAGTTTATCGCCCAGTTAATTTTATCCTCCGTTATAATATCTGGTGGCACCGTGTGCTCTGTTTGTACTGCATCCTCCAAGTTGCTAACGTCAAAGTTACAACCAGGAAAATGAGTTTTGATAAGGAGCTCCAGTGATTCTCCACATGATTCAGTCCATTGATCATTAGGATCTTTAAGAGACCCTAAGGGAACTGATTCTTTAGCTAAAACTTTTCTAAGTCTTGCTGATTCATTAGTTCCTTCAATTTGGTTGCAGAAGGTTAACCACGAGCTGCGTTTCGCCCGTTGAGTTTCGGCTTTGAATTTTCTTTGACTGTTTTTGTACGCTTCCCAGTCTAATTCACTTCTAGTTCGTTTGGCTGTATTGAAAAGTCTTCTTGTTTCTTTTCTAATAATGCCAAGTTCGTGTGTCCACCAAGGTGGTTTCTTATTTCCTGTCCTTACCTGTTTAAGGGGGCATGCTTTTTCGAAAGCCTTATTTAGAATTTCTGTGAATTCTGTGGTGGCACTATCTAGGAGCTCAGGTCCATTTAGTGAATTATTTTCAAAGGATTTAATCCTTGTTTCTAATTCCCTATTGAAAGTATCCCAGTTAGTATTTCGAATATTTCTAAACGGTTTCTCGGAGGCTATTGTGTCTGGTATGAGAAATTCAATGATTTTGTGATCAGAGAAAGATTGCTCATCCGACACCCTCCATTGTTCTATTGGTACTGTACTTGAGTTACTTGTTATGGTAATGTCAAGCACCTCCTTACAATTTTTTGTGACAAAAGTTGGTTCTCTACCCCTATTTGCTACTAATAAATTGTTCTCAATAAGAAATTCAAAAAGAGACTCACCTCTAGTATTGATGTTAGTGCTACCCCACTGAGAGTGATGAGCATTAGCATCGCATCCTAGCACTAGATCGAGTTTCAGCTCCGCAGCATGTTTAACTAACTGGCTTGTTAGGTCAGCTGGTGGTCCTTCCGTCCCGTCGTGAGGCATATAGCATGATGCTATAATGAGCGGTGGTAACCCATCTCTCTCCAACTTGACGGCCGTCTGATCTAAATTACTGTATTTGGATAGAAGAAAAAGGTTAAACTGTTTTCTAGCTACGATACAGGTTCTAAAGCTACTGTTTGTTCCCACCTGAGCAGTTTTGTACAGTATAGTTCCTTTTGTATTCAGCCCTCTGATTTTTCCACCTGCTAACCAGGGTTCTTGCACGAGGGCGACGTCAATTTGTCTATTCTCCATGAGATAGACTAGGTTGGCACTGGCAGCTTTACTGTGATGAAGATTTATTTGAACAAATTTCATGATTAGTTTTTAACTACCGACCCCCTATTTACCTTTTTATTCTGATTGGCTATGAGCCTCAGTCTGCATCGGTTTGTACCAATGCGAACCTTGAAGCCAATTTTTCGCAGAAGTGGCAGAGATTTCTGGCTGAGTAGCACCGTCACTTCTGTAC
The DNA here is from genome assembly GCA_963921185.1 of Dasysyrphus tricinctus. Classification (NCBI taxonomy): domain Eukaryota; kingdom Metazoa; phylum Arthropoda; class Insecta; order Diptera; family Syrphidae; genus Dasysyrphus; species Dasysyrphus tricinctus. The sequence continues at coordinate 189,312,625 of OY992532.1, read as the reverse complement.
CTTCGGCGGTCTGCTCTCCCACATCGATAACATCCCAGTTTTGACTGAGCTGGTCGGTGTTTAGGGATCTAAGGTATCTTTCGATACGGTCCCTCGGGATTACAGGTCCTCTAATCACCAATTTCGCTTTAGGCCGTGTGATGTTTCTGATATCCTCCTTATTAATAAGGCGGAGATGAGCATTCTGCCAAGGGACACTGGTGTTTTTTACAAAATCTTGGAGCCATGCATAGGTATATTTATCCTCGCATGCTAGAAGCTTGAAACCTTGCACGGTTGCAAGGGTACCGAAGAGGGGCAGTGGCCTATTCTTAACGATAGCCTCGTTTACCGCGTCAAGGATTCTAGACTCCAAGAGCTTCCATTGGTCTTCCGTCAGCTTCCGCGATGGGTTTCCAAAGTCAGCAATTGCCGCCTGTTGGCCCTCCACGGTCACTTTCGAAAGCCTAGCTTTTTTCCTCTTATTTTCCGGTGAGGAATTCTTCGTCGAAATCGTGTCGTCGTTCCTTACTCTTTTGGATGACCCTGCAGTAGGGTGTGAGTCAGAGTGGGGCGGGAGGCCCAGCTGCTCTTTCCCCAACACCGTCCTTTGGGTTACCTTGGAGTTCGGTTCGTTGTGTCCGTCCTTTGTCGTGTCCTGTACTCGCTGATACGATCTATCCAGGGCTTCCTTTTCTTTTTTCGTTAAGGACTCCGGATTATGTGTGTTGGTGTTCCTCTTTCTCTTACTTGTCTTTAATTCGCATTTTTGTTCTTGATTCTCGGGTTCTCGAGTTCTCAATGCAGTAACAATTACAAAAGTAAGTAGGTGAGCAAGATCGGTGTTGATGAAAAATCATTCGAATGATTCAAGTGAAGAATCGAGATATCTCGAGATGTTGCCTGAATCGATTATAATCGATTATATCATTCGAATGCGCCCATCACTACTCCTGCTCCTCCAGTATTAAAGATGTCCCAACGTTGCGAGGAGCCAACGTTGATTCGGACCACAAACTCGTTGTAGCAGTATTGGCAGTATTGTTTCTGCAAACGGTGGTACGGATCTGGACGTTAAAAGTAGAATGAATAAAGCTCGTGCTGCCTTCGGTACCCTGTCCCCAATTTGGAAATCCAGTCAAATCTCCTTACGCACTAAGTTGAGATTCTTCGAATCCAATGTCAAATCCGTGCTGTTATATGCTTGTGAAACCGCGATCGAATGAAGCTCGGAAATTTTATCAAAAAAGTAAAAAAGTCTCGCTCAGGGTAACGAGTCCCGAACCGATCCCTGCAAAGACAATCAGGGGAATATCGTGATAGAATCACAGTCGGTGCTGGGGAAAAATTGTGACAATTGTATAAAGGTGATGACTAACCGAATTTCACTGCCATGCAAATAGCACAATTTAAACCTAGACGAAAGGCGAACAATTCCTTCCTCCCAATCTTGACGAAGTGAATAAAGCTATATCTAAACTTAAGTTCAATATGGCCTCTGGAGCTTCAAAGTGGCTGGCGATGAACTGATTAGGAGTATGCACCAGCTCTTTTGCAAAATATGGTCGGAGGAAAGCATCCCCGATGAATCGAAACTCCAGCATCGTTCTGAAGAAAGGTGATCCTCTGAACTGTACCAACTTGAGAGGCATCAGTCTCCTTAGCATCGCATGCAATATCTTTCCTGCCGTATTTTGTGAATGCCTGAAACCATTCGGCAACAACCTGATAGATCCATATCAGTGTGGCTTTAGGCCATCAGGAAAGTCCACCATCGACCAAATATTCACACTACGGCAGATTTGGGAAAACCCAGGAGTATCAAATAGATACCCACCAGCTTTTCATCAATCATCAAGGCCGCGTATGACAGCATCTATGTATATAGAGACGAGCTGTATAGAACAATGTCTAGTTTTGGCATCTCCCCAAACTCGTCCGTTTGTGCAGGATGGCGATGGAGAATGCACGAGACTCCATCATGGTCGGTAAAAACCTCACCGATACTTTTGATGTCAAAAATGTTTTAAACAAGGTAAGGTGCTGTCATACGATTTCTTCAAGATCGTTCTTGAAAGAACAGTGCAATACTCATGTCAGCACTTGAGGCACAATTTTTCAAAAGTCCGTCCAATACCTCGCCTCCGCTGATGATATTGACATCATCGTACGAACAAAGCGTGATCTGAGTGGTGTTTTTGAAGTACTGAGAAGGAAGGCAAGAAGATAGGTTTATCGGGGATTGAAGGCAAGACAAAATATATGCTGTCAACAATAAAGGACACCCAACACCGGCCGGCGTCTCGGACAGAATGTCACCATACACAGCTATAATTTCAAGGTGGTCAAAGATTTTGTGTACCTAAGCCCCGCTATAGACTTTGGGAATAACACCTGTGCTGAGATTCAACAAAATATTGTTCTTACCAATCGCTGTTTCTTTGAACTTGGTAGATAATTGAGAGGCAAAGCCCTCTCTCGATCAACGCGAGATGTATGGTGCAGAGTCATGGATAGGTACTTCTAATGGTGGATGAGAACGCCTTAAGCTGTTCTGAAAGGCAAATTCTCCGGGTGATTTTTGGTCCCGTCTGCATAGATGGGGAATGGCAATATCGATCCAACAAGGCACTCTACGGGCTGTAAAGCGATAAAGATAAAGTGAAAAGCCAAAGACTGAAGCAGCTGGGTCACCTAGAAGAAATAGATAGCAACGCTCCGGTACGAAAAGTCTTTGAATCCAACCCCGTTTGACGGTGTAGTAGAGGAACAGAATCTAAACCAACTAAGCGTGCGAAACTGGATACAGCTAGCTAGAAACCAAGCCGGCTGGAAGAGGTCTTTTTGTTGAGACCCTGGTCCACCCCGGACTGTAGAGCCACCTAAATAAGTATAAGTAAGTAAGTAAGTATTAATGCCTTGAGCCTCTATACTCCTTATTGAATTTAGTAGCATTTTCGGTTCTAAGCATGCTTATGGGCCAAACAAACATATTCAATAATAAAAACCCTTGCACGTAATTGTTTCTTTATAGCCCTCATTTTCTGGTCTATTCAATAGGCTATTAGACAGGCGGGCAAGTATTCCAATTATGCTGTCAAATAACATGATGCTATTAATGCCACTTTTAAGCTCACTCGTGTACACTCTCAATTGTCTTAGCCGGGTGATGGATGACATACAATTTAATTTAAATCTTTAGATTCATTTTCTATAAGATAAGATCTCAATTTAAATGCCAATGAAAATAAGAATAAAATTAATTCAAATCGGGATTGTAAAGTTACACAAAAAAAATTTATTGAGGTAGGAAAAATGTTAGTGGACAAAGCCTTGACGCTAATGCAATGAATATAAATCTTCAAATACTATATACATGGGTAGGTATGAGTGTGCATATGTATGTACATAGCTTTGACTATCACTTCTCATTGTCAGTTTTTTTTCTTTCTCTGGAAAATCTTCGTTCCTTTTTTTATAGTTTTTCTTCATTTTCTCTTGTTTTCTTGCATAAAAAATACTTCACTTATAAGATGAACACATTTTATGCATGAAAGGATAAATTAGATTACTAACAATAAATTTTAGTCTTGCATTTTTTATGATATAAAATCTCTCAAATTGACTGTGATAGATAAGATACTTTTATACGAAGTTGTCAAGTAGGTATGTATTGTATATTGTATACCTAGGTACTCAGGACGATAAGATTATATCTTCATGGGATTAATTTAAGACTTCCTTAAATCTGGAACTGGATACATATTGTCATTGCAAAAAAATTGTATAACTTCGTTTTTTATCTGTGTATTTATCACTAATTTGAAAATTTTGGAGAGTACTTGATCCTTTTGCTCATCACAACATTACTTATGATAGGTTGTAAATTTGTGTGCACAGAATTAAGGACCTAATTAGTTGAAGATTTGAGCATATTTCAATTTTTGTATTAATAAATTAATATTTAATTGGAAAAAACAAATACTAAACGCTTATTGTATAAGCTGCTTTTTATACACTAGTCAAAAAAACGAATGGAACAAATTTTTTTTTTCAATTTTGTATAGTGTTTTTTGAAGAGCTGTATCCTTATGATGAGTGGTCGTATTGAGTTGAAACAAAAAGCCTTCTACAGCTTTATGTTTATTCGTTTCGAAGTTTGTTTGCGAAATATTTTTCTTGATGTCCCGTTGATGTTGTGTAAAGTGCATGGGCTGGCATTGACACTCTGTAAGTCGCAAGTTATAGCAATCATTGAAACTCATCATTGAACATTTTAATGATTGATTTTGAGACGTTTAAAATGCGAAATCAGTGCCTTAATTATTATAGTTTCTACGCTAGGCCTCCACTTGGCCTTCACTCCACTAGGCATCCACTAGGCCTCTGCTAGGTGTCCGCTCTATCTCCGCTAGGCCTCTGCTAGGCGTCCACTACATCTGCGCTAGGCCTCCACTAGGCCTCTGCTAGGCCTCCGCTAGGCCTCCGCTAGGCGTCCGCTAGGCCTTCGCTAGGCCTCCACTAGGCTCCCGCTAGGCCTCCGGTAGGCATCTTGTAGGCCTCTTCTAAGCGTCCGCTATAGACTTGACCTCCACTAGGCATCCACTAAAGGTTCGCTAGGGTTCGCTCCACTAGGCGTCCGAGTGGAGGCCTATAGCAGACGCCAAGCGGATGCCTAGCGGATGGTCGACACACGACCGCCCATTGCAAAAACCAGCTTGATGCCTCATGAGTGTAGACTCGATTCTAACCTTTATCCGCTCCAGTATGATGATTGCCATTAGTTTTGGAAAAACGGACAAAACTGTAGTGACTTGCCAATTGTTGCAATTCTTAAGATCACCTCTCTTTGGCAACTTAACAATCACACCATCCTTCCAGTCCCTGGGATCCACTACAGGATGATTGGTGTTGCTTTTATTCCCAACAACTTCCTTGTATATATTCTACAATTCGTTTATATCTCCTCTTCTTGATTAAACACAGTCCCACCTGATGTGTACTTGATTTTATTCTGAACTCACTATCTACAAACATATGAACACGACTCATCATCTACAATTTGACAACCGATGTAACTAAAATCATCTTAAGCTCCCCTTCTTCTTTGAGCTGCCAAATGAAAATGTTTCCAATGGGAGTAAATATAAGCCCGTTCCCCTAATTTTGTTCTCGCTTCTGGTTTCAACCTTTTTTTGGTACATATTAAGCGCATTATACCGCGAAATAGCATAATTTTAAATAAACCTCTAACATCTAGGAATTATAGTGGATGAAAGTTAAAATCTGAATAATTAGAGAATTTATTATTTTGTATTAATTTAGAGCTGGTTTAGGTCTTTTCAAGACGAACTTTCCTTAACGACTACCTTATCTACATAAATTAAATTTACCTTAAACAGAAATCCCAAACAAAATTAGCAACTCATTGTTTGGTCAAGTAAACGAAGGGCCTTTACCAAATATAAAATTTGTGATACATCCCTCATTTTAGAAATTTTTCTTAAATTAAATAATGTATAAATAATTCCTTCCTTCAATGGCTCTTTTCGTATTCATAAGAAATATTAAAAATGTATGATGGCAGTTTCTTCGCCAAATAAATTGACTTCATAACTCTGAATTAATTATTATCAAAATAGTTTTGAAACTACATGTACATTAAACTTTAAACACCAAACTAGGTACAATTTTCTTTTTTTCTTTTTCATCTTAAATTAAAAAGATAATCAAATTTAATGCGTTTCCCCGAAAAACATAACACCAAGGAATTATTCCTTCACCCAAAATTAACAAATACCTACCTATGAATTTACGCAAAAACAAGTTAGACCGGTTTTTTTAATGTAAAATTTTCAAAACATTTTTAAGGAAAAATCATTGTGGAACTCAGATCTTAAGTAAGTACCTATTTATCAATAGCAAGATGAAAATTTAATGTAAAAAAAAATATCCAATCGATTGTGAAATATGTACATATGTGGGTATTCAATTTTCAAAAATTATTTTGTAAGCAAACAAATTAATTTAAATCCGTTCAGTCAAAATAAATAAATTAATAAATAAAAAGAAGCCGTTATTGATAAATTTGCTTGAACAATTTTAAAATTTTTATGGTAGGTACCGATATTTTTGCTTAAAAGTATATTATTTTGACTGAGTTTTCTTAAAGCTGTTTAAAAAATCGTCAGCTACATAATTAAAGAAATCAACCGTGCCGTTTTAAAATATTGCGTTTAAAAAAAATTATTTCTAAAAATCAAAAAAAAAAAAAAAATTTTAATTTGAAATTTTTTAGTGCAATATCTCCTTTTTAAAATTATTCGTAACTTCTGCTTTGAAAGGGAGCGATACGATTTCCCGCAAAAGAAAAATTTCGAATATGGGTGATTCTCTGCCAACTGTGATTCTTTATTTTAAAAAAAATCAAAAATTAAAACTATTGGAAACAATTTTTGTTTTGATTTTGTGGCTTCAATTAGTCCGAGTATTAAATCTGTAAAAGCATATTGCTACAACTTTTAAAAAACAAAAAAATATAAAAAAAAAATAAATAAATAAATTAAAAAAAAAATTTAGGCTCGTTGGCAGCTACTTAAAAATAATTTTATGAATTTTGTAACTGACCAGGGCATAAATAATTGTTCCGATACAGCTATTATTAAAGAAAACTATACATTGACAAACTCTTCATACTGCGCATGAAGCTGAAAAATAAAAGACCAACATTTTAAAATTTTCTTTGAACGAATGCGATAAAACGTCAATGTCAATACAACAACTCTGTATTTTTTGGATTTTTAACAATGTGTCGTTTCCTACTTGAATTGTTTGTATGCTTTTTTATGTTTTGGTTTAAAGCATAATAGTTATAAGCGTTGTCAGACGTTCCGATTTACCCAAGATGTCCCGGATTTCAGGCATAAAATCAACTGTCGGGACAGTTTTTTCCCCAGTTGCGACCTTAATTCTCAAAAAATACCGAATGGGAACATCTTGTATAATTCACATATTTTTAAATTTTCAATCACTCCGACCAACCTACATGCAGAATATTATTTTTGCAAAATTATTATAAGAAAAACATTTGCCAATTTGTTTCTGGATTCCGAAAGAATGAAGTTTTTAATACATTAAATTTAAGCATGTTTGTGTACAGCTATAAGTAATAGCGTAAGAACTAATCAAATCATTGAATACTATTAAATCAGAAATTAAATAAAATATTGAACAAAGTTTTTTAGAAAAAATGTTTAGCATAATTTTTTTTTTGTAATAAATCCGCAAGTACCTTAACAGCTTTGAAATATAAAGAAAAATGCAAAAAAAAATTATATCTTTCTAAAATTTTAGTTTTAAAATTATTTTTTTCAAAAAAAAAGCACAAATAAAAAACTTTATTTAAAAAAGAAATATGAGGATGGATTTAAAAATGGGGATGAATTACATTTTTTCAGTTTGTTTCCTGAATATTCTCAAAAAAAGTTTGATTAATGTGTTTAGTATTTCTAAGGTTATTCTTTCTGTGGCTTACATAATTACTCCGTATTTTTTTCAGTAAAATTTAAAAAGAAATATTTGCATTTAAACAGAAGGCAACAATTATTTCAAGTAAGTTAATGTTAGAAAAGATACATAAATATAAACTGATCTTAAAGCATTTTAATCTTTATCTCCTAAACTACTGATTTTGATAGATTTTTTAGGTCAGTAACAAAAAATTATTTAAATGCTGTTTGTATGTACACACATACACTCATAAAATTTGATAAACCTGTTGAGAAGCCCTTGTATACTAACATATTGATGTGAATATCACACAATTCCAACCACTTTTTTAAAATTAGGTTAAAAATCGCTCCATCAATTAAGTTATAGCTTAAATAAAAATCTCCATATTTCAGACTAGAGACTAGCAAAACGTAAAAATTTAATAAACAGAAATCCATGTTTAAAGTCGTAACTTTAATATGTGAAATGACATTTCAGTGCGAGTGTTGCCTGTAGTACTATTTCATATTCTATTATTATTATTATGTATAAATAAGTACTTAAATTTACTCGAATATTACTGTGTAATTTTACCTATTAGTATTTTCATAAAGCCTAATTTTGGGTTGATAGAAAAAAAACAATCATTTTTTTGTATATAGATATGTACATACACATAATGTACATATATGTAAATGTGAGGTTTGGTACATGTTTGATTTGGTTTAAATTTTTAACATTCATTTTACATGAATTATTTAATAAACATTTTAATAAGTTAATCAGATTAATTTTTCTTTTTTAAAATTACCATTTTTTTCTTCAAACGTCTTGTCAAAAATATAACAAGGCACACTTCGAAATTAACGTCAACTACTGCGTCGTATCTTTGCGTTTTCAATCCGTTTGCATTTCAAAGGTCTTCCAAGGGTTTTAATGTTCCCAGTTATGTTTGCGGAGTGTTTTATCTCAAATTTAATTTAGGAGTGCTCTTTGAACACAATGTAAACATACTTTAAGTAACTCTTTGGATTACTTGTCACAGTGATACATAAATTTTTCGAAAATTGTTTGTCAATTCAGGAAAGTGGTCGTTTAATGTATCATTGGAATTAAAAAGGAGTGAACTGTCTCAAAAAACGTATGAAACCAACAGTATCGATTACTGATCCCTAAAATAAACCTTAAACAATTTTCTAGTCCAAACCAAAGTTAAACTGATTCTCAAAACGAGATCGACTTAAGATATTCTCTTTCGACCATTTTAATTTTTTGATATTGTAGCATTTAGACTGAAAATACCTATTGACAAAATATGCGAAATTATAAATCACAGTGAAAAATATCGACAGAAAATAATTTGTTTCCGTTGACATTTCGTTCTAATATGTACAAATGTCAAAAAATTATGAAGTATATTCAAAATATGCATGTTCTTTTATAATGCTTATAAACTTTATACATAAAATAAAATTGAAATCGTCCAAACTCTTCAAACAAATAACGTACTATATGGTACTGAAAAAGTTACTATCAAAAAAGAATACGGCAATACTTATCTCTTCTCTTAAAAAACAAATTGAAATTCATCTGTCATTTTGCCGAGCTAACCCTGAGGCCACACGAGCCAGTACTGGCTAGCCAGTTGGCTACTCAGACTACCTGTCAAATTCCTATTCGTGTACATGCTGTGACGTAGGCGGCATGCCGCACTGGCTTCTCTACTGGCCAGCGTTCGGATCTTACTCCAAATGGAGTAAATCTACCCCGATTTTAAGGAAATAAATTTAACTACTACGATTAACACCTTTTCAAGACTGAAGATGTTACCACTTCATTCTATCTTCTGTGTGGTGTGAAGTGGCATTTAAATACTCTGTGCTCACTTAACAAGATTGACATGTTGCAAACTGTCATTAGACTTAGTGCATTTTTACCTTCGCTATAAAAAGTGGCATATTAAATGCAAGCGCAATACGAAACAATACCAGATTGTTGCTGTATTTAACATATGCTACTTCTTTTTATGTGGAGATAAAAATGCAAACACACGCACTGACGCCATGCAACATCACTTGCATAAAACAACAAAACCCAAGTTTCGTTGTGATTACTTTTGTTTGGCGTTGGTTTTGGAGAGCCTTAACTTATTTTTTTCACAAAATAATATTTATCGTAAAAATTCTTGTTTTATTTTTTGTGTGCAGCGATATGAAATACGACAGATACACAATGGTAAGCAACAACAAAAAACTGTCGTCAGCGAACGTTTCGCATCGGTTCGGAAAGGCCTTTAATAGAGCTTTTTAACAAATAGCAGTATATCACTCTCTCGTTCATTAACAAACGTCAAAATCAGTACTTTGGTGAATTTATCATATCAAAATTAGGTGTGGAACTGTTTTTTTTTTGCTTTTCACTTTGAATTTGACACTTCCGCCTCAATGAAAGCTGCCACTCTTGAAATTGACAGATTCGTAAAATTCCCTATCAAAACGTTCGCCATTTTTTTTTGGCTGTCTTGTCGAACGGAAATCCAAAATACAACAGACGAGGCAAGTGTGGTTCCGGCTTTATTCATTTTCAAAAATTTTTAGATCGCTTATCAAATTTATAAAACTTTGAGTTCTTAGGGAATGGGCATGGACTCCCGATTTTTATTTTATTAATATTTTGTGAAAGAAAATGTGAGTAAACTTGAGTTTTAGTCCTATTTATCCAAATATGCTACGAAATACTACTTCTGAACCCTCTACTGGCTTCCCAACTGGCTACGAAAAAGGCAAGCCAGTTGACGAGCCAGTTGCTCAGGTTCGTATGTGTTAGTAAAAAAATGTGAGTGTATTGCGACTGGCTAGCCAGTACTGGCTCGTGTGGCCTCAGGGTAAAGGAAAGATTTCAAATCGTAAAACAAGTGAAAAAGATTATTAAACTAAATAAAAAAGTGTAAAAATATAAGTTTAGTGAACAATTGAAATACTTTATTGAATAAAATACAAAATAACATGCGGTGCCACGCTAAATCCTGTGAAAACGCCTAAAACAAAAAGTGTACAAACATTTACAAGTGTTATCTAATATTTCTGCATAAAGTAATGTGAAGTGATGGTTTTTAGTTTATCAAATTATCGTAGAATACTTTAAAATCCATATTTCATGATATTTTGCTTTTAAAAGAGCATATTAAGTTGTAAATAAAAATATATTCCAACCCAGCGATTTTGCTGAGATTCATCTGTCAAATGAGAAATTCTCGTCCAGCCGGGACGGATTAATTTTTCTTGGTGATGGCAAGGCGCTTAAAACCGTTTAGTGCCTGTAGTACAGAGTTAATTTCAACGTATTGAATAAAATATTCTTAAACGTCTTTCTGCTGTTGGCTCTATTTATCATGTCAGTTTTTTATCTTCCTCAAGAAGTTTTATGTCAGTTTAAAAATATTCTACGATAATGTATTTAAAACATTACTCAACATAACTTTATGTAGAATATTATAAAACTTACTGTGAAATGAAAAAATTGTTCACTCCGTATTATATGTATGTGTTTTTACATTATTTAACGCAGCACCGCATGTAGTGTTATTAATGTTTGTATAATAAAGTATTGCAAGTATTCACTCTGTATGTTTGAAAATCTTTTTTTCTACTATTTTAACGATTTAAAATCTCTACACTTTCTTATAGCGCGGCAAAATGACGAAAACATTTCAATGATATTTTGGTTTTCTTTTTTTGAAATCTTTTCTTTCCTTAGGCGCCCCATCATACGACTGTGTAACTGCACGCCGCTCCTGAGTCAATGCATGCGTGTTCGTGTATTTCTTCTTCTACGTGTTTACTTGTGTTATTGTATTGTGCGTATTGGTTTGGTGGAGTTTTATGCAAACTGTAGTAGATTCAAGGGGAGTCTGAGGATTTTTTTAGCAAAAGGGTAAATTCTGTTTAAGCACCACATTTTATTTTAACCTCTCAGTTAGTTAATAGTCGACATTAGTGTTTGATTATTAGTAAGGCCCATTTTCTATAAGGTGTCCTTACTATGGGCGGCAAATATTATTTTTGCCCAGGGCGGCGAAAAAGCTGGGTCGGGCCCTGATTGTTCTCTCTCTTTTTGACCATATTTTTGTTGAGAAACTTGATTGCCTGTTATGATTTGACCTCTTAACATTTCTACTTCCCTCTTTTTCTTTAAAATGATCTCTTTTTCCTTTCGTAGTCTGTTCTTCTGAATGAAAACCCTTTTCATTGTGCTGGGTTTGGGTTATTACTTAGTTCCTATTGCACAGAATAATTTTTGTTTGGCTGGTCCGAGGTAGGTATAGCTTCCGTTCTTATAAAGAAAATTGGTAGAAAGTGAGTATAATTGCAAGAAATTATTCAATTATATTTAATTTAAGTTCCATAAGGATTTAAATGCCACAGTACACAGTACACAGTACAGTACGGTACTGACATTTAGACAGTTTATGTAACATCACTTCCTATGCTATGAGAAAAATAATTTCGAGAGAAATTTTTACTTATGCCGTTAAAAGGAATACAAAATTCTGATGACCAACAAAAACATATTATAACATGCTTAAAAAATACTACCACGGTACTGACAAATTTATTTGTGACACACTTTCTTCGAATGAAAATATATCACTCTTACAGTAAAACAACGTACACAAAATTAAGTGACGGTTGTTAACTACCTATACAAAATAGTGTCTCTTTTAGAAAACCACCTAAAAAACGTCTTAAAACAAAAACAGAATGGCGGTTCAGCGGGAAATCTTTTGAATTCAAAAACAAAACAAAATCCTCGGACCACATTCATTCATGATTATTTTATTCAGCAATAAGTATTTTGCCTTTATTTTTACAAAAGTTTGTCAAGTAAGTACTGCACTCAAACTTTTCTCAGGACAACATTTCTATTCAATGAAGTATTTCTTTAAAAAATAGTAGATTTAATCGGAAAAACAAGGAGAGGACATGCCACGGTACTGACATTTTGGCTACACTTTTCCAAGCCTTGTGGTATAAGTAGCAAATTTAGTCGTGATATGGAATGTAGATAAATAATAATAAAAATAAATATATACGAAAATTTTACATTAATAACAAAATAAAGCACTGGACACAAGGAATCACAGTTGGAACGGAATCACCCATATAACGAAATCTCCAATTTTTAAAAAAATCTCGAATGACAAAATCTTACAGATTCAAAATCTTGTTTTTCATAATCTCGCAATTACAAAATCTCGCATTAACGTCTCACACCGAGAAATCTCGCAAATTTCAAACAAAATCTCGAAACTAAAACCTAGCAAAGTTTTTTAAATGAAGTTCCTTAAGCGAATAGTTTTTGCGAAATTAAATTTCAAAATCAAAATTTTTTTCAAGTTGATATTTTTCAAAATTTTACGTTACTAAGACCCGTTTGCTCATACGAATCTTAAGGATTTATGTTCTACTTTAAAGCTTATGTTCTACTTTTCCCTCTGCTTAAACTGTTCTACTTAAATATTTAAGTTTCGTATCGGCAAATGGGCCTGAGCGCTATTGTGTTTGTGTTTCAATTTTTTAAATTTTTAGTCAGCTACCGAAAAATACTTTTCCCAAGAAAAAAACAAAAAAAACACGAATTTTATATGAATTTATCTAAATTAAACCCTTTTTCGAGTTTTTTGAGAAAAGTACCTTTTGCTTTAACTTGATTTCTCAAAAACTTAGAAAGATTTTTACATTTGGTTTTCGGTTATTGAGAACAAACTAATAAGGGCATTGAATATTGAACAGAAAACCAGCACTTAATTTCGAAATTTTTTTTAAATATCAATTTTAAATAAAAAAAAATACTATTTTTTAAAAAATTTTGGCTGTGAAATTTAATTTCTCAAAAACTATTCGCTTAAACGACTTTTTTTGAAAAATAAATAAAAGGATGGAGTACTAGCCTTCAAAAAAACTTTAGCACATTATTGCATTATTGTATGAGTTTTCGTTGATTTTTAATATTTTTTTTGCATTTAAAGTCAATGTTTCATGAGGAGGAAATACAACTTTCCCCCCCATAAAATTTGTTTTTTACAATTTTTGCCCAGGAATCATGCCTTAAAATATAATTGACGAATTAAGGACACTCTGAGTTGAAATGACCAAAATCGGTTAGACCGTTTTCAAAAAAAATCGAAAATAAAAGAAAAGATTTTTCATCTAATAGTAAACGAGCCACAGCAAAAAAGTAGGTTCACAATGCAATTTTCTACTGAGCAGATATTGTTGTTGGAATATGTGCAGGCATGTCCCCTGAATGTAAAAACAAGTTGGCAGGACGCGAGCCAAGCGTCGTGAGACAATAATAATAATTTTTTCAAAAGATGATAGACATGCTCAATAAAATGAGATCTCAGAGCCCTCACCTATAATTTTGCTCTTTCAAGAAATGAGCAAGCGAGTCCAAAAATTTGTAATTTGAAGGGCAAAACTAAGAAATTTTGCTGAGGAATCATGCCTTCACGAGAATGATATTGCTGAGGTATCTGAGATCTCATTTTCCTGAACATGCCTAGTGTATTATATCATTCTCTTATCTGTTTTTTGAAGGAAGTTGTTTAAGCATAGTTTACAGTTCCAATGCGAAAAAAAAAATCAATATTTTCAAAACGATTTTCCACCTATTCTGCGCACCAAGTTGAATAATATTCAAGGCGAAGAACGTTTGCTTTGGCCTAAGCCACCCATTGAGTCATTAATTTACCCTTAATTGACAAACTATAGGCCTAAAAATGGAAAATATTTATTTTTGGATGCGAAAACCATTTGCATGCAAATAATGCCTTGAGGTGAATATATTTTTTTTTTCGGAAGTATAAACCGACCATCAAAAAAAAAATATTTTATTCACCACACTTTTTTTCGCATGCAAATCAATTGCCGGTCTATTGTTTTGCATGACATTCCATACCAGCATTGTTTTTTTTTTGCATGAAAACTGTAAACCAATCATGCAAACAATTAATTTTACATTTCACCTCAATTATTTTTGACATGCGAGAATATTTGCATAGATTTTTTTTTGCGCACTGGAACTGTAAACTAGGCTTTAAGCGAAAACATTTTCGAGAAATTAAATTTTAAGTCAATATTTTTGAAAAAATATTGTGATTTTTGTATTCAATTTTGCGTATTAAAGCACCACTGTTCTTTTAAATATTCAATGCTCTTAGTCAAATTCTTAGAAACAGATGTAAAAACCATTCTGAGTCTTAGAGAAATTAGAAAAAATGAACTTTTTCCAATTTCTTGTTTTTTTTTTTTACTTTCGATATAGGTGCTGTAACAATCAAACATGACATTACGATGTATAGAACACAAAAAAATTGGGTGGCAAATTTCCGTCCGTCTGTCTGTTCGTCTACAGCCTAAATGGCTGGATCGATTTTCTTCAAACTTGGTATATACATAGTAGTTTTTGGTGATTATGCCCACACATTTTTTTAATTTTTCTTTTTAGAACCAAAAATAACGATAACGGTGCCATACAATTTTAGCAATTTTACATGATCGCTTCCAAAAAATGTAAATAGTTTTGTGTACCAAAATTAAAAAAAAATATTTTTTGGATTTTTAAAAAATGTTTCAATTTTTTTTTTTTGTTAATCAAATATTTTGAAAATGATACGATAGATTTTTTGAAACTCAATACTTAAGAGTTTTTTAGTACTCTCTAAAATAGAGTTTTTTAGTACTCTCTAAAATTTTTGTGAAAAAATAACGGTACCTTCCATTAAAAAGTAAAAAAAAACGCAAAGGCAAATATTTTTTTTTTCTCAAAATCGATTGCTTTGATGTTGATTAAACTTTTTCCATATACTAAAATTAGTGCGATCTACTACCAAAAATTATAAAATTTTACACTTAGCAACTCTTAATAGTATCTCTCATATAACTTTTTTTATTTTCTCATAATTGTCTAAACGGATTTATATTAATTTTCTTATATACAAATTTCAGATAAGAATAAATAATATTGCGTATCAAAAAATTTTTGGATCAAAAAAATATTTTTTTTTTTTTGATACTTTAGATTTGCATTCCAAAATTTGTCCTTAAAAATGTTTTAAAAATTCTATATCTAAAAAATTAATTTTTTAAAAAACCGCTCCAACGATTTTAAACTTTTTTTCCATACGATCATATTCAATCAAGAATTCACCTCAAACTGTCCAATGGGATGTTTTAGCTAATTTAAATATATTTCATGCTTCTCTACATTTTTCTGTCATGATTTCCATGTTTTTATATACAATTTTCTTAAACCTGCAGTGTCTGGCACATAAGAGCAAGTACGTGCGACTCAGTCGTGCATTTTTTTTTTCTATGTACTCGTTTGAGGCATAAAATGTACCGTTTTTCGGGTTTTTTGGAAAAAAGTTCTTTTGGTTTTTTTTTAATTTTAATAAATTTTGATCAAAATCTCGAGATCAATTTTTTATGAATACATAACTTTCCAAAAAGTAACTATAGACTGAAATTTGGCATGGACGTTGGTATTTGCAAAAATTGTATTTTTTTTAATACCTTAATTCATGACCTTTGACCTCCTGTAACTGGCCTTTATCTGATCTTTGATAATTAAGGAGCTACTCTCAGTTTATATCAACGTCCATGCCAAATTTCAACCGTAACCAATTTGTATCTCACTTTAGTATTTTATTGTCTTACTAAATCAAAAGATAAACGGTAAAAAACGCAGAGTACTGCCCAAAAATTAGGTGAATAAACTCCGAAAACTTGTTAATTCTAATTTCATTTGGTTTTCGTTTTCGTCTCTCTGAATCTCTATTCAGGTAGATATACATAAAAAAATCGTTTGTCTTTGATCAATGCAATATCTCAGCAATAAGTAATCGCAACAAAGTTCTATGTGAGTGCAGTTTTAACAGCTTCAAAATTTTCTACATTCAATGACTTTATGAATATTGGTTTAAAAAAGTAAAAAGAAAATTACTTTGTACTGTTTTAAGTAGATCCAGCCTGGTGCGTTAGAACAGAGTATGTACTCAGGTACTTCCAATGAAGTCACATGATATGCTTTTTACTAACATTTTTTTTTTAAACAGATCGAAAAAATCAAGCTTAAAATTTAAATTACCAAAGAACATTTTAAAGGGCAAATTCATTTATGGTCAGTAGTGTGTTTTGAGTTTGAAAGAACCCCGGAATCTTGGGACGTTGGTTGGGAGGCGCTTTAGACTCCACCAAAACACACTTCCGACCTGAAATTGTTTTTGTTTGATTTTTAAAGCATATATGTACATAGTTTTTTTTAAGAACTTAATAAATCTCTAGTTACAATTCAAGAATACATTATTTGCAATTTATTTCCTATACGAGTACATTCATATCCACAAGTAATTTCAATAAATAAGTTAGATCTAAAAGCGCTCAAGTTTTTTTTATATTTTCCGTAATATTTCTAAAATTGAAATAGAAATTAATTCTTTTTTTTTTTTTTTTACTTTGTGTTGGATTTGTTAATTTAGATTTCAACAGCCCTATTATAGCAGTCAGTAAAATATTTTGCATACCTACGTACAAATGTTCTGTTTTGAGTAGAGGTACATCAATTTTAATTTAAAATTATCTCTAGAGCAAAAAATGTAGACATTCATATATTATTAGATCAATGAACTTTTTTCAAATTACAAAGTAGATTGATGAGAAAAACATGTTGGAATATTGTTTTTACACTTTCTGACCACATCATATCAATTATTTACTTTTAGATCCATTAATTACGATATCAACATAATTTTTTGATCTTTCAGCATCAGCTCCTTTTAGGTCAACAAGGGAATTTGTAAATGAACACAAGGAATTCAGTTATTTTAAGTACCTGCATTTGAATATTGTTTTTGTTTTACAGTTTCAAGGATCGTACAGCAAATTTTGTTAAACAGTAAAATATACCTACGGGATATTTGATAACTGAAAACTCCACTTAACTGAATAATATGTTCCACAATTTTGGTGTAAGGTTCTTCATTTAAGTGGTTTTATATAATATTTACGTTTTAAAGTATTTTTCATTATTTGAAAAATGCATTAACAACATTCTTCATAAAAACAATGCCTAAACAGATTATAGTTTTTTTTTCATGGAAGCATATATCTACATTTGAACAGCTTCTAAGTTTAGGTATTTAGGAATTTTTGCAAAAAAGCCCCAAAATTTTTCTAACAAAACACCGTTTGATTCTAGGAAACGCAATATTTCAAAACAACGCAAAAATTAAAAATTTTCTGGTCTAGCTCTGGCAAAATTTCTGGCCTTTTTCGAAATAAAACTCATACAGCTTTTTTCCAAATTTAAAACAAATAAGATTTCTGACGATTTTTCCAAAATAAATTCTGATATAGGTATGTAATTAATTCCGAGAACCGCATTATGATTTATGATTTTCGAAAAATGGTACAATATTTCAAAAATTAATATTTTTCCTTAACAATTTGCCGTTAATTAGTTTTTTATAAGTTGTGAAAAATTGAATTCAACGGTGCAATGTTTACTATGTTCTTTAAGTTCTTTGTTAGCTTGATATCATCTACCACCACCTCAAAAAGGGGTAAGAACTTCTAATACCGAATAGTTTAAAGCAGTGTTTCCCAACCTTTTTTGTGCTATGTCCCACCAAAACTTTTCCATAATTCGTATGTCCCCCCAAAAATAAATTTATACAATTTTTAACATAAAAAAATTTGAAATGTTCACTAAAAACTTGAATGATTAAAAATAAGGACGAACTCACCAGAAACATAAAATCTTTGTTTTGATATTAAAGACGGTGTTCACTTTGACGTCTCTGATTTTTATGTCACTCTGATCTCTGGAAAGAAAGAGATGGCCAAGTGAGGCAAAGGTTTTTAACTTTTTTAAAAATTCCTGCCTCACCTAGGACCCTAGGAGTGTCAAAATGAGTCACTTAACGCTGTTCTGAACACCGTCCAATAAATCATTGGTTCTCTGTCAAAACCTCGCAAATGTTTAAATGCTATTTTAATGTATTTTAGATCAAGACAAATCACTGCATTAAAATATCAATGTCTCGTAATTTAATTGTGTTATGGTTTCTTTTGGTTCTATATCAACAAGTTTTAAAACCATTTACGATCAAAGAATTCAATTTTTTAACATTTTAAATTAGTTTTTTGTGTCTTTTAAGCAATTTTTCAGAAGAGACTAACCAGGGAATATAATTTTAACGGTCTCAGTCACTTCACATTTTTGACACCTATCAAAATGTGTGTTGTAAATATCAATAATCGGACTCAAATATCTTATCGTTTTTTTTAATTTTTCCTTGAAGTTGCTTTTTAAATGTATCTACTTTTTCAAAAACATCGACTAAATAACTCACGAATAAGGCCTAACCATTGACCGTTTACAAATTTTCATTTTCGGTTTGAATCAAAAAGTTCCGCAAATCTTTTCAAACATTTTCAAGAGCCATCTTACTTCAGTGTGAAAGTATAAGTCCCCATGGTTTTTATTTTGTTCCTTACAAAATAGCTGAGAAAATCATTCACAGTTTGGCACAAGCGAAAGTTTGCACAAGTCCAGACTTTGTTTTAAATTAAATGAGTGCGAGAGTAAGATCTTTTTTCTCCTTCGTACTTATTTAATTAACAAATCTAAAATGTTTGAAATGCATCAGAATATAAAATTGCCCCCCTTAATAATCAAACTGCCCCCCTGTGGGGCGTGGGCCCCACGTTGGGAAACACTGGTTTTATATGTTTTTAAGTTTGTTTTTTGTTGTGATTCTCATCTCGACATCAAGATGGCATAGTATCACCTCAAAATGGTGAGCAAAAAACAGTACCGGATGGTTTATGGCTTGATGATTTTTCTTGATGTGAAACATCTAATGCGACGGTTAAACTCGATTTTGGGCGTGGCTTAAAGCGTTACGAAAAGGGGAAAGATTTTGTTTCTCTTTCATTTATACTCGCACTCACAAAGTTTTCGTAATGGGGAAATTTGTTTGTTTACATATTTCGGCAAGAAGAGTCCAAGTGGAAGAAATGTACACATATATCCATGTCACTCGCACTCAACCTTGTTTTCTTTCATTCACAATGAAAAATCTAGAACAATAGATAAGGGTGGTTACTGGCGCTTCCTTTGACGGTGTTCAGATGTGAGGCGACTCATTTTGACATTTCTTTTTTTTATCTGATTCTCATCTCTTGAAAAGGGAGAGATGGCCAAGTGAGGCGGAAATTTTTGAATTTAATGCCTTAAACAGATGTGCAGCAGGTCTGCACGCATCGCTGCGAGTAGAGCTGCACTCAAAGCACATGTGCATACACTAAAATATTTATCATACAAAGGACTCCATCACACTTTTAGTATGAAATTTTTCGGTATTTCATAATAATTTGTATGCACAAATGTAGTTTTGTATTTTAACTTTATTTAAATATCTAAATCTTGTAGATCCGAGCATCAGAAGCAAAGTTATAATTTTTTTAAGCTACCGAAATCGAAGTTTTTTAAAGATTTTGTTATTTTCTTGGATTAAAATCAATTTTAAGGTGGAAAATTTAGATAAGTGGCCCTGCCGCCTCTCACGTTGCAATTAACTATAAAAAACTGTTTGCATATTTGTAGAGGAGGATTGAGGCAATAACTTTTTAAACATAATTTTTCACAATCATGTAATTTTTCATTCATATTTGCATTTTGAAAAGTGAAAATCAAACCGATGTAGGAATCAATCTGCATTCTAGCATGAAATAAATTGAACGTTTTAAAAAAAAAATTATACAAAAATGTAGCCTGACATTTATCCTTTCTATAAAAGCCTTAACTTTGAAGATCGGACAATCAAAACCGAAGTTATGCTTTCCAATCGATCAACTTGAAGGCTATTTGTGCACAACGGAACTTTTCTCCACTGAACCTAGTCAGCGGTCGACGAACAACCACTTATTGCTGCGGAGCTGCGCAGCAAATTTAGAAGTAGAGACATCGTGCAGCTCTGAGCTGCATGCAGCTCTTGAGTTTTTCTGCTCCCATAAGAACCTGTGTTATTTTATTTCGCTGCATGAAAAAGGCTGCACGTGTGTTTAAGCCATAAGGTTAAGTTAGAACTATACCAGTCGGAAAGATACAAATAGGGTCGACTAAAAGGAATTCATGTGACGCGTCTAAAATTGCTATTTCGGTACTGTTCAACAATTCAAAAAACAATTTAGTACTTGCAAGTTTCTCAACTTTTGTTTCGTTTGCTGAATGAGAATAAAGATAAAATTCACCCTTATTACGATAGTCGTTTTACTAAAATAACACGTCTCTAGAAGCGACGCGTTCGCTTAACCTTCCTGCTTTATATTTGATAAGACAATGCAATTCATGACTTGCGTTCCGTCTATTGTATTCCTGCAGTAAACAGCACAAAGAATGCGGCGGCGTGCAGATATTTTGTCCGCGCCAAGCCTATTCTCTGTTTGAACACGCCCTTTATTTTGACTTCCTTTTTCCCAGTATGTAATAGATTTTTCAAGTCACAATAGTAAACTGTTTGCAAACAGCAGAAACAATATAACTGTCTCCTTCGAATAAGAAACGTACAAATCTTTCAGTATCTAACTTAACTTGTCATTTAATTTTAGAAACCATTTGTGCATGTTTCACATCTGCCAGGCGTCCCGCGACTGGTAATTTTTATTTAATTATTTTTTTAATTTAATGTTTTCGTATTTATCCATTAATAAGTCGTTAATAAGTTATGACAATTTCAAATTTTTCGTTCTATGTTTTCTATGTTTTTTTCGAAAATTGGTAAAAACTTCCTAAGCTTAATATTAAAAAGCTAAATTATTTCCCGATAGTTAGTCGTTAATTACTTGTGAGAAATTCAATTTTGTCATACAATGTTTTATACTTATTGTGTGATTTGTTTGGTATACGCAGTTGTTTCCCCATTTCGAGCTGATACTATGCCATCTTGATTTCAAGTTAGCAAAGAACCCAAAACACAAAGAAACCATTGCACGACAAATTCAAAACTCTCACAAATAATTGAGGACTTAATAGTAGCAAATTATTAAGACACAAACTATTCGGTATTAGCCGTTTTTACTCTTTTTAAGAAGGTGTTTTGCTAGCTTGATATCAAGCTAACCAAGAACTACAAAAAAAACATAGAAACCATTGTATTATTGAATTAAATTTAAACAACCCACGGCAAAATCGAATTTTTCACAACTAATTAATAACTTACTAACAATAAAATATTAAGTTTGAGAAGTTTTTACCACGTTTCAAAAAAAAAAAAACATAGAATGACAAATTTATTATCGCAACTAATAAATGACTAATTGATGACTTATTATCCGCCAACCCATTCTTCGATCCGCGTTGCTTTTCTAACTTGATATCACAAAAAAACTGAGAAGAAGTGCAGAATGGGTGGAGAAAAAGCTCTTGGCCCTTCTTCTTCGGAATAAATTGACAGAATTTCTTCGTCGATCTAAAATTAAAAGAAAGGCTAGGTCCAGCACTAGTACTTCTATTATTCAGAGTGTAATTAAAAGTTTTTTATAGCTATTCTTCACCTCAAAAAAAAAATTTATTTGCAAATTCGGTGAATTTCACCACTGAAATTAATTCACTGACTTTACTTTTCACTTTTATTACAACCAACTTTATTCATTCACGATTAAAAACAAACTGTGTTGCTGCCGTTCAAAAACATGTGCCTTTTATACTTGTTTGATAAACTCTGGAAAGTAGTGGAAGGTTCTGGTCTCTGCTTCCAGAGCTTTCCGTAGGGGAAACTTCCCAATAATTTCCCTTCCAAAAGCTTTCATTTGACAGCTGGTATCTCTGCTATAATCCGGCAGATGGCGCTTCCTTCGTTTGATAGTCGCTATAATTATAGCTAATAAGGGTATGTTTGCACTGTGACCGAAAGCTTTAATGTGTCCGTTTGTTTGCTTTTCGGAGTCGTTATAGTTCAAATATGGAAAGTTATTACAATATATTATAACCAAATTGTCCATATTTTTTATAGTTAAAAAGTTCCCAGACTAGGGACTCTATCCCCATCTTCGCTGTCTTAACACTTAACCTCCTTAACGTCAGCTCAGACTAGGGACTCTATCCCAATGTTCGCTGTCTGAGCCTCCTCTCCTCTCCGACGTCATAGTTAAAACTAGGGACTCTATCCCAACCTTCGCTGTCTTAACCCTCTCCAAGAAGCTTAGACTAGGGACTCTATCCCAACCTTCGCTGTCCAAACCTTTTCTTCTCCGCCGCTACATTTAAGACTAGGGACTCTATCCCAACCTTCGATGTCTTAACCTGTTCTGAAAAGCTTAGACTAAGGACTCTATCCCAACCTTCACTGTCTTAACCTCCTTTATCGTTAGCTCAGACTAGGGACTCTATCCCAATCTTTGCTGTCTGAGCCTCCTCACCTCCGCCGCCGTAGTTAAGACTAGGGACTCTATCCCAATCGTTGCCGTCTTAGCTTTCCGCCGTTTATAACTGCTCTGTCGTTGCTTAAGACCAAGGATTCTATCCCAAACTTCGCTGTCTTTAGCTCCATACAGGACTTGAGAACAGATCCCGCCCTTTGTATATATGAAATACGTTGTTGGTTATCATAAGACTTTAAATATTGTAAAAGAATTTGAAATACTTTCCTAGCTTATTTTAAGACCGAAAACATTGTAAAATTATATGAAATCTAAACTTAATAAATATACTTTGGAACTGGAGTTCTGACCTCTCTATTGGCCGAGTTTTTCTGCTTTCTTCGGTTAATCTTGGACCCCACTGACCTACTTCAGCTGGAAACAAAAAAGCATCACAATACATATACATATAAACATCTATACAAACCATTCATCTTCATCTCAACTCAGCTTCAGCTCATATCCTAACCATATTGCAACAACTCACAACTTTTGACAAAAATGTTTAAACTAGTAGGTATATAAACTCCACCAGTCTGCACGTAAATAGGCAATTTTAACACCACAAAAATTCATAGCAACTTGTTCCATAGAAAACGAAAATAAAAACCAGCTCATCGATTCCAATTAGTAAATAAATTCGAATTTATACAGTATTCCTGTTTCCTGCCCACCATGACTGCAATGAATAAATGTGTATTTTATTTTCAAACAACATAATCCTTTGCAATTTCAAAGGATAAATGGAGATACAGGTATCAGGTAAAAGAAGCTTAATGCATTCAAATATATACCTACTATTGGCTAGGTTGAATGCTCGTATATTGGAAGCTTTTCTGATTAGCATTTTAATTATTTCCCCCTTGGTGTTATCAAATTTAAAATAATATCACAGTGACTTTTGAATTTTTGATAATATACATTAGCCTGCACCTATTTGATTGTAGAAGAATTTTTTAATACGAAAATACGTTTCATAACAAACTTATAATAAGTATCCGTCAGTTGACGGTTATAATATTTAGGTATGGATAGAAAATTGTTTGTGTTTGAAAATTCAAAGGAAAATTGGATGAACTATCATAAATACATACTGAAAAGGTTGTTGGTATACAAATGTATATGGAAAAGGTAACCCTTATAATAAGGATTAAATACGAAATTGAATTTTTTTTCCAGGAAATCACGTAGAAATACTCTGTTTATAAATTGAAACATATTTGCATTCGAACCGTTTAGACTTCAAGAGAGATATATGTACGTTCAAAGGTAAAAATTAATAACGGTATGAAAAAAAAATAACTTTTATGGACTTCCTTTTATGTAATTGTAATGAATGTTTCGAAATGCGAGAATCCTTGAGATACCCATATTACTTGTTTTTATTTTAACCTTTCAAAACTACATAATTTAGCTTGGTAACTGAGCAATTATCCTTTTGGGATTATAAAAAAAATAAGATTCCGTTACCGCGGTTCGCTTAACGTAAATAATAATTGAATTTTTTTTTTCGTACTATGCATAAAGCTGAGATATTTTCCAAAAAAATGTATCAACAAAAACATTTATTTTAATTGTATTTATTTACTTAAACGTGAAAAACCAACCTACAGTCAGTGGCTCATTTTTTTCTGCAAAAAAACAAAGCTTAAGCAGATGAAGATGTCAAGAAGATTTTTTGTTTATTTTAAAGGGAAATCTATAAGGCTTTAAAATCTGTTGTTTTTTAAATTAAAATATTTACAGGTTGTTTCAGAATCTTATGCAGTACTAAGACTTTATTAGCATAGGGAATAGATATAATAAATATTTCACAATAAAAATTGTCAAAAGTCCATAACTTGTGTAATAAATAGACGAACGATTATACATGTTTATTTTTTTTGTCAGGAGCATAAAAAATCATCTTTTTTGTATAGGTATAGAGTGGTTCGATTTTGAAATATAGCCATAACTTTGCACGTTGGCATGGATCTGAGAAGTCCAATTTTCACTGAATCTGCCGATCGGACTTAATTGGAGTGATGGCCTTTGTCGTCATTGGTCAATTGTGGCTTATTAAAGCATTGAGTTCAGAAAACCCATACAAGGACTAACGGGGTCAAGTCACTCGACAATTTTACCCTTAATTCGTTCATGCAGAGTTTCTTTGGTGCCACTGCGTTTTAAGGTACTTAAGTACATTTATACTATAGTACCTTTTAATTAGGTACTCAATACCTTGTACTTGTACCTATGTAGTTAAAAAAAGAAACAAGTAGCATCCCAAGTTACATTTTTCTTCTCATAAGACTCTACCAGAATCTAGCTAGATTACTATAAGGGAGCTTGAAGAGTTAAAATGTACTCTGGTAGTATATTACTATTACGTTAATTGCCAACAACACGCACACAGGAATGGTTGAGAGTTGTAAGTCACTAGGCCCTGGTTCTCCACGAGCTGTTCCGCCACCCACTTTATTAAAGAACGTTAAACGGCCTAGTTACCAGAGGCAATTTTCGATCTCATAGCAAGATTAAAAGAATTTATATGAGATTTGTTATCTCCTTAACAGATTTTTACTTTTATCATAGGATAAAAAATGTTTCCTTTACTCTTACTATGAGAGAGAAATATAGGTATTTAGAATTTGAAGAGGTTAAGTCTTATAGTAAAAATACTATAAGAGTAATTTTTAACTCTCATAATAAAATGTTAATTATTACGTATAGCTTTGAGATTGTGATCATCTTATGAGAGGAAATTTGTAGGTTTCGGGAGCTTAGCACTTGAGAGTATGTAAGTTGAGATATACTTGGTATTGTTATGCTTGAAAAACACCAAGTACAAGTAAAATTGGGTGGCGCTCATGGAGAACCAGGGCCCAGTGACTTACAACTCACAACCATTCCTGTGTGCGTGTTGTTCAGGCAGGAATGGAGGGGACCTACAGTTTCTGCCGAGTCCGAACGGCTAAATGAGAAGCACTTTTTCATGACAAGTACCTCGGATAAAACATTTCTGTTTTTAGGTGGCACGGCTGGGAATCGAACCCATACCTTCGGCATGACAAGTACAAGTACTTTGTTCTAAATACATTTACTGGATACTATTATACTGACCAGTACAAGAGTATTAGTAAGAACAAAGAACTTGGAAATGGACTTGTACTATTGAAAAGTACTGGAAAATGTACCAGGCACTTGAATTTGCAGTTTAAAAATACTTGAAAATGGTCTCGTATAAGAACAAAGAGCTTGAAAAAGTACTTATACTTGGTATTTTGCAAATAGTTCCAAGTCTACATTGTACTTGTTTTTTTTTTAATACAAGTACGAGTATAGGGTACTGGGTACTTGAGTGGTTAGGTTAGGTTGTAAGGGGTCATAATACGGCAAGCCACACCATCTCACTCGGATCTCAGTGGATTCATTATGCTCCCCAGGGTATAGATGGTTAGTTAAAAGAGATAGGGAGGGAGTTAAGGGGAAGTTTTAGGTTTGGGGGGCCTCCCTGAACCATCCTGAGTTCTGACTGAATTTCAGGATGTTCTTTAGTGGCAAGACAGAGATGTCGCCCAGTTCGTCGAAAAAGTATTCTCCAAGGGCTTCTTTTCTAGTTCTAGCTAGGCTAGGGCATTCGCAAAGGAAGTGAGGGGAGTCCTCCTCTGCCTCTTCATCATGACATCTTCTACATAATTCCGATGAGCTGATGCCCATTCTGTTCATGTGGGTTCCCATTGAGTTGTGGCCCGTAAGGACGCCAACCATGAGAGATAATTTAGGCCTGCTTAGCTTAAGTAAGTAATCCGTTTTTTTCCTTGAAATATTTGGCCATAGATTCCTTGAAACCCGACAAGTGTCGATGGATGACCATCTGACATTTGCAGCTTCTAAGAAACTCTAGTGTATTCTACTTTTTTCTTGCTCCAGTGGCATGAGCACAGAGGCTTCGATTTGGCTCGGATCGAGAGATGACCCGTTTTTGGCCAGTTCATCTGCCATTTCGTTCCCATGAATATCCCTATGTCCTGAGACCCATCTTAGGGTAACTGTGTTCGTTGCATTTAGTACTCTTAGCTCGTTCCGACAGCGATCGACCAGTTTGGACTTGTGGTGATTGAGGAAATGGCTTTAATTGCCGCCTGGCTGTCTATGAAAATGTCAATATTGTTGTTGACTAATTCGCTGACTGAGAAAAGATGTTTCGCGGCTTCGCAAACTGCCAGCACTTCCGCTTGGAATACACTGCAAAAGTTTGGAAGCTTTAAAGATCTATTTATGGGTGGGTTATCTGAGTAGATGCCTGACCCAACCCCCTCCGAGGTTTTGGAACCGTCAGTGAAGACCGAAACATGATTTGCATTTATGACCCTGTTTTCATTCCAGAGTTCCCTGGTTGGGATATCTGTTATGGTTACTGGGTTGAAATCTCTGTGCGGTAAAACGTAGTGTGTTTGAATGTCTATGTCTATAAAATTCATTATAGTTCTGTGACCGTAGAGGCCCTTTTTCCAATTTTTACATTGAACAAGTCTTAAGGCACTTTTGGCCGCCACCTCTTTCGTATACAGATCGAGTGGGGCAAGTGAAAGGAAAGTTTCAAGGGCGGCCGTTGGTGTGGTTCTGATAGCACTGGTTGTGCCAATACATGCTAGTCTTTGAATTTTAGTCATGGTTTTTAGATTGGTTTCCTTATCTAAGGCTGGCCACCAGACCATGCATGCGTACGTTAGAATTGGCCTTATAATGGCTGTGTACATCCAATGGATGGTTCTGGGGCTGGGACCCCATCTTTTACCAAAAATTCTGCTACAAGTGTAGAAAGCTATTGAGGCTTTTCTTCAGTTTAGTTTACGATCGAGAACAATGCTAAGATATTTAGCAGTACCCGAAACCTGTAACGGAACTCCGTTAATGGTTGGCGGGTTTATGTTTGGAATATTACGTTTCCTTGTAAACAGCACCAGTTCTGTCTTCAGTGAGCTAGTATTAAGGCCACAATTACTGGCCCAATTTTTGAGCTTGTCCAGGGACGTTTGTAAGAGCTCGCACAGAGTGGGGACAAATTTTCCAGAGGCCAATCAATGTCATCGGCGTATGCGACTACCTTGATGCCACCCAGATTTAGTTTAACCAAGATCTGGTTGACGACAAGGAGCCAAAGCACAGGAGAAAGTACTCCATCCTGTGGAGTGCCCCTACTCGTCCTAACTCTTATTTAGCTCTCACCCATTTCTGCATTTATGATTCTCGTTTGAAGCATGAAAACAATCCAGTTTATCAGTGATAGATCGACGCTGACGGAGTTTAGGGCTTGTCGAATAGCATTGTTATCAACATTATTAAAGGCCCCTTCTATGTCAAGGAAAGCTGCTAAAGTGAATTCCTTGAAGTGGATTGATTTTTCAATTGTGCCGACCACTTCATGGAGTGCTGTCTGAACAGATTTGCCCTTCAAGTACGCATGTTGGGCCTGTGAGAGCACACCATTATTCAGTTTTAGGCGAATATGAGTGTCAATTAACCTTTCTAAGGTCTTCAGGAGAAAGGAGAAAAGGCTAATAGGTCTGAAGTCCTTCGGTTCGGTATGGGTGGGCTTGCCAGCTTTTGGAATGAAGATGGCATTGACTTCTCTCCATCTAGCGGGGATATAGGTGATGTTTAGACAACCTATATAAATATCCACTAGAATCGGAACAAATATATTTGTAGAGCTTTGGAGCATCATTGGAATGATTCCATCAGGCCCTGCAGACTTGTATGCTGAGAAGGAGTCAATGGCCCAAGTCACCTTCCTACTTCCTACGATTTGCTTACCTATATCATAGATTTCACTTATGTTGGGCCCTCTGTCCACAGGAGATGTACTGCTAGTACATCCTGGGAAGTGAGTGCTTATAAGTGACTCCAAAGTTTCAGAGCAGGAGTCCGTCCAGGTGTTATCCGGTCTTTTTAGAAATCCCGGGGGAATGGGTACCTTAGACATGACTTTCCTGAGCCAGCTTCATTCGTAGACTCGAGGTCTGAACAAAATTTTTACCAGGCTGCTCTTTTAGCATAGGTCGTTCGGTTTTTGTACAGATTTTTGCTGACCTTAAGGAGGTCCCAATCGGCAGGTTCATTACTGAATTTTGCTCTATTGTAAAGCCTCCTTGAGTTTTTCCTAAGAATAGACAGCTCTTTGGACCACCATACGGGGTTGAGCTTGCCTTTACTTTTGGTAATTGGGCAGGAACTCTCGTAAGCATTATTTATGGCTAACGTTAGTTCATTTACATGTTTATCAATGTCTGAGCAGGTTGTCAACGGTAAATGTTCATAGTGACCCAAAGATGAGGCCAACCTACTTGAGTGGTACTGAAAAGTGTATAGTATTATGGCATCAGCTGTGTGACACGTAGTGAATCTGTCCTGTTGTAACCTTTCCATTGCCTGAATTGACGAAATTGAGTACATCGGATTTTCTATGTTCTTCCGTGGACGTTTATAGTGGATTGTTCACTGAACTGTTCGGCCTATGAGCGACAAGCTAGCAAAGCAACTTTGACGAATCAAAAAATGGGTTGGTGGATAATTTGCCGTTAATTTCGAATTTGTCGTTCAATTTTGTCTATGTTTTTTTTTTAAACGTGCTTAAAACTTCTACAAATTAATATTTCAGTGCTTATTTATTTGCCGTTAATTGGACGTTGGTTAGTTGTGAAAAAATCAATTTGGCGTGCGATGTTTTCTATGTGTTTTTGGGTAATTTGTTTTCTATATTAAATAATTCAATATAATAAATTTTTAACTCTTTTTGAATGTTTCTAGATATGAATTAATGAATTAAACCAAAAAACATAGAAATATTGCACAACAATCCTAAAATTGTTACATACAATCAATGGCTAGTTAAAGCAAATTTTCCGTAGCTCTGCAAATTTCATATGAATTTAGGAAAATTAAACAAGAAACAAACAAAGACCCAAAAAGTGTAAAAAACATTTCACGACAAATTTCGAAATCGTCACAACTAATTAATGATTATAGTAACCGATTAATTATTTACCAGAAAACGGTTCGGTGTTAGCAGTTTTTACCCCTTGTTAGGTAGTGCTTCGCTTACTTGATATCAAAACTAGTAAAGGACCCAAAACACATAGAAAACATTGGACGATTGAATTAAATTTTTCACAATATAGTTTTTACCGCTTGTTATCATTTTAGCAAAGTACCCGAAAAAACAATGGAAACTTTGAATGAAAAATTCGAAACTGTCACAACTAATAAACGATGGCAAATTATCCACCTACCCATTTTTCGATTCGTCAAAGTTGCTTTGCTAACTTGACACTCATATAAAACAAATAACCTAGAAAAACATAGAAAACATCGGACGACAAAATTGATTTTTTTCACAACTAATTAACGAGTTATTAACGGCAAATAATTAAGCACAACAATATTTAATTTTAAAAGCTTTTACCACTTAAAAAAAACATAGAAAACATAGACCAACAAATTCAAAACTGTCACAACTGATTAACGACTAATAAACGACAAATTATGCACCTATCCAATTTTCTACCCGTGAGAGTTCCTTAGCTAACTTGATATAAAGTTATCACGGCACACAAAAAAATATAGAAAAGATTGCACGATCAAATGGAGTTTGTCACAGCTAATTAAGGACCAATAAATTGCGAATTAATAAGCCATGAACCATATGGTACAACAAGTTTTTTTCTGATTTTCGACAGTAACTTAGAAAACATTGAACGACAACTTCGAAATTGTTAAAACTAATTAATGACTATAATAAACGGCAAAGTATCCAACAACCCATTTTTCTATTTGTCAAAGTTGCTTTGCTAACTTGACACTCATGGTCACTTGAGTTTGGTCACCATACATTAAATAGCCGATTGTGAAGCACGACCATGTAATCCGTCAAATAGGTGTGCACTTCAGTGCTACAAGAGAATATCCATTTTTATAATAAAATCTTTTTATTTAGCGTCGATGACTGTCAGAAGGGCGTTGGAAAGGGTAACAGGGAGGGGCGCTTTGTCTTATTTTTAAAGCATCTCAAAGTTGGATTTCTATAATACTACTATTTTTTGAATGAGTTTTCCAACCCTATGATCAGCATCCTGCGTACGCCTGAATATTTAAGATCTTTTTAAATAAGAAAACCGGTTTCCAACTCATGTTTACACAAATTGACTCCTGGGTCACTTTAATAGCTTAGTGCTGACTGATGCGGAATCAGTACACATTATCATCGATTGATTTTTGTATGAAGCTCCCAAGAATCCTGCAAGGGAAAAATAAGATTCTTAAATTTTGTGTGGAAAACACCGTTATATGTGGTTGTTGTGAAAAATAATTTGAGCACCCCTTTATGAACCCAGTCATCAGGCTGCATCACACCACCTTTCCTTATACAAATAACAGGCTTAATTCATGTCGCATTCCTTCTCCTCGTAATGGAAAAATTTGAAAAATTTCGAATTAGGATTTCTTACGCGAATGTATTTTACTATACCTACACGACCTATGTACATACATAAATGAATGAAGGGTTTTATTTGGTATTTTCGATGATATTCTGACTATACAATTTCTACCCATAGTGCATGAAATATCTTCTAAAGCCTTTTCCTACATTATATTAAATGCATAACCAACAAATTTAAGCAGAAAAATAGTTTTCCTTTCAAATGACAAACATTCGTGATTTCTAAATTTATTGGTGATAATACCTATACATGCCTTGGAAATTCAATTAAATACCTATAATATTTAGTATCTATGGTAATACTAAATCCTTACTATACTTCCAATGCAAAACAGCTTAATTATTATTCAGGATATATTTATTGCAGGTCTTAGTAGCTTTGTATTAATTCAACCGCGAAACTAATTTAATTGCCAATTTGGAAAAGCTCAAGAATTATGCTTTTCCTTGAATATTATCTTTGAATGAAGCTTATAATAATATTCAATTCAACCAAACAACATTATTTGAAATAAGGCCTTTTGAATAAATTTGGAATATAATTGTTTATGGGAAAATTGCATCCGACGGAATCAAAGGGAACATTAAAACCACGGCTTCGGATTCACACTTTAATAGGAATTATTACCTGTGATAATGTTATAGGGTCTAATTATCAAATTATAAAGGATTTCTGAAATAAAGGATTAACTGAAATTCCACTGAGTAGCTCATGATGTGCTCATCATATTTTTCAATGAATCTTAATGCGATTAGATTTTGTGAGGAAGAACTTCCTTGTAATCCGGTCAGGAAACTGAATCCTGTTGCTTGGACGCCATTTTGAAAAATGGCGCCCAGTCTGTTGTCAAATCAGGAAATCGAAATCTCTACGCTCTTAATGGAGAGGGGCTTACTTTTATATTCTTCATTTATTTTTGCCATATGCTTAGGATGTAATGTAGCTTGGGAGTCATTGTGGTAATCCTGTTACTTGGACACCATTTTCAAAATGACGCGACGCCCAATCTGTGGAAAATGGTAAAATAAATCGTAAATTACTTGGAAAATTTCCATAATCAATATAACGATTTATGTCTTAAAATCAAGGTGTTGAATACAGGGCCGTAGCTACGGTAGGGCATTGTGGGGCAATGCCCCACTTTGCTTTTTTCACGTTTTATTTTTTTTCTCTCAAATTACCGCAGCTTTTCTAATTTTTTTTGTTGATTTTCGTTCTTTAGTCATCCCTTTAAAAGACCTCATTCAAAAATTTATTATATGGGAATTCCCATATAAAAACATCATAAAAGTGACCGTCTTAATATTTAATTTTAAATTTTTGTTAATAAATTTTTTTAATGAGATCTTTTAAAGGGATGATTTAAGAACAAAAATCAGCAAAAAAAATTTGGAATAGCTGCAGTAATTCGAGAGAAAAATAATAAAACGTTAAAAGAGCAAAAACCCATACAAATTTGTATGGGAAAAGTATGGGCTTAGAGCCACGTGTAAATGGCCTCGGGCAAAATTTTTTGTTTGCCAATTTTTTTTGTTTAGGGCATAAACTTTTGATTTAGAGGGTGTCTGGTACTTAAAAACGATTTTGGGAAATAACGGACACCCTATTGTATAGCCTTTTCCATAATTTAGAACAAAGATTTGAAATCCCATAAAAAAAAACGTAATTCAAGAATTCTTTATTTTCGAGAGTCTTTAGACAGAAACTTGGTGTTTTGAAGGCTCGCAGATATTAGTAGCGAATTTTGTTTGTATATAAATATGTTGTATAAGTCCAACCGGGAAAGATCAGTGAGCATTAACTTTTTCTTAGTGGAATAATTTGGCTTAAAAAAAGTACTGATTTTTAACATTCGAGCAACAAAAATTTCCTATTATAACTTTATTTTCTAAAGTGTTATATGTTTTTTATGGTCACTAGAGGAAAACTAACAAAAAAGTCATACAAATCAGAAATACGTTTATTTATTTATTACTTGATGAAACTGGATTTTGCGTCTGTACGTCTATGCGTCTACTGTACATCGAGCTAGACGCTTGATCGTTGATCCTAATAGATTTTTTTTTTTGATATTTTGAAAAATTATCTTGAGAAATCTTGATATTCAATTGTGAACCATCAATTTTTGAACGGCAAGAAGAGCCTCATAACGAACATTAGGATCATCATGACCGAGGAGTTGCATAACGATCTGCTTACCACCCAGTTGCTCAAGGACATGTTTGCCCCTTGGGTAGTGACGAACATACTCGCCAATATCGAAGCATGCAACCGAGAGGATCACGGGGTCCTTGGATGTCTCCAGCAAGTGTACTAAAATTCTCAACAGCTCATAATTTTTCTCATTGAGACGTTGGGCATTTTCACGCCAGAATTTGGCCGACTTATGTACTGGAGACCATTCCAAACGGGCACTCTTCAACTCGGTGGCATACTCATCGAACGAGCTCAAGTCCTGTACAGAATTCTGAAGCTTCTCGGTGAGGAATTCGACATCTGCAGTAATATCCTCATCGTCGATGCGACGTTGCTCCAAAATGGACAACTGTTTCAGAACCTTGCACTGAACCATAGCAATGCAGTGCTCCTTAGCGACTTGGGCCTCCTCAGGCTTTTCAATTAAATTCCGGAACACTGCGAGAATAATGCGAGTAACCTTTTCTTTAGCACAATCGTTAAGTATATCAGCTAAGATGGGAATAACGCTGAACTTGTTCATTTTTCCAGCTAATAATGGATTAAATGTAAGCACCCACAAGCAGAATACTAGTTGATATTGAACCTGGAAATTTACTCTTGAAGATAAAATACTTATCAAAGTACTGATACCATCGACTGAAACAAAAGCAAAGCGATACTCATCGATGCGCAGCATCATTTGCAAACAGCGTCCAACCGATTGGATGTATTCGTTACTGTTGACGGTCAGCTGATCCTTTAAAAATTGCAAATAGAAGTTCAAGTCAGACTTGGGCATTAGTTCCTTGCCCCAGCATGCCAATTTGGCAAGAATTCTCGATGACATGTTGACGATGAAACCATCCTGACGATTTAGCAGATTCAAGAATGGTCCCCAGACGCACTCTTTCTTCTTGAGAGCGTAGTTGTGGAAGCACTCGACACGAGAACGATTCTCTTGGAGGATGTCGTCAATCATGACAAGGATATACTGGATGGTAGAGTCCTTGGATACATGTGCAAGGAGATTCAGAAAGGTCTTCACAGCCTGACTGGGGTTCTGCTGAAGGTAAGCGACCTTGGAAGTATCAAGACTGCTAATGCATTGATAGTCCTCCTGAGAAATCATCTGCGATTGCATATACGACTGCCAGTTAATTGTCTTCTGACGGATGTCGGTGGCTTGCTGTTGCAGCACACTAGTAGCAGCAATCATATCGATGTTCTCATCGGGCAGATTAATAAGTCCTTTGACGTCAGCCATTGTGTAATTGATGATTCAGTATTATGGAGACGTTATTATGGAGTATTGAATTTAAATTAATTTTATTGTTGGGATTCAATTTTCACGGAAAAATTTATATGAAATTTTTTCTTTTGCGATTTAGTTCAGCTGACAGGTCTTGTGACTTTTTCGCTTGAGAAAAAAAAAAAAAAAAAAAAGTCAGTTTGCTTCAAAATTAGTACAAAGCATTTTTATTTGGTTCCTTAGAAGAGAAATTCAAATCATTCTTGTAGCTCATCTCGAACGGGAAGCTGCCATTCAACAGTTTTGTTTTTTTTTTCAAACTTTCTCAAATACCATATACAAAGATTTTGTTGAAAATTCGTACCTTAAGGTATGTTCTCAAAGTGTTTGAGAAAATTGTCTTATTTTCGGTTTATTTTTTATAATATATTTCTGTAACTGCTCGAACAATGTTATTATAATTTTGCAGCATTCTTGTACTTTTTTAAAATACCGATACATATTCCCTTCCGAAATGTTTCAAACATTTTTTTTTTGTACAGAACTAAGTATACAACTCTATTAAAAAAAAATTAAGCTTGGTGGTGAGAAAAGGAAATTTCATAAAATTAAAAACTTCCGTTGTGTAAACGAAATATTTTATTCGTCAGGTTTACAATTTGCAAAAAACAAAATCGCCATGAGACAGTTCTAAGTTCTATATGAAAACACAAATGCGACCCAGTCATAATATAAGTCAAAATTTTCGCCAGACATATATCAAGTACAATTTTTAATTTTGCCCTACCTTTTTCCATCGCTGCCCTACCTTAAATTCGACTTTAGCTACGGCTCTGGTTGAATAGATCCACCTTGGGGTGAAATCTCAGTGTATTTTGAATATGAAAAAAGTTTCGGAAATGCTTCAAGCTACCAATAAAATAATCGATACCTTAAAGAATAGGTGTTGAGTAGACGCACCTATGGCTAAAATGTCAATGTTGTCACTTTTCGGGAACATACTTTTTTTTTGCGATGTTGTCTAGAAGTGGGTCCTCTTTTTTTGTTGGTAATTTTTAATATTTTTAACATGAAAAAAACTTGCGAAAACAGATAAAAAGTGACATATGAGCAAATGTGTCTTGGGACTTTGGCTTCCTGCAATGGATCTTGTTTTTAGAGTTCCTAAAAGCACTTAAATTCGTTTGAAATGTCAAACAAAATCTAGATTACGTGTGGTGTGAACGAATCAAGTAGATTTTGAAATCTTGTTGCTCGAAATCGAGATTTCGATTCGGTGTGAAAAGGCTATAAATATGTCAGTGTGCTTCTTGTCAGGAACATACTCTTTTTAGTCAACAACGGATGGAATCTACACTTTTTTGATAATTTTCTTATATAATTTCTAACATGAAACAAGTTTTCCCCAACACCTCCAGAAGACAAACGCACGTTGAGAAAATATGTTGGAAGCTTTTCATGTTCAATATATTAAAAATGCCACGGTTTGACATTAAAAACAGTATGTTCCCGAAAAGTGGCAACACTGACATTTTAACTAAAGCTGCTTCTACTCAACACCTATGTTTTAACACATCAACTGTTTTTTTTTTTCAACACGCGTCTGAAGGGGGAATCCGCCAGAGTTTCGAAACCTTAAGTTTCGAAAGGCAAAGTTTCGAAGGATAAAGTTTCGAAAAACCAAAGTTTCGAAAGGACAAAGTTTCGAAAAGATAAAGTTTCAAAAATCAAAATTTCGAAAAACGAAGTTTTGAAAGGAAAAAGTTTCGAAAAGTCAAAGTTTCGGAAGAGAAAGTATCGAAGGACAAAGTTTCGAAAAAAAAATTCCGAAATCCTCGGAATTTCTTTGTTCCTTGAGCGATGTCGACGAAATTGACACAGGTGATAGCTGATACGGAATTAGAAAAGAAAAAATATTTTTAAAGTAGGTTGCTCCAAAAATATGTCAACATATTGCAACTTCGTTGTTCCTTGATTGATTTCAATCAAATTGACACAGGTTACAGTTGATATAGAATAAAAAGTAAAAAAATATTTGCAGGGTGTTCCAAAAAGAAATATCAACTTCGTCCAAGGTATTCCCGAAGAAAGCAAGTAAAACTCGGACTAAGAAGGTAAAAGAACTCAAGATAGTCACCGGTTTTAATATTTTTACTCTTTATTTATGACTAAAATAAGAGGAGTTTACAAACTTACAATATTCTTTAATCTTATTATAAATAACGCGGTATTTCATATACACGCTTGGTTCGGTAGAACTACAGGAGTAGACTCGGCCCACATTATTCACTTAGAAGAAGTGAACCAGGGACAAATACGGTAGGAATCTGATTCCAGCCCAAGACTAACCCAAGGGAAAAATTACTTCGGCGCCCAATCTCTCACTTAGTGGGAGCGAGCAGGGATTTTACGGTAGGAATCAGATTCCAGGCCAAGGCTAACCCAAGAGAAAAATTACTTTGTGCCCAATCTCTCTCTCAGAAGCAGAAGGAGCGAGCAGGGATTTTACGGTAGGATTCTGATTCCAGCCCAAGGCTAACCCAAGGGAAAAGTTACTTTATTTTCTTTTAATGGCGGAAGCCAAAAAGATTATCTTTAAATAGTTCACGAATGCACTATGAAAAGTAACCTGAGTTTATCAAGAGTTGCTACGAACCGAGATAAGCTGGAACCTTTATGCCTCTTATAATTCGGATTGAACAAAAATCAGAATTAGCACGAGTCAATAAGCTTCGACTTTTTCGGTTTTTTGTACCTCCTCATACTGATTTTGCAGCCACAAGGCAATATGAGGCAGTGAGAGCCATAGTGGCCTAACTGAATTTTTCATTATTTTCAGTAGAGCAAAAATAAGGAGCACACTTGTAGTTTTAAAAGAATTAAAAAATTTGTAGTTTTTAAATAAATGAACATATTATTGTTTTTTTTTTTTGCAATATGATACAAAATAAAAGGTTTTTGATTTTGTATTAAAGATTCTTCAAAATACCGTTATAACTGATCAGATAGGCCAATCAAGCACTCAAGCTTTGAATTTTCTAGTGGGTGGTCTCTAAATGCAAAAAGTCCTATAAGTATGACATGAAGCTATCAAAATTTAAATGCAGAAATACTGTATCACAACAAAAACATAAATGTTAAAAAAGAGCCAAGTTCTTATATGTACAAGAAACCTGTGCGTAAAAAGTCTGCCAAAAAAAGTAATGAGATCTAAAATATATGCCAAGTTTTAAGTTCATGAAGTTTAATATCAAATATCTTAAGTAGAGTAATATCGAAACAATTCCAAATTATGACAGAAATTTGGTAATTAATGATTATTGATTAAAATTTGGTGGGTTCACTGGTCAAGTTTTCCTACAGTTAAGTTTGTGATTAAGTACATATGTAACTAAGGGAAAACTTGCCAAGTAAACCCACCAAATTTTAATCAGTAATCATTAAATACCAAATTTCTGTCATAGTTTGGAATGTTTTCGATATTACACTACTTAAGATATTTGATATTAAACTTCATGAACTTAATACTTGGCATGTATTTTAGATCTCATTACTTTTTTTGGCAGACTTTTTACGCACAGGTTTCTTGTACATATAAGAACTTGGCTCTTTTTTAACATTTATGTTTTTGTTGTGATTTGACTCCTTTTTGGTAAGATTTATTTTGCCAGGTGAAAATCAAGCCCTAACGCTCTACAAAGTTTCATAATTCTACAACAATCAGAAGGGCTTCATATAGTTTACAAGAACTTTTGAGAAAGTGGGTGGATGCCACGCCCCCTGAACTGAAACTTCCAATTTTTCGATTTTTTTCTTTCGTTTTTTATTTTTATCGTTCTACAACAATCGAAAGTGCTCCATATAATTTATATGAATTTTAATGAATGTGGGTGGATGCCACGCCCCCTGAATGGAAAATTCCTATTTTTCAATTTTTCTCTTTCTAAGTACTTCAAGCCCTACCGATTTACCAATTTTCATCGTTCTATAACAATCGGAAGTGCTCCATATAATTTATATGAATTTTAATGAATGTGGGTGGATGCCACGCCCCCTGAATAGAAAATTGCAGATTTTCGATTTTTTCCTTTGTATGCACCACAAGGCCTACCGTTGTGCGAAGTTTCAAGTTTCTACGATGTCGGGAAGTGCTCCATAATTTTGATAATCTGTCAGTGAGTTAGTGAGTCAGTGAGCCAGTGAGTCAGTGAGTCAGTCAGTCAGTTACGGTTTTTGCGATTTTTGAAGTCCTATATCGGGAATTACTAATGCTAAAGAGTTGAAATTTGGTGAGCCATCTGTGCTTGCTCAGCTCAGCAAGTACTCCGAATTTGAAGCTTCTGACTTTATTGGTACTGAAGTTAGAGGGGGGTTGAAAATCGCCTGAGTTTGTTCCTGTAAAAAGGGTGTAGTGCCGCGAACTTGGCTGGGCACTACTGTGCCCTTTGATACTACATACAGATTCAATTCGATAAAATTGCAATTAGGCCACTATGGCTCTCACTGCCTCATATGAGCTATAAGGAGGGCGAATGCAAAAGTTACATGATGTCGTTTCCACGTAGTCCGGTGTGCTGTTGTTGTTGATCATTCGGCTAGGTAGGGTGATGATGTATATCAATAACTGGCCTATGGTAGTTTAATGGTGATAGGGTGCAATATGTTGACATATTTTTGGAACACCCTACTTTCAAAATATTTTTTTCTTTTCTAATTCTGTATCACCTGTGTCAATTTCGTTGAAATCGCTCAAGGAACAACGAAGTTGACAATGTTTTTTTTTGAACACCCTAATGCAAATTTTTTTTTTATTTTTTATTCTATATCAACTGTAAACTGTGTCAATTTCGTTGACATCGCTCAAGGAACAACGAAGTTCTGAGGATTTCGGAACTTTTTTTCGAAACTTTGACCTTCGATACTTTCTCTTCCGAAACTTTGACCTTTCGAAACTTTTTCTTTTCGTAACTTCGTTTTTCGAAATTTTGATTTTCGAAACTTTATCTTTTCGATACTTTGTCCTTTCGAAACTTTGGTTTTTCGAAACTTTATCCTTCGAAACATTGCCTTTCGAAACTTAGTTACTATTTCCCTGAAAAGGATTGGAGTTGTCCTTTCGCTTTTTCGGGAGAGGACGCATCACAGCTTTCTTTTACCGCACTGAATATCATTCATTATTCAGAGCGTTGTTAAACAGGGTGGTATAAATCTATCCTGCTTCTTGCAGTAAATGTTGAAGTACAACGTTGGATATGCCATCGACTCACCTGCTGAATTCTTCTTTTTAAATGAATCGAAGATGAGCTGGAGGATTTATAAAGGAACTGGGCCTTTTTCCCTTTTTCCCCGGTGAAAAGAGATTCTCTTATAGTCATAGTGTAATGGCACTCCGATTGTATAAGTGGAGGAGCAAGGCTCTGTTTTCCAGGTCATGGTTGAAAGCACGCATTCACCTTGTGCATTTGTTGGAAAGCAGCCCCCACAGCCTCAAGTCTCTGCTGTGGATATTCGACAGTGTAAGGACGTCATCGTCTTACGGCGGGTGTGGCGGCGGCGGTGGCGCGCGTGGCGTCTTCTGAATTAAATCCAGCTGTCAGAAGAACGTCTGTGTTCTCTGTCGTTCTCTAAGTCTTAAGACATGGATGTCGTTTTGATCATTCTTCTAAATATCTTATTAGTTTGGGGGAACATACTCGGGTCGCTAGAATTTTCGGCCCGAATTTAGTTGTCCCTATGCAAATTTATTCACAACCGATACTTTTCCTTTGTTATTAGTTATTTGGTTGATATTCTTGATCGGCAACTTCAGTCTCGTAATCTCCAGATTAGAGTCAGTAAACCGTCCGTCAGTACAAGAGTTTGAGTCTTGTCAGCAGTCCACTTTTCTGTCTGTGTAATGCGTCAAAGATCCCATTCCTGTACATGTCAGTTGCGTCCCATTGTTTGTATTTCGGTTTTGCTCTGTTCATTGTTCGTTTGATTGTCTCGTCCATTTGTTCTAAGTATTCCTCTATAATGTTAAATTCATGTTTCCATTGAAAACTACTTGAAACAAAATTATTTAAATTTTTTCTATTACTTAGGTAAGCCTTTTTGATCAATTTATATTGGAATGCAAATAAAACAAGTTTATCTCATCTTTTTCCCAACGTTTCGTCGCTATCCACGTCTTCTTCAGGGGTAGATCTATTTTTATTAAATAAATATGAACACCAATGACAATTTTTCGAAAATATTTTTTGAAAGCAAACTTACTTTAAAATTTGTAAAATTTTTACATGTAGCTATAACTGTTTTGTTTTTAAAAACTGTCACTTTTTGATTAACTTTTTAACAGAAAAATAATAAATTAACATAAATTTGACAAGACTAATAATTTAAAGGAACAAACACAAATTATCACAGTAGTGTTGCAATCAGGTACTTATTTTATTGCCAAAGCGTAGCTCACGATTGTATTGTCTCTGTCTTCTTTTGTGTTCATCGTTCGCGTCAAAATTATTTAAAATTGTTGAATAGTGAAACTTTTTATTTTAGCTTTGTAGACCAATTTATCTACCTAATTTGTAAATTAAATGAACAAACAAAATAAAATAAAATTTCAATAATCGATATTATTTTTATTTTAAGGACTTTGGAACAACCTTTAACTATGTAGACACTGTTGTGGTCTTCGCTGTTCCCTTATCCACAATTGCAATACTGAATACTTTCACTGGATGCACAGTTTGGAAGTTTGCAACTGTGAGAAGAACTATGACACTACAAAAACGGTGAGTAATCAAATTGTTTAACTGTTTAATGATTTCGGTTCAGTTAATATAACTTGTTAAAATTGGCTCCAAGCTTTCATTATTTAGTTAAATAAATTATGTAATGATGCAAACAAAAAATAAATTAATGAACCTTAATGAATATTATACAATGAACTCTCTCATAAGCGAATACACTGACGGTAGAGAAAAATGTGTCCGCTTATGAGAAAAAACAAATGAGAACCCTTAAGAATAACAACTCAAATAATAAGGCAGTCATGTCCAATTGATTGACATTTCTACTGTCAAAGTTGAAGTGCGTAAATTAATAAGCTCTTACAATTATAAAGTTTTTTTGTAAAATTTTGTATTTATTCTGAATTTTTCTGTACAATAAACATCACCAAAGACTTGTACTTTATCCATCCAAAGAAGTTGTCTATATAACAACAAGGTAGGCACTTCTTATTTATTACAAAATTGGGAAAAAAAACTTTCGTCTGGCGCACACCGGTACTTCCTATGTATAAGAAACGTGGGCTAGCAGAGACTTCACCAGATTCAGACACCAGCAACAAAAAAGATTTTCAAGCCATGACGGTGGGAAATCTATCGATAAACCAATTAAAACAAATCATCGACGACTCCCTCACCGAAAACTTGAAAAACCTAGCTACGAAATCCGACATTGCAGCACTATCGTCAGAAATCAACTCCCTTAAACTAGTTAATTCTGAGCTAAAAAATAAGTTGACGCTGATGACCGAGAGATGCGAGCTATTAGAAACTCAATTAGAAATTATTACACGAAAATCCACCGAGAACTCAATTGTTGTACACCTTCCTTTAGACGGAGTAACCAATGCAGTTGATTTTGCTAAACAAACTTGCAAGGGTCTGCTCAAGTTAAAGGAAGATAAAAATATTCAAGTAAAGAAATCCCGAGAAATCTTGAACACTCATACACAACGAGGCACTGTCATTCTGGAGCTTAATTCTGCCGAAGTTGCAGATCAAATTATGGATGTAACCACTCAGTTAAAGAGGACTGGAACCAGTGTAAACCGTGAGCAATCTCTCATGTATAGAAAAAAGAGGCAAACACTAAATGCAATTAAAATCAAACTTCTTGAGATGAACCCGTCAGCGAAAATAGTTGTAAAGGGCGATAAAATGGAGATAAATCAGAAAATATTTGTTTACAAACTTGCACGCGGACTAATTTCCAAATCATCCAACGAACTGACATTTATCAAACAGCTGTTTGGAGAAAGCGCATTGGAACACTTTGACTGCAGCGGGGGAACGGAGGTTGTTGAGATGTCAAGATCACTTGTCATTGGCCACGTTCAAACACCGAACTAAAGCAATCTGGATAGGTTTGTGTTGTTGTAATCCCTTGTTAAAACACAGCTGATGACGAAACAGCTGTTGGCAGAAAAGAGATCCCAAGCTATCCTAAAAATTTTAGGATACAAAGCTATCCTATGAGAAATGTCAACAACAGCTGACTTGTGTTCAAACACATAGAGCCTGATTACACGATTCGTTTTTTCGGACGTTACGTGTTTCGTCTTTTTGACACATTGGGTGAGGGGTGTAGAAACGTAGGGGGAACGGAAAGACGAAAGCACGTGTGAAAATTTCAAGACTTTTTCTGGTTGAACTTTGACGTTTATGATTTGACAAACGAGTAGAGGCGGGGGATGCTTAAAAAATTTAAATAGTGAGATTAAAAATTGTTTTTCATAATTAAATAGCTACATATAAATTTGAACAAGAAGTGATTTACAAATATTTTTGATTATTATTACTGCCTATTTTTCAATAAATAAACCTCAAATTTTTTGAACGTCAAAGTCACGAATGGATTTTTTTCGTTGTGTGTAATCACGAAGGTACGTACCTGTCAAAAAGACGAAAAACGAAACGAACGAAAAAACGAATCGTCTAACCAGGCTCATACATGGATACAAAGCTATCCTAGATAGGCCATCTATTCAAACATTGAACGCACCCATTGCGGATCATCCAACAGCAGCGCCATCTATTAGTCAACCATCAAATCATATTAAAAATGTAAAATTATAGGGTGCCTCTGCCGTCTGCCTTAAAAATAATATTAATTTGTCTAATATAAAAATATTTTCTTATAATGTTATAGGCCTTAAAGGTAAATTATCTTCACCGAATTTTTTAAATTATATTCTGAACCTTGATATTATTATTCTCTTAGAAACATTTGTAGAAGAACATAATGAAGAAAGTATTACAAAATTGTTTAAAGGTTTTAAAACAATGTGCAT
Organism: Dasysyrphus tricinctus; assembly: GCA_963921185.1. Lineage (NCBI taxonomy): Eukaryota > Metazoa > Arthropoda > Insecta > Diptera > Syrphidae > Dasysyrphus > Dasysyrphus tricinctus. The sequence goes on along the minus strand of OY992532.1, from coordinate 189,268,699 downwards.
CCCCGCTGTAAGAAATAGTATGTTCGGTAGAGCTAGCGGTGGTGTTTTATGCGGTATTAAATTAAGTAGTGTAGGAAACTTTGTGGAATTTAAGCGTATTGAAAACAGAATTTTTATACAAATTTTATGTAGTTCAAAAAATTATTCTATTATTCCATTATACCTAAATTGTAATAACTGGCGGAATGAATTCGAGAGCCTTTATAATTTCTTAAACAATAACTTTTTTGATAATATGATGCTGATTGGGGACTTAAACGCAAGAATTGGTAACTATCAGAATCCACACTCATTTTATTCTCAGTACCAACTAGATTTTAATGTTATCAGAAACTCTAAAGATGGTATTTCAAACAGTAATGGTAGAAATCTGATAGAGCTTATGGAAAACTTCGGTTTGTTCATTCTTAATGGGGTTTCTAAGGGTGATGGTGAGTTCACTTTTATTAGTGGCCAAGGTCAATCGGTGATTGATTTATGTGCTGTGTCAGGTGATTGGTTGGTTTCAGCTGTTGACTTTGAAGTCCTAACGGCAGATTTCTCTTCCCACTTACCAATTTTGTTAACAGCATGTCTTTCATATGAAAACCACTGGGGCCCCCCTCAAATAGTTTCCGTAGGCTCAAGTGGATGGCGAACAAAGCAACTCTTTTTCAAACTCTTTTAAATCACTACTACAATTTCCTCCTGCCTCAAACAACAAGTCTCGTGGACCAAATTTCAGAAAGTATAACAGAAGCTTTCAAGTTGTCAGCAACTTTTGCTACAAACAATAAACAGTGTTTCATTCCCTTAAATAAATGGTTTGATAACGAATGCCACAACTTGCGGAAAAAATCTTTTGCTTATTTAAAATTGTTTAGGTTTACAAGTTCGATTTTCTTTAAAAACGTATACCTCCGTTTAAATAAAGAGTACAAAGCCCTTTGCCTTACGAAAAGAACTCACTACCTCAAAAGCGTGGCTTCTAAATTTGTAAACTGCAAAAACTCAAAGCTGTTTTGGAATAACGTGCGGGAACTTGGAGGTCGTTTTCGGGTCAGTAATAATACTAGCTCACTACAGGTGGATGTATCAGCCCATCATTTTAAATCATTACTATCCGCGGATGAAAATTTTCAGACTTTTAGCTTCGCTTGCCCTAATACGATCGTACAAGAATTGGACACTGCAGTGACCTTCAACGAATTGGAAGCAGTACTTTTAATTATGAAAAATAACAAAGCACCGGGAATAGATGGTATTCCCGTGGAATTCTATAAAAATGCCACCCCACAGTTTAAAAACTATATAGTAGAATTTTTCAATCTGGTTTATAATTCAACTTGTGTTACTGGCAGTTTCAATAAAGCAATAATTTTTACTATTTTCAAGAAAGGTGACGTTAATCTTCCCGAAAACTACCGAGGGATCTCTATTCTCAATTCTATCAGAAAAATTTTTGCGTCTATTCTCTACGAGAGGCTAACGAAATGGATTGAGAATGGCAATCGAATAAGCATTTTTCAAGCAGGATTTCGCCAGGGGCTCTCCACTCTTGCTCATATTTTTGCCCTTTCTGCCATTGGAAAGAAATATATAGAAAAAAACAAAAAACTCTATTGCTGCTTTGTTTACTTTAAAGCCGCTTTTGATACTGTTAATAGACAAGCTTTGATCTATAAGATGGCGTCTCTCGGTGTCTCTCGTAAATTTCTACTTCTCTATTTTAATTTTCTGTCTTCAACAAGTGCAGTGGTCTGGGATGGTATAAATTTGTCAGAGTGGTTTGAAACGTCAGCAGGAGTACCTCAGGGTTGCATTCTCAGCCCAATTTTATTTTCTCTGTTCATTGATGCGATTTGGGATTTTTTACCAGGAGGTGTAGTTTTTGCAGAGACCCTTGTTAAAGTTTTGCTGTATGCTGATGATTTGGTGTTGTTGGCGGAAAATCCATTCACATTACAACTCCAAATCAATAGACTTCAGGAATACTGTAAAATGTGGGGCCTGCAAATAAATACCCGAAAGACAAAAATTATGGTCTTTGAACCAAGGCAAAGAAGGAGATTGCCCGAAGAAAGTTGGCATCTAAGCCATGAGAGAATTGAAGTTGTAAGCCAATATAAATATCTTGGTGTCTTGTTAACCACGAACTTGAAGTTTCACATTCATGCTAAAGAGAAAAGCAATGAAGCCAAGCTTGCCCTGAACATAATGTGGCCATCTTTCTTAAATAACCAGCACGTCGATGTCTCATCACAATACAAAGTATTCAATGCCACAGTTAATACGTGTATGTGTTATGGTGCACAGGTATTTGGCTATGCCCAACTCGAGGAATTTGAAACGATTCAAAGGTATTTTTTTAAAAGATTATTTCGCTTACCTCAAGCAACACCAACCTATGCTTTTCTAGTAGAAACTGGTATTCCTCCTATTTTCATTCAAAATCTTAAGGCCCATACAGATTATTTAAAGTTATGAAAAGTTATGAAAAGAGAAAATGGTCTGCACAAAACTTTTATGTGAAGGCAGCTTCAAACTAATAGTACGCCTTTTAAAGAACTGAATCAATTGGCTGTAACTCATGACACAAGCCTCTCTCTCAGCGAAAGCAATTTAGACGAATGGCAAAATATTTGCGCTGATTTAATTGCGAAAATTGATGAAAAAATATATAGTCAGCATTTAAACAGAGCTGTTTCGTCAGAGAGTAGAATTATTTATAAAAGCTTAAATCATTCATTATCAACTGAAGATAACTATTTTTGCAATGAACTTTCCTTAGAAGCTATAAGTACCTACTATCTTTAGAGCAAGGGTGGAATTACTCAATTTAAATTATGTTCCTCATAGGTCGGATCTCTCTCAGAATTGTAATCTTTGTAATAGAAGAGAACTTGAAGATAGTTACCACTTCATAGCAGCTTGTCCAATCCTACAATAAATTCGCCGGCTTTACTTCCAAGAGAGGTATATGTCGAGAAGTCAACTTATAAGTGTATTGAATGGTTCCTTCGGTTAGTCAAACCTATTTAAATTTTGTAAACATGCATTATTGTACCGTAATAGCTTCTAATACGTACCTACCACTAAGAAACTCTCATCGCATTTCACCAGTTAAATTTTTGCACTTTTTATGTTTCAAATCATTTTAAAATTGATAGTTTTATGTTTCAAATAATTCTAAAATTGTTAAACCATTCTAATATATCACCAGCTAAAATCATTTTAAAATTGATAGTTTTATGTTTCAAATCATTCTAAAATTATTAAACCACTCTATTGTTCAATTTCTTGATCATAAGTTTTAACTTACTAAGTAATACAAAATGCTAAAGCTTGCTTCAAGATATATAAGAAATACACTTGAAATATTGTATTCATACATAGTTGCGTCATGAATTAAGCACAATTTATATTTTCCAATAAGAAGAAATTTATTATTCTGTTTTGAAACTGTAAACTCAATCATTATCATTTAATTTATTTATGTACATACTTCTATTCTAGTATATGAATTGTCAATCAGGCAGAGGGCAGCAAAGCCATGTCCTTAATCTTAAGGTTTAAATATTGTACAAATCTATTGAAATAAAGAATTGTATCTATCTATCTATTTATCTCATGTCCAATATTTATTTACAACACATCGTAACTAATATTAATTGATGGTTTTCTATTTTAAAAACCCTTAATTATAATTAATGTATTTTTTACTTATAAACAAAAACGTGAATAAATAAATTTAAAACCGATTAATGAACAAATAATGAAAACATATTTGTTCGGTCAAATTTCATTTAAATGCAAATGAGAGATGAAAATATTTATTTTTATATTTTTTTTCAATTAGTTTTGGTTTAATTTTATTTTTATTTTCAAAGTCCATTTAATATACAAAAATTCCTATCACGAGTCATTGAATACAAAAATATATTTTTTTAATCGAAATGTCAATATATTCATATTTAAATAAAAAAAGGGGAATATCTTGTGTAATGGTTTTTTATTATATTAAAAGCTTATTCCGGGCTTTTTTTCTATCATATTTCAATAAAAACGGCATTCTTTTCCAAACATACATACAAATGTTTTTATTTATTTTTTTTTTTTTTTTGCTAGGAAAACACAAATTACACGAAGTCCTTTTTCATCAACCTACCGGACAAGCACAGTGAAAAGACAAAACTCAGTTATGTCAAATTTTTCACATCCCAATGGACATAATAATTGTGGATCACATCGAGAATCCAAATCTAACCCAGGTATGTAAGTGCAGGTGTAGTGTGTTATTTGAACCGAAAAAACAAAATGTCATATTTTCTGTAGAATTCCCATTTGACTTACATAATACCATCAATACCTCTACATAAACTTCAATTTTCTTGTCTGATATCGTTAAAGGAAGACGACCGATAACAAACTCATCGCAGCTAAAAGTCACAAAGATGCTGTTGATAGTGTCAACAGTTTTTGTTTTTTTGAATCTGCCCAGCTATTTTCTACGAGTGAAAATGTTCTTAGAGGTAAATAAAATTATTGTATTTTCATACAAAAAAAAAAATAATATAAAAACACATATACATTAGGGTGGTCCTTAAATTGGACATTGTCTTGGATAGCCCTCATTCGGTTCAAAACATTGAAAAACAATTTCCCTAATTTTTTCAGATTTTTATTTCAACCCCCTGGTCTCCCTTATTTTTCACTTCAAGGTACAAGTAATGGGGCTAGGTTGATTCTTATAACACGCGAAAAAAGATCAGAACTTATAGATTAGATTCAGACGAAAAAAAAGTCGTATTGGAGGGGGGGTCTTTTTCCCCTCGTTCAGGCGGGAGGGGTAATTTTCTAAAAATTTGACCTAAAATAGAAAAAAAAATTATTAAAAAACAACGGGACCACTTGCAATGGCATGCTATAGCTTTTTTTAAAGCCATAAATCCAGTCTCTAAATGTTTTTTAAATCAAGTTTTATTGTAAATAGTTAAAAAAAAAATAATTTTCAAAATCTAAAAACAAAAACAAAAATAATAATTTTTTACGTTTGAAAATAATTTTTTCAGACACCATTAACAATAAAAATTTCATTTAAAAAACATATTAGAGGCTGGATTCATGGCTTTGAAAAAAGCTATAGCATGCCATTGTAAGTGGTCCCGTTGCTTTTTAATAATTTTTTTTCTATTTTTGGTCAAACTTTTAGAAAATTACCCCTCCCGCCTGAACGGGGGGAAATAGACCCCCTCTCCGATACGATTTTTTTTTGTCTGAATCTAATCTATAAGTTCTGATTTTTTTTCACGTGTTATAAGCATCACCCTAACTCCATTATTTGTACCTTGAAGTGAAAAAAGGGAGACCAGGGGGGTGAAATGAAAATCTGAAAAAATTAGAAAAGTTTGTTTTCTCTGTTTAGAGTCATTTGATGCCTATCCAAGTTGGAATTAAAAAAAAAAACAATATAAGGACCACCCTAATATACATACATGACAGGGACACACGTTCTGATAGTTCAAGTGGCTTTGAATTTTGTATATTAAATATCAATAAGAATTCATTAAATTAGGGATAGTTGTTAGGGAGCTAAAACACTCCTAAAATATTTCAAAGTTTGATAAAAACTGATTTTTGAATAAACATGAATTTATGCAAAAAAGAAAACAAAAATCGTAACAGCGATTTTCTTATTAATATAAATATAAATATAAATATAAATATAAATATAAATATAAATATAAATATAAATATAAATATAAATATAAATATAAATATAAATATAAATATAAATATAAATATAAATATAAATATAAATATAAATATAAATATAAATATAAATATAAATATAAATATAAATATAAATATAAATATAAATATAAATATAAATATAAATATAAATATAAATATAAATATAAATATAAATATAAATATAAATATAAATATAAATATAAATATAAATATAAATATAAATATAAATATAAATATAAATATATGTTAGATAATCTAATCGTAAAGTAAAATAAAATAAAATAAAATAAAATAAAATAAAATATCAACCCGACCAATGGTTTATCACACGGCTTTGAATTAAAAGCTGACGCGATGGGAAATGATTTCCTATCACTTCCCACGAAATCACCAAATATATTTTTTGTAAATTTAATTACTCCAATTCCCATTTTCTGCCTTTCCCACAATCCAATTTCCACCCAACTCCCACAGCGCGTGAGACCAGACGAAATATGATATTAACTAAAGTTCAAAGTTTTGCCTCACGCGCTGCACATTCATTTTATCGACTGCCACTTTTTGGCTTTGCCTTATGCAAAGCTTCTGATAGATTAATATAATTTTGTTAGTTGCATTTCAAACGCCGTCATCACCTCTTGTATTTAAATAAATAATAAAAAAAACTAAAAAACAAACTTTGTGTCTTAATAATTAATTTTCCTTAATATATTTGTGCAAACAAATTGGCGACCGTGACAGGACGCATACTAAAATAGTTTAGTGGCCTGCAGATAAAATAAACATAAAAAGGAAAATAATTAAAAGATAAATAACAAATTTTGAAAAAGTGTGTGTGATTTTTTTGTGACTCAAAATCTTTTTAATATACATATAAAAAAAAAAACCTTTAAGTGATTTAAAACGATGACTTCAATGGAACAATTAACCGACCATCAGGAGGAAGTAGGCACAGCTATCTGCAAGCTTGCCCGCAACTACGGAAAGGATGGTCGTGGGAGAAAAACCCTCGAATATCTACAGCATCGTTGGTCCAGTCTCAACGAATTATGGGAAATATTCCATAGCACTGACGCCGATATTAAGGCAAAGCACCCACTGGAAACTGATCACGAGTATCATACAAAGGGATACTTCAACGAGATCAAAGGGGTGTATGAAAGCATGAAGGAAGACATCATGAAGCGTTTTTCAGAGGCAGAAAAATCCGATGATGTAGATAGAACACCAGAAGAGAGGCCGAAAGAGACCACAGCAGTCAAGCAGCTACAAGAGCAGCCAAAGGAGCCCCTCGGAAAGCCCCCAGCAGGGCTCTCAATAATGCCCGCTCCAGCAGGCACTACTGAAGATAAAACAAACAAAAGATTCACCATTGATCCCTTACCAGAAACCAGCAAATTGACAAGTGAGAGCAAATTCCGCCTTCTTGGAAAAATTTTCCAAGGATCTCTCAACAACTGTCCGGTCAATTTGAGGGAAACTTTACCTCAACAATTCCAGCAAAAAACAACCACACTCATGCGCAACTGGGACGAATTAACCACTGCGTATGAACGACTTGGGGACGATGCAGCTGCAGCCGACATAGAGCTGTATTTTAAGCTCCAAGAAGAATTGGACGTGAGGATTGCATGGCTACCGAATCGAATTCCACCAAATCAGCCAAGCCAAATGAATCAAATCGGAGCAACTTCAATTAAGCTACCAAAAATTGAGATTCCAAAATTTGATGGAAGCTATCTCAATTGGCCACAGTTCTACGACCTATACAAGCAAATGGTGCACAACCAACCAATTGCCGCAGCGCAAAAATTATATTTCCTGAAAACTAATGTCACCGGCGATGCACATACCTTAATTCAACATTTCCATGCCACCGATAGCAATTATGAGTTGGCATGGAACACATTGGTAGACAGGTTCAACAACAAGAGGCTGTTATTAACTGCACAGTTAAACCGACTATTTCAAAATTCCGTCGTCGTTGATAATGCCAAAAGTCTAAAAAAGCTTCATGACACAACAAAGGAAGTTATGCAAGCCATCCAGAACCTCGACTATGATACCAGTGGATGGGATCCTGTTGTTGTTCATCTATTGCTAGACAGGATGGATAAGGACACGCGAATGATGTTTGAAGAATCGCTGCAGTCACCAAGAATCAGCCCAACTCTAACACAACTACTCGAGTTCGTGGAAGCCAGGTTCCAAGCCCTAGAAGCTGTTAATCGCGATGAAAGGAAGAAAGTGGTAACAACCGCTTCTGAAAATTTAAGGGGAGTTTCTTATTGTAGTTTTTGCAAATCAAATAATCATAAGATTTTTAATTGTAAAAAATTTATTTGTCTTTCAGTGGAAGAACGTAACCAGAAGGTGCGGAAGCTTCAACTATGCACCAACTGTTTGCAGGGAGGACATCATTTTTCATCGTGTCAGCAGGTTGGAAAATGTAAAACGTGCAACGGGAGGCATAACTCTTTGCTGCATTATCCGTCCAAAAAGGATCCACACATAAAAACTTCAACATCCGGTAAGTCGTGTGATAATAATATTGGTCGGGTGGGTGAACTTCCTTCAGGGTCATCAACTAATACTTCATTAGGAGTTGTGTTAAAAGGTCGTGAGGTATATCTTGCCACAGCAATAGTTAATGTTCTATGTTCAAATGGTATGCGAATTCCTTGTCGAGCTATGTTAGACTCAGGATCGCAATTAAATTTTATAACTACCTCTTTAGCTCAGCAACTAGGGTATAAAAAACAAAGAAGGGATATTCCCATCAGCGGAATAGGAGGCAAAGAAACTCAGTCCAGTTTTATTATAAATGTGTCCATAGAATCAAGAACATCCACTTACAAAACAAAATTTGAGGCCAGTATAATGCCAAAAATAAGTGATTATCAGGCAACTGCACCTGTGGACATGCAAACTTGGAAATTGCCTTCCAACATTATTCTTGCCGACCCTTATTCAATTAATTCTTGCCGCATCGACTTATTAATCGGAGCAGAGATATTTTTCGAACTATTCTTGCCAGGAGAGTTCAAAATCTCAAATAATCTTCCTTTATTACGAAATACTAAATTAGGTTGGCTTCTAGCTGGTAGCGTTGTAGATCCTACTAGTAGTTTATATTGTCATTCAGTCTCAAAACCTAGTCTGAGTTCTTTAGATAAATTAGTCCGATCCTTTTGGGAAAGTGAAACCTTTGAAGGTGAATCAAAAATGTATACTGAAGAAGAATTTAAATGTGAAGAATATTTTAAGAAGCATGTGAAAACCACAGACCATGGTCAATATATAGTACGTCTTCCTTTTAAACAGGAACCAAATAAAATTTTGGGTAATTCAATGGCAATCGCTAAAAAGCGTTTCTTTTCATTAGAAAGAAAACTAGAAAATAATACAGAATTAAAAACAAGTTATGTTAATTTCATGGCTGAATACGAACGTCTAGGTCATATGACACCGATTGCTGATGAAACAATACCTAAACATCATTATGTCCTTCCACATCATTGTGTACTAAAACCAGAGAGTTCATCAACAAAACTGCGAGTCGTTTTCGATGCTTCCGCGAAAACATCGTCCGGTTTTTCTCTTAATGACACCCTCATGGTTGGCCCAACAGTCCAATCAGACTTATTCTCAATTATTGCTAATTTCAGGCTATACAAATATGTATTCACTGGCGATATAAGTAAAATGTATAGACAAATTCTAGTCCATCCAATAGATAGAGCATATCAGCTCATTTTGTGGAGGGCAGATACTAAAAGCCCTTTAAAAACATATCAGTTAAACACAGTTACATATGGAATGGCTCCAGCTTCCTATTTATCCACAAGATGTCTAGTTAAATTAGCAAATGATTTTCAACATATATATCCTAATGCATCAAACATAATTACAAAAAATTTATATGTAGACGACTGCCTCACCGGCGCAAACACTCTTAGAGCCATTTTTTTCACTATTGCTCAACTTGGGGCAAACTCTCAAGTTGACCAACTTGAGAGTTGACTTCAACTCGAGAGTTGAAACGGAAGTTGAAATTCCTTTTTATTCACTCATTTTTTTCTCAACTCCCGAGTTGAAAATCTAAAGTTGGCTAACTTCCGATTTGAAAAAAAATCCCTAGGATATTTGTAAAAATAATTCAAGAACTGTCATTTAATATTTAAATTTGAAGCAATTCGGTCAATAAAACACATTTCTTCAAGTTTTGTGTGTTATTTTGTGTCAAATTAGCTTGTTTGAAGCCATTCGGGCAATAATACTGTTTTTTCCAAGTTTTGTGTATTATTTTGTGTGAAATCCTTTTTCAATCTTTGCCAAGAGCGGACGAAATGGCGGCCCACAAATCGTTTCGAATTAAACAAAAATTAGCTGCGTACCGGAAACACAATTCGCTACAACGATAAGAAGCGTAACTGGAGGCGTACAAAGTTGAAGTTGTAAGCGGAGGTTTTCATTTTCAATGTGGTTAATCAAAAATCCAATAACCACGAGGAGCCGAGATCTGCAGGACACTTCTTCAAATTTCATCTAGTTGTGAAAGCTATTATTACTTATCCAATAATGATACGTTTTTAAAAGGAAAGGAAATTTGTTTGTGTATGTGTTCGCCACCTCACTTGCACCCAAAAATTCAGATGCAGACTTCCCCAAATTGTTACATACATAAAGCGCTTGAAGACGAACTATCGATCTCGAGCAAAAAACTAATTCTAAGTAATTATTAAATTTGGCTAGGGCTACTATTATAGTGGTGAAGACGAAACGGTAATCTTCTGCTCAGCATAATGCATATACACGAGGATACGTCCCAACATTTGTATTTTGACAAATGAAGAAGAAACGTTATTTCTATGTGAACTCTCAAGTTTACTATGCAAACTTCTGATTTTTTCGGGAGTTGAGAAAATCAGAAGTTGATCAACTCTAGAGTTGAGAATCGCAAGTTGAAAACGTCAACTTTGAGTGAATAAAAATAAATTCACAAGTTGAAAATAAAAATCCTCAAGTTATGTTCAACTTTGACTGAAAAAAATCACCCTTAAAGAAGCCAAGCAGCTTCTCGATGAAACTATAACACTATTGCGACAGGGAAATTTCGAGCTAACGAAATTCTGTTCAAATGATCCACGCATTCTTGAAAATATTCCTTTGGAAAATCGAGAAAAAATGTTGACTATTTATCAATCCGAGGTGATAAAGACACTTGGCTTAGTTTGGGAGCCAACTCAAGACAAATTCAAATTTTGCTACGATTATAAAGCACCCTGTAATGAACAAGTAACAAAACGAAGCGTTCTTGCTGACTTGGCTAAATTCTTTGATCCTCTGGGTCTAATTGGACCAGTGATATTACTGGGTAAAATATTTCTTCAAGAACTTTGGAAAACCAAGATTTCTTGGGATGAAAATTTGCCTCTAGAGCAAGCATCTAAGTGGCTAAACTATTTGTCCGAATTTTCTTCTTTGCAGGAAATTAATATACCCCGCTTTGTTTTAATAGATTCGGCAGTGAAATTAGAACTACATGCATTCTCTGACAGCAGTGAAAGTGCCTTTGGCGCATGCATTTATTTAAAATCTATTGACAAAGAAGGGAAAGCCTTTGTTCAGTTGTTGTGTTCAAAATCTCGTGTAGTTCCCTTGAAAGCAACAAGCATAGCCCGATTAGAACTTCAGGCGGCAGTATTATTGGTAGATTTGGTACAAAAAATTCTCCCAATAGTTCGTAGGACAATTGCATCTATTAGCTATTACACTGATTCAACAACAGTTTTAACATGGATAAAAGCACCTTCCTACACATGGGAGACATACATTGCAAATCGTGTAGGTAAAATTCAATCGAATTCTAACTTGAATCATTGGAATTATGTTAGAGGAGAATTAAACCCTGCAGATCTTATATCGCGTGGGCTGGGAATGCGTGATCTTATAAAATCAACCATTTGGTTCGATGGTCCTGAGTTTTTGAGACGAAATGGTTTGTCAAACATCCAAATAGATTATTTAATACCAGAACAAATCCCTGGGCGTCGAAAGCTCAAGACGGTGTTGAATATGTCCATCCAAGGTGATTTATTAGCTTCGGTAAATCATAAAAATTCGTTTTACACGCTGCAAAGAATTTTTGCATTCTGCTCTAGATTTTTAATGAGTTTTAAGTCCCGTTGCGAAGAATGCAAAAACACTGGTTTCTTAACCATGGAAGATATCCAGAAAGGAACGATATTGTTGTGGAGGAGCGTTCAAATAAGTGTTTTCCCGGAAGAGTACAAGGCACTTCAGGCAGGAAAACCTCTCCACAATAATTCCAAAATACTATCATTAAGTCCATATTTTGATAAAACAACAATGTTGATACACGTGGGAGGAAGACTAAAAAACGCTGAAATTCCTTCCCATGCTAAAAACCAAATATTACTTCCAAAAAATAATATAGTCACAACATTACTTCTAGATTACTTGCATAAAAAACATCTACACGCTTCACATAGAACACTTATATCTATATCTAGGCAACAATTTTGGATTCTAAGTGTAGGAAGAGAAACACGCAAGGTGCTATCTAAATGTATCCAATGTTTCCGTGCCAAGCCCAGATCTATCGATCAATTAATGGGTAACCTACCAAAAGAAAGAATCGTACCTGCTCGACCATTCCATTTTTCAGGAGTGGATTTTTGTGGCCCAATACGGACACATTATAAGGTTCGAGGAAAAACTCCAACAAAATCTTATCTTGCAGTATTTGTATGCTTCTCCACAAAAGCTGTTCATCTTGAAGTAGTAAGCAACCTTACCACTGAATCGTTTATTAATTGCTTAAAACGATTTGTTGGGAGACGAGGTGTATGCCACACAATATTCTGTGACAATGCTACAAATTTTGTTGGTGCAAGAAATCAATTAAAAGACTTTCAAGAGTTTCTTGATTCATCTGAAACTCAATCATCAATAAATTCGAATTGCCTAAAAATGGGAATCAACTGGAAACACATTCCGCCTCGCTCTCCTCATTTCGGAGGCCTTTGGGAGGCCGCTGTTAAATCAGCAAAAACTCTCTTAATAAAATATCTAGGAGAAGCTTCTTTAACTTATGAAGAGCTTTCTACAGTCGTTGTTCAAATTGAATCGATATTAAATTCACGCCCACTTACACCAATCTCCTCAGATCCTAATGACTTGCAGGCATTGACTCCAGGTCATTTTCTAATTGGGGCTCCGTTAACTGGACTACCTGAGCCTAACATTACTGATCATAAAATCTCAAGATTAGACAAATTTCGTCAGATTCAGCATATTCAACAACATTTCTGGCAAAGATGGTCAAACGAATACCTCCACCTTCTTCAACAGAAGTTAAAGTGGAAGGTGCAATCCCAAAATCTAGAACCTGGAACAATGGTTGTTTTAAAAGATTCACACCAGCCTCCAATGAAATGGAAGCTTGGGCGTGTAGTCGAAGTCGTTAAGGGATCTGATGGATTGGTGCGAGTGGCACATGTTAGAACGGAAACAGGAACATATCAACGAGCAATTCAAAATCTATGCCCTTTACCAATTGATCATGAAGAACAGCGAGAAGAAAATGCACAACCCCCAATACAAAATCAACCCTCAATGAGATTAAGAAGCGGAAGATTGCTCGGTAGTTCTATGACAGCATTATTATGTTTCATGTTGCTATTGTTTCCTTTAGCAGCCTCCTTAGAAAGCGAACCAATAAGGATTACAAAATTCGACGATTCCACAGGCATTTATTTTGAGGACATAGGTAGTGCTAGCACTGTAAACAGTTTTTGGAACATTTATATCTTTTATAATTTGTCATCATATTGGTTAGAGCTAGGAGAAGTGAAAGCATACATAGAGAGAATGGATAAAATCTGTTTAGATGATTTGAAAACTAGTCCGTATTGCATGCCTACGCTGACCGCACTCAAACATAGAGTAATTATTATCGAATCTAACAATGATCTCATTCATAGCTATCATACTTCTTACAGCAAACGGATAAGAATTGCTAGATCTCCTTTCGATTTTATCGGAAACGTAGCACATAGTTTATTTGGAGTATTGGATCAAGATGATGCTAAAGACATACATCATCAAATTTCATTGGTCAACCAAGATGAACAACATCTCGTGCACCTTTTTAAAAAACAAAGTTCAATTGCAGACGCAACAGTAAATCTACTTAAACGAAGCAATTTGCAGCTAAGTCAGCAATATCAAGGTCTAAAAACTATCTTCGAAAAATCTTTAAATAGCATTGAAAAGCATCAAGATATAATTGATGTTTATCAGCGATTTTCTGCGTTAACATCGTATTTGATCTTATCAATTACAAATCTCGAGATGGTGCAAGACACATTACTTGACATTCTCCTAAGCCTTAACAATGCCAAAATGAATCCTCATTTTATTTCGCCTTCACAATTTAGCCAACGACTACAAATCATTAGGAACAATCTTCCGTCTCATCTTAACATTCCCACAGCATCTGTATTAGATGTTTTCAAGTTGTCATCCATCAAGGGACGAAGTCTAAATGACTCAATAGTATTTGAAATGATGATTCCTTTGGTTGATAACCAAGAATTCCAGCTTTTCAATTTGGTTCCATTTCATATATTTCAAAATAGTTCCAGTTCATAATAGAATTATCATCCCGGTATCTGGCAGTCACTCCAACAAGAGAAAGGTATTTTGCATTAACAGAAAATCAGTTATTATCTTGTCAATTTCTTTCAACTCGAAATTTTATTTGTAACCAACAACTACCAACAATGATCCATCAAGGCAGTAATAATTGCGAAGTTTCATTACTGAATCACTTCGAGAATGCTCTAAGTTACTGCTCTTTAAAAAAAACCCAATTTTAGAATTTTGAGAGATTAGATCCCTCAAAGGGGGGGAGTATGTTAGATAATCTAATCGTAAAGTAAAATAAAATAAAATAAAATAAAATAAAATAAAATAAAATATCAACCCGACCAATGGTTTATCACACGGCTTTGAATTAAAAGCTGACGCGATGGGAAATGATTTCCTATCACTTCCCACGAAATCACCAAATATATTTTTTGTAAATTTAATTACTCCAATTCCCATTTTCTGCCTTTCCCACAATCCAATTTCCACCCAACTCCCACAGCGCGTGAGACCAGACGAAATATGATATTAACTAAAGTTCAAAGTTTTGCCTCACGCGCTGCACATTCATTTTATCGACTGCCACTTTTTGGCTTTGCCTTATGCAAAGCTTCTGATAGATTAATATAATTTTGTTAGTTGCATTTCAAACGCCGTCATCACCTCTTGTATTTAAATAAATAATAAAAAAAACTAAAAAACAAACTTTGTGTCTTAATAATTAATTTTCCTTAATATATTTGTGCAAACAATATAAATATAAATATAAATATAAATATAAATATAAATATAAATATAAATATAAATATAAATATAAATATAAATATAAATATAAATATAAATATAAATATAAATATAAATATAAATATAAATATAAATATAAATATAAATATAAATATAAATATAAATATAAATATAAATATAAATATAAATATAAATATAAATATAAATATAAATACAAATATAAATATAAATATATAAGAGTAGAAAAGACAAAGATTTTCAGTGACGAGAAGAGTGAGTCTGGAGGCATTAGGGTCGAAAAATTTCGATAAAATTACTAACTAATATGTTCAGTTCATACTCGTACTAGTTAAGGTTATTATAATCGGAGTTACATAGTGCGATAATTTTTTTTTTCTTTTTAAATTTGTCATCTTTTTATTTATTTTTATAATTTATCATTTGAATAAATTTCACAACAAATATATGTACATAGGTATGTATCTATTTCTGTAGCCCAAAATATTAATTGAAAAGTAGTACTGCTCAACAGCGCAAATACAAGGCAACATCAGCGTTGTTTTTTAATGTTATTTAAAATCCGCTTTAAAAAATATTCTTATGTCAAATACAACAATAATTTGTTATAATTCCGTATTATTGTTGAATTTAACATGACCAATTTTTTTAAGGCAAAAATTCACTAAAAAGCAAAGCTTACATCATAAGTACCGAGGGTGGTACATTAGGGTGGTCGTTATAATGTTTTTTTTTTTAGTTATAATATTTGGATGGGCCTAAATCAGCTCTGAATGAAGAAAAAAAAATTCCCTCATTTGTTCAGATTTTTATTTTCATCCCTATAGTCGCTGTAGGGGTAAATTAAATTTTCCCGTTTTTTTTTAATTTACGTAAAATCTGCAGAAAAATTCAGAGCATGTAGGTAAGAAGTATACAAGAAAAAAATCCTACCGGAGGGGTGGGTAGTATATCCCACTATTTGAACGGAAGGGGCAATTTAATAAAATAATTGCATAAAATAGAAAAAAAGTAATTAAAAATAACGGCAACACTTGCAGTAATGTTTTGTAGCTTATTAGAAAGCCAGAAATCCATTTTAATAGTTGATTTATAAAATAAAATTCTTTGAATAAACAATTTCGGCTAAATCTGTTTTCAAACCTATAATTAAAAAAAAAAATCATAATTTTTCTTCAAAATGTTGAATTTGAAACAATTTTTTGCCAAAACTGTTCATCAAAAAACTTAATTTAAAAACAAGCCGTAAGAATGGACTTTATGGCTTTTTAAAAAGCTACAAAACATTTCTGTAAGTATTGCCGTTGGTTTTTAATTAATTTTTGTCTATTTTATGCAAATATTTTATTAAATTGCCCCTATCGTCCAAGCGGGGGGAGATATTACCCCCCTCTTACAGGATTTCGTTCTTTTATACTTCCCTTCTACATGCTCTGAATCTTTCTGGCAGATCTTTCGTGAATTTTCTAGCATGCAAAAAAAAGGGAAATATAATTTACCCCTACAGCGACTATAGGGGATGAAAATAAAAATCTGAAAAAATTAGGGAATTTTGTTTTATTCATTTAGATCCGGGATGAACTTTTTTTAACGACCACCCTAATGTACATACTCGTACTTGTTTAGATTGTTATAATCGGAGCTACATAGTGCGATACATTTTTTGTTTTCTTTTAATATTATCTGTCACATTTTTATGTTTTTTTATAACTATAAATTGAATCAATTTAACATCATCATATATTTATGTTGTATGTATCTATTTGTGTAGCCCAAACAATTTATTGAAAAGTAGTACTGCTCAACAGCGCAAATATAAGGCAACATCAGCGTAAAAAAAAAATTGTTATAATTCCGTATTATTGTAGAATTTAACATGAACAATATTTTAAAGCAAAAATGCACTAAAAAGCAAAGCTTACATCATAAGCACCTATGTACATAGTAGTTCTTTACGTTTACCATACCCACACATAAATTGGCTATGACGATGACGAACATTGAAGGAACAGAAAATGCAACTCTTTATACAAATAGAAGCTGTTAGTCGTTTATCATTCATATGTTCTTTTAGTACATATGTATGTCACTTTTTTGTATTATTCATGAATTGAAAACGAACCAAGAAAGGAACGATACAATTCTCAAAAGGTGTGGGTGCATGCATATAAGAAACACCTCAAACGAAATGTCACAAATAAAAATAAATAAAAATGTAACTTCAATATAATTTTTCAGCCGCTGGCACTGGCTCACTCTGACAGCTTTTTATTCCATTTCAGCATTAGACAAATGAAATATTACTTAAAGGGCAACCAATCGGAAAAGAAAAATATAAATATTGTACCCATAAGAACATTCAGTTTCTGGTGTTAACATAGTTTTGTGGTGTGGAACATTGTAATTGTGAGCAAATTTAGACAAAATACGGGACCTTTGGTACCTCATATATGGGAAATTTGAAGAAAGAAAATGCCATTTAATTGGTCAGTAATTGGTTAGAAAAAGTCAACTAGTCCTAGAAATTGGTCAGCCCTAGATACTTACTTACTTACTTAAGGTGGCGCTACAGTCCAGGGTGGACCAGGGCCTCAACCAACAAGTTTCTTCCAGCCGGCTCGGTTTCTAGCTAGCTGTCTCCAGTTTCGCACGCCAAGTTGGTTGAGGTCCTCTTCCACTTGCGTGCGCCACCTTTTACGCTGTCCACCTCTACTGCGTTGTCCCACGGGGTTGGATTCAAAGACTTTCCGGGCCGGAGCATTGGTGTCCATTCGCTCTAGGTGACCCAGCCATCTTAGTCGTTGGCTTTTTACTTTTGTGGCTAGGTCGGTGTCGCTGAACAGCCCATACAGTTCGTGGTTGTATCTTCTTCTCCATTCCCCATCTATGCAGACGGGACCAAAAATCACCCGGAGAATTTTTCTCTCAAAACACCTAACGCGTTCCCATCCACCGTTAGCAGTGTCCATGCCTCTGCATCATACATCAGGACCGGGATGATAAGCGTCTTATACAGGGACAGTTTAGTTGCTCGAGAGAGGGCTTTGCTTCTCAATTGCCTTCTTAGCCCAAAGAAACAGCGATTGGCAAGAGTAATTCTTCGTTTGATCTCAGTTGGTGCAGTCCAGAGGATCGCCTTTCTTGAGGAACGGGCAAACAATGCTGAGGTTCCATTCATCGGGCATGCTTTCCTCCGACCATATTTAACAGATGAGCTGGTGCATACTTCTAACCAATTCATCGCCAGCCGCTTTGAATAGCTCAGCCGCAAGGCCATCAGCTCCAGCAGCTTTATTGGACTTAAGTTTTGATATGGCTATCCTCACTTCGTCAAGATCGGGTGGACGGAATTGTTGGCCTACGTCAGTCGTCCAAGTTGAATGGTGCAATCTGCATGTTAGCGGAATTCGGTTCGTCATCGCCGTTATACAATTTGCAAAAATGATTTGTCCATATCTTCAGCACCGACTGCGATTCCACCACGATGTTCCCCTGATCGTCCTTGCAGGCTTCGGTTCGGGCTTTGCATCCTTGGGAGGCTCTTTTTACTTTTTGGTAAAACTTCCGAACTTCATTCCTGCAGTGGCATTCCTCTAATTCCTCGATCGCGCGCTTCTCATGCTCTTTCTTCTTCCTTCTTAGAAGCTTGTGTTCCTCTCTCCTCTTTTGCTCGTAGAGCTCACGAGCAGCTCTGGTCCTTCTATGCAGCGCCGCTTTGTATGCCTGTTGTTTGGCTGCATGTACTTGCCGACATTCTTCGTCGAACCAGGGGTTTCGCTGTGGTGGTCTTGCAAGGCCCAGCACGTCAGAGGCGGCATCTCTGATGGCTTCCTGGCAGTTTTTCCACTGGTTCTCGATGTTTGCAGTTGGCGGCAAAGGACTAGTTAAGAGGGCGCGAGAGACTCGATCGGAGAAGGACCTGGCGATTTCTTGCCACTGCAGCCGTCCGACGTCGAACTTCCTCACAGTATTTCCCTGTTTTTGCTTTGGTCTGGTTATCCGTAGCATTACCTTTGCTACAACGAGGTAGTGTCCGAGTCAACGTTGGCTCCGGACATCCTTGATACTGGAGGAGTGCCTTGCGTCGATCGCAATGTGGTCAATTTGGTTGGTGGTTGATTGACCAGGAAATCGCCATGTCCCTTTATGTATATCGAGTTGTGGGAACTGCGTACTAGCTACCACAACGTTTCGCCCCGCAGCAAAGTCAACTAGCCTGAGTCCGTTATCGGAGGTGGTGTCGAGCAGGCTGTACCTTCCGATTGTGCCACCAAAGACGTCTTCTCTTCCTAGTTTTTCATTAAAATCACCCAAGACAATTTTAATGTCATAGCTAGGGCATTGCTCATATGTCTTGTCCAGGAACTCGTAGAACTGGTCCTTGGTGTCGTCATCTTTCTCCTCTGTGGGGGCATGCGCGCATTTCAGGCTGATGTTTGCAAATTTACTTGCTTGGTTCATCAACAGTAAATCCGTCCGTATCCGAGGCTTGTTGTTGCTTCGCAACTAGGATAGCTTTACGTGGCCGGAAGGTCACCCCGACGGCACGACTCCCAACCTGGTGGACCAGACCCTATATATATAACTCCAAGGGCGGGGAGCCGGATTAACCGCTCCTTATAGGCCTGAGCTCCGAATATGTCGTAGTAGCCCGTATAAGGTGTTCACTAAGTAGTTCAGCCTAACTGGAACTGTAGACGCCACCGTTTATTCCATCTTGAGAATTCTTCCGCTGCCGCCTGGATGAAGGAGAAGTGCCTTAGAGAGAACACTCCTCCCCCCCTCTCTCGTTTGCTGCCCCCTAAAACCATCCACAGGGATTGGAACCCCATCTTCAGTTAAAGGTACTAGGCACCCGATGTTCACCACTTGGAGTGAGAGTAGGAGTTGATAGACAGAGGTTCGCTTTGAAAAAAAAAGCTTGTGGACGCTTGTGTCCTCTTGAATGCACCATGTCTACCCTTTGAACATCAGGTCAGCCCTAGATAACTTATAATCAAGACTTAAAGTTTCTCATGGTCACGCAAGGTAACCCACGATTATTGTCACCTCATTTTTGTGAAATTTACAAAAAATATATAACATCCTTAAGATCTCTAGATCGTGAGAAAAAAGGTCGACTATTTTCAATAATTGGTCAGCCATAGATTTTTTTTTCAATGAATTGTGTAAGTTCGTTCAAAATCACAAAAATATAGCTTTTGGCACCTTATTTGAGTAGTTTTAAAAAAAGAAGTATGCCATTTTGAAGGCCACTTCATCGTCATAAAAAGTCAGCTATTTTCAGTAATTGGTCACCCATAAATTTTTTATGAATTTTTAAAGAGAAATTCAAATTCATAGCGATTTTTGGCACCTCATTGATGGGAAATTTGTAAAAAATGTATGTCACCTGAAAGGTCCTTAGATCTTAATAAAAGGTCAATAGTAGGGGCGTTAGTGCACGATATGAGGGCATACCTTTCATTTCGACCTGACGGGTTGAGCTTTAGTACACTAATAGTTCATGTCCTTACTTTACTTTTAAGAAGTGTTGCCAAGGTGGCAACACTGTCAGAAGGATTAGAGAAGGGTTGCCACAATTCCGACATGTTGATAGATAGATTGAAAACCAAGGGTCGGACGATGACCCGAGAGCTCCCGTTAGATTCAGCACCCTAGAAACCATAGGACCACATTATTGTTTTTCTACCACCCCTCCCCTTGCATGAAGGGGGTGGAAAAAAGTCATTTCGGAAAGAAAATTCGAAAAGCCAAGTAAAGTTAGAAAATATTTTTATTAATCAAATTTAAAGATGGTGTCGACGCAGAATTTCACAATGTATTACATTACATCCAGAGTTGATTGAAAACCTACTTTGGTTTTTTTTAAAAAGCCACTTTCAAAGTGCTGGGGAGGGGGGATATGAAAGATAAACAAACTTAATTATTTATCTTGGAATAATATAAGCAAATGATACATGTTTTCAAGGTATTTTTTAATGCCCAATCTTACTAAATTAGAATGAACTCGATACAAATACCTTCAAAAAAGTTATAGCCTTCTGATCGGTTTTGGGAGGGGTTTCATGGTACTAATTCAAAATTTTTCTAATTCATTGAAAGAAACACCCTTTCACTACAAATATTTTTGTAGACTCCTTTGATTCTTGTTGCTTATGACAAATGAAGTATGTGGACCAAGTTTCGTGTCAATGCTGTTGAAATTTGGTAATATTTTACTTGTTTTCCTAAAAAATCAGTCATCATTTATGAAGAAGGCTATAACTTTTTTGAAGGTAGATGTATCGAGTTCATTCAGATTTAGTAAGATTGGGCATTAAAAAATACCATTCAAACATGTGTCATATGCTTATATTATTCCAAGATAAATATTTAAGCAACATTTCGGAACTGTGACAACCCTTCCCTTGTCCTTCTGACAGTGTTGCCACCTTGGCAACACTTATTGAAAGTAAATGTTAGGACATGGACTATTTGTATACTAACGCTCAACCCACCAGGTCAAAATGAAAGGTTGGTCTCACTAACAGAGCCCCACTAAAACTAGTTCTAGTAACTGGAGGCCAATTCTGGTACTGTGAAAAAGTGAATCGAAAAACTTTTCACGTTTTCACACTAATTCTGATTTCCGTTCTGTGAAAATGTGAAACCAAACATCAAAAACTTTCATAAATATGAATAATTTTCTTTCACGCCGTCATTTAAAACTGAATATCCAAAATGAAAGCGTGAATACGAACAAACAATGACAAATTCATTCATATCTCTTTCTCTGTCAAATCCAGAAAGAAGAAAGTGTTCCTATCTCATGCATTTCTTTGTTCTCTTAAAAAATACAAGAAAATTTAATGTTGTTTTCAAGAGAAATGGTAAGGTGGTTTGAGCATCGGTAATATAGTTTTCATTCACAAAACCAGAATCGCTTATTTGTGCCAAATGAATCGAAAAAGTGAAAGCAATGCTTGGCAGCGAATATGATAACGATTTCTTCGATTCACTTTTTCACAGAGCCAGAATTGGTCCCCTGGTCGGCCACAGAATTTTTTAAATGAATTTTTAAATTATATTGTTCAAGGTCGCGCGTGATTTTTGGCACCTCATTTATGAAAAATTTACAAAAATTTAATGCCACCTGAAAGGCCCTAAGATCTATATAAAAGGTCAGCTAGTTTCAGTAACATGGTCAGCTATAGATTCATTTATACGATTTTTTTAAATACTTTGAAAAATCGTAAAAATTAACACTTGAGGATTTTAAGTCTGTGAAGTTAGCAAGGCAACTTTCACCCCACAAATAGGACCTTGATAGGAATTTACAGTTTTTTTGCATTATATGTTTGCATCCATTCCCGATTTTGCAGTTCACCAAATAAGGGTGAACTTCACTGTGAAGTTAGCAGTTCACATCGTGTATCTCAGGAGGCTACATGAAATTTGGCCCCAATGAAAAATGGCCCCAAACAATAAATGAAAAATGGCCTCAAAAATGAGGCCTTTTTTATAATGAAATATGGCCCCATTTTCAAAATAGAAAAATGGACCCAAAATAAATGAAATAAAGCCCCCAAAAGAAAAATTTTTTGGGGCCCTTTTTCATTTTTAGATAGGTTGATTATGAAAAATGGAGATTTTAGAGATTTTTTTCATAAGAAGCTCCAATTTAATTAAAATGGAAAAATCTCCCTAAAAATAATGAAAAATCGCGCCAAACAACGTTACAATGAACAACTGTATGTAGGTATATGTAGGATCAAATATCCGCCGAAGAATTTTTCTCTCGAAAGTTCCCAGTATCAATTCCCCTTTTTTAATTACCGTCCACAACTCGGCGGCCGTAGAGTAAAACTTGTAAAAGTAGCGTTTTATATAGCGTGCACTTTGTCTTTCGAGAAAGGAGTTTTGAACCCATTTATTTGACCAAACCGAAGTAGCAGCCAGCACCAGCGGTTCGCTAGGGTAATTCTTGTTCGGATTTCCACTAAGGTGTCATCCGTGGTATTTTTATTTGATCCCAGGTAGGTGTACTCCTTGACTACCTCGACAGATGAGACTTTGTTTGTTGATAGTATATACCTACTTTGTTTTGTCCTCATTCACTTCAAGACCAACGCGTTTCGCCTGTTCATCAAGAGCTGTCAATGCTTCAAGTACAGCTCGCTTCGAGTGACCGATGATGTCGATGTCGTCTGCATAGGCAAGCAGTTGAGAAAACCTATTGAATATAGTGCCTTCCATGCTAACACTATTCTTGCGCACTATCTGCTCCAGGACTAGGTTGAAGAAATCACATGATAGCGCATCTCCTTGTCTGAACCCTGTACACGTCTGGAATAGCTCGGATGAGCTGTTCTGATGTTACCCATATTTACCCGCGTATTTTGCAACGTCATGCGGCATAGCTGGATCAGTGTTTTTGGGATCCCGACTTCCAACATCACCAATAGAAGCTCTTGGTGACTTATGCTATCATATGCGACTTTGAAGTCGATGAATAGATGGGAGGTTTTCTCCAGGATTTGCGTCGATGTGAAGATTTGGTCTATAGTTGATCTGCCTGGCCTAAAACTACACTGGAACGTGCCGATCATAGTGTTAAGGTTTAAGACGCTCATATAGCACGTTGGATAGGATCTTCTAGGCAACATCAAGCAGGGATATGCCTCTGTAGTTCTTGCAGGACATATGATCGCCATCCATCCAAGGTCATCCAAGCGGGCGGATATGTTGTTCGTAAGCTTGTGGATGACTTTCTTAACCTCTTCAGTACTGGGATTGGATCTTCATTGACTGGTCTCATGCTCCTTTGTTCTCCTGTCGCTTCTTGTACATAATACCCACTTAGCAGTTGGTGGAAATACTGCTTTAACACGTCTACAGTTCCCTGTGCTTCGGTGGCTGGACTCCTATAACCATAGATGCCTGTTGCTTGGCTGTTTTGTAGAACCGGCGGGTGTTGGTGGCGGTGCTATAGACACCTCGAGATACCTGAGCTGAGATGCTGCGGATGCTCTTTTCTTTCTGCACAGGATTTTTTTCTCTTTCCTTCTCTTTTCACGGTACTCCTCTCTTGATGCTAGTCTTGTTTCCGTTGCAGCATTTGCATTGGTGCATTTTGCGTTTCTTGGTTCAATACCGCGAATTCATCATCATACCACGGGTTCTGGGTGTTTGAAAGCCAATGGTGGTATCAGCTGTCTCCTTAATGATGTCGCGATACTGGTTCCACTGATTGTTGACGCTTGTGGCTGGGAGTACGGCAGAGAGTTTCCCGGTCAATTGCTCACTGTAGTCTCTGCCTTTTTCAGATGTGCTAAGGCATGCAATGTTGAATTTCTTCCTTTGGGTGGTCTTCGTTTTCTTTTCGTTGGACAGTCAGGCTCTGAACTTTGTCGAACTTTGTCGAAAGTTCCCACGTCCTAAATGTTCGTTGCGTGCCTTGCGCTAATTAGCATGTGGTCGATTTGGTTGGCGGTTCGACCATCTGGAGATCGCCCAGGTTGCTGTGTGTATTCTTCACCTGGGGAACCTAGAGCTTTGTATATAAACTCTATAGTAATACCATGAAGTCGTTTTTATTAGTGTGGTGTGTGATCGATGGTGCGCTGGCGTCGCTAAACTTGCTTCAACGTTTTTAAAATTGAATTATCAACATTCGCATGTGTATCTCTGGTTTTGTTGTTGGTTTTTCGGTATGTATTCCCCTTTTTCCTTTTTTTTTTGCTATGAATGAATTTTGAAAGCAATGGTGGTGGGTTTTTTTCTTAATTTTTTGCTCTATCATCTGTTTTCTGCGCGTTCGTCTGTTTTTTCGTTCCTCTTGAATCCAAAAAAAATTATAGGTATGCAAGGGTTTTGTTTTTGTTTGTTTTTTTTTTTTTGTCGAGAGATTTCGATTTTTTTCTTATTTGGGTTCTTAGTCGTTGTGTATTGTTGTTGTATCTTGTGCCTGACGAGGTGCATTAAGAACAAATTGATTTAATTTTTCTGAATTTACAATTTTTTAGATCAGAATCAAAACGAAAGAAATTTAAGCTGAAAAAATGAAACAGCGATGTGGGTACCTACATTTTTCAACTTTTTTTCATGTAAATTATTGATTTCTTGAAATTTAATTGTTTTGATCAAAATTATCATTTAAATGATCTTACAAATAATTCTCGTTAGATAAGTATGCATATCGTCCGTCAGTCTGCGAGGGTGTGTTTGTGCGATAATTATTTATGGGTAGCAGAGATGTGAAAGAATGCATTAATTTCAGTATTGGAATCAATTGATTAAAAAGACTTATTTTGAAGTATTTTTACTTCACCTCAGTACTTCAACTTCAAATGTAATTCCCATTCAATTTTGAAGTCTTTAGTAATGCAATCATTTCCCGCTGTTAAATAATAATAATAATAATAATAATAATAATAATAATAATAATAGGAAAGATTTGGCACAGTGGATTGAGATCAAGGTGTTTATTATCTTATTAAATCTCACGGGTGGCATCCAGTTAAGCTGGGAGAATGTAGAAAAGAATGCTGCCTAGAATGGGGCTCGAACCCACACCTCTAAGTTAGCAGTCAAGCAATACATCCACTGCACCATTGCCACCCATGCATGCATTTTTTTTGTTTTTTCTGAGCACCATTTTGTTTGTTCTTTTACTAGTGCAGTCTTATTAACATATTTTTAATCGAAAAAAAGAAAACTGTTAACAAAAATTTTCACAATCTAGTCTTAAAATATTCTATCATTTATTTTAGGTTTTTAATGACTTAAGAATAATCCAATGTGATATTAAGTAAGGCCACCGAATAGTTATAAATAAATAAATAAATAAATAAATAAATTGGGTGGCGCAACAGCTCGTGGAGAACCAGGGCCTAGTGACTTACAACTCACAACCATTCCTGTGTGCGTGTTGTTAGCAGGAATGGAGGGGACCTACAGTTTTTTGCCGAGTCCGAACGGCTAAATGAGAAGCACTTTTTCATGACAAGTATACTCTTGGAGGATTTGTCAGTGCCTCGCAAGAGGCAGTACCTCGAATAAAACATGTCTGTTTTTAGGTGGCACGGCTGGGAATCGAACCCACACCTTCGGCATGACAGTCCTACGCACTAACCATCAAGCCACGAGGTACTACAAAAAATAAAAGCTATAATTAGTTATAAATAAAAAAGTTATAATCAAAACTTAAAAATTGAAAAAATTCATATGAAGGGTCCAGGGGAAAAACGGCTTAAGTTCACTTTAATTGATTCCGAGAAAAACGTAGTTGTAAATAAATTCCTAAAATAATGGATAATTTAATGAAAAATAAATAAAACTAACATTTTTTTTGATGAGCACGAAGTACTCAAGTAAGCAAACATATATTGATTTTAACATCTTGAATTTTTTGCATGATAAGCTGACATGAGTCAAAAAAACCTTCGATGTCTTAACCAAAATTTTGAATTTTTTGATTTGAAATTTTCTTCTGAAAGAACCGGACATGATAATTGGAACCGGTTTTTTGCTTTTTATTCAGACACCTCTAGATTTTCAAAATAGAGTTTGAAAATAAAATAATTTTCACAAGCGTGACATTGGACCGTTTTTGCAATTCAATTTGTTAGACAGGACCTCGAACGGATGTAGTTAGAATATCTAATTCTTTTTTGTGTTAATTATTTACCTGACGTGTCGCTAGGTCTATTCACAAGTTTTTCTTTTTTTAATATCGCTTTGTTTAATTTTTGGAGCAAAAAAGATAGTTTTGGAAAAAAGTTTTCTTAGAAAGTGTACTATTTTACGAGTTTTCAAAATCCTATGTGAAGAGAGCTATACAACATCAGATAGTACCCATACAAATCTATAAGATGTCATCATTAGTTTAATTTTTTTCAAAAAGTGGACTTGAGCCGTTTTTCCCCTGGACCCTTCATATGTTTTTGATTATAACTTTTTTATTTATAACTTTAGGGTAAAAAGTGCATTAACATAAATTGAAGAGAATTGAATTTGCTACAAATTTGTACCAAAGTTTTTTTTCTAAGACTAATTAGATTTAAGTTGCCACGGAAAACTTTTCAGAACTCGTTTTCTAATATGGTGGCCAAATGGTGGAGCTTTCAACACCTAAAATCGAGTTTTATACTTGCACTGAACCCCCTTACACATTAAAAGAGAAAATCTTTGTCCAACCCAAATTGGGAGGTTATTTTAACATTTTAAAAGACATTTTGCGAAAATCTAAAAAGCTGCTTTATTAGATGATTGACAAATTTTCTTGGTTATTTTGTTAATACACAAGCATGTGTTAAACCATTTTGGAAAGTGCATTAAATGGACAACTTTTTTAAGTAATTGGCCATTCATGTTCTCATACAATTTTAATTTATTAGAGGTGGTCAAACTTTTTGGTAAATAAATTTGTGTACTGAAAAAAATATATTTAAAAAAATTAGAATAAAAAAATGCAATAACTACTGTTAAATTTTACCATCTATCTATTACAACAGTCATTCTAGAATATTACAAAAATAAAAAAATAGCAAAAATTGATCATCCATGGTCATAGCGTTTACGTAACTGTGGAAAGTAGTACTTGTCAACAACTTTTGGGAAAAACATCATAACATAGTAACCACTGGGAAAATATTTTTTTTATATTTTTTTCTGGAAAGGTCATAAGGCCTGCTATAACCAGTTGCAAGGTTATCCATTATTTACAGGACACCCTGTATATTTAACTTAAGTGTTGAACAGGGTTGTTTTCCAGTACAATTAAAGTGTGCTGAAGTTATTCCCCCTAGAAAAAATATGGCTAACTACCTACAAAAATATTTGAAAAACTTATGATCAGTAGAACTACATCTTTCCTAAATAAAAACAGATTTTTTAGCGAAAATCAATTTGGTTTCCGTTCAGGAAAATCAACCGAAGATGCAATTCTTAGACTATGTAGTCAACTTTATGGTAGCTTAAATGAAAATAGATCTACAATGGCTCTCTTCATCGATATGACTAAAGCATTTGATATGGTTGACCACGATTTACTATGAGGCAAGTTATATAATGCAGGATTTAGAAGAGTAATTTTTCAATGGTTGAAATCATACTTAAAAGGAAGAGTTCAAAAAGTTATTGTTAGTGGTTCACAAAGTGAAGCTCGATTTTTAGAAAATGGAGTACCACAGGGATGTGTACTCGGCCCTTTGTTTTTCCTTGTTTATATAAACTCAATTTTTAAACTCCGTTTAAAAGGTCTTTCGACTGCATTTGCAGATGATATATCATTTACCTACCAATCTAATTCGGATCTTAATTGTGTCTTGCAAATTGAAAAAGACTTGGTTTTCGAGCCATAAGCTAATAATAAGTGAAAAAACTAAGTTCATGACTTTTAAAACACCTGGTCATCGAGTTTGTAATTACAATTTATTTTTTCATGCTTCAAGTTGTAAGAAATTCAGAGTTCCAATTCACAACTGTGGTAAACCTAATTTCCAACACAAATACTCCTGTTCCGATTCTTGTTTCAAAATTGATTCAGTGAACAATTTTAAATATTTGGGTGTTACAATTGATTCTAACCTCAATGGTTTTTTTTTACTGTGGTTGGGTCGCTAGCCCAAAGCACTAACCTCCAATCTGTAGGGCCATGGGTTTAATGTTGCAATTCTTTCCTTGATCAACATTCGCACTTTTTTTTTACACTATCAGATCTTTGTCGAAGAGAGCTTAGTACAAGCGACATCTTGCGACCAAAGAATTGCCAAACACAAATTAAGTACTTATCAGGCTCATCACTTAGTGTAGTGTTAGTAGTTAGTAAGCAACAAACTACTTAAGACATATACTTTACAAAATAAAATCAAAAACAATAATTATAAAATAACAAATACAATGACATTGAAAATAAAATGCACGACTGGATCGCACGTACTTGCTCTTATGTTCAAGTTGTGTGGAACTTAAGAACTTTAAAAAATATTCAAGTAATTATAGAAAAAGTATAAAAAGCATTTAAATCGTTCTTTTAATTGTTTAAACAGCCTGATAAATAACTTAGAGCTCAAAAACAAGAATGCCATTTGATTACTTAAGAAAATATCAATATATACAAAAAAAAAATTTTAAATCGTTGGAGCCATTTTCTTAAAAATTAATTTTTTATATATAAAATTTTTGTAACATTTTTCAAAAAAAAAATTGGTATGTCAATTTTGAGTATATATTAATATACATTTAAAACAGAAATTTCAAAACAATTCATCAACCCGTTTTTTAAATATTGAATTTTCCAAAAAAAATTTTGAATCTTTTTTTAAAAATCCAAAATTTATTTTTTCAAAAATTTTGGTATGCAGTATTATTTATATTCTAACAAAGCTTTTGTGCAAAAAATTTTATTGAAATCGGATGAGCGGTTATTGAGAAAACCAAAAATCAAAAAAACCGTTATATGACAGGTACCGTTAATAAATGTTTTTGGTGATTTTTTTTCTTACTAAAAGGTATATC
Source organism: Dasysyrphus tricinctus (assembly GCA_963921185.1). Lineage (NCBI taxonomy): Eukaryota > Metazoa > Arthropoda > Insecta > Diptera > Syrphidae > Dasysyrphus > Dasysyrphus tricinctus. The sequence continues at coordinate 189,239,026 of OY992532.1, read as the reverse complement.
ATGTCTACAATAATACACTGATTTTTTTTATCAAAATCGTTGGAGCCGTTTTTGAGATAAATAAACTTTTCCTTAACGGTTGTTATGCAAGTACCGTTATTTTTTGAGCTAAAAAAAAAATTTCAATTTCCCCTCTGGAGAGTTACAAAAAGTTCAAAATTTGAAGAAAATCGCTTCAGTGGCTTAGGCTGTAGGTTGAGGTACGGACAGACAGAATTGTGCCACCCACTTTTTTCATGTTCTCTATCATCGTAATGTCACGTTTGATTGTTATCTCGAATTTTTTTTTTTGCACGAATCCAAAACTTGCCCTATAGTACCTACCTATATCGCAAGTAAAAATAACAATTATAAACATTTAAGAGCGTGGTACACTGGTCTTCAATGTAGCTTTGAGACTATTCTTACTTATATTAAAATCAAAAATATTTGAATTCAAATTCAGAATGTTGCACATGCGGGTAAAAGGCTCATGATTTCCATAATTGGTACGGTGTTGAGATATATGCATTAGTTCTAGACTACGAGTGTTGTGACCTCCCCCACGGTAGTTAAGGCTAGTACAAGATAATAAATCAGGTGCATCAATAACGCCCGTTAAAAGCTGATGAATAAATACAATATCATTATTAATTCTCCTTTGTGCCAAAGTTTGAATCTGAAGAAGCTTAATCCGGTGTTCGTAAGGAGGAAGATTATAAGGATCGGACCACGGAAGACCTTTCAAGGCAAAAAGTATAAAACTACGCTGTACTGCTTCTAGTCTATTTTTATGGACATCGTAAAAAGGAGTCCATACCTGTGATGCGTATTCAAGATGAGGGCGAACAAGACTGTTGTAGAGAGCAAGGGTAACATAAGGATCCTTAAATTCCTTAGACCATCGTTTAACAAACCCTAACATAGAGTTTGCCTTGTTGACTATTAAATTTATATGCTTCGTAAAATCAAGATTAAAAGTAAAATGAACCCCTAGGTCTTTGAAACTATCAACACGACGCAATGTGTGCTGCGATATTTTATAATCAAATGAACTAGGAACTTTTTTTTTAGAAAAAATCATCGCCTGATATTTAATAGGGTTGAGATTTAAACTGTTTTTATTACACCAAATAACAAAACTGTTTATATCTTCCTGCAAAAGTAACCGATCACTCTCAGATTTGACGCTTTTGAAAATTTTCATGTCATCCGCAAAAATTAGAATTTCACTATAACGTATACAGAGGGATATGTCGTTGATAGCTAAGATAAAAAGAAGTGGGCCTAAATGATTACCCTGGGGAACTCCAGATTTGGCAAAGAAAGGGTTGGAGACAGAGCTCCTAAATCTAACCTGATAGGATCTTTTATGGAGATATGAAGAAACCCAAGTGATGAGTTTAGGAGGAAACCCAAACACCTTTAACTTAAACGTGATGATGTCGTGAGAAAGTTGATCGAAAGCTTTAGAAAAATCTGTATAAATGCAGTCGAGTTCATGGCCATGTTCCAACGCAGTTGAACACTTATGCAAGAATGCAAGTAAATTGGTTATCGTCGATCGCTTTTGCATGAATCCATGTTGTTGATTGCAAATTATATTCTTACAGTTGAATGTCAAACTATCGCACATTACTTGCTCAAAAAGTTTTGGAATGCAAGACAGTTTGGAGATTGGCCTGTTATTGCATATATCAGATCTGATACCCTTTTTAAAAACTGGTGTAATAAATGCTTTTTTCCAAATACTTGGAAATTTACCTGAGCTAAGTGATAGGTTAAACAAATTAAGAAGAGGAGGTGCTAATATTGATTTACATTTTTTGAAGATTATTGGTGGGATGCCATCAGGTCCAGACGAGTAATCATCATGAAGTAAGGACATATAATGTAACATTTTTTCAAGTATAATTGGGATATTATTGAAGGTAGTTTGTGGACAGTCTTTTAAGTAGCGAAAGAAGTTCTCATCAACATCAACGGGGGTATCAACGAAAGACTGGCGAAAGTTGTTAGCAAACGCATCACAAATATCCGGAGGACTATTTACAAGTTTGGCAAGTCAAGGCATAAAACCAAGACCAGTATCCGGCGGCTACCAACGTGGAGGTATTGTAATCACTTGATGTGTAGGAAAAGATACAGCTCGAGGCCCCCAGTTCCTTCAACATCCAACCACTTTTATTTGGTGAACTGCAAAATCATGAATAGAAATGCATACAAAATGAAAATTCCTAACAAGGTCCCATTTGAGTGGGTTGCCCCGCTAACTTTACAGACGTTAGGAATTTTACTATTTCTTATTTTCAAATTACTAACTAATTTATTCACCACACTGATTCCGCACATACTTACATACATATGTATATTGCCTTTATAATATAAAATATAAACCTTCTGTAGATCATAATATGAATATTAAACCGTCTGAGAGATACAATTTACATACATAAAGTCAAAATAAACGCATAGTAGAGAAGGGTTGGTGTTGGTAATGAACACACATCGTGATGATGGTCCGTAAAATAAAACTTTTCTGAAATGCATACATGTGTATAATTACAAAATATTTACTTCTCCTCGAAACCTACTGCCTTCACTTACGTGTATGCAATTAAAAGTTTTAATTACTTGCATTCAAAACAAATTAAAGTAAATTTAAATATATTTTTTTTATTTCTTGTTTTTTTTTTCAGAAAGAAGAGTCAGAGAACTTATCCAAACATCAGTACATAGCACATTCACTGTTTGTAACGAATTTTGGAATAAATTTCGTTCTCTATTGTGTCAGCGGGCAAAACTTTAGGTAAGCAAAGAAAAATGGTAACCTAGGAATATCGCATTTCAATTATGAAAATATTTAATTTTCCAATTCGATTCTTAATCTCAAACCATGGACAGAGACACATATCGAGAAATTGTAACGAAAATTACACAAAGTTGGATGGATACATAAACAATTTTAACTTGAGATTATTCACTTATATAAACATAAATATAAACAAATTATTTGGCACAGCTTATTGCAACATTTTAAACAACAACCCCATATTCAAAAATTCACCTACATATTACACCCAAAACTATTCTAACTTTACTAAGGTTCTTGGACCTGTAACGTGTCCGTGAGGTTTGTCTTGTGGGTACCTATAGTGTACAGTTTCTAGAGATGTTACTTCCTCTTCGACGGTTCTTCACCGAGTACTTCTCGATCGAACCACTCGAAAAGTGTCTGCCCAATCCACTACCACTTAATGTGAGTTTCCATTTGAAAGTACTTTTACTACAAAACTCTCGATATTGGGCTCTTGGATAGATGTTTACTTCTCTGTGAGATGACTGTGTCCACTTTTACTCTCGAGAGCTGATTGAGAGTTGCTCGCAGTCTTTTTACTCTCAAATGGATACGCTCCTTTACGTCTTTGTATGATAGCAGGCTGTAGTACCTCGTGGCATGGTGGTTAGTGCGTAGGACTGTCATGCCGAAGGTGTGGGTTCGATTCGCAGCCGTGCCACCTAAAATCAGAAATGTTTTATCCGAGGTACTGCCTCTTGCGAGGAACTGACAAATCCTCCAAGAGTATACTTGTCATGAAAAAGTGCTTCTCATTTAGCGGTTCCGACTCGGCAAAAAACTGTAGGTCCCCTCCATTCCTGCCAACAAACACGCACGCAGGAATGATTGTGAGTTGTAAGTCACTAGGCCCTGGTTCTCCATGAGCTGTTCCGCCATCCAATTTATTTATGATAGCGGGCTCATGGCCTGTTCTCGCTTGAAGTTCATCATTGGAGATACGCTTGGGCCAGAAAATCTTTAAAATGTTTCACAGCAAACATCTTTTTACGAACGTAAGAAGCATTCAATTTTGGAGCAGAACAGTCATAAATTGGCTTTTAGGCTTATAGAAATGTTTCTTCCTATTTTGGACAGCACTCCGAACGCAGCCCTTTACGATATTTAGGTACTGTTTGTCCAGAAATAGATATCCAGCTTGGTAGATGAGGAAGATCAAAGGCTGACCTTCTTGGGTATTGTTGTATTCATCTTTAAGCCAACGATTTCAGCTTCTCTCTCTTCTCATGATGACATTTGATGGAAATTTATGATCCTATCAGAGACTAAGGATAGATCTTTCTCGCAGCCCAGATGTTTGAGGTGTGATTACAGAGTCCAGTGAATTCCTCCAGTTCCAATCGTCAAAATCTGCGTTGAGTACATCACTTATCACCAGGGATAGGATTTTGCTAACTTTCATCGTAAAACAGTTGAATAGGGTTTTCAACATACGTAAACGGACGAATCCCATCCACCCTTTCGAAGACTTATGTGACTTCACGCGTCGCCCCAATAAAAAAGCGCGTTTGAATCAGGAATTGAAGATAATTGGCGAGTATGATCTCCATCCCAGGCGTGAGGTCTGGATAGTCAAGTGCACTCTTGCTAAAATCTGTAAGGCTGCTCGTGAGCACTTTGGTTGAGAAGGACGAGAAGAGATTGTTCCAAGGTAACGCCTTGCTCCGTCGTTTGGTGCGTATTGGTGTCCTCGATGAATCACGCATGAAGCTCGATTACGTGTTGGGTTTGAAAATCGACGATTTCTTGGAACATCGTCTCCAGACCCGGGTCTTCAAATTGGGAATAGCCAGCGCTCGTGTATTGATCAGTCAAAGACATATCCGCAAGCAAGCCGTTAATATCCCATCATTTGTTGTTCTTCTAGGCCCACGGAAGCACATTGACTTCTCTCTCAAATCGCACTTCGGTGGTGGCCGCCCAAGTCGCGTGAAGAGGAAGAACATGAAGAAGAACAAAGGAGGTGCCACAACAGCTGAGGAAAAAGAAGATTATGCTACTCGCTGCTGGAGGATAGGTGATTCCTATCGGTCTTTTGTATCTCCACTCCACTAAGGGATAATACAAATTTTATAATTTCTGTTCCACACTTCAAAAAACTGTCTGTTTTGGGCAGAAGAGAGTGCAGTAAGGCAGTAAAACATTTCTCCTTCCAAATAAACTCTACCCAAGAAATGTCTTTGGGCAGAAATACTTTGGGCTGTCAAATACCCAGGTTGACGTACATGGGTCAGATGTCAGATATACAAAAATTAAATCGATGAACAGCAGGTGAAGTATTGATCGATATTTAATGCACTGTTGGATGATGATCCGCAAATTGTTGCTGGGATCAATACAGGAAAATGCAGTATTGAATCTTGCTTGTTCGGCGTTGAATATATCTTCGAGACCAAAAAAGACCATTCGCTCTAGGACCTTTTTTTCTATTACCTTGGCAGCATTTCATTTTCTTCATTTTTCACACTTGCCAATCATTTCTTTTTTCCACTCTTCTCGGAAAACTCTTGGTTTTCCAAAGCACTCTCAATGAGTGGGTGCAATAGCTCACTCGATGTTGTTGGTGCTCCTCGTAAAGCTCTGCGAAAATACAACCGCTTTGTTGTTCTTCAATACTTTGATTGCGATAAAGATTTCTCCTCTTCTGCGAGGGATATGGTGTGTAAGCGAGAATTCGTTACTAAGGACGGGTCAGGACCAGGAGTCGATTCATTTCACAGGTAAAATCGAGGTTTAACACTTTGTTGACCGAATTATTATTGTTGTTAAAAGTGTGTATTTAAGCCTACCTAGAGTTATAAAAAGATACGAGACGAAACCGAGAGGAACCACAGCGATTGCTCAGATGCATCGTATGTCTCATGAAACCAAGAAATAACCTTCCCGAGAAGAAAATAAAACACGACGTTTATAGTCATTGCAAGATCAGGAGTCCCTCAAGGTAGTCATCTGGGTCCGATTATTTTTATTCTAACGATCAATGACGTGGAATCTGTGATTGAGCAATCAGAACTTTCTATCTACGCGGATGACATGAAGATCTTTAGAGCAATTTCTTCGCCTAATGATTCTTTACCTCTTCAGAACGACCTGAATAATTTTTTTGTTTGGTGTCAAAAAAATAATTTAGAACTTAATGTCGGAAAATGCCAAGCAATCACATACTCTCGCAAACGCTCCCGCCCACCACCACGGGACTACTATATCAATCTTGACCTTGTCTCAAGAGTAACAACTATTCGGGACTTAGGTATTATTTGTGATACTGAGCTCAATTTCAGATCCCATTATGACAACATAGTAGCTAGGGCTAACTCTGCTCTTGGTTTTGTCAAGCGTTGGTCTAAGGAGTTTTCGGATCCTTACGTTACAAAATCTCTCTATACAACCTTTGTACGACCTTTACTTGAATATGCAAGCCAAGTATGGTCCCCCTACCACCATGTTCATGTTAAACGAATCGAAGCAATACAACGTAGATTCCTCCGTTTTGCTCTTAGGGGACTCCCATGGGTTGACAACTACAACTTGCCCCCATATCAAGATCGGTTGCGGCTCATTAACCTACAATCTCTGGAAAAACGTCGTGAAGTGGCTGACATAATTTTTGTGCATCAAATTTTATCTGGTGCTACTGATTCTTCTGCCCTTCTTGAGGTAATGAGTATTAACGTCAACTTACATTCTCTAAGATCAGTACCCCAATTCCATCAAGCCCCTCACAGAACTGATTATGGTAGAAATGAACCAGTAACTAGAATGTTGAGGGAAGTGAATTCAAATTCTAATATTTTCGACTATAATCATAGCAAGATCACACAAAAAAAACTTCTTTATGGTTCCTCATTTAACTAGTTTGAATAATACAGTAAAGTAATGTTTGCCTTCATTATAACCTTAACTGAGAGAAACTGAAACTACTAACTCTACTAACCTGACAAATGCCTTTAGCATGCTTTTCAATTTTAATTTGCAATTTTAAATTTTAAATTTTAAATTTTAGATTTTACTTTTACGTATAATTTAACTTTTTTGACTTTTCAACTAGCGATCTGCTTTTGCTAGATCCTTTTTTTAATATTATTTTTTTTTAATTTTTTCTATTTTTTACTTTTAAAATTTTTGTAACTGCTTGTATTAAGCAGACCCAACCTCTTATCTCTCAGTAATAATATCCTGCACATCGCTTTAAAAGGAAGTTGTTGTGCTATGCTGGCAACAACATAGCATAATAACTATCTTTATTTTAACATAATTTAATTTTTAATACATAAATAAGTGCCGATACGACTTGCAATCGAATTTGCGTCGTACTCGGTGTAAATGGACCCCAGCGCGTGCGGTATCTGGGGGGGATAGAGGCGTGGGATTATTTATTTATTTATTTATTTATAAAATAATGTTAAAAAACCACTCCTTATTCGGCCGTCTCACCTTCCTGGTTCCGCCTTCGATTCAGACTGACTTTCGTCATACATTTCATAATTTTGTAATTAGGTCCTACTTTGTAGAAGGTCCTACTGTCACACCAACATGCTTCATCTTCTGGCTTCTGTAGCCAATGGCAAACTTCTCTCATCATCATGCAATATATAGGCTCAACTTCCCTGCTGCTGGAGTAACCACGATGCGAACTTTGAGGTGTTTTCTTTCTTCGATCCTTGCCCAAGGTTCTTTGGAAAGCCAAGTATTATTTCTTACATGCAACTGACCGACTATACTTTTAGTACCGGATATGAACACATTTTTCACAACACATGAATGTTTTTCTATGGAGGAGGTGGGTTCCATGCTACTGATTGCTCGCAATCCTTGTCAGTGTTGTTGTTGGCGGACTGTTAGATCCTTAAGTACATCGGTATTAAACTTAAGCAATCTTACGGAGGCAACTATCAGATAGTGGTTTCGGTCCATTCCTATGCCTGCACTCCTTTTTTTGCTATGGACGTTCTGGAGACCGCTTCTCAATCGCCGATTGAACTAAAAGTGATCAATTTATTTGGAAATTGCTTGTCTGTCCATTGACACCCAAATGTCTTTGTGGCATGTCTTACATTCATACAATGACCCTCCTTTTTCAAGGGGGTATTAAAAAATCTACAAAATGTTCAGCATTTTCGTTGCGGTCGCCAACACCAAGATTTCTTATAACATATCTGAGCCCATCATTGTCATTGCCAACCTCAGCATTCAAGTCTCCCATTACCATTATGATGTTTCCGCGATCATAAACAGCACTTAGCCGGTTGTATAAGGTGCCAGTTATAGCTATCATTGAAACTCATCATTGAAAATTTTAATTATTGATTTTGAAACATTTAGTAACCGAAATCATTTATTATTTTGATGGAAAAATAAAGCTAAAGACTTAATTAATATTTCTAGCCCAAAAAATTGTTCAAATAGGATCAATTTTCCTTATAAAAAGACTTTTCTTATTTCAATGATTGAACTACCTTATACCAATGATCATTGAAAAACTTAAAGTAAATTTTTGTGGAAAGTTGGGCCTATTTGAAATTTTTTTTGACTAAAAATATTAATTAAGTCATGAGCTTTGATCGTGCATCAAAATAATAAATGATTTTGCTTCCTAAATGTCTCAAAATCAATTATTAAAATTTTCAATGATGAGTTTCAATGATAGCTATAACTGGCACCTAAGGCTTGCTTCTCCTTCTTCTTCTTTTCCTTCTCTTCGACAGAAGAGACCTCTGTTCTTGTCTGGAACCTTGCTTTCAGGATCCAGACATCTAAAGGCCCCCAGGATATTCAACTTTTGAGAGCTGTTTTGGGAAGTACCAGGCCAATGCTGGATTCCCGATATTACTCTTTTAGGTGCCTTTCCCGATGAGAGTAGTTCAGTGTTATGAATTGGAGACTTGAGACTTCCCCGAGCCCAACCCAACCCAATTCTAAGGGCCAGTTTTTCAGTTCAGGCTTTACTCTGAGTTAAATCAGAGTGAGCTGATCCTGAAAATAAATTAACCCTAAGTTAACTCAGCAACAGTTTTTAAGTAGAAGATTAACTTTATCTTTCAGCTGTCAAAACTCTGAGGCCAACGATGTGCGACACTATGGATATCACCCTTCTACGCCTTTTACGCAAAGGAATAGAGATGGTGCCACAACGAATTGCACTGGCAATCACTTTCAATGTCGAAATCGAGATGGCGCCACAACTAAAAACACCCTCAATTTGGTGCCTGAATTAACTCACCAAATTAGACGAGCTTACTCGGAGTTAACTTTCGATTTCAATTGACCGAAAAACACGTTTTTGGAGGCAATTCTGGTTTAACCCCGAGACAAGGATGATCTCGCACTGAAAAACTGGCCCTAAGTGTTCTTATTTCCGTTGTCGGAAGCGTCTTCACATTCCAGAAACTAATAATTTCCCAGGTACAATAGCCAAAAGTCGTCAACAATGGTTACAGTTTTGATTTAAGCCTAGTTTACAGTTCATGTGCGCAAAAAAGAGCTATACAAATATTCTCGTATGTCAAAAAAAAATTTAGGTGAAATGTAAAATTAATTGTTTGCATGATTGGTTTATAGTTTCATGCAAAAAAAAAAACTATTGCTGTCACGGAATGCCATGCAAAACCATGGACCGGCAATGGTTTTGCATGCGAAAAAAAGTGTGGTGAATAAAATATTTTTTTTTTTTTATGTTCGGTTTACACAACTTCCAAAAAATAAATATATTCACCTCAAGGCATTATTAGCATGCAAATGGTTTTTTGCATCCAAAAATTTTTATTTTCCTTTTTAAGGCCTATTGTTTATTAATTAAGGGTAAATTAATAACTCAAGGCAAACGTTTTTCTCCTTGAATGTTATTCAATTTGGATAGAATAGGTGGAAAATCGTTTTCGCATGGGAACTGTAAACTATATGCTTTAAGTTACAAAGAATGCTAACCTCCATTACCCTTCCTAGGAATCTAGGTTTTTTCCACTTGTAATTTAGACTATTGACGTATATTTACGCAAATAGTTGCCCGATGACCACCACGAAAATTGGTAAAACAAGCACTTCATCGTAACTGATTGTTGGGCAATTAGTTTCGAGCAATCAATAGTTTCCCAATCAGGCACATTGCAGGTCACCAGATATCAATACTTTTACTTTCAATTATATTGAAGCACAGATAGTAAAGTATCTGTGATAGGAGTTAGATTGACAGCTTATTTAGTTATAGTGTTTTTTTTTGTAGCGAATCTCATTATTACTCCTGTCCCATCCTTAAGCCATTTCGATGATATCGACATTTTTACACATCAGAAAGTTTAACACTTCTGCAGTACAAATCCCTTAATTAACAAGTTGTTAGGTAGGTAGATATTCATACAGTATGTAGGTACGGTATACCAGGTTCATTAAGATTAAGACTAACAAAGAAGACATACATAGGAGTTTTGTCAGTGTCAGGACGAGTCCATGTTACTATTTCAATGCCACTTAATTTATATAATATACTTCTTTCAGTTCGAAGACAAGACAGTATCCAACAAGTTTTAATTAATAGTATACATTTAATTTCATTGGAAGACCTTGGCATTTATATGGACTATTATAAATGTTGGTATAGGTACGATAGTGCCACTTGAAATAATTCTAAATTTACTTTGCAATTTGTCAATTTTAATTTATTGTAGAGAGACTATTTGAGAACAAAAAAAAAGGTTTTATTCAAACCTAGCACTTCACATACAATTATTTTAGAAAAGTTCAATATTTTGTTTTTTTAAGAAAAACTTTGGTCAATCTTCATAATGTGTCCATCATGTTCAAAGGGTAGTCATTTGCATTCAAGAAGATTCAAGGGTCCACTGGCTTTATTAAATTTACCTCTTACAATCAACAACTACTCTGATCACCTCCCATTGGTGAACATCGGGTACATACATACATAGTACCTCAATCGAAGATGGGGATTCAATGCCTGTGGAAGGTAGTTTTGGACAGCAAACGAGAAAGGGGGGAGGAGGACTCTTCCGGCAGCGGAAGAGCTCCCCGGATGGAATCAGTGGTGGCGTCTACAGTTCCAGTAAGGTTAAACTACTTAGGGCCAGTTTTTCAGTGCGAGATCATCCTAGTCTCGGGGTTAAGCCGGAGTTAACTCCAAAAACATGTTTTTCAGTCAATTGAAATCGAAAGTTAACTCGTCTAATTTGGTGAGTTAACACAGGCACCAAATTGAGGGTGTTTTTAGTTGTGGCGCCATCTCGATTTCGATATTGAAAGTTATTGCCAGTGCAATTCGTTGTGGCGCCATCTCTATTCCTTTGCGTAAAAGCCGTAGAAGAGTGATATCCATAGTGACGCACATCGTTGGCCTCAGAATTTTGACAGCTGAAAGATAAAGTTAATCCTCAACTAAAAAACCGTTAGTGAGTTAACTCAGGGTTAATTTATTTTCAGGATTAGCTAACTCTGATTTAACTCAGAGTAAAGCCTGAACTGAAAAACTGGCCCTTAGTGAACACCTTATACGGGCTACTACGACATATTTTGCGGTGAGGCATATAAGGAGCGGTTAACTGCCTGAACAGAATGCAAGACGCAGCTGGAATAGATGTCAAAAATGCTGAACTGGATGTCAAAAATGCTGCAGTAAAAGTTAATTGTTCAACTCTTGCAGCTGCCGCATTTTTGACATCTAGATATTCCAGCTCCGTCTTGAATTCTTTTCAGGTAGTAATCTGGCTGGCCGTCCTTGGAGTCATTCTGAGGGTCTGGTCCTCCAGGTTAGGGCTTGGGGGTCGTGTCAACGGGGTGACTTCCTGGCCACGTAAAGATATTTAGTTGCGCAGCAACAACAAACCTCGGATACCAACGGATTTACTATTGGCGAACCTAACAAATGAAATAAGGCCAACAAATTTCGAATCTCTGTCTCTCCTTAGACCATGTGCTAAGACGGCGATATCTACTACGGCGACTGTTACCGACCACAAGGGCAGCGTGTTTTTGGGTGTAGATTCGTTCGTACAAGTAGACTCAAGCAAGAAGTCTTGAGTTTCAACTTTCAACTATGTGAACGAGCCCCTCACGAAAATTTGCGTCAAGGCTAAATTAAATTCGCCAACATCAGCCTAATATGCGCGCATGCCTCCACAGAGGAGAAAGATGATGATACCAAGAACGAGTTCTACGAGCTTCTGGACAAGATGCCCTAGCTATGACAATAAAATTGTCTTGGTAGATTTTAATGCCAAACTAGGAAGAGAAGTCGTCTTTGGTGGTGCAATCGGAAGATATAGCATGCACGACACCACTACGGGACTCCAGGTTAATCGACTTTGCTGCAGGTTGATACCTTTTTGTAGCTAGTACGCAGTTCCCATATCTTAATTACACCAGGGGACATGATCGGCAACCAGATTGACCACATTGCGATCGACGAAAGGTCTTCAGAGGAGCCAACGTTGACTCCGACCACTACCTCGTTATTGCCCAGCTAATGTAATGGATATTCAAACCAAAGCCAAAATAAGAAAATACTGTGAGGAAGTTTGACGTCGGAAGAAATCACCAGATCCTTTTCCAATGGAGTCTCTCACGCACTCTTAAATATTCCTATTCCGCCAATTTCAAGCATCTAGTACCAGTGGAAGATTTGCCAGGAAGCCATCACAGATTCCGCCTTTAACGTGCTGGGCTTCGCACGACCACCATAGCCAAACCCTTGGTTCGACGAAGAATATTTCAAGGAAGAATGCATGCAGCCAAACAACAGGCATACAAAGTTGTGCTGCAGAGAAGGACCAGAGCTGCTCGCGATCTCTACGGCGAGCAGAAGAGGAGAGAGGAACACCGGATTCTCAGCCCAAACCGAAGTGTGAAATGGCTATCAGGGGAACATCACGGTAGAATCGCAGTCGGTGCTGAGGATTTGGCAAACTCATTTCTGCAAATTGTATAACGGCGATGTGGAACCGAATTCCGCTGCCATGCAGATTGCATTATTCAACCTAGACGACGTAGGCCAACAATCCCGTCCATCCGATCTCGAAAAAGTGAAGATAGCTATATCTAAACTTAAGTTCAATAAATCTGCTGGCGCTGATGGCCTAGCGGCTGAGCTATTCAAAGCGGCTGGCGATGAATTGGTTAGGAGTATGCACCTGCTCATTTGTAAAATATGGTCGGAGGAAAGCATGCCCACTGAATGGAACCTCAGCCAAATTTGCCCGATCCTCAACAAAGGCGATTTTCTGGACTACACCAACTACGGAGGCATCAGTCTTCTTAATATCGCCTACAAGATCTTCTCTGTCGTACTTTGTGAACGCCTGAAGCCATTCGTCAACAACCTGATAGGTTCATATCAGTGTGGCTTAAGGCCAGGGAAATCCACCATCGACCAAATATTCACACTGCGGCAAATCTTGGAGAAAACCCAGGAGTTTCAAATCGATACCCACCACCTTTTCATCGATTTCTAGGCCTCGTATGACAGCGTCTATAGAGACAAGCTATATAGAGTAATGTCTGGTTTTGGCATCCCTGCCAAACTCGTCCGTTTGTGCAGGATGACGATGAAGAATGCACACTGCTCCATCAAGCTCGGCAAAGACCTAACCGACACCTTTGATGTCAAAAAAGGTTTAAGGCAAGGTGACGTGCTGTCATGCAACTTCTTCAACATCGTTCTTGAAAGAATAGTGCAAAACTCTCACGTCAACACTAGAGGCACAATCTTTCAAAAGTCCGTCCAATTACTCGCTTGCGCTAACGACATTGACATAATCGGACGAACCAAGCGAGATGTCAGTGGTGCTTTCGTGAGTATTGAGAAGGAAACCAAGAAGATGGGGTTAACGGAGAATGAAAGCAGAACGAAATATATGCTGTCAACAAGAAAGAACGCCCAACACCGACGGACGTCTAGGACAGAACGTCACTATAGACAGTATAATTTTGAGGTTGTTAGAGACTTTGTCTACCTAGGATCCGCTATAAACTCAGCGAATGATACCAGTGCTGAGATCAAACGAAGAATTACTCTTGCCTATCGCTGTTTCTTTGGGCTAAGACGGCAATTGAGAAGCAAAACCCTCTCTCGAGCTGCTAAAATGTCCCTGTATAAGATGCTTATCATCCCAGTCCTGATGTATAGGGCAGAGGCATGGACAGTGCTAACGGTGGATGAGAACGCGTTAGGCTGTTTTGAGAGGAAAATTCTCCGGGTGATTTTTGGTCCCGTCTGCATAGATGGGGAATGGAGGAGAAGATACAACCACGAACTGTATGGGCTGTACAGCGACACCGACCTAGCCACAAAAGTGAAAAGCCAACGACTAAGATGGCTGGGACACCTAGAGCGAATGGACACCAATGCTCCGGCCCGGAAAGTCTTTGAATCCAACCCCGTGGGATAAAGCAGTAGAGGTGGACAGCGTAAAAGGTGGCGCACGCAAGTGGAAGAGGACCTCAACCAACTTGGCGTGCGAAACTGGAGACAGCTAGCTAGAAACCGAGCCGGCTGGAAGAAACTTGTTGGTTGAGGTCCTGGTCCACCCTGGACTGTAGCGCCACCTTAAGTAAGTAAGTAAGTATATGTATTTTTTGCTGATTTGAGAAGAGTAATTCACCGGGTGATTTTTGGCCCCATCTGCATAGGCCCTGGTCCACCCCAGACTGTAACGCTACCTTAAGTAAGTGAAGTACACATGTGCTCGTCAGTACCTACATCAAGTTACAGCCTTAAGGTTTGTTTAGATCATTTTTGATTAAGACTGTTTTTGTATACAGTTAACACAGGGACGCCCAGGCAAACGGACGGTATGATATGATAAACTCACTGTATTGACCTTCTCCGGTTAGATTTAATTAAAATCTCGAAATATATACGTTTGACACGAAACCAATACTTACATAGGGTTGTAGTATAAATATATAAAATGAATATATTTATGTTCTAAATTAATATATTCTAAACTAAACACAAATTATTTACTTTCAGAAAGGCGTTGATAAGTTTGTTTCGCAGTGTATCATCGTCAAACAGAGATGGAACCACACAAGTAACAGGTGGGTTGAATTCAAAATTACAAAAGTAAAATTAACTAAATTTAATGTTTTAATTAATACCTATAACTACATTTACATGTATAAAATATCACTATGTTTCAACCAGCCTTTAGTGCAGTCAGTGGGGATATTTGATTAACGAAAAGTGGTGTGGCATCATATTTTATATTTATAAATTATGTTGGTTGGGTATTGACCATAATGAAAACACATAAGTTTTATTCAATCAACTTGTGTTCCACGACTACACCACATTTTTTAGGCAAGGGTCTATTTTTATCCACACTGCCTGCATTAATACTCAGCTATTTTAAATTAACTAACAAAAATTAAAACATTCTTTAAAATTTATATCAATTAAATTATTGTTATACCAAACTCCTCCTTGATTAATCGCACGAGTTGTTTTTTTCCTGTTGTTTAATATTTTGCATGAATAAAAATGTGTGAATAATAATTATTTTTAAATTCTTCAATATAAATATTTTTGATTTCAAGTACAATTCAAACGAATGCTTCAAAACCAAATGTCTGTCAAATATTTTCGAAATTGTTTTTTTCTTGTCTCTATTTAAAAAGCAGTCAAATTCTTGCAAAATAAATCAATTCTTCTGAGTTCTGGCCTGAATAAATATTATTATTAAAATTATGAACAAAATAAAATTGTTTTACAAAGTCCTTTGAATAAAATTGCGCGTGCTGGTTGGTTGCTTTTCAAAGCAACTCAGTAGTGGATTTTCAGGAGCATTTGGAAGGCCCGTTGTAGTGAAGTTGCATTCAAGGGAGAAGGTATAAGCAATCGTCAAATTTACGATTAGTTGACCAATGATCACGTCAGCAAGTGCACCCATGAGGACTGTTTCTCGTGCCATCGGAATGGTATAGTACCATCATCAAGTGCTTTTTTTATTGGGGCTCTATTGGGGCTCTCCTGTTGCCTAAATCCATAAGTTTCAAGTCAAAATATTGTATGATTTCGATCGATTGAGGCATTGGTTGGAAGTCCCGCGTGGATGGTTTGGTCATTTTACCAAGAAAGTTCTTTTAGGATACACTTGGAAAGAGTGCCGAAAAAATTTATGGAGGTTAGGTTATAAGCTAGGTTGAAATGGCTAACCAGTCATAAGACTTACACACTTAGACCATAAGTTGATCCCTTGTCATACTACACCTTTCCCTACTAGGTGAACCATTTCAAGCTTCTAATGAAGCGTAAAAGCTTACCTATGTCTAGGCTTATTAAATTTCTAGGATCATTGGATTAGGAATCTTCAAGAAGAAGTTTACGTCTCTGAAAAGGAGTAAGACAAGTGAATAGAATATGGGGAACCGATTCTACCTTACTTACTTTCTTAAGGTGGTGTTACAATTTGAGGTGGACCAGGGCCCCAACCAACAAGCTTCTTCCAGGTGGCTCGATCTCATACTAGCTGTCTTCAGTTTCGCACGCCAAGCTGGTTGAGGTCTTTTTCCACTTGCATGTGCCTTCTGTTAAGCCGGAGCATTGGTGTCGATTTGCTCTAGGTGACCCAGTCATCTCAGTTGTTGGCTTTTCACTTTTGTGGCTAGGTCGGTGTCGTACAGTTCCTTATTGTTGTATCCCCTCCTCCATTCCCCTTCCATGCAGACGGGACCAAAACTCACCCGGAGAATTCTCCTCTCAAGACAGCCTTAAGCGTTCTCATCTACCGTTAATAGTGTTCGTGCCTCTGCACCATTCATTAGGACTGGAATGATAAGTGTCTTATACAGGAACACCTAAGTTGTTCAAGAGATTAATTTGCTCCACACTTGCCTTTTCAGTCCAAGGAAACAGGGATTGGTAAGTGCAGCTCTTCGTTTTGATCTCAGCGCTGGTATTATTCACTGAATTGACGGCAGAGCCTAGTTACGGAAAGTCTTTGAACACCTCGCAATTATAGCTGTCGATGGCGATAGTCTGTCCCAGAAGTCGGTGTTGGGTGTCCTTTCTTGTTGACGGCGAATATTTGTGTTTTGTCTTCATTCACCGTTAAACCCATCTTCTTGGATTTCTTCTCAATAGTCACGAAAGTCCGACTAACATCACGCTTTATCTAACGTCTAACGTCACGATTGTTCGCCCTGCGCCAATATCGTCGGCGTGGGGCGCAAGCGAGTAATTGGACGGTTTTTGAAAGATTGTGCCTCTAGTGTTGACGTCAAAGTTTTAATTTTTTGACATCAAAGGTATTGGTGACGTCTTTTGCGAACTTGATGGAGCAGCATGCATCGTCATCCTACATAAAGGGACCAGTTTGGGAGAGATCTCAAAATTAGACATTGCTCTATATAGGTCATATCTATAGATGCTGTCATATGCGGCCTTGAAATCGATGAAGAGTTGGTGAGTTTCGATTGGAAACTCATGGGTTTTTTCCAAGATCTGCCGTAGTGCAAATATGTGGTCAATGGTGGACTTTCTTGGCCTAAAACCACACTGATATGGACTTATCTGGTTGTTTATAAGTGGTTTCAAGCGTTCACGAAGAACGGCAGGAAATATCTGACGCCTATTAATTGTAGTTGGTGCAATCAAGAAGATCACCTTTCTTGAGGATCGGGCAAACAATGCTGAGGTTCCATTTATCGGGAATGCTTTCTTCCGACCATATTTTGCAGATGAGCTGGTGCCTGCTCCTAGCCAATTCATGCCAGCTTCAGCAGATTTATTGGAATTAAGCTTTGATGTAGCTATTTTCACTTCGTCGAGATCAGGTGGACGGAATTGTTGGCCAGGTTGAATGGTGCATTCTGAATGGCAGCGGAATTCATTTCTTTATCGCCGTTTGACAATTTGCAGAAATAATTCTTCCATTTCCATAGAACCAACTGTGATTCTACCACGATATTCCCCTGATCTTCCTTGCAGACTTCGGTTTGAGATTTGTAACCCTGGGACTGGGAGTTTCTTTTTACTTTTGGTGTGACTTCTAAACTTCATTCCTGTAATGACATCTTCAATTTCCTCGATCGCTCGCTTCTCATCCTCTTTCTTTTTCCTTCTGAGAAACTGGTGTTCCTCTCTCCTCTTCGCTATGGTGGTCGTGTAAGGCTCAGCATGTCAGAGGTGCATAGGACCATTTAAGAGGGCAGGAGAGACTCGATCGGAAAAGGACCTGGTGATTTCTTGCGACTGTAGCCATTCGACTTCGAACTTCCTCATAGTATTTGTAGCATTTCCTTGGCCACAACGGGATAGTGTGGTCCGAGTCAACGTTTGCTCCTCGGAACGTTCGGACATCCTTCATACTGAAGGAGTACCTTGCATCATCAATTTGGCGGGTGGGTGATTCACCAGGAATTCGCTATATCCTCTTGTGTTTACCGAGATGTAGGAACGGCTGTGATTATGATACCTGTACCTTCTAAATTTTTAGTTTTAAATTTCCAAACCTTAAGAGCGGCCCCTTGAGATTTGAAGCCTAAAGAACATCCTTATTTAGTAAATTTGTAGAAACCTCAACTGAAAACATTCACAATAAAATAATTTTATATCAAAATAAATTAAACAAACAAACAATGTTTGTAGGAGTAGGTGGTTGGCAGCATGGTTCTATGCGGGTGGGATTATCTATTTAACGTTTAACCAAGGGGAAGAAAACAAGCCGATGGTAAATTAAAATGTAAACACTCAGCGGAGAGTATATATAGGTATTTTTAATGAAGAAATTGAATCGATTTGAAAACACATTTAGAATACTATTTTGTTTATGTTAATTTTGCAGAGAAGATATAATATTTTGTGTAAAATTCGTCATGATTGATGTTTTTCAATTTCAATATCCATAAGATATTAGCTATAAAGTGTTTTTGATAAATTTGAATCAATAAACTATATAATTGGCTTTTCAAGTCAATAGCTACATAAATGAAATTTTAAAAACAACACACGTTGCTTCTCTAATACTTTTAATTTTTGGTATTTTACATTGAACTTGAGCTTGAGAGAGACTTGTAGTTATCAAAATATTTCGCCTGTCATATAGTCAGAAATGCAATAATATAGGCATGCCTGTCATGCCCGTCTGTCTTCTCTCCTATGGCACATTCTCATTACCCTTTGCTACAGTAGTAGAGTTTTCACTACATTTTTGCTCCAAAAAATTGTTTTCGTACAATTGTATGAAATATTTACAAAATACTACAAATACTACTAATTTCAGAAAATAAAAATCTTAAAAGAAAGTAAATCGTTTGCGATTTTTGTATTAAAAGAATAAAATAGTATCACACATTTTGCATACGACTCTGCTACAATATTTTAGACGTGTTTTTTGCTAGTCAAATTTTGTATGGAAAATGGTTTACACAATTTGGTTAATTTTATCCAAGGATTTAGCTGCGCAAAATTAACCAAATATTTGGTTAAACTTATCCAAACGTCATTGTGACTTTTAGAAATTGAATTAGGCGTGTTTGTGACTTTTGGAATTAGACATGTTTAGAAACATGATATAAATGATATCTCGGAGAACCAAAAAAGCTCTGAATGTGTTCTGTAATTATTGCATTGCAATTAGTTGGCGATAAAAGTTGTGAACTAAAACGTAGTTTACACAAAACAAAAATAATTAGAAGATCTACATTTACTCAACGATTAAAGGCTCTGCCCAACCAACGCGAAATTATAGCGAAGCATTCAAAAAGACAGTTTTTTGTTGTTTTTTAGTATTGAGATCATTCACTTTAATTTCGTGTTGGCTTGGGAGAGCCTTTAGGAAAGCTACTTTTCGTAAATTATTATGGTCGAACTATAAATTCTCACCCAAACCAATGCGAATCTTTCGTTGACGACGACGAACGTGTTGTTTTCATTAACAACAACGTGTTGTTATTAATGTTTTTGCTGTGGTCAACGAATGATTCGCACTGGTTTGCAAGATTCAAAATAGTTGGTAAATTGATTTTGACAGGCAAAAGTTTCGTTGTCGTTCCAAATATTTCGCATTGGTTTGAGAAAGCCTTAGTAGTTCTAGCCTTACATTTTGTTTTATCCTTCGGAGTTTTCGACTTCACGTTGCTTCGGGAGAGGTTCTCTAGTTAAAAATTACTACGTTTACAAGCAGGATCGGGAGCTCCAGGTTTTTTGTCACTTGATATGAGTTGAAATGGTATTGAGATTCCAGCAAAATGAATGGTATTGATGTATTTATTTCAATGCAAAACAAATATAATTGAATTAACAGGAGTACTTACTACACGTATCTATTGAAACAAATATATATTTGTACACACACATGCAAATAAACATACCATCATTCACACGTGTGCGTGTATGTGTTAAGAAATCATCCGTTCATTGCACGCGGAATTTGGCGAGTTAAAGTTATCCGTACGTTAACATACTAGTCGGAGAGCTACCAGCCACTTTGACTAACCTACTAAACACAAGGCTATTAATATGGGGGTATGTGTTTAATTTGAACAATTTTTTTTAATGAAGATAGACTACTATTACATTGGACTACATATACATACACAGATGAGGGTTAATTTGTGTGTGTGGTTCATACACCGATTTCAATGAAATTTTCAGAATTTGTTATATCTATGGAGGGAAGGGTATATTCTGTAATATTAAAACAAGAAACTTAAGCTTTTACTTAGTAACGAACTCAAAACAAGATTTTTTCTTGTCTGAAGAATTTCTGAGTTTAGACTTTCGTCAACAAATAAGTTTGATGTATTGATTTGCTTATACCAATTTGAAGTGAAATATTGCTTTCATGTTCTTGACAAACGGCTTTAGACGTTCACATAATATGACAGGAAATATTTTCAATTGAACTTAGGTTAAGAAACCACATTGGTGGGATTCTGGGCTTGAACTGCTCAGGAAAGACTGTCGCAAGTGTTTCAATCGAGCTAAAAGCACTCGTGAAGTGTCAGATTGGGAATCTTATAAAATAACCGTCAAACTGTATAAGAAAGCATTGAGAAAGTCAAAGAGATCCTCTTGGAGACATTTCTGTGGAAAAATAGAAGAAACTTCAGAGGCATCTAGACTAAGAAAAATTCTCTCTACAAATCCAGTAATGCCAAGCTGCTTAAAAAATGCTGATGGCTCATGGACAAATTCCTGCGAAGAATCGCTTAACTTGCTATTGGATACTCACTTCCCTGGTAGCTCTCAAAATATTAATAGCTTCGACCGTAATAGGGTTGATATGAATCAAAGCTATCCACAAGGTCTGATTACAAGGGAAAAACTGCAATGGGCGCTCAACAGCTTTCAGCCTTACAAGTCTGCGGGACCAGATGGCATAATACCAGCCGAACTCCTGATGAATAAAGATTTAATTCTGCCAATTCTGGAGTCTATCTTTACTAGCTGCTTAGCACTCATGTACATCCCCTTATCTTGGAGAGAGGTTAAGGTTGTGTTCATACCCAAAGCTGGAAAGTGCTCCCAAGTAAACCCAAAGGATCTCAGACCTATTAGACTATCATCATTCCTTCTAAAAACATTTGAACGATTGATTGATATCCACATACGATCATGCATTGACACGCGACTTTTGTCTACGAGTCAACATGCTTACTGCAAAGGGAAATCTGTAGAAACTGCCTTACATAGTTTAGTAAGAACCATTGAATATTCCCTCCATCATAAAGAGTACACCATGGTTGCTTTCTTAGATATAGAAGGCACTTTTAACAATGTCGACGCATCTGCGTTGACATCTCTGAAGGTAGATGGCTCGCTTGGAGAATTGATTAACCAAATGCTGACGAGCAGGGTTATCAGCTCAAAACTAGGTAGCTATTCTGCTAGAAGGTCTGTTAGTAGAGGTACGCCTCAAGGCGGTGTCCTTTCTCCCCTTCTTTGGAACTTGGTGGTAAATGAGCTGCTAATATGCCTGGAAGAGGAGGGTTACAGAGTGATTGCCTATGCGGACGATGTTGCTATTGCCGTATCAGGAAAGCATCCTACCACCTTAAAAGAACTCTTACAAAACGCTTTAAATAGGCTAACCAATTGGGCAGACCGGTGTGGTCTGGGCGTCAACCCTCATAAAACAGAACTTGTTCTATTCTCAAGGAAATATAAAATCCCTCATGTAGATCCTCCCTCTATTAAAGGTGTTCCATTAACATTCACTGATCAGGCAAAATATTTGGGTCTTATTTTAGACAAAAAGTTAAGTTGGAAACCTAATATACAAGAAAGAGTCAAGAAGGCCACAGTGGCACTCTTCTCATGCAAAAAGCCGTTGGGAACAAATGGGGCCTTTAACCTCGTATTACTCATTGGCTATACACATCGGTGATTAGACCGATTCTCACATATGGTGTTGCAGTATGGTGGACTGCTCTAGATAAAGCGGTAAACTGTGACAGACTAAACAAAGTTCAACGTTCGGCTTATTTATGCATAAGTGGTGCGCTTCGCACGACACCCTCTGCTGCTCTAGACGTTCTGCTATATCTGACTCCCCTCGATATATTTAGCAAACAGGTGGCTGCAAATACAGCCATACGCCTACAAGCTTCCTCACAATGGTACAACAATAATATTGGCCATTCCATCATTCTGAATTCATTCAGGTCACTACCTAGTCACATTGACTACACCATCCCAAAACCACAATTCGGTTTAAACTTTCAAGTCACCATTCCTTCTAGAACCCTCTGGGAGGATATGGCTTTCTTGGAAGATGAATCGGTTCATATCTACACGGACGGATCGAAAACTGATGAAGGGGTGGGTGCCGGTGTGTACTCAGAAAGACTTAAATTAAGTCTCTCATTCCGTCTTCCTAATCATTGTAGCGTGTTCCAGGCGGAACTTATGGCGATTAAAGAAGCCTTATCTTGGCTGAAGGAAAACGTGATATCAACTACAGATATCCGCATCTTCTCGGATAGTCAAGCAGCTATTAAATCCCTGGAATCGGTCTCTTCTAACTCTATAACAGCCCTAAATTGCCGTTCGTCTCTGTTGGAGATGGCACAACAGTTTAATATTCACCTGTGTTGGGTGCCGGGGCATAGGGACATCCCAGGTAATTGTAAGGCCGATGAACTCGCTAAAAATGGTACAACTTTACCTCTTCTACCTAGTAAGGCAGAAATAGGTATACCCATCGCTACATGTAAACTTTTGCTGAAGCAAGATGCCTTAGAGAGAACAAATCTTAGGTGGAATGATATCACCACTTGTTTGGCAACAAAACAAATCTGGCCAGTAATGGATTTAAAACGATCTAAGCGTTTGATATCTCTAAGCAGATTGCACATCAGCTCCATGATTGGTGTTATAACCGGACACTGCCTCATAGGCAAGCACGCAACGCGTCTTGGCGTATTCGCTAACGATTTTTGCAGAAGCTGTATGGATGAGGAGGAGATAGAATCGATCCCTCACCTTCTATGCACGTGCCCTGCTCTGTCTCATAGACGAAGACTTCACCTTGGTGAGTTCTACTTCAATGATCCTAGTGATCTGATAAACTTAGACATTGGCAGTCTATTACGCTTCATAAGAAGCTCCAAATGGTTCACCGAGTAGGGAAAAGGGTTTCCTGGATTCTTGTGGTATCACAATGGACCAACTCATGGTCTAAGTGTGTCGGTCCCCACGACTGGCAGCCACTTCAACCTAACCTAACCTAGGTTAAGATAAAGCTATCTTGACCTCCCAAGATTTGGTGGAAGGAATTATTGCTAGTCTGCATCGTCTATGATAAATGTTAACTGTCTGACAGAAATTATTTATTCATATCCTCAACACCAACAACTGCGTCAACGATGTTCCCTTGATCGCCCTGGCAGGGTGGGAACATGGTTTTTAACGAGCTACTGACTTTCTTAGAAGTGGAAAGTAATTGCCTGTGTGAACGACACGTGGATACCCAGCGGGAAATATAGTCCTCAATGGAATTTATTGTTGAAATAATCAATGAATTCACTTGCCAAATCATATGAAAAACGACATGCAATGACTTAGTAGGTGAAGAGTAATCCTCAGTTCGTAGCTTTGATTCCACTTTCTGCCTTGTGTTTATGAAACGACCCTTTATTTCGGTGAATTTAAAAGGGAAAATTATGTGATGAAAAAATTGTGAAAAAGTAATGTACAAGATTATCAGTTCATTGTTTGAATCCACACATCTGCTTTGAAGAGTGTTCATGGCGAGAACAAAAAACAAAAAAAATGTGAGTGAAATTCATGGTGAATTGTAATCGATAATCTCAACGATGAATAGTAGTGCACAAAGTTGTTTTTGATTTTTGTTGGATACAATTCACAGTGACTTTCTGTAAAAAAGTCCATGTAAGACGAACTGAACTCAATTGCAATTGCGTTTTCCGAAACGCCAATAACTTTTTATTTGAAATGGGAACTGCTCTTTGGTTTTTTTTTCATCTTAAAAAAAGGGGTACATTACCGATGTTAATAATCTCATTGAATGATTAAACAAGTATTCCCTGTATGTAGCTTCTATTCCTGGAGGAAAAAGCTGGGGATTCCTCGGTGAATTTGTGAAAACTTCCCACTGGGATTTATTAAACAATACAAATGGGAGGATTTAATTGATGAAAAAGAAACTACCACTAACCTGGTGATTTCATAATTGAATTTTCATTACATTTTTCATCGAAGTTATTGAACTGCTGAATAAGCTTAATACCCGTGTGTACTGAATTCATGGATTATGCAATCACCATGTTTTTCATCACCTGGGTCGGTGAATAAAGAATTTCCATTGAAGTACTGATTTCGTTAGTGAATTTTCATCGAGAAAGTGGCATGTGCTTCCCGCCAATGACACGCCCATGTTGAATTCATCAAAGGAATAAGCAGAAAAGTGACAGGTACAGCTTCCATTCCTCAAGGAAAAAGCAGGTTTTTCCTCAATGAATTTTTCAATTTGTCCCGCTGGGTAAAACAGCATCAGTAAAGCAGTCTTACACTTTAAAAGATCTTTTAAAAAATGCTCTAAACACACTGGTCAGACCGTGCGGACTAAGAGTAAGCCCCCATAAAAAATATATTGTTCTCTTCTCTAGGAAATACATTTTTAAAATTAGAGCAATTCTAGTTTATGGTGTGGAAGTGCTGGCCACGATACCGAACCAAACGATACTTTTGTAAGCATCGTCTTGGTATCGCTAAAATCGAAAAATTTCAATATCATTTTGGTATCGGTCTCGGTCTTTAATCGTTTTGGATGCTTTGGAGCTGGTATCGTCTCGGTATTGTTTGGGTTTCCGTTTCCGATACCGATACCGATACCAAACGATAACGAGACTTTTCTGGTATCGTGGCCAGCCCCATATATTGTGGACTGCCTTGGATAAAATAATACATTGTGCTAGACAAAGAAAGGTCCAAAGAATAGCATGTCTATGTAGTAAAAGTGGAGCACTTCGAGTTTGTCCATCCGCTGCATTAGACACTCTACTCCGTCCATCTTCTACCTCTTGATATTTTCAGTAAACAATGAGCACAGCTATTTGTCTCAAAGCTTCCTCACGTTGGAATCAATAATGAAATTGGCCACTCCGCTATTCTGAATTCGTTTGGATCACTCCAAGAAACACTGACTACATTATCCTTCTATTGAATTTCGATAAGAACTTTGACGTTACTATACCTTCCAGATCCTCCTGGGAGGATGTGAAATTCTTAGAAGATGAATCAATTAATTTCTACACCAACGAATCAAAAATCAAAGAATGGCGTTGGTGGAGGTGTGTACTCTGATAGACTTAATTTAAGTCTCTCATTCCATCCTTCTTAATAAGTGTAGCGTATTCCAGGTTGAGCTTTTAGCAATAAAAGAAGTCTTATCTTGACTGAAAGAAGCATTTATAGCAACCTCGGACTCTGTCACTATAAACTCTAGAACAGCCCTAATCTGTCGAGAATCTCTGTTGGGAATATTGCAACAATTTTATATTCACCACTGCTGGGTGCTGACTGCTGAGCCATAGTG
This sequence comes from Dasysyrphus tricinctus, assembly GCA_963921185.1. Classification (NCBI taxonomy): domain Eukaryota; kingdom Metazoa; phylum Arthropoda; class Insecta; order Diptera; family Syrphidae; genus Dasysyrphus; species Dasysyrphus tricinctus. The sequence continues at coordinate 189,213,184 of OY992532.1, read as the reverse complement.
AAATTCGAGGTCATTGTAAAGCTGATGAACTCACAAGGAGAATAACAAAACTAATTTTACCTAAATAGCTAAATATTGGTAGACTCGTTGCTAACCTATGCTTCAAAGAGAACAAATATTAGGTAGAAAAACATTACCACTTTGCTTGGTGACAAAACAATTATGGCCAAATCTGGAATTAAGTCCCCCTAAGTGTTTGATATCTCTAAGAAGACTACACATCAGCTGTATGAAGGTGTCCTATAGGACTCGCAAGCACCCAACGTGTCTTAGCGTACTTTCAAACGAGTTTTGCAGAGGCTGTATGGACAAGGAGGAGAAAGAAACGATTCTAAACATTCTCTGTACAAGCCATACTTTTTCCCAAAGACGTTGGCTCCACTTAGGAGAATACTTCTATAACAATCCTATAGCCAAAACGCGGCTTAGCATACTTTCAAACGAGTTTTACAGAAGTTAGACGGACGAGGAGGAGGAAGGAACAAGTCCTAACTTTCTCCGTACAGGAGGACAAATAAACGATTCCAAACCTTCTCTGTTCATGCCATGCTTTTTCTCACAGATATAGGCTCCACTAAGGAGAAAACTTCTATATCAATCCTATAGCCACAACGTGGCGTAGCTTACTTTCAAACGAGTTTTAAAAAAGTTAGATGGACGATGGACTTTCGCTGTACATGCCCTGCTCCTTCCCACAGATGTAGGCTCCACTTAAGATACTACTTCTATAACGATCCTATAGTGATCTGGTAAGCACAGGCATTAATAATTCTCGTATGCTTCATCAGGAGCTCTTAGTACTATCCTAGATTAATTTGGTATCACAACGGACCAAGTCTAAGAGTGTCAGTATTATTACTGACAGCCATAGGCACCCGGAGGGGGGGGCAAGGGGGGGCAGTTGCCCCCCCCTGGCTCTGGACAGTACCACACAACAAAGAAATTTTTCATTTTTTCTTTAAATTTTAACAAATACTTTGCCTTCTCTCCATGATTTGCCCCCCCCCCCTGGCTCTGGATCATACCAAATGTATCTGAAAATATCCTTAGTTTCTATATTGTTGGAAAGTGTGGATATTTTCTTTACAGCTTCTTTATTGAGTTCATGGTTTGACCCCCCCTGCCATTACCACGCAACTTGCATTTTTTCCTTTGAATTTTAACAATGTAGCTATGTTTACATATACAGGGTGTCCGCCGGGAAGGTATACTACTTTGTTTGTTTATAATTTTTGATTAAATGAAAGAGAATGGATCTTACATATATTGATAAATGTTTTATTTAATGTCGGCAATTATTTATGGAATACAATATCAGGTAAATGTCCACCTCTGTTAGTCTCACAAATGCGAGCCCTTTTGAGCACATTTTTCATATTACATTCTCACACATTTCATTAATATCCTAATATTTTGTTTGAGTTGCTCAAGTGTTTCTGGTTTGTTTGCATAAACCTTGCTTTCCAGATATCCCACAAAAGTAAGTCCGGGGCAGTCAAACCAGGTGACCGTGGGTGGAGGCCAATCAACATCACCATTTCTTGAAATAACTTGTTGTGGAAAGAGGTCTCGCAGTAATTCCATTGTAATCCTGGCTGTATGCGATGTGGCACCGTCTTGTTGATACCACACGTTAATCAAGCCCAAAGCAAGCAGTTGTGGCGTCAAAAAGTTTTCAATCATATCACGATATCGCTCCCCATTCACAGTTACCGTCGAATTGAGGTTGATGGATTGTTTTGAAAACTTCCTTTAGCAGCAGTAATGTTTTCAGCTGATCTTGCAGTACGTTGTGGTCCATGCTTGGGCCTATTACCTACAGACCCTCTTTCTTCGAAATCATTCACTACACGATAAATGCGTTTTGTTGTTTCTCCCGAAAATTTCACGTAACTTTCTCATCGTCACAGTAATCGATAAGATTTTGATTGATTTTGATAAAATGTTTTAACGATTAAAACACGTCAGTTTATCGAATATTTTTTCATAATAAATTTGCCACGTGTCTTCTTCTGCCAAATATGAACTATCATGACTAATGTTTACCAAAATGGCAAAATAAAGTAGTATACCATCCCGGCGGACCCCCTGTGCAATGATGTATATATACATACAAATCTTGTAAAAGAACAAAAAAACTTTTTCAATGAAGTAATTGATCTTTTCGGTAGAGAGCCAAGGCGTATGCAATTCCTTTTCTCTAAGAATAAATTAAGAACAAAAAAAAACAAAATGGTACTTCTTGTAATTGTTATTTTATGACACAAAAACGTAAGTATAATATTTACATACACCGTAGTCTTTAGGAAATAAACGTTAATATGTATAATATTTTTATTGCATAAGCATAAAATTCTAATTTAAAGCTTATCTGCTTTGTAGGCTATTGTTGTTTAAAAGGATGTTAATAAAGGGTCCGCCAAATAACTTTTTTTTTTTGAAAATGCTACTACTACATGGAGTGTAGCTTCGGCTGTGTGGCACGTAGCGCCGTCTTGTTGAAACCAAATGTTGCCAATATCCTCCTCTTCAATTTTTGTGAACAAAAATTCGTTCAACATGGCCCAATTACGATTGCCATTGACTGTAACGGCCACTCGAAGAAAAATGGCCCAATTATGCCTCTGGACCAAAATCCGCACCAAACAGTGACTCGTTTTGGGTGTATCGGCTTTTCAATGGCGTGCGGGTTTTTGTGCCCCAAATGCGACAATTTTGCTTTTACATACACACCAAGATCAAAATGAGCTTCATCTGAAAAGATGATTTTTTTGGCAAAATCGGCATCTTCTCTAAGTCCATCGCAGGCCCACTTAGCGAAGCAGCCATTTGAATGAAGTTATTTTCCATTATTAACCGGAAGGATTGTACTTTCAAATAAAAAAGAAATTTGAGAAAATATTCAGTAGTTTTTTTTATAGCATTTTCAAAAAAAAAAAAGTTATTTGGCGGACCCTTTATATTTAAGTGATCATCAGCCCTATCACGAATTCCATGGTAATCGAATTTGTTTAACAATCCCGAAAAAAAACTATTACCGAATGTTTTCTTGATGGAAATTTGTGTGAAGTTTTGCACTACGATGGATTCTGTGATAGTTTTTTTTTTTGGGGGATTCGAATCAAGTGTCCGATAACAATGACGTTCGTGTTGAGGCTGAATAATGAAGTTGAAGTAAATATTTAAATTTTGTTTATTTAAAAAAAAAAGTTTGATTCGGAATTCGAAATTTTTGTTTTGAATTTTCAAATCTTAGTTTTTTCTTATTTTTTTAATACATATATAAAAAAAGTCGGGCTAGTTACACCATTTATAACTCAAGAACGGCTGGACCTATTTAATAAATATCTGATATGTTGGAATCGTCTCGAATAGTAGAATAACTAATAAAATATCGGAAAAATTCAAAGAAAAAATTATATGTACTTTTGGTTCCTGTTTTATATAAACAAAATAATAAATCAATGGATTTTGAAAGCAAATGAATCATAATCAAATTTTGATCTGAAAACTAAAATAAAAAAAATTATAATACAGTCTATTATCCGGAGTTCGATTTATACATATATTTATAGAAAATAATTTAACGGATTTAAATAAGGATCTGAAAAGGTCCTTAAAATAAATCTTTCTTCATCAAGTATCCATTCACTGCGGCTGTGAAGCTATTTATTAAAAAAATACATGGTCCCCATCTGTCAAGCCATTAATTTTCAAAGTCTATTGAAGAATGGCTACGATGTCGATGCTTTAAGAAAATTACTAAAAATCAGAAATGTTCACATTTTTTACAAAAAGGTGATTTTATGGCCTTTTCGAATGGAGATAGAATGAAAGTTCTTGTTCTGAAAAGAAGAGAAAATTGTTCCGGATTTGATTTCAGAATCGTTCACACGTATCGAATCGGTCTTCCGAATTGCCAATCGAAAAGGCCATTAGGAAAATTCGTTGACATTTGGAAATTTTCAAAACAGTGTGTTTCAAAAACAAGTCAACATTTTGCAACTTCGTTGTTCCTTGAAAGAAATTGACAAAGGTTATGGCTTTTTCAGAATTAAGAAAAGAAAAAATATTTTCAAAACAGGGTGCTTTAAAACAAAAAGTCAACTTCGTTGTTCCTTGAGTGATTTCAATAAAATTGACAGGATAGCTGAGACAGAATTATAACAGAAACAAATATTTTCAAAACGGTGTTTCAAAAAATGGCACCATCATCACCATGACCTGTGGCAATTTCATTGAAATAACTCAATTCGATTTCATTGAAATCTATCAAGGTCATAAGATTTCGAAACTCTCCTTTTTCCTTTTGTAAAATTTCATTTTTATTTATTATTTCAAAGGTTTGGGAATGGATCTTCAATATTTCTCGCATAATAAAATCGGAACGAACCATATTTTATAAATACAAAAACTTCAAAAAAAAATGTCTGTGTGGTTAAATAAGTACGGTCTACTATTAAATATAAAAAAACTTTACGCTGGATAACTATTAATAGTTCATTATTGACAGAAACATTTAAATGAAACTATTTATTAAAACTACCAAAATGCTCAAATTATATTGCATATTAAAATTAAAAAAAATTTTTGAATACCCATTTTTTTCGAAAATTTGATATCTCAAAATTGGTTTGGTGTCTGCCCCCCCTGGACAAAATCCTGCGGGCGCCTATGCTGACAGCAAGTTTTTGTGGTGATGAATTTCGATTAATCGTTTAAAAAAGGTTACTTGTTCTCTTTGTTGGTCTTGTCTCCCTCTGTAAGCACAATTTTTGATCCTGTTTCCTTTCGTTTGTCACTCTTTGAAAGTGTCCTTGGGCTATTTAATCATATGTGCACATATTAAGGCCTTTCCTTTCGAAGCTTATTCCCTGCATCTGCATTCATTCAAATATCAAATATACATCCTCTCCTTCTTTGAAATACCCGATGCTGTAAGTGAGGTGGTTCTTTCTCTAAGGCAACAAAGCCACCCCATGTTTATGTTCGAAAACTTGTACATTCATACTTTATTGGCACTAGCTAGCCTCATAACTCTTTTAATATCTCAGCTGGAAACATTAACCGAATTATGATAACCAATCGATTGATAGCGACTTCCTTGCAAAACTAATCGTCCCGCAATTACAATAGGTTTTGTATAGCTCCGTAATGATATCTTCCAGACAAAATGTGTGTGATGAGTCCAATAAGAATTTCTATTTACAATCAATAAACTCAATAAGTCGATCGCCCACAGCTTTTCCAAGTTCTAATTATATTTCTTCTTTCAATTCACTATATCTGTGTGTATAATTATTGCAAACAGAAAATACGCCGTTCACAATTATTATTATGAACTAGCTTCAGCAATATTCATTCCAAGTTAAGTTTTTATAGTTTCGTAGTCATACAAATGGAAATAAAAATGAAAAAAGAAACTATAAACACCAGTTTTATAATATTTGAGTTTGGGCAATTATTTCGTTAGTTTGCAAAGTGTCAAAACGTTATTGGCATAGAACTGCCATCAATTATTCAAATTGCACACTACGACGTTACGAATCCCTTAACGCCCTGGTAATTTTATTTGGATAATATCGTGGACTGCTGGAAATTCGATAGGAATGATTGCGTTTCTATATTTTTTTTTTCTGTCTTGTTATTCATGAAGGGATATTGATTTTCTGCCATTCAATACTCTACTCGAATATCCAAAAAAACTGAATATCGCGTCGCGACGGGACACATAAATCATTCAGTTAAGGTCTGCAGTTTTGTTTGATGATTCAGTCATAAAAACCTATATAGATGAGCATAATGGCCTTAAAAGGACACTTTGGTTTAGAGTTTCTGTTGATGGTAAATAGTCAATTTTGTTGAATAGGTAATTAAGGCGTTTTTATGAAGTGGTTCAGTGCTATATACCTACTCGTAGTATCATTGAAAATGAAATAAAATGCTTTTATTTTTTTTTTATAATTATTTTACCAATCTCTCTTCAAAGTAAGCTTTAAGCTTTGAAGTGCAAAAAAGTGTTGGGAATCGTTTAAAATGCATAAAATGCATATTATTGTCACAGATCAGACTTTATTTGAGTGCAAATGTGTGTTCTGAAGTGGATTGCTTTTCCTGAAAATCCTTGACAGAATCAACAGTGAAATCAAGTTATTTTTTTCGCTTTGAGTAAGCCGTTGAAATGAATCTCATGGCAATGAATAAACCGCCATTTATCTGAATATGTTCAATATTTTTTTTTTCGAAGATATGTTTTTATATAGCATAGCATTTTGACGCTCATTAAAAATGGAAGCCTCATGACATTGATAAGATTTAAATTAAAGCTGTACAAAAGGCAAAAATCACCCAAATTAAAAATTCCCCGAAATTCGGTATTTATTTCATATGCTTTAGGGACCTACCTTGTTTTTACATTAGGGGGTTTCATCTTGATGAAAAATAAGGCCCCAAATTCAACTGTGAAATAAATCCCTAAAATTTGGGAGATTATTGATCAATGATCTGCGTTCCTTACTTTCGGATCAGATTTTATGATCAAGTTAATGTAGTCTTTGTATAAATATATACATTTTGCCAGATGTTTGATTTCAGGCCTTGTATGCGCCTTGAATGATTGAAATGAACGTGAGATCATCCTACAAAAAAAAATAGCAAGGGACCAAATAGCCATTTTAAATCACGCCTTATTGAGATGAATTGTTATACATATATATTTTCTTGGGCCATTTATAAGGTTGCAGCTAGTCAGAAAGAAAAAAAGAGTAGTAGATTGCAGCTTCTTATACGTTGTAGATATAATATATAAGCTCATTGCTCCAAGGCATCCCATTATTAGTATCAGGTGCGATTTGGAATATATACAGTATTTTACGCTTATTAGAAACACGCTTAAAAAAAAAATCTCGCTTAAAAGAAACCTGAACAGAAGCACCGTGTACTTTCCCATATATTTTAATATTGAATTGTGTTTTTATAAGAAACACTGATAAAAGAAACATTTCTCAAACCACGCACTTTCTATTTTCCATGTAAAGTTGGTTTGATTTAAGAAACTTTTAAAAACAAACTCACGAAACTCATAAAATATGAACAGACCCTTAAGAAAAATTCAAAGCAAATTATGCAAATGTCATTTATGACGCAATTTGACATTTGAAGAGAAGTTCAGTTCAGTTCGGTGCTCATTCTGACATTGAATTTGTTATTTGTTGTGTTTGTGTTCGTTTTTGTTGGTTATTTGTTTCTTATATCAAAGAGCACAGTAGTTCCCAGCCAAGTTCGCGGCACTACACCCTTTTTACAGGAACAAACTCAGTTCATTTTCAACCCCCCTCTAACTTCAGTACTAATAAAATCAGAGACTTCAAATTTGCAGTATTTGGTGAACTGATCAAACACAGGTGGTTCACCAAATTTCAACTCTTTAGCATTAGTAGGTCCGAAGATATACGACTTAAAAAATCGCAAAAACCGTAACTGACTGACTCACTGCTCACTAATTACTATTAATTACTTACTTAATCACAAATTCTAAACGTATGAAAGCATGACCAGTAAACCCACTTAATTTTAATCATTCATCATTTAATACCAATTTCTTTAATAATATTCTAATAGACCGAGAGTCCACAGCAGATTTTAGGTGTGAACGATAGCAAAAAAAGAAGTATAGGCGTCGAAAGCTTCATTAAAGACTATTAAAAAAATCAAAGTCTTGCAGTCCACAACTGGGGCCTTTGCGAGAAACAGTGCATCGAAAAAAAAATATGAATGCAACTTCGAGGATAATCGTGTTAGCCGAAATTGGTTTGCACCCCTCCCTAGATAAGCTCCGCGGATCCCATATCACGGAATTTGACATCATTTGATTGTTTAATTCGCCCTGCCAAACTGTTTAAAAAAACCGTTTTTCACCTAGAATTTTGAATTTTTTAAACGGTCCGGTAGAGCGAACTATACACTCAAATGGTCTCAGATTCCATGATATGTGATCCGAGGAGCTTCTCAAGGGAGGAGTGAAAACCAATTTCGGCTAACACGAAAGTTGCATTCATATTTTTTTTGCAATGCACTGTTTCTCGCAAAGGCCCCACTTGTGGACTGCAAGACTTTGATTTTTTTAATAGTCTTTAATGAAGCTTTCGAAGCCTATACTTCTTTTTTTGCTATCGTTCACACCCTAAATCTGCTGTGGGCTCTTGGTCTATAATTCAGATATTTGATATTCAACTTCATGAACTTAAAACTTGGCATATAAATATTTTAGATCTCATTACTTTTTTTGGCTGACTTTTTACGCATGGGTTTCTTGTATTTACATATAAGAACTTTGCTCTTTTTTTTAATATTTATGTTTTTATTGTGCGTTATGTACTGTACATAAATATAAACTATAACGCAGATCTTCTTCAAGAAGTTAGAATCTTGTTGTCCAACGTTCAAGTTAGATCAAAAGCCCATCACAGCAGATTTTGGTTGTGAATAAGCAAAAACGAAGTATACACAAAAACAATTGACTTAAGACAGTTTTATTTTTGCTTGGTTACAAAAATAACGGTAAAAAACGGCTAAAAACAACAGAGCTAAAACGGTTAAAAAATGTGTTAATTAAAGCAGAGTCAATGGTTATTATCTGCCAAGTTGCTTGACATAAATTAGACGATCTGCTTGGTTTTAATATTTGTTAAAATGCAACGAGTAAATTGGTTGAAAAAAAATCAATTTTGTTGCTGTTTTAAACTGAGTCGTTGGTTATTAATAACCGATTTACGCATTTAAATTGAATCAAGCTAATGCTTTATATATAAAAATCTCGTATATATATAAATCTTACAAAAAATCAGTTATTAGCACACAACTAGTCTATTTTAAAAACAGCTAATCACTTGGTTCTTTTTATCCAAGTTACTCAGGTTAAATGCTTTTTTTTCAAAAAAAATGTCACTTGCTTCAAATTTGAAAGCAGATTCTTGTAGATTTTGGCAAAAATTAAGAAAATGTTTTGAAAACAAAATCAAAATTCTACGTAGATTTAGAATTTGACCGAGAAGGTTGGCTGAATTCAACAGAGTAAGTTGGCTTAATATAATACAGTAGCTTGGAAAAAATAGTAGATTGACCATTTTCAACTGAGCAAGTTTGATAGTTACAGTCGAATAGAATGACAAAATTCAACAGAGTTGGTTGACTAAAAACAACAAAGAAAGTTGGCTAATTTTAACTGAGTACGTTATTTTAATTAAAGTTTTTTGACAGATAAGTTGCCTTATTTCAACCGAGTACTTAATTAAATTCACAGATTTAAATATAAACAAGTATGTTGGTTAAATTCATCCAAGTAAAGCTAATTGAATAATTTTAACAGAGTAGGTTGGTTACATTTAAAGAAATGAGTTGACTATTTGTCAACTGGCAGATGGCATTGCCATATTATACTTGATTTTGTATTATATTATACTTACTATTTGTAACAGAATTAATTTCCTTAGTTAGTAAATTACAAACTAGTATGTTGGCTGAATATATCCAAGTTACTTTATTTTTTGGACAGAGTTGGTTTTATATTTACGACCGAGTAGGCTTCGGAGGCGAAATGATGTCGGTTATTTTTATTGCAATAACTCGGATGTTTTTTAACGAGATTTTTTAATCGAGTTGGCTTGGGTGTTTTTTGACGAATAGCTCCGTTGGTTGATTGTTTCTTCACGGTTGGTTGTTTTAACCCCCGAAATATTTTTGCATATAGCCTTCGAAAGCTGGAGTAAAGTGCAGAGCGAAAAAAGATTACTTTTTAATCGTGGGACGTAGAGCCACGTCCCACCAAAACCAAATTTAACAAGTAAAGGGTTTTTTTTTTAGAAGTGTGATTTCAAATCTGGCAATACTTTTTTCGGAGTTGGTCTTTTTGACAGCTGTCACTTGATTTATGCTCAGTTTGGTTTGCCATTTCATAATGAATAGACTTACTCCTGAACAACGTTTACAAATCGTGCAAATTTATTACCAAAATAATGGTTCGGTTCGCGCACCGCACGCTGCGTCCAATATTCGGTCGACATAATCGCCCAGCAGAGTCGGTAATTCAAGCAACCATGGATCGGTTTCGCACCACATTTACTCTTGTGGCTAGTGCGCATTAGAAACGCCGTATAGTGCGCACCGAAGACGATATTGCTGCTGTTGAGCAGAGTATCGAAAAAGACTTGAATGAGTCCATCCGCCATCGCGTCGAAAATTGGGCCTATCGGCTGGAATTTATTTGAGCCAGCCACGATTGGCACTTACCCGAAATCATTTTTAAAACATAATGGCAAACCCTTATTTTTATAATAAAGTTAAATTCTTCCATAACATTCAATTATATGCGCTTTATTTCTTCTTGAAAACCACACGTCTAAAAAAAACACGGGCAAAGAACTTTCAGTGGACCATACAAATCGGAGACTATTGTAAATTTTAATTATTATAACTGCAGCATGATCTGACCAGGGTTCTGTTTCATAATAGATTTAATGGTATCAGTTGAAAGTACAATTTTAAAAAACTGCAAGGTTCAACCACTAAGGGCGGTATTCACCGAGCACTCATAAACGGCTCTTAAGTTTATGAGGCTCCTAACTCAAATAATATGTGTGCTATTCACCAACCACTCATAGCTCTTTTTCGAAGTTCGAAAATGAGAACAACTCTCTCTTCCCCAGGTACCCCCAAACTGTGAAATCAAACTGTTTTCAAAAATGACCGCACTTTGAAGGTACTTCTTGGATCCTTGAAAAAATGAGTATTGCATGCACATAAATAAATTCTTTGTGACTACAGTAATTTTAATTTCTTTCCACTTATTTTCTTAGTTTTGTCTCGGGGTGCAGATCATTGCACGTTGCAGTTTGTTTTATATAGGGAAATGTTTTTACTTTACTTTTTAGCTAATTATTTCTTTCGTACATTGTTTACTACGTTTGCGGATCCAAAATGGACTCGTTCGCTTGAAGGGGAGATAGACGTCAAATGTTGGCTTATATTAGCTGTGTCAAATCAAGAAAAACTGCATCAGGGGCCCAATTCCAAAAGAGTGAGTTTTTTCTGTGTACACAGAAATTCGTGTACACATCGATTTTTGCGATTCGACTAGTGTGAGTTTTAAGTTTTTGACAGATATCGAATGCACAATCAATCAAATTTATTTACATTTGTTTTGGGTGTGAATAGAATGTGTACACAGAAAATAAGTCACCCTTGCGGAATTGGGCCCAGAACAGTATAAATGTGTGAAAACTGTCAAAACTGTCAGATTTAAGCAAAAAGTTTTTCTGAGATAAATTTTAGCTTATTATTATCCCAGACACACAAATCAACTGGTACTGGTACTTCGACATTTCTCAATCATTTTCTCCACCACAAAAGTAGGTGCAGGAAATATTGTTCTTAACTGTTCTGAAAAACATCATGGAACACATAGTGACAGAATGAAGAACAGTTTGGGTAAGGTTTTTACTCATAGAACACACAATCCTGTACTTTTCTGTAATTTTCTATTCGGAGCAGATTTATACACCTTTTATTATCCTATTTTTTCAAATTTTAACAGCAAACGGACGCAAAAATTATCTTCACCGCGTGAATTACAAAAAGAACTTAAAAAATTGAAACAATAAATAAAATTCCTGAAGACAAAAGGAATAACAATGTGTGCGTGCGAGACTCATTTTTGTAAGGATCCAAGAAGTACCGACAAAATGAGTCAGTGAATTTTCTTGAAGGGTTACTTCGAAGGTTTTCGAATTAGTTTTCGGAGAGAGCGCTCATAACTTTATGAGTGGTCAGGACCAGCGTTGCCGGAAATATTTTTTTGAAAGTGCCATTGCCAACAACAGAAAGTGCCATTTTAGGCCAGTGGGTGCCACCAACTAATTTTTGATGCAAATAAAATTTTTGAAACAGAAACGAATGCGTAACACTTACGCCCATATTATTCACTCTGGACTTAAGATTTATAAAAGCAAAACATTCACATTCGTTTCAAAACATGCATTTAATCCAATGGTTTTCCTTATTTAGTTAATTGATAATTTTATGTATTTCCTTATTTCTGGGAGTAAAAAGAAATTACAAACTTCAAAAAGAAGTGAATAATGTTGAAATTGAGTTTAACTTCGGATGGCAGTAACAATAAAATATTTCGGATTAAGTAATTGAGATTGAAAAACCGAAATCGAAAATTGGATTGAAGTGAAGATTTAACGAGTGAATAATATGAAATTATATTTAGTTTTCAGATTTCAAGTATTTTAAATCCAGATTAAGGTTTTGATTTGAATTAAACGGGACAAAAATAAATATAATAAAACTATAAGTGATGCAAGTATTGGTTTATAAACATTCTAAGAAATATTTGTTGTTTCATTGCTTGAATATTATTTTACTAGACGATCATCAAAGTGCCATATGAAGTCCTTGAGTGCCAAGGTGCTATTTAAATCAAAAGGTGCCATAAGTGCACGATCGTGCCACATCGGCAACGCTGGTCAGGACCACTCATAAGTCTTATGAGCGCTCATAAATATTCACTATTATTGCTTGGTGAATAGGTTTATGAGCCTCATAAGTTATGAGCCGTCGGTGAATACCGCCCTAATAGTTTCATTTTCGTAAAATTATTGATTTTGAAACGAAATTTTACCACAGACTAAAAGTATTCATTTCTACTTTATTATGAAACAGGGCCTTGGTGAGAATGTCGTTGAAAACTATGATATGATGAATAACCTAATTCTATTCGTGGTAATGTGGAAGTATCAATTTTTATCTGGTAAATGCATAAAGTCTTTGACTTCCCTGTATTTAGTGATAAACTGATAAATTGTGTTTGAGTGCCCACCGTTGAATGATCTCTAAATCGTCGTTCATTGCTTCAATGGCACTACAAATCAAGCTCAAGAAAAGTTTGACATCGTCAGCAAACATATGAACGGTACAAGGTTTTGTAAGTTGAGGGATTTCGTTCATATAGAGTGAAAATAATAACATAGGTCCAAAAATGGAACCCTGGGGAACTCCTGCAGGTATTTAAGCAAATGTTGATATAATGTTTCCAACTTACTGCTACGCATTGCTGACGTAAGAGTACAGGAGTTAGACTTTGTTTTGATCGGGAAGATTGAGACCGGTCTCACGGTAGTTTCTGGACAAGAGAAGTGGGAGGTACAGGCACCCTCCAATTTGCTTGCTAACAAACTGCCATGATACCGGACTTAATCTTCCTGATCTTAGCAGGGACTTTGACTGCCTAAGAAGAACACACAAAATTATACAGCAGCTTCTTACGGAGAATAGAATGGTTTAGCGTGCCGAATGATTTTGAGAAGTCTAAGAACGTTCGGAATATAGGACCGTTAGCGTCCAGGTCTTATATCTTCGGGAACAATTAAAATTGCAGTTTAACAACTCTTTTCTGCATGAAAACCGGATTGCACTTTTTCAACGTATTTAATATTTGATTAAAAATATGAGTTATGTATGTATAAATAAATGGAAGGAACAGCTTCAAAACTGACAGCAAAGTTTCAACAAATTCATCATGCGTTAACCGTAATTTGAGTTGATTGCAATCTATGTTAGCAGATGCACTCCATCGCTTTTTCTCAATTCCTACATTTTTTTTCGTAGTTTTTGCCAGAGGACTTTCCCAGGCTATGCTTCAGGGTTGAAGAAATATTCATAGCAGAGCCACTTTGCAGCCCTTTTTCTAACAAAAACCAAATTTCGAAGCGACCGATAAATATCATAGAGCACATGAAGCTTTTTCCGTTTCTAACGAGGATACGCAATCAATATTACCTTTATGTAACAAAACAGATAAATCTCTGTTAAACCAAGGCTGCCGCTGCAAGTTTGGTTAAGCACTCTTATGTCCAATTAATTTTTATATTAAGGATATTCCATGCAACGTCGTAAGTTTACAAATTGTGTAAAATGATAAGTTTACGCAAAAGTTTGCATGAACGACCTTTTTATTAATTTGGTTAAATGCTGTGTAATGGAATCAGCTGTTCGTTAAACGTCAAATATTTGGGCGCGTTCGGATTGGGTCGAGGAGTTGGCTTTACAGATAATGCATTATAGGACCGTTTACTACTACTAGTATACACTTCGTAAGGCAGTGAAACATTTATTAGAAAATCACCAAGTATTTGATGAAGAGGTGGATTCGGTGAAGTGATAAATATTGGAAAGATACTCATATCATATATTTTTTAATAAGAAAAGTTATCAAACGGACAAGTTGTCTATCCGCGTGTCAGTTAACACGTGTGTTAGGGAGCGGAAACCAGTTTTTTATTAATACTGCTTCTAAGTAATATTTATGAAAACTATGGCATGGCATGTTTAGTAAAATTTTTAAAAACTATTTCTAATTGTATAGTTTGGATACATTTTGTGTTGCATTTTTGTCTCATACTATTAGCTTGCATTTCCTAAAAGAATAACTTTGACAAAACTCTAACTTTGTTTACCTTTATATTATTTTTAATTCTTTCCCAGTAGCATAAATAAATATCTTCATGAAGCAGTTACTTAAAGATATCTTAATGCGTTGCAAACTTGCATATATGCATACCTCCTGATGCAATTTTTGAGGCTTCATTTTTCATACACGTAAACAATGTGAGTACATTAATTAAGCATAGCATGTCTAAGATGAAATTATGTAACAAATTTGGGAGACGGACACAATCCCGAAATTCTGAATCCAGAAAACCCAAAATCCCGAAAATCCAAAATCCCGAAAACCCACACTGAGGGAAAAATGTATGCACATAGCCCATAAATGTATTGACTCATCCCATATTTTTCTGCACACATAACATTGTGTACTGATTCCATTATCAAATCTGTACTGTATACAAACATTTATTTGCATGATGTATAGTCAATGAAGAATCAATTGACCCATCGCACAAAACACTGTCGGATACCTCGCGATAATTTTCGTAATTATGTACTCAGCGAAGTGTCTATAGAATCATTGCATTAATAATAATGTTCAATTTGAGTCAATACATAAATCTATGAGGGTTGTCTGCGATGAGTATACATGGTTGTTTAGTGAGTAAAGGTATAGGGTAAAGGCATGCATTTTTCCATACACTCATTACATTTATATAAATATGCCATGGATTCACTACATTAATGTGTGGTGGTTAGGCCTGGTTCACACGAGATTGTACCGCACGTTTTTTATCGCATTCGGTTTTTACCGAACAAAAATCGGGTGTTCACACGATATTTATATTCATTCGTTTAAAACTCGAATAGCTGCAGTATAATGAAAATGAATGGAAAAGTTTGAATTTGTGAAGTATTTTATTTTTATCTTTTTAAGGGAAAGGGCTAGAAAGCTGAAATTTGGACGGATAATAGAAAATATTGATTTAAATAATAATTAAAAAAAAAATAAGAGTCCTAGAATACCGTTGGACTGAGATAACGGCATTATTTGAGAACTTTCACATATGAACTCATATCTGATACTTTGACGGCTACCAAAGTGCCAAATCATTGTTGTGAAAAGTGTTTGTCAAATAATTTTGATAATTACAAATTAGATCCTGATGATGGCACATAGTGCCGAAATATATAGATCTTAGCAAAAAAACGTATAAGTCTTTTACTTTCGGAATCAATTGGAGGCTAAACAAAACAGCTATAATTATGAATTTTCTTGTTGTTTTAAATATAACATTTAAATAAAATTGCGGTTATTTTGATACCTCATTCATTATACTACGTGGTATATAAGCGACACAATCTTGATTTTAAATTGATCGAAAAATCAAAACAATTGCATTGAAATTACCTGCTTGGACCATTGTCCACGACCATCCACCAGCGAGAAGATCCTGTTATCTACATGAAATTTTTTTTATTAAAATTAGGTATGGATGGCTTTAAAAAATTATAGCTCCCGTTCTACTGATTGGATCTTCAAGGTTAAGGTCTTTAAAGAAAGCTGACATAACGGGCTATATTGTGTAAAAAAATTATTGAGGAGGGGCAAAAATTTTCATACTAAAGGGGTGAATAAAGCCCAATTCAATTCCATTTATTTTATTCTAAATTCAAATGTCGATGAAAATTTTTATAATTTTGAAAAACTAAAAACGCATATTTATTGCCTCATTTCTTTTCTTTATTTTAAGACCTTAACCTACAAGATCCAATGAGTATCACCGGAGTTATAATTTTTTTAAATCAACCATATCGGTCGATTAATTTTTTTTGTGTACATCGGCTTTTCTCTCCACTGAAGCTCATTCGATGCCAACGAACAAATACCCAACGCGGATTTTAACCGTGTGAACGAGACTATATAAAACTATACGCCACTGGAAGACGATACGTCGCAATTCATTCGTTTTTTTTTATAAGTCCGTTGAGTATTCGATTAACGTACTTAGCTGAGTACGTTTTCTTGCCGTACAAACGTCGTGTGAAAGGCTCTATGCAAAATCTATACGCCACTGCTCATTCGCACGGATTTATACTGCAAAAAATCGTGCGGTACAATCTCGTGTGAATCAGGCCTTATCTGTGTTGAGAAAATTTGTATGTAGTGAGTGAAGATTTTACACATTCATTAAATATAAATAAATATTCCTTACACACATCACAATAATATTACCGGATGAGTATGTAGTGAGTACAGTATCTATGGACTCATTACATAAATATAGATACTCTATGTAATCTTTACATATATGAGTAAATAATTGTGTAGTAGGAACATTTTATGTATACTTATTACATAAATACTTTACAATTATCTGTGATAAGTACACAATTATTTGCTGAGTACAGATTCTTTGCAATGATTACATTAATACAAATATTTGTTGTATTCACTACATAAATAAGGCTAATAATCCTGTGATGAGTATAGAATTATTTACTCATGGCATAATTACGTAAAAGTTATCTGTGATGAGCAAATAATTAGGTAGTGAGTACATTTTTAATGCACTCATTACATAAATACAAATATTATATGTGCTCATTACAAAAATGCGTTACATTTATCTGTGATGAGTAAACAATAATTTAGTGAGCATAGATTGTTTGCACTGATAACATAAAAACTAATGTTTTTTGTGTTCAGTACATAAATAAAACTAGGAATCCTGTGATGAGTAAAGAATTATTTATTCATTACATAATTATGTAAAAGTTGTCAGTGATGAGAAAATATTTGTTTAGTGAGTACATTTTTAATGCACTCATTACATAAATGCAAGTATATATATACATTATAAAAGTATATATACATACTTGCATTTATGTAATGAGTGCATTAAAAATGTACTCATTACATAAAAACGATTGATTCAAAATAGCTTTTTATGGCCTTTAGTCCTACAAATTGGCATTTCGTTCGGCTTACTCACTTGAACTCATCTGTGACATAGTGAGGGCTTTGTCATACGCAATTTGTATAAAGTTCAGTTCAACTTACATGAGTTTTTCAACGAAAATCGA
The DNA here is from genome assembly GCA_963921185.1 of Dasysyrphus tricinctus. NCBI lineage: Eukaryota > Metazoa > Arthropoda > Insecta > Diptera > Syrphidae > Dasysyrphus > Dasysyrphus tricinctus. The sequence continues at coordinate 189,195,649 of OY992532.1, read as the reverse complement.
CTGTAAACTATATCCAACAAGATTAAAATTCCTAATCATTAAGCTGGAAGTTTTTTTTGCCTGGGGCCAGGCATAGTTAATACAAATTGCGTTTGACGAATTGCATGTGAATTTTGAATAAATACACGCTGCCAATACTCATCGCATATGTGTATGTAGTGGTTATAGTTTTTACTGGGAGTTTGAGGTAATTATAAATAAAATATAGATTGAACAAACGTACCTTTATACTCAACGCATAACTTGGTATACTGGTTAAATGTTATTACATAAATATTGAATCAATACACGTTGCTTATACTCATTGCATTATTCGCTGTAATATGAGTAACCATTTTTTATTTGGATAGATGGTGAGTTTCAGATATTTCTATACTTAAATATAGACTGAATACACGCTGCTTGTAGCCATCGGATAACTTGCTGTGATTTATGTTTTTTTTTTTAATTGCTGGCAGTTTTTTAAATGTTTGCCACATAAATATTGAATAAGCACACGATGCTTGTAATAGAATTTTAGATAGTGTTTAGTCAATACAATATTATATATTGAGTCAATATGATCTATATATTCAATGCATGTAATAAAATTTCCTTACACTGAATACATATATTTTGGTGATTTCTTTTGACACATAATTTCAAATGCAACCAGTGCACGTTGAATCCACTCAGTAAATACAACTTTTATGGCAGTTCCATACAAACTTTGGTACATAACTTTTACATAAATATCTTTGTGCTGAGTGCATAGGTTTTTCCCTCAGTGCAGAATCCCGAAAACCCAGAATCCCGAAAACCCAGAATACTGAAAACCCAGAATCCCGAAACCCCAAAATCCCGAAAACCTAAAATCCCGAAAACCCAAAATCCAGAAAGGCCAAAATCCCGAAATTTTACTTAAAAAAAAGGAAAAAGGTAAAAGGTTTCAGCCATTACTGTGACTTTTCTGACAAAGTTTTGGGCCAAATTCACATTAAAGTTCTGATATCGATACATGATAAAGTATTTTAAAACAGGACACAATGAGTACCTACATATTCACATTCACATATGCTTTCGCTCCTTTCAGTTTTTCTAATGTAAAAATATTTTATTGTAGCGATGGCGTATCGGTATCAGCCAAACAGTGTGGATCTGGCCTTATTGAAACTTAATCAAATACTTTTAACAAATTAATAACTGTTTTATGCCACAAATCTTAATCTTAACTGAATAAAGTAAAGAAATACTTATTTTCGAAGTAAGTGCACTCCATATATGGTACATATATGGAAAATCTATGAACATATGTATTTAGGAAACGTCTTTAAAGTTCTGATTTATTTTCATTTTCTTCTTTATCTCGTTATGTTTTACTTAGTTCTTCAAAGCTAATTATTTTTCAGATGAAAATTTTAACACAGTTTTTGCCTTTCCCATATATTTGCACAAATTTTTCATTTCATATAATTTTTCGGGATTTCAATTTCGGGATTCTGGGTTTTTGGGATTCTGGGTTTTCGGGATTTTGGGTTTTCGGGATTCTGGGTTTTCGGGATGGTGGATTTTTGGGATTTTGGGTTTTCGGGATTTTGGATTTTCAGGATTTTGGGTTTTTGGGATTTCGGTTTTCGGGATTCTGACCCCAACCCAACAAATTTTTCAGTAATTATAATAACATGTCTTTTTGGATGGCCCTGTTAAGTATTAAGGTTTTTTTCAAAGCATACATACGAAAAAGTAGATTATTTTTATGAGCGATGGAATTTGGCTAGCTATTCAAGTTCTTCTGATGCCAAAAATAGCAGGTTTTTACAGGTAAAGAAGGATTTATAAAGCAACAAAAATCTTTCCATCATTAAATTTGGGGAAAACGTTGCATTTACCATGAAAATGGAAAATCAAAGGAGTATACAAATATCTAGGATTAACGGGGTATATTATTTTGTAGGTACTAATATGTGTGTGTAATTGTTGTTTTTTTAGTCTTGGTGCATTTTAAGTGAAAGAGAGGTGCAAAAGGAGTTTTTATAACTAACAAAGATCTGTCCTAATGTGCGAATATTTGATCGATTGTGAACTTAACTAGCCTTAAGCCACCCTCATATGGACCTATTAGGCTATTGCCGAATAGCTTCAAGCATTATCACATCATATATGGTAAAAAAGATCTTGTAGGCGATGTATACAAAACTAGCACTGTTGTTTCTTGTTTGCAATACTTGATGATCTTGAATATGTCTTCTAAGGGGTTATAAGAGGCGCGATTGGGAAAAGATCTAGTTCCCTTTGATTTTCTTGCAATTGTAGCTATGCGACGTTCAACTTCTTGATAATGGCAGTGTAGCTCGTAGCACTGTCAAAGTAAAAATGTACCTCCAACAATTATATTCAGCGCTACAATGTGAAGCTATAAATTTAGGAAGAAATGTATGGAGTAGCAGAAGTTATAGCAAATTCAACTTTTGCTAAAAAAATACAGTTGCATTCATTTTTCATTGTGTTAAAAGGATTTAGGCTGCGGTTGGCTACAACAAGTAAATGCATAAATCTCAAGCAAACTAGCATTTTTTTTGAGCAGTAATAAGCGTTTTTCTCTTTGATTCAGAAAAGAGCTCTGAACAGAGTCCGAGCATGTCGAGCATGTTCTCAACATCACCTGAGCAAGTTTGTTCTGAGCACCCTGAACCATTTTTGAAACACACCTGACGCTGTGGCTCCATTGGCAATATTTGAGGCGATGGCAATTGGAATAGGAATGGCAATTTATTGCTTGGGTGGGCATTTTCATTGCCACGCAATTTCAATTATAAAATGAGTGTATAGAAATATTTGACTGCAAATCAATAATTGCCTCTCATCTTCTAGGCAATATTGCCATTGCCATTGACAAAGCGTCTCCATTTGCAATATTAAAGGCAATAGCAATAAGTGAGGCAATTTATTGCCTCAAATATTGCCAATGGAGCCGCTGAGTGAACACTAGTTGTCAAATGCTATGGCGCAAAATTATAGACAGCCTATTTTAAGAGTGTTCCGGACTGAAATGGTGATTTCATGAATAAGATTGCGAGGCGTGTACTTGTCCGATCAAAGCGATTAAGGTGTTTATGGACAGATAAACTTATTCTCTATGCCATCATTGGAAAAAAATTTAATTTTGTGCTCTAGATTTCGGTAAAAGCCTCTAAGAAATCGAGAAAATGGGTAAAATGGCTGTTTTTCAAAGCAAATGTAGCCTACACTATAGCATTTTTTGCAAAAAAATGTTTAATTACATAAAATTCAATATTTTTATTATGCCACTATTGGAGAAAATTTTTTATTTTGTACCTAATAAAAATTTTAATAATGCAAAATAAAAATGCTTGTGAATTTTAAAAAAACCCATTTTTGACAGTCAATTTTTTATACCTAACGGTATTTTTTTGACAATTTTTTTTGCAGTGGATATAAATTCAATATATTTTCCATGATTTTCATTAATTATGTAATCGTATTTGTATCATTTGATATTGAAATTTTTAATGCTTAAAATGCACTTTTTGACAGAAAATTTATGTAAATTTAGAAGTTAAAATCAATAACTTTTAGAAAAAATTTTTTTCAATACAATAATACGCCTACTAGTGACCAATTAGTAAAAATGCAAAGTTTTATAAAACAAAGTATCTGATGAAAGTGAAAAAAAACGGTCTTATATATGCAAAAAAAAAAGTTAGCAAATGACTGGTTTTGTTCAGTTCGGAACACTCTTAAGGGCCTTAGCGTGACACTAGTTAACAATTGTTTAACCTTACTGCAATTACCTAACTTTTCCTGAATTATAGACACATGGTAGTAAGTGTCACGTTAAGACCATTTTCTAAGCAAATTAAAGTTGAACTTGCCTAAATCAATGACAATTCGTGCGACAGATGTCAGTGATACTACTGTGATACTAAAAAATTAAGATCAGCCTTTGCGGTTGTTTTAACTTTAATGCAAGTGCTTAAGCATAAAGTGGGGTTGACATCGTCTATAATTTAAGAAAACGCAATTTTCACCTATTATTACTCTAAAGTTGATTTAGTATCGTGTTAACTTCACTATAATTTTGCGCCTATGTGTTCAGCATTGAACTCTGTCTGCTCAGTCATTTTATTCTGAGCTCATAGAGCACGCTCTGAACACACTTCAGAACATACTCCGAACGAAAAAAGAAATACAAATTTTTAGCTCTGAACGCTCAGAGCTATAAAAGGAACAAAACTTTTAGTTTGACAGTTCAGGCTCTGCTTTGAATTAAAAAAGAAAAAACCCTAATAATATCATTTATCATTATTTCCCGTAAGCTTTTGCCGGTTCCTTTTTCATTTTCTTACGCTCGGTATTATCACTGGTTTGAATTATACTTCATGCGTTCGAAACCGTCTGGGCTATGACGCCCTCCTTCACCTAATTATTAGATCTTTGCAGTCTTGTACTAATTATGTAAGTGCCTTTCTCAGGATGTTGTTGCTTCCGCTGTACGTCTTTTTCGATTGTTTGCGACGAAAGGAATTCAGAAATTTCAAAAATAAAATATTAATATTTAATTATTGCTTTTTTTTTTTGCAAAGAGTTCCGGTTGAGTTATAAATTATAATTAATGTAATTATTTACTTAGAGCCGATTTTTTAATCATCAGTTAAACATTCTTTTAGTTATCAGAGGAATAAATAGGAATACATTTGTACTCTATTCTAAAGAAAAAGTACATAGGTACTTTTCTAGTACTATTCTAGTTCAGAGGCAGCGGAAGGCATGTGCTGTCTATGCCACGCACACGGCCCCGTGCTTCGGGGGGGCCGCAAAACTAAAACTTGTTTTTAATATTGTTCTTAAATTTTAAAAGATTTTGTTCACTAGGGTGTGTCAAAAAAATACTGTTCAGATTTAAATCTTATACCTGCCAAAAGTTGCATTAGAATCGTAGGAATAAGAATATATGTATGAAAATTTTATGAAATTAGATGGTTTTTTGGCTCGCTAAACAACAAGGTTTATTTTCTAAAACTGTGTTGTTAGTACTTTTTCTGTTTATTGCTTGGGTATGGTTATAGTTCATCTGAGCTGATTTAACTAATTTAAATATATTTTGCATAAAGATACAAAAAATTAAAGAGAACAAAATTTAAGGCAATACGAATTAAAAACTCGAAATCACTCAAAATTGTATTTTTATACAATTTTAAAATGCGACAGATATTAATTATTTTCTCTTTAATCAATTTTGACTTATCCAAAAAAAAAATGTTATAAGCTAATTTAATGTCACTGAAAAAGAAAATGATACTCAAATTTTTTTGTAAAGAAACCTTTTTGAAATATCCATATCTAAAAAAGCATTAAAAATCGTTTTTTTTTCGCCATATTCGAGGGTATGCTACATGACGAAAAAAAAATTTTTCTTCAAAAACTCCTTTTGGAATCTGAAACTCCAATTTCCCTTTATTTAAAATCCATTTCGAAATCGTTTGACTTCTCACGCCGGAATCCAAAGTTGAAATTTGTCAATCTCTTAAAAAAATTTCACAGAAAACTTTTCTATAATTTTTAGTTTCTGGAATATTAGTGGGGCTGTTAGAGAGACCAACCTTTCATTTTGACCTGACGGGTTGAGCTTTAGTGCACTAATAGTGCATGTCCTTTTACTTTTAAGAAGTGTTGCCAAGGTGGCAGCACTGTCAGAAGGACAAGAAAAGGGTTACCACAATCCCGAAATGTTGCTTATAAATCGAAAACCAAAGGTCGGACGATGACCCGAGAACTCCCTTGGATTCAGCACCCTTGAAACCATAGGACCACATTATTGTTTTTCTCCCACCCCTTTCCTTGTCCGAAGGGAGTGAAAAAAGTCGTTTTGGGAAAGAAAATTTTAAAAGCCAAGAGAAGATAGAAAAATATTTGTATTAATAAAATTTAAAGATGGTGTCGACGCAGAATTTCACAATCTACTACATTCCATCCAGAGTTGATTGAAAACCTACACTGCTATTTTCCAGAAGAGTGCCATGGAAATGTGCCGCATTAGAAAAGCCAGTAGTTTAAGTGCTTGACTGATTTGACATCTGAATATAAATGTATGCTGGAGGATGAATCCAAAATTTTCCCAAATAAAGCTAAAAAACAATTATCCACACAAGAAATACAAGTACGCCAAGTTTGAGTGGTTGAAAATTTTTACTTGAATGCAAAATAGAATTTTAGAAACCATCCGTTGTAGACTGGCAAACATAGAGCCAGTTATATGAAACCGGACCCAACACCATAAGACCCGTCATAGTTCCAAACCAAAGCGATTCGGGAAATTCACAAGTTTTTCGAATTTAAATGACCTCAGGAACCGATGGCTTTCGTCTGAGAAGGTGACTGTGGGGCACCCTGTATAATACCATTTTTGAATTACTTGTTTTTTAAGTTAACATTGTTTTTCTTTGTTTCGTTGAAGTAAATTGTTTCTTGAATAAAGTAAATATAAAAATAAACTAAGAAATAGTTCTGTGGTAATAAGTTAAAACAGCTTAAGTCAATTTTTGTCATTTTTCAGTATGAGCAAAACAAGTTTTGCATATTTTTAAAACTGACTATTTTATTTATTAAAAAAAAAGTAATGGAGCCGCGTTAATGAAATTTTTTTTCAGAATAGATAGGAGCAATACCCAGTTAATCCTATCTATTTTTTTTTGTAAAAAGCCTTTTAACTGAACTGCTAAAAATCTTTTTACGGGACTTAAGTTATTTTTAAAAAATGATATTCAAATGAACATAGTAGCTTATGTGACATAAGATGTTTTTAACAATTTCTTTGGTATAACATGTTTGAGACTTAAGTCAACTTAAGCTTTTTTAAAAAAAATTGGAACACAAGTTTTAACAACTTATGTCGACCTAAGCTATGTATACGTATCACATTAAAGTCTCATAATAGCTTATCGTCGGCTTAGAGTGAAAAGCAGCTAACTCCTATTTTGCATTTTTTATAAAAAATTATTTAAACAAAAATGTTCGCATTATTTGAATAAAACCAAAATTACATTAATTTTTTTTCAGCACTCGCTTTTGCTAAATTTAGTGAAATTGAAAACATTTGATAGATTTTTGTATTTTTAATCAATTTTTGAAGTGGTCTATACTGACAAAAAAAAATATGGAGTTAGCCGCTTTACACTCTAAGCCGACGTTATGTCACGACTTAAGCTACTTTAAAAAATGCATTCTTTATAAGATTTGAAAGATATTTGGTCAATGTAGACATAAGCTGTTATACAAAACCAATTTTTGTCCAAAAAAACTTAAGCTATTATGTTTTTATTAAATAAAATGTTTTATATTTTACGTAGAGAAATGAGACCTGGACTAAAAAAAAGTTTAGCAAATTGTGCATTTTCCAAGCAAAAAATTCGATTTTCACTTAAGTCGACTTAAGCTCTTTCAACTTATTGCCACAGAGTTATTGCATATAACCCGTAACGAAGTGATCCACGAGGGTTTTTTCGCCTGAAAAGTACTCCACGAAAATACAAAAATTTTGAACCTGCTGGCATGCAATACAGAATCTGAACCATTAGTACCTACCAGGGTTTTTTATAGTGCAAATAAAAGCTATAAGTCAGGCATATTCCTATTGTTGCACAACCTTTATTTTAAAATTTTTTTAAAATGATGGTGCTAACCTATAACTTCATGCCTTTTACCTATTTATGTCTTCTCTGACGCTCAATCAGTGAAGTTCTGTAAAATTAGCTCAATGAAAATATAAAATGTTAAGGAAAATTAATATTATAAATATTTACAGTCCTTCCTTTTTCCTTTAAATTTCATTTTTATTTTCATCAATTATGTTAAATGTCGAACCAGGGGGTTCTGGAATAAAGTTTAAAACACATTTCTACTGAAAGCTATTATAGGTCATAACTCATAACTTTTAAGTGGAAACATTTAAAACTTTTCTACCACCTACTTAATGTAGTTATATACGAGTACTCTCTTCTTATAATAATAAAACTGTGTTTCTTTTTGTTTTATTTAGTTTCAGAATATTTTCGAAATAGCGGCACTGGTATGATCTCAAGGAGACGAGCTACTTCACAAAATTGCTGGAGTGAAATGCATGAATTGGAAAACATTATCCATTATAAATAATGAGGGGTGAATAATGATAATTCAATCTATAAATATACATACGTACTCGGAGAAGACAAAAGTCTATATAGATATTTGAAATAAAAGTTAAACTTGTATCAAAGTAATGCACAGTAGATAAGATAAATACAAAACTCATTTAATTTTTTTTTTTTGTTTATATTAAGTTTTAAATGAATTTAAGTAATATTTGATGTATTTATATTATTTTTTAATAGAACTCTATAGTTTGTTGCACTTTTATAATATTGTATGTAAAATTGTATATTGTATATTAATGTTGTATTTTTGTAAATGTTAAAGTTTAAACAAAATTTAATGTATGTAAGTTAGCATTACCTATAGATATAGAAACATATATATACAAAGAATTTACATCTTTAAGCATTCAAATAAATGTTACTTGTTAAATAAAAAAAAAAAATATTCTATAGTAAGAAAATAAAATTGTGAGTTTAAATTATTTGTCAAACAACAGGTGTTTTGTTATGTGTTTTTTTTTTAATGAAAGGGATTCCTTGACCGTCCAGATAATATTTGTGGTATGTATGTGACTTAACATATCTATCTGTTGAAAATTAAAATGTGCTATCATATGTCAGCATAGATCCTAATTTGTATACTTAATTTCCATAACCAATGAACTAATAAATAATCAATCACTTTGTTACTCTCATATTGAAAGGTTGTGTTTTCCTACAATTTGGCTCGCAAGTAAGAAGCTTCACAGGTTATGGGTCCAGAACACGAGGTATAAAAAGTTAAAGCGTTGAATAGTAAAAATTAATTATTTTTATTTATTTATTTATTTATTTATTCAATCAGAAATATCTTACAGACTAGAAATAACAATATTTTGAATAAATGCAGAAAACAAAAAGAATATAGATGCATATGGATGTAAATTTACTAAAAGCAATAAGGAAGAATTATCAAGATATACAAATTTACAAATACATATTATATGTTATTCAATAATATAGATAAAATTTTATGTTTAAAAGTCTCTCTTGAGCAATTTTCGAAAATATCTACATTTTGACAAATAAGGTTTGCCTCTTTGATGCATCGAGATATTGGTTCATTATAACCAGGGCCCGGATTTCCATGCAAATGCATATTTTTTTAGACAGCCTCAGAAGGAAATGAATGAGATAGTTTTCCGAATTGAGAAAATTTTTTCAAAATGACATTCAATCGTTAGTGCATATTTTTGCATATTTTGGTATAAATGCATATTTTGGCGTATTGAGCATATTTTAACAATAAATGCATATTTTTAGTGCATATTTTAGAAAAAATAAGCTTTAAGCACTTCAATTTCATTACTTCACCGAAATGCAAACGACCATTTAAAATTCTACTAACTGGCTTTTATAAGTTCAAGCCATTTGTTTCTCAGTGAGACTATAGTAAAATTACAGGGGTGGAACTCGCTTAAAAAACAAATAGATTTAATGGACGAAGCAGTTTCGAAAATTAATGCATTTGAGTCTCCAATAGGTAAAAAAAATAGAAAATGTTCTTAAGAAAAACGAAGGATATATACTATCTCAACCATGTTATCCTTAAATGAGAATCAAAAACAGTCCTTCGATATTCAATTAACAATAAATGAGATTGTATCATTAATACATGCTCCGTTAACGTCTGTTGACGTGGAGAGGTCATTTTCCATGTACAAAAGTTTCTTGAGACCAAATCGCCAAGGTTTCATTTTTGAAAACTTCAGAAAAAAATTCATGATTCATGCTAACAAAACCAACTTTACGAAAGTAGTCTACATAATTATGTCAAGATTTTATTTTTAAGTGCATATTATAGGCGCATATTTTGTGTTTTTTAGAGCATGAAAATCCGGGCCTTGATTATAACCATAATTTATACGGTGAAAATGTACAAAAAATAAAACAGTGGAACGAGTATCTCTTGGGGGAATATGAAAACCAATTTTCTCTAATAGAAATGAACATTTGATTCGAGATGTGAGAATGTCACGAACAAACATAATTGAAAAGAATTTCCTGCGAAGGTCGAGAGTATTTATCCCGATTAATAAACATCGAGTATTGCAACTTGGAGCTTCAAAATTCCAATTTAGTTTGGAGATAGCATACCTTGTAAATCTTCTTTGCACTCTCTCGATTCTATCTATAGTTGTTATATAATATGGATTCCAGACCACAGAACAATACTCTAAGATGGACCTTACCATTGAAAAATAAAGATTACGTAACGTAAAAATGTCTGAAAATTCACGGGTATTTCTTTTCATGAACCCTAGCATAGAGTTCGATTTGCTTACTGAAAAATCAATGTGCGATTTAAATGTTAATTTATCATCCAGAATAACACCCAGATCTTTTTTTTTGGTGACTCTTTGTAGGGTTTCATCTTGCAAGCCATAGTTATACTGAATGACATCTTTTTTCCTAGAACATGAAAGAACTTGACATTTGGATATGTTTAAATGCAGAGAATTTAATTCACACCACTCAGAGAGTCTAAAAAAATCTTCTTGAAGAAGGATGCAGTCTTGATGGGTAACTACTTTTCTATAAAGCTTTAAGTCATCAGCGTATAAAAGGCACTCTGAATTTATAAAAATTTCAGAAATAATAATAATAATAATAATAATAATTTTAACAATATGCCTGTAAGACCTAGGGTCTTTTAAATGCAACCTGAATTGCACGGCACTAGTTAGAAAGAGTAGGAGGATAGGAAAGATTTGGCACAGTGGATTGAGATCAAGGTGTTTATTATCTCATTAAATCTCATTAAATCTCACGGGTGGCGTCCAGTTAAGCTGGGAGAATATAGAAAAGAATGCAACCTAGAATGGGGCTCGAACCCACACCTCTAAGTTAGCAGTCAAGCACTACATCCACTGCACCATTGCCACCCGCAATATCATTTATAAATAAAAGGAATAACAGTGGGCTTATGTGGCTACCCTGAGGAACTCCTGAAGGTCTGAAAAGAAACTTTCAATTTTTACAATCTGCACTCGATTAGTTAAATAAGATTCAATCCACTTAAGAAGGCTCGAATGAAATCCTAGACATGCAAGTTTATGAAGGAGAAGCTTATGGCTTACCATATCAAAGGCTTTTGCAAAGTCCGTAAAGATTATATCAGTTTGGAAGTTTTTCTCAAAATTCGATACCACATAATTGACAAAAATTGTAAGATTTGTTGTAGTAGACCTTCCTGTGATAAAACCTTGTTGGTTAATTGATAAATGCTCACGCACCACGAAGAAAGTCTTATCGCAAATTATTTTTTCGAAAAGCTTGGGTATAGTTGAGATCTTACAAATTGGTCTATAATTTGAAATATCTTGTTTGGAACCTGCTTTAAATATAGGAGTTAGAAACGATATTTTCCATTCATTCAGAAATAATCCACTTTGAAGAGAAATATTGAATAATATTGATAATGGTTCTGCTAGAGAAGCAGCTGCATTTTTTAACAGAAGTGGTGAAAATCCATCAGGACCAGGAGACTTGGAACCATCAATTCCCTTTAAAGCATCTAAAACCTCCGCTTTGCTTACCTGAAGAAAGCCTAGACTAAATCTTTCAGACAAAATTGGCAGATTTTGAGACGGAAAGTCAAATGCATAAACTGATTTGAAATAATTAGCAAACAAATCACAAATTTCAGAAATGTTACTAGTCGAAGAACCCAAATAACTTATACAGCTAGGAAACCCTGTTGTTTTTCGTTTAGAGTTTATAAATTTCCAAAATTGACTACTGTCATTTTTAATTTTAGCCTCAGCTGAAGATATATATTCTCTATAAAGAGTAAGATTTAGACTGTTGAACTCACGTTGAAAGGAGAGATACAAATTTCGCAATATAGGATCATTTTTCTTTCTTTTATATCTTTTATATGCTTTGTTTTTATGATTTTTAAGACGAGAGAGCCTTTTATTGAACCAAATTGGATTTGAATTACAAAAAACTTTCTTTTTTGGAACAAATCTTTCAACTATGCTATTAATGACTCGTTTAAGTATATTATACGCAGCATTAAGATCAGGCTGATTCATCATATCACCCTAAGAAAATGTGCCTAGATACGCGTTAATTGCATCAAAATCGGCATTTCTATAACAATAAACAAACTTTGTATTATCTTTCCGATGTCTTTTTATAAAACGGTAAAAACTTAGATTAATCTCCAGGGCATAGTGATGAATAGAGTTCTGAATCATTGGGCGCAGGATCTTATCAGCTGATACATTTAAATGTTTGTCAACAAATATGAGATCCAATATGCGATCCGAATCGTTAGAATATCTATTAATCTGAATAGAGTCTAAATGGCTAAAAAAATCTGCTACCAGTGCTTCGATCTCGGTTGTGATATTAAATGGAACTAAATTTTTTTCGTCTGGATCCAAAATCCATTGTATTGCTCCAAGATTGAAATCTCCAGCATATAAAAAATGCTGTGAACCAGAAAGGTTTTCAAGAATGCTTTGACAATTATTAAGATGTATATTATATAAATGTATAGAGCTCCTGGGTGGGATATAACTACATATAACAAAAAGTTCAATCTCATTAATCAAAGAAATTTTAATGATTAGTTGGTCAACATCAAAACCGGAGCTATCAGGTAAGGAGTCAGATAAGAGTTCGATAGGCCTGCAGGACAAGCTTGACCGGACAGCTATAAGGACTCCTCCTCCGCGCTCTAATCCTGTTGTCTGTGAACACCTATCCTTTCTAAAAATAATATAATTATAGATATACTTGATAGAATTTAATTTATTTTGGTTGACGAACAAACGCGTTTTTTTTTCTTCTTTCTGGCAGAGAATTGAAAAATTGCAGAATAGTGAACAATGGTTAGTTTGGAAGCTCCAAATTAAAGTTTTGCTAAGAGCAAACGATTTGTGGGAGATCGTCGATGGAACGACAGAAAGGCCGGCAGTCAACACTAAAACTTATGCGGAGGATACTGTAGAACTGATGAAGTGGATAAAATTTGATGCTAAAGCCCAAAAAGTGATTGTAACATCTATGGGACCGGAGCCATTGTTGCATATAATGAGTTGTGATTCTGCATTCGATATGTGGTCAAAACTCGAGAACGTATATGAGCAAAAGTTAAGGACATATATCCATTTACTCCAGCAAGGATTTTACAGCTTTGAAAAAAGTGAAGATGAGAATTTATCTATTCACATATCAAAGCTTGACAAAAAATGTTCAGCAGTTGAAAGATTTGGGTGAGCATGTCTCAGGCTCTATGATCATCACAAAAATTTTAGTCATATAACCACTTCTATAGTGCATGGGAGTCAACACCGGTAAGTGAGCAAACATTAAAGAACTTGACCGCACGTCTTTTAATGGAAGAGTCAAGAGTGAGTTCACAAAATCAAGTTGAGTGTGAAGCACTGGTTGCAAGGAAAGCTAAAAATTCATCAAAAAATGTGTCACGAGGGAACAGTGGTAAAAGCAAAAAGGTTATGGCAAGTGTTTTATCTGCAAGAAAGCGGGACATTGGAAAGCGGAATGTCCCACGAACCTGAAAGAGAAGACATATTTTGCCAATGAAGTAAGAAGAGGTTAAGCCTTTATATCTCGAAACTGTTTTTGCCAAAACGTCGGAAAGAGATATTTGGTATCTCGACTCGGGTGCCAGTGACCACATGACATCTAGAAAATGAAATGTTTATTTCAAGAAATTTGAGAAACCAGTAAATATTCGCGTTGGAAATGGTGAAGTAATTTATGCTTACGGTTCTGGAGATATTAATATTTTGGCATATAATAAAATTGGCTGGAAAGAAAAGCGGTCCAATGCATGATATATCGTATGGAGAATCCAAGCAAGTATTTTCTTTTAATGAAAAATGATTTTTCTAATTTCCGCTGTGTTTATCTGTGTTTATTTTCTTAAACAAAAAAACCGAAGTTAATAGTTTCTTGCAGCTATATTTTGATCAGATTGAGATTGACACAGGTCGATCTTTTAAAATTCTACGAACCGATAATGGTTTAGAGTTCGTAAATAAAGGAGTAGGAGCATTACTCAGGGCTCACGGCATATGTCATCAGAAAACCGTCCCTTAGACTCCGCAGCAAAATGGGCGAGCCGAATGAGATATGCGGACGATTGTTGAAGCAGCCAGATCAATTATATACGGCAGGAGCAGGAACCTCAAGGTTAAGCTTTGGGCTGAAGCGCAGTTTTTGTGTTAAATAGAAGCTGCCCAAGTCCACTAGCAGGGAAATCTTTGTTCGAATTGTGGTTCAATAAAAAATGTGACATGCTTGATTTTAAATTGTTTGGCTATGAAGTTCAATCAAACATCAAAAATGATATTACGATGATAGAGAACACCAAAACAGTGGGTGGCATAATTTTGTCTGTCTTTCTGTGTGTCTGTTCGTCTTTAGCCTAAACGGCTCAATCGATTCTCTTCAAACTTGGTACATATTGGTTTTTGGTGATTATGCCAACACGTTTTTTTCATATTTTTTTTTTAGAACCAAAAATAACGGCACCTGCCATACAATTTTTTTTAGCAGTTTTACATAATCGTATTTTTCTCAAAAACGGCTCGACAGCTTTTCTTAAACAAAATTAAATAAATTTATTTTAGTAAAGGCTTTTTTTGGGTGGAAAACCAGTTCTCAAAAATGGTTATTAATGGTACTTCCCAAAGAACCGTTTTTTAAAATTTTTATTTTCTTCAAAACGGTACGACCGATTTCAATTATTTTTTATACAGAATTTTCCGAAAACATTAATAGTTTTGTGTAACAAAATTTTTGAAAAAATATTTTTTGGATTTTTAAAAAATGTTTCCAAATTTTGTTTGGAAAATCAAATATTTCGAAAACGACATGATCAACTTTTTTGAAACTCGATATTTAAGAATTTCCTAGAACTCTCTAAAATATTTTTAGAAACAAATTTACATTTATGAAAAATAACGGTACCTTCCATACAAAAGTTAAAAACCCGGAAAAGAAAATATTTGTTTGCTTAAAAACGACTCCTACGATTTTTATTAAACTTTTTTATATACTAAATCTAGTACGATCTACAACAAAAAATATAAAATATTACACTTAGCAACTATTAATAGTACCTGTCATAGAAAGTAGTTTTTATTTTGAATTTTCTCGTTATCGGCTAAACAGATTTAGATGATTTTTTTTATATACAAATTTCAGATAAGATTAAATAATATTGCATATCAAAGTTTTTAAAAAAAAAGTTTTGAATTTAAAAAAAAATTTCAAATCTTTTTTTGAAAATTCGATATCTCAAAAACGGGTTGAGAATTTTTTTTTTCAAATTTTGTTTTTATAAACACATGAATATATATTGAAGATTTGCATACCAAAATTTCTTCTTAAAAATGTTTTAAGAATTTTATATATAAGAAATAAATTTTTTAAAAAACGGCTCCAACGATTTTAAATTTTTTTCCCATATTCAATCAAGAAATAAGATAAGGCATTCTTCTTTTTCACCTCAAACTGTCAAAAGAATTGTTTTAGCAAATTTAATGTCGTATTTCATGAATATGCATTTTATGCAAAACACCCTGTATAGCTTGTCATTAAATTTTCAAGTAACTTGAAAATTAGAGCAAATTCGTGTGACCGAGTTGTGCTGTTGTTATTTAACAATTATGCTAAAAGAAAAGCAACATTTACTGAACATTTCTGAGGCTTCCAGATAGAAAATCAGCCACTTAAGTGCAAGGGGACTGAAGCCAGGGGATTAAGTGTTTTCATAGTTTTTGCGCCAGAAAAATAGTAAAGCATTTTACAAAAAAATCAAAAAAAATATATATAATTATGGTTTTACCTAAATGCACGGAAAATCCATAATCTCTCGCACAAATGCCTTCTCCACAAATGAAATAACAAACGGACCTAAGATATGGATACGATTCTATTTTCACGAGACTTGATACTTCACGCTGCTTGATATGGAACTTCGATAATTTTCAAAGTAAGTGATATTTTTGCCTGCTTCAATCTGTCAGGGGACTGATTGATAAGGCATCCGTGGGACAGAGTGCAATGAATTTCTTTTTTAATAAAACAAAATATAACTAAGAATGTATTTATATCATAAAAAAACATATTATTTAACGTCAATAATTGAGGGTTGATTTTGGTTCAGGGGAATGAGAATAAGGACCATTGAAGAATTTTGTGAGTAATGAAAATACATCCGATTTTAATAACTTATAGACCGAGAGCTGGTAGCAAATTTTATGGGTGAAGGTATAACCAAATTTCCCGAACGTTTATGTTCAGGTTATTGAGCCTTGATTTCAAATCCAGTCGTCTGGCAGGATTCTTTTGTCACCAGGGCTGGAGATGGGGGGTTGAAAACGGTGATTTTACGGATTTTTGGGTAGGGGGTATAACCACTTTTATATAAGCTTGAACTATAGAGAACTACGCTTCGGTTATAAATTTTGGGGTCCCAGACGTTTTAAATGTCGCCACACCTAGCCAGACGTCCACAAAAAGTGTCAAAAAATCAATTTTTGTGCTCAGGGGTATAACCAAAAATGTGATATGCCAAAAAATCATAAAAAATATCCTCATCACAATAATATGCATGCCAGACGTTTTAAGTGTCGCCACATCAAGCCAGACGGCCCAAGCTCAAAGGAGCGAAAATTAGTTTTGGTATAACCAAAAATGTGATATGCCAAAAAATCATGAAAAATCTCTTCATCACAAAAATATACATGCCAGACGTTATAAGTGTCGCCACAACCAGCCAGACGGCCCAACAGCTCAAAAGGGGCGAACATTTATTTTTGATGTCGTGGGTATAACTAAAAATTTGGTATGTCAAAAAGTCATGCAAAATCGTTTCGTCATAAAAATATGCATGCCTGACGTTTTAAGTGTCGCCACAACAAGCCAGACGGCCCCAGCTCAAAAGGGGCGAAAATTAGTTTTTGACCCCGTGGGTATAACCAAAAATGTGATATGCCAAAAAATCACGAAAAATCTCTTCATCACAAAAATATACATGCCAGACATTTTAAGTGTCGCCACAACAAGCCAGACGGCCTCAGCTCAAAAGGGGTGAAAATTAGTTTTTGACCCCGTGGGTAGGTATAACCAAAAATGCGATATGCCAAAAAATCATGAAAAATCTCAAGGGCTGATACTTAATTTGGAGGAAGTGAGAAATATTCGGCATGAGGCTAATTTTCCATTGATTTAAGACTTATGGCTTTATAATCATGAAATGGCGCCCCTTTTCGCCCCTTTTGAGCTAGGGCCGTCTGGCTTGTTGTGGCGACACTTAAAACGTCAGGCATGCATATTTTTATGATGAAATGATTTTGCATGATTTTTTGACATACCAAATTTTTAGTTATACCCACGACATCAAAAATAAATGTTCGCCCCTTTAGAGCTTTTGGGCCGTCTGGCTGGTTGTGATAACACTTAAAACGTCTGCCATGTATATTTTTGTGATGAAGAGATTTTTCATGTTTTTTTGGCATATCACATTTTTGGGTATACGGTATACCCACGGGGTCAAAAACTAATTTTCGCCCCTTTTTGAGCTAGGGCCGTCTGGCTAGTTATGGCAACACTTAAAACGTCTGGCATGCATATTTTTGTGATGAGGAGATTTTTTGACACATCAATTTTTTGATTATACCCTTGACCACAAAAATTGATTTTTTGACACTTTTTTTGGGCGTCTGTCTGGGTGTGGCGACACTTAAAACGTCTGGGACCCCAAAATTTATAGCCAAAGCGTAGTTCTCTATAGTTTAAGCTTATCTTAAAGTGGTTATACCTCCTACCCAAAAATCCGTAAAATCACCGTTTTCAACCCCCCTTCTCAAGCCCTGGCGACAAGAGAATCCTGCCAGACGACTGGATTTGAAATCAAGGCTAAATAACCTCAACATAAACGTTCGGGAAATTTGGTTATACCTTCACCCATAAAATTTGCTCTCAGCTCTTAGACTATTACAATTAGTCAGATTTACACTTTAAAAAAATCAGAATAAAAATTTGAACGGTTTTTAAAATATCATCGGAGCTGTTGAAAATTCCATCATTAGTAGAATCACCCGTACCTATATATTACAAATATTAAGAAGTAGAAGATTTTTAAAATTGGGTTTTTCAATTATATAAATTAATTAATTAATTAAACGAGAAAGCTCAAAAATATATTTTTTGGGAGTCAAAAATAGCAAAGTAGGCACACGTTTGGAAGAAAAAATAGTTCACCATAAAAATCAGGGAGATGTTTCCTGGAGATAAATTATTTACTTTGAATAAACTTTTAATTAAATTGTTTAATATTTAAAAGTATTAAAATCCCAACCATACAAGTTATTATCCTCTACTGAAAAACCAAATTAGTAGATTTTAAATTTAATTATTATTTATTAGTTAAATTATTGGCTACATATAAAGAATAATTTTAATTTTTTGAAAATTATACATTTTAAATTACAATTTTCGTTATTTTTTTATTTTTTATTTGTATCTTTTTACCAAATGTCAACATAAAGATAACAGCATTATCTCACACTTTAATTCATAAAAGTAAATTAATATCAGTATGCATATGCAGTGTAGTAAAGTGCTTGTGAAATTCAATTACTTCAAAATTTGTATAACACGGAAGTAAAAGTCAAGGAGAACTATCAGACAAAATGCTTTCTTTTCGAAAACTTACATTAGTAGTTGAACAAGTAATTATTTACTAGTTGACTTGTTGTTTCATGGATGTAAGTTTTTGATTAAATCAATTTATCATCGTAAGATTATTTCATTTATTTGTATATGAAATTAATAACTATTCATCCACACGACTGCGTCTGAGCCCAAACTCTGGTTGACACAAGATTAGTTGTTTCCATGTGGTTGGAGATAAAATATGAATTTACTATTGGAAAAGGTTTTGCAGGAAATAAAGAGTTTTTTACTCACTTTTTCATTTCAAAAGGAAAACATACATAAGGAAGTTCCGGAACTAAAAAGCTTCCTACCAAAGGATTCAAAAACGGAGTATGAAAACTGGCAAAAACAAAAAGCCTTCCTCATGGTCATGGGGCTTTATCTTGACACAATGTTAAATTTCCTCGTGAGCTGTTAGCCAAGGTATTCGAACAACTATGCATGTATGTATGTATATTGACAAAAAAAAGCAGAAAACGAGACTTTTAAAAAAAGAATACAACAAAAATTTACCAAGAAGGCAAACAACTGGTTTGTGGAATTTTAAGACAAAAAAAAACATTGAAATAAGAGTGGCAGGCGTAATAAGAGACAGCTGAACATTGGTAACGAAAAATATGATTGACGTTGAAAAACAATGATTCGAAGCTCTCGTAGCTTCAAAAGACCGATTGGAAACAAAATTCAATCAAGATTATTCTGCTTGTTTTAGAAATTTTTTTTTATTTTTTAGTTTATTGATATCCAAGAAGCATTCAATTTTTGTTTTGTTTACTGTAACGTGACAGTTGAACTCAAAAGCAAGAATTTTAATATAAATAAATCTTGCAGTTCCCATGCAAAAAAAAATCAAATTTTTAAATCAATTTTCCAACTATTCTGTGCATTATATTGCATAATATTAAAGACGAAAAATATTTGACATGGCTTAAGGTCATCCACTGAGTCAATAACTTACCATTTATAAACTTTAGGCCTAAAATTTGAAAAAAAAAAAAAAAATAAATTTTGTATGCAAAAACCATTTGCATGCAAATAATGCTGTGAGGTGAATACATTTTTTTTTTTTTAACCAACCATACAAAAAACATTTTTACCACCACACATTTTTACAATTGTTGTCAAAGGTCAAACTCTCTATATTGTGTGTCGGCAAAATATCCGAAAAATACTCAGCTAAACAAGTGATTTTTGGAAACTTCGTGGCTCTTTATCTTCTTAGGGATTCACCACAGAGAGATGGACATATGACAACAACTGTTCAAAATTGCAAGCTTAATTTTTCTCGTACGCACCCTTTTTCCTCCGAACAATAGGCATTGAAATAAATCGATGTAAAAAAATTACGTCAAATCTTACACCTGTTCGACACGTGTTTGAGTAGGCAGATAAAACGGCTAATGGTTCAACTATTATGGATATGACTTACAACTTTAAGCAAATGACTTGACTTTTTATGTCGTTGGCTCTTACACTTTAAGTAGCAAGGCTTACGCAGGCCTTCAATCAGAGGGGAGAGGAGGAAGACTCATTCAAAATTTAGAACCTATATAAATCTATAGAAATCAAGCTCTGAGATGCGTTCACAGGAAGACAAATTGTATGAAATATAAGTGTTTTTATGGAGGCTGGATCGAAAACTGTACCCAAGCGAACGAGACGTAGAGACTCTTGGATATCCCAAGACACCTGACACAAGACAACGCAAATCGTTGAAAATTCAAATAAATGCCGAAGCAGATATTCAACGAAAGGCTGACTTGCGAAGAGAGTACCGAATTGCACATAAGATGGTCTATCGTTGTGTGAGACGTGACAAAAGGGTGAGGATAATGCGGAAATCGTTGCCAGAAGAGGAGATATCCGGGAACTGTACCAAATAGCTAAAGATGTGATCGGGAAAAAAGCAACACCAATCATCCTGTAATGGATGTGGATGGCACACTTTTGGAATCAATTGAGGATCAGCTTCGTAGATGGGAGGACCATTTTTGTGCCCTGCTAAATGAGGATTCAGTTGAGCAGAGTGCTGAAATGCCCCAACTAAACGAGATGCGCAGGTCAAATAGGGGTATTGACATCGAACCCCCGTCAGAATCGGAAATCCTTACATCAATAAGTCTCCTCAAAAACAACAAGGCAGCTGGACTGGATGGAAAACCAGCTGACTTACTGAAAGCCGATCCCGTAACAGCCGCTAGTATTTTACATCCGTTGATACAAAGCATTTGGGAAAACGAAAACTATCCCAGCGATTGGAAGGATGGTGTGATTGTTAAGTTGCCATAGAAAGGTGACTTAAAGAATTGCCACAATTGGCGTGGTATCACCGTTTTGTCCGTTTTCCCAAAACTAATGGCAACCATCATTCTCGAGCGAATACAGGATAGAATCGAGTCTACACTCAAGAGGCATCAAACTGGCTTCCGCAGTGGTCGATCGTGTATCGACCATATCAACACCCTGCGTATCGTCCTCGAGTAGTCGATGGAATTTCAATCACCGCTTTACCTCATGTTCGTGGATTTTGAGAAGGCCTTTGATCGAGTCTACCGAGAATGTATATGGAGATCCTTGCTTGGTAGAGGAATTCCACCAAAAATTTTTGCCATTATAAAAGAGTCCTACAACAACGCAAGGTGTTTTCTTTTGCACAATGGGCAGCTATCCGACTCCTTCGTAGTGCAACAGGGTGTGAGAGAAGGGGATGTTCTATCGCCAATTCTCTTCTTGCTGGCGATGGATGACGTATTGACGGCCAGTGTTGGTACAGCTGAGAGACAGGGCATTCAATGGAGACCGTTCGAAAGGCTCAGTCACTTAGATTATGCCGATGACATATGTCTACTGGCAAATAACATCAGTGGGCTGAACGGGATGTGCCAAACACTGCTAGTGAAGCGAGAGTCGAGTGGTCGAAGAATAAACAGCAAAAAGACAAAAATAATACTCACAGGCCGCTCCACACAGCAGCGTATTTTTCTACAGGAGAGGCCAGTTGAAGTAGTGGAACAGTTTAACTACCTTGGCAGTATTGTTTCTGCAAACGGTGGTACGGATCTGGACGTTAAAAGTAGAATAAATAAAGCTCGTGCTGCCTTTGGTACTCCGTCCCCAATTTGGAAATCCAGTCAAATCTCCTTACGCACTAAGTTGAGATTCTTCGAATCCAATGTCAAATCCGTGCTGTTATATGCTTGCGAAACCTGGAAAGTCACGTCTATTATTTCAAAGAAATTGCAGGCTTTTGTGAATCGCTGTCTTCGCCACATCCTAAAGATTCGCTGGCCACAAATAATAACAAATGAGGAATTGTGGCGCAGGACAAGTCAAGAGCGGCTGGACGTCGACATAAGAAAGCGTAAATGGCATTGGATTGGTCACACACTGAGGAAATCAAACGATGAAATTGCAAAACAGTCCTTTGAATGGAATCCTCAGGGTGCACGGCGGGTGGGAAGACCAAGAACAACATGGAAATCAACTGTCTTAGCGGAAGCAGAATCCCAGAGAAAGACGTGGCCACAGCTTAAGTACCTTGCAGCAGACCGTGAAGGATGGAGACGTTTTGTTGACGCCCTATGCCCCAGCCGGGGTTACAGGACACGATTATGATAGCTTACTGTAAATGTTCCCGCTTTTTTAGTATTGATTTTCCGTTTTGAATTATTTTTTAGAAAATGACCCTTCCCGCCTACACGGAGTGAGATAGAAACCCCCTTCAAATCGAATTTCTCTCTTCTCAATCTAATCAATTCGCTATGATTTTATTTTCGCGTGTTGTCCAATGTCCAATCTAAGAACCACCCTTATGTATATGTGCGGGTAAGATCTTGGCAATTAAGTTTTAAAGCAGTTATACTCAGCCGATTGAGATGAAACTTTGCCTACACGCTAAATTTGGATGAAAATGTACGGTAAGCTAAGTTACGTCATTCTAAATACAATAAATGGCGGATCTCAAAAGATGGCGGACTATTTAATTTTTTTATTTTGTTTAGGATATGATATGCGTATCAAATGAAATAGTTTTGTGAGAAGAGTACAAAAATTAATACGAAAAAACATATAAAAATATTCACTAAAAAAACAAATGAATAAATGGTAAAAAAAACATTTTAAAGAACAAGCTTTTGTATTTGAATTGAATAACAAAAAGATTGGCAAATACATCTTCCGCATCACTAGATTCACTTTTATATAAGAAAATTGTTACTTGTTCAATCTTAGATGTACATATTTACCTATTTTAATATAAGGTAATATCACATGACAAGCTTTTATATTATATAGATTGTGAAATGTAATAAGTTGGTGGGTTTGATTCAATTAAGAACTTAATTTCTTCTTTTTAGAGTGAAGTATACTTAATCCAAAAAAGATATTTTGCTTAGCCACCCTAAACTTATTTTTCGATGTATAATATACCAATATATATGATATCTACCTATCTATCAATCTATCTATACATACATATATGCCATTTTGGGGTTTTAGTGATAAGTGGCAACCCTACTCTCGTCCTTCTGCCATCAGTGTTTCTTGGAGACTAGCTACAGAGAGTTTGGCCTATGGCGACAATTGTTCAAAATTGCAAGCTAAATATTTCTTGTATGCACACTTTTTCCCTCCGACCAATAGGCGTTGACGTAAATCAATGTAAAAATTTACATCAAATTTTACATCTGTTCGACAAGTGTTTGGGTAGACAGAAAAACGGTTTTTGGTTCAACACCTCAAAGGTTATTATTTATGTATATGACTTACAAAGTTTTGCAAATTACTTGACTTATTATGTCGTTGGCTCTTCGGCTATAACGTTCCCTCTATTAGACGTCGAGTGCCCAGATGCATATTAGTTTGAAGTGCGATAACTTCTTAACGGTTAAAGTTACGAACAAAATTTTAACTTTTTTTTATGGGAAATTAGCTCAGTTATCTATTTGTAGAACAATATTTTAACTTACAGTTTTCTAGATATTTGGCAATAACTAATTTTCGTGACCTTTGAACCCTTAAAATTGATCTAGACGTCATCGGATATTTGAGAACTTTTCTCAGATTATAAGTTATATACCTCAATCCTAACTTACATACCAAAAATCAGCCTGTTTCTATTTTTTTCCTTGAAAAAGTCTATTCTTACGGCTAAATGCACACTAATAATAATGAATCGTGTTGAAGTGAATCATGCGTACGCAAAGGAATGTGAGCTCCATTCAGAATTATTTATGGAATCAATTCAATGAGAGTGTTTCTTCGTAGTAAATGTGGTGAATGTGCCTGAACACTGTGTTAGGTAATAATAATACAGCGATTTTCTCACAAACGAGCTATATACTTGTGGCTGTTCTGCAGGGACTCATCTGCCAATTGATCATTTCCACCAGAAGATGTCAAACATACAGTGAAAAAAAAAAAAAAAAGTAAACTGGAATGTAGACATTTTTATAAGAATTGCTTGAGAGTAGTACTGAAAGGAACATTCAAATAATTGTTAAGAGTTCCCGGAAATGCCCAATTGGGTATTTCCAGGAATTCTTTACTAGTCGTGTCTGAAGTACAATTTCCTTTGAATGTTCTTTTCAGTATAATTCTAATTCCCAAGAAATTCCTTTCAAATCAGATTCTTTTTACACTCGTACACGTACATCCCAGTCCAAAGCCCAGCTCATGTTTATTTTCCTCTTTTTCTGCATTTCAGGTAATTTGTTTAATTATTTGACGCCTCGTTAAAATGCCCAATTCCAATTTTAAATCTTGATAGGAAATATTTTTCATATCCCTGCCGACTGCCCTTAAGAAAAGCCCTTGTTTTGTTGGTGTTGTATACCTACTTATTTATCACTATTTCAATATAAAATTAGTTAAAAGACAGATTTATTTCTTTAAATTTCATTCTTGCTTGTGAAGTCTCAAGTGCTGGTTTAAATCTCTTGAAATTCAAAACTGTTTAAATTTAATTCACTAATTAATTGTATGATGCTTTGGTTTTATTTTTAGCAAAAAAAAAATGAATCGCTCCTTAAAAGAAGAAGAAAATCAGCATAAAATAATTTGGTATAAAAACATGGACTTAACTTTGAAAAAGTATCAAAATATTATTGATAGTATTGTCGTTTTTTTTAAACTTACATAGTTTTTTTCTAGGAAAATTTCCACTTCCACCTAAACGGGGGATGTAAACCTCCCCTGCCATACGAGATTGTTGTAGTCTTAGTCTTACCTATACACCATGGGTTTTTTCGCTAGTTATATGTGAATTAGCCACCTTATCGTTATTTAAAACTTTTAAAAATCTCAAACGGTCTGGCAGAGTAACGGCCCCCACCCAATAGTCTTGGACACACTTTTTTGTCATCAGGGGGACATTGTCTAGGACTGAGAAAAAAAAATTTGGTTTATACCATTATCCCTTGAGATGACTTTTTATGGTTTTTCAAACGGTCTGGCAGAGTAACGGCCCCCACCTAATGGTCTTGGACCCACCTTTTTGTGATCAGGGGAGCATTGTCTAGGACTGAGAAAAAAAATTTTGGTTCATACCATTATCCCTTGAGATAACTTTTTAGGGTTTTTCAAACGGTCTGGCAGAGTAACGGCCCCCACCTAATGGTCTTGGACCCACCTTTTTGTGATCAGGGGAGCATTGTCTAGGGATGTGTGATCAAAAATTTTGGTTCATACAATTATCCTATAAGTTGATTTTTTTGAGTTTTTGGCGTACTATTACTCACTAAGGCCCCGACTAGGGACTGCAAGACTTTCATTTCTTTCAAAAGCCTCAACACAGCTTTCGTCTCATGTGCTTCATTTTCGGTTAACTTTCACACCCAAAAATTTGCTGTGGGCTCTTAGACTATTTGTTACTGTTGATTTTCTTCTCACAAAGCCATGCTGTTGCTCACATATTATATTCTTGGTATGGAATGCTAAAGTCTCGCACACAACTTGTTCAAAGAGCTTTGGAGTACATGATAGTTTGGATATAGGTCTATAGTTCGAAATATCAGTTTTATCACCTTTTTTAAGAACTGGAGTTAAAAATAAAGTTTTCCATAAACAGAGGAATTTCCCTGATTTAATAGAAAACTCAAATAAAAATTGAAGAGGCTCAGCCAGTATACATATGTCTACACTTTTTCAATAATATTGGGGGAATTCCATCTGGTCCAGATGAAAAATCATCATTTAACGATGAGAGAAAGCCTAAAACAGTACTCTGTTGGACAGCGAAATTGTTGCAACTCGTTTGCGCATAGGAATGCAAATTTCTGAAGTAATCTTCATCAACATCAAGAGGTGTGTCCACAAAAGAGTTACGGAAATTGTTCGCAAAGGCGTTGCAAAAATTGTTTGAAAATTTAAAAGCTCTTATTTACTGGTTCACGTACTTTTAAAAGTATTTTTTGAAGAGACAATTGTAGCTTATGGCTATTTTTGTACTCACTCGTTTTTTTTTTGTATTTTATTTAATTATTTTGTATCCCTTCAAATGACACAAGAAATATGAATAGCTATACTTTCTATCTACTTAAATCAGTAAAATTTAAAAAGATTTAATTTTTTGTAATTTATATTTTTTTCCTCAGAAATGGCTTCAAAGATTTGAATTAGTTTTGTAAGTAGATAACATCTAAATTTTTAAATTCATTAAGTGGGGAGGGAAATAACAAATAGATGATTAAGAAAATCATAAATTTATGTTATGACAGTGATACAAACGTTAACAGAGCAACATAACAGCTCTCGTGATGATATGCGATTTATAATATTTAATGATTTGAGAATGAGCAGCTTATGAGAAATAATAAATATACATAATGTACATTTGAGGTAAACACAGATACAGAAAAAATATGTGAATAAATATACATATAGCGATACTAAAAAAAAAGTAAGTATACACCGCAGTGTACCACACTACTGTTTACCGCAGATACTTGATCACGAATGTTTTAAAATTCTACAACATATGTATGTACATAAAAATGTTTATTCATTTTTATTACTGTTACATAACTCATTTGATGCTTTCGAAAACGTCATTTAGGTCAAAAATGCAATTGCAATTATGTTCTTAAACACAAACGAATATGAAGAAGAAAAACACAAACAATGAGAGATTATTGTTTTTGTTTTTATTTTTGTGGACTTTATTGAAATTAATTCAGTTTTAAAGATTTTTATGACCTTTAGTCCAAATATGCGTTTCGCCCAGGCAAGACAGTTGGGCTCATCAGTTAGATGCTGTCGTTACCCTTCTAAGACGCAATATTTTTGTCGATGATTATCAACACTAATAAAACTTGCAGCACAAAAACACTGCGAAACAAACTGCGAAAGTGTCAACTGTTTGAAAAACCAGAACGAAATTTGTATGCAAAAGAATTATTTTCGATAACTCAGTTTGCTAAAGTTATACATTATTTTCGATAGCATCACAGTGAGCGTGTTCGTAAACATAATTTGCTTGCAGAAATTCGGTTCGACCAACGTCAGTCAGTTTACTTGCAAACGCATTGACATTGAGGCTAGAAACGCACTTGTGATTTTCTGTCGCCGCGACCAAAAAAACGGTCGCAACTCGATGGTCACATGTGCGTTCATTCACGTTGCGGCTCATGTGCTATATTTTTTGCGACTAAATAATCGCGCGACGGAAAATCGCAAGTGCGTTCCTAGCCTAACAAACACGCTTTCTGGCTTGTCAGTTCAATTTGATGTTTTTGAACAAGTAACTTTGGCATACTGAATTATCGAACACAGTGCTATAATTGCTTATGCAGTAAAATTTGTATTTGAGTTTTTGGACAGAAGAATTTGGCAGTTTGCATTTAAGAACATACTGCAAATGAATTTTGGACGCATATAATGTTTTCGATCAAATTGACATTGATTTGACGTTTTCGAAAACAGTATATTATGAAAGAAATAAATATAGGGTCATCCAGAGATGTCAGGAGTTAAAATCAATAGACGCATTATGTGTATGAATAGTTGTGATATTTTTATTTTAGTTTTAAGTTAAGTCCCTGAGGTTAATAATGAAAGTCAATATCATTTCATATTACCAAAATGTTTCCCCCAACTTTACATTTTGGTACTTTTGATAATTGGAATGTTTTGGAAATGGAAAGTTAAGGAATGGACTTATTATAGTTAAAAAAAACTTTCAATTTTTCCCTTATCAAAAATCATCTCAATGACAGTGAAGTGCTGACAGTTTAAAAATGGCAAGACATTCAAAGGATGACTCTTGTTATATGACTTAGACCTTATACATTATTCACTCATTCTAATAAATAGGGCTAAATTGGTTTGAAATCTGTCTGTTTTGTTTAACAAAAAAATATTTATGGAAGCAATATTATATCTATACCCTCTCTAGTCTATTCATAACTTTTTTATTCAACCAAATGAACTTGCGAAGAGCATCAATAAATTTCCTTACATAGGACGTACCTCCTCGTCCTCACACAAATAGCTCCTTTCAATTTGCAGTCTTCTTTCAATGTGCGTCTAATTAAATCATGAATAGGTCTGTTTGCTACTTGTTGTAATTATAGTTGTGGCGTTTATATCCTCCATTTTCCCTTCTTTCCTTATGGCAAATTGCTATCAAAGCGATAAGGAGCGATTCGTTTTTTTTTTTTGCTAAAAATAAAACCAAAGCATCATACAATTTTTTAGTGTATTAAATTTAAACAGTTTTGAATTTCAAGTGATTTAAACCAGCTCGTAAGACTTCACAATTTTAAGAAATAAATCTATCTTGTAACTTTTGTGTTTTTAATTTCCAATTGAAATAACGATAAATAAGTATACAACACCAACAAAACAAGGGCTTTTCTTAAAGGCAGTCGGTAGGGATATTAAAAATATTTCCTATCAAGATTTAAAATAGGAATTGGGCATTTTCACGAGGCGTCTAACAAATAAACAAATTACCTGAAATGCAGAAAGAGAGGAAAATAAACATAAGCTGGACCTAGGACTGGGATAAACGAGTTCATAAAAAGAAACTTATTTGAAAGGAATTTCTTGGGAATTATTAGAATTATTATACTGAAAAGAGTATTCAAAGGAAATTGTACTTCAGACACGACTAGTAAAAGAATTCCTGGAAATACCCAATTGGGCATTTCCGGGAACTCTTAACAATTATTTGAATGTTCCTTTCAATACTTCTCTCAAGCAATTCTTATAAAAATGTCTACATTCCAGTTTATTTATTTTTTGTGTTCACTGTATGTTTGACATCTTCTGGTGGAAATGATCAATTAGCAGATGAGTCCCTGCAGAGAACAGCCACAAGTAGCTATATAGCTGGTTTGTGAGAAAATCATTGTATTATTATTACCTAACACAGTGTTCAGGCACATTCACCACATTTACTACGAAGAAACACTCTCATTGAGTTGATTCCATAAATGATTCTGAATGGAGCTCACATTACTTTGCGTACGCATGATTCACTTCAACAGGATTCCTTATTAGTGTGTATTTGGCCGTAAGAATAGACTTTTTCAAGGAAAAAATTAGAAACAGGCTGATTTTTGGTATGCACGTTAGGATTGAGGTATATAACTAATAATCTGAGAAAACTTCTCATACACTCCTCGTCAACTGAATACGCACAAACATTTTTAATATACTTTATCCATTTTTTCCAAACAGTGATGGTTATTATGCCATCTGTTGATGCTAACTATTCCCTTAAGATGTTAAGCAGATAATTCCGAAAGAATTATCCAAAAACAACCGTGAGTTTTTCTTCAACCACTTGCAAAGTGTTTTATATGCAAAGTAGGAGTTTTTTTTTTTAGTCAACTGAATAGGTACAACGCCATTTTCTTCGTTGTTTATAAGTTTTTTGGAGTGCTTGACAGTTTAAATTAACGATTTTAGTGTTTTCAGTAAAATTTAATTCTTGATTTCAAATTTTAAGAAAAATGGGTAGATCTACGTGTCTTAACAGTGTTGAAAAAGCTAAAATCGATTTACTTAGAGACCAAGGCCTAACTGGACGTGCAATAGCTGATAAAGTTGGCCGAAGTTTTAATGTAGTTTATTCTTACTTGAAAGATAAAGATGCATACGGCAAAAACATGAAGGGAGGTAAGAAAACAGCAACAACAGCAGCTGAGAGACGAAGAATTTTAAGATATGCATCAAATTCTTCTGATTCTGTGGCAAAAATAAAACAAAAAGTCGGCGTAAACGCAAGTTGCTCAACAGTATTAAGAGTAATCAACAACTCAAGCCATCTTAAACGAATGAAACTTAAGAAAAAACCACCACTTGACGAGAGACGGAAAATGTTGCGATTAGATTTTTCAAGACTTCACATGAGTTGGAAAAAAGAATGGTATCACGAGGTTTTTTCTGATGAATAAAAGTTTAATTTCGATGGCCCTGATGGGTTCAACTTCTATTTTCACGACTTAAGAAAAGAAAAAAGATTTTTAAAGCGCCATCATAGTCGTGAAGGAGGTGTCATGATATGGGGAGCAGTCAGTTATTATGGAACAGTTGAGCTCGAGGTTGTAACATCAAGAATGACAGCAGCTGGGATAAAGTAATTTTGGAAAGAAATTTTCCTAAATTTTCTAACATCTTTGGACCCATAAACTGGAACTACCAACATGATAATGCGCCTATTCACTCAGCGCGCATAATAAAAACATGGATAGAGGAGCAACAAGTGCAGTTGCTTCAATGGCCACCGTACTCACCTGATCTAAACATCATAGAAAATGTCTGGGGATGGTTAGTACGCAAAGTTTATGAGGGTGGTCGTCAGTTCGAAGACAAAGAAACCTTAATTTCTGCAATCAAATTAGCGTGGAGCGAAATTTCGTTAAATTACATTAAAAAGCTATACGACTCCATGCCGGATCGAATTTACGAAGTAATTAAAAATAAAGGTGGAAGTACCCACTACTAAGCTTAAACAAAAACTTGTTTCATTCCATTCCAATACCAATTTTAATTTTTGTACCTATTCAGTTGACTCAAAAAAAAACTTCTACTTTGCATAAGTTACACTTTGGAAGTGGTTGAAGGAAAAACTCACGGTTGTTTTTGGATAAAACTTTGAAATTCTGTTATTTATATGTTACGAAAATTTCTACCATCAACAGATGGCATAATAACCATCACTGTTTGGAAAAAATGGATAAAATATATTCAAAAATGTTTGTGCGTATTCAGTTGACGAGGAGTGTATATTCGATGACCACTAGGTCAATTTTAAGGGTTCAAAGGTCACGAAAATGAGTTATTGCCAAATATCTAGAAAACTGTAAGTATAAATATTGTTCTACAAATAGATAACTGAGCTAAATTCCCATAAAAAAAAAATATTAAAATTTTGTTCGTAACTTTAACCGTTAAAAAGTTATAGCACTTCAAACTTATATGCATCTGGGCACTCGACGTCTAACAGAGAGAACGTTATAGTCGAAGAGCCAACGACATAGTAAGTCAAGTAATTTGCATAACTTTGTAAGTCATATACATAAATAATAACCTTTGAGGTGTTGAACCAAAAACCGTTTTCCTGTCTACCCAAACACTTGTCGAACAGATGTAAAATTTGATGTAAATTTTTACATTGATTTACGTCAATGCCTATTGGTCGGAGGGAAAAAGTGTGCATACAAGAAATATTTAGCTTGCAATTTTGAACAATTGTCGCCATAGGTCAAACTCTCTGTAGCTAGTCTCCAAGAAGCACTGGCAGAAGGATGAGAGTAGGGTTGCCACTTATCACTAAAACCCCAAAATGGCACATATGTATGTATATGTAGATAGATTGATAGATAGGTAGATATCATATATATTGGCATATTATACATCGAAAACCAAGTTTAGGGTGACTAAACAAAACATCTTTTTTGGATAAAGTATACTTCACTCTAAAAAGAAGAAATTAAGTTTTTAATTGAATCAAACCCACCAGCTTATTACATTTCACAATCTATATAATATAAAAGCTTGTCATGTGATATAACCTTATATTAAATAAATAAAAAAATATATTAAAATAGGTAAATATGTGCATCTAAGATTGAACAAGTAAGAATTTTCTTATATAAAAGTGAATCTAGTGATGCGGAAGATGTATTTGCCAATCTTTTTGTTATTCAATTCAAATACAAAAGCTTGTTCTTTAAAATGTTTTTTGTACCATATATTCATTTTTTTTTTAGTGAATATTTTTATATGTTTTTTCGTATTATTTTTTGTACTCTTCTCACAAAACTATTTCATTTGATACGCATATCATATCCTAAAAAAAAATAAAAAAATTAAATAGTCCGCCATCTTTTGAGATCCGCCATTTATTGTATTTAGAATGACGTAACTTAGCTTACCGTACATTGTCATCCAAATTTAGCGTGTAGGCAAAGTTTCATCTCAATCGGCTGAGTATAACTGCTTTAAAACTTAGTTCTTAGATTGGACATTGGACAACTCGCGAAAATAGAGAGAAATTCGATTTGAAGGGGGTTTCTATCTCACTCCGTGTAGGCGGGAAGGGTCATTTTTTAAAAAAATAATTAAAAACGGAAAATCAATACTAAAAAAGCGGGAACATTTACAGTAAGCTACCATCATCGTGTCCTGTAACCCCGGCTGGGGCATAGGGCGTCAACAAAACGTCTCCATCCTTCACGGTCTGCTGCAAGGTACTTTAGCTGTCGCCACCTCTTTCTCTGTGATTCTGCTTCCGCTAAGACAGTTGATTTCCATGTTGTTCTTGGTCTTCCCACCCGCCGCGCCGTGCACCCTGAGGATTCCATTCAAAGGACTGTTTTGCAATTTTATCGTTTGATTTCCTCAGTTTGTGACCAATCCAACGCCACTTACGCTTTCTTATGTCGACGTCCAGCCGCTCTTGACTTGTCCTGCGCCACAATTCCTCATTTGATATTATTTGTGGCCAACGAATCTTTAGGATGTGGCGAAGACAGCGATTCACAAAAGCCTGCAATTTCTTTGAAATGATAGACGTGACTTTCCAGGTTTCGCAAGCATATAACAGCACGGATTTGACATTGGATTCGAAGAATCTCAACTAAGTGCGTAAGGAGATTTGACTTGATTTCCAGATTGGGGACAGAGTACCGAAGGCAGCACGAGCTTTATTTATTCTACTTTTAACGTCCAGATCCGTACCACCGTTTGCAGAAACAATACTGCCAAGGTAGTTGAACTGTTCCACTACTTCAACTGGCGTCTCCTGTAGAATAATACGCTGCTGTGTGGAGCGGCCTGTGAGCATTATTTTTGTCTTTTTGCTGTTTATTCTTAGACCACTCGACTCTCCCTTCACTTGCAGCGTTTGGCACATCCCGTTCAGCCCACTGATGTTATTTGCCAGTAGACATATGTCATCGGCATAGTCTAAATGACTGAGCCTTTCGAACGGTCTCCATTGAATGCCCTGTCGCTCAGCTGTACCAACACTGGCCGTCAATACGTCATCCATCGCCAGCAGAAAGAGAATTGGCGATAAAACATCCCCTTGTCTCACACCCTGTTGCACTACGAAGGAGTCGGATAGCTGCCCATTGTGCAAAACAAAACACCTTGCATTGTTGTAGGACTCTTTAATAATGGCAACAATTTTTGGTGGTATTCCTCTACCAAGCAACGATCTCCATATACATTCTCGGTTAACTCGATCAAAGGCCTTCTCAAAATCCACGAACATGAGGTAAAGCGGTGATACGCAGGGTGTTGATATGGTCGACACACGATCGACCACTGCGGAAGCCAGTTTGATGCCTCTTGAGTGTAGACTCGATTCTATCCTTAATTCGCTCGAGAATGATGGTTGCCATTAGTTTTGGGAAAACGGACAAAACGGTGATACCACGCCAATTGTTGCAATTCTTTAAGTCACCTTTCTTTGGCAACTTAACAATCACACCATCCTTCCAGTCCCTGGGATCGCTCTCGTTTTCCCAAATGTTTTGTATCAGCGGATGTAAAATACTAGCTGCTGTTACGGGAACGGCTTTCAGGAATTCAGCTGGTATTCCGTCCAGTCCAGCTGCCTTGTTGTTTTTCAGAAGATTTATTGCTGTATGGATTTCCGATTCTGACGGGAGTTCGATGTCAATACCCCTATAGGACCTGCACATTTCGTTTAGTTGGGGCACTTCAGCACTCTGCTCAACTGAATCCTCATTTAGCAGGGCACAAAAATGGTCCTTCCATCTACGAAGCTGATCCTCAATTGATACCAAAAGTGTGCCATCCACATCCATTACAGGATGATTGGTGTTGCTTTTTTTCCCGATCACATCTTTGGCTATTTGGTACAATTCCTGGATATCTCCTCTTCTGGCAGCGATTTCCACATTATCTGCGAGTCCATCTACTTTCACCCTTTTGTCACGTCTCACACAGCTATAGACAATCTTATGTGCAATGCGGTACTCTCGTCGCAAGTCAGCCTTTCGTTGAATATCTGCTTCGGCATTTATTTGGATTTTCAACGATTTGCGAAGCTCGATCTTATCCCAGGTGTCTTGGGATATCCAAGAGTCTCTACGTCTCGTTCGCTTGGGTACAGTTTCGGATCTGGCCTCCATAAAAACACTTTTAATTTCACCCCACATCTCATCAATTGTTGAATTCTGGATTCCGTTTAGTGACGAGGCTCTGTCGTTAAGGGTGGTGACATAGTTTCGACATATGTTGGGGTCATTTAAAGCATTCGTAATGAATTTTGAGCTCCTTGCTGCATCCTGCGCTGGTCTTTGTACGGCAGTGGTTCGTAGTTTAAGTCTCATCAGAACCAAATGGTGGTCGTTTCCCACACCGGCATTTCTTATACTCCGGACATCACACATAGACTTCCTCCACCGCTGCTGAATCATGATATGATCAATTTGGTTTTCGGTTTGACCATCCGGATGCACCCAGGTAATTTTGTTGCACGTCTTATGCTTAAATTCAGTCCCACCTATAACAAGTCGATTCGCGTTACAAAAGTCGACAAGCAAGTCACAATTTTCATTCCGTGACCCCAAGCCATTTCTTCCCATCATGCGTTCCAGTCCGTATATAATTGTCTGAACCGACTTGGGCATTAAGGTCTCCCATAACGACTATGATGTCGGCTCTCGGAACACTACTGTAAACCGAGTTAAGATGAGTGTAGAACGCGGTTTTGTCTTCCTCGGTCGCTTCATTTGTGGGGGCGTAGCACTGAATAATTGTGACGTTACGAATTGTTGAACGAAACCTTGCTGTCATTAATCTCGCAGAAATGGGCGCCCATGAGATCAAACTACGACTCGCTTCTTCGTTCAACATGATTCCGACACCATGCAGTCTTTGGCCACCCTCTCTTTCATCTTCGCCGGAATACAGCATTCTCGTCTGTCCAGTGTCTGATCTGTATTCAGCTCTTCCTCTCCACTTAGTTTCGCTTATGCCCAGGATACTGATCTTTAGGCGAAGCATTTCACGCTCAACCTACTCGTATCAACCATCGCTGTACAAGGATCGAACGTTCCATGCTCCGATTTCCGTACATATGCGGTAGCCAAAAGTATTATTTGCGCTTCTAGAAAGACTTCTTCTATTTGTCAGCAATTCATTTATTACTATGGCGTCTTGATTGGCGCTCGTACATGAAAGATGCCGCACCCCCAAATCCGATGTGCGGTTTACTGCAACTGAAGCTACAGAAGGATTTTCTATAAAAAGATTACCTCTTGGGGACTCATTTCCATTTGTTGTCATAGTTCATGTATTTGCATATATCCTTCCACCATGGTGTTTTCCAAGATATGATTAATAACATGCATAAGCTCAGATTTGACAGGCACACCCGCCTTTTGTATGGTCAGACACATAACTGCTCGAGGCCGCCCACTATGGGAAAACAGACGCCTTTTGTAGCCGCCCAATATGGGTTACAGACGCTACCTGCTGCTGCCGTTGGCCTTTTACCAAAAAAGCTCCTCCGCCACCAGACTATCATGCCGTTGACCGCTGCCTGCAGTTCATCCGTCTTAAGGGGGTTTTTAACCATCCCAAGGACAAGTTTGTGCCCTGACCAGCAAAGCTGGGTTGTCTGCTTATCCCGGCATCCATTTGGTCCCCCTCACGTTAGTGTTACCCGCCCTCTACCACACGGAGGTGTGCATAGGGATTTTCCTATCACTGAGCCTAGGGCCATATGGCGTCCTAGCACTCTCAAGTACTTTTAGACGGCAAAGTAAGCTATAGCTTTTTTTTTTAAACCACAAAGTCCATTATCCATAGTAGGGTCTTTAAGTGGTACATTATTTTTTCAAAAATGATCAAATGCTCTGATTTTTGTTCGCATGTTATAAGAATCAACCTAAGCCCAAAAATTGTAACTTAAAGTAAAGAGAGAGAGACGAAGAAGAAGAAAATCCTACAGTTTTGTCCTTAACATTTTGTGTTTAATTGTTCACCATATTGCCTGAAAGGTATCCGCAAATCATCCTAATTAAGTGTTTTACAAATGTGAGTGGGTTTTTCTCAATATAGAAACGGGGATGACATTTTTTATTTTTGAGTTCGATGAAGTATTATAAAGAAAGCCTAAATCCATATTTTCGACCATCAACCCATAACAGGATTGCCACTATCTTCAATTACACTAAATAAATCCGCATTTTTAATTTTATCAAAAAAACATATGCATTTCTGACAAGAAGAATAAGTTCTACAAACTCTACATGTTTTGTATATTTAAAGCTGTAACCAATTATAAGCAAAAAATCGAGCTCAAATATTTTGTATTCAATTTTTGTTCTGTGCTACGTAAAAATTTTCTCCTTAAAGTTCTTTAAAAATCGTTAACTTACAGTTTTATCTGAATATTTTTCAGTTCAAACAGCAAAATTTTACCTACCCTATTTTCTTGTTTGGAATCAATTGCAAGCCTTGGTTGTTAATTGCGAAAACAGAATTTACTCTTTCACTCAAGATGGTGAAAGCTTGCAGAACAAGTATAATCACGTATCTGACATGCAAAGCAACGTTTATATATGTATTTGAAAACTCAAATTAATACATGCTCGCACTTTACTCTTATAAGCTGCTATTAAAAAAAAAAAATTTAACTAATTAATTAATTTTAATTTTATTTCAATTTATAAAGTACAAACTTAGAAATAAATACAAAGATTAAAAAACATGGCTCATAGGCCGTCTGCCTGTTTGAGTTCTATGCCCTCAATATTATGTTAGGAATCGATTAATCAAAAATAAAGATTGATAGTCGACATCATTTCTAATGATTTACAATTTTTTAACACATCCGTTAAAAGTATAAAAATCAAATAGGTACTTGACAACATTGATCTCGAAAAATGGATTTTCAAACAAATTTTGATCCAAAAACTATCACATTAATCAAAAAGGCCTCAAACATGGGTAAAATAATTTTTTCTTAACTTTCCAAAAATATAAAATTTTCTAAAATTAAATATTATTCTGAGTTTTTTTCAAATTATTTCTTTCTGCTTTCCCGTTTTTGACTTTTAAACGTTCATATTTCCATTCTTTTAATTTTCCGAATTTTTCATTACAAATACGACTTTCTTGTTATTGCAAAATCTATCGAATACAGAAAAAAACATCTTTCTACCTCTCCCCGTTAAGAAAATAGCAAAACCCAAGTTCACTCATAAAACCAAGATGGCGAAACCCCTTGGATTTAAGCTTTCTATAAAGTACTCTAACGATACCAAGGAAAAAATGTCTTCCCTAACGTTTTGTAAAATTCCCATAGGAGCTTTGACTAAATATACTGGGCTTTAAAATTTGTTTAAGACTTGCTTTATTGACAATGACTCAGAATTCCGAAAATTCTTTTATAATTTTAATAAATGATGTGCCTTTTTACTTGCGATATAGGTACTATAGGGCAAGTTTTGGATTCGTGCAAAAAAAAAATTTCGAGATAACAATCAAACATGACATTACGATGATAGAGAACACGAAAAAAGTGGGTGGCACAATTCTGTCTGTCTGTCTGTCTGTCTGTCTGTCTGTCTGTCTGTCTGTCTGTCTGTCTGTCTGTCTGTATGTACCTCAACCTACAGCCTAAACTACTGAAGCGATTTTCTTCAAATTTTGAACTTAAGGTTTTTTTGTAACTCTCCAGAGGGGAAATTGAAATTTTTTTTTTAGCTCAAAAAATAACGGTACTTGCCATACAACCGTTAAGGAAAAGCTTAATTATCTCAAAAACGGCTCCAACGATTTTAATAAAAAAAAATCAGTCCATTATTGTAGATATGGTGTACCTTTTAGTAAGAAAAAAAATCACCAAAAACATTTATTAACGGTACCTGCCATATAACGGTTTTTTTGATTTTTGGTTTTCTCATTAACCACTCATCCGATTTCAATAAAATTTTTTTCACAAAAGCTTTGTTAGAATATTAATAATACTGCATACCAAAATTTTGGAAAAAATAAATTTTGGCCAATTTCACGAAAGACTTTTAATTATTTAAAAGGCAATTAAGCCTTTAAATTATGCTCTTTGGCTTCACTGAATACTCTTAAATTAAACAAGATTTTAAATGCCTTTATAAGCTAAAAGCTCGTTTTCGTCTCATTTAATTTTTAAAGTCTATTTCTTTTAAGCCTTTCCAGTCAAAAACTGATTTTTGCTGTCAGAATAACTGTTCCCTCGTCCCTAATGCTTTTCTTAATTTGTATACCTACACTTCGCACGTGGGAGGGAAATTTTTGTATCCAGGGATGTGTGGCAAACTCAGTTAAACTAAAATATCCTTAAAATTCTACATTGGTGAAACTGAAAAATTTTAATGGTCTGATAAAATTTAGAAGGAGTTAAGATAAAGGCAATTTTAATGTTTGATTAGGAAATTGAATAGACCGGATAATGAGGATTATAATGGAACAATTACGTGCAATGGTTTTTAATAATAATAATAATAATAATTTTAACTATATGCCTGTAAGACCTCAGGTCTTTTAAATACAACCTGAATTGAATAAATATAATAAATTTGGTGGTGGTGCAACAGCTCGTTGAGAACCAGGGCCTAGTGACTTACAACTCTCAACCATTCCTGTGTGCGTGTAGTTGACAGGAATGGAGGGAACCTACAATTTTTTGCACTTATTCATGACAAGTATACTCTTGGAGGATTTTTCAGTTCCTCGCAAAAGGCAGTAGGTACCTACCTCGGAAAAAATATTTCTGTTTTTAGGTGGAAGCGGCTGGGAATCAAACCCAGACCTTCGGCATGACAGTACAACGCGCGCGATTGTTTGGCCCATGAACATGCTTAAAGCCGAAAATGCTACTAAATCGACCCATTGTTTTTGAGATATTTTTCGTATAACTCCACTATTTAGCCGAACTTGACAATTTTACACTTTAAGTTTTAAGTTCAAAATTAAATTTTCTTTTGAAGTGGATAGTTTAAAATATTTTATAAAAAATTTAAGCAGGAAAGTTAAAGATAAAAAAAAAAAAAAACAATATAAAAATCAAAGATTTCTAAATTACGAATTACTTTTTTGAAGCAAAGCCAGACAAAATAAAAAAGAGACCAATGGCTTGGCTCCCTGAAATGACGCCATAGGAAATTACGCCAAAAAATAAA
This sequence comes from Dasysyrphus tricinctus, assembly GCA_963921185.1. NCBI lineage: Eukaryota > Metazoa > Arthropoda > Insecta > Diptera > Syrphidae > Dasysyrphus > Dasysyrphus tricinctus. The sequence continues at coordinate 189,156,123 of OY992532.1, read as the reverse complement.
AATGGAAAAAAGGCCCAAAATTCTCCATACAATGTTATGGCTTTTTTCCTAGGAAAAGGAACCCAAAAAGTTTGGCGTAAATTCCGGAAATTTAGGTTATTTTTTCCAAAATCTTCTTGGCCTTTTTTCCTTTAAGAATATTGAAAAAAGACCAAATTTTTTTCTCTTGGAAAAAACGCCAAAAACTTGCTTTTGGCCTTTTTATAAGACCAGAAATTGTGGCAGATGTCCTTCAGGTTTACATTAAATATTACAAAATGTATGCTCTGTTAACATAAATTGACAAATTGAAATAAACAAAGCTATAAGAAGATGTGTTGTTTTAAATGTGTTCTACAAATCAAATGCACAAGTATGATATAATAAACGGCGGGGGGGGCGCGTTCGCGCTACCGTTCACCGTTGCCACCGCGCTCTGGCCGGGCCGCAGCGCACGCGCTAGCGTTCGCCGTTGCCGCGGCACGGTGCGGCCGGCGCGGTGTAGCCAGCGCGCCCTACGCACCGAGGCAACGGCGAACGCTAGCGCGAACGCGCCCCCCTTCCCCCCCGCCGTTTATTGTATCATAGGTACTTGTGCATTTGATTTGTAGAACACATTTAAAACAACACATCTTCTTATAACTTTGTTTATTTAAATTTGTCAATTTATGTTAACAGAGCATACATTTTGTAATATTTAATGTAAACCTGAAGGACATCTGCCACAATTTCTGGTCTTATTTCCAAAATAAATTTGGAAAGGACCATTGGCATTTTGGTCCTACTTTCAACATTGCTCAACAGTGATGAGACTTATGTCATTTGAAAGGTCATGAGGAGTACTTTATTTCATTATATGGCAGCCAAGTCGAAATCGAGCGCAAAAGTAGTGTTTTGGTCTATTTTATGAAAAAAGTACTTTAAAAATTGAAAAAAAATTTACAGTAAAATGGCAACACTTACAAAAATGATTTTTACCTCTTTTGAAAGTCAGGAGTCTGTTCTAGTATCTAGTTTTTAAATAAAGTATTTTCTACCAATAGTTTTCGAAAAAATACTTTTAAACTCAAAAGCAATGAAAAAAAAAATGTAAAAAAAAAATATATTAAGTCTACTAATTGTTTCACTATTGTGATATAAAGTTCAAAGTTGGCTTGTCAAAACACTGCCTCTATTTATTATGTATCAAACACTGAAAACCAAATAGTTTTATCCTTTCTAGTTTCGGAGAAAATTGAAAATAACTATAAGAATTTTTATGTTTGAATATTTACGTTTAATTTTCTTGAGGTAAAACCTGGCCTAATGCTAGTCAAATACATCAGTAATAAAACCTGTGAACGCTCTTCTGTTTTCATTCTATGGCAGGTTAGTTCAAACAAAACTTTGATGTTGTTTTAGTTGATGTTATTGGTTTGATGTTTATAGTTATAAAGTTACTTATGTAATTACAAATAAAAAACAAATTATTATATTTTTTTTAAGTAAACATAATAGATTTTTATTTCGATTCGAGAAGGCATAACATAAAATATAATGAAAAAATATAAATATAAAAATTAAATTAGTGTTTGATACATAATAAATAGAGGCAGTGTTTTGACAAGCCAACTTTGAACTTTATATCACAATAGTGAAACAATTAGTAGACTTAATATATTTTTTTAACATTTTTTTTCATTGTTTTTGAGTTTAAAAGCATTTTTTCGAAAACTATTGGTAGAAAATACTTGATTTAAAAACTAGATACTAGAACAGACTCCTGACTTTCAAAAGAGTTGCCATTTTTTTGTAATATTTTTTTTCAATTTTTAAAGTACTTTTTTCATAAAATAGACCAAAACACCACTTTTGCGCTCGATTTCGACTTGGCTGCCATATAATGAAATAAAGTACTCCTCATGACCTTTCAAATGACATAAGTTTCATCACGGTTTCGCAATGTTGAAAATAGGACCAAAGTCTATACAAAAGTGCCCATGGTCATTTAACCAAAAAATTGATCTTTTTTTGGCGTTATTTCCATTTAAAGTTTTAGGATCTTTTTCCAAAAGTGTGGCGTCATTTCCACGTTTTTTGGCGAATTTTCCTTTTTAGTTTTGGGCACTTTTTCCAAAAATTTTATGCCAAACATTTTTGGGCTTTTTTTCCAAAACTCTTTTTGGCGAAATTTCCTATGGCGTAATTTCAGGGAGCCCAATGGCTTTAATATGGCAAGAAGTAGTTTGTATTCAAAATTAACAGAGATATGCCCATTCAAACTTTACCATTTCAAATAATATTTTGAAGTTTTAGCCCGAAAGTCCCGTTTGTATTGATACAATGTGACGTGTGTGAAGTTCGCATAACATTTTTGAGCTAGACCAATGGGGCCAAGGCAGGAATTTGCAGTTTTTATGCATTTCTATTCCGGAGTTTGCAGTTCACCAAATAGTGGGTGTAACCGACTGTACTCTGCTAACTTCACTGTGAAGTTAGCAGTGCTTATCCTTTTCTCAGCAACCGGGCTAGCTATGAATCTGAAATAAGGCTCTGAATTTGCAGTTTAATTTGCAGTTCAAGAAAAGGAAAAAAACAAATTTTTAAATCCTTACATAAAAAAAATTTCATACTGTACTGCTAACTTCACTGTGAAATTAGCATAAAACTCCTTTTCTCAGCAACGGTGATACTTAGAAATTTGCAGTTAGGCTCCAAATTTGCAGTTTAATTTGCAGTTCAAGAAAAATTAATGTCCAAATTTTGAAGTCCAAATTTGAAAAAAAAAAATCGAATAAATTCATTTTTCACTGTTAACGTCACTGTGAAGTCAGCAGTGCATACCCATTTCTCAGCAACTGAGCCACCTAGAAAATTGCAGTTAGGGTCCAAATTTGCAGTTTTTCATTTACTTCATGAAAAAATGCAGTTCAAATTTTTAAGTCCAAATTTGGCAGAAAAATCGATAAATTCACTTTGAACTATTAACATCACTGTGAAGTTAGCAGCACATATCCTTTTCTCAGGAACTGAGCTAGCTAGAAAATTGCATTTAGGGTCCAAATTTGCAGTTTTTCATTTACTTTAAGAAAAAACAAAGTTCAAAAATTTAAGTCCAAATTTAGAAAAAAAAAATCGAAAGATTCATTTTTCACTGTTAACGTCAGTGTGAATTAGTAGTACATATCCTTTTCTCAGCAACCGAGCCAGATAGAAAATTGCAATTAGAGTCCAAATTTGCAGTTTTTTAGGCACTTCAAGAAAAAGCTAAGCGCAAATTTTGAAGTCCAAATTTGACAAAAAAAAATTCGGAAAATTCACATTGCACTGTTAACGTCAGTGTGAAGTTAGCAGTACATACCCTTTTCTCAGGAACTGGGCTAAGCGAAGTTATGCCCCAGGAAATTAGGCCCCAAAAGAAAAAAGAAAATACGGCCCCAAATTGGGGTAATTTTTCATAATGAAACTATGCCCCAACGAAATAAGGCCCCATCGAAATGAAAAAAGGCCCCAAAAATTTTTAACATAAAATATTAAGGTTTCTAAGCTCCACTTTATTTTGTTTAAGCATGTCTTGAGCCATTATCTTTGCTCCAAAAAAAGTTATGCGCAATTTAGAAAAAAATTAAAAATCTTCGATTTTTCAATTTTCTTAGGTTGGTTTTTGTTAAGTTTTCGTGCTTTAGTTTTTTATGAGATATAAACTTTCAATTTCGATAAAAAACATAATTTTTAACAAAAAGTTTTTTTGTCAAACTCGGCTCAGTTTCCAAGTTATATCAAAAATATTGAAAAGTGGCCAGTGTGACCAATCTCTCGGAAACGCATCGGTTAATTTAGTAGCATTTTCGGTATTAAGCATGCTCGTGGGCCTAACAAACATATTCAATTATAAAAACCCTGGGCCGTAATTGTTCCTTTTTAAAAGGTCTATTCGATAGCCTCTTAAGAGGCCTCCGGACAAAAGTTTGATCTCAAATTCAAAGATTTTTATCTTCGAAAAAAAAAAACGAAAATGTTTGTTTGTTTTGAATCGATCATACTTACGGTGACCATCAGTTCATTATAATAATGAACTGTTCTGTATTTGAAGATGTTGTTCATTATTAATTATTTTGTACACGAAAACATATGTATAAATGTTCTGTATTTTATTAGTTGTTCATTATTTCTTTAACTTTGTTCAAAAACAATAACGCACACATTGGGAAGGTAAAGATGTAATGAAAGAAACTGATGATGCTGACGTGCCCTTAGTTAGTGAACGAAGAAATAATAAATCTAGTACAAATTTATTTTTCCTTGCCACCCTCTAGCGCTTTTGGCATCATCTATCAAGTCAAAAACTATTCATTTGATGAATACATTAGCTGTCTGTGAACTGTGTGTTGTCTGCGTGTACGCTGAAGAATTGAGGTTTGTAATATTGAAAAATTATCTTAGCTTACCCTGATGCCACTCAGGAGGAAGTGTGTATTTAATAAAGAATTGAAAAACCAGTACAAATTCTTGACCTAAGTTTTTAAGTTTTTTTTATTTCTAAGTTTGTATGTAAAGCCTATGTATATGATGCTGATGCGAAACGAAATTTTTAGTTGTTCTCCAACAAGGCAACGAAATGCTTACGAAAACGAAGCGGAAAAATATTCATTGACAGTTGCACAAATTAAAAAAATTAAAGCAAAGGCAAATGCAAACAAAATTACAAGCAGCCAAGCTGTAATGAAAGAAACAACAAAAATAAACACGAAAAAAAAACAAATTTCATTTTTTCACACACAATTATGGTCTGGGTAATTAATTGTGTGCGAAAAAAGAGTGTAAACTTCTCCAAATAATCTGCTACAACTATCTATTTCGCTCATCGAACAGCGTACTGCAGAACGAAAAGTAGAACTAAATTTATAGTTTATGATTTCGTTGTCATTTTTGTATGGGATTTTTCGTTTCGCATCAGCAGCGTACTAAGCTTAAAGCAAAGACTGAATTGATTAGAGCTTTATATTATGTTTATTCTATTTTAAGTTGAGCCATTTTTCCTCAGAGGGGATACATTTATTGTTAAATGGGAGAAATGATTGAAGATTGAGTTGAATTTTGTTTCTTTTTTCTTTTGTTCATGTTATGTCCGTGAGTGACATACAAATAATAATAAATTCACAGCAACCAAAATATATTAAAAGCAGTTTTTATTAAATGAATTAAAAGGCAACTACTACTGTAGACAAAAGTATAACTGATCATCGGCAAAAATTAAAAGATAGATGTTGTTTAGAATCAGTCCAGCCAACTGAAATACAGGGTTGGTATTAAGTAAGTTGTCGAATGATGTAGTTTTCATTACTCCAACACCTCCTTCACTTAAGCGGTATCGTAGTCCTTCATCCATGCAGGTGCAATGACAGTTCGTCCTGATGAAGTCACTTGTCTTGGTTCAGGAGTGTGGGATCTTGAAGGAAAACCCAAAAACTCAGAAGTTTCTGAAGTTGATCCTTCGATAGCATCTTCAAAGTCGGCTGTGATATCTGGATCCGAATCCTCATTGACTATGTGTGGAACATCTTGTAGCAAATTAGGTGGTTTATTAACTTCAAACATATCCATTAACTCGAGAAATAGGTTTGTTGAGTTCTCTTCGATGCTTGGAGAATATCGGTTTTTTATTTGATTCGTATGAGACCTGATAAGTTTTGATTTATTTCCGTCATTTATAAGGACAATTGTAGTTGACGGTTCCTTTACGTTCGATGATGGTTCCTGGAACCCAGTATTCTTTATTATTGCGATAGATTTTGGCATAGATACTATCACCTGCAGTGAAATGTCGTTCTTTGGCACCATGATGTTTATTGTACTGGATATTCTGTTTGTCGTTACGTGTTGTAGGCGGATTTTCTTTTCGCTTAAGTAAATCCAACGAAGTTCTTATTTTACGACCAAGGAATGCTTCTGCTGGCGATTTAAAATTAGTCACATTGCGATTGGGTGTAGAACGATAAGTCTGTAGGAATGTTTCAAGGTTCTGCTGACTTGTTCCTTCCTGCTTTAACTTTTTTAACGATCGCTTTAGAGTATCTACGAAGCGTTCTGCCTGGCCGTTCGATTGTGGATGAAACGGAGCAGTTCGTAAGTGTTGGATTCCACGTGATTTGATGAAGCTTTGGAATTCAGCACTAATGAATTGAGTTCCATTGTCCGAAACTAGTTGTTTACAATCACCATATCAGGAAAATAATTCATTTAATAAGAACTTCCAACCACTTTGAATATGAATCCACAATGACAAAATAGTAAGTTCCGTCGCAAGGACCCGCAATGTCGATGTGAATGCGATCCATTGGTGCTGTTGTAATTGGCCATGACTCGAGAGTTGTTTTTACAGGAGACTTTGCTGCACTGGCACAGGCATGACATTGATGAACGAATGATGTAATGTCTTCGTCGATTTCCGGCCAATATACATGACATCTGGCAACGGTTTTCATTTTGTCAATACCTGGATGGCCTCGATGAAGTTGTTGCAAAATTCTCTTTTGAAAACACGCTGGTATGATTATGCGGTCTTTAAACATTATGCATCCATCGACGACAGCTAATCCTTCTCTCTTGGCATAATATGGTGAAATTTGTGGTGGTATAGGGAACTTCCATCCAGAGGTCAGGTTCTTGATGACTGTTTGTAAGATTTTACAATTTGATGTTGCTTGTTGTATCATTTTGAAGTTAACTGGAAGCGTGTTGATTGTGTCGAGCAGATTAACTTTGAAATCTTTTTCAAATTTCGTTGAAGCTATGACGTATTCTTCGTCCAAATTTGTTTTGGTGTTGATTAAACGTGAAAGTACGTCTACGAATCCGAATTCTTTTGTTGAAATATATTTGATATCGAAATCGTACATCATCAACGTTAACGCCCACCTCTGTTGGCGGTGTAAATTGGTATGCCTTTCTTACTGCCGAATATTGCTAGGAGGGGCTTATGATCGGTGAGAAGCAGAAACTTACGTCCAAAAATCATCCTGTGAAACTTCTTAACGGCAAAGATGAGTGCAGCGGCTTCTTTCTCTATTTGACTATAGCTGGTCTCAGCTGAAGTCAAGGACCTGGCTGCATGTGCGATGACTTTCTCATCACCATTCGGAAAAATGTGTATAATGCATGCCCCCATTCCAACATTTGATGCATCTGCTGCGACTTTTATAGGCAATGCTGGATTTTAATGAGTGAGCATAAGATCAGAGGCGAGAATAGATTTGAATTTGGAAAACGACTTTTGACATTCCTCAGACCATTTGAATGCAACATTTTCTCGAAGCAAATTATCTAATGGTGCACGAATTTCTCTCATCTGCTTTACAAATTTCCCATAGTAATTCACGGCTCCGAGAAATGATCTGAGCTCGGTGATATTTCTTGGTGCTGGCATCGTATTTATTCGATTAATTTTGTCGACTCCAGCGAGCATTGCGTCCATCAACTGTTGAAAGGCTCCTGGCGCAGATTTGACTCCAGGCGCAAGCCTATTGAAAGTGAACAACCCCTTGTGGGTGTTGATGGTGAGTAGCTTTCTGGATTGAGGTGTGACGGAGACCTGTAGATACCCATCTGCCAAGTCGATGTGTGTGTAGTATGGACTGTTGGCAATTTTCGCAAATATTTCTTCTGGCAAAGGAAGTGGATACTGGTGGGACTCTAGTGATTCAGACCCGATGAGTAATCTCCGCAAATTCGAACGCCTCCAGATGCTCTTTTGACGACCACAATAGGTGCTGCCCAGTCTGAATAATCAACTGGGGATATGACATTACGGTCTTGAAGTCGCTGGAGTTCATCTTCAATGAGTGGTAGGACTGAATACGCAACTGGTCGCTTTGCCCTGAAGATTGGTGTTGAATTTTGTCTTAAATGAAGATCTACTTCTGTTTTTGTGCATACTGATGAATCTTCTTTGAACAACTCCGCATATTGCTTTTGAATAATGTCTATTGCAGAGCGCCGGTCATTGTCTGATGGATGAATGATTCGACTGCAAAGTGCACTGATCGGCTGGTTCCATAAATTGAAGATTTCGCAAAGATCAGTAGCTAAGATATTTAAGGAATTAATATTTGAAACGAAAAGTTTACATGATTTAACTTCCCCGTTGAGCTGAATATCGCATAAAAATTCAGCTATTAATTTGATTTCGTCCAACGAGGCACTCTTTGCTTGACATCCCTCAAGTTTTGATCCAGGCTGACCCAACTTTTTCCAGGTGGAAATGTCGACCATGCTGATGTCAGATCCCGTGTCAATTTGTAGCTTAGTTGATTGCAGTTCCATGTTATTATTTAGACGAATATTGACTGACACATATTTTCGTCGTTCGGCATGACTGACGCAATTGACTTTCAAACGGATTGACTTGTTTCTTGGCGTAAACTTTTTACGGTTGTGATGTTGTTTGTTTCCTTCGACTACTTTATCATCTTTTTGACTGCGTGTTTTGGAAAAACAGTTGCAATATCCTTCCTTATGACCAATTTTTTTACATTGCTGGCATTTATGTTCTCTAAATGGACAATCACGAGAAAAATGCATTTCGCCGCAACTCCAGCAGGGAGACTTTGGTTGACTACTTTGTTGTTGACTGCTTGGCTGATGATTGCTTTGTAGCGTGCTACTTTGTTGATGCTTTGGCTTCGACCCTGATGGAATGAACTTTTCTTTTCTTATAGCATTGACTGATGTGACTGATGTTGATGCATTTTGGATTAGAGCTGTATCCTGTTTAAGGTTTATGTATTTTTGGACACCCGACAGCAGCTTTGTTAAATCCAAATAAATTGGCATCTTCCTCCAACGATGAAAGCAGTTTTGTGCGAATGTCTGCCTCGGCTGATGACTGTAAGCCTGTGACGAAGACCAAGCACTTGAATTGATTGGCTTTCAACTCACCTAGCTTGAAATCTTCACATGACTTATTTACTCTAGCTGCATATGTAGTAAAATCTTCTGAAGGATTTTTTATTGTCTGCAAGCAGCGGAAGCGAGCACTGAAAATGGATTCTGGAGCACCAAACAAAGTCTTGAGGGTTTCAATTGTTTCTGCAAATGGAATGTCTCGGGAATTTTTCGGTAGAATGTATGACGCATATTTTTCGTGAGCGATTGGATTTAGTTTTCTCATCAACAATCTAACTTTTGAAGCGTCATCTAGGTGTTTGCCGTCAACTTTGAAAATGTCCTCGTGTCGACAATACCATGACTCAAAAACAATTCCATTTACTGGGTCGTAGCAAAACTCTGAGATGCTGTTTGCTAACGTATCCATAAGAACCTCTGGTTTTTCATTCAGTGGACTCAATGATTGTCGTCCACCTTCTCCTTCTAGGAGTGCTTTCAAGAGTTTGGATTGAATATCCAACAGTTCGAGAATTTTTGTTTCATTTGTGGTCATTTTCGATGAGAAACAAAATGGCGTCGCACAATGAAATTAGATACGTTTCTTACCAAGATACTTTTTTCTGAAGAAAAAAAAACTTCGTTTGGTTCTTATTATGAGATGACTTTTCCTCGTCGCCAATTGTTATGTCCGTGAGTGACATACAAATAATAATAAATTCACAGCAACCGAAATATATTAAAAGCAGTTTTTATTAAATCAATTAAAAGGCAACTACTACTGTAGACAAAAGTATAACTGATCATCGGCAAAAATTAAAAGATAGATGTTGTTTAGAATCAGTCCAGCCAACTGAAATACAGGGTTGGTATTAAGTAAGTTGTCGAATGATGTAGTTTTCATTACTCCAACAGTTCATTATTCAGCTTTCTAAAATATGGTCACCGTAATCATACTTCATGATGGTTAATTCCGAAGAAAAGCCATTTGGCAATTAGTTTTACTAAAAATTCTAATTATTTGAAAATAACGTCTTTTTATTGGAAAAAGGACCTCTATAGCAGCGGTTCCCAAAGTGTGTTCCGCGGAACCCTGGGGTTCCGCGGGAGAGTTTTCAGGGTTCCACAAATTTCTTGAAGTATAAAGAGTAAAACACAAACAATAAAAGAAAAATAAGAACAAAATTTCCACAAAAAAAATTTTAACAACATGTTTTTTTGGAGCATATATTTTTTAATCGAAGTGTGAACTTCAGGATCATAAACTATTTCATTGGGGAACATGCATTGATATATGCAGCGGCGGAGCCGCAGCAATGGTAAGAAAGGTTAAAGGGGTTGTTTCAAATACTAAAAACTTTGCTCCTAGAAGTACCAGCAGTCACTGTATTTTCCATCGCTATGCACTTGTTATGAAAATAATGCCAACTGATTTAAAAAAAAAATTCTCGGTGAAGCTGTGAAAATAGTAAATTTTGTAAAGGGTCGTCCTTTCCAATCGTGATTGTTTAAATTTATGTGTAAAGATATGGGCAGTCAGTCCGAATCGCTTCTTCTTCATACTGAAATCCGATGGCTTTCCAGAGGGAAAGCTTTATCCAGGTTATTTCAACTTCGTGATGAGTTGAATGTGTTCAAACTGGAAAAAAATATGTCTTCAACTGCAAACCTCATGATGAGCAATGGATTACGAAATTAGCTTATATTGCAAACATTTTCGAGAAGATCAACGATACTGCTACAGCTCTGCAGGAAAAATCAAGTACAGTATTTTTGGCGAGAGACAAACTGGCAGCTTTAAAAAGAAAAATTAATTTCTGGTTCTTAGTCCAGTTAATTTGTGCTCAAAAAGGCAGTTTGCGAGCAAATTGTAGGGTAGTTGTGATTTTGTCCTTCCTTTATGTTTTCGGGGGTGCTGACTCCGAATCTGAGTTTTAGAGATATTCGAATCTAAGGATTTAAAAAAAATGCATTTTGTATGCAAATTTGAAGTTATATTTTTTTCTCGAGGTTATTTTTTTCAAAAAAATGCTTATGATCATTCTAAAGTGTGAACATTTTACTTCAAAATTCTTTTTGAATTGTTCAAATACATCCATTCGTCTTCGAGAAATCGTTGGTTTTCGTCTTACTGCCTAATTCGAAAAATACAGTCAATTTGTGCTCGACGAATGGAGGTATTTGAAAGATTCAAAAAGAATTTTGAAGTAAAATGTTCATACTTCAGAATGATCATAAACATTTTTTTCGAAAAAAATTACCTCGAGAAAAAAAATCCCCAAATTTTTTGTAAAAAAAATGCATTTATTTTTAATTTTTAGATTTAAATATATTCGAACTCAGCGCGCCAAAGACCATCAGAAAAATATATCTTGGTTCATGTTACAGACAAAAATTCAAATTTTGTCACACAAAGTAATTTCTTAGCGCTTTCGAGTGGATTTTCGAAAGCAGTACAAATACGTCAATTTTCGACTTGCGCTTGAGTCCAAATGGGTTGTCGCAGAAAAAAACCTTGATAGAGATTTATTGGAAATTGTGTATACTTATGGGTACAAAATCCATTTCTAATGAAAACCATGAAGCCTATGACCTTGAGTATACAGGAATACGAATCCCTGATAGATCTGCAGAGCTCCTCTTCATCAAAATTGGTATTTGATTCTGTATCATTAAAAGAATTTTGGATTGGTATTAAGAATGAATTCCCTGCGCTTGCCAAGAAAGCTTTATTAAATTTGCTACCTTTTGTTACAATGTACCGCTGCCGCTGTCAAGTAGGCTTTTCAGCGTATACTTACACAAAAACTAAATACAGATCGAGACTGGACGCTGCCCCAGATATTCGAATACAACTTTCGGACATAGAAGTTAATTTAAAAACAATTATAAATCAAACAATGAAACAGATTCATTCTTCACACTTAATAAAAAATTGATTTTGAAATGTGTTGTTTTTCATTTTTTGCTATTGTCAGGATGGGGTTCCGAAATATATTTGGGCATTGTTTAGGGTTCCATAGCTTAAAAAGTTTGGGAACCGCTGCTCTATAGAATGTATTATTTCTAAAAAAACTTTTGGTTTTCGTGTTAGCTTGTTTAAGTAAATTACTTAATTACAACATTTATGTCATCATGAGAAAGTTTCGGGTTATTTGGTTAATTTCTTGTTATTAAAAACATAACTGAAAAATAGAAAAGTTCTCAATTTCCAAAAATTGGTTTCGAAAAGATTGAAACCCTTATCGTTACATTTAAAATCGTATACATATTATATCCTCTCCTGTAGTAGGGAATCTATTTAGGAGTCTTATAGTCTACATCCATAGTCAGGGGATCTAGCACTTTTTAATCCCCCACCCCTCCCAAAGGCTGAGAAAAAAAACTGCCAGACTTTCATATTCCATATCACGATACATGTACCTATAATCCCTCATACTCCGATTTTGGTTATACCTCCACTCCCAAAATTTGCTGTCGGCTCTTGGTCTATTACGTACTTTTTACAAAACCTGTTACTGGATTTTTGAAATAACTAAAACAACAAAAACGAAATCCAAAATAAAAAATGTAATTCAACAAGTTTGAAGCCAAAATTTCATTCTTTAATATGCAATTTAAATTTTGGCAATACATGGTTCCGTGGCTGAAATCCTTAGGAATCCATTTTGCCAATTTTCCATTTTTCTCAAAAATTTAACTGGATGTCTCTTTAAAAGGCTAAATATTTGATTTTACGTTTAGTCCGCTACCTATTTTCCGCTCGGACAAAAAAAAATAATTTTCGACTTTTTTCACAATTCTTTGGTTACAATATCATTCATAACATAACTGAAGCAGCATCATACAATATTTTTGGAATTATTTCCACGTTATTGCTTGAAAGATTGTGCAATCCAGCCGTGCATTTTATTTTATTTACATTAATAATCAAATTTTATTTTTGAAAGGCACTTGTATAAGAATAGGTACATAAACATACATACATTTATGTATGTATTGTATCTTCATGTGACCCTGCCCAAGATTTAATCTTGGTTTGTAATTCATTCTCACTTAGAACCATTTTTCATTGAATACAAATGATTGATAGCTAAATATCTTATCTCTCACACTAGAGCGAACTAAACGGAAAAGGAAACATAAAATTGTTTTTGAACTATTTGGGTGTAAATTTAAATGAAATTATAGTCCTCATTCAGTTAAAATATTATTTGTATTTTATTAATTGAAGTGGAACATTTTATTGAATGTGTTTAACATTTCGATCTATATTATGTAGATACCTCCCTAATAAGTCTATTGTGTGTTTAGATTAGGATCTAGTTTACTTGGTTTTGCGGAAGGGACTTGTTGTTGTTTCATGGGTGAGGTGTAATGTGTTAAATTGAATTGACTTGATTTAATGGCAGGAATCGAGAGAGTTAATTTAATTTTATTTAATTTAATTTCGTTTATTCATCAAGCAGATTGATATAATATTATTAACAAATAAAATATAATCTTACAGACTACAGAACAAGGTTTATAAATATAATAAAGAATTTAAAACATAAATTAATGCATTTAACTATGACTATAACCTAAATCACCAGTGTAGGAGTTAAGTAATAAATATAATAAATATTTTTTAAAAGATTCTCGACTTTGGTAGGAGAAGAAGTCAACATGATTACAAATGGTATTTGTTTCTCTAATGCATCGAGTTATAGGCTCATTAAAACCATAGTTTACCCGATGATAAGATTCATGAAATAGAATACAGGATCGCGTTTGCCTATACGGAGCATATAGATCAACTAAGGACAATAGTAAAGGGCAATTTATATGAGAAGTAATAATATCACGTATAAATATAATAGAAAAATACCGACGGCGAATATCAAGAGGCTGAAGTCCAAGCAGTTTGCATCTGGTTTCATAAGGAGGGGTTTCAATATTCCAGTTTAGACGATGAAATACAATTCGCGAACATTTTCTCTGAATCTTTTCAATCCTTAAACTGTGAGTTTTATAAAATGGATTCCAAATAATTGAGCAGTATTCAAGAGAAGATCTTACATAAGCATAGAACAGTGATCGAAGGGTAAATGGATCTTTAAACTCTTTCGAGTTTCGAACCACAAATCCACGCATACTATTTGCTTTGGCAACCACAAAATCAATGTGGGAGGTGAAACTTAAACTAAGCTTCGTAAGTTTTGTTTTATCGATTTCATATTCAAAATCAATTGGTCTAAGACAGCGAGAGAAACATAAAGATTGGCATTTGGAGACATTCAAAAAGAGCTGGTTAGCGATGCACCATTCAGATAAGCGCTCAAGGTCACTTTGAAGTCACAGGCATCATCCAACGATTTGATACAACGAAAAAATTTGATATCATCCGCAAACATTAGGCAGAGAGAATTTTTGATCAAATTTGGTATGTCATTGATCAACAACAGGAACAGAAGGGGTCCCAAGTGACTACCTTGAAGGACGCCAGAGGTTACCTGAATTACTTCAGAAAATAAGTCATCAATGCGGACAAGCTGTGTTCTTCCGTTGAGATATGATTCAAACCATTTTAGAATACTTGAATGGAAGCCGATGGATTCCATCTTTTTTATTAATATAAAATATCGAAAGCCTTCGAAAAGTCCGTAAATATAGCATCGGTTAGAAAACCATTTTCGAGATTTCTAGTAATTTGGTTACAAAAAATTGCAAGGTTTGTCGTAGTGGATCTACCAGATACAAATCCATGTTGAGATTGCGAAATCGTTTCTTTGAGAATAAAGGTAACTTTTTCATAAACTATTTTCTCAAAAATCTTGGGAATTGTAGACAATTTACTAATAGGACGATAATTAGAAACATTTTGTTTGGATCCAGATTTATGGATAGGAATAATGTAGGAATTTTTCCAATCTTCAAGAAAAAGACCCTTATCAAGAGAAACATTAAACAGTGGAGTTAATGGCCCAGAAATAGCAACAGCACAGTTTTTCAAAACAATTGGTGGAATGCCATCAGGTCCCGGTTGATTATCATCATTGAGATCACTTAAGGCTGACTCAACATCTTTACGGCTAAAATTTAAGCTGCCTATATTGATAGAATTATCACTTATAATTGGTGAGTAATTGTGAGGAACACATTGAGGGGAGTACACCGACTGGAAAAAATTTGCAAATAGGTTGCATATAGTATTTATATTAGTAGAAGTTGTCCCTAAAAACTGCATGCAATTAGGGATCCCATTTGAGCATTTATTGCTATTTATGTAAGACCAAAAGTGTTTACTATTTTGTTTTAAGCAAGATTCAGTTCGAAACAGGTAATCCTTATACAAAAATTTATGTAAAAAATCAAGTTCTTTCTGAAGTCGTAAATAGTTACTCCGAAGGGCAACACCATTGACGGAATTGCGATATAATTTATACTACTTATTCTTTTTATTATTTAAGTTAGATAAACATTTATTCCACCAAGGTGGCTTAGAATTATTATATACAACAACTTTAGGAACA
Organism: Dasysyrphus tricinctus; assembly: GCA_963921185.1. Taxonomy (NCBI): domain Eukaryota; kingdom Metazoa; phylum Arthropoda; class Insecta; order Diptera; family Syrphidae; genus Dasysyrphus; species Dasysyrphus tricinctus. Next base: position 189,140,767 of record OY992532.1, on the reverse strand, counting down.
AATAAGGTAATTACTTCTTTAATCTAGCAATAAATTATATGCATCCGCGAGCTGGTAATTAAAAACGATATTGTTCCACGAAACCGAATTAAGATGATTAATTATTCCTTCGAAATTTGATTTTTTGAAATCATATTTGACTGATCTTCCCATTACAGGTTTAAAATAATCATAGAAACTAAGTTTAACACTTAAAGCTAGGTGGTGAATACTATTTTGAAAAATAGGATAATTACAATCTTTGACATCAGCAATTATTTCACTATCGATAAATATGAGATCAAGGATACGATTTAAACTATTTTTAAAATTATTAATTTGAGTGAGATTTAGTTCCGAAAAAGAATCTGATAACTCATATTCACATTCATTACAAACATTAGAAACAAGATTCATCAGGATCCCATACCCAGTTTATATTACCGAGGTTGAAATCGCCCAATATAATTACATGTTGATTACTATTTAATAATTTAATAACATCACAACAATTATTTACATGTATTTTAAAGAATTCAAGAGGACTACCTGGTGGTATATAACTTAAGAATAAAGTTAAGTCACAGTCTTTGTTAATTATTACTCTCACAGCGATTTGATCAACGTCGAATCTCGATGGTAAAGTTGAAGATGACGAAGGAAGATTAACTTCGTAACATGAGAATGATGAACTGACAGCAATCATTACACCACCACCTCTTGTTTGATTGGTTTTTTCAAGACATCTGTCTTTGCGGAAGACCGAATAGTTATTATTATTACTATCAAACAGTTCAGAATTGTGATATTTATTAGTAAGCCAAGTTTCAGTAAAAGTTAGGATTTCATATTGGCATGATATTCAATTGAGACGAAGGTTGTTAATTTTTGTTCGTAAGCCACCAACGTTTTGGTAATATGAATAAAAGTTATTTATTTTAGAAGGTATTTGATAATGGGAAACAGGAGGGACTAGAGAAACTAGATTTACGTTTACTAGATTACGAGTTTATGATCAAATGGGTGCAATTAAGTGGATGTGATATGATAAGTAAAAGCTAGGATGCTTTAATATAATTAGCATTACCCTTTCCGGGCAACAATTAGGCTAACGGCTTTGAAAATGTTGTATGATGTTTTTTTTTTAAGTTTAAGCACCCATTATTGAATATTAAAAACATAATCACCAGCTTTTACTTCCTGAATGAAAATTGAGTCACAAAGTTAGAGATATTTTTGAACTGAAAATAAAATAAATCTTCTAAGCTATTTACATATGTACTAGGGTGTGTCATTTCAACTCTGGAATTTCCATATCTAACACCTCCAAAAAGCTGCCTTACACATTAAAATTAAGTTCTTCATTTGAAATCTTCGTTTAAGTTATTGGCTTTGGATCGCTAAAAAAACTTGAAAAGAACACCAAAAACGTTTGTTTTATTTAGGCTATTGATTATGTCCTAAAAAACAGAGCAATAAGGAACTAAGACGTTCATGGAATTTTACTGTAACAATCTTCAAAGGGGTCATTGAAGATGAGAAAACCGCGTAGAGCTACTAAATGAGAGGGTGCATTTTGGAGAGGGGGGTGCAAAAGCACCCTTTTTGGTTTTTTGCATATAACTCGAAAACGGAACAAAATTTCGAGATTATTCTGAAAACCTTTTTTGGAGAGAATAAAACTACCATCGAAATGGATTTTTGACAAAAAATTAAAAAAAATTTTAGTTAGCTAAACCGCATTTTTTGGGTTTTTTTATCTAGAAAATGTTAAGCTCGTCTGGTAAGGACTTTCAACCGTAAAACTGGTCTGACACTATTTTTTTCATGTTCGGGAAGATATACGCTAACATGTGCTCAAAACCCGGCTTTGTAAGAGCAAGTATGTTGATTTTGGAAATGACGTTAAATTTTGAAAAAAATTAGATGGCAGCCCTTAAACTGCGAAAAATTTGAAACTTGACTTTTATTTTTGACTTAACTGGTCATGACTCACTTATACACCCAGTTTGAGCGGATAAGTAAACATTATTTAAGAAAAAATTATTAATATCTGTCGCATTTGAAAATTGTATTAATAAATCTAATTTTGAGTGATTTCGAATTTTTAATTCAAATTTGTATTGCCTAAAATTTTTCTCTTTTTAATTATTTGTATACTTTATGCAAAATTATTTAAATTAGTTTAATCAGCTCAGATGAACTATAACCATATCCAAGCAATAGACAGAAAAAGTACTAAAAACACAGTTTTCGAAAATAAACCTTGTTGCTTAGCGAGCCAAAACACCATCTACTTTCAAAAATTTTTCATATTCTTATTCCTACAATTCTAATGCAGCTTTTGAAAGGTATTAGATTTTAGATCTGAACAGTATTTTTTTCGCAATATCAAAGTGACACACATTGTACATAATTACAATGAAAACTTTATTGAAACGTAAAATAGGACATCAAAAACGTATTTCCAACTAAAACTCTCTTCATGAAGAATTGATTTCGTGCATCATATGTCCTGCATTAGGTACCTTCTCCATTATTAAAATTTGTTGAGCATCAAAAGGAAATTTAGATTAGTTCATTTGCGGCCTTAGTTGATGAACCATATTCAAATCAAATTGATCAAATAACTGCTTTTTGTTCTCTCTTTCTAATTTTATCTTTTCCCAGACTAATATGAAAACATTTAACTTTTATCTCAAACCCTTTTATTTGGGTACAACTACAACATGAAGACTAAATTGGTTGTGCATGAAGCCTGCACAAAGATAAAGAAAACACCTAAGGACCATTTCCATTTGAAAGAAGAAAAAAAAAGAAATCGATAAAAATGTCTATTACCAATAACTGACAGTAAAGAAAAGCTCATTATTGTGCATGAAAAACTTTGTTAAGGGGCAAATTCCTTTGACTTTGCATAAAATATGACGTTAATTAAAATTCGAAAAAAGTTCTTCCTACGTATAATGCTTTTACATGCTTTAAGATTGAAGTTATTGAAAAATTGACATTTTCTTATAAGAATGAAAAAATGAGGAGCAAAAGAAAACTTGAAGTAATTTTTTGTAGGTCAAGGATGGATTAATGGGAAAACTTTTGCCAAAAACGATGTTGAAGAAGTTGCATGACAGCGCGTCGCCTTGTCTAAAACATTTTTTGACATCAAAGGTATCGGTTGTGTCTTTGCTGACCTTGATGGAGCAGTGTGCAGCCTAAATCGTAATCCTGCACAAACGGACGGGTTGGGGTGGGATGCCAAAACTAGACATTGCTCTATATAGTTTATAGATGCTGTCATACGTGGGACGTGGCCTTGAAATCGATGAAAAGGTCGTGGGTATCGATTTGAAACTCCTGGGTTTTTCCCAAGATCTGCCGTAGTGATGCGAATATTTGGTCGATGGTGGACGTTCCTGGTCTAAGGTCACACTGATATGGGCTTATCAGGTTGTTCAAAAGGAAAGTCAGAAAAGATTTTATATGTGATGTGAAAGGAGGCTGATGCCTCTGTAGTTGGTGCAGTCCAGAAGATCACCTTTCTTCAGAATCGGGCAAACAATGCTGAAAATTCCATTAATCGGGCTTGTTGCCTCCGACCACATTTTTCAGATGAGCTTTTGCATACTCCTAACCAATTCAACATGAGCCGCTTTGAATAGCTCTGACGCAAGGTCATCAACTCCAGCAACTTTATTGGACTTAAGTTTGCATATAACTGTCTTTACTTCGTCGAGATCGGGTGGACGGAGTTGTTGACCTACGTGCGTCGTCCAGGTTGAATGGTGCAATCGAAATTTTACAATTTGCAGAAATGATTTTTCCATATCCTAGACATCGACTGTAATTCTACCATGATGTTCCCCTGATCATCCTTGCAGGTTTTGGTTCGGGTCTTGTAACCCTGGGAGGATCTTTTTACTTTTTGGTAAAACTTCCGAATTTCTTTCCTGCAATAGCATCCCTCTCTTCCCCCTCGTGGTTTTCGCCTTGACGTTGGCGAGGGGGCTTACGTTATGACCCTCCAGCAATCCAGCTGCAGGGGCATACAACTAAGAAAAACCATATAAAAAACAGGGATGTTCATCCAAACAAATATTAATGGAATTATGGAAAGTATACAAAGCAAAGAAATCCGAGCGGGGATATACGCTCAAGTGTCGGCAGAGGTCACGGCTGTCGGCGAGGGCTTGGCTTCGCAAGAGGCTAAGTCGCCAGTGACAAAAAATGTATACAAGGAACCGACCAAACCCGTCTTAACTAGACAACCAAATGCGCTCAACCTTGCAACATCTCTTCTTCCTGCTCTAGATAGCTTGGCTATTGACAGTAGGGAAACCTTGAACAGACCTCCCTCTATAGGAAGTCAAACCGAGGATGAGCTGTTGCAAGACTCGAGTCAAGAAGAGACAACGCTGAAGCCTACTGCACCCCTCAAAGTTTCGAGGCAACGCAGTAACTACAGATCCTCTAAAAGATTCGTGAGTGCTACCGAGAAAAAGGATCCAAACACTCTCAGTGCGAGAGACAAGGCCCTTTTGAAAAAGCATAGAAAGTTGGTGAAGAACTATGAACGTCAGTTGGCAACGACCGCCACTACACCCATTGTTTCCTCCCAACCACAATTGAACGCTAAAAAGCCAGACAGACAGAAAGTAATTGCTGCCACATCTAGGTCTATCCCTAAAAAGATAAACCGCGAACAGGCTAGCAACAACTCTACTGCTCGTACTGGCTCAAATTCGAATCTGGCGACCTCCAGTAAGAAACAGCAGACCAACGCTACATCAAACCTGAAAAGGAATGAGATAGCACAGGTAGGCAACTCTTCTGGAACGAAGCCAGGTTCAACTAAGAGAGCAAGATCGGAGGAGGCAACCAAGACTGATGGTTCTAAAAAGCTTAAAACCAATAGTTTTGACACCACCCCGATCGATCTGCAGGTGGCCATAATAAGTCGAGACGACCCGGATGGGAAAATCACGGCAAAAAATTGGTTACTTGTGGAGAATGAAATCCTCAAAGCTATGATGGCGACATCAGAGAATGATAGTTCTGACGACTACACCTTTAATGGGGATGGATGGCGGAAAGGAGTAAAAGTGGTTTGCTGTGGGGACCAGAAATCCCGGGAGTTTCTCACTCAAACAATCGCCAATATTGGCGAACTGTGGGAGGGGGCTTCTCTCGGAATTCTTCCCGTCACATCTATTCCGCTTCGACAGCAGGTTAATATATGGATTCCTCCTCCTGCAACGCACGAGGACTCATCCATAATTAAACTGCTGGCGAAACAGAATAAGGAGTTCTCCATACTCGAATGGAAGCTCCTGCATTCCAGGAAAAGTTTCAGCGGGGAAGGGAAGGACCTCTTGTTCATAATTGACAAGACATCTGACCTTCTCCTCAAAGAGAAAGGGGACGTGTTGAGATACGGTCTCGGAACCGTAAGGGTAAGGAGGCATGATGGCAAAGGGGAGTCAAAAGCTGCTGGTGGTGCAAATTAATTTGCATCACGCAATAGCAGCAACGCACGACCTGATGCTCTTCATGTCTCAAGAGGCCGTGGATGTGGCCTTAATCCAAGAACCTTGGATTCGTAAGAATCAGGTACAAGGATTGAGGTCAAAAAACTATAACCTGTTCCACTCCACGTCTGAAGGTGAAATAAGAAGCTGTATTCTAGTGAAAAAATCAATTAATGCTTTCTTTTTATCTAGGTACAGCAACAGAGACAACGTGGCAATCAGCGTTGAGACCAAGGAAGGCAACTTCGTCTTGGCATCAACGTACATGCCGTACGAGGAAGAAGACCCACCATCAAAAACGGTCCGCGACCTTGTGGGTTACACCACAGCACGAGGGACACCTTTGGTGATGGGCTGTGATGCCAACGCACACCACACTCAATGGGGCGGTAAGGACATCAACAAAAGGGGTGAGTCAATTTTTGAATACATTCTCTGTTCTAACCTCATGTTATGTAATAAGGGTAATCACCCAACATTTCGGAATAAAAACAGGGAAGAAATTCTTGATCTCACTCTCATGAGTAATAATGATAAGATTTCTGTAGGAAACTGGAGAGTCTCACCTGAAGAATCCTTTTCGGATCACTTTAGGATACTCTTTTCTTTAGACAGGAATCAAAATGATACTAAACCTTTTAGGAACCCAACTAGAACAAATTGGACAGAGTACACAAAATGGTTGAACGAGCGTATCGACCCACCTGAGGAAGAAACGCTTTCGATCACCTCAACCATTGACACTGTTGTTCAAAACCTAACTAGTGAAATGAGAACGGCCTTTGAAAAACACTGCCCTATATCTCGTAACATTAAACCCACTAACCCACCATGGTGGAACAGTGACCTTAAGAAACGAAGAACAGGGGTCAGAAAACTTTTCAATAAAGCCAAACTGAGCAAATTAGAAGTAGATTGGAATTCATATAGAGCCGAACTTAACTCATACACCAAAGAGTTAAGAAGGGCCAAAAAGGATTCATGGGCTAGACACTGTGAATCCATTGAGAACACAAGTGAGGCGGCGAGACTTCGAAAGGTCCTTGCCCATAACCCCACGACTCCGGGATATATTAAGCATCCCGACGGATCGTGGTCGAACTCGAGCCAAGAAACACTTGAACTCTTTATGGAAACACATTCTCCTGACTGTAAGAGCCCTGAGGACTCAGGCTATAAACAACCAGACTCCTTAGAAGCTCTACAATCAGCACCAGAATTGGATCAGGTTATCACAGAGCAGAAGATTATGTGGGCAATAAACTCGTTCAAACCTTTTAAATCAGCTGGACCAGACGGGATTATTCCGGCATTTCTTCAGCATGCTCTACAGATAATCACCCCATGGCTTAGGGTAATCTTCAAAAGTTGTGTTAAACTTAGATACGTCCCTATCAGCTGGAGAGAGGTTAAAGTTGTCTTTATTCCAAAAGCTGGAAAACCGACACACTCGACCGCAAAAGATTACAGACCAATAAGTCTCTCTTCGTTCCTCCTCAAGACACTGGAGAGAATTATTGATCTGCATGTTAGAGACCTTCTCAACCCAAACATTTTGTGCAGCTACCAACACGCTTACCTTAAAGGTAAGTCAGTGGAGACTGCGTTGCATGAAGTCCTTTCACAAATTGAGAAAAGTCTCGAGCACAAAGAACACACCCTGGCAGCATTTTTGGACATTGAGGGAGCGTTTAACAACGTAAAAACGGAGTCCATTAAATCTGCTCTGGAAGGGGTCGGAGTTGAGCCTGCCATTGTGGACTGGATTTATACCATGCTCAATGGTAGAATCATAAACTCCCGACTGGGAAGATGCTTTCGTTGAGAAAACTGTTACAAGAGGCACACCACAAGGAGGGGTAATTTCACCTCTCCTTTGGATCCTAGTTGTTAATAAAATTCTTACAAGATTTAGTAATCAGGGCATTAAAATTGTGGCATATGCGGACGACATAGTAATTTTGATATCGGGTAAGTATCTTACCACCATCAAAGATATTATGGAATCCGCACTTAAAGAACTATCTTCTTGGGCAGCACAAAACGGTCTCGGGGTTAACCCTACAAAAACTGAACTAGTTCTGTTCACGAATAAAAAGAAATTAGGGGACTTTACTCCTCCTATGCTTAATGATATTCCTCTGAAACTCTCCAAAGAAGCTAAATATCTTGGAGTAATCTTGATTCCAAGCTAACATGGAAAAGAAACACAGAGGAAAGAATGAAAAGGGCATTCGGCGCTTTCTACACATGCAAAAAAACCTTCGGTACACGTTGGGGTATGCGACCGCAGGTTATCCAGTGGATGTACACGGCGATTGTTCGCCCCATACTTACCTATGGTTCTATCGTGTGGTGGAAGGCTGTTGAAAAAGTTAGCTATCTCAAAAACCTGAACAAGGTACGGAGACTAGCCTGTATAGGAATAACGGGGGCACAGAGGTCTACGCCACAAGCAGGGTTGGAAATTTGTTTAAATCTTCCAGCCCTAGACGAGCACATTAGATGCACAACAGCCAAAAGCGCACTTCGACTCAAAGAACTGGGCTCTTGGAAGCACAGCTATAGTCATGGGTCTATCTTACAAAGGTATGACACAGTGGTCGGACTTGATGTGACGACTGATTACATACCACCGATAATAGATTTTAACAAACCCTTCTCTATTTCAATACCCGAAAGACATGGTTGGGAACCCAACTCACTTATTAGTGAACAGGGTATCCCCTTCTATACTGACGGGTCAAAAATGGAAGAAGGAACAGGAGCTGGGGTGTTCTGTGAAGCCCTTAATATTAGAGAATCATATAAACTCCCAGATGAATGTAGCGTCTTTCAGGCTGAGATTTATGCTATTGAAAAAGCGGCAGAAATGGTGCACAAGAAAAAACTGAGCTCGTCGGAGATCACATTTTTCGTGGACAGCCAAGCCGCTATCAAAGCGATAGCCAGTGAGACTATAAGATCCAAAACAGTGACAAAATGCCGAGACATACTGAATAAAATTTGCAACACTAACCGAGTCAAACTCTGCTGGGTTCCTGGACATAGCAATATAGAAGGGAATGATATAGCAGATGAACTGGCAAGGAAGGGGTCATTATCAGTAAGAAACAGTAGTAACCAATTAGATATGGGACTAGACATCCCGATCGGTGTGGTTAAAACGAAAATAGACCTAATAACGAAAGAGCAAATCAATAAATCCTGGATTACCAGGAACGATTGCGTTATCTCTAGAAGTCTATGGCCTAGAATTAATGAAAAGGAAACTCAGTATATTCTATCGCTGAGTAAAAAGAACATTAGAATCTTGATAGGTGTACTAACGGGTCATTGCGCCATTGGCACAATGGCCACCAGACTAGGTGTATTCGCACCTGACTTCTGTAGGAGCTGTCAGGATGTAGAAGAAATAGAAACCATTAAACACCTGCTCTGCGATTGTCCAAACCTCCAAACAAATCGCCTCCGTTACTTCGGAAACAGGTTTGTTGGAGAACTAGCGCAGGTCCCAATGGCAAATATGAGGAAATTCATAGAGAGCACAGGCTGGTTTGCAAATGAGCCAGTCTACTTGAATAATTAGTTTAGGAGCATCTCTGCTTTCTTTTCGTAAGGGGATCACAATGGACCAATAGGCCCCCGTGTACGCAACAGCCTTTGCGCTGTGCACGCCCCTCCTAACCTAACCTATCCCTCTCTTTCCTCGATCGGGCGCTTCTCATACTCTTCCTTTTTCCTTCTGAGAAGCTGGTGGTCCTCTCTCCTCTTCTGCTCGTAGAGCTCGTGAGCAGCTCTGGTCATTCTGTATGCAGCACCTTTTTGTATGCCTGTTGTTTGGCTGCATATACTTGCCGGCATTCTAAGTTGAATCAGGGCTTTCACTGTCGTGTAAGGCCCATCAATTCAGGGCGGCATTTCTGATGATTTCCTGGCAATTCTACCACCGGTTCTTGATGCTTAAAATTGGTGGCATAGGACTATTTGAGAGGATGCTAGAGAGTTGATCGGAAAAGCACCTGGTGATTTCTTGCAACTGAAGCCGTCCGACGTCAAACTCCCTTACAGTATTTCACTGTTTTGGCTTTGGTTTCAATATCTGTAGAATTACCTTGGCACATTGCACATCGAGATATGGAAACTGCGTACTATAGCTACCACAACGTTTCACCCCACAGCAAAGTCGATTAACCTGAGTCCGTTATTGGAGGTGGTGTCGTGCAGGCTATATATTCCAATTATGCCACCAAAGACATCTTCTCTTCCTAGTTTACAATTAAAATCACCCAAGCCAATATTTATGTCATAGCTAGGGAATTGCTCATTGTCCAGTAGCTCACAGAACTCCTCCTTGGTGTCATCATCTTTCTGCTCTGTGGGAGAATGCTCGCATTTGAGGCTAATGTTGGTATGAGGCACTCGTTCACATACTTAAGACTTCTTGCCTGAGTCTGCCTCTAACGACAAATCCGTCGCCTTAGTAGATGTTGCAGTCTTTCATTTCCTTTTGCCGGCGCATCCCCTCGCATTTCTTGCATAGCGATGCTGTCTGGTAGGGCACGCACAACCCCCAACCTTGAGGACGAGACCCTTAGAATGACACCAAGGGTAGAAGCCTGATTAACCACTCTTTATATGCCTTAGCTCCGAATATGTCGCAGTAGTCCTTATAAGGTGTTCACTAAATAGTTCAACCCAACTGACACTGTAGACACCACCGTTGATTCCATCTGGGAAATTCTTCCTCTGCCACCTTGATGAAAAGATTATTAGTGGGAACACCCTCCTCCTCCTCACTCTTTTGCTGCCCCCAGCAACCATCCGATCCACATGGATTTAGACCCCATCTTCGATTGAGGTACTCGTACTAGACCAGATGTTCACTATGGGGAGGTGAAAGTAGGATTTAATAGACAGAGGTTGATTTAACAAAAAAACCTGTGGACGCTCGTGTCCTCTTGAATGCACATATCTACTATTTGAGAATCCATCCATCCATCTTATTATGATAATGGTATCATAGGAAGAAAATACACAAAATTGCGATTATTCACCGATTATTTTGTGACCTTTTCAAGGCAATTTTTGTTGTTGAGTTTCGACACATTGGGGCGTATTCATAGATGTTGTTTAAGCTGTTACTATATAAAACCAGAGTTTACCTCATGGAGTTTCAATATAATAAGCTTCAGATTTGCCTTGCAACAGCTTATACAATATCTATGAATATGCCCCACTGTTATTAGTTTTGCCTCCATTAGCAAATGTTCGAAAGCCTTTTTCAAAAGGCCAAGCTTAGGCTTTTGGACTTCGCTGAACGTCATGGCTACATCAGGACTATAGTTAAGGAAATCTTTCACGATCCAGGTCGTGGTGCTCCATTGGCAGTCGTTCACTTCCGTGATCCCTACCGCTAAAAGGTCCGCAAGGAGATGTTCATCGCCCCCGAAGGTACGTGTGCACACTGGCCAGTTCGTGTACTGCAGGTGCAAAGCCACCCTCCAAATTGGAAACGTAATGCCTCTGTCCCAGATACCCGAAGGTATACCATCATCTGCTACTTGGAGGAGAAGACCGGGGATCGTGGCCGTTTGGCACGTGCCTCTGGCAACTACGCCACCGTAATTGCCCCCAACCGAGACACAAAGAAGACCCGTGTCAAGCTGCCTTCCGGTGCCTTAAAGGTCGTCCCATCGGCCAACCGTGCCATGGTTGGCATCGTTGCCGGTGGCGGTCGTATTGACAAGCCTATCTTGAAGGCTGGTCGCACCTCCAGTACAAGGTGAAGAGGAACAGCTGGCCAAAGGTACGTAGTGTTGCCATGAACCCCGTTGAACATCCCCACGGAGGTGGTAACAATCAACACAGTGGTAAGGCTTCCAACGTCAAGCGAGGAACATCTGCCAGTCGTAAGGTCGGTCTTATTGCTGTCCATCGTACCCGTAGGATGCGTGGTTGTAAGGTTGATATCAAGAAGGATTATAAGTAGATTTATTCCCGTTAACAAAGTTGTGTACTTTTATTTGCAAACAAAGAGAATGGCCGTTTTCGAAAACGTCATCTGCGTCAAAAATGCATTTGCAGAATGTTCTTTAACGCAAACTGCTAAAGTCACATGTTCGAAAACATCATCTGTGGGGCAGCTGCGCAGTAAAAAATCGAGTTGACGATACATCCTCACACTGAAATCGTCATTGCGGGCGATTTCAATGTACACAATTCTAGTTGGCTTCGCTATTCTGGTCAGACAACACCCGAAGGAAGGTGTGTCGAGATCTTTGCTGAGTTAAACCACCTAACTCAGCTTGTTGACGAGCCATCTCGGATCCCTGACGTTGCAGGTCAATCCGCCAACACCCTAGACTTGTTCCTTACTTCTGACCCCAATAAATACACTATCAGTGTATTATCGCCTCTAGGCACATCAGACCATTGTGTCATATCTGCAAATTTCTCGTGCCAAAAAACCTCAGTTAAAGAGAAAACCCCTAAGAGAACCGTTTGGCAATACGAGAAAGCCAACTGGGACGGTCTTAACAATTTCTTCAGGAACTTTAACTGGTCACTATGCTTCCTCGATAGTGACGTAGACTCCAGCGCAGATATGATTACAAATTTAATTCTTTACGGGATGAGAAATTTTATTCCGAATAGGATAAAATCTATCAAACCGAAAGAAAACTCATGGTTTGATTTGAGCTGTAAAGAGGTTATCAAGGTCAGAGAAGTAAGTTTCCGTTGTTATAAGGCCAACCCCTCTGAGGAAAACCGGAATAAGTTCAAACAAGCTAGAAAGACCAGCAATGGCCATATCCAAAGAACCAAATTTTTGCATGACCAAAAATTACGGCAAAAAGTACTACAATGTCCCAAAGGTAGTAAAAATGTTTGGTCATTTGCAAAAAACATTCGTAACACTACTTCATCCGCGGTTCCAACGCTCGTCTTTAGTGACACTCCCTATGTAAGCTCACCTGAAAAAGCCAATTTGCTTGCAGCACAGTTTGCTGTTAATTCGACGCTGGCAGAGAGTGTCATGACTCCTCCTGTACTTGAGAGCACTAACGTTTTCATGGGACGAATCTTTTTTCGCACTCGTGCACTTGCAAGAGTCCTGAAAGATCTTGATATACATAAATCCGCTGGTCCGGATAGTATCCCTCCCATTGTTCTGAAGAGGTGTTCTTCAACGCTGGCAAAACCTCTGCGTAAGCTTTTCCATCTATCCTACTCTACAGGTCTCTTTCCGAGCGGAAGGAAAACTGCATTTGTCCAGCCTGTCCCTAAAAAAGGCGTATCTTCTTCTCCCTCCAATTATCGTCCAATTGCACTTACGTCCCTTCTCTCCAAGGTCATGGAAACGCTGATTAATTATCAGCTCAAGAAATATCTTGAAGAACGAAAGCTTCTTAATGACCGGCAGTATGGCTTTCGTAGCAATAGGTCCACTGGTGATCTGATGGTATATCTCACCGAACAGTGGAACAAATCTTTACATCGTTTTGGAGAAAGTAAGATTATTGCACTTGATATTTCAAAAGCGTTTGATAGAGTTTGGCACCAAGCTCTCTTGTCGAAAATGCGTGCATTTGGTATCGACGAATCTCTTCTTCGTTGGATTGGAAATTACCTTTCGGACCGTTCAATACAAGTTGTACTGGATGGTTACAAGTCTGATATCCATAAAATAAATGCTGGTGTGCCCCAGGGCTCCGTTCTGTCTCCGACTCTCTTCCTTATTTTCATAAATGATCGTGATCGCCTTTCAAAATTTGTTGCTTCAACTTTTTAATGATTATGTCCCTACTAAGACAGTAAGAGTCCAAAACAATTGTTGTCCTTGGTTAACCTCAGCCGTGAGGATGGCAATCAAAAACAGAAATATTCAACATAGTAGATGGAAACGCAGACCATCTGTGGCTAACTGGACAGCATTCACAGCAGCCCGCAACCAAACAACAACTTTAATACGTACATCAAAAGCTAACTTTTACGCCTCCAAACTTAATACATCTTTAACCCCTAAAAAATTGTGGAGCAACCTCAGAAAAATTGGTGTTGGCAAAAATAAAGGATCTCAATGCTGTGATTCAGTTTCTGTTGATGACTATGAGGTTTGTGAAACTTATATTGCCACTAATTATCACTCATCTTACTCATATTATTAACTGGTGCATTATCACTGCTACTTTCCCTCTTTCTTGGAAAATTGCCAGAGTTCTCCCTATTGTCAAAAAACGTGACTGTACCTCTCCAGCAGATTTCAGACCAATCAGCATCCTACCTTGCCTCTCTAAGGTTTTTGAGAAGATAATTGAGAAGCAAATTAGAAATCATCTTTCAAGCAATAATTTGTTATATGATAAACAATCGGGTTTCAGAGCTAATCACAGCTGCACTACTGCTATGGTCAATCTTCTAGAGGATATTAGAGTAGATTACGATAAGGGTTACATCAATCTGCTTTGCTTACTAGATTTCTCTAAAGCCTTCGATAAAGTTAATCACAACATTCTCAAGTGGAAATTGATAAACTTATTCGGCTTCAGTGATCGGCCATGCAGACTTATAGCAGATTACCTGGCTTGCAGATTGCAAAGAGTTGTTTCTGATGGAAAATGCTCGATTCTTAGACCAATACTGCAAGGAGTCCCGCAAGGATCTATCCTCGGTCCAATACTCTTTTGCATGTTCATTAATGATCTGCCCGCTTGCTGTTCACATGCTTCTATTCATTTATACGCTGATGATGTTCAGCTCCATCTAGCAAAGCCTTTTCATCAGCTTGATGAATTGTTCTTATCTGTCAATGAGGATCTTAAGCAAATAAATTCTTGGTCTATCACCAATGGCCTACTCCTGAACCCTATCAAATCCCAAGTCATTCCGATATCTAAAAAAAAGTTCGATCTCAACACTTTACCCGATTTATGGCTAAGTGATAGTAAAATCAAAGCAGTTGATCATTGCACAAGCCTTGGGTTTGTTTTAGACCGCCATCTATCAGGGTATAATCACACCAATGTTGTCATTGGTCGTATATACGGGTGTCTTAGAAAACTATGGCCCTTAGCTTACTTTACCCCTGTTGAAACTCGACGTAAACTCATACTGTCTTTGGTTTTGCCCTTAGTATCCTACGGTGAGATAGTGTATAGTGATATCGATTCACTATCCCAACGTAAATTACAAGTTGCTTTCAATGATGCTGTTCGTTACGTCTACGGGTTACGAAGACATGACCATGTCTCTGATTACGCCAAGAATCTGCTGGGTTGTACCTTGCAGCAGCATATCAATGCAAGAAACTGTGTTTTCTTACACAAATTAATTTATCTTAGGACTCCGTCATATTTATTCAACAGGCTCTCATTCAGTCGGTCCCCAAGAAGTATCAATATTATTCCTCATATCAGTAATTACCTGAACTCGTCCCGTTTATTTTTCATCCGCGCTGTTAAACTTTGGAACTTACTTCCGTCTTCAACAAAATCAATAGTTAACTTCAATGAATTCAAACAAGCTATCTTTCTTCACTTTTCGTCCCTTGCAATCCAACCATAACCCTTTCCCTTTCATTGTCAAAAATAGTTAAATATTAAATTAAATTAAAATCAAATTTAAAAATATTATATTAAATTAAACTCTAACTTATTTATTGTAAAATACTGTGTAATATCTAAGCATGTCATACCTAAGTACTATAAAAGATGTTATCTTATTGTACAAACCATTATTGTTAAATAAATGAATGAAATGAATGAATGATCTTTTGTCTGAAACTTCCAATCCATTAAATTGTTTTGCAGACGACAGTACCCTCAGCTTTTCATATTCGTTTCAAGATTCACTTCCTTGTTCTTCGGATGTGGAACTTGAACGGCAGCGTATGATAAGCTCATTAAATTCTGATCTCGACAGCATTGTCCAATGGGAAACAAAAAACCGTGTAGAAATTAATGCTTCGAAAACTCAATGCTGTCTTCTGTCGTTAAAGCGAAACCCACCCCCTATGCCACTATCCATGAGTGGCACTTGCATCGAGGAAACCGAACAGCTTTCAGTCCTGGGTATGTGCATCACAGACCACCTTCTGTGGAATGATCACATTTTCGACGTTGCTATAAATGCTGCGAAATGTCTTGGTTATCTTCGAAGATGCAAGAAATTTTTCTCTCCTTCTGATCTGGCTGTAATCTATAAAGCCTTCATTCGTCCAAAGCTTGAGTACAACTCCTATATTTGGGCGGGTACTCCTAAATCCCATTTAAGTCTCTTGGATAGAATTCAAAATAGAGCTTTAAAATTGATAGGCGACAGAGCTATAACGGAAACATTTGCATCTCTCGAACACCGCCGCAATGTTTCGTGTCTGTCATTATTTTATCGCTATTTTTACAAACAATGTTCTAGTGAAATAGCCAGTTGCATTCCTCCCCTTAAACAATTCCGCCGTAATACTCGTACTTCTAGGAATGCACATCAGTTTAACCTTGAGCCCAATTTCGGGCGTACCGTCAAGTACAGAGATTCTTTCTTCAGCCGCACAACACGAATGTGGAATGTTTTACCCTACTCTATTTTTCCTTCCCATTGTGATATTCAGAAATTCAAAACCAATGTGCATCGGTATCTCCTTTTAAATCCTATCCTACTTTCCTAACACTCGCACTGTGTTTAACATATTAAGGGTAGTCATAACCCCTTGAGTGCGCGTTAATTATTAAAAAAAAAAAAAAAAAAAAAAAAAAAAAAAAAAAAAATTGAGAAACCAGAGAGCGTGATCGTAATTATAAAATGCGTTTGCGAGTTAATTGAATTAAGTTCATAAGATCGATTTTGTGCAAGACAGGACGATTGCATATGACGATTGCAATCTGCGTCAAAAAATGACGATCATTAGACGATCAAATTGACTTTGATTTGACGCTTTCGAAAATGGCCTATGAGTGCGCAATGAATTAAAATAAACAATTTTTTTTTAAATGGTGCTATACTTACCTAGCGATCCAATAATGCATAGCACCATGGTAAGTGCAATACGACCAATTTGGCCCAAATCCTTTGTCTAACAGTGAGTATTGGAAATTGCATTTATTTATCATTTAAAAGAATTTTAAAAGCTTGCTTTATTTTACGGTCTCACTTTTTTTTAGATAAAATTTTTTTTTTATTTTCATTTAGGTGCACGAACCCATTTAAACAGCAGCCCAGAAAAACAAGTGGATATCATCCGGTCATTGCTTCTAATTTTATTGGCTTCGGTGGTGATTTTGCCAATAACTGATTTCAATCAGGAAAGAGCTTTGGATATACCTACCTATAACCTACACATGCTGCATGATATTACATATTCTGTTCAGTCGCCCTTGTTTGATGGTTCAACAGTTCCAAAAAGTTCCCTTTTTTTCATTTGCTGAAGTGAGTAATTGAATATAGTTATTGAATGTAGGGTGTCTGATGTATAATATGTATTTTTACGGTATACGAAGAAAGGTTAACGTTTGAGGCTAGGCAAATCGATGGTGGATGAAGGCCAAGAAGATATTAAGTCCTTTTTTATGTCAAAAACAAAAAAGATAGCACGACTGTTACGCATGGTTTGTTTATAACATAATTCAATCTTTTTTAAGTAATCGAAAGAGTATAAAAATCATGAATACAAATTGACGAATATAATAAAACTTGAATATACGAGCAGGAAAAAATGCATAACAAATACGAACTTCGAAGTTTCGTAATTTACTCAAATCAAAGGAATCTGGAGGAACGAATTGGGAACAAGGTGAATTCCCAGTAAGAACAGGAAGGTATTAATATTGACAAAAAAAAAAGTTTGTGCTAGTAGTCACTGATTGGCGTCAACATGGCGATATGTCCAGTGATGCAACAAATATAACACGTCAATTGTAATTATTTTATCTCTACGTGGAAACCATGGGTTACTGGTCTTGTCTTGCTAAACTAATAATCGCGAGTGTTGAACAAAAGACAAAAATAGCAACACTATAATCTTCTGTCAGAAATGACTGGCTGTATAATTCGACTGAAATCTTGGACGATCAAAAAGATTATTATTATAAAAAAAATTGATAGCGCAACAGCTCGTGGAGAACCAAGGCCTAGTGACTTGCAACTCTCAACCATTCCTGCGTATTGTTGGCAAGAATGGACGGGACCTACAATTTTGTTGCCGAGTCCGAAAGGCTAGATGAGAAGCACTTATTCGTGACAAGTATATTCTGGGAGGATTTGTCAGTTACTCGCAAGAGGCAGTACCTCGTAAAAATATTTCTGTTTTTAGGTGGTAGCGGCTGGGAATCGAAGCCAGGCCTTCGCGATGACAGCCCAACGCACTAACCATTATACCACAAGGTACTGCCCAATCATAAGGATGGTGCCGCGACGAATGATTTAAACGTTGAGATTCAACGATGTCACCAAAAGTCTGGAAGAAAGAGACGTTACATGAGCTATATTCTAACATAGTTAGATATGAGGTAAGTATGGATTTCAGTACTTTCCAGGGTGCTGAAAAAGAAATGGTAGCGGATGAACACTTTACGGGCTAGTGACAGTGCTCATAACCCCGTAGTGGGCTTCTGCCACCGGATTATCCAGGTCTGCTATCCTAAGGCTTAACAAAGAACTGATCCTCCGGGGTTATACGTTGTGTTGGCGGGATAACTTCCCTACCACGTACAAAAATGTCAGCTATGAGAGAGACCACAAAGCCCCTCGGATAATGACAACACTCAAATGGCAACAAGACCAGGCAAGTCAACGGATAACGAATTGAGAGTATGTACTTGGAACGTGAGAAACCTTTACACTCCAAGAGCAACTCGACATCTTGAGTCTGTCGTTACACGGTATATGCCAAAAATTAACGTAATCCAGGAGATGCAATGGAGAATGGAGAGGATCAGATATGATGAAAAGAAAAGAAAAAGATTGTGGGAGTTCGGTTAAGAAGCAAAGTTTTCGACCTTAAACCGATAAGTGATCACCTGGATGTGATCCACATCGAAGCCATTTTCCAAAAAATAAGATTTATATACTCACAAGACCCTCACAGTAAAGCTGAAAGCTCCTTAAAGGATGAGTTTTATGACCTCCTGGAAAAAACTTATGGAGCCTGCCCGGATTACGATGACAAAATTTTGCTCGGGGACCTCAATGCTCACATTGGAAAGGAAGACACCTTCGATGGATTTGTTGGTATAGACACAGCCTCCATGAAGACACAAAAGATAACGGCCTGCATCTGATAGACTTTTCAAAAGCTCATAATACGAAGTAGAACTAGGTTTCGATGGCTTAGAGTCCACAAAGCAAACTGGCGCTCCCCAAATGTTCGATACGCCAACCAAATCGTCCATGTGCTAATCGACGGAACACATGCCCCAAAGAAAAAAATCG
Organism: Dasysyrphus tricinctus; assembly: GCA_963921185.1. Classification (NCBI taxonomy): domain Eukaryota; kingdom Metazoa; phylum Arthropoda; class Insecta; order Diptera; family Syrphidae; genus Dasysyrphus; species Dasysyrphus tricinctus. The sequence goes on along the minus strand of OY992532.1, from coordinate 189,121,838 downwards.
ACGTTGGTCGCCCTAGAATACCTGGAGTCATCAGTGCCTACAGTGAGCAACTGAGTTAGAAACTCTCCACTATGCATTCACCTGCCATTCACGTCAACAATCCAGTGGTCCCAGTATTGCGATATTATCATAAGACGCAACCGAAACCAGAATATGCTACCAACTACCCCTGAAAAAGAAAGCGTGGTATTATGATGAATGCGAACAGCTGAAACAGGCGACCGCAGATGCATAAGCGACAATGCTGCAACGGAATAAAGGCCAGTGAGATAGGAGTATCGAGCAAGGAGAAGGAGTAGAAGGAGACCCTGATTCCAAAGAAGAGGGCGTACGCACCCTCCCAGCTCAAGGAGATCGAATAGTCTTGTAATCGAATATCGAAACAACACACCGAAGTTTTATAAAAAACCAACCAACTGGCTGCTGGCTTTAAAGGTAGAATATTAGATGAATTCAAACAGCAATTCCAGCAGCTGCTGAATGGACGGGTAGAACGAGAAATAGGACAAGAAGAGAACCCAACTTTCGTCATTGAAGACCCCAGCATCGCCACTCAGTATAGAAGAGGTAAACTGAGCTATAAAGAAGCTCAAGGCCCACAAGTCTGTCGGATTTTGATGGTATACCAGCAAAGTTTTTTTCAAGCATGGAGAGGATGTGTTGAAGGGTGCATGCATAATTTCATGAACCAAGTTTTGGTTGAATTAAGCATGCCCGATGATTGGTCTAATAGCTCCATATATCTCATCTACAAAAACGGCGATACTATGTCCTACAAGAACTATCGAGGCATATCCCTACCCTAACGTCGCATGTAAGATCCTGTCCAAGTACCAGTGTGGCCAAAGAAATATCCACTCTCAGGCAAATCCTTGAAAAGACCACCGAATTTCAAGTCGAGACTCAATATCTACTCATTCATCGACAGCCGCATATGACAGCATTCATCGTCAAGAGCTCTATATCTATGGAAGCCGGGAAAACTGATCTATAAGTTGTGTTACGGGACATTGGAAAATACGTGATGTAATGTGAAACTAGGGAAAAGCTCTTTCACACTATCCTAAACATGTACAGGGTTTTGGCAAGGAAATGCGCTTTATTCAAATTTCTTCAATCTCATTATCGAGCAAATAGGGTGCAGGGCAGGCGTTAGCATTAAAACCAATATTTTCAATAGATCTGTCCAACTTATAGGGTATGGCAATGATGTCGAAATCATCAGCCGCTCCCAACAGGCCGTTGTATAGACTCTCATGGTATATATGAACAACAGGTGTTGGCCTTCAAGTATAGACGTAAACAAGACCAAAGCATTGTTTCCACACACCCTGAAAGATCTGTCAACCAGCTAGGAGAAAACGTCACTGTTGATAGCAACATCTTCGAAGTAGTTAAGGAGTTCCAGTTCATCTACCTCGGTGTAGACATTAATCCCACAAACGACATCTAAGTGAAAATCCGTTGAAGAATTACTCTAGCAAATCGGTGCTACTTCGGTTTGGCGCAAAAGATACGTTCAAAACTCCTCACATGAAAAACGAATTCCACGCTCTATAAAACCCTTACATTGCCAGTCCTGCTTCATATGGTGTTGATAGTCCTGGGCGATAAGCAATAGAAAGAGCTGGTACTAGGCTGCTTCCAAAAAAAAATTCTTCGGTGGATATTTGTTTCTGTGTGCGAAAAGAGCGAATGGAAGAGAAGATACAACCATTAAATCTATGAGCTGTATCAAGTCCACAAACTCAAAACACGTCTACTACATTGCCTGGGCCACATCTTGTGTATGGACAATGATGCTCCAGCCAAGAGAGACTTTGAATCCCAGCCCCCATGAAAGAACGAAGAAGACCAAACCTCCGGTTTAAATACCAAGCCGCAAGCCATCGTGAATGACAAACGACTTGAACTAAATGACTGGAAGCAGCGTGCTCGTGATTGTAAAGGATGAAAGGCTGCTGTTTCTCAGGCTTCATGAATTGGGAGCCGGATAAGTAAGTAAGTAAACACCCCATACACTACCAACCGTGCCTCAGGCTCAAGAGGACTTAATTTAAGCTTTCTATCATTTTTAATCTTAAGTTAAAAATGATTGAGATATTAAATTAAAAATAAAATAATGCCAACAACACAAAGTGGCGCCCAACACAAATTAGCTCAAGTCCTATAAAGTATCATGTTGCATCCTTATAACCCCTCTTTGCGTCTGGTCAATCGAAAATCTCTTATTGGTGTTTTGTTTTTTCACATTACATTACGACTGGTTTCAAATTCGCACTTAACAACGACAATAACGTATTCATTTTATTACACGTGTTAAGTCTTCATTAAACATTATTGTTGTACGAATACTTACAAAATAAAAACGACACATTCCTGAGGGCTGCACTTCAACTAAGAAAAAATAAACATTGAACAACATCAGATTACACACTTTGAGCTCACGTTTATGTGCGAGAGAAGTACCTACTTGTTGATAACATTGAAACCCTAAACCCTTGATGGAATTGCAAGCATCCCACATGAATAATAACAATAATTGATTGGAACATCTTTACCTAGAATTCTATAACGACATTTTGTTTTATATTTATTTTTGAATTATAAATTCTATAATTTTTCTTTTTCAAGTTTCCTCAATTTTATTCTCTTAAAATTTCCTTTAATGCTCTTTCTGTTAAACCTACACCTGTTGTGTTTTTCCTTAATATTTTTAGTTTTTTTTTTCCATTTTTTGAACGTACCACTGTTCCTGTTGCCATCGATGCTGTTTTGTTTATCAGAATGGTAAAATGAACATAACAACATGCTTATGATTCTGATGGAACCTTCTGCTCCATATTATGTGTCTTTCATTATTTATAGCTGTGATGCTGAAGCTGATGGCTATGAATCATAATGAATTTAGCTAGTGTAGTTTCTGCGGTGGTCGGTGGTAATGATGGAATTCTTCGCTTACTGTATCAAATTTAAGGCAAACACAATTCCAGGCTATAGACTTTGTCATCTGCACGTGCAAGATTTGTATCCTCACATCGTCAATGAGTGTGGGGAGGAATCTTATTGGTTGATCAAATTTGTTTTAGTGAAACGTGGTATCGCGATAAATTTATTGATTCTATGGGGAAACAAAATTAATAACCCTCTGACACGACAAATAGCCCATTACTTAAAGATTTCGCATGTTTTCAGTTAAATTGAAAAACTAAGTACAGTAGGTACCAAAACAAGCTTTAATAAAAATGAAAAACTGACGGTAAATTATCAAGATTTAAACATCTTTACCATGCCAGCAGTAGATATTTTCACAAATCATAACCTTTACGGTCTTCTATAAACGCCATAGTAGATAATCTTAAATACTGGTTGTTAAGAAAGATTCTTTTCAGAGATACAAAGTTGTAAAGTTTTTAATATGGCGTTGCAAAGAAGTTTCGTTAGAATTAATACTTAAAAATGCAATAATAGTTAATCAAAGAAGTCTTGGATTTACTGGTCTCTCTTGGAACTAAAATGACAATGAAATATGATTTATTTACTTTTATATTTTTTTAATGAATGAACATTTTTAACGATGAGTAATTGTGAAGTACACAAACTGTTTTACGCATAGTTCCTATCCTAATCGTTTTTGTTGTGTATTTGTTTGGGTGTATCAAGGTACATAAGTTTATTTATATCACAACAAAAACATAAATGTTAAAAAAGGAGCCAAGTTCTTATGTGTACAAGAAACCTGTGCGTAAAAAGTCAGCCAAAAAAAGTAATGAGATCTAAAATATATGCCAAGTTTTAAGTTCATGAAGTTTAATATCAAATATCTTAAGAAGAGTAACATCGAAACAATTCCAAATCATGACAGAAATTTGGTAATTAATGATTACTGATTAAAATTTGGTGGGTTCACTGGTCAAGTTTTCATACATTTTAAATTTGTGATTAAGTAAGTATTTAAGAGAAAACTTGCCAAGTAAATCCACCAAATTTTAATCAGTAATCATTAATTACCAAATTTCTGTCATGATTTGGAATTGTTTCGATGTTACTCTTCTTAAGATATTTGATATTTAACTTCATGAACTTAAAACTTGGCATATATTTTAGATCTCATTACTTTTTTTGGCAGACTTTTTACGCACAGGTTTCTTGTACACATAAGAACTTGGCTCCTTTTTAACATTTATGTTTTTGTTGTGATTTCACTCCTTTTTGCAAAGATTTATTTTGCCAGGTGAAAGTCAAGCCCTACCGCTCTACAAAGTTTCATAATTCTACGACAACCGAAAGTGCTCCCTTCAAATAATAGCAATTCTGATAAAGTGGGTGGATGGCAACCCCCCCCCCCCCCCCCTGAATGGACAATTCCAAATTTTCGATTTTTTGTTCCTTTCTAAGTACTTCAAGTCCTACTGACCTACCAATTTTCATCGTTCTACAACAATCGGAAGTGCTCCATATAATTATAAGAATTTTTAAAAATGTGGGTGGATGCCACGCCCCCTGAATGCAAATTCCAATTTTCAATTTTTTCTTTCTAAGTACCAATTTTCATCGTTCTACAACAATCGGAAGTGCTTCATATAATTTATAAGAATTTTTGAGAATGTGGGTGGATGCCACGCCCCCTGAACTGAAACGTCCAATTTTTCGATTTTTTTTCTTCTAAGTACTTCAAGGCCTACCGACCTACCAATTTTCATCGTTCTACAACAATCGGAAGTGCTCCATATAATTTATAAGAATTTTTAAGAATGTAGGTGGATGCCACGCCCCCTGTATGGAAAATTCCAATTTTTCAATTTTTTTCTTTCTAAGTACAGTACGTTCTCGATTAACGCAACTCTCGATTCATGCAACTCCTCGATTTTCGCAACAGCTGAGTTTATATCATTGTTGATTCAGTAATCGCAACTCTTCATAAAAAAATTGACTCGATAAGTGCAACTTTTGTTTTTATATGCATATCTTTATTTACTCAGGGTCTTGGCCAGGTTTGTTTTTGTCTGTTGCGTTGCATTTTGTCTCGAAAGTTAGTTTCTAATGCTGGATGTGGAGCCGGAAAGAGGATTACATTAAAAGTGGCGAAAACCCTTAGATGGAAAAGGCTTTGTAAAAGTGGTTCCTAAATCAAGGAAAGCAAAATGTGCCGATTTCCAGCGAGTTCCTAAAAACAAAAGGCGTGCTTATTGCATGAAAAAATGCAATGGTTGGGTGACAAATTTTAAGAAAAGACGTGGAATTCGCCTGTTGGGAATTTGTGGAGAAAAAACCCTCCACCGGTAGGTCTTTTTTCATACGTTGTTTGAGTCTTTTAGGTACGACTCTTTTTAAATTAGAAAGGACTTCCAACAAAAGCGGTCTTACTTTTGGATAACGCTCCTTGTTATCCAAAAGATCGCTAGTTAATAAGTGATGATGGCAAGATCGTGAATAAACTTATTTTTGTTTTGTTTCTTATTATTTATTTCGTCGCCCGAGAATTGTTTTGTCCCATACGCCACTTTTGTGGTTTTTGAGTTAGGGATGCAGTCTATGGTAATTTTGTATGCTCTATCTTAATCTGTGATCCGCTTTGCGCTATGTCTTACCAATCCTGAGATATTGAGCCTCGACTTTGTCCCATATCCAGTAAAATCAACGTTTTCTAGAATTGTTTTGTACCATAAACCATTTTTTGGCGTTTGGGACAGATTTTCCATACAATTTTCCGAAATTTTTGTGTGAGAATTGTTTTGTTCCATGTGCATATCACGGCTACAAAGGATAGAGAAAATATTAAGGCACTTGAGAATTGGTTTGTCCCACGTGCATTTATGTTAAGGAAAATCCATGTGTGTGGGACACCCATCGCAAAAAATATTTGAGGATTGGTTTGTACCACCTCCATTACATGAGTGTAGATACGAATTTCAGATGAAATTCAAAAAGTCGGCTAAGGAAAAAGAATTCCAAAATAAGCCAGTGTAGTGAGATAAAACTTAAAAATCTGATAAGTGGCTCAAAGGACAAAATTGAAAAAAATCAACTATCAGGAATATACTCTATTGAATGCAGCGATTGTAGAAAGGAATATATAGGACAGACAAGAAGACCAATTGTGAAAAGATTCAAGGAACATTTTGCCCATGTAAAATACAATGAACCTGAAAAGTCGAGTGTAGCACAACACATGCTGGATAATAACCATAATTTTAACTTACAAAATTTGAAATTAATTCGAAATGTTAATGATCCTTATGAATTAGACGCATATGAATCTCTTTACATTGTTAAAAATGGAAATAATTTAATGAATAGTGACGATGGGCCAATAAAAGATCCAATTTTCAAAAAATTTTATAATAGATCCTAAATTCACTATAAATTTGTTTGTGTAGTTTGTTTTGTTTGTATTGAGTTATTTGTATTTTATATCAATCAAAAATTTTGTTTGTATTATTATTTATAAAAAACTTACTGACGATGGAAGCATTGCTTCCGAAATGCATTTAAGTAAATAAATAAATAAAATAAGTGTTTTTAAGTTATTCAAAATAATATCTTTTATTTATTTCATGAAAAAACACGTTGAAAATCTCCAATATCAAATCAATTCCAAACTGTCAATTTAATTAAAGTAGCCACCAAAGGCGCACTACAAACACCCAAAAATTTGCTTAGTGCAAAATTAATGAACACATTTAAGACACCAATATCAAAAGAAAAAAAAAAGACCTGGATAATTTGCTTCCGTTCATTCCGGATATCGATAAGCAATATTTTAAAAAATTGCTGAATCTTTAGAGCTTTATGAGACTATAATTAATTATTAAGAAACTAAATGTGATGGCAGTAGAATTGCTTTTATTTTTGTATTTTTTATTTTAACAAAAATGCTTGAATTTAAATTATAATAAAGCTGATTGTGATAGCAGTAGAACTGCTTTTATTTTGTTCTGTTTAAATAAAAACTTTAATATCGAAAGGAAACTGATTTTTCTTTTAATATTTTTTTATCTTGGATGAGAATTGATTTGTACCATATCCATTTTTTTCTGTCCCACGTGTATAGAGCAAAAAATTTAGAAACAAAATATAGGAGGTGGGACACAAGTCGAAAAAGTTGACTTTTACGTTAATTAATGTATCTTCTTAACGCTTTGGCAAAACACTTTGAAAATTGGTATGTGAACTCGAGATTAGACGGACTTCAGAAAAAAAAAATAAAAAAAAATCCTATCGCACAGTTTTGGAATACCAAGTGCGCAAACCTTTAAATTCGTTTTTCTCGAAACAGTGCCAATGGCGTATGGAACAAAACAATTCTCGGGCGACGATTTGTTATTGAATAAGAACTTGTTGCATTAAATATATAATATAAGTGCAGGTTTTCTGATTTTCGCTTTGCATCTCAAATTGAGCCTAAAACAAAATTTACTCGGTTATTGCAACAACTTCGGTCATTGCAACCACCCCTGTTTTAATTAGTTGCGATAATCGAGAATGCACTGTACCTCAAACCCTACCAACTTACCAATTTTCATTGTTCTACAACAATCGAAAAGGCTCCATATAATTTATAGAATACTTAAGAAAGTGGTAGGATGCCACGCCCCCTGAATAGAAAATTGCAGATTTTCGATTTTTTCCTTTGTATGTACCACAAGGCCAGTGAGTCAGTCAGTTACGGTTTTTGCGATTTTTGAAGTCCTATATCTTGGGAACTACTAATGCTAAAGAGTTGAAATTTGGTGAGCAACCTGTGTTTGATCAGTTCAGCAAATACTCCGAATTTGAAGTTTCTGACTTTATTGGTACTGAAGTTAGAGGGGGGTTGAAAATCGCCAGAGTTTGTTCCTGTAAAAAGGGTGTAGTGCCGCGAACTTGGCTGGGCACTACCGTGCCCTTTGATTGAGTAAATACAGGTAGAAGTTAACATTTTGTACATGGTTGAGAAGAATTATTTGATTTAAGAAATGAAATAAAACAAACAGTGATCAGCACTAGCAGACTAGCACTAACTTAATAGTCTGACGTAAGGTCATAATCATAAGCATAACGCTTTTTCAATAAATTATAGAATCAGAATAGATATTTATGGCCTTTAGTCCTACAAATTGGCCTTTCGTCCGGTATACTCACTTGGACGCATGAGTGCAATAGTAAGGGCCTTTGTTATCCGCAATTTGTATTAAGTTCAGTTCAACTTACTTGGATTAAAAAAAAACTCTGTAAACTACATGTATCCAACAAGACTAGAATTCCTAATCATTAAACTGGAAGTTGTTTTTGCCCGGGGCCAGGCATAGTTTCTATATAAGAAGGTTTTTATAATACAAATTCTATTTACTACTGAAATAAATCAGCCAAGTGGAAGACTTAGTATTAAGGATTGGGCTTGTTGAATTTATTGATTCAATTTTGTAGATTCCAAAACAAATTTGAGCTAGCTTTAAGTTTGAAGTACGATGATGAAAAAGAACAACGAAGTGAGTTTCGTGATTATATTCGTCGGTGAGTGCATCCGTTTTCTGTGCGTCTGCGTGTCTTTGCTTCAGTGTGTCCACTGGTAGGAATTTTAAGTAATTTCAAATATTTCGTGCGAAATTTTTTAAATTACCTGATTGTATTTTTCAAAAATTTTAATTTCACAAAAATCATTCCGAAAACATAAAAATTTCGTTTATCACAAAACTTCGATTCGCGAGAATTTATAATTGTTTTCCTTACCGAACTTTTAAAAACAAATTTTTAAAAAAGTTCGAAAATTAATTCTTTTAAAATTTCACCTTTTTGAAAATCAAAATCAAAAAATAATTTTGAAAAATGAAAATTTATTATTTAAAAATTCTTATTCTTCCTCTTCTTGCTTAAGAGCCATTAGTCTGAAAAAGTATATACCCATGCTTTTCAAGAACTATATTGAAGTCAGTTTGTTGAAATTCGGTCCAGCTTTGTTCACATTATGGATTATAAGCAAGCCTTGAATAAGGGCTTGATGGTCCTTCCATGATGATGGACTTTTGGCCTATGTGCTTTTAACCCTGCGCCCTTCGCAAGTCCTTGCAAACGCAGGTGAACGCAAGTGCACGCAAGTCTACGTAGGTCCTTGCAAACGCAGTTCTACGCAAGTTTTCGCAAGTCTATGCAAGTGTACGCAAGCTCACGCAAGTCAACGCAAGTCTGCGCAGGCCTACTCAAGTCCACGCAAATCTACGCAAGTCCACGCCTCTTGCCGTGCACGGCCTCTGAATGCTTACTATGCAAGTTCTTATCTTCTGACACACTCACTTTCATACTTGTCTTCAAAATAATCGTCGTAATTCTAATGTTGAATAGTATCAATATCAAAGTCAATTTTTAACTAATAGAAAACTCGTCCTTGCTTCATACATTTCAAGCCAACTCCTGAGCAGCCTGGCGGAAATTATGTACAGGTATAGAGTCTACTAATGACGCTGCTAGGCTCAAGGAAGTCATGTCATAGGTCCACATACCCCCTGGCTTTCTTAAAAGACCGGATGGAACCTGGACTGATTCCTGCTTATGAGCACCCACCCAGACTCCTTCTCGGCGTACATATGTCTGCAGGGCCTGATGAAATAATTCCAATTATGCGTTGCTGGTTGAAATATTTAAAGGGTGTATAAACATCACTTATATTCTATCTAGTAGGAGGGAAGCTAATGTCATTTCCATTCCGAAAGCTGAGGGCAAGTCCACTCACACTGAACCGAAAGACATTTTAGAGCAATTAGCCTATCCTATATTCTCCTTTCGTCTTAAAACCTTAGAACGGCTGATAGAAACGCACATTAGCCTAATGCTAAGTGATAGTGATCTCTCACAGGCCCAACATGCTTACATGAAGGGCAAATCTATTGAAACGGCATGCACTTCATGAAGTTTTCGGCACGATTGAGAAATCAATCCAATTTAAAGAATGTACCTTCGGAGCATTCCTTGACATAGAAGGGGCCTACAACAACGTTGAAAATGGAGCAATACGCCAAGCCCTTGACTCAGTCAGCATTGATCCGATGTTGTCAAACTGGATTGACTCCATGCCTCAAACTAGAATTGTTGTTGTCAGGAAGGATAAAGTTAGGACTTGTAGAGATACGCCACATGGAGGAATCTTATCTCCCCTGTTCTGGCTTCTTGTCGTAAACATCTTTGTTAAATTATGGCAAAGCGGTGTCAAAGTCGTGCCGAACGCTGATGATATAGTTATAATGGCATCATCGGGAAGATTTGTTCCCACTCTGTGTGAGCTCTTACATAAAGCCCTTGACAAGCTCAGTAATTGGACTAGTAGCTGTGGACTTAATGTCAACCAACTTAAAACGGAACTGGTTCTCTTGACAAGAAAACGAAATATTCCAAATATAAATCCCCCCACCATAAACGCGACGCCGCTCCATATAACTGGCACGGCCAAATATCTTGGTTTAATTATCGATCGTAGACTTAATTGGAAAGAGAACATCAAAGAACGAGAAAAAAAGCTGTAATAGCTTTCTACACACATGCAGTAGAATTTTTGGCAAGAGATGGGAACCCAGCCCCAAAACCATTCATTGGATGTACACAGCCATTGTAAGGCCTATCCTGACGTACGCCTATTTGGTTTGGTGGCCAGCCTTGGATAAGGCAATCAATCGTAAGGCCATGATAAAAATTCAGAGACTGGCATGTATAGGCACAACTAGTGCCATGAGAACCACGCCAACCGTAGCTCTAAATTCTTTTCTCTCACTTGACCCACTCAATCTGTTCACGAAGGAATTGGTGGTTAAAAGTGCCCTACGACTTAAAGAGAGTAGAAATTGGAAAAAGGGCCATCACTGTGGTCACAGAACTATAATGAACTTCACTGACACAGGTATTCAAACGGACTATATTTCACCGTACATAGATTTTAACCCAGTCGGACTTACCAATATTCCAACAGAAAAACCGGGTCCCAAACGCAAATCATGTCGGTCTTTACTGACAGTTCCAAAACGGACACTGGGGTAGGGTCAGGCATCTTCTCAGACAATCTACCCATAAATGAGTCATTGAAGCTCCAAAACTTCTGCAGCGTTTTCAAGTGGAAGTGCTTGCATTTTGCGAGGCTGCAAAATGCCTTTCAACATGTGAACTGACGAACAAAATCATTGAGCCATTTCGTAAATTGTCACGAAGTCAAACTGGTTGTGGTTGATCGCTGCCGTTGTGAATTGAGATTGCTTGGCGAAACGAATTCAACCACCCTTCGATGGGTCCTGGGTAACCGTGACATTTATGCTAGTGAAATGGCTGATGAACTGGTCAAAAACGCTTCACTACTTGAACCGAGCCAAACTGTACCTTGGGTACTTATGTCACTAGAGCAGGAAAAGAATAGAATTTACCAAAGTTTCCTCAAGGTTAACGACAGATGGTCAACAATAAATTGACACCTGTCGGGTTTCAAGAAATCTTTGGCCAGATATTTTAAAGAATAATACGGAGTATTTACTTAAGCTAAGTAGACTTCAATTGTCTCCCTCTGTTTGAATCCTTACCGGTCACAACTCAATGGGAACCAACATGAGCAGAATGTACATTAGCACATCTTATGCAAAGGGTGTCAGGACGAAGAGGTGGAGGAGGGCTCATCTCACTTCCTCTGTGAATGCCCCAGCCTAGCCTGAACAAGAAAAGCAGCCCTCGGAGGAAATTTTTTGGACGAACTGGGCGACGCGAGGTCTCTCTTTTGCCACTAAGAAATATCCTGAAATTTATTCAAAGCACAGGATGGTTCAGGAAGGCACCCCATTTCCAAAACTTCCACTAAATTCCTCCTTTTCCCTCCTACTCCTACATTACTCACATCCTGGGGAGCACAATCGATCCATTGAGATCCAAGTGAGATGATTCGGCTTGCCATACCATCACCCCTTCTAACCTACCCTAACCTTAGAAGCCAACTACTGTACACCTCTCTTGAAAATTAAAGAAATTTTTCGGTCTTAAATTCATAAGACTTGTGATATCAAATTATATTCCATATTATTATTATTAAACAACTATTATTTCTGTTCTTAATTAATTGTACACATGAACTACCAATGCACTTAGCCATAAAATCTTATACATTCATATCTTCTTTAAAATCCATGAGGTGAAATGGATGTTAATTTACAGGAACTTTCTATATTTGTGGCATAGTTTGGTCAAATACATAATATAATTGTCTAATATACAGTATAGGTATGATCAGGGGCGGACTGGGGGTCAAAGGGCCTACCGGGACTTTTAGAAAAAGGGCCACAGAATACAATAACTCTCAAAATGGTTAAAAAAAAGTTGATATTGCAGACATTTATCGAAAGTCACTTTTTTTATATTTATTAATTTTTTTTAAATTTACATATTGATTGATATATTTATTAGGTATAAGGAAACAGCTATTTTTAGTTTATGGCTGTGTCACCTTACAGATCAATTAGTTTGAGTTTTTATTCAAGCAATCATACAAAATTGCAAAGATGTTCTTGTAGGTCTCAGTAATATAACATTAGTTTTACGACCTTAAGTGGGTGTGACTTCAGTTTAGTCAAAACGAAATTACGCTGGTCAAACAAATTGTAGGAATTAAGGGAGATATGAAACAAAAAGCATTCATAGATATTTCTAATTTTTTTAAAATTTCTTAGAAACTATTTTTTAAGCTACAGTAATTTTACAATCAAAAGAAATGAAACTCATTAAATATTTTCAAAAAATAAATTGAAGAGTCGAATTTTCTTCATTTTTTTTAACTAGTGAATCAAATAAATTATTTAGCTTTAATTTCACAATTTTTCACTTTAGCACGATTTTTCTGATAGAAACTTTTGAAATTGAATGAAAAGAAACCGCTATGCTTTTGATCACCATCTCGACAGTTTCAAACATTTAAATTAAATATGTATATAAAGTTAGCAGGACACTTAAATATTCAGGTTAAAAAGTATCCTATAATTAATTGCTAATTAATTGCGTATTAGTTACGCAAACAAAAATTTTATTGCATTTTTGGTTTGCGAAAAAATGGGTGTCCTGCTAACTTCATATGAACTTAGCAGGACAACTTTCTCAAAAATAAAGATAATCGAACTGAAAAAGGTTGGTTATTGAGAACTAATTAATTGCAAATTATTTCCTTTGTGAAGAACTGAATTCAACCATGAGTGAATCCTTCAGCGCCACACAAGAATAGGTAAGTTTGATTTGTAAAAGTATTTGTCCTAGGAAAATTTAACAAGACTAATTTCTAATCTTCAAGATTTACGAAATATATTTGTATGGTTAATCTTCGAGATTAAAAGAAGATTTGAAGTAAATCTTATTAAACCTCAGATTAGCGTTAGATGGAAATGTAGCATAAAGCTCATTCACCATAAGCAGACATCAACTTTGTTTATGGTGAGAAACAGAATACGTCCAACAATTGATTTGACAGATACATATATTGAAATGATGGGAAGATGATTATTGGAAAAACCATGATCAAACTGAAAAATGAGTGAACAAATGCTCAATGATGATCACAGCTTCATAACTATGGATTAAACAGAATCAGTGATAACCTAGTTGCAGACTTAACCCACTGTGAACAAACTGGCCCTATGCTAGTCCAAGAACCAGAGCAAAAACAGTAGGTTCACAATGCAATCAACTACTTAATTGATTTTTGTTCGAAAATGTTCAGAGGTGCCCCCCGAATGTTAATCCAAGTTGGCGAGCATCAGCTGCCATTTTGGAAATCACGTTTTTTCAAATTTCTCGTGAATCGTAAACCGAAAAAAGTAGTATTATTTTTTCTTAGTTTTTGAGAATTAATAAAAAAAGAAAGTTTCCTTTTCCCAAGAAAAGATTTAACAATATATCGCATTTCTTTGCCTATTATAAACTTAACAAAACAAACAAGATATGGAAAAAAGTACCTTCTGTTATCTTTTTTTTTATTTTCTCAAAAACTAAGAAGAAGAATATAAAAATGAAAGGTGGTGCTATAAAAATTTTGAAATAACAATCAACAATCAATTTTTTCAAAAATATGTACTTTAAAAATTAATTTCTCAAAAACTTTCCACTAAAAAAAACTTCAAAATAATATCGTCGCAAGACATTGAAGCAGCATTTCGCGCAATCTCCACAGTGTTCTTGTTTTTTCTTATTTTCTTGACTTTCGTCCTCTGCCTCATCATGAGCCGCATTTTATTACCCACATGATCTGATCTGGATCAATTTTTAACACGTAATTGCAAAAACAACATGGGGTCCTGCTTTTTATCTAGATCTATTTCATCAATGATCCAAAAATTGCTATTGTGAATTATCTCAGTAGCGCAAAGAAAAGAGGCAACAGATGCATGAAAAATAAACAAACGTAAGGCAAAAAGGAAAAAGGGACGGTATATAACACTCCTGTCACTATGATCCTGTTTGTTTTTGTTTTTTATCATGATCTGATCCGGATCAGATAAAATACCGCTATTGATTCTCATCTTTTTAATTCAGGTTATACACCTAACTTTCAGACATTTTAAAGTAGGTACTCATCATTGAGAGTCATTTTGATTTATTTTTATTTTGCATATTTAGTTTTTTGAAATTGTGAAATATTTCTATCAACTTTTGAATAATCTTAGATCCGTAGAGGCCACAAAACGAGTTTTGGAGGAATCCAAAGATTCATAGAGCTCCCCAGCCGAGTTCTTGGGGCCTCCAGAGATCCGAAGAGACCACCAACCGAGTTTTTGGGGTATCCAGAGCAGGGCCGGACAAGCTATACGTGCAAGCTGTGCGAATGCACAGGGCGCTGAACCCAAGGGGCGCCTTGAGCAGGCATTAACAAAGCCACTTCTCGTTACCACTACCTATACCTACCTACTTTTTTAATTTTTTTTTTCACACCAATAGTGATATCCAGTATATAACTACCAGTTTATTCTGAATTTAAAAACAGTTATAATATTCATACATACATCCATCTACTATTCCAAAAATAAGTCGAGTCTATCTTCCTATTCTCACCTACAGTAACAAAAAACTACATCACAAAATCTTTGAAAAGTGCACGATTTTGTTCGCCTTTACCAACAGATACCCACCTATTAGCTATTTTTCTCTTTTTCAAACTGTCGACGTTATTTTCAGCTCACTCACCATCGTGTGTATGAGTGAAGGCATTTATTTTATTTTCATAACCCAAACCCACCCCTATGCTGTGCAACATAAAACAAAATTCTTCAACTGCAAATACAGACAATTAACAGCCAGCATGGTGATAACATGCGCGCGATAACAGTTCTTCTATATGAAATCGAAGTCAGAAATGTTAATTTAACAGACATTTTAAGGTGACAAATTCATAATCATTGACATAACAGCGCGCAAATTAAAAATTTGCGTCTATGAATTAAACTCTTCCGGTTGAGTGTTTTTTATGTTTTATTTTGGCATTGGCTTCTATTGATGAGTGAAATATGAAATTGTAGCACTGTCTTGTTGTGTAGACAAAGGATTGAAATATGGAAATAATGAATGATGATGATGTGATGATTTATGATTATGATGATGTTTGTCGTTAATGAGGGAACCTTGTTTATTCAATTTCTCCTTTTCTCTATTTTTTTGTTGTTGCCAGGCATTATTTTCATTAAAAAAAGGATTTTTTGACTTATCTAATTACATTATTTGTGTGCTAGTGTTCTTATTGTCGTCAAACTAAAAAACTCAAAACAAAAGAAAGGAAAAATAATCTATATTGACAGTTTATATGTAGATCTGCTATGCGCAGAGTCAGAGTCCAGTAGTCATTAGTTTATATAATGACATTTTCTTAAAGGCTGAATATAATTCTGAAGTATAAAATCTTTTTATATATTTTAATGAACATTAAAGTGGTTCTTACATAGTTGGAACAAAATCAGTTTTTATTATATATTTACAAAAGTGTTGTGTCCATCTACAACCTAGGTACCAACATAGTTAAGAAAGTAGGTAGGCACAAAAAAGTGTTAAATAAAAAAAAGCATCGCAAAGTCTACCCCTTGGGTGAAATGAGGATACGATTTCTTCCACCATTGACCGCAATTGATGGGCGGTAATGATGAAGTATGCGCAGGGCGCTAATTTTGCTCGGGCTGGCCCTGATCCAGAGATCCGTAGAGGCCAACAACCAAGTTCTAAGGGTTTCCAAAGATTTATAGAGGCCACCAACCGATATCTGCAGAGGCCACCAACCGAGGTCTGTAGGCCTCCAGAGATCCGTAGGAGCCACCACACGAGATCTGGGGGCCTCCAAAGATCCGTAGAGGCCACCAATGGGGTTCAGGGGGCCTTCAAAGATCGGTAGAGGCCCCCAACGGAGTTGTGGGGGCCTCCAAGGATCTGTATAGGCCACCCAACAGAGTTCTCGAGGCCTCCAGAGATTTGTTGAGGCTATGAACTAACATCTGGGGCATCCAAAGATACTAAGAGGCTACCAATGGAGTTCTGGGGCCTCCAAAGATCGGTAGAGGCCACCAACGGAGTTGTTGGGCCCTCTAGAGATCCGTAGAGATCACCAACCGAGTTCTAGAGGTTTCCAAAGATTTATAGAGGCCACCAACCGATTTCTGGAGACCTCCAAAGATCCGTAGAGGCCACCAATTGAGTTCTGGGGGCCTGCAAAGATCGGTAGAGGCCACCAACGGAGTTGTGGGGGCCTCGAAAGATCTGTAGAGGCCACCAACGGAGCTCTGGAGGTCTCCAGAAGTCCGTAGAGGCTACTAACCAAGATCTGGGGGCCTCCAAAGATCTGTAGAGGCCATCAACCGAGTTCAGGAGGCCTCCAAGGATCCGTAGAGGCCACCAACAGATTTCAGGAGACCTCAAGAGATCCATAGAGGTCACCAACCGAGTTCTGGAGGCCTCCAAAGATCCGTAGAGGCCACCAACTGAGTTCTGGGGGCCTCCAAAAATCTGTAAAGGCCACCAACCAAGTTTTGGAGGTCTTCAGAGATCCGTAGAGGCCACCAACCGAGTTCTGGGGACCTACAAAGATCTGTAGAGGCCACCAACAGAGTTCTGGAGGCCTCTAAATACTTATTTTTATCAACAAAACTCTTAATCTAGTGTGTGAATCCAATTTTCTTAGAAAGTTTTACTTAAAAAAAAAGGAACGCAGGAACTTTTATGAACTTTTTGATTTCTTTAGGGCCCACCGGGCAAAATCCCGGTTGCCCGGTGGCCCAGTCCGCCCTGGGTATGATTCGTGCTGTTAACTGATGGGAAATTCAGGAAAGGTCAAATCCTAGATGCCTCAATTTTAAACAGAATAAATTAGTATCCCTTGGAATTGTATGCCACTACAAAGACAAAACTAATTTGCATTCTTTAAAGGCAGTAAGGTGAAAGCACGTTTTGTGTTTTGCAAAGGTGAAGAGTAGATACTCTTGAATATTCTATGCCGACCATGTTACTGAGTGCTTGATTTTATTTGAAATTGCTTTCATTCATGCATATGTTTGTAGTATGGGTGTATACATATGTACAAATGTACATAACTGATTTTATCACTTTGGAAAACGAAAGGCTACTCTTTGACTGAAAACCAGCTATTTTGCATTATTTTATCCTGTAATAAGGCTTCAAATTCTGAATTTTGGTTGGAGAATAATTTTCACAGTCATAATTTTAAAAGTCCTCAAGATCTTTCTTTTCCAAGGTCATGGAAACACTGATAAATTATCAGATTAAGAAATATCTCGAAGAACGAAAGCTTGTCAATGACCACTAGTATGGCTTTCGTAGCAATAGGTCCCTGGTTACCCCATGATGTATCTCACCGCATAGTAAAACAAATCTTTACATAGTTTTAAAGAAAGCAAGATTATTTCACTTAAGCGTTTGATAGAGTTTAGCTTGATCTCTTATCAAAAATTCATGCATTTGGTCTCGATGAATCTCTCTTAAGTTGGATTATAAACTATAGCTTTCGGACCGGTCAATACAATTAGCGTGGGATGGCTAAAAGTCTGATATTCATAAAATAAATGCTGGTGTGCCCAAGGCTCCGTTTTGTCTCCAATTCTCTTTATAATGGTAATGAGTGGACAAAAACATGGTGAATAGCGCTCAATGAACAAAAGTCAGTCCACGTGGACTTTACGTATAAAAAAAAAATATATTACCCGTCTTTCTTAATACCGCTCATGTTCCATTTGCACATGAGTCAAAATGTATCTGGGAATGACTCTAGACGCGAAATTAATATGGAAGCTGCGCGTATAGAAGAATTAAAAAGTAAATTAAGAGACATGAACGAGCTACTCGGTAAATATTCTAAGCTTTGAATTGATAATAATTTGATTTATATACACACAGACACTTAAACCTGTGTCGACTTATGGTATTCAGCTCTGGGGTTGTACCTGCGCCTGCGATACAAATTTAAATAACTTATTATACAAATATTAGAAAATAAATTGCTTAGGTCAATTATTGTAAATGCACCGTATATAAGAAATGAAGATCTTCACAGGGATCTCGTTATTCCTACGGCTCAGGACGAAATAAGGAGTTTCGCGCGAAAACAAAGAAATCGGCTATTAGAACACGCTAATTCAACGATTATTGACATTCTTGACGAGTCGGATTTAGTACGCCTGCCTGCGAAGAACAAAACCTTCTGACTTGGTGCTTTTGCGGTGAACTGAAAACTGCTTTAAAATCGCGGAACAATTGCGTAGATCTGCGTAAAATTGTGTATATTTACGTAGATCAGCGTAGAATTGCGTATATCTAAATAAATCTGCGTGGAATTGCGTATATTTGCGTAGAATTGCGTATATTTGCGTAAAACTGCGTACAATTGCGTAGATCTACGTAGATCTGCAACATGCAACATGCAACATGCAACATGCAACATGCAACATGCAACATGCAACATGCAACATGCAACATGCAACATGCAACATGCAACATGCAACATGCAACATGCAACATGCAACATGCAACATGCAACATGCAACATGCAACATGCAACATGCAACATGCAACATGCAACATGCAACATGCAACATGCAACATGCAACATGCAACATGCAACATGCAACATGCAACATGCAACATGCAACATGCAACATGCAACATGCAACATGCAACATGCAACATGCAACATGCAACATGCAACATGCAACATGCAACATGCAACATGCAACATGCAACATGCAACATGCAACATGCAACATGCAACATGCAACATGCAACATGCAACATGCAACATGCAACATGCAACATGCAACATGCAACATGCAACATGCAACATGCAACATGCAACATGCAACATGCAACATGCAACATGCAACATGCAACATGCAACATGCAACATGCAACATGCAACATGCAACATGCAACATGCAACACAACATGCAACATGCACATGCAACATGCAACATGCAACATGCAACATGCAACATGCAACATGCAACATGCAACATGCAACATGCAACATGCAACATGCAACATGCAACATGCAACATGCAACATGCAACATGCAACATGCAACATGCAACATGCAACATGCAACATGCAACATGCAACATGCAACATGCAACATGCAACATGCAACATGCAACATGCAACATGCAACATGCAACATGCAACATGCAACATGCAACATGCAACATGCAACATGCAACATGCAACATGCAACATGCAACATGCAACATGCAACATGCAACATGCAACATGCAACATGCAACATGCAACATGCAACATGCAACATGCAACATGCAACATGCAACATGCAACATGCAACATGCAACATGCAACATGCAACATGCAACATGCAACATGCAACATGCAACATGCAACATGCAACATGCAACATGCAACATGCAACATGCAACATGCAACATGCAACATGCAACATGCAACATGCAACATGCAACATGCAACATGCAACATGCAACATGCAACATGCAACATGCAACATGCAACATGCAACATGCAACATGCAACATGCAACATGCAACATGCAACATGCAACATGCAACATGCAACATGCAACATGCAACATGCAACATGCAACATGCAACATGCAACATGCAACATGCAACATGCAACATGCAACATGCAACATGCAACATGCAACATGCAACATGCAACATGCAACATGCAACATGCAACATGCAACATGCAACATGCAACATGCAACATGCAACATGCAACATGCAACATGCAACATGCAACATGCAACATGCAACATGCAACATGCAACATGCAACATGCAACATGCAACATGCAACATGCAACATGCAACATGCAACATGCAACATGCAACATGCAACATGCAACATGCAACATGCAACATGCAACATGCAACATGCAACATGCAACATGCAACATGCAACATGCAACATGCAACATGCAACATGCAACATGCAACATGCAACATGCAACATGCAACATGCAACATGCAACATGCAACATGCAACATGCAACATGCAACATGCAACATGCAACATGCAACATGCAACATGCAACATGCAACATGCAACATGCAACATGCAACATGCAACATGCAACATGCAACATGCAACATGCAACATGCAACATGCAACATGCAACATGCAACATGCAACATGCAACATGCAACATGCAACATGCAACATGCAACATGCAACATGCAACATGCAACATGCAACATGCAACATGCAACATGCAACATGCAACATGCAACATGCAACATGCAACATGCAACATGCAACATGCAACATGCAACATGCAACATGCAACATGCAACATGCAACATGCAACATGCAACATGCAACATGCAACATGCAACATGCAACATGCAACATGCAACATGCAACATGCAACATGCAACATGCAACATGCAACATGCAACATGCAACATGCAACATGCAACATGCAACATGCAACATGCAACATGCAACATGCAACATGCAACATGCAACATGCAACATGCAACATGCAACATGCAACATGCAACATGCAACATGCAACATGCAACATGCAACATGCAACATGCAACATGCAACATGCAACATGCAACATGCAACATGCAACATGCAACATGCAACATGCAACATGCAACATGCAACATGCAACATGCAACATGCAACATGCAACATGCAACATGCAACATGCAACATGCAACATGCAACATGCAACATGCAACATGCAACATGCAACATGCAACATGCAACATGCAACATGCAACATGCAACATGCAACATGCAACATGCAACATGCAACATGCAACATGCAACATGCAACATGCAACATGCAACATGCAACATGCAACATGCAACATGCAACATGCAACATGCAACATGCAACATGCAACATGCAACATGCAACATGCAACATGCAACATGCAACATGCAACATGCAACATGCAACATGCAACATGCAACATGCAACATGCAACATGCAACATGCAACATGCAACATGCAACATGCAACATGCAACATGCAACATGCAACATGCAACATGCAACATGCAACATGCAACATGCAACATGCAACATGCAACATGCAACATGCAACATGCAACATGCAACATGCAACATGCAACATGCAACATGCAACATGCAACATGCAACATGCAACATGCAACATGCAACATGCAACATGCAACATGCAACATGCAACATGCAACATGCAACATGCAACATGCAACATGCAACATGCAACATGCAACATGCAACATGCAACATGCAACATGCAACATGCAACATGCAACATGCAACATGCAACATGCAACATGCAACATGCAACATGCAACATGCAACATGCAACATGCAACATGCAACATGCAACATGCAACATGCAACATGCAACATGCAACATGCAACATGCAACATGCAACATGCAACATGCAACATGCAACATGCAACATGCAACATGCAACATGCAACATGCAACATGCAACATGCAACATGCAACATGCAACATGCAACATGCAACATGCAACATGCAACATGCAACATGCAACATGCAACATGCAACATGCAACATGCAACATGCAACATGCAACATGCAACATGCAACATGCAACATGCAACATGCAACATGCAACATGCAACATGCAACATGCAACATGCAACATGCAACATGCAACATGCAAGCAACATGCAACATGCAACATGCAACATGCAACATGCAACATGCAACATGCAACATGCAACATGCAACATGCAACATGCAACATGCAACATGCAACATGCAACATGCAACATGCAACATGCAACATGCAACATGCAACATGCAACATGCAACATGCAACATGCAACATGCAACATGCAACATGCAACATGCAACATGCAACATGCAACATGCAACATGCAACATGCAACATGCAACATGCAACATGCAACATGCAACATGCAACATGCAACATGCAACATGCAACATGCAACATGCAACATGCAACATGCAACATGCAACATGCAACATGCAACATGCAACATGCAACATGCAACATGCAACATGCAACATGCAACATGCAACATGCAACATGCAACATGCAACATGCAACATGCAACATGCAACATGCAACATGCAACATGCAACATGCAACATGCAACATGCAACATGCAACATGCAACATGCAACATGCAACATGCAACATGCAACATGCAACATGCAACATGCAACATGCAACATGCAACATGCAACATGCAACATGCAACATGCAACATGCAACATGCAACATGCAACATGCAACATGCAACATGCAACATGCAACATGCAACATGCAACATGCAACATGCAACATGCAACATGCAACATGCAACATGCAACATGCAACATGCAACATGCAACATGCAACATGCAACATGCAACATGCAACATGCAACATGCAACATGCAACATGCAACATGCAACATGCAACATGCAACATGCAACATGCAACATGCAACATGCAACATGCAACATGCAACATGCAACATGCAACATGCAACATGCAACATGCAACATGCAACATGCAACATGCAACATGCAACATGCAACATGCAACATGCAACATGCAACATGCAACATGCAACATGCAACATGCAACATGCAACATGCAACATGCAACATGCAACATGCAACATGCAACATGCAACATGCAACATGCAACATGCAACATGCAACATGCAACATGCAACATGCAACATGCAACATGCAACATGCAACATGCAACATGCAACATGCAACATGCAACATGCAACATGCAACATGCAACATGCAACATGCAACATGCAACATGCAACATGCAACATGCAACATGCAACATGCAACATGCAACATGCAACATGCAACATGCAACATGCAACATGCAACATGCAACATGCAACATGCAACATGCAACATGCAACATGCAACATGCAACATGCAACATGCAACATGCAACATGCAACATGCAACATGCAACATGCAACATGCAACATGCAACATGCAACATGCAACATGCAACATGCAACATGCAACATGCAACATGCAACATGCAACATGCAACATGCAACATGCAACATGCAACATGCAACATGCAACATGCAACATGCAACATGCAACATGCAACATGCAACATGCAACATGCAACATGCAACATGCAACATGCAACATGCAACATGCAACATGCAACATGCAACATGCAACATGCAACATGCAACATGCAACATGCAACATGCAACATGCAACATGCAACATGCAACATGCAACATGCAACATGCAACATGCAACATGCAACATGCAACATGCAACATGCAACATGCAACATGCAACATGCAACATGCAACATGCAACATGCAACATGCAACATGCAACATGCAACATGCAACATGCAACATGCAACATGCAACATGCAACATGCAACATGCAACATGCAACATGCAACATGCAACATGCAACATGCAACATGCAACATGCAACATGCAACATGCAACATGCAACATGCAACATGCAACATGCAACATGCAACATGCAACATGCAACATGCAACATGCAACATGCAACATGCAACATGCAACATGCAACATGCAACATGCAACATGCAACATGCAACATGCAACATGCAACATGCAACATGCAACATGCAACATGCAACATGCAACATGCAACATGCAACATGCAACATGCAACATGCAACATGCAACATGCAACATGCAACATGCAACATGCAACATGCAACATGCAACATGCAACATGCAACATGCAACATGCAACATGCAACATGCAACATGCAACATGCAACATGCAACATGCAACATGCAACATGCAACATGCAACATGCAACATGCAACATGCAACATGCAACATGCAACATGCAACATGCAACATGCAACATGCAACATGCAACATGCAACATGCAACATGCAACATGCAACATGCAACATGCAACATGCAACATGCAACATGCAACATGCAACATGCAACATGCAACATGCAACATGCAACATGCAACATGCAACATGCAACATGCAACATGCAACATGCAACATGCAACATGCAACATGCAACATGCAACATGCAACATGCAACATGCAACATGCAACATGCAACATGCAACATGCACATGCAACATGCAACATGCAACATGCAACATGCAACATGCAACATGCAACATGCAACATGCAACATGCAACATGCAACATGCAACATGCAACATGCAACATGCAACATGCAACATGCAACATGCAACATGCAACATGCAACATGCAACATGCAACATGCAACATGCAACATGCAACATGCAACATGCAACATGCAACATGCAACATGCAACATGCAACATGCAACATGCAACATGCAACATGCAACATGCAACATGCAACATGCAACATGCAACATGCAACATGCAACATGCAACATGCAACATGCAACATGCAACATGCAACATGCAACATGCAACATGCAACATGCAACATGCAACATGCAACATGCAACATGCAACATGCAACATGCAACATGCAACATGCAACATGCAACATGCAACATGCAACATGCAACATGCAACATGCAACATGCAACATGCAACATGCAACATGCAACATGCAACATGCAACATGCAACATGCAACATGCAACATGCAACATGCAACATGCAACATGCAACATGCAACATGCAACATGCAACATGCAACATGCAACATGCCAACATGCAACATGCAACATGCAACATGCAACATGCAACATGCAACATGCAACATGCAACATGCAACATGCAACATGCAACATGCAACATGCAACATGCAACATGCAACATGCAACATGCAACATGCAACATGCAACATGCAACATGCAACATGCAACATGCAACATGCAACATGCAACATGCAACATGCAACATGCAACATGCAACATGCAACATGCAACATGCAACATGCAACATGCAACATGCAACATGCAACATGCAACATGCAACATGCAACATGCAACATGCAACATGCAACATGCAACATGCAACATGCAACATGCAACATGCCACATGCAACATGCCACATGCAACATGCAACATGCAACATGCAACAGCCTCCTCTTGGGGTTCACCTTGTCGCGGTGAGGAGGCTTACGTTTGGATCCTCAGCTGGCCAGCTGTGGATCTACTTCTAAGATCCTCAGCTGGCCAGCTGTAGATTTTAAACAAACTAAGAAACCCCCCCACCTATGACAAACCATGACAGATACAACAAAAACGAACACAAATCTAGCGGGGATATACGCTACAGTGTCGGCAGGAGTCACGACTGCCGGCGAGGGCTTGGCTTCGCAAGAAGCTAAGTCGCCAGTGACAGAAAACACACTAAACGAAAACAACAAGGACAAAACACAAACAACACACAAGGACAAAACAATAACAATGACGAACGAAGAAGAGGACCTACTCCTCAACCCGTTTGCCAATCTCGGGGTGGGGGATGGGGCCAGCGTCGGGACAGTTGACAGTGATGACATCATTGACTGCTGTTCCGTTGCCAGCTCTAATCTCTCCGGACTGTCAACTTCCTCCAGGCGGAGTAAAATCTCCAACTGCAGGAAAACAGTAAATCGACTTGGCACAATGGGGTGGGAAGAACTAACAGACGCTGAACGCAAAAGACTGCACAACGCACGTGCGTTTCTGCAGAAGGAGCTTTCAATGAAGAATGGGCCACCTGCCCATACATCGGCGGAGGCTGCTCCTGTGGAGGACACAAGCGTGAGTGGATTGATGGGGCCGCCTGCTTCTCGTGTTGGTAAAACCCACACCAGGGAGAGGACAGCCTCATCAATTACTCCAGCAATGACAAAGACTGACTCACAACATGAACCAACTACCGGAATATCGAACTCGCCTGCCGGACGTTGCATGGAGCATTCCGCTCCTACGGGTCCGAAGGGTGAAAAGATACCCGCGGAAGGGGTTAGTGTAGAGGTAGCACACATGAGGAACATCCAGGGCCATAGCCCTACATGCAACTTAGGTGCGTCTACCTCTTCACAACCAGGGCAACGTGGTAAGAATTACCCAAAAAGGAAACACACCACTGAGCTGCTCAACACACCAACCAGACGTTGCATGGAGCCACCTGCTCCTACGGGCCTGGTGGGTGGGAAGGTAGCTCAGGGTGAGGTTGAGAGAAGTGAGAGGCACAAAGGAAACATCCTGGGCCATAGCCCTACATGCAACCTAAATGCGTCTTGCTCCTCCCAACCAGGTGACTGCATTGGTAACTCAACGCTTAACAGTGACATGACTGACTTGACAGCTGTGGAGAATCCAGCCGTGCGACGCAATGCAGGACCTGCAGTGCGACGCAAGGGGAAGAGACTCCTCAGCGACAAGGAAATACAACGCCGACAAAGACGGAACGATGCGAGGACTGTCCGGTTCCTATCAACCAAAAATCCTGAAACCTTAACGGTTAAGGAACGGTTGGCTCTGGACAGATCCAAACAAAGACTCCAGACGACACCACAAATAACTAACAGACACGACAACAAAACGACTAAGCCGAGCTCCAGGAATACCGCATTGGGAGTGTCTAAGGATGGCACCCTGCCATCCACTGACCCACCAGCCAATGCAGGTACGTCCAAGCGAGCAAGGAACGATACGAGTTCACCATCTACCGTATCACCGACCAATAAAAAGAAAAAAGCCAGAGTCTCCAAGGCGTCTGTAGTAGGCCAGCAAGTTGCCATAGTAGACTATGGTAATCCTACACGGAAACTGACGGATGACCAGTGGCAACTAATGGAACTTCGGATCCTTGAGGAGGTTAACGAGGCTATCGTTAAGAGCCGGCCACCGCCACTCTTCGGTAATCTCAGCACCTTCCAAGGATTCAAAATGTTGACATGTGAAGATGACCATACTCTTACATGGCTCCAAGAGTTTGTTGGTAAAGCTGAAGCTCCATGGCCAAACGCTGACCTTCGCCTCATGAGGAGGAAGGAAATCGGCGATTTTTCACGGCCTAGAGCAAAGCTTATCATCAAAGGACCGCTCATTCCGAAGGATCGAATCGAGAGATACCTCAGGTCACTCAACACCGACCAGCTCAGTCAAGACTGGGAGGTGGCTGAGATGGGCGAGAAGACAAAAGATGGCACAGAAGTGGTTGTGATCCTAAATCACAAATCATTACCACTTCTTAGGAAAATTGGTTTCAAGGTACGCGTCGGTACAAACCGATGCAGGCTGCGGCTGATAGCTACCAAGAAAGAGGTAATTAAGGAGGGGAGGGTTTTAAAATCAAAATGAAGTTAATTCAAATTAATCTCCACCACAGTAAAGCCGCCAGTGCCAACTTAGTCTACCTCATGGAGAGTAGACACATAGACGTTGCCCTAGTTCAGGAACCCTGGATTGCAGGTGGCAGAATTAGAGGCTTACACTCCAAAGAACTCACGCTGTATAGTCCCACAAATGTAGGCATTAACAGTAGATTTAGAACTTGTATTGTAGCTAGAAAACAGATTAACCTCTTTCTTCTATCCACATACAGCTGTTTAGACCAAACGACGGTTAAACTTGAACGTGCCGGGCTCCCACCACTGGTAATAGCATCATGCTATATGCCGGGGGACGGGACAGAAGGACCACCGGCTGAGATAACCAAGGAACTCATCCAACGTGCTGCACTGGAGAGATGGGATACTGTTGTTGGCTGCGATGCCAACGCACACCATTCGCAGTGGGGAAGCACTGATATCAACGATAGAGGTGAGTCACTTTTTGAATTTATTATAGAAAATAATATTTTGGTAGCGAATAGGGGCAGGGAACCCACTTTTGTTACCAAAAACCGTAAAGAGGTACTCGATGTCACTCTTATGAGCAACTCGGATACTATCTCCGTAGAACAGTGGAAGGTATTGAAGGATGAATCATTCTCTGACCACAAGCTCATAGAATTCTCAATACCCGACACCATAGGTCCCCGTAAACCGTTTAGAAATCTCAGAAATACCAACTGGGATATTTTTAATAGGGTAGTAGGAACAGAAATACAAAACCTTAGTACTCATGCGTTGCAAATACCAGAGTTAATAGACAAAGCTACTGATAGCTTAACTGGGATTCTCGGTAAAGCTTTTGAAAAGGGATGTCCACTTAGATCAGGGGGAGCGGGTAAAAAGAAACCACCCTGGTGGACAACTCAACTTGGTAATATCAGAAAAGATACAAGGAGACTTTTTAATGTTGCCAAGCGGACTAGATAGGGACAGCGAACAGATAGGGACTGGGAAATGTATAAGACTAGTCAAAAGAATTTCAAGATAGAAACACAAAGAGCCAAACGCAGCTCATGGAGGAACTTCTGCAGTCAAGTTGAGAATACCAATGAATCAGCAAGACTCAGGAAAATACTGGCTAAGGGACCTATTACTCTGGGATCTCTTAGGGAACCCAATGGACATTGGACAGAATCGTGTAGCGAAACACTGGAACTTCTGGTAAACGCTCACTTTCCCAGCTGCACCTCTAACGTGAATAACAACCCGCGAATAGAGCTCTGCATAGAAAATACAACACCAGCCGAGTTGATTACGGAAGAAAAGATAAAGTGGGCTATTAACTCCTTTTCACCGTATAAATCACCTGGTTTAGATGGCGTCTTCCCCATGATGCTAAGCCCAGCCACACAGAAGCTAAAGACTTCAGACCCATCAGTCTCACGTCTTTTCTCTTAAAAACATTTGAAAGACTAATAGACTTACACATTCGCAGCACACTGAGCCCGGAGGTCTTGTCTCCAGCCCAGCATGCTTATTCAAAAGGCAAAAGTGTTGAGACAGCGCTGCATAGCGTCGTCAGCACAATCGAAAAAACGCTCAAAGATAAAGAATACACCCTTGCCGCCTTTCTAGACATTGAAGGAGCTTTTAACAATGTCCGAAACGAGGCAGTGGAAGGAGCTCTCGTTTACCTTAAAGTACATTCCGCCATCATCAGATGGATAATGTGCATGTTAAGAAACAGACAGATAAACTCTGAGCTAGGAGGAGAACAGATCAAAGTATCTACCTCCAGAGGGACTCCACAAGGGGGGGTCCTTTCTCCGCTTCTCTGGATACTCGTGATGAACGTAGTTCTAATGAGACTGAAATATAGTGGAGTAAAAGTAGTCGCATATGCGGATGACCTTGCATTACTAGCGACAGGTAAATTTCCCTCCACGATTAGTGAACAAATTAAGAATGCCTTATTAGTAGTAAATACGTGGACTAAAAACTGCGGTCTAGCGGTTAATCCGCAAAAAACAGAATTAGTCCTTTTTACGAACAAAAGGAAAATACCGACTTTTCAAATTCCCTTTATTGAGGGGACCCAGCTCAAAATCTCCGATCATGCCAAATATCTGGGTGTGATCTTGGATAAGAAACTGAACTGGAGTCTCAACATTAAAGAAAGAACGAAGAAAGCCATGTTTGCTTTCTATTCCTGCAACAGGATATTTGGCAAAACGTGGGGTCCAAGCCCAAAAATTATCAAATGGATGTACACAGCCATAGTTAGACCTGTACTGACTTACGGTAACGTAGTCTGGTGGAGTTCACTGGACAAAGTTACCAACCTTAAAATCATGACAAAGATACAAAGATTGGCATGTATTGGTATCACTGGGGCAATGAGGTCCACCCCGACAGCGGGTCTGGAAGCTATACTCAACTTAAAACCCCTAGATCTATATATACATGAATCAGCAGCCAAGAGCGCACTTCGGCTTAGCCAAACTAGCAGCTGGAAACAGAGTGCTACAGGTCACGCGCAGATTCTACAGAAATACTCGGGTAATATGGTGTGCACTGACTACTTAACACCCCATTTGGACTTCAACAAGCCGTTCACGACAGCCTTTCCTAGTAGAGAGGAATGGCAAATAAACGAGCCGTCAACCGGCGATTCGATGATAGCTATATACACCGACGGTTCCAAGATGGATACAGGTGTTGGTGCAGGGTTCTACTCAGAAACCCTCGGATTATCCAGCTCATTCAGACTTCCTGATTACAGCAGTGTCTTCCAAGCTGAGGTCCTGGCAGTGACAAAAGCTGCTAGACAAGTCTCAATGATGGCAATACCACAAGCTGATATCACCTTTTTCATTGATAGCCAAGCGGCAATAAAAGCGATTTCTGCCATTGAAATCAAATCGAAGCTTGTTACTTGCTGTCGCGAAGAGCTAAGGGTTCTTGGTACACAGCACAATATAAGGCTCTGCTGGGTTCCTGGTCACAGTGGTGTCCCAGGTAACGAAAGCGCTGACGAGTTGGCAAGAATCGGATCGACTCTTGATCCTGATCAGGCAATAACTACAGTTCAGGTTCCACCCTGTAATCTTAAACAGTTAATCGAGAGTAGAACTCTAGCTGCGACAAATAAGCGTTGGAGATCGCTCGATACCTGTGTTATAACCAGAAAATTATGGCCTAGTTTCAACAAACAAAAGACCGACACCATCATCCAACTGAATAAAAAGTCTTTATCTCTTTTCGTGAGTATCATCACCGGTCACAACCACCTAGGATACCACAAGAAAAAGATGAAACTCAGTTTAGACGATTTATGCAGGGGATGTGGTGACATAGAGATTCATGAGGATACTCCTCACTACCTGTGTCACTGCCCTGCGCTTTATCATCTCAGAAACAAACACCTAGGGAGATACTTCTTCAATGACTTGGAAGAACTCTCGGACATTCCAAGCAAAAACATATTGAAATTTATTAATGCTACCAAATGGCTTGAAAATGAAAATCCGTACGTTCTATCAACCACACGACCATGAGATTGGTAACTTATCCAACCACAGTCAATAGGCGTACAAAACATTTCTTCAACGAACGATAACGTAAACCAACCACCGACCTATCATACCCATCTATCAGACGTTGCATGGAGCCACTGCTCCTACGGGCCTGATATAGGGATGATTTCTCAAGTGGGGGCAAAAGAAGCATAACGCTTTTGAAAAGCGTTATCTTCTCAGCCAGGTGATTATATAATGACAGTTAACGAACGGATACATATACCAACCACTGACCTATCATACCTCTCTACCAGACGTTGAATGGAGCCACTGCTCCTACGGGCCTGATAGAAGGATGATTCCTCAAGTGAGGGCAAAGGAAGGATCACACCATGAAAGGGTGTTTTCTTCTCAGCCAGGTGATTATGTGACGACAGACATTTCTTCATCGAACGGTTTAGACCAACCACTAACCTATCATGCCCATCTACCAGACGTTCAATGGAGCCACTGCTCCTACGGGCCTGATAGAGGGATGAGTTCTCAAGTGGGGGCAAAAGAAGCATCACGCTTTTGAAAAGCGTTATCTTCTCAGCCAGGTGATTATATAATGACAGTTAACGAACGGATACATATACCAACCACTGACCTATCATACCTCTCTACCAGACGTTGAATGGAGCCACTGCTCCTACGGGCCTGATAGAAGGATGATTCCTCAAGTGAGGGCAAAGGAAGGATCACACCATGAAAGGGTGTTTTCTTCTCAGCCAGGTGATTATGTGACGACAGACATTTCTTCATCGAACGTTTATAAACCAACCACTGACCTATCATGCCCATCTACCAGACGTTGAATGGAGCCACTGCTCCTACGGGCCTGATAGAGGGATGAGTTCTCAAGTGGGGGCAAAAGAAGCATCACGCTTTTGAAAAGCGTTATCTTCTCAGCCAGGTGATTATATAATGACAGTTAACGAACGGATACATATACCAACCACTGACCTATCATAACTCTCTACCAGACGTTGAATGGAGCCACAGCTCCTACGGGCCTGATAGAGGGATGAGTTCTCAAGTGGGGGCAAAGGAAGGATCACGCCTTTTAAAGGCGTTTTTCTTCTAAGCCAGGTGATTATAAAACGACAGACATTTCTTCAACGAACGGATGCGTAAACCAACCACTGACCTATCATACCCATCTACCAGACGTTGCATGGAGCCACTGCTCCTACGGGCCTGATAGAGGGATGATTCCTCAAGTGGGGGCAAAGGAAGGATCACGCCATTAAAGGTGCTTTCTTCTCAGCCAGGTGATAATGTGACGACAGACATTTCTTCATCGCACGTTTACATAAACCAACCACAGACCTATCAAGCCCATCTACCAGACGTTGAATGGAGCCACTGCTCCTACGGGCCTGATAGAGGGATGAGTTCTCAAGTGGGGGCAAAGGAAGGATCACGCCTTTTAAAGGCGTTTTTCTTCTCAGCCAGGTGATTATAAAACGACAGACATCCATCGAACTGACACATAAACCAACCACTGACCTATCATACCCATCTACCAGACGTTGCATGGAGCCACTGCTCCTACGGGCCTGATAGAGGGATGATTCCTCAAGTGGGGGCAAAGGAAGGATCACGCCTTTGAAAAGCGTTTTTCTTCTCAGCCAGGTGATTATATAACGACAGACATTTCTCAGCCTGGTGGTTATGTACCAACGGACACTCCTCCAACGACCAAGAAATACTCACCGACTTTTCAGGCTATAGCCTGCTGAAACTCTTCAATACCCTTAACGGGCTTGAATTAACATGGGATGTATCATAGGTTTCTTTTCATAGGGTTCACAACCCCTAGGGTACCACAATGGATCTACATTGATCTAAGTGTGACGGTAACAAAACCAACTGTCAGCCCATTTACCTAACCTAACCTAACCTAACATGCAACATGCAACATGCAACATGCAACATGCAACATGCAACATGCAACATGCAACATGCAACATGCAACATGCAACATGCAACATGCAACATGCAACATGCAACATGCAACATGCAACATGCAACATGCAACATGCAACATGCAACATGCAACATGCAACATGCAACATGCAACATGCAACATGCAACATGCAACATGCAACATGCACCATGCAACATGCAACATGCCACATGCAACATGCAACATGCAACATGCAACATGCAACATGCAACATGCAACATGCAACATGCAACATGCAACATGCAACATGCAACATGCAACATGCAACATGCAACATGCAACATGCAACATGCAACATGCAACATGCAACATGCAACATGCAACATGCAACATGCAACATGCAACATGCAACATGCAACATGCAACCTGCAACATGCAACCTGCAACATGCAACATGCAACATGCAACATGCAACATGCAACATGCAACATGCAACATGCAACATGCAACATGCAACATGCAACATGCAACATGCAACATGCAACATGCAACATGCAACATGCAACATGCAACATGCAACATGCAACATGCAACATGCAACATGCAACATGCAACATGCAACATGCAACATGCAACATGCAACATGCAACATGCAACATGCAACATGCAGCATGCAACATGCAACATGCAACATGCAACATGCAACATGCAACATGCAACATGCAACATGCAACATGCAACATGCAACATGCAACATGCAACATGCAACATGCAACATGCAACATGCAACATGCAACATGCAACATGCAACATGCAACATGCAACATGCAACATGCAACATGCAACATGCAACATGCAACATGCAACATGCAACATGCAACATGCAACATGCAACATGCAACATGCAACATGCAACATGCAACATGCAACATGCAACATGCAACATGCAACATGCAACATGCAACATGCAACATGCAACATGCAACATGCAACATGCAACATGCAACATGCAACATGCAACATGCAACATGCAACATGCAACATGCAACATGCAACATGCAACATGCAACATGCAACATGCAACATGCAACATGCAACATGCAACATGCAACATGCAACATGCAACATGCAACATGCAACATGCAACCTGCAACATGCAACCTGCAACATGCAACATGCAACATGCAACATGCAACATGCAACATGCAACATGCAACATGCAACATGCAACATGCAACATGCAACATGCAACATGCAACATGCAACATGCAACATGCAACATGCAACATGCAACATGCAACATGCAACATGCAACATGCAACATGCAACATGCAACATGCAACATGCAACATGCAACATGCAACATGCAACATGCAACATGCAACATGCAACATGCAACATGCAACATGCAACATGCAACATGCAACATGCAACATGCAACATGCAACATGCAACATGCAACATGCAACATGCAACATGCAACATGCAACATGCAACATGCAACATGCAACATGCAACATGCAACATGCAACATGCAACATGCAACATGCAACATGCAACATGCAACATGCAACATGCAACATGCAACATGCAACATGCAACATGCAACATGCAACATGCAACATGCAACATGCAACATGCAACATGCAACATGCAACATGCAACATGCAACATGCAACATGCAACATGCAACATGCAACATGCAACATGCAACATGCAACATGCAACATGCAACATGCAACATGCAACATGCAACATGCAACATGCAACATGCAACATGCAACATGCAACATGCAACATGCAACATGCAACATGCAACATGCAACATGCAACATGCAACATGCAACATGCAACATGCAACATGCAACATGCAACATGCAACATGCAACATGCAACATGCAACATGCAACATGCAACATGCAACATGCAACATGCAACATGCAACATGCAACATGCAACATGCAACATGCAACATGCAACATGCAACATGCAACATGCAACATGCAACATGCAACATGCAACATGCAACATGCAACATGCAACATGCAACATGCAACATGCAACATGCAACATGCAACATGCAACATGCAACATGCAACATGCAACATGCAACATGCAACATGCAACATGCAACATGCAACATGCAACATGCAACATGCAACATGCAACATGCAACATGCAACATGCAACATGCAACATGCAACATGCAACATGCAACATGCAACATGCAACATGCAACATGCAACATGCAACATGCAACATGCAACATGCAACATGCAACATGCAACATGCAACATGCAACATGCAACATGCAACATGCAACATGCAACATGCAACATGCAACATGCAACATGCAACATGCAACATGCAACATGCAACATGCAACATGCAACATGCAACATGCAACATGCAACATGCAACATGCAACATGCAACATGCAACATGCAACATGCAACATGCAACATGCAACATGCAACATGCAACATGCAACATGCAACATGCAACATGCAACATGCAACATGCAACATGCAACATGCAACATGCAACATGCAACATGCAACATGCAACATGCAACATGCAACATGCAACATGCAACATGCAACATGCAACATGCAACATGCAACATGCAACATGCAACATGCAACATGCAACATGCAACATGCAACATGCAACATGCAACATGCAACATGCAACATGCAACATGCAACATGCAACATGCAACATGCAACATGCAACATGCAACATGCAACATGCAACATGCAACATGCAACATGCAACATGCAACATGCAACATGCAACATGCAACATGCAACATGCAACATGCAACATGCAACATGCAACATGCAACATGCAACATGCAACATGCAACATGCAACATGCAACATGCAACATGCAACATGCAACATGCAACATGCAACATGCAACATGCAACATGCAACATGCAACATGCAACATGCAACATGCAACATGCAACATGCAACATGCAACATGCAACATGCAACATGCAACATGCAACATGCAACATGCAACATGCAACATGCAACATGCAACATGCAACATGCAACATGCAACATGCAACATGCAACATGCAACATGCAACATGCAACATGCAACATGCAACATGCAACATGCAACATGCAACATGCAACATGCAACATGCAACATGCAACATGCAACATGCAACATGCAACATGCAACATGCAACATGCAACATGCAACATGCAACATGCAACATGCAACATGCAACATGCAACATGCAACATGCAACATGCAACATGCAACATGCAACATGCAACATGCAACATGCAACATGCAACATGCAACATGCAACATGCAACATGCAACATGCAACATGCAACATGCAACATGCAACATGCAACATGCAACATGCAACATGCAACATGCAACATGCAACATGCAACATGCAACATGCAACATGCAACATGCAACATGCAACATGCAACATGCAACATGCAACATGCATTATGCAACATGCAACATTCAACATGCAACCTGCAACCTGCAACATGCAACATGCAACATGCAACATGCAACATGCAACATGCAACATGCAACATGCAACATGCAACATGCAACATGCAACATGCAACATGCAACATGCAACATGCAACATGCAACATGCAACATGCAACATGCAACATGCAACATGCAACATGCAACATGCAACATGCAACATGCAACATGCAACATGCAACATGCAACATGCAACATGCAACATGCAACATGCAACATGCAACATGCAACATGCAACATGCAACATGCAACATGCAACATGCAACATGCAACATGCAACATGCAACATGCAACATGCAACATGCAACATGCAACATGCAACATGCAACATGCAACATGCAACATGCAACATGCAACATGCAACATGCAACATGCAACATGCAACATGCAACATGCAACATGCAACATGCAACATGCAACATGCAACATGCAACATGCAACATGCAACATGCAACATGCACGAACTTACACCGGAAATTTACCTGCAACACGTTACTTAACTTAGTTAAAAACAAATTGCTAGATGAGTTTGAACTTTTTAGTGCAGTAAGAATCTCACACACCTATGAGAATGCGTTTTTCGGTCCTCATAGAGCCTTTTGAAGGTCTTACATCCATACCCACGGGAAAAAAAAAACTTTTACCTTATTACGTAAAACGATATTATGGCTGTCTTTATTTTCCTCTTCATATATGATAGGATAGCAATAGTCAAAAATACATCGTTTGATTGTTTTCGTTTTACGTAATTGTACTCCTCATGTCTGTCAATTGTTCTGGTGTTTAATAGACAGAAAAAAGAGAGGTGAGTCTGCCGAAAAATCCAGATCTGCAAAATTGATTTCTGATCAGAATCCATGTTTTAACAGATCTGAAAGGGAAAACATCAATTTTGTTATTAAAAGAACTAAAAGGACTTAGGGGTCAGATCATACAAAACAATCAATTTTTTGGTCGCAAAGGAAAACCATACCTAAGACTGTAAGATACATATTTGTGATTTATTTTTTAGTTTTTGTAATTTATTGAATTTCTTTTTATGTTATCAAAAATGTGATAATGCACTTTGTGGACTAGATATAAGTATTTTTGTATGGTATTTGTTGGTACAAAACTGACCAATGTAATCCAATAACCGTTGTTGGTGTGGTGCGTCTTTTTCAAGATGTTGTTCAAAGGCCAAAGTTATGCATTTTAAATAATACCAACTTTTTTTCTACACCCAATGTATTATTTAGTCAACAGCCTTTTTAAGCCCTGAACTTGAAGACCTTTAAAATATTCATCAATGATATCGAAAGATTTTCTAGAAATTAAAAGAAGATTTTGGTGTTTGGATATTCTTTGTACCAACCAATCCCTATAGCTCAAAACAAATGGTACCAAAATATGTGTATATGTAATGTATGTATGGTATATATTCAATACAATGTACTATACACCCCTCTGATGTTGATTTAAGTTTAAATTTACAATGCAACGCAAATTCATAATTTCAGACAAAACACAACTAGCAGCATAGGTACCATAGAAATAAACAAAAATCAGAAATATGTATCCTACAAAACGAAAACAACAATGGTCGTTTCCATGGTAGGTAATTCATAGAAATGAACAAAAATAACAAAAAATGTAATAAGTAAAACATTCCTTTTCCGAATACACAACCTTTTTATGATTTAGGAAATTTATTTAATAGTAATACACCCACTTTTCATATTATTTTTTTTGCTAATAATTTTACTCCGTATGTCACTTTCTATTTGAATTTATTCAATCGTTAAAAGTTCAAAAGTAAAGCTTTACAGAAGAAAAATAACAAAACTAATTGTTTTATTTATTTTTCAATGAAAGGAATCAGAAAATATTCATTAAAATATACATCATAGATACCAGAAAAAAATATTGTTTGTCCAATATTCACCTGTGTTATTTTAAATTGGCAAAAATTCTAATCATCCGACCGAACTTTTACAGAGAAGAAAGGACAAATTAAATAATTTTCATCCTACATCATTTTTAGTTATAATTCTCACAGAGTTTAGTATTAGGTACCTTCTTCATTTGGAAACAAATATGCTATGGATGTTTGTAGCAGTTACTACATATGTAGGTACATAAAGCACTTCCAAAGTATAAAGTATTTTAACCACAATAATTTGCAAACAAAATATTAAAAAAAGGCTTGAATGTATTGGTATTGTACGAGTATCTTGAAGTGAAAAGGTCAAATTTATTATTATCACAACAAAAACATAAATGTTAGAAAAGGAGCCAAGTTCTTATATGTACATTGTACAAGAAACCTGTGCGTAAAAAGTCAACCAAAAAAAGTAATGAGATCTAAAATATATGCCAAGTCTTAAGTTAATGAAGCTTAATATCAAATATCTGAATTAGATTAATATCGAAACAACTCCTAATTATGACAGAAATTTGGTATTTAATGATGTCTGATTAAAATTTGGTGGGTTCACTGGTCAAGTTTTCATACATTTTAAATTAAGACTAGGTAAGTAATTAAGAGAAAACTTGCCAAGTAAATCCACCAAATTTTAATCAGACATCATTAAATACCAAATCTCTGTCATAATTAGGAGTTGTTTCGATATTAATCTAATTCAGATATTTGATATTAAGCTTCATTAACTTAAGACTTGGCATATATTTTAGATCTCATTACTTTTTTTGGTTGACTTTTTACGCACAGGTTTCTTGTACATATAAGAACTTGGCTCCTTTTTTAACATTTATGTTTTTGTTGTGATTTCACTACTATTTGCAAAGATTTTATTTTGCTAGGTGAAAATCAAGCTCTACCGCTCTACAAAGTTTAATAATTCTACGACAACCGAAAGTGCTCTATATGAATAATAGCAATTCTGATAAAGTGCGTGGATGCCACGCCCCTTGAATGAAAAATCTCAATTTTTATTTTTAACTTTGTTTGTTCTTTAAGTCATAGCGTTCTACCAATTTTCATCGTTCTACAACACTCGGAAGTGCTAAATATAATTTCTAAGAATTTTTAAGAATGTGGGCTTATGCCACGCCCCCTGAATGGAAAATTTCAATTTTTCAATTTTTTCTTGCTAAGTACTTCAAGCCCTACCGAGCTACCAATTTTCATCGTTCTACAACAATCGGAAATGCTCTATATAATTTAAAAGAATTTTTAAGAATGTGGGTGGATACCACGCCCCCTGAATGCAAAACTCCAATTTTTCAATTTTTTTTCTTTCTAAGTACTTCAAGCTCTACCAACCTACCAAGTTTCATCGTTCTACAACAATCGGAAGTGCTCCATATAATTTATAAGAACTTTTAAGAATGTGGGTGGATGCCACGCCCCCTGAATGGAAAATTCAACTTTTTAAATTTTTTTCTTTCTAAATACTTCAACCCCTACCAACCTACCAATTTTCATCGTTCTACAACAATTGAAAGTGCTCCATATAATGTATACGAATTTTTACGAATGTGGGTGGATGCCACGCCCCCTGAATAGAAAATTGCAGATTTTCGATTTTTTCCTTTGTATGCACCACAAGGCCTACTATTGTGCGAAATTTCAAGTTTCTACGATGTCGGGAAGTGCTCCATAATTTTGATGATCTGTCAGTGAGTCAGTGAGTCAGTCAGTCAGTTGCGGTTTTTGCGATTTTTGAAGTCCTATATCTCGGGAATTACTAATGCTAAAGAGTTGAAATTTGGTGAGCCACCTGTGTTTGATCAGCTCAGCAAATACTACGAATTTCAAGTTTCTGACTTGATTGGTACTAAAGTTAGAGGGGGGTTGAAAATCGCCTGAGTTTGTTCCTGTAAAAAGGGTGTAGTGCCGCGAACTTGGCTGGGCACTACCGTGCCCTTTGATATTGTAAAAAAAAAAAAACATACAAGTATTTTCAAATAATTAGTAGGAGACGCAGTGGCGTACACAAGATTTTTGTTCAGGGGATGTAGACCAGGAGAAATAGACGTCCAAAAAGTTAGCTCGCCAACATAGGCATAAATAATTAAAAAATTTATTAGAATTTTATGCTCTTTTTGTGCTATTTTTGTGTTGTTTTCGCGATTTTTGTGCTGTAATATATTTTTTTGTATGCAATGTTGTGCTACCTTAAATTTAAGCTAGCACAACTTTTTCAATTATTTAACGATTTTAATAAGAGCGGTGTCATAATTTTGTGCTCTTTGTGTGTTATTTATCTGCATTTAAAAAAATTTGATTCTAAGATTTTTTTGTTTTTGTATGCAGTTCTGTGTCACCTTAAATTAAAGGTAGCACAACTTTGTCAATTACTAACAGATTTCAATAAACCGGTTTCATAATATTGTGCTCTTTATGTGTTATATATCTACATTAAAAAAAATAGTTTAAATATTTTTTTTTGTATGCAATGCTGTTTCCCCTTAAGTTGAAACTAGCACCACTTTGTCAATTACTAACCGATTGCGCGCTCTGTTTTACCAGGCCTTTTAAAAGTGTTACAAAAACAATTTGGAAAATTCCCCATTACATATTTTGTGTAACATTCCTTATAAGCTCAGCATCGAGTTGAAATGAATTTGGTTCGACCGATCTCGCTCGGCGCGGCGAAGAGTTGGTTTTATAACTATGATTTTGATTTAGGACACAAAAATATATGCAAAGATAGGTATTTTTGCTGTCAAAAACTATAAATTATATTTTAATTAGTTTGGAAAGTATGTATGTTCATGTAGAGAACCTACCTATACCTATTTTGTGTTTTTAATTTTTATTCGAATAGCTAGGGTAGATTGGTGCCGTGAAACAAGGCTAAGTGAAATAACGCCAAATTCAGAAATTTGGCCCTATTTCCACTTTGCAATAGTGAAATAAGACCAAATTCAACAGTTGGCCTTATTTCACTTTGCCAAACAGAAGTAAGACCAATTTGGCCTTATTGCGCTTAAAATTTGTGCTTGAACGAACTTTTTTTTATTTTGGACAGGAATTCTGCTCTATGGTCGGTACTACTAAATATTTTGCCTTTCGTTATTTATCATGAAAACGTAGCTTCAACAATAATTTCAATTTCGGAGCGGTGTTTTTGAACAAAACTATTTATTTTCGATTTTAATATCAACTTCTTTGCCTTTTCAGTCATAAGCGTGACAATGAACTTTGAAAAATTAGGTCCTAAAGTTATGTCCTTAAATTCGCATGATTTTTTAATTTTCACACCCCAAATTGATCTTCCCTTGGGCAAAATTTTTTTTCCAGTATGCTTTGCGTGATTTTTTTTTTTTAATTTTAACCCAACAAATTTATCTTCCGTATCCTTACGCAAATTTTAGGAAGAATTTAATTTATAACTTTCGCTTACCTATACAAAACTAGAGATTAATAAATTGTTTTTGATACGTAAGCTAAGCAATTCTATTTATACAGGATGTCCTGTAAATAATGGATAACCTTGCAACTGGTTGTAGCAGGCCTTATGACCTTTCCAGAAAAAAATATAAAAAATATTTTCCCAGTGGTTACTATGTTATGATGTTTTTTCCAAAAGTTGTTAACAAGTACTACTTTCCTCAAATACGTGAACGCTACGACCATGGATGAACAATTTTACTATTTTTTTGTATTTTTGTAATATTCTAGAATAACTGTTGTAATAGATGGGTGGTGAAATTTAATAGTAGTTATTGCATTTTTTTTATAAAAATTTTTTAAAATATTTTTTTCAGTACAAACATTTATTTTCAAAAAAGTTTGACTACCTCTAATAAATTAAAATTGTATAAGAACATGGATGGCCAATTGCTTAAAGAAGTTGTCTATTTAATGCACTTTCCAAAATGGTACAACACATGCTTGTGTGTTAACAAAATAATCAAGAATCATGTCAATCATCAAATAAAGCAGCTTTTAACGTTTTCGCAAAATGTCTATCAAAATGTTACAATAACCTCCAAATTTGAGTTGGACA
Organism: Dasysyrphus tricinctus; assembly: GCA_963921185.1. Taxonomy (NCBI): domain Eukaryota; kingdom Metazoa; phylum Arthropoda; class Insecta; order Diptera; family Syrphidae; genus Dasysyrphus; species Dasysyrphus tricinctus. Next base: position 189,079,159 of record OY992532.1, on the reverse strand, counting down.
AAGATTTTCTCTTTTGATGTTTAAGGGGATTCAGTGCAAGTATAAGACTCGATTTTAGATGTTGAAAGCCCCACCATTTTGCCACCATAAAAAAAAACGATTTCTAAAAAGTTTTTCGTGGCAACTTAAATTTTATTAGTCTTAGAAAAAAAACTTTGGTACATATCTGTAGCAAATTCAACACTCTTCAATTTATGTTGATATACTTTTTACCCTAAAGTTATAAATAAAAAAGTTAAAATCAAAATTTAAACATTGAAAAAATTCATATGTTTTTGATTATAACTTTTTTAATTTTAACTTTAGCGTAAAAAGTGTGTTAACATAAATTGAAGAGAATTGCATTTGCTACAAATTCAACACCTAAAATCGAATTTTATACTTGCACTGAACCCCCTTACACATCAAAAGAGAAAACTTTTGTCCAGCCCAAATTGGGAGGTTATTGTAACATTTTAATAGACATTTTGGAAAAATGTTAAAAGCTGCTCTATTAGATGATTGACAAATTTTCTTGGTTATTTTGTGGATACACAAACATGTGTTATACCATTTTGGAAAGTTCATTTAATAGACAACTTTTTTAAGTATCTGGCCATTCATATTTTATACCACTTTAATTTATTAGAAGTAGTCAAACTTTTTTGAAAATAAATGTTTGTACTGAAAAAAATATTTAAAAAAATTTAATAAAAAAAATGCAATAACTACTATTAAATTTTACCATTTATCTATTACAACAGTCATTCTAGAATATTACAAAAATAAAAAATAGCAAAAATTTTTTATCCATGGTCGTAGCGTTCACGTATTTGAGGAAAGTAGTACTTGTTAACAACTTTTGGAAAAAACATCATAACATAGTAACCACTGGGAAAATATTTTTTTTATATTTTTTTCTGGAAAGGTCATAAGGCCTGCTATAACCAATTGCAAGGTTATCCATTATTTACAAGACACCCTGTATAAAGGCATTTATAGCGGAGAATCTTAAAGTTTTGCACTCACAATTTCCTTAAGGTATCTTCAAAAACTTTCATTTTGAACCAACAAATAGCACTAAATTTACTTTACATTTAAATGCTCTTTTACAAGGGCGTACGGAAGGGGGGGGGCAGGGGTGAGGGGACTTGCCCCCTCTGACAAATCAAAATATCTTTCACTTATTTTCGTCTGATGAATAACAAACCCTTAACTCTAGAAAATTATTCGAGATGTTGAAGTTTTATTTTATCAGTGTTCTTTTTCTCAACAAAATATCTACATATTAATGGGTCAATATTTCAAAATATTAATATTTCAGTCTCCTTCATTTTTGAACCGAAGTACAAAATTTTATTATAAGTTTGTTAATTGGATGGCTTGAAACAAACGGGTTCTAATATTCGCTCTAGAAAAAATAAAGTTAAAAAAAATATCATACCCGCTATCTTCATTTAAACACCCAAAATGTCATTCCCCTGACGTGCCCCCAGGCCTACTTACCACACTGCCTGAATTTAAGCAACGAAACTAAAAACGATACAAAAAATCTAATGATGCAGTCTTTTTAATAATATATGCATCCTTACTAAAAAATAGTTAAATGATTTGTAATTGCTTTATTTTTTTTAAATAGGAGCTATTAAGTAAGTGTCCCCCATAAATTGATCATTTCTATCCCACCAATGGAAATTTAAAAAAAATATATATAGGCTCAAAATAGAAAACTGATTTTTTTGTTGTTTAACGGTACAGAATTGCTCTTTATGAAAATTGAAGTAAGGGTTTCAAAAAAACTTTGTTGTCTTTTTTATTTCAAGTTAAGGCAGTGACTTTGTTTTTCGTCAAGCAAAATTGTCATTCCTCTAACGCGTGTTTTTTACGTAACCGTGTGGTATAAAAATTAAAAAGTTTTACTCGTCTGTGTCTTTTACAAGGACCTACGTGAAAAATAATATAAAACATCTATTTTTCTAATAACCTCAATTTAATTCTCATAAAACACCCTTCGGAGTCATTCCCCTAACATCACTTTTTGTGTCATTCCCCTGACTTTCAAGTTTTCATTATAATGATTGATTGCGTTTTGGTAACTCTAGAAGGATCAATAATATTACATTTAAACATATTTACAGTATTTTTAGTAGTTTTGAATTTTTTCACATTTTCTCGGTCAAAATATCATAAAAATACGATTATTACTATAGAATGTTTAGTCTCGCAAAATTCTTGAATCATGAGAGCAAGTTCGTGCAACATAGTCGTGGATGCTATTTTTCATGTAAGTATTTGTTCTTCTTTTTCTTTACACTCCTGAAACCATTCGCAAAATTAAATATCCATCTAATCAACGGAGTAAATATAGATTTTTGTTATTCCCCTGACACAAGTATCATTTCCCTGACTTAAAAAACCGTTAGATTTGATCAAATGTTATGACTCCTTGTTTTAAAGTGGTTATTATAGAGTTATTAAGAGACATAATTGTTCGTCTACCAAAATAAGTTCTTTTGAGCGAGGGTCCACTTTGGAGTGAAAAATATTAATGTTTTGAAATATTGACCCTAATACATATTAGAAACTGAATTTTCAGCAATTTTTTTTAAGAAAGTAAAATGCTTAATTAGCACCTTAAAACTGGATTTCTGATCAATACCGCATTGCTAAGAAGTAATAATGTATCTACATTTTTGGCTGCTCTGAGTCAGGCCAGTTTTGATAATCTATTTACCTATTATTTTATTTATACAAAATAATAAGTTGAAAATGCTTGAGAAAAATGTCGTTTGTAAAAAGAACCTTGCTGTTTTTAAGAAAAATGCACGTATCTGCTTTTTTAAAGAAAAAGAGGTGTTACCACCATACTAGCACTTGAAGATCTGGCAAATTACCTTAGAAAGTAAATTACTTGCTAGTACAACATACATAGATATATGTCTCCAAATGCCAGAAATCTATGTAAATTAGGGAAGTCGTTAATAAACGTTATCTCAGATGGGATGGACCTAAATTGGCTCTAAATGAAGAAAAAATCCCTATTTTTTCAGATTTGTGTATCCCTTATAGTCGCTGTAGGAGTAAATTAAATAGCCGTTCCTTATTTTTGCATACTAGGAAGTTAGCGTGAAAAATTCAGAGAATGTAGGTGGGGCAATTTAATAAAATAATTACATAAAATAGAAAAAAATTACTTACTTAAATTATAATAAAACCAACGGCAACACTTACAGTAATGTTTTGTAGCATTTTGGAAAGCTGATTTAGGCCCATCCAAATATAAAAACTAAAAAAAAAAAAAATATAACGGCCGTCCTCATGTAGATACGTTACCTTCTTAGCACGGCAATATCAGAATAAAAATCAAGTTTTTTTTATTTTTAATGAGTCTACCCCCCCCCCCCCTGATCGAAATCCCCCCTACGCCCTTGCTCTTTTACATTACTCTACACGGTTAAACCAGTGTGCCACCTTTAATTATTTAAGGTGACACAGAACTGCATACAAAAACAAAAAAACCTTAGAATCAATTTTTTTAAATGTAGATATATAACACACAAAGAGCACAAAATTATGACACCGCTCTTATTAAAATCGGTAAATAATTGAAAAAGATGTGCTAGCTTAAATTTAAGGTAGCACAACATTGCATACAAAAAAATATATTACAGCACAAAAATCGCGAAAACAACACAAAAATAGCACAAAAAGAGCATAAAATTCTAATAAAGTTTTTAATTATTTATGCCTATGTTGGCGAGCTAACTTTTTGGACGTGAGAAATAGCACAAATCGTATAGGGAACCTTGAAAAAATTAAATCATAAAATATTAAAATTGGAATCAACGCAGAATTGCAACTTCTATAACATATCTAAAGTCCCCCAAAATCCCCGCATTGGCTTTTTTTGAAGATGCATTTGAAGAGGTGCAGACGGGAGAACTTGGAGGTCTATCAAACAAAAATATTTGTTTTGGTACAACCTAATCATATGATACATGCCTTAAGGGTAGTTTTTAACGATGAATCCAAATTCAAGATGATACAACCACCTACAAAAAAGTTATAGTCCTTTTTGTATAATGGTGACTTTTTTTCAGGTACAACAGATAAAGTATTACCGAAAACCCTTTGAAAATAGAGGTATGTTAATGAAACTTGGAATAAATGTTCCAATTGTCATACAAACTAAGAATCAAGACAGTCCTTAAAATTATCCATGGTGAAAGGGTGTTTTTTTTTAAGGGGGAGGGCCAAGTGTGGAATGTTTACCATAACACCCACAAAAAAACTCTTTCGTCCATGAAACTCGCCAAAAATATTTAATTTGTCATGACAACCAAGACTCAATATAGTCCACATAAATATATTTGTTCTGGGGGTTCTTTACTAAATAAAGGGAAAATCTGGGAAGAGGTTGGAAGATATGAGCCTAAATTCCGATTTGGTGTAATTGAGGTATATACACAAAGTATGGTATATGATTTAAGGGTATTTTTTAACGCTGAATCTAATAAAAGCAAAACTGAAATGATACAAGCGCCCTTAACAAAGTTATGGTCCTTTTCAAGCAAAAATCAATTTTTGAAATCGTATTTTCTGTAGAACAGGTCAAAATCTAACCGTCACAAAAACACTATTAGACTAAAGATATTTGTATGGACTATTTTGATTCTTGGTTGCCATGACAAACTTAATATTTTTGGCGAGTTTTATGAGTATAAGAGTTTTTTCGTGGGTGTTATGGTAAACATTCTACACTTGCCCCCCCCCCCCTTAAAAAAAACACCCTTTCACCATGGATAATTTTAGGGACTGTCTTGATTCTTAGTTTGTATGACAATTGGAACATTTATTCCAAGTTTCATTAACATACCTCTATTTTCAAAGGGTTTTCGGTAATACTTTATCTGTTGTACCTGAAAAAAAGTCACCATTACACAAAAAGGACTATAACTTTTTTGTGGGTGGTTGTATCATCTTGAATTAGGTTTCATTAGATTCAGCCTTAAAAACTACCCTTAAAGCATGTATCATATGGTTAGGTTGTACAAAAACAAATATTTTTGTTTGATAGACCTCCAAGTTCTTCCCATCTGCACCTCTTCAAATGCATCTACACAAAAAGCCAATGCGGGGATTTTGGGGGACTTTGGATATGTTATAGAGGTTGCAATTCTGCGTCGATTCCAATTTTAATATTTCATGAATTAATTTTTTCAACCTCGGAACCCATTTTTCCTGGCCTAATGAGGGCATCAGCCTTAATTTAGATGAAAATGATTAAGTTTTTAAATTTTTTGATGGGCAATCACGCATTGTGAATTGAGCAAGTTCAAGTTTATCATTTGATGGACACTAAGTCTACTTTAGTGAAGTGGACATAGTTCTCACGCTGGGTGGGAATAAAGTCCACTTTTCTATGAAAATTATAAAGGAAATCGGATGTACGACTTTTGGAATCACAACATACGACTGTTGTCGAATATGTGTCATAAAAACGAGCTACAGAACAATGGGTGACTACAGTCGATTAGTAATTATCCCCTCTTTTGGTTCGTCACTGAAGAGAAGTCAACTACGAACTTTCAAAAACGTATTTACCTTTTTTCAATAGCTTCATGTTTCTGAAAGAAAATTTGTATTCAGAAATGAAGTTATTCATTACGTTGATTGTAAACAAAGAAGTTACCAATAATAAGGACCAGTACATACATATGTACGTAACCAGTAGTTTATAGAATCACATAAAATATCTTTGTTTTCATTTGTTTGTGATAATAAATAGCTAACACAAAAGGCCTTTGGTTGCAAATTTGAATTTTACCTTCTACCTCAGTATTCACAAAAATAACAACTGAAATTTGAGAATTGAAAATGAATATCTAAATCAAATTATTTAGTTTAATGAAAAGTTCCAAGAGGCTTATCGATCATTAACTAAGAAGTATGCAATTTATTAGTCTAATTACATAATGCGTTTAGGCACTAATTACTGCTTGGGTTCTTCTTTAAGAATAATTAGTAAGCACACTTCTAGTCCAAGAAGTTAAGGGAACAACATTTTTTTTCTTTTTTTAAGTGTTGTTTGAAGAACTGTATCTTTGTTATAAGTGGTCGTATTGATATGAAACCAAGAGCATTCTATAGATTTATGCATTTTTTGTTCACGCGATACTATGCTTTCGTAAAAAAATCGAACTGGATATTTTGATCAGACTTGTCAATACGATGATAGGGAAGACGAAAAAAGTGGGTTTAACAAATTTGTCTGCCTGTCTATTTGGTTACATCCTATACGGCTGGATCGATTTTCTTGAAACTTTTTTATAACCAAAATTACCGGTACCTGCCATGCAGTTGTTTTTAGCAATTCTACAAAATGTTGGTTTTCTAAAAAATGGCTCTACAATTTTTCTTAAAAAAATTTAATACATTTGCTTGAGGTTACCTTTGGATAGGAGACCATTTTCCAAAAAAAAAGCTATAAATGGTACCTCTCATAGAAGTATTTTATTTATTTCGTATCTTTTTCAAAGCCGTATTTCTGACTTCAATAATTTTTATAGCGGGGGGAGATAGTACCGCCCCTCCCGTAGGATTATTTCTTGTCTACTTCCCACCTACATGCTCAGAATTTGTTGGCAGATCTTACGCAAATTTTCAAGTACGCAAATAAAAGGGGGAAATTTAATTTACCCCTCAGCGACTATAGGGGATGAAAATAAAAATCTACCTATCCGCGATGACCTTCTTTTTAACGACCACCCAAATAATTATACAAATTTCAAATAATATTGCATATCGAAATTTTCAAAAAAAAAAAAAAAGATTTTGAATTTTTAAAAAAAGTTTAAATTTTTTTTTCTTTGAAAATTCGATAACTCAAAAACGAGTAGACAATTTTTTTTAAATATTATTTTTATATGCACATAAATAAATTCTTAACATTTGCATACCATAATTTTTCCTTAAAAATGTTCTAATACTATGATATATAATTTTTACTTGCGATATATTTAGGTACCATAAGGCAAGTTTTGGATTTGTGCAGAAACAAAATTTGAGATAATAATCAAACATGAATTACGATGATTATATGTATATTAGGGTGGTCCTTAAATTGGACATTGTCTTGGATAGCCTTCACTCGATTCAAAACATTGAAAAACAATTTCCCTAATTTTTTCAGATTTTTATTTCACCCCCCTGCGGTCTCCCTTTTTTCATTTCAAGGTGCAAATAATGGATTTAAGGTGATTCTTTTAACACGCGAAAAAAAAAAATCAGAACTTATAGATAAGATTGAGACGAAAAAAAAATTGTATTGGAGAGGGGGTCTAATTCCCCCCGTTCAGGCAGGAGGGGTAATTTTCTAAAAATTGGACCCAAAATAGAAAAAAAATATTAAAAAACAACGGCACCACTTACAATGTCATGCTATAGCTTTTTTTAAAGTCATGAATCCAGTCTCTAATATATGTTTCTTAAATCAAGCTTTTATTGTAAATAGTTTTTGAAAAAATAATTTTCAAACTTAAAAATAAAAACAAAAATAATAATGTTGTACTTTTGAAAATAATTTTTTTCAGAAACTATTTATAATAAAAACTTGATTTAAAAAAATATTAGAGACTGGATTAATGGCTTTAAAAAAAGCTATAGCATGCCATTTTAAGTGGCCCCGTTGTTTTTTAATTGTTTTTTTCTATTTTGGGTCAAGTTTTTAGGAAATGACCCCTCCCGCCTGAACGGGGGGAAAAAAATCCCCCCTCCGATACGATTTTTTGTTCGTCTCAATCTTATCTATAAGTTCTGATTTTTTTTCGCGTGTTATAAGAATCACCATAACTCCATTATTTGTACTTTGAAGTGGAAAAAAGGAGACCGGGGGGTGAAATAAAAATCTGAAAAAATTAGGAAATTTTCTTTTCTCTATTTAGAGTCATTTGATGCCTATCCAAGTTGGATTTTCAAAAAACCTAACATAAGAACCACCCTAATGTATATAAATAAATTTAGTGGTGCAACAGCTCGTGGAGAACTAGGGCCTAGTGACTTACAACTCTCAACCATTCCTGTGTGCGTGTTGTTGGCAGGAATGGAGGGGACCTACAGTTTTTTGCCGAGTCCGAACGGCTAAATAGAAGCACTTTTTCATGACAAGTATACTCTTGAAGGATTTGTCAGTTCCTCGCAAGAGGCAGTACGTCGAATAAAACATTTCTGTTTTTAGGTGGCACGGCTGGGAATTGAACCCACACCTTCAGCATGACAGTCCTACGCACTAATCATCATGCCACGAGGTACTACGAATTACGATGATAGAGAACACCAAAAAAAAGTGGGTCACACAATTCTGTCTGTCTGTCTGCCTGTTCGTCTACAGCCTAAACGACTCGATAGATTGTCTTCAAACTAGATACGCAGTGGTATTTGGTGTTTCTGCCAACCCGTTTTTTTTTTTAACCAAAAATAACGGTACCGGCCATACAATTTTTTAGCAATTTTACATAATCGTATTTTTCTCAAAAACGGCTCAACAACTTTTCTTAAAAAAAATCAATAAACTAATTTTAGTAAAAGCTTCCTTTGGGTGGAAAACCATTCTTCAAAAAATGGTTATTAATGGTACCTCCCAAGGAACTAATTTTTTAATCGATATCCACTACAGTACCCAAATCTAAGGTATAATACTGCGCACGTTGTCAAAACTGAAATAAAAAATAGCTGTGAACGTGATGATAAAAACACACGTAAAACAACAACAAATGTTGAAATTTGACACAAATTTTGATATACCTATTATGCGCAGAACTGAACAAAAATCAAAACTCTAATGATATTACTTTTATGGCCTTTTCGATTGGCAATCCAGAAGCGTTCGGAATGCGTGTAAACCCTTCTGAAAGTTTTCTATTGGCATTCAGAATGACAGTTCTTCTCCTGAAAAGAACAGAAAACGATTCTGGATTTCATTTCAGAATCGAAACTAGAACAACTCACACATTCAAACACAGTTGTCAAAGTGTTGTCAAATATTGCATAAAGTAAATTTTTAGCTAAGAATAAGTAAATTTCACACATTTTACTGTTTCTAAAAATAATTATTTTCCGTCTAGAATATTATTTTCCCATTTTCTTTATTGAAAATTATCATACTCGCTCATATTTGTTTCCGCCAAATTTCCAAATGTGAAGAACTAGAAGAACAAATACAGGGATACGAAAACTTCAGAATCAAACACATGTGCCTGTTTGTTTTATTGGCGTTCCGGATCGGAGAGTTCTTCCGAATTGCCAATCGAAAAGGCCATTAATATGTGTACTGTGGATATCCACCACCTTTTCATCGATTTTAAGGCCGCGTTTGACAGCGTCTACAGAGACGAGCTATATAGAATGTCTTGTTTTGGCATCCCTCCCAAACTTGTCCGTTTGTGCAGGATGACGATGGAGAATGTATACGCTGCTCCATCAAGGTGGGCAAAGACCTCACCGACACCTTTGATGTCAAAAAGAGGTTTTAGGGAAGGCGACGTGCTGTCATGTGACTTCTTCAACATCGTTCTTGAAAGAATAGTGCAAAACTCTCACGTCAACACCAGAGGCACAATCTTTTAAAAGTCCGTCCAACTACTTGCTTACGCTGACGACATTGACATAATTGGACGAACAAAGCGTGATGTTAGTGATGATTTTCCGAGTATGAAGAAGGAAGCCAAGAAGATGGGTTTAACGGTGAATGAAAGCAAAACGACTGAGATGGCTGGGTCACCTAGAGTGAATGGACACCAATGTTCCAGCCCGAAAAGTCGTTGAATCCAACCCCGTGCATGGGACAGCGCAGTAGAGGTGGACAGCGTAAAAGGTGGCACACGTAAATGGAAGAGGACCTCAACCAACTTGACATGTGAAACTGGAGACAGCTAGCTAGAAAACAAGCCGGTTGGAAGAAGCTTGTTGGTTGAGGCCCTGGTCCACCCCGGACTGTAGTGCCACCTTAAGTAAGTAAGTAAGTAAATATACATAAATATATAGATGAACTTTCAAGAGCTGTAGGTTGTTTGGGTCTATATTCACTTCTTCGCCTTAAGTAGAATCAATATTTTGCCAATTCTCCATCCCCCAATCTTTATTCCTTACTTCAAAAAGCAGCAGTTTTCTATACAATCGAGAGCCATCGTATTCCAGAACTTAAGCTATATAATCAGCTTGAAGTTTGAGTGCATAGGTTAACAGTTTTGGTAGACTTGTTTCTAGGTAGATTGCATAATTTAGAGTTTTGATTGGAAGATAAAACAGCTTTTTCAAAAAGTTTCCTTGCACTTTCTCAATTTATTCGTACTCTTATACCCCCCAAATCTGAGCAGAATAACAAAGAGTAGATTTTATAACGGAATCGAAGATTTGATATTTTATGGCCAGATTTATGTTTTGGTTTGTGAAGTCCTTACCTTACTTAAATTAATCAGACTTTGCAAAGAATTTGCTTTTTCTGTAAGGTGAAAATTGAAATCCATCATTGGGTTCAGCTTAACTCCTAAATATTTATATGTTTTCGCTACTTCCAAGCGACTTTAATTGAAAATCCAGAGAGTTTCTAACCTCACTCCGGTTTGATAGTGAGGAAACCATAACTTTAGACTTTTCAATATTGATAACTAGTCCCCATTTTTTACAGTATGCCGAAAAACGATTTATCATGAGTTGCAAATTTTCTGGTACTTCAGTTAATAAAACTAGGTCATCGGCGGCGTACATCAGTAATACATTTCTGAGAGCCCCTGCTATTCTAATACTTCCAGGAAGATGTATTTCAATGTCATTTATAAAAAGGGAGAAGAGGAGAGCACTGAGAAGACATCCCTGCTTAACGTTCCATTGAGGTTTTTTTTCAGCTAAAACCTGTAAGACGTGATTTCAGTATTCTCAAATGCATTTTCCGACTGAAAATCTACTCGTTCGAAAGATATCTTCTTAACAATACCAGTTTTTTTGACATCTTAAGCGAAGGATGGGACCAGCTATCGTCAAAACATAATCATTTAATCGTTTTCGTTTTAATTAAAGTATTTCTTAAGATTCTTAAAATATTTAATTGGGTCAATCCCGGGAGAGAAAGTCGAAGAAGAAAAAAAGATTTGTCATCGTTTTCCAGCCATCAAAAAAGACCCAATAATTATATTCCACAAATAGATAATAGATATTAAAATGATAAATATGTTTCAACGATTTTCATTTAGCCTTATTCACCTAATAAGGTGTCTTCATCGTGAAAATTAACACAACGCCATAACCACTTTACAAAATACCCCACAAACAAATCAAGTTTAAATTCAATTTGGGGTGTTTGTTTACTTCTTGATCGATCCACCCAAACGTGCCGGTCTGTGTCGACTTTCCCCATCCATCTTATGTTCGCCTTCTAGCTTCAATTACCTTAAAAGCAACGCTAAGCATAAGTTTAAAAAATAATATAATAATACAACACTCCTTGAACCAGGGGTACCTACACGATGGTCGGCCAGAGGAATGCTCATTTTTTTATAATAATTCGAAAAATTATTCAATTTTATAAACCAAAGTGAGGGTAGCTTCGGTAAACAACCTACATACTGTTTGTACATAAAAAATCTTAAATTATTTGGGGTGTTTCATTTTATCCACAATTATTTATTTATACATACATTGCTCAAAGATACAAAATGTTCTCAAAGCCTATTGTAGTGTGTGCCACACAAAACTTTATTGCGTCAGGCCCTTATTTTGTAATCTTCCGACGAAATATTGGAACAAGATTTTCAAATTATGAATAATTTTCTGGCAACAACAATCAAAATCTGTAACTTCCTACATTTGCTGACATGGAAACACACATTACCTATAGGAACTGATTTCTATTCAAGATTCAACAGCATCAGGAAAAGTCCTAAAATGAGAAAACAAAACGTGCTCCGTGTACAAAATGTTCACCATGGAAGTGAGAAGAAAAAAATAAAAAGAACAATATTTCGACATCCATTTGAATCGTATTACAAGAGGGATTTCCAATTTAACAGTGCAAACAAAGTGGTTTTTACTATACACAACAGGAAACGATTTTTTAATATTATTTTGTTGAAATCATTCGCCATCGATGGCTTTCCAATGAAAAATATTAAAGCTCAATTAAATTGAACTTCATATACAAAATTACACCATGCATGTACGATACACTTTAAAAATAATGAATGTGTGGAAATATCATTTATGTATGAATTAAGTCGAAATTCAACTGTCATTGCCATTGATTTCGATAGGTAAAAACTAGGAGCTAATAAGGTGTCACAAAGTGTGTTGTTGAAATATTGAAAATTGGCAGTTACACGAAAACATGATGAAAAGTTTCATCAAAAATGTAAACTTTGTTAAAAGCCAGGGCGGATATTTGCTATGTAGGTATTGCATTCGATTGCATTCTCTTTAAAACCGTTATTTTGCCTGTGAAGTGAACCCCACATAGGCTGACCAGGCGTCATCTTTTAAGGGGAAATATCCTCTTTTTACTAAAAAAAATGCACGAACTTGCTCTTATGTTCAAGACACTGCGGGTTTAAGAAAATTGTATATAAAAACATGGAAGTTATGAGAGAAAAATGAAGAAAGGCTTGAAATACGATATTTAAATTGGCTAAAACAACTCTTTTGACACTTTGAGGTGAAAAAAAAGAATTTCATCTTAATTCTTGATTGAATATGATTGTATGGGAAAACAAAATTTAAAATCGTTGGAGCGGTTTTTTAAAAAATTTACTTTTTATATATAAAATTCTTAAAACATTTTTAAGATCAACTTTTGGTATGCAAATCTAAAGTTTGTATTAATGTGTATATAAAAACAAAATTTTAAAAAAAGTTGTCAACCCGTTTTTGAGATATCGAATTTTCAAAAAAAAATTAAAACTTTTTTTAAAAATCCAAAAACTTTTTTCTGAAAATTTTGATATGCAATATTATTCAATTTTATCTGAAATTTGTATATATATAATCTATCTATTTGTATATTTGTAATCTAAGTCCGATTAGCCGATAACGAGAAAATTCAAAATAAAAAAATAAGTTCCATGACAGGTACTATTAATAGTTGCTAAGTGCAAAATTTTGTAATTTTTGATAGTAGATCCTACTAATTTTAGTATATGAAAAAAGTTTAATCAAAATCGTAGGATTTTTAAGCAAAAAAATATTTTCCTTTGCGGTTTTTTAACTTTTGTATGGAAGGTACCGTTATTTTTCCATAAATGGAAAATTTGTTGTAAAAATATTTTATAGAGTACTGAAAAATTCTTACATATCAAGTTTCAAAAAAATCGATAATATCATTTTCGAAATATTTGATTTTCCAAAAAAAAAATGTTAAAACATTTTTTAAAAATCCAAAAAATATTTTTTCAAAAATTTTGGTGCACGAAACTATTTATATTTTTTGCAAGCTTCTGTAATAATTGAAATCGGTAATACCGCTTTGAAGAAAATCAAAAATTAAAAAATGGTTCTTTGGGAGGTACCATTAATAATCATTTTTGAAAAATGGTTTTCCACCCAAAGAAAGCTTTTACTTAAATAAATTTATTGAATTTTTTTAAGAAAAGTTGTCGAGTCGCTTTTTAGAAAAATACGATTATTTTAAATTGCTAAAAAAAACTCTATGGCAGGTACCGTTACTTTTGGTTCTTAAAAAAAAATTAAAAAACACCAAAAACCACTATGTACCAAGTTTGAAGAAAATCGATCGAGCTATTTAGGCTGTAGATGAACAGACAGACAGATAGAAAGACAGACAAAATTGTGTCACCCACTTTTTTGGTGTTCCATATCATCGTAATATCATGTTTGATTGTTATCTCAAATTTTTTTTTTTGCACGAATCCAAAACTTGCCTTATAGTACCTATATCGCAAGTAAAAATTAATTAATTTATGTTGTTATTAAGATACTATAGGTACTATTTTTGGTGTACTCTCCACGAACACGAAATACTACCCTATAATCCTCTAAAATACTCCTCTCTAAATTTTCAAAACGGCAACCCCGACCTTTCACGGGAAAACAAATATATATAAAATAAAGAAATTCAAAATGTCCACACCCCTAGTCTTAGCACACTTCTTCAAACGATGCTGCCACTCGTCTATCGCTGCACGCACGATTTTTAAAAATCCTAAATTGTTGTATCTTGTATGGCAGCTACCCGTCCTAAAAGACTTACTTACTTACTTATCCGGCTCCCGATCCATGAAGGGTCTCTGCCTGAGATATTGCGGTCTTCCATCGGTTGCGGTCCCTCGCACGCTCCCTCCAGTCGTCGAGACCAAGCGCTCTTGCGTCTGTGGCCGCCTGGTCCCTATAGCGGAGGTTGGGTCTTCCTGGTCGTCTCGAACCTGGGGGCTGGGATTCGAAGATTTTCTTGGCTGGAGCGTTGTTGTCCATTCGCTCGATGTGGCCGAGCCAATGTAGTCGACGTGTTTTGGCTCTTTGGACTACATCCACATCTTGGTACAGCTCGTACAGTCCACGATTGAATCTTCTCCTCCAATCGCCCTCTTCGCATATAGGACCAAATATCCGCCGTAGAATTTTTCGCTCGAAAGTGCCCAGGATCAATTCCCCTTTTTTACTTATCGTCCAGCACTCGGCACCGTAGAGTAGAACTGGTAAAATTAGAGTTTTGTATAGCTTGCACTTTGTCTTTCGAGAAAGGAGTTTTGAACCCATTTGTTTGGCCAAACCGAAGTAGCAGCGGTTCGCTAGGGTAATTCTTCGTCGGATTTCCACTAAGGTGTCGTTCGTGGGATTGATGTTTGTTCCGAGGTAGGTGAACTCCTTGACTACCTCGAAATTACTGCTACCAACAGTGACATTTTGTCCTAGGCGATGGACAGATGAGGCTTTGTTTGTTGATAGCATATACTTTGTTTTGTCCTCATTCACTTCAAGACCAACGCGTTTCGCCTGTTCATCAATAGCTGTGAATGCTTCAAGTACAGCTCTCTTGGAACGGCCGATGATGTCGATGTCGTCCGCATAACCAAGCAGTTGAGAAGACCTGTTAAAGATAGTGCCTTCCATGTTAACACCACTCTTGCGCACTATCTGCTCCAGGACTAGGTTGAAGAAATCACATGATAGCGCATCTCCTTGTCTGAACCCTGTACACGTCTGGAATAACTCGGATGAGCTGTACCCATTTGCACGTTGCACCGCGTATTTTGTAACGTCATGCGGCATAGCTGGATCAGTTTTTTCGGGATCCCGAGTTCCGACATCGCCAATAGAAGCTCTTGGCGACTTATGCTATCATATGCGGCTTTGAAGTCGATGAATAGGTGGTGGGTCTCGACTTGAAATTCGTTGGTCTTTTCCAGGATTTGCCTCAATGTGAAGATTTGGTCTATCGTTGATCTGCCTGGCCTGAAGCCACACTGGTATGTGCCGATCATAGTGTTGCAGAAAGGTTTTAGACGCTCACATAGTACGTTGGATAGGATCTTGTAGGCAACATTAAGCAGGGATATGCCTCTGTAGTTCTTGCAGGACATAGGATCGCCTTTTTTGTAGATTGGGCATATGGAGCTATTTGACCAGTCGTCGGGCATACTTTCCTCCTCCCAAACTTGGTTGATGAGCTGGTGCATGCACCCTACCAGAACATCTCCTCCATACTTGAAGAGTTCCGCTGGTAGGCCATCCGAGCCGGCGGATTTGTTGTTCTTAAGCTTGTGGATGGCTTTCTTAACCTCTTCAGTACTGGGTGCTGGGACTGGATCTTCATTGACTGGTCTAATGCTTCTTTGTTCCCCTGTCGCCTCCTCTACATAATGCCCATTAAGCAGCTGCTGGAAATGCTGCTTAAACACGTCTACAATTCCCTGTGCTTCGGTGACTAGGTTCCCTTCGCTGTTTCGAAGAGCTTGCGTGCCAGTCCTATAACCAGATGCCAGTTGCTTGGCTGTTTTGTAGAACCGGCGGGTGTTGGTGGCGGTGCTGGACTCTTCGAGATACTTGAGCTGAGAGGCTGCGGATGCTCTTTTCTTTCTACGCAGGGTTTTTTTCTCTTTCCTTCTCTTTTCACGGTACTCCTCTCTTGCTGCTCTTGTTTTCCGTTGCAGCATTTGCATTCGTGCATTTTCCGTCTCCTGCTTCAATAGCGCGCATTCATCATCATACCACGGGTTCTTTTTTCTGGGTGGTTGATAGCCTATGGTGGTCTCGGCTGTCTCTTTAATAATGTCGCGATACTGGTTCCACTGGTTGTTGACGCTTGTGGCTGGGTGTACGGCAGAGAGTTTCCCGGTCAATTGCTCACTGTAGTCTCTGGCTTTCTCAGATGTGCTAAGGCATGCGATGTAGAACTTCTTTCTTTGGGCGGTCTTCGTTTTCTTTTCGTTGGACAGTCGGGCTCTGAACTTTGTCACAACAAGAAAGTGGTCAGAGTCCACGTTTGCACCTCGGAAAGTTCGCACGTCCAAGATGTTCGATGCGTACCTTGCGCCAATTAGCACGTGGTCGATTTGGTTGGCCGTTCGACCATCTGGAGATCGCCAGGTTGCTGTGTGTATCCTTCGCCTGGTGAACCTAGTGCTACTTATCACCGTATTACGAGCTGCAGCAAAGTCGATTAGTCGGAAGCCGTTGTCTGTTGTCGTTTCGTGGAGGCTGTGCTTTCCAACTAATCCGCCAAAGATGTTTTCCTTTCCGACTTTAGCATTGAAGTCTCCGAGCACGACTTTGACATCGTACTCCGGACAGGCTCCGTAGGCTCCGTCCAGAAGGTCGTAAAACTCCTCCTTGTTAGACTCCTCAGCTTCATCGGTAGGGGCGTGTGCACATATTAGGCTGATGTTTTGGAAGGTAGCTTTGATGCGGATCACAGCCAGGCGATCGCTTATCGGCTTAAAATCGATGACTTTTGATCTGAGTCGATTTCCCACGACGAATCCGCATCCTAGCATGTGCAGTCTTTGGTGACAGCTGTAATAAATGTCGCAATCTTTTCTTTTCGTTATACCTGATCCTATCCATCGTATCTCCTGGATCGCGGTAATGTCTGCCTTGTACCGCGAGAGGACAGATTCAAGTTTTTGAGTAGCACCTGGTGTGTAGAGTGTCCTTACATTCCAGGTGCATACTCGTAGATCATAGTCCATTTTCGTTCCGGATCTGGTTGCCATTTGAGGGGGGTCGTTATCCGAGGCTTCTTGCGTCTCTCTCATAACAATTGGCTTTTTTACTGTGGCCGGGTCGTTAGCCCAACGCACTAACCTCCAATCTGTAGGGCCATGGGTTTAATGTTGCAATTCTTTCCTTGATCAACATTCGCACTTACAAGTTTAGCAAGTCCTGGCATAAAGCCAAGACCAGTATCCGGCGGCTACCAACTTGGAGGTATTGTAAGCACTTGATGTGTAGGAAAAGATACAGCTCGAGGCCCCCAGTTCCTACAACATCCAACCACCCGTCCTAAAAGAGCTAAAACTTAAACTCAAATTTCAACTCTAGGGAATCGCTCTTTATAAAATTTTAAACAAATTACTCTTTCCGTTTAAGCTCTAAATCATTATACGCAGACGTACAAATGCAGTCATGCAGACATACAGTCGCACGAACGCACACAGACGTCATGACTAAACACACTTTGTTAGACTTCTCCATCTTCATCGTAATGTTAGACTTGAGTAAAACCTAGAAATTTTTGTATGCGATACCAATACTTGCCCTCTAGAGCAATTACAAAATAAATACTTTTCTATCCTTTATTGCAATTTTCGAATGATAAGCTCTCTCTATGCTTTATGGAGAGGACCATTGCATGGATTGAAAGGGAAACTGTTTTTTTTAACGTAAAGTGCCTGCAATTTGAAATGAAAATTTCACTATTTTACCTAGTATTTTTATTTTCTATGGAGAAAATCCATTAGTTTGAAGTAGGGAATACATTCAAGGATATAATCCCCTTTTTCAAACTCATGGATTTTCATCTCCCTATTTCAACGTCAAAGAGACGGCTTTCAAAAGACAAATACAAAAAAAGAAAATAAAATAAAATAGCACGATTTTTCGATATTTGGCTCTTGTTCCATTTCTCAATTGAGCAATTAACGAGCAATTGGACTGCACAGATTAAATTACCTCTTTACAACCCTGATTGGTATTTGGTAGTATACAGATTACACGGAGTGTGATGTGACGATAAATCTTATGTCGAATTCCTTACAACCCCAAAATCGATTTTTATTTCTGAACAAAATCGTTTTTTTTCTAAACAAAATCGATTTTATTCTGTCAAAAGAAATCTTGCATTTTCAGCAATCAGAGATTTGTTACTTAAATTTTGTTTAACATAGGTTGAGTTCCGAAACGCAGTATTGCAGTGAATAAAAAAAAACCGTTGGGTAGTTTTATATATAAAAAAAAAATATTCTTTATTTTCAAACTTATAATTTAATAGACTATACGCTCTCTCTCATAACTGATCTGATGGATACAGTCATGATTTAGGAATGATGTGATCGATATCCAATCACATCCAATGTCACTTTATGATGACGATATGATGAATAATCTCACGAATATTTATTTTTTACAACCAAAAGGATGTTTATGTCTCGTGGACAATGGTAGCATGCTAACTACCTTACAGATATTTATTTTATAACATCCGATAGGATGCTTATGTCTCGTAGACTATGATAGGATGTTAACTCATTTAGTCATTTTTCTTACATTTTTAGTCACTTTCTGACATAAATTGACGTACAAAATTGCGCATTCTATTTATTGTGGTGTTTTTGAATGCAATGCAACAGTTAATATCGAATTGAAGTAAAAAAAAAATTAATATAAGAAGTTTAAACAATCATGATGCGCTGCAGTTTTGGAACTCAGCCATACTCACCGACCGTTAGAAGTATGCTCCATATAAGCATAATTGCTTTTCCGACATTGGCAGGAAAATCATCTCTAATTCCCTTTTACATCTTTATCTCCAGCTTCCTGTATTAAAAGTCACCATACAAATTTTCAAAAAACCAAACTTTAGCTTTTGTTTCTTTTATAATAATTTTTCTTTATTGAATATTCGGTATCTAAATTGTCTAATAATATTTTAAAAAAGAAACACGAATATTGAATTCTTACACACTATTTTTTTTTATAATTTAAAAACAACAAACTAAAAGTAATTGTGCATGATTTGAATGTATTTATCTTACTTTTATAATACGTTTAAATATGGAGCGATTCGTCCTTGTTTTTTTTTTTTTTTATTTTTCGTCTTAAAGATTTGTGACTATGTCACTGCCTTCACGATTAGACGTTGTCGAGATTCCGGAAAAACTTTTCATATTAATTTCCATTGAGGTCAAAGCACTCGATACCTGATAAAGGCTTTCGGATAAAATGGCATAAACTTCAAAAAGTTCTGAGCTGCTTTTTGAAATAATAAATGTATCTGCAAGAATAATGAGTTTTAGGTTAGTGCGAGTTTTTATGAGCTAAGAATTTTGTGCAAACCTGTTCGATCTTTAAGAAGTCTTTGCGAATATATATTGAGTATAAAAATGACGTCATCATATTTAAGACGATTATCCATACTCGTATACGGGAATATCGATAAGTTCGAATTCGATACAGACATATGGGACATTCGTTTATATTGTCGCACATGAGCAACTGCGTCTGACCATTTTTGGTTGTCCATAAGTTCGTGTAAAGTTGTTTCAAACTCAGCACTCGTCATTGGTAATCCGGGAGAAGGAGTCGGTGTATGATCACCTTCTGTCGATGTGGATGTGTCTAAGGAATCCTGTTCTGATTCGTTAATAGAGCGCACCAGTGCTTCACGCACCAAAATAAACAACTCTGAGATATCCAGCATCTGCAAAAATTGAAAGAATTTTATTTTATTTCATTTCTTCGAAAGATCGGAACAGGAAGATACCTTTTCGTTGTGGCGGAAATTGTTGACTACATTGGAAGCGATTTTATGATTCGACTCAATCAATAATAACAACTGGAACATCAACTTGTACAGGGCTCGACCTAAGTCCAACACAATTTCCGCCGTAGCTGGGTCGAATGGCATAAAACTTGTGGTACTGGAGGCTTCTGCGCCGGACTGATGATCAGAAACTTCGGTAAATAACGACAGCTTGCAAGAAGTTTTTACGGAATCGAGACACTACACAAAAAAAAATAAAAATGAGGTTATAAAATTCAAAAAAATAAAAAAGCTTCTACCTCTAAAACTTGATCCTTGCGATCGAAAAATGTTTCCAAATGCTCTTGGATCTCAAGAACATTAAACCGAAGTGTCTCATATAAGCGAGGTGTGGTTGGCTGCGATTGATTGCACCAAATCATTGGCGGATCTGCTTTGGAGCTTAATAAATCGGTAAACTGAGAAATTTGATTACCCAATTGTGCCCCAATGCCAGAGAAAAATTTCTTCGAATCTCTTGTGATGCTAATGGATTTGAGTGTGAGTTCTTTGATCATTTTATGTAATTGCAGTACCAAATCGGGCGCATGAGCGGATGGTTGATTTGTTAACATTGTCTGGAGCTGCTTGCGCCAATTTTCTTCGGCTTCGTCACGCATCGGTGCGCCAAATCGAATAAGACCTGGCAAATGGGGCGAAGCATTGCATGGCGTTATGTCTCCCAAATCACCGGCACTTGAACCACTCGTGTCACTGCGTGAAACTGAGTTTCTACGGTGCCGTTCTCGAAGGCTAAGCGATGTAGGTGGCCCTACATGGAATGGAGATTTAAGGAACGGCTGACGGTGATCTTCGTCCATGGGAGATTCCGATTCGACTTCCTCATCAGAAGAGTCATCGGCTGTTTGGCGTTTGCGCTTGTTCAAAATAGGAGTCTTGTCACTATAGCTTTCATCCAGATTAGAAATTCCCTTGGATCCTCCGCCAGCCACTGTATCACTGTCCCCATCGAAAAGCTGATGGCGACGAACACCCCAATTGAAATTATCTGTTGATTCGCCAGCTATACTATCCTCATACTCAAGGAAATCGAAGTCTTTGAATACAGTGAAGTCAGGTTGGCCATCATCACGGCGTGAACCACTGCTAAGGTCTCCTTGTGGACCTGAAGTTTCTTCTGTGCTGGATGCAGCCGAAGATTGTCGTTCCATCAGATCTGATGATTGACTGAATATAACCTATTAAAAAAAAAAAGTAGTAGAATCATGAAATAATAAGTAATAAACAAAAAATTAATGAATATTGCAAAATTCTTAATACTAAAAATGTGCACAGGAAAAAGTCTTGTTTTTTTTTAAAGTGGAAATTATGTAATTTGAAAATCTTACACTTTGTTTAGATTTCATTGATCCCATAAAAAAGGTCATGATAGATGTCTAAAAAGTAAAGGACATGCATTGTTTTGGTTTAAAATTTGGTTTATAAACGTGCAATCAAAAGTTTTTTTTTTGTATTATTTAAAAAAAAAAACAATTTTTGTTTGTTTTTTTTTTTTATTAAAGTAGCAACGATGATGTTTTTAATTACTACCTACTATACTAGCGAGGATCTTATGAGCAAATTGCAACAGAAAAGAAAAGCAAATTTTGTGTTTTTTTACAACACAGTACAGTGTAAATCTGGCAATAGTATCCCATTTTATGTACAATACATGAGACTGTGAGTATGTAAAAGTGTTGTAACCCACTTTTTTATCATATTTTTCATCTTAAATCGATATTAAATACTATACCTACGTATTTAAATTGAAATTTAAGTAGAAAAAGTCGCATTTTTGAAAGATATATAAGATATTTCAGAATTTAGAGTTTTGGCTTTGATAGCTTTTGATGCATAAATGTAAACATACGAAACAAAAGTATCAATTTTGCCGAAAATGGGTAAGATCACTTTTGCACTCACGACCTAACGGCTCCATAAATATGAGTTACAGATTTGAAAGTAAGTTTCTGTGAGATATGTTACGTTTTTTTGTTTATTCACTACCAGTGGATTTTTCTTAGAGGAAAAGATAATTGCTTAAAAATTCCATTATTGAAACTCAAAATATACGCCGATTTTAAATACGAGTTTCATATATGGGTAATATGTTATCGGTCAAATATCGATAGAGGAGGTAATGGGTAAACAACGTGAAACCCACAGGCAAACGAATTTTAATACACACAATTTTTTAAATTGTATGTTAAAATGATTTCCTCTCTACTGAAAAAGTTCGATAAGTTTTTTCAAATAAGGGCAAACATTTTTTCACTTTTGCTCGTGATTGTTTGTTGGTCGGTTCCTAATATATGTATGGCAAGTTATGCACTCGTAAAAAAATCGAACTCGAGATTTTGATCAAACTCTTTATTAAGATGATAGGAAAAACGAAAAAAGTTGGTCTTACAATTCTGTCTGTCTGCCCGTTGAGCCTGAACGGCCGTATGGATTTCCTTGAATCTTGGTACATCCTATATAACATATTTTCAATTTTTTTTTACAAATTTATTTAAGAAGTCGAAGTTACATTCTTCCTATGGACTTCAATTCAATTTCATTATTATGTTATGAAAAGTTACGAGACGTAAAGTAAAAAGTAGCCCAAATATAGCCTCGCCCTACCGTAACTCCCATAGAACTGTTGTTTTTTATTGCTCATTATCATTGTCACGGATTTGAACAAATTTTTTTATATACACATTTCAAATACCTTAATAATAAAATGCACGCGGTTTTCTTAAAAGCTATTTTTTTTATATATTAAAAGTAGGTAACACTTAAAAAAAAAATGTTGGTATACTTCTTTGAATACTTATTATTAATATACTATTTATACATTCTTAGTTCCAAAAAAATTCATCAACCCGTTTTGAAATATTGAATTTTCCAAACAAAATCTATTTTTTTTTAATCCAAAATTTACTTTTTTTTTTAAATTTTGATATGCAATATTATTGACAATTTAAAGAAGCTTTTTCATAAAAATTTTGATTGAAATCGGTTAACGGTTGTTAATGAGAAAATCGAAACTAAAACAAACCGTTACATGGCCCTTGTTTTGGACCTGCAAAATAAAATGCACGACTGGGTCGCTCGTACTATGCTCAAGAGGCTGAGGGTTTAAGAAAATAGTATATAAAGATATGGATATTGTGAAAGAAAAATGTTGAAAAGCATCCAATGCGATATTTAAACTAGCTAGAACAACTGTTTGAGGTGAAAAAAAATTTTGAATTTTAAGGAAGCAAACATTTTATAATTTCAAAGTTCCTCCTTTAAACTATAACTTTTTCAACATTCTTTTGGCTTGAATTCTAAAAACCCATAAGGTATGTAGGTACAATGTACTCCATACACAATTTGAAAATCAAAACTCACTGTAAAAACAACCTACAAAGGTTAAGAGAAAATTCCAATTATTATACACTCCTCGTCAACTGAATACGCACAAACATTTTTTAATATACTTTATCCATTTTTTCCAAACAGTGATGGTTATTATGCCATCTGTTGATGCTAACTATTCCCTTAAGATGTTAAGCAGGTAATTCCGAAAGAATTATCCAAAAACAACCGTGAGTTTTTCTTCAACCACTTGCAAAGTGTTTTATATGCAAAGTAGGAGTTTTTTTTTTTAGTCAACTGAATAGGTACAACGCCATTTTCTTCGTTTTTTATAAGTTTTTTGAAGTGCTTGACAGTTTAAATTAACGATTTTAGTGTTTTCAGTAAAATTTAATTCTTGATTTCAAATTTTAAGAAAAATGGGTAGATCTACGTGTCTTAACAGTGTTGAAAAAGCTAAAATCGATTTACTTAGAGACCAAGGCCTAACTGGACGTGCAATAGCTGATAAAGTTGGCCGAAGTTTTAATGTAGTTTATTCTTACTTGAAAAATAAAGATGCATACGGCAAAAACATGAAGGGAGGTAAGAAAACAGCAACAACAGCAGCTGAGAGACGAAGAAAAAGTCGGCGTAAACGCAAGTTGCTCAACAGTATTAAGAGTAATCAACAACTCAAGCCATCTTAAACGAATGAAACTTAAGAAAAAACTACCACTTGACGAGAGACGGAAAATGTTGCGATTAGATTTTTTAAGACTTCACATGAGTTGGAAAAAAGAATGGTATCACGTGGTTTTTTCAGATGAAAAAAAGTTTAATTTCGATGGCCCTGATGGGTTCAACTTCTATTTTCACGACTTAAGAAAAGAAACAAGATTTTTAAAGCGCCATCATAGTCGTGAAGGAGGTGTCATGATATGGGGAGCAGTCAGTTATTATGGAACAGTTGAGCTCGAGGTTGTAACATCAAGAATGACAGCAGCTGGGTATAAAGTAATTTTGGAAAGAAATTTTCCTAAATTTTCTAACATCTTTGGACCCATAAACTGGACCTACCAACATGATAATGCGCCTATTCACTCAGCGCGCATAATAAAAACATGGATAGAGGAGCAACAAGTGCAGTTGCTTCAATGGCCGTACTCACCTGATCTAAACATCATAGAAAATGTCTGGGGATGGTTAGTACGCAAAGTTTATGAGGGTGGTCGTCAGTTCGAAGACAAAGAAACCTTAATTTCTGCAATCAAATTAGCGTGGAGCGAAATTTCGTTAAATTACATTAAAAAGCTATACGATTCCATGCCGGATCGAATTTACGAAGTAATTAAAAATAAAGGTGGAAGTACCCACTACTAAACTTAAACAAAAACTTGTTTCATTCCATTCCAATACCAATTTTAATTTTTGTACCTATTCAGTTGACTCAAAAAAAAACTTTCACTTTGGAAGTGGTTGAAGGAAAAACTCACGGTTGTTTTTGGATAAAACTTTGAAATTCTGTTATTTATATGTTACGAAAATTTTTACCATCAACAGATGGCATAATAACCATCACTGTTTGGAAAAAATGGATAAAATATATTCAAAAATGTTTGTGCGTATTCAGTTGACGAGGAGTGTATTTTTTTTGTTTACAAAAGAAAACAAGTGAATATGAATTTCTAAATAAACAATGATAAGAGTTACAACTGCAACCATCCAAAATGCGTTTACTTTATACTTCTATAGTTTCATCTTACTTGAAATATGTATTATGTATTGTACTCAAAGGGAGTTATTCATTGTTGATTTCCAATAAAAAAGCTTTCGGTATTATGTGACTCGTACTTAGTAATCAACAAAATCATACATACAATAAAATGATTTTGTTTTCATTTGTTTGCTTTATGAAAACAAATAACCCCATAGGGCTTTAGGTTTTAAATTTAAAGGATCTTTCAATAGGGATGCTAGAAATTTGTTGGGTTATAAGAAATAGGAGCGGTCATGTTGTTAAATTAACATTTGTAAATTTAATGTTAATTACAGTCCAGCCATGTATGTCAAATTACCATGAAAAGTTATAACGTTGCTCAAAGTGTGAAATTCATATTTATTTTTAAGTCTGTGCTACATTCGAGGAACGTCCTGCGCCTTACATGATCTTTCGACAAAATATTCACACATACATACATTTTAGATTAATTTATGTGTGAAAAATCAAAATTGTCGAATTTGGGATGACACCCATCCAAACGAGATAAATCAGCACACAATGCATCACGAGTAAGGTATATAGACTAAATGGTATGAAATTGGATATGTCGTTATCCAATCTTACTCAAGCATCGAATCCATGGAACTTATTCTAAAAGAATGCAATCTTTTATAACTTCAATTAAGAGATTGTACTCATTTGCAAAAAAAAAAGCAAATTAATACAATATACAAATGCAAAAAAAGTCAAAGAATGCAAATAAGAATGGAAATGAATGCAAAGAATGCGTATATTACTAAAAGATTGTATTCAATTGATTGCTGCAAAATGATTGGGAAATAAAATGATTGCAATCATTTCAATGTCAAATGAGTGTTGATTGCAGAATTTAAAGTCGCAGTATCAAAATGAAGTAAGTGAATGCAATGTTTTGATTGAATTTAATAAATGATTTTTAATTATGGCATTCACAAAAGATTGCATTCTTTCACAATTCAATAGAGTTTCCATGAAGCTGCAGATAGCAGATGATCATCAATTGACATTTTTCGGATTTCAAGGAATCTATAGCCAAATATTTCAGGAAAAAAAATGAATACTAACTTCAGATAAACAGACCACAACTCAATGGGAACCCAAATGAGCAGAATAGGCATCAGCTCATCGGTCTTATGTAGAGGGTGTCAAAGATCAAGACGCGGACGAAGGCTCAACCCACTTTATTGTGAATCATCCAGCTTAGCCAGAGCCAGGAAAGCAGCCCTCATCTTGCCACTAAAGAATATCCTGAAATTCATTCAGAATTCAAGATGGTACAGGGAGGCTTCTAACACCTAAACTTCGAATCAATCCTCTTCCTTCCCCTCCTCATATTTACATAACCACATTCTGGCTTGCCGTACCATCACCCCTTTTAACCTTGCCTAACCTATCATACCATATTTTCCATGCATCCCGAGAAAGTCACTGTTGTTTGGTGTGGATTTTTGTCCGACTAAATTATCGGTACCTACAAATTCTTCCAAAATGGAAAAGGCATTAAATAAAATACAAGCCACTTTGTGTAGTTCCAACAGGACGGTACTTAGAGCTATCCTGCGCATTTTCACGATGGAGATTCTACAGGACCCATTTAGGAGTGGTTTCCCAACTGGACACAGAGATCGTTTAATTTAACATCTTTATAGAATTTTTATTATGCGGCTATCTAAAATTTCCCTCAAAGTCAACATAATGATGACCACCTCCACCATGCAGAATATTTAGTCAGTTATGCTACAAGGCAATCGGAACTTCTGTACACGTGCAACCAAACAAAGCTACGGTGGTCATTTGAATGGCAATATATTCCCTACCATCAAAAATCTTTCAAATAAAAAAAAATGTGGATATCTCACACATAACTTATTTCATTTATGAACATCGAGCGTCCTTATTGGAAGATTCTTTTCAAAAAAATATATTTCAATTTTCAATTTCGGAATTATGTTTTTTTTTTTTCTTATGGAGGATTTTCTCCCGTACATCGCCTTAATAAGTGACACTAACGTTGCCAAATGCAACAACGTCAAATCATTGGGTTTAAAACCTTTCAGAAGGACAAGGGTAAAGCAATAGAGGGACGGCAATTTACATTAGGAAGAAAATTTGCCCCAACACCAGCGAAGCCATCATCATAGGTCTTCTAACCAGCGAAGCCACTGCTGTCACCATACAATTAGGAAGGGACATTCTCACTTTCATCAGCGTCTACTTCAAATGCGAATCCAAATCACAAACTCAAAATCTTCCTTAGGAGGAGCACTTATGAACTCATCGATGGTGATTTCAACGCAATTGATCACCTTTGGCTCGATACCGCTATCACCAACAAAAGCAAGGCGATTCCTGACTATATCCGGATACCAACATCATTTTTTGGTGGATATTTCTTAACCCAAATCAACCTTCCCCAGAACAATCAACATTAGACTTCTTTCTTTCATCATATAATTTTATTCATTTTCATCTTAGAAATCAGCAATTTTACGTGTACAATAGTACCTAACAAATCAGGTCATGAAGCTGTTCAAATAAGCATCAATATCCACTGACCCATATTCAAAGCGACAGAACCAGTGGAGAATTTCATCAACTACAGAAGACTGGATATGTAGAGAAACACAGCTATCGACCCTCTGGAACTTGCTCTTGCGAATGCACAGAACAAGACGTCAACAAATATCAGCTAACCTAGTTTACCCAACCCAGTATATCCAAAACCTATACGCCCATAGGAAACGACTTAAGAAACGTCTACAAAGGATCCACCAGCGAGAACTAAATACAATCAATCAGCAACTATCATACTGCATTCAATCAAACCTGAACCAGATGCTTTGGCAACAGATTGATTGGTCAAAAATCACAAATCACCAACAATGGAGAAGCAACAACGATACAGAATAAAGTTGAAGCCTTCGCTACCCATTTCGAAAGAAACTTCACGCCCAACCCGCATCTGCTGACCCAGTCTTCCTTGACGAAATTGAGGCATCCTTCCAGAAGACCCTGATGCCCAACTTGGATAGCACAAAGTTAAGCGACTCCAATCCTGCGAGTAATCCCGTTAACGCGACAGCCCAAACCTGAGCAACCCAGAGGAGGTAGCTGATATTATAAATTTGTCTGCTTCAGAAGACCAGGAAGCAGACACGGTCACTAAACTAGAAGCTGCAGGAGAATCATACTAGCACTCTTGAACGCACCCCCAAGTACCTAGGCATCAACTTCAAATCACACACAAGGGCTGTCCTCAAAAAAGCCAATTATGCCTTCTATCGCCTCTACCCTCTGATAAAAAAGAGAACTGGACTAAGTCAGCACACAAAATTTCTAATCTACAAGCAACTCCTGAGATCAGTCATCAGCTACAGCTTCCCAGTTTTGTTCACAATCTGCAAAACAGCTTTCAAGGAACTTCAAATATTTGCTCTGGCCTTTACTTCGATCGGCGGTATAAGCACTTCAAGCCCAATTTTAATTTTGAAGTTGTTTAATCAATTTAAAGAACATTTTATTACATTTTGTATAATTGACCAACATATGTATTTGTTACACTAAAATCTACCATATGTTATAATACATATCATAAAACAACTTCCAACAACTTGAACTTTAAGAGCAAGTATGTGCGAACAAGTCATCTATTTTATTTAAATATAAGGACCACAACATCAACTTTAATTTATTCAATTCTATTTTTCTTTTAATTTTTCACAGATATCATATTTCAGTTACATAAGTATATTTAAATATATATAAGGTTCAGTATACAAAAAGTAATTAATGTAGAACATAAAACCAACAAGGCACATCATTTCATATCATGTGCATCCTTCAATAACCTTTAAAGACAAACAGAACACAAATTGTGGCTACAAATGGTTATTTAAACCTTTTATATTTGTTCATCTCAATAAATAATCTGCCACAAGTGTGTTTTAGTTCAACGACAATAAAAAACACAACTATGTCTAACAGTCAAAATATAGTATCTGAATTTTTAAGTTCAAGTTTTAAGTTTAAAAATATCCTTTGAGTCTCCTTATGCTCCAATAATTATTTTGAAAACTTAATTTGAATATTGATGGAATCAAACATCAACTACAAAATTTTTGGGCTTTTTCAATTATCAAAGATGATTTAACTGGTGTGGGGAATTAAAGTTTCCACTATTTATATAGTCTCTTTAAACTCTATTCTATTGTCAAAACTCATTGTCATTACAAACAGACCAACTTTTAGCACGATACAAAATCAATATGTTGTTGGGACTTCTTTAAACGTGTCTTTTAAGCTTATTCAGTGTTTGAGTCTTTAACAGAACTGGAATTTAGTTTTAGTTAAATAATAAATAATAAAATTTTCATATTGGCACAACTGAAAATCATACAAAATATAGATACAAGGTTACCACTGTTTTGGCAAGGACACACAAGAAATGAAGGATATTTTTCTATTGCAACCATCATCCCTTCAAAAACGCTAAAACACTTATAACACACCCCACACAAAAACAAAAACAAAATCAACCAACACACTGTTCCTACATTATATGTATATCTAGCTTAGCTAGCTATAGCTATGGATACTACAATAAAAGTAAAAGTAACAAAAATGAAAGATGAGAGATACTTGGATTATTACCTTGGAGCATATAGAGTTAATGAAATCATCCTAAAGATATTTTTTAAAAGGGAGGAAAGGACGAGCATGAAACGAAATGAGAAAATAAAAATATCTCTATCAACAATTTAAGGTAACAAGGATGTTGAAAGAGTGATTCGTTTTCTCACTCATGATGGGGAAACACACGAGTGAAGGCATGCACGCGGATGGATGATTAGGTTATATAATAACAAAAAAAGCAATAAAAAAGGACATGGGATGGGGGTTTCTTGCATTGACATTCGGAGGAGAATGGATGCATTCGGTACGGAAGGTATTAGACGAATTAGATGAAAATATTGACTTACCGAAGGACTCTTGGGAAGACCAACTCTTTGGCCACATGTCGTGAGCAGATTAACCAAACACTCACGAACGCGACCCTGTGACATCCACGGTCGCTTCCATCCACTTAATGGAGCTGAGTCTGCTGGTGACAAACTAGCACTTCGTCTTGGGGAATTTGGTGTGCCAACATGAGGCAAATGCGAATAATTGCCTTGTCCATTTTTATTCTGTTGCTGTTGCACCAACATAGCCGATGATGTATTATTGATTAAAGTTGTGGTTGTGGCATGAGATGACATTGATGGTTCTTCTGACTTTAAAAGGATTCTTCTTCCGATAAGAGGAGTTTGTGATACATCGAATGTAAATTCCATCGTTCTACCGGCAAGTTCTTTTTTACAAAACATTTCTGAATCTGGATAAGCACCATAGAAACTAAATGATAATCCAGGACTTGCACCTTCTGTGGGTGGAACTACTTGAAGACTTGAACTTCTCGTTACAATGAGCTTTAAAATCTTTAATGATTCTTTCCAATTGGCTGTCTGTAAAGAAATATAAAGAAATAAATTTAATAATTGTCCATGAATCTATGTATTTATTATAAACTATAAGGGAACATATTTGGGGCATATGGCAGTTTAGCATTTTCAACGTAGTGAAAATAAAGTTAGTTAATTTTGCTTACGCAAGAAATTTCAAATTTTTGGTGTCCTCTATAGAAAATAATTTCTTTTTTTAATATTCCAACTTAAGGTTGGTTCGGGTTATATTGAAGAACGCCCAAAAGTCAAGCAGATATCCACAGAGCTCACCCTAAAACTAGGTCATGTTACAAGTTGTGGTAACGAATAAAGTGGCATAACGAATAAAGTAGCATTTGATTTGGTGTTCATTTTGAATTTTTAAAATGAAAATGAAAAGAATACAAAACATTTCAAAACAATAAAAATAAACAGAAAATAATTGCATTCCATTCCTTATAATTCGGTTCAGAGGTTTTTAACTTTTTTTTTTCAAATATTAAAACACTTCACTTTATTGCCTATAACATGAAATGAAATATTCTTACTTAATTGCAACTAGTTTTTGCATTAATACATTTTTTTACATTTAACAATTCCAAAGTACAATCAATCGCATAATTCAAATTCATTTAAAATCCGATAAATGGATCAGATTGAAAAGAACAATCTAAAAATAGTATAAACGGTTTTTATGGTTTTACTATTTCAATTCAAATAAAAACTGACCAAAAAGCACGAATTATTTCAAATATTAATTACCTAAAACACTTAATTACACCCAAAAGCAAATTTAATATAAAATAAAATATATTATACATTATTTGATTGTATGTATGTATATGTACTTACATCAAGATATTTACCAATTGCTCTTAATAAATCAGCATTTATTGTTTGAGCCTGAGGTGCAGATAAGTCCACATGATGCAACATACAGTGTATAACATTCAACACTGGCACTTGAATTTGTTGAGGACCTTTTTCGAGCACTTCAATGAGAAAAGCCAACATATGGAGTCCCATATGTGCATATGTATCGTATAGATACTTTACTACACATTTCGTCCATTGAAATGACTCTTTGCAAAATGTTTTCCTACTATACAAAGTCATTACTGTTCCAAGATTCTCCAGTTTGGCTCCGAGCTCTGAAGAAACTTGAGCAATGTTTTCTGCACTTCGAATACAAATTTCGTTGGCATCTTCATAGTGCAGCAGCATATATGGTAGCAGAGAAATAACATTCATTGGAAAAGCACAACTTTGGGTTGGATCGCATACTGGCAAATTCAAAAGTGGAGGGAGTTGAGATAGGAGAGTTATGGTGGGTTCGTAGGTTGAAGTGTGTGTGCAACCCTATGGATGAAAAAAATCAATATTATCAATTTAAAATACACTTAATAAAAATATTTGTGTTCTTGCTTTAAGTAGAAGCGCATGCACTCCAGGATAACCAGTCCATTTTAATTGCTGTTGAAGTTTCTCAACTTTGTCTCTGGCATCTGGTCTATCAAGTGGAAGACGATGTAAGACTCGAGTCAAAAGTCGAAGGGCCAGGAGAAACTCATATTCATAGTCACTCTCCAACAACGAAACAGATAACCAGAATAGTTGTGCTAGTATAGTCATCTTGTCGTCCTGTGAACAATGATATATAAATTATTTAGAATAATTGAATTATTAAATTGAAAAATAAAAATATTAAACCTGAGTTGCAGTGTCGCCGAGCATTTTTAAACTTTGAGCACTTCGCGAACGTGAAAGTGCAGAACCAAATTTTGAAACATTGCGCTCCATGTCGATTCCTGATGCTCCTCGATTTCGAAGTTCAACTAAGAGGATTCAAATGTAGGCAAACCGTAAGGAAAGAAATTCTTGTTCCGTACATACCTTGTTTGTCACATGGAGAGTTGGTGGTTTTGCGAGTACAATAAGACACAGAATAACTTGTGCTGCGAGCGTGACTGGGCATTGAAAAGTTCGGCGATTGAGGTGTAGCACCAGATGGTGACTTTTTTCCGGCAAGAACTGAATTCGGACCACCATCTTTGTTATTGAGATTTGGGGTGCTTTTAAAAATATCCTTCATAACATCCAAAGGCCTGAAATCTGAATCGAGACTATCGACTGCAGCTTCTAGGGTCAACAATAGCTCCGTGACATAGCCTTGCATATCTTCTCCTTGTTCGGCTACAGTTTCAACCAAACGCGAGAGTATATCCGATAGCATTCGAGAATTTATTGGAACATTTAGAGCACGAAAAATTTGCAAACATCTTCCCGCATAGTGCCGTGATGAACAGCTTAGTCCTAGTTGTAGTGCGGTTTGTGCCCAACGTTCTGCTATACGTGCTTGTGGATAGCTATCTGCAAATACTTTGACCATATGCTTCAAGAATGATGATAATTGCTCTGCCGACTTGATAGACCAAACTATAGAATTTGAACATTTAACTTCGTTGAAGATCATTAAAGAAAAATATATATATTAAATTACCTTTAGCGTTAATGTCTTCATAGTTCCACAGTGGCTGACAACTTTCTTGGGACAAAAATTTGAGTAGACTTTTTATAACATGTGCAATGGGCATTGTCGGTCCTGGCTGGGGTGGTGCATTTTCATCAGTTATTATAAGTGGAACTTCTGAATTTTCAGATGTGTTGGGATTTATTTGTAGAGGTTGTGTGGAATTATTTAAACTCTGATGAATTGTTGCATTTGGTATGTTACAAGGACCAAACAAATAACTGTCGAACTCTTGATTTGTTTCTAAAAAAAAAATGAAGAAGGTAAAGAGTGTTGGAAAGAAGGAAAACAAAAATGAATGTTTAAACAAAAAAGAAGGTAAGATGAGGTTGGATCATAATGACAGTTAAAGCTTCCTGTTCTTCTTCCTAGCTTGGTATTCGTATAATGGTTTTGAATACTATGACATCAAATCGACTTTTTTATTCAAGTCCCAGGCTACAAAACTTAAAATATTTTGTATATTATGTACATTTAAGGGAGCATAACTTTAAAATTTATCTGTACAAAAATTCTTATTTTATTCTAAAAAAAAAAATAAAAAAAACGATTTCGACTAAAAATTAATATTCATGTCCCTTACATCGTGATATTAAGTACAAATTTCTCAACAAATATTCTCTAAATAAAGGAAAACTTGTAGCTACTAGCTGCTTGGTCCCACACAATTTATAAATCGATAAGGAGAGTATCGTGTGTAGTCGCACAAAACAGGACACAATTGTGATGGAAATTTATTCATGAAGTAAAAACTCCCAATCGATAAACAACCCTTGATGCTCATTCATCAAGAACAACAACAGCAGCAGTAGCAGTTTTGCTTCAATGTGTACTTTTGAAACAAAGGACTGTTAAAAATAACAAAGCAGTTTGAACAAAAGTTAAATATGATAAAACAAATGAAGGACATTAAAGTTTTTTTTTTCAAAAGTCATTGACAAAATATTTAACGATGGTGTGTAAATTTGCTTATGCACTTTGTTTGAAAATGCTTTTCAATTTAACATCAAATAATACCACTAATGAACTTGTGTATTTGGTAAATGGAATTCGAAGTCAGTAACGTGACAAAAATATAACAGAATCTTTGTTGTATGGTATAGACGTTCACCTTTGTCTAGCAAAACTTTAAAATTTTAAATGATTGAACATTTAAGGCATAACCTATGCGAAATTGGATACAAAAATAAATTGAGTGGCGCAACAGATCGTGGAGAACTAGGGCCTAGTGAATTACAACTCTCAACCATTCCTGTGTGTATGTTGTTGGCAGGGACCTACAGTTTTTTGCCGAGTCTGAACGGCTAAATGAGAAGCACTTTTTTCATGACAAGTATACTCTTGGAAGATCTGTCAGTTCCTCGCAAGAGGCAGTACCTCGGATAGAACATTTCTGTTTTTAGGTGGCACGGCTGGGAATCGAACACACACCTTCGGCATGACAGTCATACGCACTAACCATCATGCCACGAGGTACTACATGCGAAATTGCATACGTTTTCGAATTTGGTGAGGCCACGTCGAGACTTTAAAAGAAGTCTCACTTCATGGCCAGCCCTACAAGGAAATTGACGTAATCAAAAATTTGTACATTATAAAAAATATATTTTTTAAAAGAATTTTGAAAGCTAAGTTTCGAATTTTGAAAGCTAAGTTTCGAATTTTTAAGCCTTAATTCTTAAAGTTGAATTTTGCAACAGAAAAAAACAGACATTTAAATGTGTTTCTCTACCAACATCTAGATGGCGTTAATTCTCGTATAACACAAGGTTTTCATTTATTTAAAATTTGTCGTCTACAAGAATATGTCGATTTCGACAAATCGAATTGTTTTTAATTACCTGTAAAATTATTACTTATAACAGGCAATGACGGACCGGATAATCCAAGTTCCAGCTTTGAAGTTTCACTATTTAACAATATTCTAGCTACTGTCAAGTGGTCGTTATGCTCTGCTAATACAATCTTTTGGAAGAAAAAATAATTTTAATTAATTAAATAAAAGTTCGATAATATATGGAGCTTACCAATAGATTAATGCATAATTGTTTACAATGTTCACGTACAATAACACGATTATGATCTAGTCCTAAAAATAAAATATGCAACATAAGTGGCAAATGAAGTGTCCAATCCACGCCTGGAATTCCATCTACCACAATGTCAGCGAGCAGCATAACAGCTACGTTACATCTTATTTTACATAGTGAAAAATTAATATATAAATTTAAAAAACTCATTGGTATGTATAAAATTTGCACTTACCGATGAAAACCACTTATCGGCAAACTGACGTCTGGCAGGAATTGGGTAAGTGGTGCAAAGTAACCACCGTATTCTGGCATAGGAAGGGGGTGAGGTGCTGCCGGTGCTTCAGAACGTAGTTCAACATTTTCCTCCTGTCGCAACTATGTATAATAATTTTGCGTTATGTTCAAAAAGAGGAGAAATCAAAGAAGGTAAAGGTTCATTTCATATTTTTTACCTCTGGATCGTTGATTAGAATGTCTTCTGGTCGTGGCATTATTGAAGGACCAGATGCTGCACGTATTTTATCTGCACCCCTGGGCGGACGGCTGGACTGACTGAAGACTCGAATTCCGCTGTCTGATTTGCAAGTTCTAAACGAAAGTTGAAAATGTGCAAGTTTATTTAATTTTTTTCTAGTTAACTATGTTTATATTTATTTTCAAGTCCAAGGAGCCGGAAAAGTCCGGAGGTATTTTCCCAGTTTATTGCAAATTATATTCTCAGTATATTGCAAATAGATACACTTCAAAATTGTTGGAGTATTTATTTTATATTGCGATGCAGACTGTTTTATTTCCAGCAAACATCGAATTGAAAATTGTTTGGTTGTATTTTTTTTTTCTGCACAAAGGAGGGACAAGTCGATTTACATTTGAGAGAACAAAGATTGCATTGAAGAAGGAGCTTTGAGATTTTTGAAATTTTAATGGTTATCTTAATGAAAAGTAACTATTTTTGTAGATTTTGCTGAGCTGATTACGAAAGTATAAAATTAGGTTCAGTTTTTGAAAAAATATAAATATTGCAGGTAAACAAATTTAAATCTGTAACCCGGTTACTTCGACTTCTTTTGAGGTTTTTCCTGTAACCCGGTTACTTAGACTTCTTTTGAGGTTTTTAATGTTGTGAATTTGAATCAGCCTTCAGAATTGTTTTTTTTAGTTCCAGATTTCTGAGATATTTTAGCTTAAAAGTTAAAAAAAAAACATGTTTCACTATGTTTGGGTGTTTCCATTGATAAGATAAGTGGGTGTGACACTAATAGCGTTTTCGTTTGGTATTCCGGAAGAAGGCCCCGGAGCCCTCCAATCCAGAATGCCAAACGAACAAGTTGCAACCCTTTTCTTTATTTTGAAGTTTGGGTTTGATTGTATTTGTGCACTTGGTTGTTGCATTTGGGTGATGAAACATTCACACAGCTGTTTCTCGGAAATTTGATATTCCTCAATAACAGCAACGAATGTCTCCACCTTGGACTTTTACTTTGAGTAAACTCTTTACCTAAGCAAATTACCCACATCATGGTACAAAAATAACGATAATGGAGAGGATTAAATGTTTGGTCTAACCATTTTTTTTTTATAATTGATTCTTTTCAACTCCAAATTTTGTATAATGCACAATCGCAATTCCAAAATCAAATAACAAACAAATTGCCTTTGACAATTTTGACGTTTCAATTGTGCGCATGTATGTGTGCTTCTGGTTTTGATTCTTTCTTCAAATCCAGAATCGTTTTTCTCTTCTTTTCAGAAGAAGAACTGTCATCTAGTGCCAAACGAACGCTTTCAGAAGCATTCGGAATGCTTCCGGACGATCAAACGAAAACGCTATAATAAATAATAAATAAAATTTGAAATATCTTGAAAGCGAATGAATTCGAATGGATGCACGTATCATGAAGAAAGGTGATCCTCTGGACTGCACCGACTACATAGACATCAGTCTCCTTCGCATACAAGATCTTTTCTGCTGTACTTTTTGAACGCCTGAAGCCATTCATCAGCAACCTGATAGGTCCATATAAGCGTGGCTTTAGGCCAGGGCACTCATTCCGTAAAACGATTATCACTCGACGATATCATTTCGACGATAGTCTTGCGTTCCGTAAAACGAAAAACGACTATCGTTTGGACGATAACAGTTTGAGAATCACATATTTGATTCACGTAAAACGATAATCGTCCAAACGCCATCGCCAAAACGATAGCTTTTGGACGATACCTAAAAAGGTATCGTTTTGCAAGTTTGTAAGCGACTGTAGTTGAATGATTGAGTACCCACTGTGATTTGACATCGTGTTTTCTCAGTCTGTTAGCAAATTGAAATCAAAATGTTCCGGCGTAATAACTTAATTATTTTACAAAGTGAAAGTGAAAATTCAAGAAAAATTAAAATAATACAAATGCGAAGAGAATTAAGAGACAAATCAAACCCTTTATCTGTCCCAACCCATGTGTTAGTATAATTGTTTAATATAAAATTTAATAATTAACACCTCAATTTATTATTGTAATAATACAAACGAATTCTGATGGAAGAAAGAAAGAGTAGCTACGACCCGACCAAAATAGCTACTTTTGCTAATGTTTGCGCTGCTCTACATAATATTTGTATAAATTATAATATTGGCAATGAAAACATTGCATTAGAGGACGAAAACTTCCCAAGCTATGTTCTTGAAGATCAGCAAGCAACAAGTGGAAACAATCGAATGTAGCAACTTGCTGTGAGAATAAGAGATGACATTAAAAATTCTCTTTTAAACTTATAAATTATTTTAAAAAAGACATTTATTTATTTATTTATTTATATTTGGGTACCTACCTACTTTATAAGCATAAAAATAAATTTAAAAAAAACAACTTCATAAACATTAAAAATAAATAAAAAAAAAACAACTTCAACATTTTCATAAACTCAATAAAAAAAAAAACACTTATTAGTAAACATAAATCACTTTCACTTTTTAAAAAAATCCTCTCCGAAGCTGCTGTTCAGCTATTTCGTTCCGTCTTTCGAGTAATGAAACCACCTTGCTTTGGAAAATTTTGTCTTGTTGGTTTCGTTCCTTTAATATTGTAGTTATGTTATTTTGGAAAAAAGCATCTCTTTCCATTTGCTCCTTTAGCAGCTGCTGCACGGTGGCCTCATTTTCTTTTTTTCGCTTAGGCGAACTCACCTCTGCTCTGAGCGAAGTCGAATTTCTATAATCGAAACAATAATTAGAACTGTCCACAAATCAAAACACTAATCAACTTACCCTTTTTTTAGTTTTTAATAATTCTTCAATTTGGTTGTTCTTCGGGGATTGCTGTGGACTTTCACCAATAATATTCAACAACTCCTCGTTTTCTCTGATTTTTTGAAGGTCTGATGGAGCTGGAGCGCCAAAAACTCGCGAAGAAATTCCAGATACAGATGCGCGAATGGAAGTCAGCTGAATTATTTTTTCTTCGTCCTCCGTTATATGGACGTCTTCAAGAGGACCACCTCCTGTTTTTTGTATTGCCAACATATTTTGGCTGACTTTTTTCTTGGCACGGTATTTGTAGTCAGTCCACACCTTGATATAAAAAGTAAGTTATTCATTCCAAGCAAAACTAGTTTTAGCTTATTACCTTTCTCCAGCCAGCAATAGTCTTCGTAGGCGGTCTATTGACATTAAGTAAATCATTTAATTCAGCCCAAAGTTTGTTTATTTCAGACTTGCCTTGAACTGAATTTGGTTTATAGCTCTTGGCCAAATCGGGATGCTCTTCCATGAAATTGGTCAAGATTGTGAATTGTGATTGTGTTACCGACCTATTATATCAATAAATATATATGAATTTGTTTTGATTTATAAAAATATCACAGAAATAACTTACATTTTGCAATTTTGTGGAATCTTACCGGCGCCAAATCCGAAACACAAACACCAAACAACACAAAAAACAACGCAAATTGTCATTTATGACAGTAGGTCTGTTTGGTAACTTGCAATGTTCACCAAGTTTGCCAACACTTGTTTTTTTTTTCTATAGGTTTCGACAGCCAATTGTGAAAATTCGCAAGAAATTTCAACTTGCCAAACAGACCCAGTCAGTGTGACATTTCAACCACAGTTTCAGAATCTCTGAAAGATACCAAGGGTCTTCAAATTGTATTCTTCAAAAAAACGACGGACGAGACGATAGTGATTGAGTTACGTGAAGTAAATTTTTGACGATCACGTTAACGATTATCGTCTTGACGATTATCGTTTTGAAAATTACGGAATGACCCCCCAGGAAAGTATCCACCATCGACCAAATATTCGCATTATGGCAGATCTAGGAAAAAACCTAGAAGTTTCAAATCGATACCCACTATCTTTTCATCGATTTCAAGGCCGCGTATAACAGCATCTATAGAGACGAGCTATATAAAGCAATGTCTAGTTTTGGCATCCCTCCCAAACTATCTATTGGTGCCGGATGACATGCTGCTCCATCAAGGTCAGCAAAGATCTCACCGATGCCTTTGTTGACAAAAAAGATTTTATAAACGCGACGCGCTGTCATGCAAATTCTTCAACATCGTTCTCGAAAGAATAGTGCAAAACTCTCACGTCAACACTAGTGGCTCTTCTCTAGCCTCTCCAATTAATCGCTTATGCAGTCGATATTGACATAATTGGACGAAAATAACGTGAAGTCAGTGGTGCTTTCGTGAGGATTGAAGAGGAAGCCGAAAAGATTGGCTAAGTGGTGAATGAAGGCCAAAATATATGCTGTCAACGAAGAAAGACACCCAAGACGTCTCGGATAGAACGTCACAATAGACAGCTATAATTTTGAGGTGGTCAGAGACTTAATCTACTAGTCCTAGGCTCCGCTATCAACTCAGCGAACGATACTAGTGATGAGATAAAACGAAGA
Organism: Dasysyrphus tricinctus; assembly: GCA_963921185.1. Lineage (NCBI taxonomy): Eukaryota > Metazoa > Arthropoda > Insecta > Diptera > Syrphidae > Dasysyrphus > Dasysyrphus tricinctus. The sequence goes on along the minus strand of OY992532.1, from coordinate 189,039,126 downwards.
ATTACTCTTGCCAATCGCTGTTTCTTTAGGCTAGGAAGGCAGTTGAGGAGAAAAGACCTCCCTCGATTAACTAAAGTGTCCTTGACACGCTTATTATCCCGGTCCTGATGTATGTCGCATGAGACTATTAACGTTGGATGTATAGAAATAAGTATAAACATTGGATTTTTTTTAATTTGATAGGTGTTCTAGAAAAACAAAGAAAAATTTGACAAGCAAACTAAATCAATTTGTGTACTCACCCTGTTTTAATGGGATCCTCTCCACTGTGTCGTTTGGTGTGAATAGTTCCTTTCTCCACAGTTAGATCTTGAATTCGTGAGTCATTAATTCCTGCCGCTTGCCCTAAAGAAAAAGCATAATATTTCAAAAAGCTATAATTTCAAAGATTCTTGTAATTGAAATTATGTAAAGATTTTTCTTAAAATGTATATTCTCTTTCAATTGTTTTTTTTTTATTTAAAACGGCTTCAGGACAATATGATAAATAATTTATCAACAAATAAAAGAAATGTAATTAAGAAAACTCCAACAGCTAAAATAAAAAAGAAATTGGAACTACAAATTACCAACATTATTCTTGGTATAGGTTAGGTATTTGAAATTAATTACGATTTAAGCTAACCCTACAAATCAACAACAATTATTTACCATCTGAATGACTTGAGGCCTTTCTCATGCTCGTTAGTCGATAAAATGGTGGTGTTTCCGTGCGCTCAATCAAACAATTAAGAGTTTCCACAGTTTGGAGTTCAGCCATTAGTTCATCTAACAACCGATCGGCACAAGTCCTGGCAAGATATAGTGCTACTCGTTTTGCCTGCAAGCAATAATAATTGTTTAATGAGAATAAATTTCAATTAAAATTCAGTTCATTATGTTCGTATTATAGAGCATAAGAAAGGTATATGGACCAACTGGATTAATTTGTTTGAGAACACAAAAAATTTTTATTACTTACATATGGAAGTAGTTCAGTTGGGGCCATTCCAGACATGATAACCAAATAGCGCAGAATAACTTTCAAATTATTTGGCCAAAACTGACATAAGGTACCCCAAAGTTCTTCTATGTCTCGTGGATGCAAATCAGAAAACTATAATGAGTAAGCATACATTGAAACTAAAACAAAAATCATAATATTGAATGCAATAAGGGGAGGGGTAAGGAATTATTTTCCTTGTATGTACTTGTGTAAAGGGTGTCTTATGTTTAGGGGTAGATAACCTTAAAATCAAATAAAATGCATACAAATGACTATAATGGTCATGTAATTGGCTTTATTGAAAAGAAAATTTTCTGACATTCGTAATTGAAAATGATTTCGGTCAAAAGAGCTCCGCGACTGGTTCAAATATCTGAAAGTTCAATTATCGAGCAGTTGCAATTTGAAAAATAATAAGGGTGTTTTTTTAACGGTATAGAACTTTAAGTTGACAACACCATTTTAACTGGCGGCCATTTTGTCAGCTGTCAAGTGATTTATTTTTAGTTTGATTTGGCATTTCAAGAATTGAAGCCACAGGATCACCTAGCAAGGCATAGATTCGGTGAATGGGCCCAAGACAAGATTGCCGTTGATCCCAATTTTCATAAGCGAATATTGTTTAGCGATGAAGCTCACTTTTAGTTATTGAAAAGATACGTCAATAAATAAAACTGCCGTATTTGGAGTGATGATAATCCTCAAGTGTATGTTGAGACACCGTTACATTCACAAAAACTGACTATTTGGTGTGCTTTATGGGTTGGTGGAATAATTGGTCCGTACTTCTTTAAAAATTATGCTGGCCAGAACATTACAGTCAATGGTTACCACTATAGAGCCATGATTACTGACTTTTTCGTTCATCAATTGAACAACCATGATGTGCAAGAGCTGTGGTTTCAATAAGACGGCGCACAATGGGCAAAAATATTCGATTTAGTGGCCAAAAATCAAATTTTTCATGTCTTCAAAATACTCAAGTTTCATTATAAGTCAGTAGAAAAATACTCATACGTGCAATATGTAAAATTTTGTTTTCTTAAATATGTCCAGGTTAAGAGAAAAAGCACCTCAGACTTAGAAAAAAATTGTATTCATGTAAAAGACATTTTCTAGCATGGTTTAAAATCACGATTTTTTAAGAAAACCCGTTTAGAAAACGGTCGGTTTTGTTATAGTAAGTTTTTCTACATATTTGTTTGTTATAATGTAGTAAAAACACATTAAAAAACGGTAAGCCGGATAGTACCGTTAGATTTTGTAAAACCAATCTTACTTAAACCAATTTTTAAGGTTCATTAAAGTGGTACAAAAATTCACAACTTTTCACAACCTTCATTTATTTATTTATTGAAAGTGAAATATGTGCTCTATCAAAATTTAAAAAAATCATACCCGCATGAATCCGACTTTAGGAGTTAGAGCGATCAAAAGTCTGAATAGCTAATTTTTCTTCCTAACATCTTGCATGAGGGTTACCTTATTGTTTTCATTTAGTTCAGTTTACAAGTTACAAGTGAGCTTGTACCAGTTTTCTCTGACCCTGCCAACACTGAGCTCCTAATCTTGCCTAGTAATAGATTGTTGCAAGACTGATTTGAAATTATTTTCAACTAAACTTTTGATAAGCACAGTGGTGGCTTAAAAGCTTCTTTTTGATTGTTTTTTGTGAAGACCCGAAGGCGAATGGCAAAGACAGTTAGTTTCACCTTAAAGTAAGGAAGTAAGTAAGTGATTTATATATAAGCTTAGACGGAATGTTTGACCAAATAAAGAAAAAATACCAACTATGCTCATCTTACAAAAATGTCCAAAAGAGGACGACCGAAAATACTATACTGATAGATCAAAAAGACGAAAAATAAATTAATTTGAAGCTAATTGTCCAAGATCTGATGTTAATGTGAAAAAAATACACGCATAATTAAATAAAAAATCACCAACCTAGGAAGTCAGAAGTTATTGTATAATGCTGTAGAAAGAGCAACCAAATAAGATTGGTTAGAATGCGTAGCTTTATATTTTACAAGAAGCTGAAACCACAAGGTTTTCAGCAGAGGAAGCCTTAGCAATTTTTTGGACTTAGGACTTTTAAGAGATAAATACTTAACATTAAAATGATGCCTGAGCAAAAACAAACAATTAATGTTCTCCCCCCTTATTCCTCGATAAGTCGTGCAAAAAAACTGCGTCCCTTCAAACGGGAAATGTTCCAGAAACTTCTCCACGATTTTTTTTTCTCAAAATGTTGAGTGTGAAAATATTTTTTTTTTCAAAAGCTGTTTATTGAAATAACGTGATTTATTTATAAAATAGAACAATAAGTTCTTAGCAATACATCCCAGTATTGTAAGTGTTATTGTTGTTTTGTTTGAAATGTTCTACACATTTAAAGTCAATTTGTTTGTAAATTGCCTCCCACGCATAAGCGGGGGGATAAAGACCCCTCTCCAAAACGATTTTTTTTTTTAGAATATGTTCAAAAATAATTTTTCAAAGTCTTGAACTGAAACTTAGAATTAATTTTTTTTTTTTTAAACAAAATGATTTTGTTATTAATTCTTAAATAAAAGTAGCAAACATTTTAAAAACAAGGTATTGTAAATCAATTGGTACTAAAATAAAGTTATTAATACAAAAAAAATCAAAAGAAAATATCAACTGGTTCAAAAGTTATAGATTTTTGGCCACCAAATGAACGATTTCTGCCCACTGTGCGGCGCACAGTATGGGAATTCGCTAATCTAGCGGAATTTAATTCAAAAAATAACTGCCACAAACTGATGTAAGAACTTGTTAAGCTTGCAGCTTAAAGCTTCTTCTTAGCGATTATGAAAGAAATTTTACGTGGGAGTTATGTAATATAAAATAAATCGTTCTTAAAGTTGCGATTGGTGATAAATTCAAAGAAGGCTTGAGAAGGTAGTTTTGAAATATCGTTTTTTATGAGTGCTTGGTGCATTTTTTATTGAAAGTTTTGTTTTGATTAAATAGATGCCATATCAGGGAATTGAAAATTAAGTAAAACTACAGTCCTTAGGGTGTTTAAATATATCTGTTGGTGGATGAGATTAAAAAAGGGGCCATTTTTATTCAATTTCTGTATTCACGAGAGAAAAACTTTAAGTATTCAGTGTTGTTCGGATAAGAGACTATATGCATTTAAAAGCCTGTTATATCAACTGTCATTTAGCGCTTTTAGTTGCTGCGCGTAGGTGCGACACCCATACATTTATTTTTCATTTTCGAATTGGCTTTCAAATAAAATGCACGACTGGGTCGCACGTACTTGCTCTTATGTTCAAGACACTGCGGGTTTAAGAAAATTGTATATAAAAACATGGAAACTATGAGAGAAAAATGAAGAGAAGCATTTAAATTGGCTAAAACAACTCTTTTGACAGTTTTAGGTCGTTGCATCAGGGAAACTAATGCTGTATGTAATCGAATAGATACTTTTGAAAGTTGTTCAAGAGATACCTTCAAAATATATGTATTAAAATCGTCGGCTTAGAGTGAAAAGCAGCTAACTCCTATTTTGCATTTTTTACAAAAAATTATTTAAATAAAAATGTTCGCATTATTTGAATGAAATCAAAATTACGTCAATTATTTTTCAGCACTCGTTTTTGCTAAATTCGCTGAAATTGAAAATATTTGATAGATTTTTGTATTTTTAAGCAATTTTTGAAGTGGTCTATAATCACAAAAAAAAATGTGGAGTTAGCCGCTTTACACTCTAAGCCGACGAAATGTAATTGCTATGCAATCAGCAGAGCTTTAATATTTTTGAAATTGTTATTATTATTTATAATTTTATTTTATAAATATTTATTTTGTTATTAATTAATTATTGTAATTATATTTTAGTCTGTAAGAGTATGATCTCTGTTTGATGATAAATAAATAAATAAATAAATAAATAAATAAAAATAAATAAAAAAAGAATGCCATCTTAATTCTTGATTGAATATGATTGTATAGGAAAACAAAATTTAAAATCGTTGCAGCGGTTTCTTAAAAAATTAATTTTTTATATATATAATTCTTATAACATTTTTAAGAACAAATCTTGGTATGCAAATCTAAAGTATATATTTATGTTTATATAAAAGCAAAATTTGAAAAAAAAATTGTCAACCCGTTTTTGAGATATCGAATTTTCAAAAAAAAAATTGAAACTTTTTTTAAAAATCCAAAAACTGTTTCTTTGAAAATTTTGAAATGCAATATTATTTAATCTTATCTGAAATTTGTATATAAAAAAAAAATCATCTTAATCCGCTTCGCCAAAAACGAGAAAATTTAAAATAAAAAAATACGTTCCATGACAGGTACTATTAATAATTGCTAAGTGTGAAATTTTATAATTTTTGGTAGTAGATCGTACTATTTTTAGTATACGAAAAAAGTTTAATCAAAATCGTAGGAGTCGTTTTTAAGCAAAAAAATATTTTCCTTTGTGGTTTTTTAACTTTTGTATGGAAGGTACCATTATTTTTTCATAAATGTAAATTTTTTTCTAAAAATATTGTAGAAAATACTAAAAAACTCTTAAATATCGAGTTTCAAAAAAATCGATCGTGTCGTTTTCGAAATATTTGATTTTCAAAAAAAAAAATTTGAAACATTTTTTAAAAATTCAAAAAATATTTTTTCAAAAATTTTGGTACGCAAAACTGTTTATATTTTTTGGAAGCTTCTGTATAAAAAACATAATTGAAATCAGTCGTATCGTTTTGAAGAAAATCAAAAATTAAAAAAATGGTTCTTTGGGAGGTACCATTAATAACCATTTTTGAAAAATGGTATTCCACCCAAAGGAAGCCTTTACTAAAATAAATTTACTGAATTTTTTTGTTGTCGAGCCGTTTTTGAGAAAAATACGATTATGTAAAATTGTTAAAAAAAATTGTATGGCAGGTACCGTTATTTTTGGTTCTAAGAAAAAAATGAAAAAAACCTGTCGACAGAATCACCAAAAACCACTATGTACCAAGTTTGAACATAATCGATCAAGCCGTTTAGGCTATAGACGAACAGACAGACAGACAGAATTGTGCCACCCACTTTTTTGGTGTTCTCTATAATCGTAATATCATGTTTGATTGTTATCTCAAAAATTTTTTTTTTGCACGAATCCAAAACTTGCCTTATAGTACCTATAATCGCAAGTAAAAATTGCTGTGAAAATGATTTTTGCGCATATCTCGAAAACGCTTCATTGGAAAAAAAAATAGTTTTTATTTTCGTTTTCAGTGACCCAAAATTTTCTAGAAAATATATTTTTTCTAAGGACCCTACCAGACCCAAAATTTTGTAAACTAGTGATATTTGTTTTTGTCATATATAGGGTATTTGTGATGGGATAACCAGACTTATCCGATAAGTTTTTACAAGCAAGGGCCTCACGAGTATTTGAAAAGTTTTCCTTGTCTAGATTTCCCCTACCAACGCCTTCCCAAGGCCTTATCTCACAAGTTTTTACTAGCGAGGGCCTCACGAGTATTTTACAAGTTTTCTTTGCCTAGATTTCCCCCTACCAAAGCCTTTCTAGCGCCTTGATTAAACATGACAAAAACTTGCCATTTTTCCAGGTGGGAATATTGTTCGAAATTAAATAAAAACTTGATACAACATTTTATCACATCAGGAATGATTAATTTGTAAGTAATTGCTGGGTAGATATTGTACTTCATTACTAACTTCATTACTAACCAAAAGAAGAATTTGCCAGAGTTTCCTCAAAGTTGCCAACGACAGATGGTCAACAATTGATACCTGTCGTATCTCGAGGAACTTATGGCCTGATATTTCAAAGAAAAAAACTGAGTATTTACTCAAGCTAACTTAACTATCCCTATTGGTTGGAATCCTAACAGGTCACAACACAATGGGAACCCACTTAAGCAGAATGGACATCGGCTCATCTGACTTATGTAGAGGGTTTCAGGATGTAGAGACAGAGGAGGGCTCAATTCACTTCCTCTGAGAATGCCCCAGCCTATAGCCAGAACTAGAAGGGCAGCCCTCGGAGAATACTTTTTCAACGAACTGGGCGATGTCTCGTGTTTGCCACTAAGAAACATCCTTAAATTCACTCAGAATTCAGGATGGTTTGGGGAGGCCCTCCATACCTAAACTTCCAATAATCAATTTCCTTCCCCCTCCCTATACCTACCTTGCCTATACTCAGGGGAGCACAATGGATCCATTGAGATCCGAGTGAGGTGATGCGAGCTTCTCGTATCATCACACCATTTAACCTAACCTAACCTATTACTAACCAGAGTTTGAACTGTAATTAAAATTAAAATATCATCAGTTTTTATAAAAATGTTAAAAAAAATTATTGATTCAAAATTACACCTTTTGCTGTATGGATGTATATATGCACATGTGTTATTCCATGTAAATTTTACATTATATCCATAGAGCCGTCGGTCCTGAAGAACCAGGTAAGTCAAGATACTTGAAGTGAATTTTTATTTTTTAAAAATTCTTAAATAATTAGTTAATAATATTTAATAAAATTCTGACTTCATCAATACTTTTCTTATATATTTGAAAACATATGATGAACACTTATTTTGACATACATAAGTCAGATTTTGTCAATTTTATTACATTGACCTCGACCTTCCAAATTTTTTTGTGTTTGAGTAACCTGGTTCTTCACGACCGCCATGGATATTACCCTAGGGGTGAAGTTCATACTAAATATTAAGAAATTTAATTTTTTTGTTGGAGAAATTAAGGGAGCAAATCGATCAAAACTAAACAATAACCCTTATAAGAACTCCCCTAATGAAGATACAAATACATACAAATGTGCCACATAAATCTTTGTCATTTTCCATCTGATTTATTTTTAGCTTTCTTGCTCAAAATTGCGTTTGTAACACAAAACACTCATTCAATAACTTGAAAAGATTTTCTTCTTTCATCCACCAACAATACATACAAAGTGCTTGCAAGAAATAAACAATTTTCAATAATGAAAACAAATAGTTTCAGCTTGGCATGCTAGCTTTTGTTTTAATCAGCTGAAACAGTGCATGGTGAAATCTTTAACACTAATATTTCCATTATCTTTCACTCTACATACATATATCGCTTTGCTCCTAATGAAATTTTACTGTCATTTCAAGCTCCAAAACGCAACTACAGAATACAAAGGCATAACACACATAGCTTGCGTCCTTATATAACCTTCAGTTAATTCCAAGGTGCACACCTGCTGCTGCTACACAAATTTCTCTATAAATTGCACATAATTTGCTTACGAAAAGCGTTTGCTTTCTATATTTAACCCTTAATTAAATTCCAACATGATTGTTGTGGGGCCTCTTGTGTACAACACTGGTATTTCTGTTATTCTAAGGGTGTTTATTGGAACAATAAAGCGTCCTCTTGTAATTCTTATTGTTTGGCAATTATATCTACAGAAGCTAATTTGTTAGTGGAAAGCAGAAGCACGCAACAAAATGCCAGCTAAATATCATTATTTGTATCTCTTGTTTGTGTTTCTCAGTTAAAATCCCAGCAAAAATAAAATAAAATAATATTTACAGATAAAATACCAACGACATATCCTAAAAAGTAGGTACCCTAAATTTGCATCCAAATACATTCTAAAATATTCAAAAGATGTGCTTTTTATTTTGAGGAGGCAAAGTATATTCCTACATGACTATCAAAAGAATCCACAAAAGTTCTTTTTTGATCATTTTTATTTTGATTTTGAAAAATAGAAAACAAAATTTTCGCAGAAATAAAGAGTTTTATAATTAAGAATTCTCATTCATCGAATCACAATGTACATATTCGATGAAAAGGATTATTGCCTTTAAAAAACCAAACAAATAGTTCCCAGAAATTCTAAACTCTGGGCCTTACTTTGCTTTAACGAGAAACAAACAAAAAGTATCAAAATTCACACTACTTCGAACTTGGAAATATTTTGAAACGAAATTCTAACTCTTTTGTTTGAAACTTTGTCTGATAAAAAGTTGTATACTTCTTGGAAAAGGAAGTAATCGTTTGGTAAAAGACAAAATAAAATATTTCTGTTTCTATAGTTAAGTGTGATACTCATGAATTAAAATAATTTTCGCACAATGCTCCCAATTAACAAACTTAGACTATATCTATAAAACGCATGATGTCCTTTAAATAAGCAAGTAAAAATTCAAAGTTGATATTAGGTATGAGAAACACAATTATGACTAATTTTAAATTGGAAATTGTAACGGTTGATGTGACATCTGAATATTACTGAGAGATATGGCTTTACATATGCATGAACGAACACTAGATGGAACGTTTTATTTTTTGTGTAGAAAAGTTACTTTTACTCATTATTTTTACTCGTTACTCTTACTCGTTATATTTACTCTCGTTGCTTTAACTCGTTACTTTTACTCGTTACATTTACTCGTTGCTTTTACTCGTTACTTTTACTCGCATTTTCACTCGTTACTTTCACTCGTAACTTACTTACTTATTTAAGGGGGCGCTACAGTCCAGGGTGGACCAGGGCCTCAACGAACCAACAAGCTTCTTCCAGCCGGCTCGAGGTCCTCTTCGAATCTATAACACGACTATTAATCCCGAAACTATGCGGGACTATACCAGAACGTACAATACTCGTAAGTGCGAAAATTTTAAACGGATGACTACGATTCACCAAACTATGAAAATGGAGGGCACTATATTGTAGCTTGGTTTTAGGTTGGCAACCATAGGAGGAAAAGTGCCAAACAACGTATATATAAAAATGGAGTTGGATGATTCCTATTGGTAGATACATTGAAAAAGAAGGCGTATGAATAAAATATTAATGATGGAGTCGTGGGGATAAATTTATACGAAAACGGGGTCGGAGTTAGGCACAATTAGGATCTAGGAAAATTAAAATGCCGGTAATGGTTGATATTGGTTAAACAAACGCATTGATTAGGTAGGTAAATAGGTTAATATGGCGGACAAGGCCGCAAGGGGGAACATTTATACGAACACGGGGTCGGAGTTAGACATAAAGAGGAATATCAGGAAATTTGAAGTGCCGGGTGATAATTGTTATTGGTAAGGCAAGAGCATTGTTAAGGATGGAAAATAGGTAAATATCATTGACAGGGCCGCAAGGGGGTACATTTATACGAACACGGGGTCGGAGTTATATATTGTTTTGGATGTACATAAATAGGTAAATATGGTTGACAGGGAGGCAAAGGAGTATGAATATCTCAGGGTACGGAAATGCTCCTGGGGATCAATATATTGCTACTTCGTTGTTTCTTGAGCGATTTCGATGAAATTAACACAGGTGATAGCGAGTACAGATTTTTAAAAGAAAAAAATATTTTCAAAGCAGGGTGTTTCAAAAATGTGTCAATATATTGAAACTTCGTTGTTCTACAATATAGTGCCCTCCATTTTCATAGTTTGGTGAATCGTAGTCATCCATTTAAAATTTTCGCACTTACGAGTATTGTACGTTCTGGTATAGTCCCGCATAGTTTCGGTTTTTGTATTTGCGTCAGTCTCCCGTCCTCTTCCACTTGCATGCGCCACCTTTTACGCTGTCCACCTCTACTGCGCTGTCCCACGGGGTTGGATTCAAAAGCCTTGAGTAATAGATCCGAATCTAGCCTAAAGTCGACTTTAACAAAGACATCCATAGAAATAAAACACTAATTTCACCAATAAATGCTTACAAGCACCTCAAGCTAAGTTTAAAATGATCTAACAGTGTTTTTTAAACTGTGGGTCGCGACCCCCTAGGGGGTCGCCAAGAATAACTAGGGGGGTCGCCGTGGCAAGCCATTAGGTGCAAGGTACTAAAACACTTAACACAACATTTTTTAGTGAGAAGGTTGGAACTGTTTTTCTTTTATTATATGTTCAAAACTTGGTTGTATCTTTGAGGCGTTAACAATTTAAGCATTTTTCTATTGAAGGTGGTGAATGGCACAAACAATCTTAAAGCCTCTTTTTCCAGCTCTAGATATTTTCCTCTTCTCTTGACTTTATCCAAAAATTATGAATGGTTCTTACATTGAATTCAGAGCATACCATCTGCAGCTAAATCTATAAGATTGTCTGTCATTTTTACCGATGCACAGTGGTCTCAAAAGCGAATCTAGCGGGTCAAAAGTCCAAAAGCTATGCATTTTATATCAGGGCAGGAGGTACATAGGTTGATTTTAAACATGCCAGAGACAATGAATAGGGTCAAATTAATTGACAGAAGACTTTAGTTTTTAAGCAATAATACCGTTAATTGCAGACAGATCATTCAGACATTGTTATTTCAATATTTATGATGGTAGGATTTTGTTTACCTCTTATTTGTTTTAAAAGTTATTAACTTTTTTGCTATTATTCCCAAATGGACTATATTTAAGAAAGTTAGTAATGTTATTTATTTATGATTTACGGTGTTTTAGCTAAACGAACCGTGGAATTTTCTTTATTTGTAAGAAAAAATTGAAAAAACATTTAATCTGTAGGCTGCAACTTTTTCTGTACAAATCTGTACAAAAATATTGAACTAAAATTGAGTTCCAGGATTAATATAGATAACATATTTTTATTTTCCATCTGCCCGTTTTTGCCCGTTTGGGAAAAGTAAAACATAACATCTTACAGGTTATTTGACGACAATGGCCCAAATTGTTAGCTAAAAAGTTAAAAATTATCAGTGGCATGCATCTCAGAGGTCAAAATTATATTAGCTGATATAGTTTTACCTATGTTCAAACCATAATTTAGTCCAAAAACGGGCAAAGAGACATCATTTCATCATTATTTCTGTGTCTTTGTTGTCTTTGAAAAATAATTAATTGTCCACATAACCATGAAATGACTATTCTCTTTATTCGGCACTTGCTAGGCAATTTAGGTGTTGAAATAACATTAGGACATACACACCACTGGTTTACAAAGATTTGGATTTTTGACCCGCTAGATTTGCTTTTGAGCTCACTGTGCGATGGAAGATCAGCCAGATGAACTGATATATTCAAAAAAGGATTAAGTATCTATCTCTGTCCATTTCCACCTTCAGAATTGTCATCTGGAAAGTCACTTAATAGATTCTTCTCCAAATTATACCAATTCTCATGAGAGGAATGTGAGTAGAGCTTACTATCATGGCATGTATTCATCTGATGAAATTTAGTCGAGAATTTTCTGAACCCGTGGAAAAGAATCATACATTTTTGTTTGTAAATACTCTGATCACAATCAAAGTTTTGCGAGGAGTCCTCTGATTTTGTCTTTTGCAGTTATAATATTTTCTTGTCTCCCTTGGAGGCTCGTATTCAAGATGTTTTAGTGGTCAAAAAGATCAGCGAGAAATGATAATTTTAAAAGCCAAGTGGGGACAGAACAATGATTTGAATATCCAGATTTTGAATCTTGTACAAACATCAACTATCCAGCTTTTTAATTCCAGAACTCGTGTTAATTAGGCAGAGAGCCCAAAGCAGATTTCGGATGTGAGTGATAGCAAAAAATGAAGTATGAATGCAACTTCGAGGGTAATCATGTTAGCCGAAATTGGTTTTCACCCTTCCCTAGATAAGCTCCTTGGGTTACATATCACGGAATTCGAGACCATTTGCTTGTTCGCCCTGCCAGACAGTTTAAAAAATTCAAAATTTGAAGTGAAAAACGCTTTTTTTAACAGTCTGGCAGGGTGAACTATATTTTCAAATGATCATAGATTTCGTGATATGGGATCCGATGAGCTTATCTAGGGAGGCATGAAATCCAATTTCGGCTAGCACGATTACCCTCGTGTTTTATGACTAAGGCTCCGATTATAAAAAGACTTCGATTTTTTGAATGGCCTTTAATGAAACTTTTGACATCTATACTTTTTTTTATCAATCACACCCAAAACCTGCTGTTGGCTCTTAATCAAAATACTTTCCTTTTGACAACTATCTGAGCACTGTTTGACAAAGGAGATTTCGATGGGCTCGATTCATGAAATTTTTTAAAAAACTGACAAAGTATTATTATGAATGTGGGGGTCGCCAGAATTTGTTTACTAACAAAGGGGTCACGTACTCAAAAAGTTTGAAAAACTAATCTAAACATTTAGAAGTGAAATTTGTGTTTTATTTCTACGGATGTTTTTGTTAAAGTTAACTTTTCATCATCATCGTGTCCTGTAACCCCGGCTGGGGCATAGGGCATCAACAAAAAGTCTCCATCCTTCACGGTCTGCTGCAAGGTACCATAGCTGTGGCCACGTCTTTCTCTGGGATTTTGCTTACGCTAAGACAGTTGATTTCCATGTTGTTCTTGGTCTTCCAACCCGCCGTGCACCCTGAGGATTCCATTCAAAGGACTGCTTTGCAATTTCATCGTTTGGTTTCCTCAGTGTCTGACCAATCCAACGCCATTTACGCTTTCTTATGTCGACGGCCAGCCGCTTTTGACTTGTCCTGCGCCACAATTCCTCATTTGATATGATTTGTGGCCAGCGAATCTTTTAGGATATGGCGAAGACAGCAATCCACAAAAGCCTGCAATTTCTTCGAAATGGTAGACGTGACTTTCCAGGTTTCACGAGCATATAAAAGCACGGATTGGACAATTCAATTCAATTCAATTTCAATATTCTTTATTCTTATAAAGTTGAACTTAAACTTAACAGGAGTAATCTTATAAATATTTACAATATTATGCTCAAAATATGATAAGAATAGTAAGTGGCATCTATTATTTAAAAAATAGAGATGATGACACATCGAATTATTAATTTTGTGTGGGGTGCACAAACAAAAAAAATTGGTAAATGAAAATTCAAAAAGTTTTTCAAATTTTAAAAGGTTAAAAAATTAAAAAAATTGTTTTAACAAGGAAAATAAGATAATATTATTTGAGCAATAAGAACGAAAACTTATCTTTTCAACATAACAAATCGTGGACATTTAAAAAAATTGTTTGATATATTTAATTAAATAGTGTAGCGTAGCAAAACTTCAATTTCCTGATGGTCTAAAGCAAGAAGCCATATTTTTACTGCTTTTAAGAACACGATCAAATTTCTTATCTTACGAAGTTCCAAAGGAAGCGTATTAAAAAGTTTACAAGAAATGATGGAGTATGAGTTTCTGTAGCTTGTCGTGCGAAAACAAGGAATATTTACTAAGAAAGTTGAATAGCTCCGTAGGCTTCTCATGTCAGAAATTGGACTTTGCAAGTAACCCGCTCGCTTAAAAAAAACTTTTAAAACTTTAAAATAGTATAAGTGACGGACAGGTAAAACCTGCAAAGATCGAAACAATTCCATAGAGTGCGCTAAACGACGAGCCTTACACACATTGCGTATAGCTGATTTTTGAAGGACGGTCAATTGTTGAAGATTGTTGACATAAGCACCACCCCAGCAGCATATTCCGTATTGCAATCTTGAATGAAAAATACCAAAGTAAACCATTTTCAATAAATTCAAAGAACAGTGCTTTTTCAAGTGATAAAAACAGCGGCTGGAGGACAGAAGATAGCTTTTCAATAGCGTTATGTGCTTGGACCAATTTAAATTTTGGTCAAAAGTAACACCAAGGTATTTAAAGTCTTCGACAATTTCAATTATAAAGCAATCTCTGCTGCAGTCGACGGTTGCATAAAATGATTGAGCTCTTTTATTACTGCATACACTATGAAGTAAGCTATGATTGGCACAATCATGAGAATGAAAAATTATCGGAACGTCTGGTGATGCTTTCCGTGTGAGATTAAAAAACATTAATTTTGTTTTGTTACTTACGATTAGCTCATGTTTCGCAAACCAACATCTTAGCAGGAAAACATCATGATTTATATCGGAAATTTGATTTAATGGACTTGTCGAGCAATATGCAATTCCAAGGTCATCTGCAAAAGCTCTAATTTTACCCATGAATGGAAGAGAAAATAGAGAATTTATGTAAATTAGAAATAAAATTGGACCAAGCACGGAACCTTGAGGAACTCCTAAGTGGCTAGTTTTAGTGCAACTAGTACTGCTTTGAATTTTAACACACTGTGTCCTATTTTTAAGATATGACTCGAACCATTTTAAAATGAAACCACGAAAACCAGCTTTTTCAAGTTTATCTAATAAAATGTTATGGTTCACCATGTCAAAAGCTTTTGTAATATCTACAAAAAGTCCGGCACAATATTGTTTGCCATCTAAACCACTTTGCAAAAGGCAACAAAAGTCCAAAAGAGCATCTTCAGTAGAAAGACCAGCCCTAAAACCAAATTGTACTGGACTGAAAAAGTTTACTTTATTGAGATAGGACAGTAATCTAGACTTTATAAGCTTCTCAAATAATTTTGAAATTAAAGGAAGCAGAGATATTGGTCTATAATTAGATATTTCTTCCCTACTTCCCTTTTTGAACAAGGGAATAACTGTGGCAGCTTTAAGTTCATCAGGAAATTTTCCAGAGTAAATGCTCAAATTGAAAAGATGTGATAATAAATCTACTAGGTTGGGCCCAATTTGTTTTAAGAGAATATTTGAAATCTCAACTTTCCCATGGGAATTTGAATTATTTAAGGCATTAATAGTTTTTAACACTTCATATCCTGTGATTGGTTCAAAAAAGAAACTATTCCTATAATTAAATTGATTATCAGGCTCAAAACAACAGTTGCATAATATGGAATGCCTATTGGAAAAAGTATTTTGTCCGATGGACGCAAAAAAGTTACCGAATTCGTTGGCGATATCTTCAGGGTTCGAGATTTTAACATTACCATTTTTTAGTACAATTGAATCACAATAAGTAGAACTGTTTCGGTTTATAATACTATTTATGACTTTCCACTCTTTTCTTATGTTCCCTTTCGCTGAATTTAATTTTGATTGGTAGTGGTTATGTTTTGCCATTTTAATTTCATTATTAACCTTTTTGCATAGTCGCTTAAACCGAGTTTTCAAAGTTAAATTCAATGAATGTTGCAAGCATTTTTTGCGAAGTCTGTTTTTAAGCTTAATTCTTTTGATGAGAGGCAATTTTATCCAAGGTTTGAGACTACTTTCAGATTTCTTCCGTGTCATAGTAAAACTAGATAATCTTATGTGTTCTTGTAATATATTTAGAAATATATCATAAGCCTCGGAGGCATTTTCTTCAACCACGATAACTTCCCAATTTTCAAAACGCAATCTGTTATATGTATATAAAGTTAGCAGGACACTTTTGGAAATTCATGTTAAAAACTATCCTATCATTAGTTGCTAATTAATTGCGAATTAGTTACGCAATAAAAAAATTAATTGCTTTTTTGGTTTAGGAAAAAATGGGTGTCCTGCTAACTTCATATGAACTTAGCAGGACAACTTTCTCAAAAATAGAGATAATCGAGGTGAAAAAAGTTTATTATTGAGGACTAATTAATTGCGAATTAGTTACGCAAAAAAAAATTTAATTGCATTTTTGGTTTGCGAAAAAATGGGTGTCCTGCCAACTTCATATGAACTTAGCAGGACAACTTTCTCAAAAATGAAGATAATCGAGCTGAAAAAAGGTTTATTATTGAGAACTAATTAATTGCGAATTAGTTACGCAAAAAAAAATTTTATTGCATTTTTGGTTTGCGAAAAAATGGGTGTCCTGCTAACTTCATATGAACTTAGCAGGACAACTTTCTCAAAAATAAAGATAATCGAGCCAAAAAAAGTTTATCATTGAGAACTAATTAATTGCAAATTAGTTACGCAAAAACAAATTTTATTGCATTTTTGGTTTGCGAAAAATGGGTGTCCTGCTAACTTCATATGAACTTAGCAGGACAACTTTCTCAAAAATAAAGATAATCGAGCCAAAAAAAAGTTTATCATTGAGAACTAATTAATTGCGAATTAGTTACGCAAACAAAAATTTTATTGCATTTTTGGTTTGCGAAAAAATGGGTGTCCTGCTAAGTTCATATGAAGTTAACAGGACACCCATTTTTTCGCAAACCAAAAATGCAATAAATTTTTTTTTTGCGTAACTAATTCGCAATTAATTAGCTCTCAATAATAAACTTTTTTCAGCTCAATTATCTTTATTTTTGAGAAAGTTGTCCTGCTAAGTTCATATGAAGTTAGCAGGACACCCATTTTTTCGCAAACCAAAAATGCAATAAAATTTTTTTTTGCGTAACTAATTCGCAATTAATTAGTTCTCAATAATAAACCTTTTTTCAGCTCGATTATCTTCATTTTTGAGAAAGTTGTCCTGCTAAGTTCATATGAAGTTAGCAGGACACCCATTTTTTCACAAACCAAAAAAGCAATTAATTTTTTTTTTGCGTAACTAATTCGCAATTAATAAGTTCTCAATTGTCAAAAATTTCTCATCTCGATTATCTTTATTTTTGAAAAAAATGTCCTGGTAAGTTCATATGAAGTTGGCAGGACACCCATTTTCTCGCAAACCAAAAATGCAATTAAATTTTTTTTTGCGTAACTAATTCGCAATTAATTAGTTCTCAGTTGTCAAATTTTTTCAGCTCGATTATCTTTATTTTTGAAAAAAATGTCCTGCTAAGTTCATATGAAGTTAGCAGGACACCCATTTTTTCGCAAACCAAAAATGCAATTAAATTTTTTTTTGCGTAACTAATTCGCAATTAATTAGTTCTCAAAAACCAACTTTCTTCAAATCATTAATCTTCATTTTTGGGAAAGTTGTCCTGCTAAGTTCACGTGAAGTTCGCAATACGCCTATTTTTCACAAACGAACAAAAAATTAATTTTTTTTACGTAACTAATTCGCAATTAATTAGCTCTCAATAATCAAATTTTCTCAGCTCAATTATCTTTATTTTTGAGAAAGTTGTCCTGCTAAGTTCATATGAAGTTAGCAGGACACCCATTTTTTCGCAAACCAAAAATGCTATAATTTTTTTTTTTGCGTAACTAATTCGCAATTAATTAGTTCTCAAAATCATTTTTTTTTAAATCGTTCATACACATTTTTGAGAAAGTTGTCCTGCTAAGTTCATATGAAGTTGGCAGGACACCCATTTTCTCGCAAACCAAAAAAGCAATTAATTTTTTTTTTGCGTAACTAATTCGCAATTAAGTAGCAACTAATGATAGGATAGTTTTTAACATGAATTTCCAAAAGTGTCCTGCTAACTTTATATACATATCTGTTATTCAATAAGTGATAGTCAACCTTGGAAACAGTAGATCGAAAAGGATAATTAGCTCTGGGATTACCAAATTTAATACTTTCGAGAAAGATTCCTGTCATACAATGATCGGTTATATGCATATCTAAGTTAATGCCAGCAAGGAGATTAGAGGGTATATTCTTGAAACGAGCAAAAACATGATCAAGACAAGTTCCTGAGTTTGGCCTTGTGGCCTCGTTTACGAAGGAAGTAAGACCGTTTTCAGCCATAAGCACTCTATACGAATCAGAAATAGAACAGCACTCTAAAATATCTATATTAAAGTCACCTAAAATAATGAGATTATTAGAAGATCTATGCGCCAATAAGTTGGAAATATCTTCAATAAAGGCGTAAGGTGGTAAAGCATGGAGTCTATAGAAACAAATGAAAGTGAATATTTCGTCTTGTATACTGCAACACACTTCAATAACATCCGCACTATTCAAACTAAAAACCTTAACCTCGCATTCATACACGCTTCTCACAAAAACTCCCACGCCACCAGAAGAATAGCTATCATTAGCATTAGTGCCCTTGGACAGTAGCTAGATCGTCAAATGATCTTACAACAACAACCTCACTACCTTCAGCCTTCCTCATCAATATATGAGAGTTACGGAACCATAAATACTTAAATTTTCCTTCAATTTTTAATTTTTTTGCTGCCATATATAAAGATCTTGTATATTTTGTAAAAGAATCATTAATATAGATACTACTTTTACTACCTACATCAAATAAATTCGAATTCAGCTTCTTCCCTGCAGTTCGTTTGGCTGCCATGACTTTCTGTTTGACTTCAAGTGAGGAGAGATGGATACAAAGAATATTATCGTAAGCGCCAGAGTTGGAAGTTGAATTACCCTGCTTGTTAATGCGCTTGACAAAACATTTAGTGACATCATTATTGGACACCGAAACGTTCAATGCTTTGTCAAAAATAGTGTGTGCTCTTTCTTCAACATTAGAGCTATTCAGATCAGGTACACCAACAATCTCGATGACATTCTCCAGCTGCTTTTGATCTCTCCAGTTTACCTTGCTCTCCAGACTCGCCACCATTCGATGAATCTCAACTTAGTGCGTAAGTAGATTTGACTGGATTTCCAAATTGGGGACACAGTACCGAAGGCAGCACCAGCCTTAATAATTCTACTTTTAACGTCCAGATCCGTACCGCCATTTGCAGAAACAATACTACCAAGGTAGTTAAACTGTTTACCTTCTTCCACTGGCGTCTCCTGTTGAATAATACGCTGCTGTGTCACGCGGCCTGTGAGCATTATTTTGGTCTTTTTGCTGTTTATTCTTAGACCACTTGACTCTCCCTTCTCTTGCAGTGTTTGGCACATCCCATTCAGCCCACTGATGTTATTTGCCAGTTATTTTATATGCCATGTTATATGTCATCAGCTTGGTCTTAATGACTGAGCCTTTCAAACGGTCTCCATTGATTGCCATGTCACTCAGCTGTACCAACACTGGCCGTCAATACGTTATCCATCGCCAGCAGGAAGAGAATTGGCGATAGAGCATACCCTTGTCTCACACCCTGTTGCACAACGAAGGAGTCGGATAGCTCATTGTGTAAAACAAAACCCCTTGCCTTATTGTAGGACTCTTTAATAATGGCAACAATTTTTGGTGGAATTCCTCTACCAAGCAATATACACCTTTTTTTGGCAGCTTAAGAATCACACCATCCTTCCGGTCCTTGGTAAGCTTTCATTTTCCCAAATGATTTGTATCAGAGGATGTAGAAAACTAGCCGTTGTAACGGGATTGGCTTTCAGGAATTCAGCTGGTATTCCGTTAAGTCCAGCTGCCTTGTTGTTTTTGAGGAGATTAATTATTGATGTTTGAATTTCCGATACAGAAAGGGGTTTGCTGTCAATACCCCTATAAGACCTACGAATCTCGTTATGGTGGGGCATTTCAGCACTACGCTCAACGAAATCCTCATTTAGCAGGGCACAAAAATGGTCCTTCCATCTGCAGAGCTGATCCTGAATTGATACCAAAAGTGTTTCATCCACATCCATAACAAGATGATTGGTGTTGGCATAGGTGTTATAGTTACGACAAATGTTGGGGTCATTTAAAGCACTCGTATCGAATTTTGGACTCCTTGCTAGATCCTGCACTTGTCTTTGTAAGGTAGCGGTGCGTAGTTTGAGACTCATCACAACAAAATGGTGGATGCTTCCCACATCGGTATACTTTGAACATCTCAAATTAACTTCCTCCATTTTTTGTTTTCAGTTCGACAGTCACGATACACGAAGGTGATTTTGTTGCACGTCTAATGCTTAAATACAGTTCTACTTAGCAGAAGACGATTCGCGTTTTCATGCCGTGACCCCAAGCCATTTTTTTCCATCACGCGTTCCAGACCGTAATTGTCTGATCCGACTTGAGCATTGAGGTCCCCCACGACGACTATGATGTGGGGGCGTAGCACTGAATAATTGTGACGTTACGGATTTTTGAACGAAACCTTGCTGTCATTAATCTCACAGAAATGGGCGCCCAGGAGATTAAGCTACGCCTCGCTTCTTTGGCCACCCTCGCTTTCATCTTCCCCGGAATACCGCATTCTCGTCTGTCCAGTGTCTGATCTGTATTCAGCTCTTCCTCTCCACTTAGTTTCGCTTATGCGCAGGATACTGATCTTTAGGCGAAGCATTTCACGCTCAACCTGCTTGTATCTACCATCGCTGTACAAGGATCGAACGTTCCATGCTCCGATTTTCGTACGTATGCGGTAGCCAAAAGTAACATTTGCGCTTCTTGAAAGACTTCTTCTGTTTGTTGACGATTAATTTATTATTTTGATTGACGCTCGTACATGAAAGATGTGCACCCCCAAATCCAATGTGCGGTTCACAGCAGCCGAAGCTACAGCAGGATTCTCCCTTTAAAGATTACCCATTGGGGACTCATTTCCAGTTGTTATCATAGTTCATGTATTTGCATATATCCCTCCACCATGGTGTTTTCCGAGATACGAGTATAATAACATACATAAGCTCCAATTTGACAGGCACACCCGCCCTTGGTATGGTCAAACACATAACCGATCGAGGCCGCCCAACTATGAGAAAACAGATGAATTTTGTAACAGCAAAATATGGTATTACAGACGCTACTTGCTGCTGCCGTTGGCCTTTCAAGATAGGCTCCTCCGCAACCAGACTATCATGCCGTTGACCATACACAGTAGTTGCAGTTCTTCCACCTTCAGGGCGCTTTTAACGATTCCAAGGAAAAGTGCGTGCCCTGACCAGCATCGCTGTATTGGCTGCTTATCCCGGCATCCATTCGATCCCCCTGCACGTTAGCGTTACCCGCCCTTTACCACGCGGAGGTGTGCATAGGGATTTTCCTTTTATTGAGCCTAGGGCAATGTGGCGTCCCAGCTCTCTCCAGTACTTTAAGAGGGTTACTTTTACTCATTATTTTTATTCGATACTTTTACTCGTTACATTTACTCGTTACTTTTACTCGTTACTTTTAAACGTTACTTATACTCATTACTTTTACTCGTTACAGGAATGTTTTGTTATTTTTTGAGTAGTTCAAGTTTAATCAAGGCCCTGGAAAGGTTTTGGTAGGGAAAATATAGACAAGGAACACTTGTCAAATGCTCGTGAGTTCCTCGCTGGTAAAAACTTGTCGGATAAGGCCGTGGAAAGGCTTTGGTACGGAAAATCTAGGCAGTGAAAATTTGTCAAATACTCGTGAGGCCCTCGCTAATTAAAACTTGTCGGATAAGTCTTGTTATCCCATCACAAATACCCCATGTATGACAAAAACAAAAAAATGAATATTTTATACACATCATACAATACTAAGAAAAATTTTAAAATGTATAGTATATACTTTTTCTTTTCCAAGTTCCAACATAACAGAACTGTATTGCGAAATAGCTCAGTAGTTAGCGTATTGGACTGGCAATCAGAAGATCACAGGATCGAATCCCAGTGAAGACGACTTTTTGTTTGTCTCTCGAGGCAAAAGGTTGCTCAACTGGTGATGGTGAGGTCCTAGAAAAAATCGATAGCTACCCTTGCTAGAGCCTTGTTAGGGTCAATGTAAGAGTTTCTAGTGCCCCGTTAAGAACTAGATTATTTTTCCAGGTGGGAAAATTTGAATCTGCCGATATCTGTGTAGTAGTGTTGGAAACCCTTAAAAATAAAATGCACGACTGGGTTGCACGTACTTGCTCTTATGTTCAAGACACTGTGGGCTAAAGAAAATTGTATATAAAAACATGGAAATTATGAGAGAAAAATGTAGAGAAGCATGAAATACGACTTTTAAATTGGATAAAACAACTCTTTTGACAGTTTGATGTGAAAAAAAAGAAAGCCATCTTAATTCTTGATGGAATATGATTGTATGGAAAAAAAAAATTAAAATCGTTGGAGCGGTTTTTAAAAAAAATAATTTTTTATACACTAGTCAACAATATTAAAGGAACACATTTTTTTTCAATTTTTCTTAGCGTTTTTTGAAGAGCTGTATCTTTGTGACGAGTGGTCGTATTGAGTTGAAATAAAAAGCATTTTACAGCTTTATGTTTTTTGTTTCGAGATTTGTTTGCAAACAAATTTTTTTGAAGTACCGTTATTGCGTTATTGCAAAAAATGAGACGAGGCAACTAAATTATTTTTTTTTTTATTTTTTTGAAGGTCTTCATTTCTATGGATAATTTTTTTTGAGTCAATTAAATGTCATGATCAGATACCTTGTTTATTCAGCTTCAATTCAGTTTTTTGTTGTTGTCGTACAATTTTTTTTGACATAGTTTATCTGACTTTGAATGAAAAAAGATACTTTTAGCCTTGATTACCAACATCTCAGCAAATAATGACGTTATAAAAATTTCAAAGACAGTTTTTGAAATTTGAAAAAGCGTTTTACAAGATTTTTTTATGATTTTGTAGAAATTATTTTTTTTTACCGTTCACCGTTAGTTTAAAAAAAGTACTAAAAACCGACGTTTTGTGGTGTTTTCGTAAATATTTTTTTTTCGTTGCAAATATTGATTGCATGGCTTCCATTGGTATGCAAATTTATAGACTTTTAAATCGTCAATATTCTTGTAAATTTTCAAATTGATTCATCGAACCGTTTTTCCTCACCAAAACTTCAAAGTCTTACAAACCAGGTAAAGGAACAAATTGTGGTGTTCCTAAACAATGCGAAGTTGTCATCAAAATGACAAGAAAACCGCAATTTCAGTGGATTTTTTCACAGTTTTGCATTAGTTAGATACTTTTTTGAATCGAAATGAAAAAAAAAAATTAAAAAAATCAAGTTTTTTTGTTTGAAGTTTTTTTTAAATTAATTTTTTTTATTTTTTTGTTTAATGTACTTTTTATTTCATTTCAATTCAAAAAAGTATCTAACTAATACAAAACTGTGAAAAAAATCCACTGGAATTGCGGTTTTCTTGTCATTTTGATGACAACTTCGCATTTTTTAGGAACACCACAATTTGTTCCTTTACCTGGTTTGTAAGACTTTGAAGTTTTGGTGAGGAAAAACGGTTCGATGAATCAATTTGAAAATTTACAAGAATATTGATGATTTAAAAGTCTATACATTTGCATACCAACGCAAGCCATGCAATCAATATTTGCAACGAAAAAAAAAGATTTACGAAAAGACCACAAAACGTCGGTTTTTAGTACTTTTTTTAAAACTAACGGTGAACGGTAAAAAAAAATAATTTCTACAAAATCATAAAAAAATCTTGTAAAACGCTTTTTCAAATTTCCAAAACTGTCTTTGAAATTTTTATAACGTCATTATTTGCTGAGATATTGGTAATCAAGGCTAAAAGTATCTTTTTTCATTCAAAGTCAGATAAACCATGTCAAAAAAATCGTACGACAACAACAAAAAAATTGAATTGAAGCTGAATAAACAAGGTATCTGATCATGACATTTAATTGACTCAAAAAAAATTATCCATAGAAATGAGGACCTTCAAAAAAAAATAAAAAAAAAATAATTTAGTTGTCTCGTCTCATTTTTTGCAATAACGCAATAACGGTACTTCAAAAAAATTTGTTTGCAAACAAATCTCGAAACAAAAAACATAAAGCTGTAAAATGCTTTTTATTTCAACTCAATACGACCACTCGTCACAAAGATACAGCTCTTCAAAAAACGCTAACAAAAATTGAAAAAAAATTTGTTCCTTTAATATTGTTGACTAGTGTATATAAAATTCTTAAAACATTTTTAAGAACAAATCTTGGTATGTAAATCTAAAGTATATATTTATGTTTATATAAAAACAAAATTTGAAAAAAAATTGTCAACCCGTTTTTGAGATATCGAATTTTCAAAAAAAAAAATGAAACTTTTTTTAAAAATCCAAAAACTTTTTTTTTGAAAATTTTGATATGCAATATTATTTGATCTGATCTGAATTTTGTACATGGGTCAATATTTGAAAATATTAATATATCAGTCTCCTTCATTTTTGAACCGAAGTACAAAATTTTATTATAAGTTTGTTAATTGGATGGCTTAAAACAAACGGGTTCTAATATTCGCTCTAGAAAAAATAAAGTTAAAAAAAATATCATACCCGCTATCTCCATTTAAACACCCAAAATGTCATTCCCCTGACGTGTCCCCAGGCCTACTTACCACACTGTCTGAATTTTAGCAACGAAACTAAAAACGATACAAAAAATTTAATGATGCAGTCTTTTTGATAATATATGCATCCTAAAAAAAAATTGTTAAATGATTTTTAGTTGCTTTATTTTTTTAAATAGGAGCTATTAAGTAAGTGTCCCCCATAAATTGATCATTTCTATCCCACCAATGGAAATAAAAAAAAAATATATATAGGCTCAAAATAGAAAGCTGATTTTTTTGTTGTTTAACGGCACAGAATTGCTCTTTATGAAAATTGAAGTAAGGGTTTCAAAAAAACTTTGTTTTTTTATTTCAAGTTAAGGCAATGATTTTGTTTTTCGTCAAGCGAAATTGTCATTCCTCTAACGCATGATTTTTACTAAGCCGTGTGGTATAAAAATTAAAAAGTTTAACTCGTCTGTGTCTTTTACAAGGGCCTACGTGAAAAATAATATAAAACATCTAATTATTACTCCATTAAATTCCCATAAAACACCCTTCGGAGTCATTCCCCTAACATGATTTTGTGTGTCATTCCCCTGACTTTCAAGCTTTCATTATAATGATTGATTGCGTTTTGGTAACTCTAGAAGATTCAATAATATTACATTTAAACATATTTACAGTATTTTTAGTAGTTTTGAATTTTTTCACATTTTCTCGGTCAAAATATCATAAAAAAATACGATTATTATTATAAAATGTTAAGTTTCGCAAAATCCTTGAATCATGAGAGCAAGTTCGTGCAACATAGTCGTGGATGCTATTTTTCATGTTAGTATTTGTTCTCTTTTTTCTTTACACTCCTGAAACCATTCGCAAAATTAAATATCCATCTAATCAATGGAGTAAATATACATTTTTGTCATTCCCCTGATACAAGTATAATTTCCCTGACTTAAAAAACCGTTAGATATGATCAAATGTTATGACTCCTTGTTTTAAAGTGGTTATTTAAGAGTTATTAAGAGACATAATTGTTCGTCTACCAAAATAGGATCTTTTAAGCGAGGGTCCACTTTGGAGTGAAAAATATTAATGTTTTGAAATATTGACCCACATACAAAAATTCTTCTAAATCCGTTTAGCCGATAACGAGAAAATTCAAAATAAAAAAACGTTCTATGATAGGTACTATTAATAGTTGCTAAGTGTGAAATTTTATAATTTTTGGTAGTAGATCGTACTAATTTTAGTATATGAAAAAAGTTTAATCAAAATCGTAGGAGTCGTTTTTAAGCAAAAAAATATTTTCCTTTGCGGTTTTTTAACTTTTGTATGGAAGGTATCGTTATTTTTAATAAATGTAAAATTTTTTCTAAAAATATTTTAGAGAGTACTAAAAAAGTCTTAAATAACGAGTTTCAAACAAATCGATCATGTCGTTTTCGAAATATTTGATTTTCCAAAAAAAATTTGAAACATTTTTTCAAAATCCAAAAAATGTTTTTTCAAAAATTTTGGTACACAAAACTATTTATATTTTTTGGAAGCTTTTGTGTTAAAAAAAATAATTGAAATCGGTCGTACCGTTTGGAAGAAAATCAAAAATCAAAAAAATGGTTCTTTGGGAGGTACCATTAATAACCATTTCTGAAAAATGGTATTACAACAAAAGAAAGCCTGTACTAAAATAAATTTATTAAATTTTGTTTAAGAAAAATTGTCGAGCCGTTTTTGAGAAAAATACGATTATGTAAAATTGCTAAAAAAAATTGTATGGCAGGTACCGTTATTTTTGATTCTAAAAAAAAAATGAAAAAAAAACGTGTGGGCATAATCACCAAAAACCACTATGTACCAAGTTTGAAGAAAATCGATCGAGCCGTTTAGGCTGTAGACGAACAGACAGACAGACAGACAGAATTGTGCCACCCACTTTTTTGGTGTTCTCTATCATCATAATATCATGTTTGTTTGTTATCTCAACATTTTTTTCTGCACGAATCCAAAACTTGCCTTATAGTACCTATAATCGCAAGTTAAAATTTGACAGCTGATAGTTTAGGGTATTGTAGAACAATATTTCAAAAATAATAAAAGTTTGTAGTGCACAGTTCTAAAGGGTGTTCCAAATTGTACACAAGATTTGAATTGAATAAAAAACATTTTTTTTTTTGAGATTGTTATTTTTTGTTTAATTACATAAAATATAAATTACACATCGAAGTCCCATTAAAAACATCAAATCTCCTTGAATTTTCCAGTAAGTATCTTCACAGTTGACAAAGTTAAATCAATATTCCGACCATACTTTGTATTTTTTTTGAAATACTGTTCAAAATTTAAAAAAAATGTTGTTTTCTCGTAAAATGCTACATTTTTATCAAGCCTAAGCTGTCATTTGTCAAATTGATTTTTTTTTTGTAGGTTAGGTTACGTTTAAGTGGCTGCCAGTCGTGAAGACTGACACACTTAGACCATGAGTTGGTCCATTGTGACACCAATGAATCTAGGAAACCCTTTTCCTCACTCGGTGAACCAATTGGAGCTTCTAATGAAGCGTAAAAGACTGCTTATGTCTAAGTCTGATAGATCACTAGGATCATTGAAGTAAAAATCACCAAGGTGAAGTCTTCGTCTATGAGATAGAGCAGGGCACGTGCATAGGAGGTGAGGGATTGATTCTATCTCTTCCTCATCCAAACAGCTTCTGCAAAAATCATTGGAGAACACGCCAAGACGCGTTGCGTGCTTTCTTATAAGACAGTGTCCGGTTATAACACCAATCATGGAGCTAATGTGCAATCTACTTAGAGATATCAAACACTTAGATCGCTTTAAATCCATTACTGGCCAGATTTGTTTTGTTGCCAAACAAGTGGTGGTATCTGCCTTGGTAGGTAGAAGAGGTAGAGTTGTTCCACTTTTAGCGAGTTTATCGGCCTTACAATTACCTGGGATGTCCCTATGCCCCGGCACCCAACACAGGTGAATGTTAAACTGCTGCGCCCGCCATCTTCAGCAGAGATGAACGACAATTAAGGGCTGTTATAGAGTTAGTCGAGACCGATTCCAGGGATTTGATAGCAGCTTGACTATCCGAGAAGATGCGGATATCTGTAGTTGATATCAGGTTTTCTTTCAGCAAAGATAAGGCTTCTTTAATCGCCATAAGTTCCGCCTGGAACACGCTACAATGATTAGGAAAACTGAGTACACACCGCCACCCACCCCCTCATCAGTTTTCGATTCGTCTGTGTAGATATGGACCGATTCATCATCCAAGAACGCCATATCCTCCCAGAGGGTTCTAGAAGGAATGGTGACTTGAAAGTTTGAACCGAATTGTGGTTTTGGGATGGTGTAGTCAATGTGACTAGGTAGTAATCTGAATGAATTCAGAATGGTGGAATGGCCAATACTATTGTTGGTCCATTGTGAGGAAGCTTGTAGGCAGCCATCTGTTTGCTAAAAATATCGAGGGGCGTCAGATATAGCAGAACGTCTAGAGCGGCAGAGGGTGTCGTACGAAGCGCACCACTTATACATAAACAAGCCGAGCGTTGTATTTTGCTAAGTTTGTCGCTTTATCTAGAGCAGTCCACCATAATGCAACACCATAAGTGAGAATCGGTCTAATCACCGAGGTATATAGCCAATGAGTAATACGAGGTTGAAGGCCCCATTTATTCCCAACGGCTTTTTTGCATGAGAAGAGTGCCACTGTGGCCTTTTTAACTCTTTCTTGTATATTAGGTTTCCAACTTAATTTTTTATCTAAAATAAGACCCAGATATTTCGCTTGATCAGTAAAAGTTAATAGAATACCTTTTATAGAAGGAGAATCTACATGAGGGATTTTATATTTCCTGGAGAATAGACCAAGTTCTGTTTTATGAGGGTTGACACCAAGACCACCTATCCTACTCAAAGCATTTTGTAAGAGTTCTTTTAAGGTATAAGGATGCTTTCCTGAAACGGGAATTGCAACATCGTCCGCATAGGCAATCACTCTGTAGCCCTCCGCTTCCAGGCATGTTAGCAGCTCATTTACCACCAAGTTCCAGAGAAGAGGAGATAGGACCCCGCCTTGTGGCGTACCACTACTGCCGCCCCGTTTTGAGTTGATGACCCTGCTAGTCAGCATTTGGTTAATCAATTCACCAAGCGAACCATCTACCTTCAGGGATGTCAGTGCAGATGTGTCGACATTGTTAAAAGCACCTTCTATATCCAAGAAAGCAACCATGGTGTACTCTTTATGATGGAGGGAATATTCTATGGATCGTACTAAAGTATATAAAGCAGTTTCCACCGATTTCCCTTTGCAGTAAGCATGTTGAGCAGTAGATAATAGCTGCATGTCTATGCTAGTACGTAAGTGGATATCAATCAGACGTGCAAGACGTTTTTCTAAGGGTTGCAAATTTTTCACTAAACAAATTTCGGCACATTCAAATATTGCATTATTTTAAGACTTTTGCCAGTACCTTAAAAATATGTCTTTGCAAATTTTATAAATAATTTATGAATTCATTAATAGGTTACGTGCAACCTTTATTTTCTTTAGTCATTACATCTATAGCGAATACAAAATAATATTTCCGGCCATAGTAAGTGGCCTCCTGGGAATTATATATATCCAATTGGACTGAATGGATTTACATTTAAAGCATACAAGAAAAACATTAAACTGGAAACCATCGCCAGTCATATCTTTTTTTTTACAATAATGACTTAAGGACTTACCTTTGCAGTAATGTAAAAAAGATTATTCAATATCATCTCTGTAGCCTCTGTTGAGCCAGTACCTTCACGTCGGCCACGTGTTCCAGAGTCTGGGAAATACTGAATGTAGCAAGGATAGAAGGAGGAAAGAGAAAACATGTTATGAAAAAATAAACCACATCAAAAACGGTTTATGCAAAGAAATAAAGATAACCTACCATGATGTATGACAAAGGCGTTGCGGGTGGAACCGTTGTTGCAACTAATTCCATATTTTGAAGCCAAGGTAACAGGCATTGCAGGAGTAAAGCCCGGACTTCTTCCCTTGCCGTTTGAAAACGATGGGTTATTTCTGCAATGGAAAATAATAGTCGGTTAAAAGAGATTGTATATTTCAGTCTATTTTTTTTTTTTTTTTTTGTCTTACCTGAAAACATTGACATAGTTAATTCTGGTCGCAGTTGGGCCATTTGTTTGGAGAGAAACCGTTGGGAGCGGCAATAAGCATTGCTTAGCAAAATATCGAGAGTACCTGCTTTCTCATCTTCTAAAACAAAAAAAAAAAAGAATTAAGATAAAGATAAAGATAAGTTAAGATGAGGATAGGGGAAATCAAAGCTCATAAAATATACGCATTGTATAAACCATTAATTAGATTAAGGCCAGTATCTAAAAAGAAAACGTATTATCGCAAACGCTTCTGTCGAAAAGAATAGAGTGTCCTTTTCTTTATCACCCGTCTAAAATGAATTAAGATATTTTATATAGTACAGTCGACTCGGTTTAACTGGAACACCGTAACTGCAGCACATTTGCTTCAATTAAGACTTGTTTCACACATATTCGGTTCGGTAAATTTTCGGTCAGACCTGATAAGTGTGAACCAAAGCGGAGTTTTCAGTAAACCGAACTTCGGATAACTGAAACCTATACTTAAAATAAGCAGAGTTCTGAATTTTTTATTTTTTATTCCACAATATTGTGTCAGCCATAAGAAAATCCAAAAAATAAACAAATTTCAAAGAAACTGACACCAAAATAAAATAACAAGAAATGATATTTTGAAGTTTAAAATTAGACATTCCAAATCCAAAGAGTGTGTTCGATTATAAATTTAATGGCAGCGTTCAATGGTTGTTTCACTTATACGGAGTTGAATGATTGCAAAATGTTAATTTGAGGCGAAACGCGAAAATGCATGCTTCAATTACAGGGAGTTGACATTTATAGCCCAGTGGCCTATTTCACCAAAATGCAATTACGATCACAATTTTAATTGAATTGAAGGCTACAGTTACAAATTTGTAAACTGAATTTCTGTTTCACCAGCTTCAAACATAATTCCAACAAAGAAACCCGCACTAAATCCCGCCTGGAAAAATGGCAAGTTTTTGTCAAGTTTAATCGAGGCACAGGAAAGGCTTCGGTAGGGAAAATCTAGACAAGGCAAACTTGTCAAATACTCGTGAGGCCCTCGCTAGTAAAAACTTGTTGGATAGGTTTTTTTTTCCAGCTCATATTGGGTTCGATGCAATTGATCGAGAAACATATATATTTTAAAAACAAAGTGTTTGTCCTATAAATTCTAATAATTCCGTTTTAAATATGCTGAGCCAGTACACACATCTATTATGTATGTACATACATATGTATGTATGTACATTAGGGTGGTCGTTATAATGTTTTTTTTTTTAATTTTTATATTTGGATGGGGCTAAATCAGCTTTAAATGAAGAAAAACAAATTCCCTAATTTTTGTTCAGATTTTTATTTTCATCCCCTATAGCCGCTGTAGGGGTAAATTAAATTTCCCTTTTTTTTAAGAGATTCACGTCAAATCTGTCAAAAATATTCAGAGCATGTAGGTGGGAAGTAGACAAAAAAATACAACAGGAGGGGGTAATATCTGCCCCGTTTGCACAGGAGGTGCAATTTAATAAAATAATTGAATAAAATAGAAAAAATGTATTACAAAAGAACGGCAACACTTACAGTAATGTTTTTGAGCTTTTTGGAAAGCCAGAACTCCATTACTATAGTTAATTTTTAAATAAAGTTCTTTGAATAAACAACTTCAGCAAAAACTGTTTTCACACCTAAAATATTGAAAAAAAATTAGTAGTAGTAGTAGTAGTGAATTTTTATTCATCATCATAAAATATTTACAGTTTAATTTTGTTTACAATTCATTAGCCAGATTGACAATTTGGATGATTTGTGGGTGTATGGTATATGGGTCAATATTTCAAAACATTAATATTTTTCACTCCAAAGTGGACCCTCGCTCAAAAGAACCTATTTTGGTAGACGAACAGTTTTTTTTCTTAATAACTCTATAATAACCACTTTAAAACAAGGAGTCATAACATTTGATCAAATCTAACGGTTTTTTAAGTCAGGGAAATGATACTTGTATCAGGGGAATGACAAAAATTTATATTTACTCCGTTGATTAGATGGATATTTAAGTTTGCAAATGGTTTAAGGAGTGTAAAGAAAAAGAAGAACAAATACTAACATGAAAAACAGCATCCACGACTATGTTGCAAGAGCTTGCTTTCATGATTCAAGAATTTTGCGAGACTTAACATTTTATAGTAATAATCGTATTTTGTATGATATTTTGACCGAGAAAATGTGAAAAATTTCAAAACTAATAAAAATACTGTAAATATGTTTAAATGTAATATTATTGATTCTTCTAGAGCTACCAAAACGCAATCAATCATTATAATGAAAGCTTGAAAGTCAGGGGAATGACAAAAAAAAAATGATGTTAGGGGAATGACTCCGAAGGGTGTTTTATGAGAATTAAATGGAGGTTATTAGAAAATTAGATGTTTTATATTATTTTTCACATAGACCCTTGTAGAAGACACAGACGAGTAAAACTTTTTAATTTTTATACCACACGGTTTAGTAAAAAACAACCGTTAGAGGAATGACAATTTCGCTTGACGAAAAACAAAATCATTGCCTTAACTTGAAATAAAAAAGACAACAAAGTTTTTTTGAAACCCTTACTTCAATTTTCATAAAGAGCAATTCTGTACCGTTAAACAACAAAAAAATCAGTGTTTTTTTTTTGAGCCCATATATATTTTTTTTTAATTTCCATTGGTGGGATAGAAATGATCAATTTATGGGGGACACTTACTTAAAAGCTCCTATTTAAAAAAATAAAGCAACTAAAAATCATTTAACAATTTTTTTTTAGGATGCATATATTATCAAAAAGACTGCATCATTAAATTTTTTGTATCGTTTTTAGTTTCGTTGCTAAAATTCAGACAGTGTGGTAAGTAGGCCTGGGGACACGTCAGGGGAATGACATTTTGGGTGTTTAAATGGAGATAGCGGGTATGATATTTTTTTTACTTTATTTTTTCTAGAGCGAATATTAGAACCCGTTTGCTTAAAGCCATCCAATTAACAAACTTATAATAAAATTTTGTACTTCGGTTCAAAAATGAAGGAGACTGAAATATTAATATTTTGAAATATTGACCCATATACACTAGTGACTAGTCAACGAAATTAAAGGAACAAATTTTTTTTCAATTTTTGTTAGCGTTTTTTGAAGAGCTGTATCTTTGTGACGAGTGGTCGTATTGAGTTGAAATAAAAAGCATTTTACAGCTTTATGTTTTTTGTTTCGAGATTTGTTGGCAAAAATTTTTTTTTGAAGTACCGTTATTGCATTATTGCAAATAATGAGACGAGACAACTAAATTATTTTTTTTAAATTTTTTTTTGAAGGTCCTCATTTCTATGGATAAATTTTTTTGAGTCAATTGAATGTCATGATCAGATACCTTGTTAATTCAGCTTCAATTCAGTTTTTTTGTTGTTGCCGTACGATTTTTTTTGACATGGTTTATCTGACTTTGAATGAAAAAAGATACTTTAAGCCTTGATTACCAATATCTCAGCAAATAATGACGTTATAAAAAATTCAAAGACAGCTTTGGAAATTTGAGAAAGCGTTTTACAAGATTTATTTAAGATTTTGTAGAAATTATTTTTTTTTTACCCTTCACCGTTAGTTTAAAAAAGTACTCAAAACCAACGTTTTGTGGTCTTTTCGTAAATCTTTTTTTTCTTTGCAAATATTGATTGCACGGCTTGCGTTGGTATGCAAATTTATAGAATTTAAAATCATCAATAATCTTGTAAATTTTCAAATTGATTCATCGAACCGTTTTTCCTCACCAAAACTTCAAAGTCTTACAAACCAGGTAAAGGAACAAATTGTGTTGTTCCTAAACAATGCGTAGTCGTCATCAAAATGACAAGAAAACCGTAATTCCAGTGAATTTTTTCACAGTTTTGCATTAGTTAGATACTTTTTTGAATTTAAATGAAATAAAAAGTACATTTAACAAAAAAAAAAAAAAAAATAAAAAAAAATCAAGTTTTTTTGTTTGAAAATTTTTTTAAATTAATTTTTTTTATTTTTTTGTTTAATGTACTTTTTATTTCATTTCAATTCAAAAAAGTATCTAACTAATACAAAACTGTGAAAAAAATCCACTGGAATTGCGGTTTTCTTGTCATTTTGATGACGACTACGCATTGTTTAGGAACAACACAATTTGTTCCTTTACCTGGTTTGTAAGACTTTGAAGTTTTGGTGAGGAAAAACGGTTGGATGAATCAATTTGAAAATTTACAAGATTATTGATGATTTTAAATTCTATAAATTTGCATACCAACGCAAGCCGTGCAATCAATATTTGCAAAGAAAAAAAAGATTTACGAAAAGACCACAAAACGTTGGTTTTGAGTACTTTTTTAAACTAACGGTGAAGGGTAAAAAAAAAATAATTTCTACAAAATCTTAAATAAATCTTGTAAAACGCTTTCTCAAATTTCCAAAGCTGTCTTTGAATTTTTTATAACGTCATTATTTGCTGAGATATTGGTAATCAAGGCTTAAAGTATCTTTTTTCATTCAAAGTCAGATAAACCATGTCAAAAAAAATCGTACGGCAACAACAAAAAAAATGAATTGAAGCTGAATTAACAAGGTATCTGATCATGACATTCAATTGACTCAAAAAAATTTATCCATAGAAATGAGGGCCTTCAAAAAAAAATAAAAAAAAATAATTTAGTTGTCTCGTCTCATTATTTGCAATAATGCAATAACGGTACTTCAAAAAAAAATTTTTGCCAACAAATCTCGAAACAAAAAACATAAAGCTGTAAAATGCTTTTTATTTCAACTCAATACGACCACTCGTCACAAAGATACAGCTCTTCAAAAAACGCTAACAAAAATTGAAAAAAAATTTGTTCCTTTAATTTCGTTGACTAGTCACTAGTGTATATGGGTCAATATTTCAAAATATTAATATTTCAGTCTCCTTCATTTTTGAACCGAAGTACAAAATTTTATTATAAGTTTGTTAATTGGATGGCTTAAAACAAACGGGTTCTAATATTCGCTCTAGAAAAAATAAAGTAAAAAAAAGTATCATACCCGCTATCTCCATTTAAACACCCAAAATGTCATTCCCCTGACGTGTCCCCAGGCCTACTTACCACACTGTCTGAATTTTAGCAACGAAACTAAAAACGATACAACAAATCTAATGATGCAGTCTTTTTAATAATATATGCATCCTAACTCAAAAATAGTTAAATGATTTTTAGTTGCTTTATTTTTTTAAATAGGAGCTATTAAGTAAGTGTCCCCCATAAATTGATCATTTTTATCCCACCAATGGAAATTTAAAAAAATATATATGGGCTCAAAATAGAACACTGATTTTTTTGTTGTTTAACGGTACAGAATTGCTCTTTATGAAAATTGAAGTAAGGGTTTCAAAAAAACTTTGTTGTCTTTTTTATTTCAAGTTAAGGCAATGATTTTGTTTTTCGTCAAGCGAAATTGTCATTCCTCTTACGCTTGTTTTTTACTAAACCGTGTGGTATTAAAATTAAAAAGTTTTACTCGTCTGTGTCTTCTACAAGGGCCTACGTGAAAAATAATATAAAACATCTAATTTTCTAATAACCTCCATTTAATTCTCATAAAACACCCTTCGGAGTCATTCCCCTAACATCATTTTTTGTGTCATTCCCCTGACTTTCAAGTTTTCATTATAATGATTGCTTGCGTTTTGGTAACTCTAGAAGAATCAATAATATTACATTTAAACATATTTACAGTATTTTTAGTAGTTTTGAATTTTTCACATTTTCTCGGTCAAAATATCATAAAAAAAATACGATTATTACTATAAAATGTATAGTCTCGCAAAATCCTTAATCATGAGAGCAAGTTCGTGCAACATAGTCGTGCTATTTTTCATGTTCGTATTTGTTCTCTTTTTTCTTTACACTCCTGAAACCATGCAAAATTAAATATCCATCTAATCAACGGAGTAAATATAAATTTTTGTCATTCCCCTCATACAAGTATCATTTCCCTGACTTAAAAAACCGTTAGATTTGATAAAATGTTATGACTCTTTGTTTTAAAGTGGTTATTATAGAGTTATTAAGGGACATAATTGTTCGTATACCAAAATAGGTTCTTTTGAGCGAGGGTCCACTTTGGAGTGAAAAATATTAATGTTTTGAAATATTGACCCATATACAAAATCAGGGACGAAGCGTCCATATAATGAGTGGAATGAGTGCTTCCGTTGAACAAATTAAAAAAATCGTAGGAGCAAAGAATTAAATTCGAACTTGCAAATCGTATTAATTTTCCCGTTATAATATACCTATTTACCTTTATTTTCTACTACATATAATCAAATCTTCATTCTGTGAATTAAATTCCAACATCATTGTGAGAACATTATCATCTTTTACCAGAATGAGTTGAGTGAATGCATTTCATGAAACAAAACTAGAGATAGAGAGAAAAACAAAGATGTATCTATTGAGTTGCGTATTGTCTCAAACTGATAATGAGTTAAATTTCATAGAAGAAAGGGTAAGAAAAGATAATTTTTGTGTGAGTGGGGGGGATAGGGTCTAAAAAAAGAGCCGATTAAGGTGGAAGTTTTTTAATTAGTTTCGTGGCCGTGTGCGATATAAGCAATCCACCTGTTTTCTATTGTTATATTCTTTTTGGCCGTGTGCCAATTGCGTTAAAATCCTGGTTAAATTTGATCCCATGGCTAAATTTTGACATTACTGAGGTGAATATAGACTTCAAAATTTAACCTGCTCAGGAGCTCGTTAAAATTTTAGTCGGTGGTTAATTTTTGACATGTCTATGGGCGCGTTCGGCTGCGTATCTTAAGCGATCCGGATTTGTTTGTGTTGTTGTAAACCCTTATAAAAAAACTGCTGAGGGAGATGAATGTAGATAAATATTTTATTTTGCTATCAAGAGGTCATGAATCCTATCGGGAAAGATGAAAAATGAAAAAAAAAACTAAAATTAAATGAAAGGATTAAGAAATATAGACAAAGACCTTATAACAAATTTAAGTATGCACTCAAGAAGAAATTTGAATAACTTGAGATAAATCTTTGATAATGTAAAAGAATCAATAAAATTTATTGAAAATACTTTTTCAGATGATTCATTCATTTTGCAAACTGATATGTTTGCGAACAATCATTACTGAGAAAAATGCAACAACAAAGTGAATGTAAAAAAAAAAATCCCGTTTAATCCAATTGACACAGCAAACACCTTAAATTTTACTCACCCCTATAAAAAGGGATAACATTTAACTGGGATCAAATTAAACCAGAATTTTAACGCAATTGGCACACGGCCTTTGGGAATAAATATGAATTCCTGTAACTGCGCTATAGAAAGTATTTTCGATAAACCATTTTCAGCTAGATCGTTTGATGAAAAAAAAAATATAATAGATGGTGGGAGACCGAAATCTTATGTAATTATAAACACCGTTACATAGCGGAGTGCTAGGCAATTTTCGATGCAATCATATGAAATTTTTTCGTGGTTAACAGGATGTTCAAATGATATGAACAATTTTTCAAAAGCCGGCAAAAGGCATGGAAAAGAGTGCGGTTCATATTTAAGTGCAATGGTGTCATTAAAAATGTTTGGTTCTGTTCGCATAGAATCAATTAATTTTAGTTATTTAATTATTTTATGTAGGTATAAAATAATGGTTAAGAAGAATTAAAAAACAAACAAATGTGATCTTAAAAAAAAAGGTCTTTACTTGTTGGTTTTATGTTAAGTGCTTCCGCTACTAAAAAAGTCACGCCTCGTGCCTGTACAAAATTAATTTTTAATAAAACGGCTCCAACGATTTAAATTTTTTTTTGCATATATTCATATTTTTTCAAGTAATAAAATGGCATACTGTTTTTTGAGCTCTAAGTTATTTATCTGACTGTATATACAATTAAAACAACGATTTAAATGCTTTTTATACTACTTGAATATTTTTTAAAATTCTTAGTCCCACACAACTTGAACATAAGAGCAAGTACGTGCGATCCAGTCGTGCATTTTATTTTGTATGCTTTATAAAAGTACTTTAAAAGAATATAATTGAAAAAATGCTTTTGTTTATGTTTACGATGTTTTTATTTTTATTTATATTTATACCTTACGAACAAATGTTTTTTACTGACAAAATTAAATTTTGTTTTCAAAAGAAATTGCATCGTATGATTGCAAGAGTTTTATACACACACATCACTCATCCATACTAGATACATGTTTCGAAGAAAAACGCAATCGTTTTGTTCATAATTAAAAATCCCAGTCCTGGCTGGTTAACTCGTATCAAATTATTAGTCACGACTCATTTATTTTTCAAAGATTGAATGAAATAAGAGACGTATAAAAATAGAAAGAGGAATAAAACAATTCTTTTATGAAGAGAAAAAAATTTATAAATCTATTATAATTTCAAATGTACTCACGTTTATTTGAAATGAAATTTTGTTAAGTTGCTTAAAGAACTAGCTAGCTTGTTACATTTGAAGAGTTTTTTTTTATGAGTACTATTAGCCTATAGAATAGACCGGAAAATGAGGGGTATAACGGAACAACTACGTGCAAGGGTTTTTATGAATGAATATGTGTGTTTGGCGTGTTTAAAATCGAAAATGCTACTAAATTCACCCATGCGTTTCTAAGAGAATGATCACACTGGCCACTTTTCAATATTTTTGGTATAACTCGAGAACTAAGCCGAATTTGACAATTTTACAATTAAAACTTTTAGTTCAAAATTAAATTTTCTATTGAAATGGATAGTTCAAAAAATTTTATAAAGAAATGTAAGCAGGAAAAGTTAACAAAAACCAACACACAAAAAATCGAAAAATCAATAATTTTTTAATTTTTTCTAATAAATGCATAACTTTTTTTCGGAGCAAAAATACGCTTAGGACATTCATACTTAAACTAAGTAAAGAAGAGTTTTAAGGCCTTAACATGACATTCTCTCAGAAACGCATGGGTGAATTTAGTAGCATTTTCGGTTTTAAGCATGGTTATGGACCAAACAAAAATATTCAATGATAAAAACCCTTGCACGTAATTGGTCCATTTTAAAAGCTCTATTCAATAGGCTATATGAGTCCATGAGTATGCAAAAGTGGTGTAACCCATTTTTTGGCATTTTTGATATTTTTGTCTCGTAGTTTAACATTTATGCATCAAAAGTCCACAGTACACATATTAAAGGTAATATATTGCGCATGTTTTCAAAAATCGGTTGTCAGATACTGAACATAAAAAACAGTACTGAATCTTCAGATTTCTGAATTCTGGCCAATCAGGGGCTTAGAAAATTGAGAAAACTGAAAATCTAAATGTTAAATTTTAAAGTGTTGAACATGTCGAAGTACACACACAATGAACTGACAGGGGTCTCTGAGATTTTGACACATGCGCGAACTTGAACGAAAATGAAAACTCGGAAGATATTACCTTTAATATGTGTACTGTGTCAAAAGTCATCAAAGCTAAAATTTTAATTTCTAAAATATCTAAGCTTTCCAAAAATTTTACTTGATTCTCCAGTTAAAATAGTATTAAAAATGGGTTGGGTACAAAATCCCGAATGCCAAAATCCCGCAATGCCAAACAGCCTCATATATCGGCAAAGAACTTAGAAATCTTGCAAAATAACACAATTCAGTAAAAATTTTTAAGTTGGGATTTGGTTCTACAAATTTAACAGAAACATATACTGTAACGAAGTGTTACACTTTTCACTTTCCCCCCCCACACCAAGCGTTCAACAATTAGTTACCGATCCGTCACCGTCCATTTATAAATAAACCCACCGCCAGCAACATCAGCTATTAGCACCCTACATCTCCATTAAACCGCCATAGACCAGTTATCAGCTATCAGCATCAACTACCAGCACCCTATATCAGCATAACACCACCCATCGAATGATCAACAGCCACAGCACACAGAATACAATTGTATACACTCTGATAAGCAACAACAACTGCACTTTGCATTCGGTGCTGCCGACGCCATACAATTTTACATTTGCCCTTCTTACAATTCACACTGTCTTGTGGCACAAAAATCGTCATGAGGAGGTACAAAAATCCGGAAAAGCCGAAGCTTATTACCTCAAATTAATTCCCAATTATTAATTAATTTTGAATTTTAAGAGAATTAAGTTTCCAGCGGTTCATCGTTTCTAGCAACTTTGATAAGCTTAGGTCCTTTACTTGGTGCATCCGTGTATCATTTAAAGAAAACCTTTATGGCATCCGCCGTTAAAAACCCGTTGTTCTCCCTTGGGCTGGAATCAGATTCTTACCGTTGTTCTCCCTGCTTGCTCTTTGGAGTTGGTTCAGGGCTATACCCGCTGTTCTCCCTTGGACTATCCTTGGGCTGGAATCAGATTCCTACCGTTGTTCTCCCTGCCTGCTCTTTGGAGTTGGTTCAGGGCTATACCCGCTGTTCTCCCTTGGACTATCCTTGGGCTGGAATCAGATTCCTACCGTTGTTCTCCCTGCCTGCTCTTCGGAGTTGGTTCAGGACTATACCCGTTGTTCTCCCTTGGACTATCCTTGGGCTGGAATCAGATTCCTACCGTTGTTCTCCCTGCCTGCTCTTCGGAGTTGGTTCAGGACTATACCCGTTGTTCTCCTTTGGACTATCCTTGGGCTGGAATCAGATTCCTACCGTTTAATCCCCGGTTCGCTTCTTCTAAGTGGATTTTGTGGGCAGAGTCTACTCCTGTAGCTCTACAAAACCCAGCTTTGATTTATATGAAATACCGTGTTAGTTATCATAAGACAAACCGAAATTGTAAGATTTATATGAAATACCGTGTTAGTTATCTTAGGACAGAAGGAACCAAAATTGTAACATTGTAAACCTCTTCTTCTTATTAATAAAGATAAAATATTATAAAGCTAGTGTTTAACCCGAGTTCTTTCCTCCTTAACCCGAGTTTTAGCTGCTTTTCATTGGGAAAACCCTGGACTACGACGAGCCTACCTCAGCCTCGAATAAAAAGCATCACAATACATGCATAACAAAATCATGTGTCTAAAAGCAAAATTTTTCTATCGAAATTGTTTGTTTAAATATTTTATAAAAACATTTAAGAAGGAAGAGTTACCAATAAAAAACAAATCGAAAAATCAAAAAAAAAAAATCAGAAGAAAGATATGGTCAAGACATGCTCAAACAAAAAAATAGAGGCTCAAACCTGACGGAGATATAATAACAAATGAATGTTGAACGGCGTGAAGTTCGATAAATTAAGTTTAAACAATTAAAAACACCTTAAATAACTTCACTTGAGTCGGCACAAAATTTGTTTTCTTTTGATTAAAAACCACTTTACATTTAACAAAGTAACAAAAAAAAAAAAACAAACAGAAAACAAACGCGTAACTAACCTGAATGCATTTCGAAGCTTGTGCACTTCATCATCAGCAATCACGACTAAACGTTGGACATCAAGAATTAATGAACTGTTTCTCCTGTTGGACTGTATAACACACAGCAATGGTCAAAGGTCACTTTTGCGATATTTGTCTCTATACGTTGTTTTGGCAAATTATATTAAGTAGGCAAGATTCGATATTGCCGTTGTCTAAGTTGAGTGCGTTAGGGTCTTTTTGTATGAAGAAAGATTCGTATGCATCTAATCTC
Source organism: Dasysyrphus tricinctus (assembly GCA_963921185.1). Taxonomy (NCBI): domain Eukaryota; kingdom Metazoa; phylum Arthropoda; class Insecta; order Diptera; family Syrphidae; genus Dasysyrphus; species Dasysyrphus tricinctus. The sequence continues at coordinate 188,997,520 of OY992532.1, read as the reverse complement.
CTCTGGTCATTCACTTGTTTGAGGAGATTTAACTTGTCGATGGTTATGTTTTCATGGCCATAATTTAACACATGAGATGCAATTGCAGATTTTTGTGGTTGATTGAGGCGAATATATGTCATATGCTCTTTAAATCTTGTCTCGATACTACGTTTTGTTTGTCCATAATATTTTTGTCTACAGTCACCACATTCAATCTCGTATATACCCGATTTGCTCAAAGATGGTGTTTTGTCTTTGGTGGAGCCTAATAAATTTACTAATTTTTTATCGTTTTTGTACACAATATCTATTTGATGGTCACTGAACACTTTTTTCATTTTATTAGTTATTTGTGGTACAAAAGACAATGCCACTCTCGCAAAAGTGACCTTTGACCATTGCTGTGTGTTATACAGTCCAACAGGAGAAACAGTTCATTAATTCTTGATGTCCAACGTTTAGTCGTGATTGCTGATGATGAAGTGCACAAGCTTCGAAATGCATTCAGGTTAGTTACGCGTTTGTTTTCTGTTTGTTTTTTTTTTTTTGTTACTTTGTTAAATGTAAAGTGGTTTTTAATCAAAAGAAAACAAATTTTGTGCCGACTCAAGTGAAGTTATTTAAGGTGTTTTTAATTGTTTAAACTTAACTGACAGAGATGTGACCCATTCAAAATTTACCATTTTTACTTGCGATATATGTTCATTAGGTTTGTCGTTATAATTTTTTTTTTTTTAGTTTGTATACCTATTTGAATGGGGCTAAATCAAATGAAGAAAAACAAATATTCAAAGCATTATGTGGGAAGTAGACAAGAAAAAAATACTACAGGAGGGGGGTAATATCTCCCCCCGGTTGGACAGGAGGGGTCAATTTAATAAAATAATTGCATAAAATAGAAAAAATGAATTACAAAAGAACGGCAACACTAACATTAATGTTTCTTAGCTTTTTGGAAAGCCAAAACTTCATTTTTGAAGTTAATTTTCAAATAAAGTTCTTTGAATAAATAAAATCAGCAAAAACTGTTTTCAAACTCAAAACTTTGATAAAAAAAAATTATTTTTTCTTCAAAATGTTGAGTTTGAAACTGTTTATCAAAAAAAACTTAATTTGAAAACAAACCGTAAGAATGGACTTCTGGCTTTCCAAAAAGCTACAAAACATTATTGCAAGTGTTGCCGTTGTTTTTCAAGTAATTTTTGTTCTATTTTATGTAATTATTTTATTTAATTGCCCCTCCCGTCCAAGCGAAATGGATTCTTCTTATTATTGACTATCATGACAAATGAACCGTTTATGTCGAGTTTCATCAACGGACCATTATTTTCAAATGGTTTTCAGTAGTAATTAACTTTTATACTGAAAATATAGTCATGTTTACATAAAAATGACAATTACTTTTTTCACGAAGGCCGCATCGACTTAGTTTAGCCTTAAAAACATGTGCCATATGCTTAGGTTGCACCAGCGGAATTTTGCTTCTTTTTCTATGGATGAATGGCGTCATCTGGAATTGGAACCCTTGTATTTATTGACAGTACGATGAGGACTGAAGATTGCCTAAATGTTTTAAGAGACAATTTGCCATTTAGTGTTGCAAAACTAAGGTTAACTGATTCATGCGTCTTCCAACAAGACAACGACCTCAAGCATACATCGAAATTGGTCAAGGAATGGTTACTCCATGGTACTTTAAGCAAATTGAAGACCATCCGCGATCCCCAGGCCTTGACCTCATTGATCATTTGTGAGATTATCTGTACAAAAAGATCCAAAAGAGGAAATTATTTAGCAAAAATTCACAAAATTCAATTTTGTTTGAAGAGTGGCAAAAAATCCCAGCTGAATTGACAGGGAAGCTAGTAGAGTCAATCCCCAGACGCATAGAAGCTGCACTAAGGGTGAAAGGGAAGCAGACGAAGTATTGGTTTTAAGTTTTTCGCTTTAACTGAATAGTGTGCACTTTCTTTTGACACCATCAAAATGAAGTATTTTTTGTTATTTTTTTATTGAATTTTTACTATAATATTTTTTGTTAAGTTTTATATGCCAATTCATTGAAGATTAACCGCTTTAAAAAATAAGATAAGTATTTTCCTAAAAGATCGAAATTATTTTCTTCAACAGAATTACAAAAACGCAGTTCACAACTGTACACTTTTTTTTGACGCTCACAGTATGTACAGCTGCGGTCAAAATAATAGTAGTACTCCTTAATAAAAATCAAACTTGAAAAAAAGTTGATCCCTTAATTTTAAACAAATTAATACCCATGTGATTTTCAAATTGGTGTTTTTAAGCTTTTATTTTCGAATAAAGAAAAAATTCCAAATATAATATTTTATAAGATATTTTCAAATTTATTGAAGAACTTTTGAAAAACAGCGGTCAAAAAAATAGTAGTGCGCAGATAATACACCTTTAAATATCACAAAAAATCAAATTTAGGGCAAAATTTGTATCATAAGATTTATTTGAGGGTTTGAACCATAAACTCACAGTTAGTCGCAAGTCCCTTGTTGGAAAAAAAACAGCAGCACAACCGCGTTGCATCGAGTTTATCAGGTTTTCACACCTTCCTACGCTTATCGAGCTCCATGAGTGCTGTATAGCTTCCCAAAGGGCTTTATTGTCAGTTGGATGGCAACTAGCAACATATTTATTTGCATCGCACAACAAGTTCTCAATGGGATTTAAGTCCGGAGACTGTGCGGCCAGTCCATCACATCAACTCTATTTGCCTGGAATCATTGCTTCGCAAGTTTACTAGTAGGCTTTGGGTCATTGTCTCACTGAAAGACACGTTTCTGTGGGTTTTTCATCTTCAGCATAGAGTAGCATTACTTCCTGCATAATCTTAATACAGATTTCCAAATCCATGATACCTTCAATTTTGTGTATTGGAAAAACACCATAGAAGGAAAAACATGCCCGAACCATTATGCTGAGTCCTCCGTGTTTAAGTGTTTTTGCTTTGAAACGTGGATTATATTCTGTGTTTGTTGGCCTTCTCATATATTGATGAGGTCAATTTCCACCATATAACGGGTGATTTTTTAGCTGGTTTGGTTTTGGCAACACTGGTTTTGACAGCTGACGTGTGTTTAGTACCTTGTGTCACTGTCAAACAGCTTCAGTTTGGTTTGCAATTTAACCATAGATCGTCTTACAAATGAACAACGCTTGCAAATTATTGAATTTTACTATCAAAATTCGTGCTCGGTTCGAAATGTTCATCGCGCGCTGCTTCCATTTTATGGTCGGCATTCTCGACCTTCTGGGCAGTCTATTCGGAAGATTGTGACCAAATTTCGCACCAAATTTACTTTGTTGGACATTAAACCACCAACACGTTTACGTACTGTGCGTAGTGAAGAAAATATTGCGGCCGTATCAGCTAGTGTGACAGAAGACCGCGAAATGTCGATTCGGCGCCGTTCCCAGCAGTTAGGCCTTTGTTACAGCACTACCGAGCGATGATAACAAACTTTTTTTTGCCCGAAATGGAAGTTCTTGACTTGCATGATATGTGGTTTCAACAAGACGGTGCCACATGCCACACAGCACGCGAAACAATGGCGCAATTGCGAGGCGAGTTTGGTGAACAGTTAATTTCACGTTTCGGGCCGGTCAATTGGCCGCCTAGATCGTGCGATTTGACACCATTAGATTATTTTTTGTGGGGGTATGTCAAGGCTAATGTCTATAGGGACAAGCCCGCTTCGATTGACGCACTGGAAGCCAACATCCATGCATTCATTCGTGAGATACCGGCCGATATGTGTGAAAGAGTATGCCAAAATTGGACTCAGCGGATGGGCTACCTGAGAAGCAGCCGCGGTCAACATTTTCATGAAATTATCTTTAAACATTAAATTGCAAGGTTCAAACTATCGATTCAAATAAATATTTCATTCATTTTTTCGAATTTTTTGTGTTTTTTTTTTTTTAAAGTTCTAAACCTCTTAAAAAATCACCCGTTAAAATAATCTTGAGCTCGTCTGACCACAGAACATTACTCCGATTTGATGCAGGCCAGTCAAAGTGGTTCCTTTGCGAATTTCAATCATTTTGTTACATTGTTTTTTGTCAACAATGGTACCCCTGCAGGCTGTGGGCGGCTTGAATATGTTCTCATGACTTTCTACGAACCGTTTTATTGATGGCAATAACATAAAATATGCCTTTAATTTCAGAAGCTGGCGTAACGGGAGTGATTTTTAAATGCCTGATGACTCGTTTCATCAACTTTGGTGGCAAAAGCGGCTTCCGCCCGCCATTTTCTGACTTTGGCAGTTAAATAATGACTTTTCTTACCATTGTTGGTGAGCGTTCAACTTGGCATTGAACCAGCGCATAAGTTTTGCCTTTCGATATCAGTCTTCTAACTAAGACACGCTATTCCGGTGTTCGCTGTTTGCCTCTGCCCATTGCTGGCAAAAATATGACAATAAAAACTATGAAGATGTTATGGATAAACAAAAACCAACGGTTTTTTAAATGTTTAATTTAAGAAATTAGGGAGAAAAATAATATTTCTTCACATTAACCGTTGCACTACTATTATTTTGACCGACAGAATTCGTAGCTTTGATTAATAACGGTTGCTTATTTGTCATAAAAACTTATTTGTTGCAAATAAAAATGTATGTGTACCCGCTCATTAAGAAAATGTTATTAAGTCAAAATGCAACAGTTTGTTACTATCAACGCAATATAAAATTTACAAAACTTAAGTTATGCAATTCTTTTACTTGTACTACTATTATTTTGACCGCAACTGTATATGCAAAAGAAACCAAACAAGTGCTTTTGCAAAAATATTTTTAACAAAAAACTTCAAAATTTTTATTTTTTATCAGAGATCAGAAATAACGATCAACCTTTATTTTCAACTACATTCCTCTATAAAGATAAATAAAAATTAAGGTTATCGGTTGAGATTATTTTTTTATTTTTATAAAAATCTCTCAATGGTTGAGTTTTTTACAAAAAAAAATAAATGGAACAGGTCAACCTTTTGCGCTAAAAATAAATCAAAAATGGTTTTCAATTTACAGCAAAAAATTACTCAAAATCTACAAGTAGGTATCAACTGATGACTAAAACTGCATTTCTTCATTCAGGGATATAAACATTCATACTAACTAGACTTGTAAACCTTCAAGTAGAAGTACCAGTCAAGTACCCTGAAGTCTAGCCATGGTCGCCCCAACGTGATTTTCACTGTCGTGGTCATTGTGTTCGTCTCGCTGCGGTTTCACCATACCCATTTACACGGGAATCTGCGTCTTGGTTTTCTCGCTATGTTCTCTTTATGGTCTCGCCGTGAGATTTACACGTGGTTTTTGGCATTTTAAATGTTTTGCCATCATCTCGCTTTGGTCTCGCTAAAGTCTCACCAAAGTTCTTTTTTTTTCAAAATAATATTTTTTAAAAGAAGCTAAAACCGTGTTTAAAAAGTTTCAGAGTTGTCATTGTGTTCGTCTTGCTGTGGTCTCACCGTGCCCGTCGCCGTGACATAAACACGTAGTTTTTGGCATTGAAGATGTTTTTCCGTCATCTTGCTTAGGTCTCGCTAGAGTTCCTAAAGTTCTTTTTTTTAAATAACATTTTTCAAAAAGTTTAAAATAAGCTAAAAACAAGTTTTAAGACTCCAAGCATAGTTTTCAGTGTGTTGGTCATTGTTTTTGTCAAGCTTTGGTCTCGCCGTGTCCATTTACACGGTCATCTGTGTCATGATTTGCTTGCTATGGTCTCGCTTTGGTCTCGCCGTGACATTTACACGTGGTTTTGGCATTTAGAATGTTTTGCGTCAGCTCGCTTAACTCTCGCCAAATGTTCATACTTCCGAATGACCATAAGCAATAATTCGAAAAAATTACCTCAAGAAATAATATAACCCCAGAATAATATATGGGAGCAATTTCAAGACCAGATTCGAACTCAGCGCATCAAAGACTATCAAAAAAGTATATTTTGGTTCATGTTAAATACAAAAATTCAAATTTTGTCACGCAAAGTAGTAAGCTTGTTTTCGAGTGGATTTTAAAAAAACAGTAAAAATACGTCAATTTTTTACTAGCGCTTGAGTCCAAATGGGCTGTCGCAGAAAAAAAAACTTTGAACAAAGTTTTGTTGGAAATTGTAAAATAGGTTAAAAAAACTCCCAGAAAATGAATTTTTGCATCATTTTGTGCAGTTTTTGTTAATGTTGTGTCACGAAATTAGCATGGTAAAAACACAATATGACTGGACTATAATATTGAGAGCAGTTTGAAAACATTTTTTCCTCAATACCCCATTAAATTCGGATTTATTTCTGAAGAATTTAGAAACAAGTAAAAAAGTACTTTAGAGTGCTAGGACGCCATATGGCCCTAGGCCCAATGATAGGAAAATCCCTATGCACACCTCCGCGTGGTAGAGGGCGGGTAACGCTAACGTGCAGGGGGACCGAATGGATGCCGGGATAAGCAGACAACCCAGCTTTGCTGGTCAGGGCACAAACTTGTCCTTGGGATGGTTAAAAGCCCCCTTAAGACGGATGAATTGCAGGCAGCGGTCAACGGCATGATAGTCTGGTGGCAGAGGAGCTTTTTTTCGTAAAAGGCCAACGGCAGCAGCAGGTAGCGTCTGTAACCCATATTGGGCGGCTACAAAAGGCGTCTGTTTTCCCATAGTGGGCGGCCTCGAGCAGTTATGTGTTTGACCATACAAAAGGCGGGTGTGCCTGTCAAATCTGAGCTTATGTATGTTATTAATCATATCTCGAAAAACACCATGGTGGAAGGATATATGCAAATACATGAACTATGACAACAAATGAAAATGAGTCCCCAAGAGGTAATCTTTTTATGGAAAATCCTTCTGCAGCTTCGGTTGCAGTAAACCGCACATCGGATTTGGGGGTGCGGCATCTTTCATGTACGAGCGTCAATCAAGACGCCATAATAATAAATGAATCGTTGACAAATAGAAGAAATCTTTCAAGAAGCGCAAATGTTACTTTTGGCTACCGCATACGTACGAAAATCGGAGCATGGAACGTTCGATCCTTGTACAGCGATGGTAGATACGAGCAGGTTGAGCGTGAAATGCTTCGCCTAAAGATCAGTATCCTGGGCATAGGCGAAACTAAGTGGAGAGGAAGAGCTGAATACAGATCAGACACTGGACAGACGAGAATGCTGTATTCCGGGGAAGATGAAAGAGAGGGTGGCCAAAGACTGCATGGTGTCGGAATTATGTTGAACAAAGAAGCGAGGCGTAGTTTGATCTCCTGGGCGCCCATTCCTGCGAGATTAATGACAGCAAGGTTTCGTTCAAAAATTCGTAACGTCACAATTATTCAGTGCTACGCCCCCACAAATGAAGCGACCGAGGAAGACAAAACCGCGTTCTATACTCATCTTAACTCGGTTTACAGTAGTGTTCCGAGAGCCAACATCATAGTCGTTATGGGAGACCTTAATGCCCAAGTCGGTTCAGACAATTAAATACGGACTGGAACGCGTGATGGGAAGAAATGGCTTGGGGTCACGGAATGAAAATGGCGACTTGCTTGTCGACTTTTGTAACGCGAATCGTCTTGTTATAGGTGGGACTGAATTTAAGCATAAGACGTGCAACAACACCATTAAGCATAAGACGTGCAACAAAATTACCTGGGTGCATCCGGATGGTCAAACCGAAAACCAAATTGATCATATCATGATTCAGCAGCGGTGGAGGAAGTCCGGAGACAGAGCCTCGTCACTAAACGGAGGCCGGATCCGAAACTGTACCCAAGCGAACGAGACGTAGAGACTCTTGGATATCCCAAGACACCTGGGATAAGATCGAACTTCGCAAATCGTTGAAAATCCAAATAAATGCCGAAGCAGATGTTCAACAAAAGTCTGACTTGCGAAGAGAGTACCGCATTGCACATCAGATGGTCTATCGCTGTGTGAGACATGACAAAAGGGTGAAGGTAGATGGACTCGCAGATAATGTGGAAATCGCTGCCAGAAGAGGAGATATCCGGGCATTGTACCAAATAGCCAAAGATGTTATCGGGAAAAAAAGCAACACCAATCATCCTGTAATGGATGTGGATGGCACACTTTTGGTATCAATTCAGGATCAGCTTCGTAGATGGATGGACCATTTTTGTGCCCTGCTAAATGAGGATTCAGTTGAGCAGAGTGCTGAAGTGCCCCAACTAAACGAGATGCGCAGGTTCTATAGGGGTATTGACATCGAACCCCCGTCAGAATCGGAAATCCTTACATCAATAAATCTCCTCAAAAACAACAAGGCAGCTAGACTGGACGGAGTACCAGCTGAATTCCTGAAAGCCGATCCCGTAACAGCGGCTAGTATTTTACATCCGTTGATACAAAGCATTTGGGAAAACGAATGCTATCCCAGGGATTGGAAGGATTGTGTGATTGTTAAGTTGCCAAAGAAAGGTGACTTAAAGAATTGCAACAATTGGCGTGGTATCACCGTTTTGTCCGTTTTCCCAAAACTAATGGCAACCATCATTCTCGAGCGAATAAAGGATAGAATCGAGTCTACACTCAAGAGGCATCAAGCTGGCTTCCGCAGTGGTCGATCGTGTGTCGACCATATCAACACCCTGCGTATTGTCCTCGAGCAGTCGATGGAATTTCAATCACCGCTTTACCTCATGTTCGTGGATTTTGAGAAAGCCTTTGATCGAGTTAACCGAGAATGTATATGGAGATCGTTGCTTGGTAGAGGAATTCCACCAACAATTGTTGCCATTATTAAAGAGTCCTACAACAACGCAAGGTGTTTTGTTTTGCACAATGGGCAGCTATCCGACTCCTTCGTAGTGCAACAGGGTGTGAGACAAGGGGATGTTCTATCGCCAATTCTCTTCCTGCTGGCGATGGACGACGTATTGACGGCCAGTGTTGGTACAGCTGAGCGACGGAAATTCAATGGAGACCGTTCGAGAGGCTCAGTCATTTAGACTATGCCGATGACATATGTCTACTGGCAAATAACATCAGTGGGCTGAACGGGATGTGCCAAGCACTGCAAGTGAAGGGACAGTCGAGTCTAAGAATAAACAGCAAAAAGACAAAAATAATGCTCACAGGCCGCTCCACACAGCAGCGTATTATTCTACAGGAGACGCCAGTTGAAGTAGTGGAACAGTTCAACTACCTTGGCAGTATTGTTTCTGCAAACGGTGGTACGAATCTGGACGTTAAAAGTAGAAAAAATAAAGCTCGTGCTGCCTTCGGTACTCTGTCCCCAATCTGGAAATCAAGTAAAATCTCCTTACGCACTAAGTTGAGATTCTTCGAATCCACAGGACACGATGATGAAAAAAAAAATTGTTTTCATTATTTCCATGACTCATTTGCGTTCGTGTAAGCGATGCGTAGGTTACATTTAACAAGCATTTATGACGCGTCGAGATAAATCTAGGAAAAAAAATTCAAATTTTGTACGACTGCAAGGCAAAAGTTGAATGATTTCATCTGTATTGCATTGCAACCCCTAACAAAATGTAAAATTTTAGTTTAGTGTAATTTCTAATACTTGCGAAATAACGGTACCTATACCTTAAAAAAAAATTTTTGAAAACAAATATAAAAAAAAACTAAATTCAAATAAATGTTTAAGATGTTTTTAAAAATGTTTTTTTTTTTTATCTCAATATGTACGACCACCCATCACAGAGATACAATTCTTAAAAAGAAACACTAATAACAATAATTTTACAAAATCTTGTTCCCTTAATTTTTTGAATAGTGTGTGTTTTTGTATTTATATTTTTTTAAATAAAGTTTTTGTGTTAAGGTGTTTATGCCTGACAAAAATAATTGCAAATCAAAAAGAGGAACAGAAATTACGAATAGAACCATACATAAAACGGTTATATGCTCATGTCATTCATGACCACCACCCACATCCAAAGAGCGTTACAAATGCACTAAAACTAAATGGACTCAAGCTAAATTTTCAGGCTCTCAAGAAATCATGTTTTATGAATGAATTAAAGCTTTGAATAAGTTTTAGAATAATATAGAAAAAGCTTTCATTCCAGTATTTATTCCAGTAGTCCAGTTGACCAAAACAAAATTATTTGAAGCTTTATTGCCTTAAAAGTTTTCGGATAGTATTTCCCCAAGAATGACATAAGTATACAAATCGAGAAATACAATAATTAAATTTCCAGATAATAAGTTCAATGAACTCGATATTATTTGCTATTTGGAAGAAATTTTCGATTCCAGAGGCAAATGGAACAGCTCGAGCACATTTTGATTGATTGTTTAATTAAGTTTGGGCGATACGGATATACAAAACTTCATTACAACGACTGAGAAGAATTTATACGTAGGTACCTACATGAGTTTTCTGGCACGACAGCATGTGCAGAACCAAGGCCTTAAGGCTTACAACTCTCAACCATTCCTGTTTGCGTGTTGTTTGACAGGATTGGAGGGGACTTACAATTTTCTGCCAAGTCCGAACGTCTAAGATGAAAAGTATTTCTTCTTCAAAAAAAAAAGCTTCAACTTCAAGGTTATCAGAAGTCCATTTACCTTGGAGTAAACAATTACTCAACGAATTACATCTTAGTGAAGATCCGGCGAAGAATTACCCCATGAAACCACTGCTATTTCAGTTTGGCGAAACAAATTCCTAACGTTTAAAACCTAATGAACATTCTACAAAACCCTCACCGGGCGGCCGGCGGCGATTAGCTAGCAGAAAGTAAGGTAGAGATTCTATTTCGAAAGAATTTTTTTTGAGGGATAGGTATTTGGTGCTGTGTGCGAGGAAGGCGAATGGTGGCAGACACAAGGTGCAGCAAAAGTAATGTCATAATGTGAATTGGCTGGAATTTTGTTAGTAATAAACAAACTCAAATCACCACCTCCTGACGCAAAATTTTTAATTTATTTTTCCACTAATTCTCTATCTAGCGCAGGCAAAATGTACTTTTACTGTGGAAAAAATCCAAGTAAATATTTTTAAATGCAATTTTCTATATTTTAGCATAATAGGCCAGGAAAAATGGGTTCCGAGGTTGAAAAAATTAATTCATAAATATTAAAATTGGAATCGACGCAGAATTGCAACCTCTATAACATATCCAAAGTCCCCCAAAATCCCCTCATTGGCTTTTTGTGTAGATGCATTTGAAGAGGTGCAGACGGGGAGAACTTGGAGGTTTATCAAACTAAAATATAACCATATAATACATGTTTTAAGGGTAGTTTTTAACGCCGAATCTAATGAAACCAAATTCAAAATGATACAACCACCCAAGAAAAAGTTATAGTCCTTTTTATGTAATGATGACTTTTTTTTTCAAGTACAACAGGTAAAATATTACCGAAAACCCTTTGAAAATAAAGGTATGCTAATGAAACTTGGAATAAAAGTACCATTTGTCATTCGAACTAAGAATCAAGACAGTCCCTTTAAATATCCATGGTCAAAGGGTGTTTTTTTAAGGGGGAGGGGCAAGTGTAGAATGTTGACCATAACACCCACGAAAAAACTCTTACACTCATGAAACTCGCCAAAAATATTAAATTTGTCATGGCAACCAAGAATCAATAAAGTCCACATTAATATATTTGTTCTGGGGTTTTTTTTTTAAAGAGATGGAAAATCTGGGAAGAAGTTGGAAGATTTCAGCCAAAATTCCGATTTGGTGTAATTGAGGTATAGTATGGTATATGATTTGAGGGTAATTTTTAACGCTGAATCTAATAAAATCAAAACTAAAATTATACAAGCACCCTTAACAAAGTTATGGTCCTTTTCAAACAAAAATCAGTTTTTGAAATCGTATTTTCCGTAGAACAGGTACGAAATGTAACCGTCACAAAAACACTGTTCGACCAAAGATATTTGTATGGACTATTTTGATTCTTGATTGCCATAAAAAATTTAATATTTTTGGCGAGTTTCATGAGTGTAAGAGTTTTTTCGTGGGTGTTATGGTCAATATTCTACACTTGCCCCTCCCCCTTAAAAAAACACCCTTTGAACATGGATATTTTTAGGGACTGTCTTGATTCTTAGTTCGAATGACAAATGGTACATTAATTCCAAGTTTCATTAGCATACCTTTATTTTCAAAGGGTTTTCGGTAATATTTTATCTGTTGTACTTGAAAAAAAAGTCATCATTACATAAAAAGGACTATAACTTGGGTGGTTGTATCATTTTGAATTTGGTTTCATTAGATTCGGCGTTAAAAACTACCCTTAAAACATGTATTATATGGTTATATTTCAGTTCGATAAACCTCCAAGTTCTCCCCGTCTGCACCTCTTCAAATGCATCTACACAAAAAGCCAATGAGAGGATTTTGGGGGACTTTGGATATGTTATAGAGGTTGCAATTCTGCGTCGATTTCAATTTTAATATTTCATGAATTAATTTTTTCAAGGTTCCCTATACGATTTGTGCTATTTTTCCTGGTCTATAAGCAACACTCACCAAAAAGTCCATTGTCAAATCGTAAAGGGTGTTTTTTGTATGGGTATACAGAAATTTAAGTTGGCAACACTATTTTAACTGGCAGCCGTTTTGTCAGCTGTCAAGTGACTTATTTTTAGTTTAGTTTAGGATTTCAACATGAATAGACTGACGCCTGAACAACGCACACAGGGGCCAAATGCATGAATTCTTGGCAGAAATTGCAAAAAAAAATTTGCGGGCACTGAAAAAAAAACTGTTTGATTGTATAGTTGGATACCCAAACTGTACAAAACTGTGATAATTTTGATAATATAGAGGGTATAATGATCACATTACTCCTTTTGAACTTGTGATACTAAAATTGTTTTTTTCATTTTTAAAAAAAGTGAAAAAACCAGTGAACGTAAATTGGAAATTTTTAAAAAGTGCTTTTAGTTATTTGTTTTCTTTAAATGTGGAGCTAGCCCCTGCATGTTTCTTGATGATTTCCACTTTGAAATATAGTGAAATGTTTTAAAATATTTTTTTTATAATTATTTGAAATATGTGTGCTTTTTCGCGAAAAAAAAAATCATTTAAATTTTTTTTTTAGAATTCTAATTGTGAACATGTCATAACATGTCTGTGAAATTAGTCTAATTTTTAAGTAAAATATGTCTTCTCATAGGAACATTAATAAAAACTTGCGCCTACTTGCGCTTTTTCAAAATTTTGCTTTTTGAGTAGATTGGATTCAGATAAATTTGTTTCACGTTAAAGCCAAAGTTTAAACCGTTTTTTGAATATTTTTTCCACGGAACTACACATTGTAATAAGAAACGGTTTTCTTGTGTTATATTAATACATCAAACTACTCTCAAAATATTATTTTTGTTATAAAGTCATAATCCCAGCCGCGACCTTGTAGTTTCCTCAACCACGTTTTGTGTATTAAGGATCTTCATACCGTTTTAGTAAGACTTCGATTAGAGGTGCTTAGAATATCATTTGTTTTAATAGTTGGATAGATGTATTCCAAAGTTAAGGCACAACTTTTTTTTAAACTTTTTGATTTTTTTAATATTTACAGCATTACTTACAACAGAATTTTTTTAAAGACCTTTTTTTGAAACACTTACATTACTCCATACATTTTATTTGTTTAATTTTGATATACAATTTCATCTTGAGAGAAGTCTGTTGATTATTCTAAAAAATAAAAATAGCTCTATAAGCAATTTTTCCCAATACGAGTTTGATAATAGTTTTTTTTAGAAAACGTAAAATGTAACCCAGAAAACGGTTTCTTGCTATTAAGTGCAGTTCCTTGGAAACAATATTCAAAAAAGGGTTTAAACTTTGGATTTAACGTGAAACAAATCCCTCTGAATCCAATCTACTCAAATGGCAAAATTTTGGAAAAGCGCAAGTAGACGCAAGTTTTAATTAATGCTCCTAAAAGAAGACATATTTTACTTAAAATTGAGAATAAACTCACCGACATGTTATGACATGTTCACAATTAGAATTCTAAAACAAAAAATGTATGACTTTTTTCGCGAAAAAACACACATCGCTCATTTAAAAGAATACCGTCATAACTCAAAAATTGACAGTTTTAAACTGAGTATAACATTGTGTGCTTAATTTTTTTATCTTTACTTTTGTGAAAAAATTACATCGATATCTCATCTCCAATTGCCATACGAACGTTTTGTTTGTTGCACTATAGTCGTTTTTTCATATATTTTTCACAAAAACGAAACTTTCAATCGCATTTATCTCAAAACAGCAAATTTTGAGATATGACGGTATTCTTTTAAATGAGCGACATATTTCAAATAATTATAAAAAAATTATTTTAAAACATTTCACTATATTTCAAAGTGGAAATCATCAAGAAACATGCAGGGGCTAGCTCCACATTAAAAGAAAACAAATTACTAAAAGCGCTTTTTAAAAATTTCCAATTTACGTTCACTGGTTTTTTCACTTTTTTTAAAAATGAAAAAAACAATTTTAGTATCACGAGTTCAAATGAGTAAGGTGATCATTATACACTTAAGATTATCAAAATTATCACGTTTTTGTACAGTTTGTGTATCCAACTACATATACAATCCAACAGTTTTTTTTTAATGGCCCAGAAATTGTTTTTGCAATTTCTGCCAAGAATTCATGCATTTGGCCCCTGTGTGCAACGCTTCGAAATTGTGCAAATTTATTTTGAAAATCATGGTTCAATTTTCATAACCGAATTTTGTTTAGCGATGAAGCTCACTTTTGGTTGAATGGATACGTCAATAAACAAAACAGCTGTATTTGGAGCGATGATAATCTTCAAGTGTATGTTGAGACACCGTTACATCCAAAAAAAACTGACTGTTTGGTATGCTTTATGGGTTGATGGAATAATTGGTCCTTACTTCTTTAAAAACGGTGCTGGACAGAATGTTACAGTCAATGGTGACCGCTATAGAGCCATGATTACTGACTTTTTCGTTCATCAATTGAACAACCATGATTTGCAGGAGCTGTGATTTCAACAACATGTCACACAGCTCGTGCCACAATTGATTTATTGAAGGAAACGTTTGGTAACCGCATAGTTTCACGTTACGGACCCGTGAATTGGCCTCCAAGATCGTGTGATTTAACGCCGCTTGACTATTTTCTGTGGGGATATATGAAGTCGCTATAGTCGACGACGGTAAGCCCAAAACGATTGACCACTTGGAGGACAACATTCACCGCGTTATTACCGATAAACGGCCACAAATGTTGGAAAAAATCATCGAGAATTGGACCTCCAGATTAGATTACGTTCGAGCCAGCCGTAGCGGTCATATACCAGAAATCATATTTAAATTATAATGTCAGAAGATTATTTTTCGAAAAAAGTAAATTTCATATCAATTAAAAAAAATCATCTTTGTTTTATTCCATTTCAAAGTTCTATACCTCTAAAAAAAACACCCTTTATGTGCATAAATGCAAGGTGAGGTAGTGAAAATATGGGTTTTTCGTAAATAACACTGAAACAGTATTTTTATCGAAAAATTTTGGCTAAAATTTGTAGGTCATGTGAGCCTTTTACAGAAAGCATTAACATATATTTTTAAAAAGTGTTTATAAAGTAAATAAACAAATAAATTCGGTGGCGCAACAGCTCGTGGAGAACCAGGGCCTAGTGACTTACAACTCTGAACCATTCCTGCGTGCGTGTTATTGGCAGGAATGGAGAGGACCTACAGTTTTTAGCCGAGTCCGAACGGATTGATGAGAACCACTTATTCATGACAATAACACTCTTGGAGGATTTGTCATTTTCTGGAAAGACATTTCTGTTTTTAGGTGGCAGAGGCTGGGACTCGAACCTACACCTTGGGCATGACAGTCTCAAACTAACCATTATGCCACGAGGTGCTACTAATTTGAAAGATATTTTTACGTAAGAAATTGGCCAAAACTCAAAAATACTGTTTTTTTGCTCAAAAAGATGAAACTGTCAAAATATACATATTATGTTTTTCGTAATTTTTATTGAAAAATCGGAGAAGTTTTTAAACATACAATTTGTGCGCTAATTGTATAGACAATAATATTCTCTGGAAGAAGTTGAATGACACTTTTTTCCAAGCGAGCACTCAGTTCAAAAATATGTATAATGGTGAAATTTCGAAAATACCGGTTTTTCGGGGCATACAAATGTTTCATTTTCCCAAAATTTGATTTTAGATTTTTTTAAACAATGGAAAATAGATAATAATCTATACCTACAATTAGCATAAATTATGTTTCGCCGTTTGGGAGCAAAGAACAAAAAAACAGTATTTTTGAGGCCAATTTTTTTAAGTAATAATATCTTTCTTTAGTATCGATTAAGAAATATATGTAAATGCTTTCTGTAAAAAACATCACTTGACCTAAAAACTTCAGTCAACATTTTTTGATAAAAAGTGTAGAAGAAGAAGAAGTAGTACCTCGTGGCATGATGGTTAGTGCGTAGGACTGTCATGCCGAAGGTGTGGGTTCGATTCCCAGCCGTGCCACCTAAAAACAGAAATGTTTTATTCGAGGTACTACCTCTTGCGAGGAACTGACAAATTCTCCAAGAGTATTCTTGTCATGAAAAAGTGCTTCTCATTTAGCCGTTCGGACTCGGCAAAAAAACTGTAGGTTCCCTCCATTCCTGCCAACAAACACGCACACAGGAATGGTTGTGAGTTGTAAGTCACTAGGCTCTGGTTCTCCACGATCTGTTGCACTACCCAATTTATTTTTTTCTCAGTGTAGAAGGTTTCATTGTGTACAAACTTTTTATTAACTGGTTTTCGTTAGCATTCACTGTTAATGATTTATTAGACAAAAAACAACATTTTCGTCATTTTAGACGAAAAAATTGCGTTCGGCATTTGTGTTTGCTTTCTCATAGATCAGTCTCATTGAGATTTTGTTTGCAAGCTGTAAACTGACGACGAATAAGAAAAAATGTACACCACGGACATTTTTTTTTTTTTTTTGAAAATATTTTTTTCTCACCTTGAAGAATTTTTTTACTCAAAAGAACTGTATACTTAGCTTTAAGGAGGAGAGGCAATTTTGTAAAAAAAAAAAAGTTCTTTACTTCAAATGGGGAGCAAAAGGTAACATTTACACTTTATCATTTCTTTTTTAACATTTACTTCATCATTTCTTTTTTTCAGGAATTCAGAAAAACAAAATTCAGTAATGCCCGGGCAATTTTTTAAATTGTAATATTTTATCAGGTTCGTTAATAAAGCTTATTTTGAATAATTTTGAGCTAGCTAATTCACGAGAGCCACCATTCGATAATCAGACTCCTTTAGTGGTGCTTAGTCTGGTTATGCTCGTATTAATTGAAAAACTCTTTGCCGTCATATGGGAGCGAACCATGAACCTTGCGATTCAGAGGCCGATGCACTACACACCGCGCCACTGAAGCCACATGGTTAGCTCTATCCCAATGCAGGTTTCGTTGTTTATCAATTGCAACAGCGACTAGTATTTTTATTAATACACACAAGCTTGTTATTGTTCAGTCGGTTTCTTTCTTTTTTCCCCATGAACCGATTCGTATGCCAACAATTCACTTGTGTGTGAATTTTCATTTACACACAAGACCCAACTTAAATTGTAAATTAATTCTTGACCAGTGTCTACTCTTTCAACTCATCCCCCCCCCCCCCCCCCCCCCTGTATGACCAACGAATTGTTGGCATACAAATCGGTGCATGGGGAAAATATTTTTTTTTTACTGTAAACCGACCATCCAAAAAAATATTTTATTCATCACACTTTTTTCGCATGCAAAACAATTGCCGGTCCATTGTTTTGCATGGTATTTTTTGTTTGCATGAAACTGCAAACCAATCGTGCAAACAATTAATTTAGCATTTCACCTCAATTTTTTTTGACATGCGAGAATATTTACATAGATTTTTTATGCACACGGGAACTGTAAACTAGGCTTTATTTACTACAAACATAACAATTTATTATTCACCACTGAAATAAATTCACCAACTTTACTTTTCACTTTTATTACCACCAACTTTATTCATTCACGATTAAAAACAAACTGTTTCCACTGCCGGCCGGTCAAACATGTGCCTTTTATACTTTTTTGACAAGCTCTGGATATTTCCCGAATGTTCTGGTATCTGCTTCTAGAGCTTTCCATAGGGGAAATTTCCCATAATGATTAACTATTTCTTCACCAACTTATAAATGGCCAAATTGATGCTCCTGAATTGTTAGCCTGTATTGGCATAAATTACCGCGGAGGATCTCACCACCTGCGAAGATTTTAACTTTTACACGTTAATTTCCATAGAACTAACTAAGGTATACATGAGCCTCTTAGCCGCATGTGCAAGATTTTTAATTTAAACGGCTCCTCTGTTGATTTTAACATAAGTAAGATGGAACTAAAGAAAGTATTTCGAACCAGTGCTCCACGGTCCTGATTGTTTTTACTTCTTGAAACTATGACTTAAATATTTTATATATTATTTAATTATGTACATACATATGTATATAGATTTTTTGTTTAATTTTGTTAATTTATTAGTATATTATTATGCATGGGTTAGATTGCCTTTTTTACTAACCACTAACACATGCACTTATGATGAGCCACTGATTGTAGGTTGCAGCTTGCTCTAAGCTCACTACAACTAAGAATCTGAAGTGTAAACAATATTTTCCCTTTCTAAAGCAACAAAGATTTAAGGTTCACGAATGCTCTCCGTAGGTTGGTTTGTATCAGCTATAATTCGGCGCTTCTTCATTCGGTTTGTATAAGCTATAATTCGGCGCTTCTTCATTCGAGAGTCGTTATAGTTCATTCGAGAGTCAATTGCTATTGAGAATCGTTATACCTAAATGTGAAAGTCATAACAATATTATTAATTTTCCCTATGTATGCCACTGAAGCAGATTGTATTTGTTTTATTTATTAGTTTTGCAGTAGATTTTGTGAAAGAGCTAGTCTTTAATGAAATATTTTGTATCTGCCAGCTTTTGCTCCAAAACTGTTTAGAATTTCACTTTTTAATCCAAAAGTGCCTTTTCATTCATGACTTATGGGAACACCCTATATATTTTTCATAATTTTAAAACATTTAAAGTAACATATTTTCAAAAACAAAGAAAAACATTTTCTCCTCTTTTAACCACTCTTTACCAAAGGTAGGAGTGTTTTCTAACATCGAAAACTTTTTTAATAGAACGGATATATGTACCTATAAGAATTTTGAGCACTACTGGGATGGAATTAACTTTTTAATTATGAATATAAAACCAAAACATTTACCAAACTCTTTTGCTCATAATATCCTGTTGTAATTTTTTTTTTCTTAGCTATCAAATTTTGTTTCCGTTTTTATTTTGCGTTTTGTTTTATTTTACTTTTGTATTTAATTTTGTTTTCTTCCTTTCTTAATATGCATTGCATGCAATTTAAGCTGATATAATTTTTTCCTCTTGGATGATTTTTGTGAAACAAATCAAACGAACGCCCTTTCATAAGCATTTTAAGAGGAACACTATTTGCTTGGTTTATGCTTCAAGAAACTTTTACATACGTAATTATCCATATCAGTTCCTATGTGAACCATAATTAAAATGAAACTGCATTGCATTACATCCCTTTGAAGTTCATAATATTAAGGTTATTAAAAACTAATTAAACTACTTTAAACATTAACAAATTAAAAGGATTTTAATAAAGAAAGTGATTAAGAACGTTACATTAAGTGACATTGATCGATGAAACCGTTATAAAAGGGATCCTTCTCCCTTTGATGAACAGATGAAATCACATAATAAGAAAATAATGCATTCAAGTTTAAATATGTAATTAAGTTGCTCCATTTTGTTTGACATTTGACATTATGCTTTTCAATAGTAATGAAAATCTGTATTTTTTAGCTAGTTATATTTAAATTAATGTTTTCAATAAGTTTGAATGCAAATTACCCGCTGATAACTATTCAGACTAAAAGCTCACAGCAGATTTCGGGTGTGAAGGATAGCAAAAAAAAATGTAGGCGCCAAAAGCTTGAGTTAAAATTATTCAAAAAATTAAAGCCTTGCAGTCCATAACCGGGTCTTTAGTGATTAAACAATGAATCGAAAACAAAATACGAATGCAACATGTTTTCAGTTAAAGTTATTGCTTAATTCAATTTCCCACTACTTGAACGATTAAACGATAACGATCCAACGACATTGTTTTATATGATAGATGTCTGTATCACAGGTGTAGAATAGGGTGGAAGCTATAACTATATCGGTTAATAGTAAACATACCTTTTTCATTTTCAGTGTGTAATGGTCCGACACTTCCAAAAAATCGTTTGTCCAATATTTGAAGTAGTTGAAGTGCAGTTGAATGTATTTCAACTCGCGGGCATCCAGTCATGAGAAGTGTAACATTTATAACGGATGTGTAATGGTCACATGGATATTCTCTGCAAACAAAAAAATACCATTAACTTTTGGTTTCTACTCAAAAGTGATCTATTTAATTAATGTATCAGAAATAGTTTTTTTTTTTAAATACAAGACACGACACAATCATAACATTAAACTGAAGTAAAAAAGTTTAAGAGAAATTCAATAAATAAATTTATTAAAATAAATGTATTACCTTGCGCTAAAAATTGCAGCTAACGATAAGAAACAAGCATCAGCTTCTCTTGGCGTTGATGTGTAACAACGATCAATAACCCATTCAAGCAATTGTCCCATATCAGGATTTGTTTCAAGAAGCAAAACCACAGTGTCTCGAGCCAGTTGATAAACCTAAAAGAACAAAGTAAGTAAACAATTTATAATGATCAACGGGTTATTCATTTAAGGCCCATTTGCTGATACGAAACTTAAAAATTTAAGAAGAATATAAGAGGTTATGTGAGAGTTTACACAGGTGAAAATGTAGAACATAAACTTTTAAAGTTTCGTTTCAACAAACGGGTGAGAGTTTTTTTCAATGGGTCTTTTTTGACCTATGATGGCACGGGACTGGTGTCATGCTGTCATGTTATTTCTATTTAAAATTGTTTAAAAAATCAACACGCAAGGACTCATACCGGAACAACGTCTCCATATTATTCAGCTTTATAACGAAAATCACCAACAAAATTTGAAGATTTTCTTCAAACTGTTTTCGACAAAAAAAAATTGTTTAACGATTAAACACTTTTCTGGCACAATGGGTATGTCAATAAACAAAATTGCTGCACCTGAGCTGATGAGCAACCCAATGAAAGTCTCTTTAAAAATGAGGCTGGACGTAACATAAGCACAAATGGCACACCATGTTAATGGACTTCTTGCTGGCTGAAATTGTAGCCTGTGATGTCAGCGACATTTTACTTCAGCAAAACAGGGCTAAGGCACACACAGTGCGCAAAAAAATGGTTTTATTGAGAAATCACTTTGGTGAGCAGCTAATTAAGTGTTTCGGACCTGTCAACTGGCCACTCAGATCGTGTGATATCACACCTTTGGATGGTTTTCTTTGGGGCTATGTGAAGTTAAAAGTCTATGCCAATATGCCGGTTTCGATTCAGAACTTGAAAACTAATATTTCTCGCGTAATTACGCAGATACCTGTCGCAATGCTTGAATGAAAGTTCCAAAATTGGAACTTCCGAATGAACCTAATGCGGCGTATCTGTGGCCAACATTTGAATGAAATTATCTTCAAAAGGTAGAACAAATTTAAGTTCCGGTTTCTTACTTTAAAGCTTTGAACTAAAATCACATTAATTCAAAGTAAAGGATCACACCTTTTGATTGCTTCTGAGCGACTTAAATAGAATTGTGATTTATGGCAACAATTTGAATAAACCTTAAGTTAAAAAACAAACTTAACACACCTTTTCATCTCTAGAAACCAATAAACAATCCAACCATTTATATATAATCCCATCGTCACCCAAGTAGGTTGTATGAAAGATTGGACCACATGATAAAAGTGCAGACATTGCCTAAAATTTAAACAAAAATATTTTATGAAAAAAATAAAAACAAATTAAATAATTCAATATAATCAACCTGTAGTGCGCTAAATTGAAGTTTTTCCTCATCAATTGTCGATCCAATTTGGGATGATATTCCAAGAGCCTTCGCAAATGTACCAGACCATGTTGCAAATAAATTGAATAAATTCCTTTTGAGATCTCGAGATAAAAGAGTCCCACAAGCTTCCACTTTGATATGTTATCACAGAAACAAAATATTCAGTGGATTCAAATTAAAGCATGATCCAATTTAAGAAAACTCACATGAAAAGTTCTTTATCATTTTTCGAATAAAGTTACAGAAATGAGCTTTCACTTCACGTATGCTCGTATTATCTTTATCTGTTTCTGATTCCAAATACAGCCGAGCACCTTCTATGTATTCGACAAATGTTGGGTGTAAGGACATAGTATCTCTTTCCAGAACACACGTGCTGTTTTCAAAGAAAGATATATTCTCGTAAAATAAATTAATAAGCTTCTATTGGAAATAAAATTACCTGACACCAAATGTACCATTTTCTGCTATCTTTTCAAGAACTCGTACCAATTGCAAACGTAATGCATCACGACGTCTTCGTCGTCTCATGTTTTCTTGTTTTCTATCAACAGCTTCTCGTATAAATACAACCAGCTCTTCCATCAAGTCCCTTTACATAGGAGAATATACATGATTATATGTTATTTAATATTCCTCGATAGTAGTTCTTTATAAAGTTTTTGTTTTTACTTTAAGGCATCGTGATTTATCATTCCCAGAGCATTTACAGCTGCATCTCTGACTTCAGTCACTTCGCACCTCAGAAGAGGCACAACAAGTTTATAAAGAGCTTGAGGCGATGCAGATCCAATAGCTGATTTATCACTGCGGTCTGCGTTCAAAGAATCAGGCGATGAACTGAAATATGTGTTTGTATATTAAGTAAATCTGTAATTTTTTATTTCAATAAAGCAATTTCATTCTTCTAATTTGTATAAAACAACTAAACATAATTCAGCGTATTTAAGTAAAAATAACACTTTCATAAAATTTCGAAGAATTTGTTTTTGGTTTGAATTAAAAACAAATTGTACGTTCTTCAATGTGCAACGCAGAATTACAGAGAAACGTTAAATATTATTAGCTAAGCCAACCAAGTTCACTTTGGTATAAACCTTTTTTTAAGTATTCATTAGAATTCATACAAATTTAAAACATTGCTTCTAAAAATGCCCACGTTTGAATGATTGAAAAATTAAATATATAAAATATAAAATTAATATAAATAATTCAAATGGAACTACGATTATTACATAAGGCAAAGAATTTTAAACGGATTTCCTTGTCAGGATACCA
The DNA here is from genome assembly GCA_963921185.1 of Dasysyrphus tricinctus. NCBI lineage: Eukaryota > Metazoa > Arthropoda > Insecta > Diptera > Syrphidae > Dasysyrphus > Dasysyrphus tricinctus. Next base: position 188,974,194 of record OY992532.1, on the reverse strand, counting down.
TAATATACTTTTCTGTAGGTTTTGTATGCCCTTCATTCGCATCTTTTCTTAGAAATACTCTAGATAGGCAAACAATTGTTTTTGCCAGTTTTATCAAGAAACCGAATCTCAGTTGCAAACCGAATGTTTTTTACTGAATTTGTAAAACAAGCTTTATAAAATTGTATAGTGAAGGAAATATGTGGTGGTTTTTATTCGCTCCACTTTTTAAAAAACCTTGATACAAAGTTTCATTCAATCGTTACTGAAATGTATTTCTGAAACTCTAAACTTAATTTTGTTTGATAGAAAATATTCCCTTTACGGTGGAAGTTGATTGTGATTTATTGAAAAGACTTTTTTATATGAAGACATTCTTCAGTGATTTTTTTTAATTTTTAATATGTAATAATAATAATTGCAACTACATATATGCTTTCAAGACTTTCGGTCTTTAAAAAGCAATAGCAGGAATAGAAGGATAGAAAAGAATTTTGTTGATACAGTGAATTTTGTTGATACACGTTCTATGTATTATGTATACTTATTGGAAGTTTTTATATAAAAAATTATTAAAATCCGATCAGCCAATAATGAAAAAAATTAAGACCAAAAAAAGCGTTCTAGGGGAGGTACTGTTTAAAATTTCTAATTGTAATTTTTTATATTTTATGGTAAATCGTTCTAATTAAAGAACACTGACAAAAAACTTTATCAAAATCGAAGAAGTCATTCTTGAAAAAAAAGAGATTTTACCAAGCATATTATTTTTGTATAAAAGTAAAGTATTTTTTTTAAATATTCTAAAAACTGAGTCGTGATGGAATTTTGGAGTTTTCAAAGAAAAATTTCTAAAATTGTTTTAAAAATCCAAAAACTACTTTTTTTTAAATTTTGGTACATAAAATTATTTAAGCTTTTTCAAAACTTATGCATACAAAAATGATTCAAATCAGTCTCACCGTGTTCGAGAAAATGGAAACTCAAAAAATGGTTCTTTTGTAACATTAATAACCATTTTATAAAAAAGTGGTTTCCCACCATAACAATAGCTTTCTCTAACACTAATTTATGGAACTTTTTTTAAGAAAAGTTGTGAAGCTGGTTTTGAGAAAGTAAAATTTTGTAAAATTGCTAAACAAAATTGTAGGTATGGTTTTAAAAAAAATAAATAAAAAAACTTGCGGGGGCAGTCACCAAAAATTATTATGTACCAAGTTTGAAGAAAATCGATCCAGCCATTTGGGCTGTAGCCGAACAGACAGATAGAATTGTGAGAATCGTAATGACAAGTCTGATCAAAATCTCTTTTTTACAAATAAATAACTTGCCATATAGAACCTTTATATCGCAAGTAAAAATAGAATAAAGTATTATCAATATAATGGGGCATATTCATAGATGTTGTCTAAGCTGTTGCTAGCAAAAACTGGAGTTTTTCTAATGAAATTCTCATGGGATAAACTCCAATTTTTCCTAGCAACAGGGTAGCCAGCATCTTTGAATATGCCCCAATGTGTATAAAGAGAAGAACTAAAAGATATGTTAATCGATTATTTAAAAAGTTTTAAAAAAGGGTTTCATAAATATATTTGGAATTAATTTTGATAGTAAGTCTATTTAAAATGCCACACTTAGGTAAAAGTATGTAGATGAAGATTATAGTTTTACTTTAAAAATAAAAAACAATATTTATTTTTATTCAAAAATTCGTCAAGAAAAGAAGACATTTTTGTAAGACTTTGTGTTACGTTTTAGTATCTTCTGTTTGGGACAAAATCAAAGAACATTTGCTAAATAAAATTATAAAAAAAGATCTGCCTGACTTTTACTCCATTGACTGCCTTCTTTTCATATTTCTAGAAAATTAAAATCTTTTAGTACTCGTCAACTTATTTATTTAGTAAATAGTTTAAACATGTTTCCATAATTTATTGTTTTATTTTCAAAAAAACTATGTGCTTTAATAGTAATATGTAATTTCAGAACACAATTTTATAAATTTCAAGAGTTTTCAATAAAAAATTCAAAAAATATCGTTAGATCGCCCAAGTTCAATTTAACATTTTTACAAAAATGTTATTCCGTCAACATTAATACTAACTTTGGTAACAAGTTAATATTATTATATTTCAATCTTTTTCAAGCAAAATTGGTAAAATATTATAAATTCTATATACGTGTGTTTTATTGTGACCACTTCTTCGCTTAAAATAAAATTGTACAAAAAACTCCATCACCGCTTATCCAATGCTGCAATGTGCACCGCCTTGATTTTAATAGTAAAAGAGTGATTTCCATAGTGTCATACTTCGAATAGATCCTGAAAATTGAAAGTCAAAGTAAATCCTCCATGCTCCACTAAAAGACAGCTTCTGAGTTAACACGGAATTAATTTATTTGCAGGATCAACTAACACTGAAAAACTGACCCTCAAAGCCGTATCGGATGAATGATCTTAATGAATATTGTCTTTTTGAAAAGAAAGGATTACAAATTTCAAACAAAATTATCACTTGTTTTTGTGGGTAAGCACTTCATTTCATAGAGTATGGAAGCATTTCAAAAACTCTTAAACAGGAACACTCGTATTTTTTCTATTTTTTAATCTACAAAGAGAATTTCATCAATGACATAAAGAGTGCTGCAACGCATTTATAAAATATTTTTTTATTGAGAACAGTTGAGAGCTGGAGTTCAGATCATGGCGGAAAATGTTTGTTCCATTGTTCCCATATGTACTTTGTATTTAATTTTAATATGTGTATGTGTATTATGGATCAGAGAGACCCAGTTTCACGGCCTATTAAATGGAACTTAAGGATAGCATAGGAGACTTGAGTGTGTCACTTATTCAATTATGTGTGCCCTGTGAAACTGAGTCTCAACTTCATATTATGATATACGACAAAATAGAAGAGAAGATTAAGTGAAATGAATTATCAAATCCGTCGGGTATATTTACATATTTTTTTAAACTACATTTTATGAAAGTGTATTTACTTAAAACTGTAAAAAGCAATTCTATTCTAAACCAAGCGCGAATATAACAACAGTTTAACTATTGTGTTAATTAAAAAATAAATGCATTTTTTTTGTATCAAAGACAACAACGAATAAATCTATTGCAAACCATTAAGAATAAAAATATTGAAACTAATTTAAAAACAATTGAAGTTGTTCGTTGTTACATTTTGTTTGTATAAAAGACTATCACTTTACCCAAGTCTCTTCTGTCTGGCTTCTTTGCGCCCGTATGACAGTGGTAATGTAAACCTTGTTACGATTCCTTCTGGCCCGAAAACATTTGAAGGAATGTTGTCCAAGGAATCAGACAACGACCGAGAGTCCGATTGATCTTGCAGACTTTTTTTGTGTTAGATTGATACAATTTACCACGTACGTTACATAAAGTCAGCATTCGCAGTTCATTCGTAAAAAAGAGTAAACAAAAAAAGAAACAATAAAAGAAACCAAATGAGACAAGGTAAACATAAATTTTAATGATCACTTTAAGGATAAACAGTAGCATAATATTATGAACAACGAAACTGACTTGATGGAATGAATAAACAAGAAAATTCATAAGGATTTTACGATAAAACAAATGAATATGAGGACAGGTGATCCATTGTTAACCATTTAAAAAAAAAGGAACAAAGACTTAATAATACTCCTTTTACTGTACAAATCGCCTGTGCTATTGGCAGTGAATGATATGCGTTTTGTGTGCACATATGCTGGTGAACGGGCATTCAAACTGATCAATGATTCTTTTTATAGAAATGGGTATGAGTTTTTCATATTTTGGCAGACTTCATTGGAATTGAAGAGAATATCTCCCTGCAGTTTTGTTGATAACAGCATTGCTGTAGTATGTACTTTTTTTTATTAAAACACGTTTGGGGCCTTAACAGGAATTTCTTTTTTACTTTTATACCTACGTATGAATACAAACCAGATCGCATCTCTGTTTTGCATTTTTTGATAAATAATTTGATCGATAAATAGATTTATTTGAATTCTTTTAGTAGATAACTATTATTTTAATCGAATTAGATTCAAATTAAAATTCTTTAAAGTTTAAATAATAGAAACTATGAGTTAAAAATCAAAGGAAAATAGATTAGTAATAGAGAAGAAATTAGTTTAGAGAATTACAGCTTATAGGAGAAACATGTGAATGAATTCGTCCATAATTCGGATACACTTAACAGTTCCACCTGGTCAAAGTCTTTAAAAACTCTTGTGAAATTTAGTAAATTATTTTTAATAAAATATCTTTCATACTAACGAAACGTAGGTGGTTAAGTTCTATATTAAGAATTAACGTTCGCCTTTAGGAAAAGGACATCAGTATAGTAAAATCGGAGCCCTGCGTATATATTTTCTTTGCTACGGGATATTATAAATTGTTTGTGTGTTTCAACGAAAAATCTTCTCCTAAATTTTTCCGCTTAATTCAAGGTTTTCCATTTTAGTGTCTTCTTGTGTGAGTTTTGATGGTAAAATTTGATATAAAACATTTTAAAACATTAATTCAACATTAAGCTATGGGTTTTTGAAGATATGGTTTTACATGGTTTTTTGTATAAGCATGCTTTAAAAACAACAAAATACCAACCCACACAAATTAAACATTACTCCCCTAAATACAATATCCAACCTTATTCCCCAATAAACAAAATAATAAACACATATTTTTATTTGACTCTACGAAATCACTAGTAGAGTAGTTATATTTATGTACATATGTACATAATAGTTACTGAATTAAAAATCAAAAGTGTCCTTATGAAAATGAAAAGTGCACAATTAATAAATGATTTCATCTGTTGATCTATTGATATATCCACAAAATGTAAATGAAATCTGAATAATGTGATGTCTAAGAAATGTTCTACCAAAACCAAACACATATTATTCTACTTACCTTAGACTGAGATCGGGCGAAGCACAACGAACTGCAACGCTGGGTATTTGTGGAACTAATCTCATAGCACAAGCAACTTGATTTCGCCACAGTCTCAGATATAAATCTTTTTGGCCCTCTGTTGGGACCTTTTTGGTTGGTGCTGAGCTTCTTAAAAGTGATGCTCTGTTGTCACTCACTGGCCTATTAAAAAAAAAAGAAAAACAGTAAATAATATTTATGATAAAAAAGTAATAAAGTAACGACTAACGTTGGGTCAATGACACTGTAAAGAGTTGTTACTCGAGAATAGCATATTGGCCATGCCTGAGCTACCGTAGATGGGCATTGCTGCAAGATGCGATGTCTTTCCATGAAACCAAACAAACATACAGCCCATGGATCAAACTGTTGTTGATGGGGATTGCTGGCCTGAGACAGGTTCAATGTTGATGTTGAAGATTTTGACGATTCTTGGGAAAATAAGAAAATTTAAAATACGTTTTCTTAAATTGTTTATTGTATCTTATTTATTATTTACCATCAGTTCCTGCTAGCCATGCACCGCTAGAGCGTTCAGCAATCCACTGCAAATCAATTGCATTTGCATTGAGAATGGCAGTCTTTTCTGCTTGTGGCAAGTGTGGTAAGCATTTCTCCAAGACCTGTTGTCAATATATTCTAAATTATTTATGATCTATATATATAAGCATATTTTGTAAACAATGAGAACTTTTTATAGAGAACACCTATAAAAAAGTAAAGACACAAAACGTAAACAAGGTAAACGAAGACGGTCGGCTTATAGAGTGTGAAGGCTGTCAGGAAAATCTTGCGCTAATGGTTTGACTTCACTGCGGATGAGCCGTCGATGGGTGTGTTGGCTCTTCTGAAAGCCGTGCCAATGGTTTAGAGAAACAGTCAGGCAATATTCAATTCGTAGGCAATATACACTTCATACGCGTGAACTTTTCATGTGTGTCGTTCTTGGCCATCACAATAGATATTATGATGCGGGAATTCATCGATGATGCAGAGTCGAGACGTCTAAAAGGTACATATTAATGAGCAAATTCAAGTCATCAAGCGAGAAGTAGAGATAGACGTAGTGCTTATAAAGTGCGATTACTTCATTGCCTTTGAAACTTGGATGACTAAAGACGACCCGATTTATATGTATACGTTATTTGTCAGGAGACATATATCATCCGCATGGTCTTAATGGCTTTGGAACAGCTTTGAAACGGTCTCTTTTGTCCTGCCTCTGTGCTGTACCATCGCTGGTCGTCAATTAATCGTCGTGTATCACCAGCAGAAAAAGAATCGGCGACAGAACATCCCCTTATCTCACACCCTGTCACACTTCAAAAGAGTGGGAAAGCTGACTATTGTTCAAAACAAAACACATTAAGTTGTTGTAGGACTCTTTTTTTGGGGAAATTCCTCTATCAAGAAGTGATTTCCAAATATATTCACGATTAACTCGGCCAAGGGCCTTTCAAAGTATTCGAATATGACGAAAAGTGGTAGTTGAAGTTCTGCAGACTGCTCAAAAACGATACGCAGGGTGTTGATATGGTCGACACACGATTTATCACTGCGGAAGCCAGCCTGATGCCTCGATATAATCGCGATATAAAGCTTTATCCAAATTGTTTTGAAAAAAAAACGGAAAAATTGTTTCTTCTTTAGGTCAACTTTTCATTTTGGCAACTTAACAATCCTTCTATCGTTTCTTAAACAGTAAGTATCAAAGGATAAAATATACGAGCCGTCGAACTGAATCAAACCTCAAACTTAGTTTCTTTAAGAAACTTGATTATTTGGAATACTTTAGGAGAGATATTCTAATCTCTTTTATCTGTTGATTTCCCAGATGCATTTTATGCGGAATAAGAAAGCGAACAGACAGTTTTGCCATAGTCTGAAAGGCAATTCTACCGAACAAAAATCTACTTTTGGTTATTTACGGAATTATTGAAGGAAACTTCTTTTCAATACAAAACGGGCATTTTATTAAATTGCTTAAAGAAAAGCCAGAACAATTTGATTTATTTCTGAGCCATATTTCGATGAACTGAAAAGAGGAGGAGAAATATCATGAAACACTTCAGAAGTACTCCTACTTCGTTAAGTAGGAAAATATTGTACAAGCTTCAATTTAATTTGGATTTTAAAATTTGTTTTTAGCTTAAAAACTATAATAAACCCAAAAATTTATTTTTATGAGAATTTTTTAAAGAATGTGAACATACCTGTGGCAAGCATTTATCAATCACATCAATTACTGGTGGCTCAGTTTCTGGTATTCCTAAGGCTTTCATCAGATTTTTCACTTCCTTCAAAATAATTGCGCCAAGTTTTCTTAAAAATGGCCTACAATTACAAAGCAGTACTAATGCAAATCCTTCAACAAAATGCAATGTTGTTATCAAAGGAACTTCGTTCTTTTTTGTGCTTTCAGCTAAATTTATCACAGTTGTCTGAGTGATGCTCGATACACCACTTGAAGTTATTGTTGAAGCTCCACTCGAAGTTGTATTTACTCCAGTACTTTTAATATTACTTGCACTTGAAATTTGACTATTAGTTGTCTCCTTCCCACTTGTCGGATTCAATGCTGTAACAGTGGTGGGTGTTTTGATATTATTATTTCCTGTTGCGGCATTTGAATTTGCAATGCCACAACGCCAAATATTTAAGAAAACATACAACATTCTTGTGCAGTTTTCTAATAATTGTGGAAATGTGTCAAGAACGTCACGTACTAAAAATTGCGTATATCCATGCACCACATCCTGCCTCCAGTCGGGAAAGTCAATTACTAAAGTCTGTAAAGACTGATGAGTCAGCATACGAAGTTCTTCGTCCATATGAACGGTTAGCCGAGAGAGTAAATCCACAAGTTCTTGAGCGGTCATGGTATCGGGAATGAGGCGTGGTACAGCCGCAACACAAGTGCGGAATAAATCAATGCGAGGTTTACGTTCACCAGTCAACATTTCGTCAGGTTCTTTATTTTGATTTTGTGTATTGGTCATCATCAATGGTCGTCCTAGGTGTACATCTAAGGCTCGTAAAATGTCAACAAATACACGCCGGACATGAGGGAAATATGTGGACATGCCAATACTTCGAGCCGTATCGTCAGTAAGCATTTTATTGATATAAGTTTTCTTCACACGTAAGGTGTTACCTGATGGAAGCACACCCACAGTTCTTGGCATTGGGGGTTCTCCATCTTTCTGTTGCAAAGAATCCGCAACAACCAAAAATGCTCTCAGCCCAATGCTCATTCGTTCCGGGGTCAATATAAGCTGGAAAATTCTCAAAATTATTTTCAAATCAAATTCATTAAAAAAAACCTTACTTTAATTGAACGGCCAACGCAGAGCAAATCATAAACAATCTCACGCATTGCAAAATCTAGCCGTTCTTGAGCAATGAACTGAATGATTTTTACGAATATATTTAGCGGAGTATCTCGTGGTATAACGCCCTTCGACCCTCTGAAAAGAAAATTTTATAATTAACTACAGTTATTATTGTGCGCTGCGAATGGGAACTTACTTTGGAAATAGCGAATTTACTATGCTCTGTAGTCGAGAATGTGTTGCAGAATTCGATTCACATTTTATGCGTATCATGTAGACCCACAAAAGACGATATAGAGATTCTAGAGCAACACGACTCATCTTTGAATCACGATTTTTTAAATTACTTAAGCACATCGCTAGAAAATAATGCCAATTTGTAAGGAAAAATGTTTTCTGAGATACACAAAGCAGGCATGTAACTAATGGAAAGAGAGCCAAACGATGTTTTGATTTCGTCGATGCATCCAGCGTCTGTGTGTACAATAGCTCAACGAAGTTTTTAACACATGGAACATTTACTTCGTTTTTGACGGCCTGAAAACAAAAAAGAATAATAGTTTATATGATTTGAATTTAAAAATATTCATTCCAAATAATGTTTTCAATTTTTTAAGATTACTTAAGGCTGAAATTCACCTTTACTACCTTTTAATTTGGTATAGTATAAAAATGTATCTACAAATAATAATGGAACCCCAAAAGGTAATAGAAATACTTCTTATTCAAGGAAAGTTATTTTGGCCAATGAAGCACGTTCTAAGATTGGAGGACAAAAGAGTATGAAGCGAGCAGCTTTAATGTTTTGGACATGAACAGCCATCCTTAAGTGACAGTTTAAGATTATCAGCAGCAAAGATGGAGGAAACACTTCTCTGAACCTATTTAATGACTTCCAGAATTCGAATTTCAGAATGGGTCACATCCGTAGGCCTTCTAGGGTCGTTGAGACCAGCAAGAGTAGAGATAAAATACATATGTGATTCACCTTGTCGGAGTAGTTGATCCCGTGTCGAACACATTGCGAATATTTCTTGAAAAATTGGCAGATCAATCGCCTCTATAATTATTCATAGATTAGATTAGAAGGAGTGATACCTCACACGGATATGAATGGATCCATTATGCTCCCCAGGAATAGGATGAGTAAAAGGAGGGATTTGGTGGAAGTTTTGGGAATGGGGTGCCTCCCTAAAACTTTCTGTGTTCAGGGTGTTCCTTAGTGGCAAAACAGCAACGTCGCCGAGTTCGTCGAAAAAATATTCTGCGAGGACGATTTTCTTGTCCTGGCTGGGCTGGGGCATTCACAGAGGAAGTATTATGAGCGTGAGAGATGTTGTTCTTGTTAGCGACCTTGTTCTAGCTAGCTTACAGTTTTTCTCGGTTCAAGTAATGAACCGAGCACGTTGTCCCGGGACTTAATGAAGGGGATTGAATTTGTTTCGCCGAGCAATCCCATGTAACTATGGTAACGATCAACCAGTCTTGACTTCGTGACAATTGACGAAATGACTCTGATTGCCGCCTGGCTACGTATGAAGATGTCAATAATTTTGTTCGTTTATATTGCGGGCTCGCAAACTGCAAGCATTTCAGTTTGGAAAACAGAAAAAGTTTAGGAGCTTCAATGATCTATTTATTAGTCGATTGTCTGAGCAGATGCCTCTCCCAGCACTCCAGCATTGGTTTTGGATGCGCCACATATAAGGAATTACGTTAAATTCTCTTAATTCTTTTTTTGAAAGTAAAGTGACCTGTCTGGAGTCAAATCCTAGCCTTTGCAAAACTTAACCAAAAATATTTTTTCAACAGTACCTACTAACTCTTGCGAGGAAGTAATAAATCACCTTAAAGTATTTTCGGTCATTATTATATTTACTGAGACAGTATACACATTTAATTCAAATATATTACAAGATTCTTACCGCAGCAACAGGAACTAGAATTTCAACGAAAAGTCCAGCCAATGCATGTTTAATATCTTTCTCTTTGACTTCTAAAAAGTATTGCCCACATTCGTGCATAAACTGAAATGAAGCTTCAAATTCCTCTATAGGTACCATCTAAAAATTAGAAAACTTTTCTTTAGTATATTCCCTTAATATAAATGATCTACTTGTTCTTTTTACCTTCACCCGAAAAAACTTCATGCCCATCAAAAGACTTATAACACTTTGTGTTGTATGCGGACTTGGTTCTTTAGTTCGAAGCTCTTTCAATTCACTCATAAATCGTTTGCGCACCGAAGCGAATCGACTCTGGGCTAAAGCACCAATCACTTCTGCATAAAGATCTGCTATCATGTGAATATTGTTTGCATTGGGATTATTTTGAAGACCATCTTTATATTTAAAATGTTTAAATGCTAGATTTTCTATATTTCTTATAATATCCTCGTGACCAGGATGTACGGGGAGTTGTTTAAGTATCTCAATTAATGCTAAGCAAAATATAAACTCCACGGCAGCTTCACGACGTTGAAGTTGAAAGTCCATGTCGATAACCGGCTTCGGAGCTGTGCTCTTTTCCATTCGCTTGAGATCATTTTTTATTTCAGCATCGGACAACTGACGTCTGTGCCAAGCGAGTATTGTATGCAAAAGCGATGGCAAACAATGTTCAGCCACTGATCCAAGCGCAGATAATAATTGATCGAATTGCTGATCTTCTCCTCGTTGCAATAATTTAGCTAGATTTTTGTCTGCAGTCTCTAGCATTACCAATTCGATTTTCTTTTCAGCTTGAACTGTGAAATCTGTAAAGAGATTTCTCATAACAATTTCACCTGGCCTCAATGCCATGTCGCCGCTTGTTTGTGATTCGGTGGAATTAAAGGAAATTGTATTAATAATAGATATGCGGGATGGTGCTCCCCAAGGAAGTAACGAATGACGTGTGGACGTTGGCACTTGTCGTATAATTTCTGTAACATTGGGCAATATATGAGATTCGGCAAATGATGCATCGGCTGTGCTTGTAGCAGCAGCTGCAAATGTTGAGTCTGTCGAGGAGTTATGCGTGCCTCCTTTTGTCAATGGTTTGGGATTTGGTGTACTTTCAATTAAGTTTGTTGAATTTCTATTTGATGGGGATCCTTGAAGGTTTTCAATATTTCCAGATGTGTTTTGTTGGCCTCCATCTTCTAATGGGTGGATTTGGGCTTCCCTTAAACTGTCATTGGAAATGTCATATTCTGAAAAAAGCAAAAAATAAAAATCAATAAGCAATTTGAATTTAATTTAAAAAAATACTCTTTATTTTTGGTGTTTGGTTAAATATCCCCTAAGATAGTTCAAGAAAGATCCTAACGGCCGCAAAATCATGTAAAATATTGATGGATTGAAAGCATTGCTGCCAACGAAATCAAAACCTTACTTTTTTACGGCTCGTTTTCAGAATTCCTTATACTGACTAGAGTATTTTTTTTTAATTTCTTGCATTTAAAATTTGAACAGGAACTTATGAAACATTTCGAGAAAAGACAACAAGCAATAAACATAATAAAAAACACAACAAGCTGAGCTCAACTCGAAAATCAATATAAATTTGCATTGAACTTGTACACTCGTTTAACGGTCTTGTCAATTTCATATATCAAATTAATTGAATTAGTTTGATTTAAAAGAATTAAAAGCTTATAAGTGAATCACATAACGAACATTTAAAAATTCATATCAAACTACTAATTACAAACGAAAAACAACTGTTAATTGTACATATTCTAGAACTACAATTTAAGTAAATTAAAATTATTTGTTTATTTCTTATTCTCGCGCGACTGCAGTCTAGTGCAGTTATATTGTTGAATAAGCAATTTGCAAAGGGGTTGAAAAAAAAAGAAATGCTATTTAAACGCCTATAGAATAGTTGAAGTACATAATATTTGAATAATACTAATTATAATTTTGCAGGAAAGTATAGGAAGCAAAAAATAAGTAGACACAAAAACGCAATGAAACAGCCGACAGCGTGGGAATATTTGTATGCATAGACTTGGGATTTTAAATATGCGTAGGTTTTCAGTTTCTAACGGATTGTCATAATAAATTGTATGATACATTGTAACTAAAGTTGAATCGTTGAATGGAAGAACATAACCACCATTGCGAAAAAAAAAAATAGAAAAAACATGAAGGTGTTTTTAGTTAAATATTTCCTTCAAAAAAGAATTTTTTTTCAACTATTCAGTCATTAACAATCCCTAATGTGTATTATCATACCAAAGCCAGTAATGAAGTGATATCTGCTTTGCTTAAGAGTATAATTTACACTTTTTTTTTTCCACCTACCAATTAAATTGCAAGAAACAGGGTTTCTTGATTCGACTTTACTGAATACAGGTTTACAGAAATGAAAGAATAATTTAATTTTTTTTTTTTTGTAAATTCAGATTTCAGGACGATTTTTTTAAAACTAGTTTTATGTCAGACATATGTATGTATGTACAACACACATTTTGACAGGTTTTATTGGCTCCAAAAATGCGAAATGACTGACACCGCTCTAGAAATTGAAATTTTTAATCACTTTTAAAATTTATCACCGGATTTAATAGAAAGATTTTCCGATTCTTGTGATTTCTTCCTAATTTGAAATCATTCAAGTTTCTAAGTGAAAATTTCAAATTTTTGAATGTTAAAAATTGTATAAATATAACGTTCGGGGGCACAATAAGACTTTTGGAAACATTTTTGTGGGGCATAGCACAAATAAGTTTGGGAAACTCTGTTCTACAGCTTGATTAAATCTGACCAACCCTTCCCAACTGGAAAGTGGAGGCCCAAATCAAAGGACTCTTTAATTTCTACACGATCAATATCCGGATCAACACTACTTAATCGGAATTTGTCTGTTTTAGGAGACCCTCATCGGGCAGAGGCATTCGCACCGCAGAAAAGGGCAGAAACATTTTTCTGAAACTCCCAAACGGAGAAGCTATGTTAAGCTGCTAAACGGAACGTGAAGTATATGGATATCCACTTCAATAAGTAGCTTAGGTTCAACTCGTATTCAAGAAGTGTGCTCAAAAGAGCTATCTGAGCCTTCAACCGTCTACACTCTGTGATTAGGAGATAACCGTCTAGGTTAACAGACGAAAATACTGATGTACACAAGCAACTCTTGCGGCCTGTCAAAAGCTATTGCTTCCCAGTCTGGCTTTAGGACAGACATGAAAGAACTTCATTCCCTTCGAGTTGTGGTTTTTGTGGTGTCTGGGCCCACAACGGTAAGTATGGAACATTTTCAATCAATCTTAACTACAAAAATTGAAGGCAAATGACAGAACATTTAAGAGGCTGCAAATTGGATTTTATTGCTCCTCAATGTTTAAAGCACTAATAATTGTAACATATCAGACCTTTGATGATATGTATTTCATAAGGGCATACTTTAGTTGCAGAGGGCTTTGCTCCTCAATTGCTTTCTTAGTCTTCATTAAATCTCATCGCTGGTATTATGTTCTGAGTTGTTGCTCTCGGCAGACAAAGTCTCTAATTACTTCGAAATTATAGCTGTTTGTAGTCACGTTGGGTCTTATATGTCGGGGTTGGGGATGCTTTGTTGTTGACAGCATTAACTCGGTTTTGCCTTTTTATATTAACCATTATTAAACCCATCTTCTTGGCTTGACTATAAGTACTCATAAAAGCGCCACTAGCGCTTTGTTCTTCCAAATATGTCAATCTCGTCAGCGTTTGCGAATAATTGGTCGGAATTTTGAAAGATTGTGCCTTTAGTGTTGGCAAGTGTTTCGCTTAGCAAATCTTTTTGAGTATTTTTAAAATAAAAAATTGCTTAACCTAACTCTACCTTATCTTCCTTGTGTTATATAGCCAGTTCACGTTTTTGAGATTAAAGAGACATCTGTATTCTCAGAAATTTGAATAAGTTCTCTTAGATTAAATTTTTGTCCTAGAAAACCGACTGATTATCTTTGGAATCGCTTTTCTGAATTCCATTAGAACGTTGCCATAATGGTTCAAACGATTCTGGATTATCTACCAATCGAAAACGCCATAAGTTTTATACGAATAAGAAGCATGGGAAACTGCTTACTTCGACCAAATATTATATAAACATTTAGATAAGAGGAATGTTCCTCAGGTTTTCCATAAAAAGTTCAGAATACCTAACCCAGATATCGCGAAAGAACGTTTCTAGAAAACATTAAGTCATCAATCATGTGACGCAAAGTGTATAAATTGTGTGTATAGAAAAGAGCTGGGAGAGCAAGACAATGGAATGAACAAAACTTTGGAAAATAGGTAAATGCATAAAAATGTCTAATTAATTAATTTTTGTAAACATTTTTTTTGGCAAAAATTTAATGTGTGTGAAGCAATGGAAAGTGGGAGGTGTGCTTGATATACATAGTTATGAACTTATGTGGGTGTCTTGATTTGTTTTCAAAACAAAAGAAATTCAATAAATTTTCAAGAAAATACGAAATCAAATTGGGAAATATATAAAATATAATGGAACTCTTTCCTCAAAGCACTTAAATACTTGATTTGGAATGCAAACAATTATAAATGTACCTTTCATTTCTTCGATATGAAGTTCGTCCATATTAGTTTCAATATTTTCCATTTTCTTTTTGTTTAATAAAAACCACAAAAACTAAAATTTATTTTAACAAAAATGAAAATATTTCTGTCGGAATATCGGAATGCAAACCGCAGCCATATTTTTTTTTTTTTTTTGTGCTACAAACTGACATTTGTCATCGCTGTCATTATTGATCAGCTGTTTATTTATAAATAAAAACTGTGTTTTTAATGCTAATTTCAGAACGAGTTTTTAAATGAAAAAAGAATTTAAATAAATATGGAATGTCTTTAAACATATTTCACATACTATAAAGAGTTATTTTCTTTTTGGTTTTTAAGGATTTAACAATGATAGATTTATAAATTTATTAATTGAAAATTTATGAAAACGTAAACAAAGCACCTGTTGATAATAATAACCAGGGATGGTATTTGAAATTATATGCCAAATGTCATTTTTGAAGGGTGTTGGTCTTTCAGATCTGTTTCCTTTAAATTTTTAAGACAGCGGAAAAGTAAATGGCCACGTTCAAACACGTAACTAGCCCTGAGACCACACGGGCAAGCACTGGCAAGCAAGTTGGCTACATACCTGCTTGTCTAAAGGCCTAACTACATTAGTCCCCTTTCACACGAAGAAACAAGTTGCTGGAGATTTTTTGACGTTTTCTTTTAATCTCCTTAAAAATCTCTTGTACCTTTCACACAAGGAAACAAATCTCCAGGCAATTTTTGAAATTTCCTTTGAAAGTCTATTGGTTGAACACACCTAAACCTAGATGTGAAAGGAAATGTCAAAAAATCTCCTCAAATCCTCGACCGGGGAGATTCTGTTCGCCCCTCTTTCCTCCTGCCCTTCTCACCCAGGAACTAAAAGTTGCTGGCAACTCAGTTTCCTCGTGTGAAAGGGCACTTACTTTCACTTTGATACAAAATTGCAAAGTGAAAAATACAAATATATGCTAGCGACACCTTCCTGCAGAAAAGGGTATGAATTTTGAGTTGAGCTGAATGCATTCTAACACGGAATAGGCTAGTTCAGTAACTATTATCGATGTGAGGGATATATATGGGTCAGTTTATTACCTGTTTATTTAGATGTACATGCCGATTACAGAATCCAACGAATGAGCTGCGGATGGAATCTGACATATTTTTGACATTTGGCTCTAAGTAAAAATGTCAAAATTGAGTCTGATTCCCTCCGCAATTCATTCGTCGGATTCTGTAATCGCGGTGGTAGTTGTGTTTCACTTTTCTGCAAAAGTAAAAGTTAGGAACTCTCTAACTTTTACTTTTGTAAAACTTGAGATAAAAGATAGGATTGAGTAGTTTATTGAAAAAAGAGAAAAACTTGTTTCACTTTTGTACAAAAGTGAATTGAATGTAGGCCTTTATTCGTAATTTGGATTCCACTTTCCTCCCTTTTGCTTTCCACTTGCATTCCACTTGCTTGTCTCCCAACTTGCTTCTCAACTTGCTTCACTACTGACTTCAAAAATTCCATGCCAGTTGATGAACAAGTTGCTTGGGTTTGTATGTGTTACCCCGAGGCCACATGAGCAAGTACTTGCAAGCAAGTTGCAATACATACACATTTGTTTACTAACACAAACAAACCCAAGCAACTTGCTTATCAACTGGCATGCAAGTTTTGAAGCCAGTAGTGAAGCAAGTTGAGAAGCAAGTTGGGAGACAAGCAAGTGGAATGCAAGTGGAAAGCAAGTGGGAGGCAAGTGGAATGCAAATTACGAATTCGACAGGCAGTGTATGTAGCCAACTTGCTTGCAAGTACTTGCTCGTGTGGCCTCAGGGTTAGTGAACAAAAGTGAGTGTAGTGCAACTTGCTTGCCAGTACTTGTCCGTGTGGCCTCAGGGTAAAGTGATCTGGATAGGTTTGTGTTGTTGTAATCCCTTGTTAAAATACAGCTGATGACGAAAAGCTGTTGGCAGAAAAGAGATCCCAAGCTATCCTAAAAATTTTAGGATACAAAGCTATTCTATGAGAAATGTCAACAACAGCTGACTGGCATCCAGATATATGGATACAAAGCTATCCTAGATAGGCTATGTCGGCAATTACATTGCCCGATTTTTCCAGTACGATTTTCCCAAAATCGCGTGAAATGTTTACATGAAACCATATGAAACGATCTTTCCAGTCAGATTTCTGTACCTGTCCTCTTCATACTTTACTGCTGACTTTTTTTTTTTGTCATAAAACGAATCTACTGCCTATCAAATACTTTATTAGTTTCACGAAAAAAAATTAAAATTCAAAAAAATTAAAGAGACAAATAATTTCATCATAATTGTTTTGTTATTTCTCCTGAAACCCACCTTTTTGTGCCTTGCATATGAGCCATATAGCAAACTGAAAATTGCAAATGGTCATGAATTCTGACATTATTCTTCAAATGAGTAATTTGCTTTGGTCGTCGAATGACGTGAATTTCCATAAGAATAAACCAGTAAAAATGGTCAAATTTGAGCGAATTTTGTCATTCGTGGCAACGCCGGTAAACACACACTGAGAGAATTAACATCGGAACGCGGCCAATGGATAGGCTATCTAGGAGCCTGTTTAGATTGGGAAAATTGAGCTCGGACTCGTGAGTCTCATCGTGTCTACATTAGAAAATTTGAGGCGCCTCAAAACACATAGAAACAAAAACAACTGCAATGTTTTGCCCATTGAAACAACAACAAATGAGACTGATCATGAGTCAGATGTTTATGTTTTCTTCTTGCCTCATGACATCCCTGACCCCCCACTTCTCTTGTCCAGAAACCGCCGTGAGACCGGTCTCAGCCTTCCCAATCTAAACAGCGTCAATGAGACTCATGAGTCGGATGTTTATGTTTTCTTATGCCTCACGACATCCCTGACCCCCACTTCTCTTGTCCAGAAACCGCCCTGAGACCGGTCTCAGCCTTCCCAATCTAACCCAAGGGGCACGCTAAGTTTTTGATAAGTTGTGGTGACTTCTGAGTATCATAGTGACGGTCGCATTTGTTAAAAAAGAACTAGTCACTGGAACACCACTGTAACCAAAAAAGCGCAGGGGTGGTCCTATTGTGCAACTAAATTCAAGTTACTTTGTAGTTACACGTAACACTTGTGTAATCAATGTAATACTACGTTTTCATTAGAGTCGAAATGAGGTAATTTCGCAAATTACCCAAAAAGTGTTTTCATCTAACTTTTGCTAATTTCGTTTGACAACCCTGGTCAAACATATGAATTTACTTTGACAATTTGACTTCTAGTTTAAATTAATAAATCAAAAATGCAAATTATAAAATTAAAAATTTAAAAATTGCAAAAGGAAAAACGCAGAAATCCTGGACGAAAAGTATGTTAACGTTAACACTTTTGTTATAATTAAAAATAAATGATTATAGCTCTGAAATAATTTGCAGCCAGAAGAATTTGTCAACAAAATCGGAACCCATGAAGAAATCTGTTGGAACGAGAAGAGTTCAACAATTTTAGCTATGCTGGTGGTGAACATCTACGTGTCGAAACACGAGGCTGATAAAGTAAGACACCTGTGGAAGTGGGAAAAGATGATACCCATCAATTATGCTGTCGAGTTTTAAAATCAAGCATTCCCCGATACTGTTAAACAATTTTGTACATTATTTTGTAATTAACAAAAAACATTGAATGGTTTCGTTTTCATTAACTATTTTATTTTATTACATGATACACAGACATAATAGAAATAAACGTTTAAGCTTTCCAACAGACAAGCTTTTTACCTCTCTGCTCAGCAGTGAGTGAAGCAACTTTGTAGGAGAATGGTAGCCAGATTTATAATTTGAATGTCTTGAAAGATTCCATGACGGTGATGCATCCGCTGGGGGATTTTTGATCTCTGCTGCAGCATTCATCTCTTCACTTGGGCTTTAATTTCTTCCACATGGGCAAAATAATAGAAAACTATCAAAATACTAGTCATTTATCACTTATTTTAATTTATTTTAATTTAATTCTTGCAAACAGAATTGTTGATTTGTTTTGATTGATGTCTTGTATTTATTTCAAATTTGACATTCAATTCAAAAATTATTCGACTGATTCACAATAGTATTCAATTTAGATTTGTTTGATTGGTTTCCATCTAGTTCCCAACCTAATTTCATGCTAATTTTATTCAAATTATCTCATTTCGAAATGTGAATTTGTATGGGAAATGAGGTAATTTGGGATCTAATTTGGAAATTTTAAACGAAATTAGCTCATTTGCTCTAATGAAAACGCAGTATAAATCGTTCAAAATAAGTTTCTTTATACTGGATTCCAACAAGTTTGAAAGGTTTCAGTCAAGTTCTTATTGACTTAATAGCAACAGATCAATTTGTCTTAGGGGAGTTTATGAACACTAAACTGAAACCTACGGAAGAGTTATTGAAAAGTTTTTCGAAACTATATTTTAAGTTTTTTGACATACATAACTAGTTTCAAATAAATATTTTTCAGTTTCAGAAATGTATTTCTTATTTTAATATGTAACTAAAAATGCAGTCAGACATTTGTGATGTGACAACTGTTTTTTCCCTCTTTTATCAATTAATTGAAATATGTTATATTAAATTATTCATTTTCAAGGTTGTAAGTATTTAATTTTCACTACGCTCGCAGTTGAATCAACTAATATTCATTGCTACCCCCTTCAAAACTTGCGCGCTCGTAAAATTGATTGAATTTTAAGTTTTTTTGTTAAAAAATTAGTGCCCTTCTATTTTTTAAAAGATTTTTTTGTGGAAATTATTATCAAATATTAAAATATTATTACATTTTATAAATTCTGAAAGTCATCATGGTTTAAATATATTAAATTAAAAAAACAATTATAAACATCTAATTTCTTGTTTTTTTAAAGACAGTAACATTTATTTCAGAAAAAAAATATGGCTGATAGAAAGTTTCCTTTCTATAACCCCATAGCAACTGATCTTTAAATTCAGTTCAGGGTCGGATTTAGTGGAATGGTTCACATGAGTCAAATTCAGGATACTGATGTCAATGACGACAGCAGATAATATCACTATTAATTAATTTTTGACACAAAATAATCATTTTTGTTCCAGGACTAATGATTGTGAATAGTGTAAATTTAAGCCTAATTAGCCATGTTTTTAAGCGCATTTCTATCTTCGCTTGAAAAAAACGAAGATAAAAATGCACTTAAAGGAAAAGCTTTTATCTGCTGGGGTGTCCAAAGGAAGCAAGATAAAAAATGATTGAGATGCTTCCGTCATTTTGCCGAGATATATGAAAGTGTACAGAAATTTAAAACCGTTAAATTAGTGAAAAACCTTACTAAACTAAATAAAAGGGTGAAATTAATGTAAATATAGTGAATAGGTATGTTACATGCAATACTTTATTTGAAAAATATATATAAAAGAACATGCAATGCTGCATTAAATCCTGTAAACACGCCTATAATACGGTGTAAAAATTTTTCATGTCACAGGTAAGTTTTGTCTCATATGTTTCATAAAGTTATGCGACGTGATGGTTTTTAGGTAAATTAATTATCGTAGAATACTTTTAAACTATTGAACACTTCTTGGCGAAGATACAAAACCGACAAGATAGAAAGGGGCAACAGCGGAAAGACATCTAAAAATATTTTATTTAAAACGTTAAAAAAAACTTTGCATTATGGTTGCTAAATGGATTTGAACGCCTTGCCATCACCAACAAAAACTAATTCGTCCCTGTGCAAAAATTTTTCATCAACCTCTATTTGTTTTTTTTTTTTCCTTACTGCCTCACTCACCCTCGTTCTTTTTCTTTGCCTGCAATGATCCTAATGAAACTGTGAAGAAAGTAACATAAAGTTTAGTTCTAAAGAAGTTTCAGAAACTTCTTTGAAACATTTACGAACACAACATTAATAGAGCGTTCTTTTTCTTAACAAATCTTAGCTATTTTTAATTTGTCATACAAAAAACCTGTCGTTCACTTAAAATATTTTTTCTTTGTTATTAAGAGTTGTGTATCTGCATTATTTGTATCGTTGCAAATGATTCGCTATGATTTCGAGTTGGTTTAGGAAAAAGTTAAGTACTCAAATATTCATACAATTAGTACTTAAATATTCATATAATTAACAAATCAAATTCCCCTTATCAATATTTTTGTAAGAAATTGAATCATTAAGCCTACTAATACCTCTCTTTTCATTTAGGGAGGGGCAAAATTCCCATTATAATAACATTTGTCCAAGTCGGACTATTTATGGATAAAAATATAAATTTTAATAAAAAATATCAAAAATGAAAATCGACAATAGAAAATACTAAATTGAAAATAACTACATACATAAATAAAAATTCCAAATAAATTCCGAATCCAATAAAACAAAACAATAAAGTTTTGGAATAAATGAACGATGAACGTTAACAAAAGTTCGATTTAATGAAGAAAAAGAACGCACCTCCTTTGAAACAACATGCTTTCCCTCAGTGACTGTTCAATAACAACGAAAGTGACAGACACAGTTGTCATACTAGAGTTGCATACAAGTGCTTCAATAACTCCAGAAATCGAAAACAGTTTTGTGACCGTCTGCATGTATTTCTTGTTGCATTTAGGTTTGTTTCTGCCATTTTGTTTTCAAGCCAAACAAACAAATATTTTTTTAACATGAACCTACATTAAGGTGTCATCAATTTTCCAAAATAATGTATTAAAGGCTAAATAAAATTTAGTGACCAAAAAAATTTTACCAAACAAATTATTTCTCATCTTTGAATTAAAAGTCATAATATTATTAATTAAATAATTAAAAGTCATAATATTTTATATAAAATTATTGTTTATAAGTTTTTGAGTGGGGGCTTTTAAAGGATTAAAGAACAAATAGAAACAAAAAAAAAATGAATAGCTGCAGTAGTTACAAAAATAAAATGTGAAAATAGCAATACCTATAAAAATATAAATTTGTAAGGGTTGTTGACAAATCGGACACAATTTTTTGGTAAAATATTTTTTTAGGACATTCATATTTTACTAAGGAGATGTCTGTCATTAAAAAAATATGTTGGGAAATAGACACCCTAATATATGGTAGTTATTTTTGAAGAATCTGACAGCAAGTTACAATGTAGTTGCATTTAGGATTTTATTTAATATTTCTGTCACTTTTTCACTTTGTTACAAAAGTGTTGTATATAAGTTTTACTGAATCATAATGATTAGACACTTTAGAGTTAAGGCTCTCCCAAACCAACGCGAAATCATAGCGAATCATTCGCAAAGGCGTTTTTTTGTTGTTGTATAGCATTGTGTATCTTTCATATTTTGTATTATTGTGAATGATTTCGCGTCGTCGGCGAATGTTTCGCTTTGGTTTAGGGGAGCCTTTACTTTGAAGTAGCAAAAGATCAAAGTCGCAAAACAGTTTCGATTTTGTTTTTGAGAACGGCTTATTAAAATTAGGTTACATTGAAACACAATGGATAACTACTCAGTTACTATTAAGCCACGCCTATTTATTTTTAGTCCGACTAAATAAGAACAGTGACCTGAATATAACAAAGTTGGAACTCAAATAATTTAAAATACAATGAGAGCATTCAACAACTCTACAAAAACTTCCGAGTTATTCTTGTGAAACCAGATTTTGGAATTTCTTGTTGCAAAATTCAAATCTGTGCCCCTTGGGAAACAGCGTCTAGGATAGCTTTGTGTCCATGTGTATCTGAACGCCAGTCAGCTGTTGTTGACATTTCTCATAGGATAGCTTCATATCCTAAAATTTGTAGGCTACCTTGGGATCTCCTTTCTGCTAACAGCTGTTTCGTCATCAGCTGTGTTTTAACAAGTGATTTTCACACCAAACCCCAAAACTGGTTTTCAGCGAAAACTTTTCAAAAATTCGAAAACCATTCACACCGCACATTACACGTTTTCGTTTGACATTCCAGTTTTCTTATGACACTTCCCACCCACAATTTTCTTTTATTTTTTGTGTTCTTCCATTTGCTAAAAACTGTGATAATTTATAAAAATAGGATCCAAATGAACAATTTTACTTACAACAAACAAATATTAAGGGTATTCATGCAACAGCATAAGGTCGTCGTAAACGTAGTAAAGTTGTAAACTTCGTAAATCTGTCAAATTTTCTTTTATCAACCATAAAAGATTTTACCATAAAAGATCTTTTATAAATTGGTATTCAGGAGTTCGACATTTTATGCATTTCTGGTATGAAAATTTCGATAGCGAAATCTGTTACCAAACAGACCTAAAATCAGAATCAGCTAATCTGCTATGAATACAAATTTCGTTTGACAAATAATCAAATTGGCCAACGTTTATTTGTTATTTCTTTAACCTTTTGAAATGGAATTGTTGTATTTGCGGCACGCATAAATTTTGCAATTTGTAAATAAGAATTCAAAGTAACTAGAAGATCAAAGTGCCTCCTTTTTGTATAGTTTTTCTTAGGGCCCGTTGTTAAAACGTGGTTCAAATTTTGATCCGTGGTTCAGTTATTGTTTATGGCTAATTTTGGAGGAATTACTTAGGTTCAATGATGGTTCAAGGTTCAAGTATGCTATAGAAGCCACTCTTTTATGCCTTAAACATTGTAGAGCCGAAGTCGGTGAGTTAAATCTGCTGAACCACGAGTTAAATATTTGTTCAACTGAAGGCCAGTTGTACAAATATTTAACTCGTGGTTAAGCTATTTTAAGTCGCTGACTTTGCGGAATTAACTGAAGTTTAACGATGGTTCAGGCACTAAATTGGCTGCTTTAACATACTTGAACCTTGAACCATCGTTTAACCTGAGTAATTCCACCGAAATCAGCCAGTAAAAATGTTTGATCCGTGGCTCAAAAATTTTTACTCGCTGATTTCAAAACTTGAACGACGTTTGTACAACGGATCCTGATAGTTTCATTCAGTGATCTGTGTTTTCATTTTCAAACATTTTTTTTATTTTATTTTCTCGTTTGTTAAAATAGGGTCATGCAACAGCGTAAATCGTCGTAAACGTAGTAAAGATTTAAACTTCGTAAATCTGTCAAATTTTCCATACAAATTATGACAGAATTACGAAGTTTTAAACTTCACAACGTTTACGATGGCTTTACGCTGTTGTATGAATACCCTTAATATGTATTTCAATTTATAAATAAAATGATTCGTCGGAAAAATAGAAAACTCGTTGACCAAAATTTGTTTGCATTTATTACTTTACTTTTTTATCTTGGTTCCATTAAGTGTCCTATGCAGGTGCTTATTCTGGTTATGCTCGTATTCAGTGACGGTGCGTCAATAAGACGTTTTAGACAGTGTCTACCCTACCGTAAAGAGAGAAAAAAAAAAGAAACCTACTTGTTACAATCAAAAAAACTGTGTTTACTTACATTCATTGCATTAAGTCCCTAACACTAACATCCATAACCTATATCTCAAATGTTCAACACCTATAATCTAACGAACATAAATCATACATTCATCCCTTACTATTCACATACTCATATTTTCCAAACCTACTTTTATTTCCTTAGATAATTTGACCTCTACCAACAACCACAATCCACAAAGCAAAAAATCTCAATTCTCACACAATACAAACACTATAGCTTCGCTATGGCTCTGCCTTCTGCATCTGCTACGTGCTTCGGGAAAACCCGACTGAAAACGAAGACAGAGTCTTTCGTTCTACCTAAATTAAATGAAAATAAAATCAGCGGATTATGTTGCTCAGGTAGAATTTCTATGTGGAGCAAGTAGACAGATTCGAATCTGTCTAATTGCTTGTTTTGCTTTGAGTTTTGAAGTAAATTCGAAACTTTTTCGTTGACTGTTAAGTGAAGAGAACAACTTCTTAATTTTTTATTTTTGGAGTAGATTAATGAGAAGTGGGAAGTTGTAGGTCAACCCTAAAAAATGCAATAGGTAGGAAGGCTGGACTCTTTCGCAGATGTACACTACTGACGAAAACAAAACTAAGGGATTAATAATTCTCCCTTGTGCGTTTTGAAGAGCTGTATCTTTGGGATCATATTGAGTCGAAACAAAAAGCATTTTGAAGCTGTGTGCTTCTTCTTGTTTTGAAATTGTTTTTCAAATACATATTTATTTTAAGGTACCATTATTGCATCATTGCGACTGAGAGAAATGGTACGAGAATCAAATGTTCTACCTATTATTTTCTTTGTTTTATGAGTTTCTTGATTTTTTTTTATAAATCAATATATGTAGGTTTGCCAGTTTTGTTTGTTTGAGATTGGTGTACCTATATATAACTTTTAGTCAAACAAATGCATACTTTTGTCTTTGATCACCATTATCTCAACAAAAAATAATAAGGATGAGGATGACATATTCAAGGACAGTTTTTAAGACTTGAAAAGGTTTTCAAAATAATGTTTTTAAAACTTTATGTGGACTACGTACATATCTTGGCCCTTCAACGTTTGTTTCAAAAAAATACAAGCATTTGATAAATATACTTATCTGTGTACAATTTTTTGTAATTTGTATTCTTGTATTAAATAGGTATTTAAGTTTTGCTAATTATTAATAGAGTTCCGTATTGGTAGCCATGTTTTTTAGACACGTTCGTGAAGTCTTGTGTGAAGTTTAACGTTTGATTTCAAAGAAAAATAAAAAAAAATATTTGTTGACAGTTTTTATTTTTGACTGGATAAGATGGAAAATAATGAATTTAGTTTATAACTGTCTACCCAGTTCGTTCGAGTGCCGCACGTCACTGCTCGTATTAATTGAAAGACTCTTTGCCGTCATCTGGGAGCGAACCATGAACCTTTGCAATTCAGAGGCCGATGCATTACACACCGCGCTACTGAACCCACATGTTCTGCTCAATCCAAATGCAGGTTTCGTTGTTTATCAATTATTGTAACAGCGACTACCACTTTTATAAACATACACAAGCTTCCCATATTTCAGTTGGTTTATTTCTTTTCTCCCCGTGCAACAGGACATATTCGCGTCGTAAGCGACTGTTTCGCGTTGGTTTTGGGGAGCCTTAAGGTTTTCCCAAACCAACGCGAAATCATAGCGAATCATTCGCAAAGGCGTTTTTTTGTTGTTGTTTAGCATTGTGTATCTTTCATATTTTGTATTATTGTGAATGATTTCGCGACGTTGACGAATGTTTCGCGTTGGTTCGGGAGAGCCTTTAAAGGATCTCCCAAACCAACACGAAATCATAGCGAATCATTCGTTATGATTTCACGTTGGTTTGGGAGCGAATAATTCGCTATGATCTCCCAAACCAACGTGAAATCATAGCGAATCATTCGCTTCCAAACCATCCCGAAATCATAGCGAATGATTCGCTTTGATTTCGCGTTTCCTCACATTTCTCCATAGAGTTTTGAAAATTCAGTATACAATTCTTTTAAAAATCTCAATGAAATCTTGTATCGATGCGGTCTCTTTTTGATGAACGGACTTATTTTTATATTTCTCCATACATTTTTGAAATTTCCTTTGAAAGTCTATTGGTTGAACACACCTAAACCTAGATGTGAAAGAAAATGTCAAAAAACCTCCTCAAATCCTCAACTGGGGAGATTCTGTTCGCCCCTCTTTCCTCCTGCCCTTCTCACCCAGGAACTAAAAGTTGCTGGCAACTCAGTTTCCTCGTGTGAAAGGGCACTAAGCTCACACCAAGGAGAAACCTGAAACGCATAGATTAGAAATTTTACCCTTGCTCTGTTTGATGACTAGTGGGTGCAAGGCCTTAATAGGGTAATTCATCAAAGGAAATATTTCTTCAGG
This sequence comes from Dasysyrphus tricinctus, assembly GCA_963921185.1. NCBI lineage: Eukaryota > Metazoa > Arthropoda > Insecta > Diptera > Syrphidae > Dasysyrphus > Dasysyrphus tricinctus. The sequence continues at coordinate 188,947,590 of OY992532.1, read as the reverse complement.
CTTTTAACACTACTAATATATATGTCAATTGAAAACGTCAAATTTTTGACAAACGAAAAACAAATTTTAAAAACTCTCCTGTATTGACCTAAAATCCGCAATAGATTCGTTTAATTTTCATAAAATCAAAACACTTTATTTTCTATAAACAAGGTATACAATTATATTTGTATTACTTGAAACCAGCAAAAAATTCAATGTTTTCATTTAATAGTGATATGATAAGTATAATTACAATTTTTGCTTCTAATGAATTGGGAAGGATTTTTATTTTGGTTTTGTTTCCTAACTACAATTTTTTTTGATAAAATATTTTAAACTTATCAAAAAACCTTAAGCCGGTAAAATTGATAAAGTGTAATCGTGAAAGGCTACTACTAAAATGAAATCTGATTAAATGCACTTCAAATTGTTTTTATTTTTCAAGAGATGTTTATTTTTTTGTTACTTATTATCATGATGTCATAGATCAAAGAATCATCCATCATTTGCGTATTGCGTATACACATCTATCATCAAAATCGTATCCTTTCAGTTTAAGTAAGATGGAAGTCCCAATACATCCTCTCACCAATGATCCAACAGCTGCATGGAAAGAACTCTCCAAGACCCAGAGAGTCATCAAAGTGACGATGAAACCCCCGCAGACAACTGTTCCATTCAACAAAGCACGGATAGTTTGCATGAGCGATACACATTCCCTGACGCCTTACATTAAATTTGATATTCCAGACGGCGACATATTTATTCATGCAGGAGATTTCACCAAATGCGGCCAGCTGGATGAAGTTATAGAGTTCAACAACTGGATCGGCAATTTGCCGCATAAGCATAAAATTGTCATAGCAGGAAATCATGAACTCAGTTTTGATTCCACATTCACACATCCATTTCAAAATAAATCGGTTTCGCAAAGGTAAGACTAGTATGTAGCACAAAGAACAACAAACTGCTGATAAGAGTTTTTTTTCTATTCGAACACTGCACGACTGAGTCGCACATACTTGCTGTGTGAGACTAATATTCGAATATTATTTTACTTATGCGGCAATTTATTACCTAGTTGTGACCATTTTCATAAAGTGTATCATTTTCATTTATCCATCCGAGTTTTGTGCCTTTTTAGCCAAAGTCCTGGTTTAAACAAATATTTTCATTGCTTGGATTCAATTTTTGAGGTAAAAACTTGAACATTAGCTGCAGAGCGTTTAAACTATGACAGTAAGGCAATTCTCACATTAAAGAGAAGTATCGATATAATAAAAATATTCTTACACATAAAACAATGAGCATATTCACATCATTGATACCTGTCACCTGTGGCCTATTGCACCAGTTTACAATTCACAATCACAAATTTGTTCTTGTGATCCACAAATTTCATAATTGTGTATTTTTTATTTACCATGAGTTTGTTGAAAAAGTTGTGAAGAGACAAGAAAATTGTAGGGCTCGATTACAATTTACTGTTACCATTTGTAGAAGAATTTACATACGATCTTTGGCTTGAAGATTTTTTTTCAAAAACTGAACAAAGTTGTTAACGATTTTGTGCTACAAAAACTTAGATTTGTCTTCGAATTTGTGACACAAATACAATATTTGAAAAAATTACAAAACACAAAATCTGCTTTAGTCCTACAAATTGGCGTTTCGTCCGGCTTACTCATTTGGACTCATCAGTGACATAGTGAAGGCCTTTGTCATACGCAATTTGTATTAAGTTCAGCTTAACTTACGTGGATTTTTTGACAAAAAAACCACTGTAAACTATATCCAACAAGATTAGAATTCCTAATCATTAAGCTGGAAGTTTTTTTGCCCGGGGCCTGGCATAGTTTCTATAAGAAGGTTTTTTATAATACAAATTCTTATGTACTACTGAAATAAGTTTTTTTTTAGTTATTGAATAACATTCGTATTTATAAACTTTTTGTAACTTAAGGCAGTCCAAAAAAAACTCCACAAAGTTATTAATAAATGTTGTTCATTGTTATCCTTAAGTTGTCTATTGTTCAGTCATATTGTGTTTTTGCCATACAAATTTTTTTCCCTGCTTTGTTTTTAGGGATACTGAGTTCCAATCTGAAGTTCACGATGAAAAATTCGTGATCTAACACGGAAACAAATGCAAAAAGTGATATAAAAATGCACTTTTTTTTTAGTTTTGCACTTATGGCTCGAAAACTATAAATTATTCGTAAATTTCATCAAAGTACAATTAAAAGTATACTTGAAATTGAAAGAAATTATGCCGCGAAAGATCACAACTTTTAACAAAAACAAAATAAAAAACAATTTTCTTCAAATTGATTTTATTTAATTTGGAAAAATTTCGAGTCAAATTCGACTCTTTCGCGGTTTATTTTCTTTCAATTTCATATTAAGCGATGAGAAGCTGAAAAGTTCGTGTGTTTCCTAACTTTGCTTGGATAAAATCCAATTGAAATTTAGATAAGAAAAAGAAAGAATTAAATCTTATAAAATATATACCTACTTTATTTGCAACTAATTTCTTTTTTTAGAGATTTTTCTGCGATAACCCATTTGCACTCAAGCGCTAGTTGAAAACTTACGTATTTTTACTGTTTCCAAAAATCTACTCAAAAACACTAATTAATTACTTTTTGGGCAAAATTTGGATTTTTGTCTTAAGCATGAACCAAAATATACTTTTCTGATGGTTTTTGATTCGATGAATTCGAATTTGGTCTCATAATTGCTGTAGCACGTCACTTTTTCGAGATATTCAAATCTTAAAATTTGAAAAAAATGCGTGCTTGATGCATATTGGGGGTTATATTATTTCTCGAGGTAATTTTCTTCAAATAAATTGTAATTAATTTCAATAAATTTTAGGGCGCTGCAGCTTATGAAGTGGCTGGAATCGGCTAAGGTTATCACCTGTTTGACTGTAACTGTTTTGATTATCAATTTTTCTTTGTTCTGCGTAAAGTGTTCACTAAAAATATATTATTTATATGTTAAAAATAACATTGATGAACATCCATAAAAATCTTGAAGGTACATTGGGTTAAAGAATTCTAGAACATTTGATTTATTCCTTAATTGATCTTTTTTTAATCGTTTTCTGCATGACTCGTCCTTCGCTGACACAACTAGTCTTTCTCAAAAAAAATTATACAAAGTATGAATAGCTGTCACCCACATACCAGAGCAACAAAGTGATAGTTTTATTATCGTAGAACACAAAAATGTTTCTAATGATAAAAAAACAATCGCCTTAGTCGATTCCACCCGCAGGGCAAGAGTTATCACTCTGAGCCATTTCTGTGTGGGTGTCAACAATATTTCTTTTTTTTTCGCATAGGGACCAGTCTAATGTACATACATACATATTAAGTCGTTAAGGACACTGAGCGATGTTGTCTATTTCTTTCATGGTTCTCAACCATCGTGTTCTATTGAACTGAAATCTAGAATATTTACTCTATACAAAACCTATGCAGTATCCCTTAAAGCAAAAATTAAGATGCATCGTTGACAAAAAAAGAAAACAATATAATATGACCCGTTGAAATTTGAAGAAAAAAAAATAATTTTTCATGTTTGAAGCGTTGCAATTTGATGTGGCATACTTTTAAATTCTTACGCAGTCAAAGTTAATTTTGTTCGGTTCCTCGTAGAGCACGGTTGTCAGTGAACTCTCGAAAGTATATTAATCTTAAGTAAAACAAAATCGTATCGTTTTAAGTCGACCGACTGTAGTTTAAATTAAATTTTAAATAATGTACAAAAACCTGTGCTTAATTTTGTTATTATCTTAATCGAAATATCAAGTGAAAGATAAACTAAAATTAAAACATAGAAAAATGTGATAAAAAGCTACGTTATGCATTATAAGTTGTTCTGAAGTAATAAAATCGTCTTATTATTTAGTCGTTCGAACAAATTGATCTTAAAACAGTTAAGTTAAAATTCGTGGGTATGGTTAGCAAAACTAATAAGGCCAACATTATTGATTTAAACTCGTGCAGACCCGGTAATTATATATTTTTGATTAATATTATGAAATTTATTGTCTTATTGGTGAATTTTTTCAATAAAATGGAATATTTCATTCTGTCTTTGAGTTTGTCATTAACGCAGTAAAATTGGAAAATGGACTGCAAAAATCTATATCAGTATGCATTTTACATGTTATATATACCTTGCTTCAGGATTTAAAAAATAATAACTTACGTTTCAAAAAATTGCTTACACTTCAAAAGATATGCTAGTGGTGAAATAAATAAATTGGAAATGACAAAAAAATGAAATAGATTAAATTACCAAAGGAACATTTTGTTTTGTTTTTTGTGCAACTCTTTGAAATATGATGTTTTTTTTAATTTAAGTTAATAATCCAGTCCCCTGAGCATTTGTTATCAGAATCCATTTGCATTTTTGCAACTTTTTTATCACTTTACTTTTATCCAATCGCTCTACACTATCCGGTTATTCGTCAATAATATTTTAGGTCATGATGAGTTTATTCTAAGAAAAAAATTGTAAGGAGAAAACTCTCTCCCCCTCCTGAGGCAGGGTACTCCCCTGGCTTTAAATGCAAACAAAAATATTTAAAATTAACGAAAGCACATACAATAATATGATTTCGCTTTTTTGAAAGCTTTTTTAGAGCCAGTTGCTTAAGTGCACAGTACACATATTTGTGTACTGTGGTTTAAGTGAATAGTTTTTGAGAAATCAAATTTCAAAGTCAAAATCTTTAATAAAAATTGTGAATTTCTTTTCACGTTGATATTTTTATAAAATGCTTGCGTGATTAAGTGCTATTTTTGTTTGCGGTTTATTCATTTAAAGTCAACTACCGAAAATCAATTATATTAATCTGTCTTAGATTTTGAAAAATACAAACAAAAAAAAACATACAGAAAGAAAACATTACTTTCACTTAAAAATCGAAGATCTATGTTATTTTTTGGAAGGACACATTGCAGATTGAACCATCTCACAATCAAAATAAATGCTCTGGATTGATGAAATTGTTTATGTTCATAGTTATTGCTCTTCTACGCATTTGCAGAGTTTCCCCTGTTTTATATTTTGTTGGTTAATAATACGTATACGACATAGTGTACCATTTAAATATAAGCCGAAATGTTGTAAGACAAAAAAAATGCTTTCTGAAAAAAATATATGTATGTATTTATTTTAAAGTGAAGCAAGCATAGCGGCAGTGTATTATGGCCCCGCGAGTAATCGGATGGTGTTTTTTCTTGCATTCGCTGTTGCATTTTATAAACAAGTAATAACCCAAAGTCCGAAAAACTAAACAAAGAATCCATTTTCTTAAATAGGGTGTACATCTGGGAATTTTAAAATCTATAACAGCTATATTATTCACTCCAGGTGTAAGTAAGGTTTAAGTGAATTTTAAACCTGTTCTATTAACTCGCATTTTTTAAACTTTTCAATTTAAACTTTTGTTCATAATATTCACTCAAAACGCGCATTACACTCGGTGGATTTAAAATACATTACAACCGGATGTAAAATTGTTTAAACTTGACTATACACCGATTTTAAACATACGGAATGTCAATAATTTGACATTTTTCAGCACGTGTTTCCTGTTTCTTCGTTTCTTGTTTTTGTGTTTCAAATTTTATCTTTCAAAATTTAAAAAATTGAGTTGGCGTTTGAAAAACAAAAAAAATCAAAACAGTGAAATTATTAGGCTAGTTCAGGAAAATGTGCCTGCTTACACGTGAAGAACGAAAGTGTTCAGATGTGATGAAAATTATTCTGCAGATTTTGTTCTCCTCTTTGTGTTTTTCGTATTTTCATAATGAAAGACACGATTTGATTGGTTGGATTGGATAGAAAAATCAACACAAAAGAGAACGTCAATTTTCTACACCGAATATTTTCAAATAGTTTAAAATATTTCATCCCCTTCCCTCTTCTGCAAGTTCCCCCGCTCACCATCACAAATCGCAGAAAATGCTTCAATTTCTTCACGTGTGATCAGGGACAATGAGATCTCAGAGGGCTCAGTGTCAAAAAATGAGCAAGCGAATCCAATATTTTCTTTCCTCAGTGATTTGACAGCAAAATTTCTGAGAAATCCTGTTCAAGAGACTGAGATTGCTGAGGGCTCTGAAATCTCATTTTCAACAACACGCCTATTGTTTATTAATTTATCTCTATTTATGTATGTATAATAAATTGATACAAGAAAATGTCGAATCGCAAAATAAAAGGGGATGGTTATGGAAGCAATAACACAAAAAAGAGGAAAACGTTTTTCCCAAATCGAAAATATTTCCTGAAATCCACATCATCATAATCATCGACGCAAGCCCGCTTGTACATGCGGTACACTCGACGAGAACGACGTTGATTCTCCATCTAGTCCAGAAATTCATCTTTTGACGACGAAGACATCACCATTTTCATTTATAAAATCCATTTTATTTTGTTGCTTTTTTATTTTATCTTTAATAATGTACATACAGTAGGGTGCAAAAATGAGTACATGTTTGTAACTCGCGCACTTATTGATGCATAACAACAGAAATAGTAAAGCAAATTGAAAAATTTTGTTTGCCCTGTATTTTATGTTCAATTCTCAACAAAACGGTATATAATACATAACGGAAGGGAGCAAGTTCTAAGAAAAAAACAAATAAAACAGAAATAAGTCGCATTTACTCAATTTTGCACCAAGCGTTAATCAGCAAAAATATCGAAATTTGCTGTTAGATTTGGAAGTTTTTGGTTTGTTTATGACTTCCTTTATCTTTTGTAGTTTGAGATATGTTTAATTGCGTATGGTTAGAACTTTCACCAGCGTATTTTAATAAATTAAATAAATAATTATAAAAATTTCATTGCTCTTTAAGATTATGAGGAAATTATCATGACAGATTGAGGACAGTATTGTAGTCATGACAAAGAGTGGCTTCTCGACACAAATGACAGCTAAAAAGCTTAAAACAAGCCAATCGGTTGTCATAAAAGTCCAGAAAATGCGAGTTATTGTTCCTAAGGCACAAGTCAAAGGCCGCAAAAAATTTTTGGCGGATGCGGACGGCCCTCGCAGGATATTAGGAATGAAAAGGAACAAGTGTTTAACACCGAATCATGCTTCTTATGCAATAAATAAGCCCATTAGCCGAGAAACTGCAAGAAGAACCCTCAACGACATTGGTTATATCTCAGCGGTTAAAAGAACAAAAGTCTGCATTGTCGGAAAAAATGCTAAGGTGTGATTAAAGCTCGACTGAGAACACAGAAATTGGATATCTGACCACACTACACGTTTCCAATTACCTACTGTCCAATTTCTGTGTTTTCTGACGAACTTTAACCGCACCTTACCATTTTTACAGACTATGCAGGCTTTTGTTTTTTTAACCGCTGAGATATAACCAATGTCGTTGAGGGTTCTTCTTGCAGTTTCCGGGCTAATGGGCTTATTTATTGCATAAGAAGCATGATTCGGTGTTAAACACTTGTTCCTTTTCATTCCTAATATCCTGCGAGGGCCGTCCGCATCCGTCAAAAATTTTTTGCGGCCTTTGACTTGTGCCTTAGGAACAATAACTCGCATTTTCTGGACTTTTATGACAACCGATTGGCTTGTTTTAAGCTTTTTAGCTGTCATTTGTGTCGAGAAGCCACTCTTTGTCATGACTACAATACTGTCCTCAATCTGTCATGATAATTTCCTCATAATCTTAAAGAGCAATGAAATTTTTATAATTATTTATTTAATTTATTAAAATACGCTGGTGAAAGTTCTAACCATACGCAATTAAACATATCTCAAACTACAAAAGATAAAGGAAGTCATAAACAAACCAAAAACTTCCAAATCTAACAGCAAATTTCGATATTTTTGCTGATTAACGCTTGGTGCAAAATTGAGTACATGCGACTTATTTCTGTTTTATTTGTTTTTTTCTTAGAACTTGCTCCCTTCCGTTATGTATTATATACCGTTTTGTTGAGAATTGAACATAAAATACAGGGCAAAAAAATTTTTTCAATTTGCTTTACTATTTCTGTTGTTATGCATCAATAAGTGCGCGAGTTACAAACATGTACTCATTTTTGCTCCCCACTGTATGTATGTGCGTAAAAACTTCAAATAAATGTATGAATGTACTGAAAATCTAGTTTACACCCGGGTTAAATTACTTTAACAGCTCCCTGGAGGGCAGTTAAAATTGAATCGGGTTAAACGCGACAAAGTTTAATAAATAGAGTTTATTACCGGGTTTTAATAGTGAATATTATGCGCTTGGGTTGAACTTTTGAGACTTAACTCACTTTGAACCAAGGTGTAAATTTAAAACCGGATTAATTGACTGAATAATATGGCTGTAAGAAAAGAGAACAATTAAACAAAAAATATAGTACAAAAACAAAAAACAAACCTAAAAAAAAAAAAATAAAAAAATGTATTGAACATAAATTATTGCTTAACAATAATTAACTGCAAAAAATTGTAACAAATGGTAAAGTTTGAATGGGTATATATCGGTCCATTTTGAATAAAAATGACTTTTTTTAACATGCCATATTAAAGCCTTGAGCCTCTTCTTTATTAAGTTTGGGCTTGTTTTGGGCTTATTCTAGCTCCAAAAAAAAAATTATACGCAATTTATTAAAAAATTTAGAAATCTTATATTTTTCGATTTTTTTGGCTGATTTTTGTTAATTCTGCCTGCAAAAAAATTTGAAATAGTTTTTTAAACCATCCATTTCGATAGGAAATTTAATTTTGAGCAAAAAGTTTTGACAGTTGGTCAAATTCGGCTAAGTTGCCGAGTTATACCTAACATATTGAAAGTAGCCAGTATGACCACTCTCCCAAAAACGCATGGGTGAATTTAGTAGCATTTTCGGTTTTAATCTTGCTTATGAGCCAAACAAACATATTCAATCATAAAAACCCTTGCACGTAACTGTTCTTTTATACCCCTCATCTTCCGGTCTATTCATAGGCTATTTAGTTTTGAGTATAATCCAAAAAAAAATGACATCTCTTCGAGCTTAAAGGCCTATTTTACAAGATACTCAATGCCCCTGAGTAATAGATCCGAATCTAGCTAAAGTTGATTTTAACAAAAACATCCGTAGAAATAAAACACAAATTTCACTTCTAAATGCTTAAATTAGATCATTTTAAACTTAGCTTGAGGTGCTTCTAAGCATTTAGTGGTGAATTTTATGTTGAAATTCTATGGATGTCTTTGCTAAAGTCGACTTTTGGCTAGAGTCGGATCTATAACTCAACGCCAATGATTTTTGATTGATATTCACCCATATTCTGAAAGTCGTATTTTGTCTCGTACTCGTAGTCGAACTCGAACTCGTCTCGTATCAAAATCTATATTCTTCAAGTCTAATGGTCAAATAATTAAAATGTCAGTAAATAAAATCATTTGTGCTATGATTCCTCTTTTTTCAAAAATCCCTGATAATGATACAAAGTGCCACAAAGGAGCCAACATGCAGCTTTAACATGGTTTGGGCACCACCGTTGAGACCCTAGAGGTTTCCCAAGATGATACAATTGAAGAACGTCACAGACAGTGTTGTTCCTCTGCGTGTCGACTTTAACTGTCTACTTTTCAATGTCGACAATTGCGTAAATAAACTATGTCAACAATGACGTCTTTTAGATCTGCAAACTGCAAATAAATTCATTTGAGAAATTCTAGTTTGTATAAATGCAAGACTCGACGTCGTTAAGTTAAGACTTTATCCGTTATAGGCATTTTATTCAGCAACTTCTAAAGTAAACATTCAAGACGTGCGTTTTTGTAAGAGCGTTTGTGGAAAAGAAGACTCCGAATTGAATTAAGTTTTGGGTATTTGAATTTAATATGCTACCTTGTATGGCGAGTCACTTCATTTTAAAATTTTAAATTGTTTTTATTTAAATTAAATAATTATGTGGGTTAGTTTAAGAAGGCAAAATTAAAAAAATATTCTTGTTTTATGAATTATCTACATTGTCTACATTGTTGACATGCTGTTGTCGACAATTGTGAATTGTCTACGTTGAACGCGTAGACAATCGTGTAGTCTACAAATATAGTCTAAATGGCACAACACTGGCCACAGAGGAGTTTATGAAGGAAACGCTTTTGAGAATGATGCCTCCCATAGCAGCTTGTCATCCTTTGAATTGGACGTCACTGCTCCACTTCTCGGAGGTAAAGTGCATGGATCTTTTGCTCGCACCGGTAAGATCAAGAAAAAACTCCCAAACTAGAGAAGCAAGGAAAGAAGAAGTCTCAAATCAATTAACAAACATTCACTTTCACCCGTCGATGCACCAATCCGCCAAGAAAAACTTATCGGAAATCTCTTTTCGCTTTCGATTTCGAAAATAAGGCGAATGTTAAACGAAAAAGGCGAAAGCTAAAGCAATAATAGCAAATCTCATTTTCGCCATCTAAAACGATCCGCTTCGTATTCCCTAATCAGTGGCTTAAGTTTTTCTTGGCGGATTGGTGCATCGAACGGGCGGAAGTGAATGTTTGTTAATTGATTTCATTAAAATAAATAAAAATGTGATGTAATTGTTACTTTCTTTTATAAAGTAAAACTAAAGAAAGAATTAAAATTTATTTTTTTATAATAAACGTAAAACAGCAACACACGAACCAGCAACAACTTTCAGCGCAGGAGCAGTACTCAATACACCTTAATACCAAACCTTTTTTTGAAAGCCGAAACAGCTAATTGAACCTAGTTTTTTATATAATAAAGCAAATTTAAGATGAAAAACACTGCACAAAAACACTCACTTGAAGCAAGGGAGATCAAGCGGTGAAGAAGCACTTTGTTGTGAATGGGATTTCATCCAAAAGGAATTATTATAAAACACTTGTTATTAAAAAAAGAACTCTAAACTGTGCGAAATTATAGGAAATAAAATCAAGTAGGTGTAGGTTGTTTGATGAAAATTTTCTGTATAGAAATTTTTTATTCTCGAAAACTTTTCAAGCCGAGAAGTTATCCTACAAAAAAAAAAGGAAAATAGCAAAGTATATATATATAAAAAAAAAAAAAAGGAAAATCGAAATAATATCTTCATAGAAGCAAAATCGAATTTTCTGGAAGAAACTTATTGATCAACAGGATATAGGAATATAAACGTGAGTTATACCTACATTACTTTCAATAGACATTGAGTTCCTTTATTTGAATTCCTTTTCTTAGTGGTCTTACATTCGCAAAAGTTGCAATTTCCCAGAAATCCAAAATAAATAAAAGGGAAAAGAAAAAGAAAAAAGAAACAAGAAATTCAAAGCAGCGCCTCCAAGGAGCATGCAGATTTTGACCATTCGGTTCCTCACAAGTGAATTTAAAAAAAATAATAGAAGAGGATTTATGCACAACGCATTAATTAAAATTCAGTGCTGTGAAATAAATTTGGAACTTCCGAAGCCTCTGAGGCTAATAAATTTGGTCCAGTTAAATAACATCGATATGAGAATTTTATTGCATTGATACCTTCAAGAAAGTTGATCTAAAAGTCTCTCAAAAAGTGTCGGTGTTTGTTTGTTGGTGTTGTGTTCCTAGATATCTAATTTGAGACATTTTTTTTAATATTAAACGTTCCTTTTTCTTACTTATAATTAATTAACTTAAATAATTCGTTAGATTCTATTTCAAACTTAATTTCTACTTAAATTTTAATAATTTTACATGAATCTCTTAACCTTAAACGATTAGTTTGTTGTGTAAAAGTGTTTGTTGTGAGTGGAGTCCATAAACTTAATTTCAGTCAAACCCAACAGGATCAAGAATATGTGCGCACATCGTCAAGGATCCATGTAAGTGTATATTGATTGTTTATTTATATCAAGAATTCACAACAGATACTTGCATTATTTAGACCTATTTACTTTAATTTTACTTAATTAACATATAAATTATTCAATTTTCGTTTGTTCCATTTTAAAAATTAATTTGCTATAATACCAGTTTTGCCTATAACAAAATGCCTTGAGTTAATTAAATAAATTAAGTGTTTAGTATGAAAAATTAAATAATTTTATTTGGGGATTGTTGGGGTGCAAAAGGTCAAGTGGTGTGAGATGAAGTAGGTTCTTCTAGGGGTAACATTAAAATATGAGTATCAGTGTTACCAAGGTATATAGCAGGGTGGGATCAATGTACTCAGGGTATTGAACATCAATTTGCCCATTGCCAATGTCTAACAATGTCCGTCCGCGAAAATATCTGATTTATCAGAAAAATAAAGAATGTCTATGAATGTTCAGTCCTGGCATGATATTTGATTTGTTGTTCTTGAGTTTTCCTGGCTTGCAAGAATCCTCCCCACCGACGAGCTAAGTCTTTCAAGCATGCCAACGTAAGTCAGAGGCTCTGATATGAAAATTGTACTTATGTTCACACATAATGAATAAAATGGAATAACAAATATGGCGCCCAACGAGTAAGCTTTTTTGGTTGTAATCTGTTTTTGGAATTCATGAGTCCCGTTTAATGATAGATTTGTTAACGAGTTGCCATGAATCATTTATTCATCTTTTCTTAACATAGTCAAATTTTTTAGATCCATTCTGGAAAATTTATGCATGTTTGATATTAGTAATTTTTATTTTTTTTAGGTAGGTTGTTTTAGCATTGTAAGTCTGTAATTAACAGCCCAAGCTGCTTATACATTGCGACAAACTAAAATAACTGAACATTATTTTTTTTAAAGATTATAAGTCCTTAATTATGAAATAATTGTAAAAATGTAGCTATAATCACATTTTAAAATTGAGAATTAATTCTTGTTAAGACATTGGCAAAATAACTCGCTTGACCTTTAACGGCATCCAAAACAACCCCAATTTTAAATAGCAACACAAAACAAATTCCGAAAATCAATAAGCACAATGACAACACGTTCTAATAAAAAGAAAAATAACGCTTCAAAGGAAAATCTTGCACATTTTGATTCCAAAGATGATTCTCATCACGATGAAAATGTTTTAACTCCAAAGAATACTGGTACGATATCAAAGATTATTCATACTCCAAAAGAAATACCAAATTTTCAATTATCAGATTCAGTTTTACAACTGAACGAAGCTGATAGTTTGACTGAGGCATCTGGAGCTACCTCTTTGTTATTTCAACAACCAAACATTCCAAACTTAACCGAAATTCCTCATATACAAACCAAACCGAAAAGCTCAGATTCAAATGATATTAACAAATTAATATCAGCTCTTCAACAAACTATGATTTGTAATCAACAAACAGTCATGAAAGAGCTGAAATGTTTTAAAGATAATATAACCAATCAGGTCGAAGCGATTAGACACAACGCACATCAAAATCAAACAAAGGAGAATAATTTTTCCTTTTCTTCGCCCGGTTTTAAAGGTTTTCCTGAAACATCACCCTCGGTTTATCAACAAGCGTTACCTTCCCTTGCCAGGTTCGACCAAAATTGTAGAATTGAAAAATGGAAGATATCTTACAACGGTGTTGGGAGCGTCCATGACTTCATATTCAAAGTGGAAACCTTAAAAGAACGCTCTCAGTGTTCATGGAATTACCTGTTATCCTACTTTCACCTTCTATTAGAAGATAAAGCTGAAAAATGGTTTTGGCTTTTCTCAAAACAAAATCATAACATTTCTTATGAAGCTTTCAAGGAAGCATTAATACGTGAATTTAGTCATGTCGAAAACGATCATGACAAACTCGTAAGGATGCTAGAGCGCCGACAAGGTCAAAAGGAGGTTTTCGATGACTTTTTCACTGCTTTAGTTACGATGAATTCTCGTTTAAAAGAACCCATGAGTGACAAAAAACTTATAGAACTCATTAAAAGTAACGCAAAGGAAACATTAGGTTTTTTGTTATTTGCTTACGATGACATTGATTTACAGAAACTTCGTGAAATTGCAAGACGTGCTGAAAAGCATTTATTGCGCCAAGGTAATTCAACTTCATTTAGATATAAACCAAATATAAATGAAATTGAAGGAAAAGATCAAGAAAATAGAATAAACAATAATGACGATGATCTTAACGTAGCCGCATTCAGCCATGAACGCAAAGTTGATACTTCCAAATACCAGTGCTGGAATTGCGATGTAATTGGACATTCGTTCTTTGAATGTCCCTTAGAACAGCGCAACCTTTTTTGCTACAAATGTGGTACGAAAAATGTGACAACGGTCACATGCAAAAAGCACTTAGTGGGAAACCGATCGATGGGCGAGAAGGTTGCCGGGAACACTCGCTCATTCCCAACTTTCCCGAGCCAACAGTAAAAATTGAAGGTTGCGATGACCATAGGTCTTCCAATCATCCAAACAAACCAGATATTCAAACGCTACACGGAAACAAAACAATTTTAAAAAGAATTCCTCCAATTTTGAATTCACCATCAGACGATATCCCATTTCATACTGGTTTACATCAAAGGAAGTTGAATTATGACAAAGTTCGTTCTAGAATTTTCAATACAGAACCGTCGAAACAGATTTTAAAAGCTCGAGAACGATTTAGGAAGCGCAAAAGTCACCGTTTAGCAATAGAATCGACAACAATTTGCACGAACGCCGAAGTACGACCTTTTATAAATGTTCAGATCGGCTCAGAGACAATATTATCTCTTCTAGATTCTGGAGCTTCAGTAAGTGCTCTCGGAAAGGGAAGTCTCGAATTTATAGAACGCAACAATTTCAAAATCACGAAAATAAGATCTTCCTTAAACACTGCTGATGGTGCAAAACAAAATGTTATTGGGTTTTGTGAACTTCCTGTAAGCTTCAATGGGATTTACAAAGATATTTTGTTTTATGTTGTACCTTCCCTGCAGCAAAAAGTCTATTTAGGTATAAACTTCTGGAGAGATTTCCAAATCGCCCCGAATATTATATCCGAAATTGGTCTTGATAATCCTGCTTCGATATCAACAAACTTACACAAGCTAAATCCATTTCAAAAGTACGAACTCGACAAAGTTATAGAAAGCTTTCCTTCATTTTCCAAACAGGGTTTAGGACGCACGCACCTAATTACTCATTCAATTGATACCGGTGATGCGGCTCCTATCAAATCTAAATATTATCCTCTTTCGCCACCACGACAACAACAGGCATACAAAGAGATCGAAGAAATGTTGAAATTGAAAGTGATAGAGCCAAGTGATAGTCCATGGTCCAGTCCGATTGTTCTCGTCAATAAAGGAGGTAAAGTGAGATTTTGCGTAGATTATAGAAAACTGAACAGTAAATCCAGAAAGAGTGCGTATCCTCTAACTAATATGAATGGTTTGTTAAGTAGAATTAAAGATACTCACTTTATCTCTGGAATTGACTTGAAAAATGCGTACTGGCAAATTCCGTTAAAGGAAAGCGATAAGGAAAAAACAGCCTTTGCAGTTCCAGGTATGCCTCTCATGCAATTCAACGTAATGCCATTCGGGTTGAGCGATGCGTCACAGACTCTAAGTGCTCTTATGGATAAGGTCATCCCGTCACGACTACGCGAATCTGTTTTTATTTATGTTGATGATCTCTTAGTTTGTTCGGAGAGCTTCGAAAGACACCTGGAAGTACTTTCAGAAGTATCCATGTGCCTTCGAAATGATGGACTGACTATCAACATAGAGAAAAGCAAATTCTGCCAGACCGAGATAAGATACTTAGGGTATATTGTGGGACATGGCTGCCTTAAAACAGATCCGTCCAAAGTGGACGCTGTGACTGACTTTCCTTTACCCAAATCAGTCCGCCAAGTCAGACGATTTATAGGTATGGCTGGTTGGTATCGACAGTTCATCGCAAACTTTGCGGATCTATCAGGGCCACTCACGGACTGTCTCAAAAAGGGCAAAACATTTGAGTTGTCTCCAGCTGCAATAGAAAGTTTTAATAAACTAAAGGCGGCACTCAGTTCAGCTCCAGTACTCGTACAACCAGACTTCACAAAAGAGTTTACAATTCAATGTGATGCGTCTAGTGTTGGTGTTGGTGGTGTCTTATTTCAATTAGACGATGAAGGTAAAGGAAGACCAATCGCTTTCGTCTCAAAGAAATTGAACAAGTCACAACGAAATTACACGGTCACGGAATTAGAGTGTTTTGCTGCCGTAATCTGTGTGAAAAGGTTCAGACCCTACATTGAGGGATTACCATTCCGAATAATAACCGATCATTCAAGCCTTAAATGGCTGATGTCACTTAAGGATTTGGATGGTAGGTTAGCTCGATGGAGTTTGAAGCTGCAAGCGTTCGACTTTAAAATCGAGCATCGGAAGGGTTCTCTCAATGTGGTGCCTGATACCCTTTCACGAGCGGACATGGAAGAACTTAATCTTGATGACATTCCCAAAGAGATTGATTTGAACTCTCCAGAGTTTGAGAGTGAAGAATACATGAATCTTCGAGAAAAAATCAGGTCCAGTAATGATATTCTCCCGGATGTGTGTATCTCTGAAAAGTACATTTATAAAAGAACAAAATTTAGAGAGGGTAAAGACGACGAGGAAGATTACTTATGGATGCTTTGGATTCCGAAGAATTTGACTAAAGGTATTATCGAAAGTGCACATAATTCTGCTACAGCATGTCACGGTGGATATGCCAAGACGCTTTTCCGGATTCGTCAAAAATATTTCTGGCCAGGTATGGCCAGCGATGTTAGAGCATATATAAATACTTGTGACATGTGTAAAGAAGTGAAAGCTCCTTGTAAAATTCTCCGACCAACGATGGGAAAACAAATTGTAACTGAACGTCCGTTCCAAAGGCTTTATGTGGATTTCCTTGGTCCATATCCGAGGACTAAGGATGGCAATTCGGTTATCTTTATCGTCATCGATCACTTCTCTAAATTCATTTTTCTCAAAGCGATGAAAAAGGCAACTTCCGTAAATGTTATTAATTATCTGCAATCCGAGGTTTTCAATCTCATAGGTGTGCCGGAATATTTGCACAGTGATAACGGTCGTCAATTTGTATCCAAAGACTTCGCTGCTTTCCTGAGTACATTTGGTGTTCGACATGTTACAACAGCTTTGTACTCTTCTCAATCCAATGTATCTGAAAGAGCTAACAGAGAAATTATTGCAAAGTTACGATGTTTCATCGGACGCGATCACACCAAGTGGGATAAATACCTCTCACAAATCACGGCTATACTAAGAAGCGATTATCATAACGCTATAAAATGTTCTCCCTACTTTGCTTCCTTCGGCCAAAACATGATCCAACATGGATCCGCGTATGGTGTATTAAATAATTTGGAATGTATGAGAGAACCATCTATTAATATCACTACTAATTCAGATAGACTCAGTAAAATACGTGAAAACATCTCAAACAATTTATATGCAGCCCATTTGCTATCCGCCAAAACGTATAATACCAGGTCCAAACCAATTGAATTCAGAGTTGGACAAGAGGTCTACAGAAGGAATTTCCCACAAAGCAGTTTTGTGGAAGCCCGAAATGCTAAATTCTGCCATAAATTTTTAAAATGTAGAATTCGAAAAAAGATAGGAAATTGCCTATACGAACTGGAAAGGCTAAATGGTGAATATATAGGGAAATTTCACGCCAAGGATATCAAACCCTAATTCGAACTTTTGCCCGGCTTATCGTGGGTCGAGCCACACATTATCCAAACTAATTCCCATTCCTTTTCCTTTTTGTTTATTTCCTATTAGTCGTAAACAAAGAAGCTTTGTTGTGAATGGGATTTCATCCAAAAGGAATTATTATAAAACACTTGTTATTAAAAAAAGAACTCTAAACTGTGCGAAATTATAGGAAATAAAATCAAGTAGGTGTAGGTTGTTTGATGAAAATTTTCTGTATAGAAATTTTTTATTCTCGAAAACTTTTCAAGCCGAGAAGTTATCCTACAAAAAAAAAAGGAAAATAGCAAAGTATATATATATAAAAAAAAAAAAAGGAAAATCGAAATAATATCTTCATAGAAGCAAAATCGAATTTTCTGGAAGAAACTTATTGATCAACAGGATATAGGAATATAAACGTGAGTTATACCTACATTACTTTCAATAGACATTGAGTTCCTTTATTTGAATTCCTTTTCTTAGTGGTCTTACATTCGCAAAAGTTGCAATTTCCCAGAAATCCAAAATAAATAAAAGGGAAAAGAAAAAGAAAAAAGAAACAAGAAATTCAAAGCAGCGCCTCCAAGGAGCATGCAGATTTTGACCATTCGGTTCCTCACAAGTGAATTTAAAAAAAATAATAGAAGAGGATTTATGCACAACGCATTAATTAAAATTCAGTGCTGTGAAATAAATTTGGAACTTCCGAAGCCTCTGAGGCTAATAAATTTGGTCCAGTTAAATAACATCGATATGAGAATTTTATTGCATTGATACCTTCAAGAAAGTTGATCTAAAAGTCTCTCAAAAAGTGTCGGTGTTTGTTTGTTGGTGTTGTGTTCCTAGATATCTAATTTGAGACATTTTTTTTAATATTAAACGTTCCTTTTTCTTACTTATAATTAATTAACTTAAATAATTCGTTAGATTCTATTTCAAACTTAATTTCTACTTAAATTTTAATAATTTTACATGAATCTCTTAACCTTAAACGATTAGTTTGTTGTGTAAAAGTGTTTGTTGTGAGTGGAGTCCATAAACTTAATTTCAGTCAAACCCAACAGGATCAAGAATATGTGCGCACATCGTCAAGGATCCATGTAAGTGTATATTGATTGTTTATTTATATCAAGAATTCACAACAGATACTTGCATTATTTAGACCTATTTACTTTAATTTTACTTAATTAACATATAAATTATTCAATTTTCGTTTGTTCCATTTTAAAAATTAATTTGCTATAATACCAGTTTTGCCTATAACAAAATGCCTTGAGTTAATTAAATAAATTAAGTGTTTAGTATGAAAAATTAAATAATTTTATTTGGGGATTGTTGGGGTGCAAAAGGTCAAGTGGTGTGAGATGAAGTAGGTTCTTCTAGGGGTAACATTAAAATATGAGTATCAGTGTTACCAAGGTATATAGCAGGGTGGGATCAATGTACTCAGGGTATTGAACATCAATTTGCCCATTGCCAATGTCTAACAATGTCCGTCCGCGAAAATATCTGATTTATCAGAAAAATAAAGAATGTCTATGAATGTTCAGTCCTGGCATGATATTTGATTTGTTGTTCTTGAGTTTTCCTGGCTTGCAAGAATCCTCCCCACCGACGAGCTAAGTCTTTCAAGCATGCCAACGTAAGTCAGAGGCTCTGATATGAAAATTGTACTTATGTTCACACATAATGAATAAAATGGAATAACAACTTTTTAATAACTTCCTTGAAAGTTTGAGGAAAATTCTACATCACAAATTCCAGGCCATTGAAATAACAACATACGACTGTAGTCGAATACGAGTCATAAATACGAGTTGCAGAATATGGGTGATTATCTAAACAAAGCAATCACTTTGATATTTAATTGAAAAAAAATTAAACTCAATAGGTTAAATTATCAAACTGACTTTCAGCAACCCTCGATAAACGTAATACCTCGGTTAAAGCAACACCCAAACTTGTATCATTAGTGACTCAGTAATTGCAACTTTTCAAAAAGTGTGACTCAGTAAACGCTACGTTCCTTTTAATTATCGCTATTTTGATTGATCAATATTCCCTTATGTTCTATGTATGTTAAGTTTTATTGCAACTGGACAGTTATTTCACAGCTTCTTCTCAGAATTTTGTACACTCGTAAATCATAGGTGAATTGAATTTATGTTTGTTCAGCTAATTTTCTAAGCCAGGGCTCAAATTTTTTGTGACTCGGTTATTCATAGTATATATGTACATTAGGGTGGTCGTTATAAGTAGTGGGAAGTAGACAAGAAAAAAAATCCTACATGAGGGGGGTAATATCTCCCCCCGCTTGGATGAGAGGGGCAATTTAATAAAATAATTGCATACAATAGAAAAAAATTAATTACAAAACAACGGAAACACTAACAGTAATGTTTTGTAGCTTTTTGGAAAGCCAGATAGGCCGATTTAGGCCCATCCACAATTATCTTTTTTTTAACGACCACCCTAATGTACATACACTCCGCTTCAACTGAATAGACACATAAATTTTCAAAGAAACTTTGTCCATTTTATGCAAAATATCGATTTGCTTCAATGAAAACTGTACTCACCCTACCAAAACCTAATTGAAAACTTTTGGGGATATTTAGTACAAGTAGTTAACGAGCCTGGCTATCATTTTAAGGCCAGAAAGTCCCGAATTTCAGCCATGAAATTTGCCTGGATCGAAATTTAGCTTGATTACACAGAGAAACTTAACGATGACATGCTGGATCAAATTTATGAAGCTTTAATGAAAAAAAGTGACACTAACCACTACTAGAATTGCCCAATAAACTACTTTTTCAAAAAAAACTTATTTTACTTCCTTCCATTAACTTTTATAATCAATTTCAATACTCTGAAACTAACGAATATTCTGATTGATACATTTTCAGATGAGATTTATTCTTTTCTTTCAGTGATACATCTCACTGGTTGCATGAAATATATAAAAAATCAACATCAAGGCTTCTCTCAGACCTTGACCAAAAAATGTTTTTAGAATAAAGGTTATTGAGTACTTTTTACTGAAAATGACAACAAATAAGAGCAAATGAAGAACCTTTAAGAAAGTTGAGTTTTATTTCTGGTCTCTGGAAAATAAAAAAATAAAAAAAAAAACGTTCTATCGGATTGTACTATTAATAGTTGCTAAAATTAAATTTTTAAAAATGTTGGTAGTATATCGCACTCATTTAAGCATACAGAAAAAGTTCTAAATATAAAAGTCATAGGAGCCGTTTAAAAAAAAAAAACAAATATTTTCCTTAACGTTTTTTTAACATTTGTATGAAGGTATTTTTTCATAAATGTAAAATTTTCCTTAAACTATTCTTTAAAGTGCTAAAAAACCCTTACACACTGAGTTTCAAAAAAATCGCCTGTATAGTTTTCGAAATATTTGATTAAAAAAAAACTTTGAACATTTTTTAAAGATCCAAAAATATTTTTGGAAATTTTGTTAAAAAAGAACTCTTTATATTTTTTTAAAACTTTCAGTATAAAAATATATTGAAATCATAAGTACCACTTTGAAAAAAAGAAGGTACCGTTAAAAACTATTTTTTTGTTGGAAAATGGTTTCCTATCCAAAGGTAGGCTTTACTAAAAGAAATTTATTGATTTTTTTTTAAGAAAAGTTGCAGCAGTTTTTGAAAAAAATAGGACTGTAAAGTTGCTTTAAAAAATTGTATGCCAGGTACCGTTATTTTTCGTTCTAAAAAAAATTAAAAAAAAGCCGTTTTGAAAAAAATAGGACTGTAAAGTTGCTTTAAAGAATTGTATGCCAGGTACCGTTATTTTTCGTTCTAAAAAAATTTAAAAAAAACTTGTGAGCGGAATCAGCAAATACAACTATGTACTAAGTTTAAAGAAAATCGATTCAGCCGTTGTTTAGGCTGTATCCGAACAAACAGACAGACAGGCATTGTGGGACCCACTTATTTCGTCTTCCTATCATCGTAAACACAAGGCTGATCAAAATCTCTAGCTCAATTTTTTTTACTAATTCATAACTTGCCATTTAGTACCTATATATCGCAAGTAAAAATGTAGCTCCCAGGTAAAATTAAGAAAACACTGGGGTTAAGTGAAGCTCCACATTTGTATAAAACATGCAAGCTTTCTGACTGTTGCAATTTTTGCAAAGTATTTCTTTCTGTGACCATATTAAATGCTTCTAATTAATTAGAATATTTATCTTTTTTTTACAGAACGAAACATTCTGGACCGTCGATCCTCGATGACATGCCTACATTAGGCAATGCAAAAGAAAACATCGAAGACGCTGTAAAGACTCTAAATATCAGAAAGTATCTGACAAATTGTCAATACATCGAAGACGAACTCACAACCGTTTATGGCCTTAATATCTACGGCAGTCCATGGCAACCAGAATTTTGCAAATGGGCCTTCAATATTCCACGTGGCAGAGAATGCCTTGAACGTTGGAATAAAATTCCCGAAGGAATTGATCTACTTATAACACACACACCTCCAGTTGGACACGGCGATTTATGCTGTTCGGGTGTAAGAGCTGGATGTGTTGAGTTACTAGCTAGTGTTCAGCAACGAGTCAAACCAAAGTATCATGTTTTTGGACATGTTCACGAAGGATATGGAATAACATCAGATGGGCGAATTATATTTGTGAATGCTTCAACTTGTGACATAAATTACCTGCCAAACAATCCACCCATAGTTTTTGATATATCGCTACCAAAGGGATTTTCCAAAGAAGTTTAATGAAAATTAAAAAGGACCGCATATTATTGTAAGCTTTTTTTTTAATTTTTATATTATGTTTTTTGTTGAATATTTTTAAATTAACAAAATCCAGTGATATATAATAATAAACAGAAATGGAATTTGTTTATAAATCTAAGAAATAACTTTACACACATTATAATAATATTAAGTGCCATAACTATTAAAAAAACAATGGCCTGTAAATGTATCTAAATTATGTAAAATTAAAAGCAAAAAACATTTGACTCTTAAAAAAAAAAAATATTTGCTAGGTTAATAGTCAAATTAAAGTTATTGTGACTATTCTAAAATGACATGCTGCTTTAATGTAGCATTAAACAAAATTATATTATTCTATAAATATTCTTTATAGTTACATATGTTAAAAACGTAATATTACATACTATACAGGTAGCTTTAAGTAAAAGCTCTCTCTTGTTTTTTCACCTTATGAATACTGTCTTAATTCAATTGAGAAAAAAAATGTATTTTTATTAAATGCCTTGCACAAAAGTAGTTACATTTTGTTCTTTGTATTTATAATCGTGGTTCTATATTTCTTTTGGATATCTGAACAAATAATATAGAAAATAAATTTTAAATTTAATCATTCTGCTTATTTATTATGTTGAAAAAGTGTCATAAAACCATTTAGAAATATTTAATTAAATCTGGTACGCGTATTCGAACCTTACCCATCATAATTTTACTTTTACATAAGTTCATTAGTTTATGCAAACAAAAAATATGAAATTGAGTTCAAATGTGAAAAAATAGTTTATATAAATGTGTTGTGTTTGGTGGAAACACAATGCCGACTGTACATCGAATTTAAGCCTAAACTGGTTAACCGATTTTTGTGAAAGTTAGAATATGTATGAACAATTTTAAGAAAAATGAAATTTAAAAGCAGAATGGGCAAAAATGTATGGGGATTGGTCCAAATTTCCACCACGAACGAGACCTATGCTGTTGGATAGTCCGATTAATATGTAGACATTTTTACTATGGCCCCAAAAGAAAAAACAATGGGAATTAAGAGTTACGGCCAAAAATAAAGTACATGTAAACTGTACTGAGAAAAAATTGTATCGGAACTAATTTGAATTGATATATTCTAGTATCACAGTATTAGTCAATAAAAGTTAAAAGAAGCATAGATGTGTTGACTCATGGTGATATGAATAATAGACATTATATGAACGTGGGGGAGATAGATGCAAATGTGGAACATAACATAAGTGCACACTCTTTTTTTCTTTAATGTTTTGACTAGCTTTTGACTCCCATTGTTTTTTATTTGCTCCTTTTATAGCGGGCTATCCAAATACAATGATCGCATTCGTGGTGTATATTTGAACAAATTTTCCCATTTTCCTTTGAAGAAAATCAGTTTTCCCGTTTAGGCTCTTGCTCCAAGTATATTGACCGTAAAGACGCAAATTAATTTGTGGCATTGTCATGTTTCTACCAAAAACCACAGATTTTAAATTTGAATAGCTTAAATTAATTATTTGTGAGTAATTAATCCCAAGGCTTGCCATTGTTCAATTAGTTAACTATATTGACCCATCACAATGATTGGTGGCGTAAGTAAAGGCCACAAGATGTTTCAAGCTTACTATTGTTCTGTTATCCTGAATATCGTTCTGATGATTGAAATAATATTAAGATTGTGTCGATAATGAACTTAACTACAAAGGTGATGTTGTCTGTTTTAAGGCTGGTTGTTTGCATTTCTCTCCTTTTTAAACCTGATTCACATTTGGGAATGTAACGAGCTGTCGTATTTTTCTTGTTATTAAGTTATTCTCCAATTCACAATGTAACGAAGTTCTTCAGGGTCAGAGCTAATTCTGGAAAAAAGTACGGGACGTGGGGGTGCTTTTAAATCAGTTTTTATGGGGACAGTGAAGCCGAATTTGGTTTATTTATCAAATTTGATACATGGACGTAGGAGACTCGGGACGAAACAAAATCTATGTATCAAATATGATACATGGGACGTATAGTTAAAGCTTTATTTTTTGAGAAAAAAAAAACAAAACAATTTGTATGGGGATAGTGAAGTTGTTAAATATCAATTCATTAGTTTCATTTTTTTGAATTGCTTCACTATGTAACTTAAAAAAAAGTCGTCTTGTCGCGTTATATTTTGAATTTCTCGAACTCTGGCAACTAGCGTGAAGATAAGACAAGAAATCCTTCATTGTGTATATCCTCGTACACTTTCTTTGTTTGAAATTATTTGTTTGACAACAACGACGAGATTTCGTGACGCGGGCATCTCGTTTTCTCGCGCATTATTAATCAGACTTAAGTTTACTAATTGAATTTAATAATGAATTTAATTTGAAATAATAAAACATTAGATTCGAGGAACAAGAACCATAAAAAGAAATTCCTCTTCTATTGTATCTAGATAGAACCTTGATCATTTAGACACCACCGTCACTCCAGAAACCCAAACATTACTTCAACCGATAGATCGACTTTATTTTCATACATAATGTAAACGATTTCATGTTATAGCTTAAAGTAATGTTTAATTCTGTTAATATAATCACCAATGTAACCAATGTGGAACAAAAACTCAACTTTAAACTAAATTACATTTTATTACCTGAATGCAAGAACTAAAAAAAACTACCTTTTCCCAGTTTGAGATACCGGCAAAAATTATTTTTTTTGACCTTTCATATGATATATTTATATGATATTGGTCAGAAAGTGTTTACGTTTCATCTGTGCCTTTAGATAAGTATTTTAATACCACTTTTTGTTCACCTTCATCTGCTTTCTTGCAATGTGGAACATTTTTCTTAAAATGAAAATATTCACTGCTGAGAGAGAGCAGGATGATTTGATGAAAAAGTGACAGTAAATCATTGTATTTGATCTCCCTGGTGGGAGATCTTCTTGAGCTTTTCTTCAGGAAATCCAGTGATCTAAACTTTGCAGTTTCGAATTCTTCCTAGCAAACTAAGGTATTTTTTTTAATTAGTATTAGTTTTTTTTTCAATCAATCACCCTTATAACGACCATCAATTATCAACTTTATAGTTGAAAAACCTTTAAAATTGGGGTTTTAAACTCAATTTATTAAAAAACCATACAACTATTCTTCAACCATCAAGTTGATAATTGATAGTCGTAATAAGGGTGAATAATCATATCATGCAAAGTTATGTCATGTACGGTGAATGGAGGATACCCTTTTTTACCTATCAATCTCCTGTATCAAATGCATCGAATTCGTACAACGGTCGCTAAAGCATCTTTGACACCTTCGTCGATGATTTCTGGGAGTGATTTAAAGTAACGCCACCTCTCATCACCCCCTACCACCTTGTCCATCGTGGCTAATATGGCAGTCTCCTCGTGTTGATATAACATCATAGATTGTTAAGTTGTATGCTGCAAGTCACCGCTTATAAAAAAGTTTCACCTTTTTTTCGCATTAGGACTTCAGAAACCTTCTGATGTGCTCTTGAGCTCCCACAATAAATGCAGAGTGAAAGCGGTAGCTTTTCCTGCTTTATCATACTAACCCCCAGTTTCACAGTGCGAGTTTTAACTCCAATTTCGGTTTAAATTTTAGTTCAGCAAAACAATTGAACTCATCAGTTCAAGGTTTATACGAAACTGTGAAACTGGGGGTAAGCTAAATTTGCATCAATTCTCTTCATCATAGCAATGTCTACAGCTTCTTCTTTCACTCCAAAGGTATTTAAGGGGACATCATTTGCACACCTTACTATTTCTTCATTAAGGTTCCTTACTTTTGTTTTATTTATGTTGTGATTGGCCTTCTTTATATTTGGAAGTTGTTTTGTAAGTTTTGCCAGGATTAATGCATCAATCTTAAATTTGAAATATGACGGAATTAAGACTGAAATTCTTGATGTATTTTTCCCAACGATGTTGCAGCATTTGTTGCACCCAATCCTGATACCTTTGCATAAGCTCTTATCCTTGGGAGGGATAGCAATTGGGGCAGCATTCTCAGTTATGAATGAACCTTGGGAGCTTGTGTCGATTATCTTTACTACTACTATGACCAATAACACGTATGTGCTTTGATCTGCTAAGGTGCTTTGGACTCTAACTGGCCTTATTAAAGTATGGTTTTGTCTTTGTCATTTACTGCTAGTCTTGCGGCTATAAAAATTCTCGTTTATAGAGTGGTTGAGACAATTATGGCATAACTTCAACCGTCTTATAGCGTCTTGACGATTCTGGCTGCTTAGGAATCCATTGCAGTTGTAGATTGAGTGTGCTCTCTGACAGTATCCACATTTTGGTTCAGTTAGTGTCATATAATTTCGTACTGAGCTTCGCATTGGTGTTTTCTGCTTTTGTCTGCTGTTCTCTCCAACGGCTTCCAAAGACTCAAATCTGGTTTTGAGAAATGAGTAAAAATTCTCTAGTGTTGGGATATCTTTCGAGCTCGGAACTGATTGCTCATATAATTTTCTGTCAAGTTTTTGAATGAGCTGGTGTATAACAATAGGATGCCATGATGATGTGCTGATCCCAAGGCATTCTATTCCTAGGTCGTGTCGTGCAATCTCGTCAGGCAAGTAGATGATTCCGTCTCAAGCTTTGATTGGTTAAGTAACGTGTTGAGATACGCCGATAATATAGCTTTCTTTTACTATCGTATCTTTCTTTTATTAAGTCCCACGGGATCTTGTAATTGTCATTACTGATTTCTATGTGACTCAAAAGCTTGGCTGCTTCCCCTCTCAGATTGTTCTTTAAGCACTGCATTTTCTCCAGGTTGGATAGCCGTATAGTCCGACGAATAACTTGATCGAATATGTCGTGGAACTCTATCCAAGTGTTGAATGTCCCATCAAATATAGGAATCTGCATTCTTGGTAATTTCACATCGTGTTCTGAGGCGGTGCTGGATTCTTGGCTTTGCATTTCTCTCAATGAAACCACTGCCTCCGAATACCTCTTATGTATAAACCTCTTATGTATAAACTCTAGGAAGTAATACTTCCCCATGTATTATGTCAATTTTTGTCCATTCTTTATAAGGGATGTGGCCTGGAATTCGATTGCTGCATTACTCATTTCTTTATTAATGACAATGTTAACTAGTATCCCTTTTACTAGATTAAACTGCATGAATTTAAGAGCATAGACCTCTTACATTGTGAAAGTAGAAGGATAAGAGTAGAAGAGAGTTGTTTTGACATATAAAGAAGAGGCAAGAGAATGTCATTGTTAACCCTGCTCTGAATGTATTGGGTTTAGAAGTTTGAATTAGGTCGAGAGCATCTTCTCGTAACTTAGTAGTAAGAACTTGTATAAAATGTTTTTCATCTACGCTATAGGGATATGGTCTCTGATAGGACGGATACACATTTTAGGAAGGTTAGCAATTTTTGGGCTATTTTCGGGTCATTCCCTCCAGAAAACTCGGGAATGCTATGGGATAGTTTTAAGAAATTTTCGAAGCATAGAGACATTTTGCTGTATGGTTTGTTTTCAATGGCTTTTACGGAAATTATTTTTTTGAGTGTACTTGCATCCTTAATTTCTAAGGAGAGTGGCATTAATAAGGTCTAACCTTGAAATTTTTGAGTCCTTTGACCATCATTAGTTGAATTTAATAGCCTCTCAATAGTTTCTCTTATACTATTCTTTTGATTTATTTCCAGGATTATAAGTGGCTGTTGTAGACTGTCTAACGAGGTTTTCATTACAGTTAACTGCTTTCTTTGAAGTCTTTGAGTCTTAGTGTCAATTGATAGATCATCTAATTTACTGCAAAGTCATTTTTCGTCTTGGCTGTCCATAACTCCGAACAAATAGTGAAAGATTAAATAATTTTTGGATAATTTCAGTATGTTGGCGAACTGGATGGAATGACGAAGCTAAGTATCGACATTTGACTATCGCAGATGTTGTTATTTTTTGATGTTCTGCAAATCTTTAACCAGGATTCTTCAGCTCGGTTAATGATGTTTGTTCAAAGAATTTGCTCAAAAAATTCCTTTCTCGGTCGGTTTCCAATTTGTTGGGTATTCTATACCTTTTTATTTTTTGTTCGTAGAATAGGTAAGGAACTGTTTCAGCCTCTTGATTCGGCATTGCATAAAAGTCTTCAAATCTATTCAAATTATCTTGGAAAGTGAGGCTATAGTTATTTCCTGTGTAAGAATTTTGTAATGGTCCTATACTATATGTCCAAATATACTTTGTCAAATGGGGTTTGGCAAGTATCTGTGATAGTCATTGGCATTTTCGCTTCTGGACTTGATTTCATCTTTCCACCGAATGCCGAGTCATGATAGTCTTGTAGTATTGTTTGTATGTATGTCTTGTGCGCTATACACTTTTTCTTGAATTTAATGTGCATCTGAATCTTCTGACGTTTGTTGTAAGTCATCATTATTTGATGGGTCTTCAACTAATTGTTGGCTAGTATTCTGTCTTATATTATGTTGTTAATTATCAAGCATATTAACTTGATATTACTTATGTTTTGAAAAGTGAAACAAGCACTTGAACTTGTTCACAATGTAGGTTCAATTAGATCAATAACAATGAACGCTGAATTACCTTCAATAAATGACTGATACTTTGTTAACAATTTGTTTAAGTCGGAACTGTTTTGCTCCGACTGCGGGACAGGGTACATAAACCTTGACCAGAATGTAGAGATAATACAAAAAGGTTCATGTACCTTTTGTATGTTGCAGTAGTGTGAACTATTAATGCCTCTTACCACTGGTGGGGGTGAAATTAAAGCATACAGAAAAGATGTTGCTGTTGCTCTTGATTAAACAGAGAAGCTGTTGTAGGGTAAATAAAAAAAATTGTTGGTGTGTATGATAATCGGATGGATTAAAATATACACAATTATTAAGTCTATTTGTGTGAACATAAATTTTGCTTGTACTATGAAGCTACATTAACTTAATTGATAAATATAAAAAGAAATTACAAAATCAAATATTATTACAAAACCAATAAGAATCAATGTATGCATCTCATAAACAACAAACAGCTACGCTAGCATTCTTCAGTGGGTCAACTTCCACTTGTTCCAATTGCTGACGATGCATATCACACGATGACAATGAACTGGGTTCCAGGCAAAGCTGTAAGGCTCTTAGTACATTTTTGTACTCAAGAACTTTGTGAGTACCCAGTACCGTGTACTTGTACTTTTGTTGTGTATTTACCACCAGAAGACATAAGAACCAGCGAAACCAATCAATTTAACCAAAATCAATGAAAGAAAACAACTACTTGTTAAATTTATTCTTTATTTTTATTTTGTTTCATCTTTATTTCTGCTTTGGTTAATTTAAACTGCTGCTCTGCCTCCCTTAGCAGTCTGGCGAACTCCAGATGCTGGTTCTTCTCTAGACCACGGCTTAGGGCAGCCAGCTGTCTTCGAAGTCTCATTATGCGTCCTCCTCGGTGCTTCCCTTCTGGGAGAGGAGCGAAAGACTCCAGTGGTGTCACCGGTATCTGTATAACAGGAGCGGGGGTGGGAAGCTGATGTCTGGCCCGGTACTCCTCCAGTGAAGTGGGACGGGGATTGGCGGTAGGGCAGCTTGTAAGCTTTTCATTCAGCTGGTGTTAGCTCAGGTGTAGAGAATGAGTACAGTACATACCACTTTTGAGAATACAATACTTTATCCGGCTCGAAGGACCAATGTTAGCTCAGGTGTAGAGAATGAATACAGTACATACCATGTTTGAGAATACAATACTTTTTATTTAAAACTATTACACTATTTATACTAATTCTTATTACAATAATATATTTAAATGTAGGCTACGACGTAAGTAGTCAATATCTAGGTTGCAATTATGTTGGCACCATTACTAATAATGTCATTAAAAGAATATTATTTTTAATAGTGCTTGGTGTGCAATATGGAATTTGCCTACTATAGTCGTGTGCTACAGATAGATGAATATTGTGTTATGATGAAATAAATAAGGTGTTTTATGTTGTGCAAACAGCTGAAATGAGCTTGTTTTCATGCTAATCGCATGGTTAGTGTTGTGTTTTTAAGAACAAAAAGAAAGGGCTTTAAAGGGTTGACCCTGCCTGATTGGGGAGTCCCACATTTAGTTTTTAGCCCTGTGGTGGGCCGTTCTTTTAGGCGAGAGTGCCTTAATGTTTTCTCATACTTACTAGGACTGCTCGTGGTATTCCTAGGAGCTTCTTTAAAACATAATTAAATGCAGCTATTTTGTGTACCAACTGGTTGATTAAACCAAACTTTTTATTATATCTGTTGTATAGTTTTTTTTTTCTCTTTTCTGTCAGCGAGGGGAACCTGAAAAAAACGCCTGAGCAATCTCACAACCAATAAAAACCATTAGAGAGATATTTCTATTGCTTAGTTAATTTTTATTATTGAACGACTTCTTTTACAAAATAATTCTTTATTGAGTGGTTTCGCCGATCAAGCTTAACTGGTCCATCTTTGGGTGATCCTTCGCTTCTTTTAAGCCTCTTTTGTTGTTGGTAGGCATACGCCTCCCGTTTAAGTTCCTTTGCCTTCTGTATAGGAACTTCGTTTAAGTTCACCGCTACTCTAGCTGGCCAAGCGGTAAAGATTCCCCAGCTGTTGGCGGGTCCTTACCCTCCGTCCACTTCGATGGCGCCCGAGGGTGTTTCTATGGAGAACCGGCCTGTGGGACGACTCTGGCCCTCCGTTGGTTGGTCGCGGGACCGGTCTGTAGGCAACGTTAGGGTCTCGGCTTGGGACCTGCTTCCGGGTTCCTTTCGATAGCTTAAAATATCTCTTAACACTATTTATATACAAAATTTCTTATTTCCAGTTCTTAAAATTATCATTGAGATTTTTCTTAATCTCTTCCATTGCATTGTTGCACTTTTTCTTGAAGATGGGTTGGGGAACTTTATTGATATTTCAATATTATTTACTAAAAACAATCGAAACTATCAACGCGAATTAATCAAATATTTATTTAAACAAAATTAATGTGCACTTACGCATCACAAGAAAAACTTTTACAACTGACAGGTAAACTACACAACGAAGAATATGATAAAGAAAAAATGGAAAAAAAGTGCAAACAACAGCACGATAAAAAAAAAGCTGCCACCACAGCTGCTCAGCTGGGCTGGGTTCAGCGGAAGAATTTGATGATGATAAAAAAAAGTGTTTTGATTTTTTAAATCAAAATACACGAATTGTTTTATTGCAAGTACAGTGGGGTACTTGCAATAATTTTTGTGCGCCAGGAATTTTAATTGTGCAAGATTAGCTAAATTCCAAATCTAATCTTAAGTTGAATAAAAATACCTAAGGAAATGAAACACAAAGTTTGTATGCCCAGATGGGGACTTTGAATAAATTTTTATTTGGGAAACCTTGGACAGGCCAGGATAAAAACACAAATTTTTTTCAAACAAAAGAAAAATACATTTAGAATTTATAACTGCTCACGGGGAACGGTGGAGCCAAAGAAACAAAGAAAATGAAAATTCAAATGGGCCTGTTATGTAACTCCCACCTGAAAACCAATGAACCTTCAATTCAGAATCAATAAAGGGAAACCATTGTGTTATGGAGAAGATAATCAGTGAACCATCAATTAAGAATCATTAAAGAGAAACAACTGAGTTAATACTGTTATTTTTTTTAATTTATTTTTTTCTTTTCAGCCTTCTCTGCCTTGAACACTGCTTCCGCTTCCTTCAGCTTCCTGGCATCCTCCAGAAGCTTTCGTGTTTCCGCACCCCGACTTAGGGCCGCCAATTGGTATATGGCAGCAAGCTGCCGTCGGAGCCTCACCTGGCGTCCTCCCCCGTGTTTCCTTTCAGGGAGAGGACCGAAAGGCTCCTTGGGTGTTTCGGGGATATATACGATCGGCGCAGGGTTGGCAAGCTGGTGCCTGGCCCGGTACTCCTCCGTTGAAATAGGACGGGGACCGGCGGTAGGGCAGCTTGTGAGTTTTTCCTTCAATTCTTTCTGCAAGGAATTGGTGGCCATGCTAATAGCATGGTTAATTCGGTAATCTTTTTTGAATGGGAGTAGGAGGGGTTTAGGGAGTTTGAACCTGCCTCTTTAGGGATTCCACATTTAGTTTGTAGCCCAGTGGTGGGACGTTCTTGAAGGCGGGCTTGCCTTATTGGTTTTTTACTTACTTTATGTTGTGGTATTCCTAGGGAGATCTTCAAAGATTAATAATTGCAGCTTCTAAGTTTTTCCAACTGGCAGACTAAACCAAACTTTTTATTATAGGTATCTCAAAAAATCTCTTAACACTATTTATATACCAATTTTCTTACTGACTATTCTTAAAACTAACATTGAGACTTTTCTCAACTACAAATAATTTTATTGACATTGAAATTTCCTTTTATCTATTGCAATTTATTACATTGCAAAATTTTCATTCATACGGCATTCTTTTGTGGCCCAGATTTACCATGACAACATATTTGTTTATTTTTGTGGCCCTGGTTTATTTCCTCATTCATATTTACAAATATCGCAATGCATTTAATAACCTGGTTCATTACTCGCAAACGTAAACAAAACCCCAAGTGGGTTAGTAGCTTTGCAGCTTCGCCCTTGAGATGGCTTTTCAAATACTGCATTTTTTCCACATTTGCCAATTTCTTGTTTTTATTTATTAATTGGTCAAATATATCGTGGAATTCTAACCATGTGTATTGAATCTTCCTTCAAATGTTGGAATTTGAAGTCTTGGAAGCCTTACATCAACTTCTGCTTCTTTTATTTCTGATTTTTTCTCCTGTATGGATATTATTGTTTCCGAATATACATAATTGCCTCAAGTTGTATACTTGCGACGATAATTCTTCAGTTTCATCGCCTTCGGCATTAGTCAGCGAACACTCTTCATGAATTTCTTCCAGCTTTTGTCATTCCTCATTGAGTTTTTTTTTTTATTTGAAACTCTAAAACTGCCGATACTCATTTTTTCATTTATGTGTATGAGTTACAGCTGCTTTTTTAATGATGTCAATCGAATGGTAAGACGCTTCCATTTGCTCATTCGAGAAGATTGCTGATGGGTATTTCGGTTATATCTGTTTGTAAATTCATTCATTACTCTCATTCTTTGTTGTGTTGTCTTCTAACCCCTGTACGGGGGTGTTGTGTAAGTGCCAAAAGAGGAAAGATGTCAACCTATCAACACCAGAAGTCCAACCAGCAAAACCAACCAATTAACCAATAATTAAGAAAAACAACTATTTTTTGTTGAAGATTATGTTTGCCTTTTTATTATTTTATTATTTTATATTTGTCTAGCTTGAACTCCTGTTCAGCTTCTTTCAGCTTCCTGGCGTCCTCCAGATGCTGGCGCTTCTCAGCTCCCCGACTCAGGGCCGCCAACTGATAAATGGCAGCAAGCTGCCGTCGGAGCCTCACCTGGCGTCCTCCTCGGTGTTTCCTTTCAGGGAGATGACCGAAAGGCTCCTTAGGTGTCACTGTAGATCGATCCTTGTAATAAATAAAAGACTATGGGTCCGCGTGAGTTTCCTGGAATAAACTGAATACTTTATTGCTATTTATACAAAAATCTGAACCTAGTTTTATTGAAGTTTTTTTATCTCCCGAACTTATTCACCTTTTTCTTTTTCTAATTACTTGATCTCTTCGAGCAATTCAGACTCAGATAATTCGGACGCCATAAACAGATTATGGGTCCTGGGAAGCTCAATTAAGTTGTGAAAATCATGTAAGAAATTGAAATTTTTGGGTGAATCAAAAATAACCGGAAATTGGAGAAGGGAAAAAAAATAAGTGAAGTAGTTTAAGGTCGTCAGTTCCTATCGGAGTCGTAGAAAACACATCATGAAATTTGTTAAGTTCACTGAATGGTGTCACTGAAGTAAGAGGATTCTTCAGTTCTAATGTTTTTATTTTACCTCTAAATAAAACACCATCCTACCGTCTGCGCCAGTGTTGTGTTACCTGTACCAAGGTCAAGATGTCAACCTAACAGAAACCAAACCAATCTTTATCTTTATTAATCCTTTTAATTCACAATTTTCTTTTATTCTCCTCTTTGGATAGTTTGAATTCTCGTTTATTGGAGGAAAAAAGATGGAGAAGTCTGCTTTAAATTTAATGTTATCAATTCCCTTTGGATTGATAAAATACACTTCATAAAATTTGTTTGATTGGGA
The DNA here is from genome assembly GCA_963921185.1 of Dasysyrphus tricinctus. Classification (NCBI taxonomy): domain Eukaryota; kingdom Metazoa; phylum Arthropoda; class Insecta; order Diptera; family Syrphidae; genus Dasysyrphus; species Dasysyrphus tricinctus. Next base: position 188,913,049 of record OY992532.1, on the reverse strand, counting down.
AAATGAAGTCACTGAAGTAAGAGGACTCTTTAGCTCTAATGTTTGATTTAGGGTTGTGCTTTTAAGAGGGAAAATAAAGTGTTTTAAAGGGTTGACCCTGCCTGATTGGGGAGTCCCTCATTTAGTTTTTAGCCCTGTGGTGGGCCGTTCATTTAGGCGAGAGTGCCTTAATGTTTTCTTATACTTACTTAGACTGCTCGTAGTATTCCTAGGAGATTCTTCAAAAGATAATTACATGCGGCTGTTTTGTATACCAATTGGTTGATTAAACCAAACTTTTTATTAAATCTTAACCTCTTAAAACGACACCATCCTACCGGCTGCACCAATGTTGTGTTAACCTAAGTTCCAAGGGAAAATGAAAAGCATAAACCGAAAATAGGTCAAGAGAAGCGAATCAAATAACAATCCACCTATCCCAAAACCAATTTCATGACAGAGCTGCGTAAGTGATAAGTCACCATAGGTGATATTATTTTTCCATTAGCGAATACTCCAAATGTGTTTGGATAGTTTTTGTTATGTAAATTACCACAGTGGAAAAATCCAATGCATTTATGGACCCTTCATCTCGCAGCGTCGACAAACTCAATCAATTATTGACTCTTCAAATCAAAAATCTGGGAATAGGGAGGTGGTTTTGAAACGAGTCCCTTGTCTCTCCTACCGAATTGGTTTCGGCTCCCCTGATTCAATGCTATTGCTTTTTTAAAAGATGCACTGGTCAGGCGTCTATATTCTTCCAAAGCCAACACCCTCTTGGTTTGACTTCGTTGGTGGAGTCCAGGAAGGTTTATCTTCTAAACACGAAACCTGAGGGATATCAAAGACTTCGCTCATTCTATGTATAAGGGGACGAATTATTTGGGATTGGGCTTCCTGCTTAATGTTGAAAATTGCAGTTTTGTTGGTTTTATGTTGATGGTCCACCGGAATTTCCTCTTCTTTTAGTAGTAAAGAAAGTTTGAAGATATTTAAACTTTATCTCCAGTCAAGGCTGCCAAATGGTAAATTGCAGCCAGCTGCCGTCGAAGCCTTACTTTGCGTCTTCCTCGGTGTTTTCTTTCAGGCAGGGGATTAAAAAGCTCCAGCGGTGTCTCGGGAATCTGCAAGGTGAGTGTCACTGGAATCCTAGGAGTAGAAAGAGTGGGAAGCTGACGCCTGGCACTCCTTTGTGTAATTACCGAAAGGGGGAAGATGTCAACCTATCAACACTAGAAGTCCAACCAGCGAAACCAACCAATTAACCAACAATTAAGGAAAACAACTATTTTTTGTCAAAGATTATATTTGCATTTTTATTATTTTCTTATTTTAGATTTATTTAGCTTGAACTCCTGTTCCGCTACTTTCAGCTTCCTGGCGTCCTCCAGGTGCTGGCGCTTCTCAGCTCCCCGACTCAGGGCCGCCAACTGATAAATGGCAGCAAGCTGCCGTCGGAGCCTCACCTGGCGTCCTCCTCGGTGTTTCCTTTCAGGGAGAGGACCGAAAGGCTCCTTGGGTATCTCGGGGATGTATATGATCGGCGCAGGGGTGGCAAGCTGGTGCCTAGCCCGGTACTCCTCCAGTGAAATAAGGCGGGGACCGGCGGCGGTAGGGCAGCTTGTGAGCCTGTCCTTCAGTTCTTTCTGTAGGGAATTGGTTGACATGCTAATAGCATGGTTAATACGGTAATCTTTATGGTAGATGGGAGTAGGAGGGGTTTAAGGGGTTAGAACCTGCCTATTTAGGGATTTCACTTTTAGTTTGTAGCCCAGTGTTGGGCCGTTCTTGAAGGCGGGTATGCCTTAATGGTTTTTTGTATACTTACTTTATGTAGTGATTCCTAGGGAGATCTTCAAAAAGTTTAAAATAGCAGCTTCTAAATTTGTTCAACTTATGGATAAAACCAAACTTTTTATTGTATATCAAAAAATCTCTTAACACTATTTTGTATACTAAATTTCTTACTTCCTATTCTTAAAACTAACATTGAGATTTTTCTCATTTGCATATATTTTTGTTGACATTGAAACTTCTTTTTATCTATTACATTCTATTACATTGCAAAATTTTCATTCATACGGCATTCTTTTGTGGCCCAGATTTACCATGACAACATATTTGTTTATTTTTGTTGCCCTGGTTTATTTCCTCATTCATATTTACAAATATCGCAATGCATTTAATAACCTGGTTCATTACTCGCAAACGTAAACAAAACCCCAAGCCAGGTGTCATATTGCTTCAATGCATTTTCGTCATCACCATCTTACTAGGTCATTCGTTGGTTTGTTTATTTTATTGAAACAGGGCAGCAAAACATTTTTTAGGTCTCTACTTTGTTTTGCGCAACCCACGTGCGTTTATTTTTGTTAACAAATAATGCGGCACATAATGCACACACTTGGTAATGACCTTGTTTTTGGTGTTTAGCTCGAATGCAATGGCAATGACATTGACTTTTGAAAGGTAGGTATAGGTTGGTATATCGTTGCGTATATAATTTATACACAACACTTCTTTAAAAAAATAATTCTCAATCAATGGGTGGTTTCGCCGATCTGGTTTTGCTGGCCCATCCTCAAGTGGCCCTTTACTTCTGTTTAGCCTTTTCTGCTGTCGGAAGGCGAACTCCTCCCGTTTGAGCTGCTTGGCTTCAAGCAAGAACTTTCGCTTGTGTTCCGCGCTGCGGGGGTGTTTCTGCAGATAGTCGGCCCGTGGGGTGGTTGGTAAGGGGACCGGTCTGTGGGTTGGTCTGACGCCATAAACTGATTATGTGTCCTGGGAAGCTCAATTAAATTGTGAAAATCATGTAAAAAAAAATTGAAATTTTTGGGTGAAGCAACCATAACCGGAAATTGGAGGAGGGAAAAAAATAAGTGAAGTAGTTTACTTTAAATTTAAGGTGGCAGTTCCTTTCGGAGTCGTAGAAAACACATCATGAAATCTGGTTAGTTCGGTGAATGGTGTCACTGAAGTAAGAGGACTCTTCACTTCTTATGTTTTATTTAACCTGTAAAAACAACACAATCCTACCAGCTGCACCAACGTTGTGGAAGCCTACGTTCCAAGGGAAAATGAAAACCATAAACCGAAAATAGGTCAAGAGAAGCGAACCAAATAACAATCTACCTATCCCAACACCAATTTCATGACAGAACTACGTAAGAGTAAGAGAAGAGTCACCATCGATCGGTGATATTATTTTTCCATTGACGAATACTCCAAGTGTGTTCGAATAGTTTTCGTTATGTAAATTACTACAGTGGAAAAATTCAATGCATTTATGGACCCTTCATCTCGCAGCGTCAACAAACTCAATAAATTTTTGACTCTTCAAATCAAAAATATGGGAAGAAGGAGATGTTTTTGAAACGATTCCTTTGTCTCTCTTACCGAATTATTTTCGGCCCCCCTGTTGGATTCAATGCTATTGCTTTCTTAAAAGATGCACTAGTGAGGCGTCTATATTCTTCCAAAGTAAACACCCTCTTGGGTTGACTAGTCGGTGGAGTAGAGGAAGGTTTATCTTCCGAACACGAAACCTGAGGGATATCAAAGACTTCGCTCATACTATGTATGAGGGGACGAATTATAAGGGATTGGTCTCGGGGAATTGGGCTTCCTTCTTAATGTTAAGAATTGCAGTTTTGGGCCACTGGTAGCCCAAACTACCGGAATTTCCTCTTCTTTTAGTAGTGAAGAAAGTTTGAAAATAATTAAGCTTTCTCTCCACTCAAGGCTGCCAACTGGTAAATTGCAGCCAGCTGCCGTCGAAGCCTTACTTGGCGTCTTCCTCGGTGTTTTCTTTCAGGCAGGGACTGAAAATCTCCAACGGTGTCTCGGGAATCTGGACGGTGACTGTAGTGCTAGGAGTAGAAAGAGTAGGAAGCTGATGTCTGCACTGCACTTCTCCAACAAAATGGGCAGGGGACCAGCTGCAGGGCAGCTAAACAGCTTTTCGGCTATGGATTGAGCTAATTGCAGAACACACACTTCAGCCGTCAGCCCATCCGCTGTGGTAACATATTGAGGATGGTTTATCGGTTGAAGGCATAACCTGGGTGGTATAAAGCAGTTTGCTCATTCTTGGTTTGAAGGCACATATTACTTAGGATCTGTTTCGGGGAATTAAGTGTGCCTGCTTTATGTAGGAGATTTGAGTCTTGGGCAACTGGCACGCTACTGTTATTTGTAGGCTCTCGTCGTGTGTTTGCAATGTCATTATTTTCTGATCTCCAAAAGTTCCTTATATCGATCAAAGTTTGGACCACTAAGAATGGTGCGACTGCCAATCTATAAATTAAATTGGTAAGTTGATGATGCTCTTGTATAATATTTTTTCTTCTTAAATGTTACCAAAGTAGTGTCGAGCAAGAAACCTGGAGACGTACTACCATCTGTTGTGTAACATGTACCAAGGGGAAGATGTCAACCTAACAGAAACCAAACCAATAAAACCAAAAATACTTATTTGATTAACCATTAAAAATCTTTTTAATTCACAATTTTCTTTTGCTCTTTTTCTGGTTGTCTTCAACAAACTTTTCTTTTATTCTCAACAAAAATCTCAACATTATTTATATACACAATTTCTTATTTCCTATTCTTAAAACTATCATTCAGATTCCAACAATTGTTTCTTTTTTCTGAGGATCTTAATTAATCCTTATTGATATTAATAAACATTTTCTTTATTTGTTTGTTGAGTTTGAACTCACGTTCTGCTTCTTTCAGCTGCCTGGCGCTCTCCAGATGCTGCCGTTTCTCTTTGTTTCGACTCAAGGCTGCCAACTGGTAAATTGCAGCCAGCTGCCGTCGTCGAAGCTTTATTTGGCGTCCTTCTTGATGTTTCCTTTCAGGCAGGGGACCGAAAGGCTCCAAAAGATCTCTCGAGAATCTGGACAGTGACTGTAGATCTAGAAGTAGAAATAGTGGCTAGCTGATGTCTGGCCCGGTATTCCTCTAATGAAATGGTTCGGGGACCGGCTGTAAAGCAGCTAGACAAGTCATAACTGATGGGTAGCACAAGTGCGACGTGCATTGGTTGAATTCCCGTTCTGATAGTTAGAAATATGTTTGGCTATTGTAATCTGAGGCAATTAGGAATTTTTGTATCACCGGTAGTGAGTAAGATTCATTCTATAGCTGTCATGGGATTGGATTGGCTCTGATGACATTGTAATTTGTAGAGGTACTAACGTGAAGGTGCCAATGTGAACTGCTGTGAGTCTCATTTCGTTAGACGTCCACCTTTTGTTAAGGTATTAACGTGAAAGTGCCAATGTGAAATGCTGTGAGTCTCATTTCGTTAGACGTCCATCTTTTGTTGAGCGTTTTTGCTCTGATGGTTATATCTTGTGGTAGTCGTCTTGAGGAATGCCGAATTAGAACCATCAGTTCTCCTGATGGTGTTATACTTTAAAACAAATCGGCTTTTTTAAACGAAATCTTTAGCAAGGTGTTGTAACATCTGTTGTATTTTGACAGACTGTTTAGTTTAGATTTTGAACTAGTGTTGGGGTTTGACTGTCGCAAATAGTTAGTCAAGATTCTTAGGTAGACAGACGTTGAAGTTTCTTATATTTATTATTTTTCAGTGAATGAATTCCATGTGTATAGTGGTATAGTATTACTTTTCCTATTTTTTCGAAGACAAGCCCCATATGGTAAATTCCTGGGATTGTGCCTGTTACCATATCTTTAGTATGCAACTACATTGGTATTCAAACGATGTTTATATGAACTATGTCTAAAGGAGAGCTGAATTGGTATATTAGTCATGTATAGGTTCATCATACTTGGTTATGTGAAAGCTAAGACTTTTATATAGTGTTTTAGGCATCTCACACTACAAAGGACAGGTAGATTATATAGAACACATTTATCGTTACTGATTCAGTTGCGGTTTATTTGGGTTCGTATAAGATATCTTTGGTAATCAGCCCCAATCCTCGCAAATGTTTGTTCAAGCAACCCAAGTCTCGTTGTATTTCCATTGTCTTCGTCCGTTGACCATTACTGCTGACGTCATATCCCATTGATATCAAATCTGCAGAGACTCTAGACAACAAGGATGTGGTACTATGTAGTTCATTGCAGATCCCGTTTACCAAGGATTGATCCGGTGAAGAAAATTGATATACCTACCGTCTTAGAAGAGGTACCTCATTGTTGGTCGGATCTGGGATCTTATTTTTCTTATTTGAAACATCTGCATGAGTAAGATTATTTCGTGAAAACTTTCAAAAATATTTCTAAGCTCAGCTGGATTAGAAGGCAAACGAAGAGAAATTCAAATGTAATTCTAAGATCTTCGAAGGTTTTGATCAAATCGTCTAGGGATTGTAGCAGAATAATTATTTTGTTGGTGAAATTGTTGTAAATATATTGGATTTGATAGCGGTATTCTATTCGCTGAGGTTCTTTTGTTGTGGTTGTTTTAAGAAAGTAATACCCACGTCCGATTTGTTTTGGTTTAATACTTTTTACAATTTTTCTTTTTCTAATTGCTTGATCTTGTTATATAATTTTTTCCTTTGTATTTTTTTGGTCAGTGTTACCATATTCGACTTCTGAGGAACATCCCTATTGAAAATATTATAAGAACTTCTTTCGAACTAAGAAATGAATGAACAACTGGAATTTTGTTTTAAGAACTCTTTATTTCATTTTTTGGGGTTTGCCCATTTGAGCCTCCGTCCGCTTAGAGAGCCTCCTCTCAAACTCCTGCCTCTGTATGGTAGATGCTCTCTGCAGCAGGGCCCGTTTTTCTCTACCGGAACTGATGGCTGCCAGTCGATAGAAATTTCCCAGCTCCTGTCTGGCCCGAACCTTCCTTCCTCCTCGGTGTCGTCTCTTGGAAGGGGCTGGTTCGGAAGGAACGTCTTCCTTTTCCGAACGGGTCGTTCCCACTTGTTTGGGGCGAGGTCCAGCTGTGGGGTTCCTTTCGATTTCCTCCCGTAACCTCTGTCGGTATTCCTCAATGGTTATTTTCTTGGGGGGCGCGGACGGGGCATTCGGCGAAACCTGGGGGATAAAACTACTCATACTATGAGTATGAGTAGGGGAGAGGGATTAGAGAAGGGTTGCGTTATCCTACCTCGCGGTGGAACTCCACTTTATTTATACGGCCGGTGGCGGCCAAGACTATCCAGCCCAAAGGGCTTATTTGGAGGTTCTTGCGAACCCCATGTTTAAGAAACCTGTAAAAGGAAACTATGTTTTTAGGAAACTTACCTCCTTGGTGACTGGTGGAACTTTTAAAAAAAACTTTAAGACTTTAAAACACTTTGGCTTCTGTCGTAAGAAAAAACTGACGACCACTTTATTTTTAACTTCACTATTTATACCTTAAAATACCTTAAATTCTATCCCTTCTTTACTATAAATCTTCTATAATTGTTTATTTGACAATTCATAATCTAGGTTATTAATAAATGACTATACTATAATACTTGGAATGCTAGATGAGCATTTCCCAGTCTAAACCTAGTTCCTACACAAAATCTTTTCCGCTTTCGTAATCCACCGATCATTGCCCAGCGGATATCGCACCTTCTGTTTGTTTTGTTGGCCCAGTTTACCATATGTTCTTATTGTTGTGTGTCATCGGTCGATTACCCACCAGCGAATGCTTCCTTTTGCTGGGGTTGCATTTTGCTTCGGTTGCTTTGCCCATGTGCTGCGGTTGTTTGTAAACAAAACGATCGCGTACCATTTTTGCTGAGTATAGCAAATCGAATTGTTTACTACTCTGCTTGGCTGTGGCTGACCTTGGTATTGGGTTACGATATTAAACAATATCATTGCTGAATGGATTTTTTTTGTATGGTCATGGTTATGTGTTACTATAGTTATATTTATAGTCACATAACACCTCCCCTCTCCAGAAAAGTGCACATTTTTGTTTGGAAGAGACAAAAATTGCGTTAAGTGTTGCAGTGGATTATTGCGGTTGCATACAAATTTATATAAATAAATATCTTCGTTATTGATGACTTCTATCGGTATGGATGAACTGTCTCTTAATGATTTTTTTTTTGTAGATTTGTTTCTCTGCCGATTTGTTTCTTGACGATTTGTTTCTTGTTTCTGCTCTTCTTCCGCTGATTTTTCCCCTCGGGTTTTATTCTGCTTCTTCCGTAGACGTATTTGCTGGTGGTTGTGTTGATGAATGGTATGGATTTTGTGTGCGGAACAAAATATGTTTCTTTACTTTTAAAAGAAAATTGATAATGATATTTACGTTAAATTATTTTTTAAGATTTAATTTGGTGCTTAAGAATAGTTGTTTTTAGTATTTGAGTAAAAATTACAACTTACAACGTTATGATCAAATAAAGTCTATTTATAAACACCAATTACAATTACTATCTATATGTTATATGTAATTAACTAAAGAAATATATATATGTATCGTTGTATTTTGTATATTTATAGGTACTGTATAATGAATTTGAATTATATGGTTTGTTTTCTTATCATTACTCATATAGAATTTTTGAAGTATTATGAGATGACTATGACTTAAATTGCTACATTTGACTTTAAAAAAAAAATTAGTTGCTAAGAAGGTATTCATTCTTTTAAGTTGATTTTATATACATATTGTATATTTCATCCTATATATGCAATGCTTTATTTTTTTTTTTTTTTTGATTTAATTATGTTTTTACTATTATTTTTTTTTATACATTTTTATGAGAGTAATTTAATTTAATTTTTAAAGTAGGTAGGCATGATATTTATTTGTATAAATTTAATAGGATTTCTTATCATTCAAATTTTTTTAAATAAAACTTTTAGATTCTTGTATAAAATATTTATTATATCTGATTTTGTTATTTAATTTTTTTTTTTAATTATTATTTCGAGTAGTATGGCTAATAATTGACTAAAATTACATTATTAAAGTGTTTAAGTTGTATGACTAATAGTATATGACATTGCCAGGATTGGCAAAATACAACATTGTTTGTATTTTTATTACTTTTACAATATGTACTTGTTTTATTTTGCGATTCGATTATTGTTACTACTTCTTATTTTTTATAGATTACCATATTATTGTATTTTTTTTTTTTTCAAAGTTTGTTGTTTGTTTTCTTTAAAAATTTTTTTTTGTATATTTGTATAGTATTTTTTTTTTGTCAAATATGTTTTTTTTTGTTTGAGTTGAAATTTCTTTAAATTGAATTGATTATTAATTTTTATAATATTGCTATATGTGTGTTCATATTTTTGATGTATCATTAGTTTTATGTATGTGTGTATTTATGTTTATGGTATTGGTATTTTTATGTGTGTGTGTCCGTATATTTTTGTGTTTTGGTTTATATTTTTTTTTTTTTTTAAGTTGGGGTTCTTATTATTTTCTTTTTTGTGTACCCTCTTTTGTTTTTTTTTTATTATTTTTTTTTTTGGTATGGGGCTCTCTATCTCCCTCTTTTAATGCTTTTATTTGGTTTCTTGAATTGGGGCGCTTTTGTTTTATTTTGTATTTGTTATTTTTTTTTTTTTTTTTTAGGTTGGGGCGCTTTGTCTCCCTCTTTTCGAAAAAAAAAAAATGTTTTACTTTAACCAGTCTGGCAGTATGTAACGAAACTGTGGATACCTTTTGATTTCCTTGAACAAGGTTCCCCCAAAATCTCCCATCTCCTGTTTGGTTGAAAGTAATTTCTTGCCGGAAGCAAGGTGACTTGCAACCGCACACAAGTGACCAAACCGTTATCCAATCCCTTAAGCCTCTGCGGAACTTGGATGTTTTTTACCATGTACTCTGGTTTTCCAATTGCTCCATACCTTCTCTCCCATTTTGTGTCTATTAACGTTTTTACTGCTCGAAGAGCCTCTGTACCCGATACTCCTAATGTATTGTAGTACTTGATTGTCTTCTGGGTGTTGCTTACCACGATCAGGGCCCAATGGAACCCTTTTACCTCTATCGGTATCAGTAATAGCTCGTATTTGAATACATCATTGTGTTCGCTCCATTGACTCGTTTTCTCATCTTCTGTCTCTCTTAAGATCGAATTCGTAATTGATTGTAAATTCAGAAGTGAGACCCGCTTGGCTTCCGATCTGGCTTGTTGTATATTGTAGAGGTAGTGGTGCATTTGGACGTTGTTGATTTGGTTTGAAAACATCGTTACTACAGTTATCGATTTCACATCCGTGAATATTAAAAAAATAGCGATCGAAATCGGCCCAACGGTTCGCGCCGGTCATACCGGGATTAGTTCAAGGATTACAACTGTTGTTTAAATTTAAAATCAATTTTATTAAGTATTGACACGTTCACGTCTAGCACAAGACTGACTTCCTAACCCACCTAATCGATACCTGCCCGGCCAATCGCAACGCTGAGTCAGCTATTCCTGCTACCGGACAGCTTAAGGTATACAGTATCATGAACTGAACTTGTGCAATGTGCAGGTGCTTCGTCAGCAGGTTCCCACAAATGCATTTGGTTCATCGACATTCATTGGGCTCACATTCCCGAAGGTCAATGTCGCTGGCTCGTGTTAACTCTTCTTTGGTTGTTATTGTTATTGTTGATGGTGTTGCTATGATTGTTGTTGTTGTTGCTGTTGTGGTTGTTGTTGTTGCTGAACTGAAATGGATTTGGATTATCAGTACAGTTGTAATTTTCTAGGCCGGCGTAAAGATTTTCTTATTGATTTTGTTATGTTGGCTGGTGGTAATGGTGGGTTACTCTTAGGTCTACTCAGCTTTGATGATGTTGGGATTAATTTTGTGGGGGAATTGGTATTGGTGCAGGGTTGTTTGTTGGTATGGATGTTGGTGGTGTTAAAGGAGTGAGGATTGTCTTTATTTCTTTTTTGCACTGCGAATTCTGTGGAGATGGTAAGGGATGTATGGTATCATGGATTATGGGGTTCGAAATTCTAGGTAAAGGTATTTCGTAAATTGGGTCTATAGGTTTCGCCGCTTGCCTTATTTCCCTACATAATCTTCCGAGGATCACCCCCAAGATGCATAAAATGGCTATCGTGCTGGCTGATATCGACGTTATTGAGGATATTTTGTGTTGGGCCCTTTCCTTCTGTGTGGCCTCAAATTCTAGCACATTTTTTTCCAAGTCTGCCATAGCATATGAATTTTCTCTAATTTTGTTGTTTGCTCCTACTCCTTTTAAAACCAATACTGTGGGATTTTCTGGCTCCTTCTTATTGAGCAGATCCATCAATGTGTTATTCAACGACAGGCCAGGTATTGTATATTTTGGTTGATCGATTTTCAAAATGGTATGATCTGAGTCTTCATAGTACATGTATTGACTATCGATTTGAAATACACATGGTTGAATCAATGTAATAATTCCTGTTCCATTCAGAGTTGAGCCCTGCCATTCCCCTGAACATTGTATCTCTATCCTAGTTGATTTGGGAAAAGAGTACAACCACGCATTTTTTTGAGTGAGTTTGACCAGGTAGTTTTCTTCAAATGGCTGGAATAAACACTTACATACACTATCTTCATTGTATAGATTGAATACAAGGGATATTGAGCAAACGTCCGTATGAGTTCCCTTCCTTACGGGTGAACTAAGTGGTCCAATGTACCACGTATTGTTAATTTCTAGGGTTACCTTTTGAAGGATATCATATTCTCTTCTTGTCATTGGTACGAATTCTTTTGTTCGTACGTTCTTTGCCAAAAAGTCTTCCTGTATGTCCAAGATAGTTGAAATTTTGTTTTGGTTGCTTTGCCCATATGTGCTGCGGTTGTTTGTAAACAAAACGATCGCGTACCATTTTTGCTGAGTACTACAAATCGAATTGTTTACTGCTCTGCTTGGCTGTGGCTGACCTTGGTATTGGGTTACGATATTAAACAATATCATTGCTGAATGGGTTTTTGTATTTGATTTTTTGGGTATGGTCATGGTTATGTGTTACTATAGTTATATTTATAGTCACATAACACTCTAAATAAAACACCATCCTACCGTCTGCGCCAGTGTTGTGTTAACCCAAGTTCCAAGGGAAAATGAAAAGCATAAACCGAAAATAGGTCAAGAGAAGCGAATCAAATAACAATCCACCTATCCCAAAACCAATTTCATGACAGAGCTGCGTAAGTGATAAGTCACCATTGGTGATATTATTTTTCCATTAGCGAATACTCCAAATGTGTTCGGATAGTTTTTGTTATGTAAATTACCACAGTCGAAAAATCAAATGCATTTATGGACCTTTCATCTCGCAGCGTCGACAAACCCAATCAATTTTTGACTCTTCAAATCAAAAATATGGGAATAGGGAGGTGGTTTTGAAACGAGTCCCTTGTCTCTCCTACCGAATTGGTTTCGGCCCCCCTGATTCAATGCTATTGCTTTCTTAAAAGACGCACTGGTCAGGCGTCTATATTCTTCCAAAGCCAACACTCTCTTGGTTTGACTTAGTTGGTGGAGTAGAGGAAGGTTTATCTTCTAAACACGAAACCTGAGGGATATCAAAGACTTCGCTCATTCTATGTATAAGGGGACGAATTATTTGGGATTGGGCTTCCTGCTTAATGTTGAAAATTGCAGTTTTGTTGGTTTTATGTTGATGGTCCACCAGAATTTCCTCTTCTTTTAGTAGTAGAGAAAGTTTGAAGATATTTAAACTTTCTCTCCAGTCAAGGCTGCCAAATGGTAAATTGCAGCCAGCTGCCGTCGAAGCCTTACTTGGCGTCTTGCTCGGTGTTTTCTTTCAGGCAGAGGATTGAAAAGCTCCAGCGGTGTCTCGGGAATCTGCAAGGTGAGTGTCACTGGAATCCTAGGAGTAGAAAGAGTGGGAAGCTGACACCTGGCACTCCTCGAAAAAAATGGGGCCCGGACCGGCTGTAGAGCAGCTAGACAACTTTTCGGCTAGGGATTGAGCTAATTGCAGAACACACACTTCAGCCGTCAGCCCATCTGCTGTGATAACATGAATTTTCCTCAAATGTCAACTCCTTCTTGGGTTGACTGGTTGGTAGAGCTGTGTCAATCGTTCATTTTAAAAGACCGAATCAATCAATGATTGATTAGACCAAAGATTCGATCTTTTCAATCGTTCATTTCATCAATCATTCCTTTGATTATGGCATGTTTAAAAAAAAAAAACATATTTTCAATAGTACATACTAACTTCAGTCTGTTTCAATCCTTATTTAAAGAGGAATTTATTTCTTAGAAAAAATAAATAAAAATGTTCATATATGTATAATTTTTTTTAATAGACCTTAACTCCAAAAACACAAAAACTTTCACCTGAATTATTTTTTTTTTTCAAGCTAAAAAGTGTTTACGAGTACTTAAAATAATTATTTACTTTAATACTTTACGTTAAATGCAAATGCATTGAAAAAAAAAGAACTGCATTGTTGTATTCAATCATCTATTAATTATTAACAAAGATCCATTCGTTCACAATGCCAATGAGATTGATTTGGTCTTTGTCCACAGTGGATCCCAATTCCAATCGGTCAAATCTCAAATGAACGTATGAACGATATGAACGAAATGAACGATATGAACGATATCGTTCAACTCAATCTCAATCTCTATCTCAATCATATGATTCGATAGAGATATAGACAAAAATGAATGAAGAGAAAATGAACACAAATACGAGAGAGAGAAGAGAAAATGAAGTGTAGCTAAGCTGGTAGATGGAGATATATGTATATCAATTTATGTTCCTGTCTCCTGTGGTGTGTTATTTTTTTCATTCACGTAGATAGAGATTGAGATTGTATGTGTTTTTGTTTCGTTCAGTATTCTGGTGTGGAAATGGATTGATTGAGAATGAGTGGAATGAACGAAACATATCTCGCTCTTTGAAAACTTAAATGATTGATATTGGGATCGATTGATTCGGTCTGCTGTGATTGCAATCAATCATTCTTTGTGAAGAACGGGTCACAAAGACCGAATCAATCACGATTGACACAGCTCTACTGGTTGGTGGAGTTGAGGATGTTTTATCGGTTGAAGGCATAACCTGGGTGGTATAAAGCAGTTTGCTCATTCTTGGTATGAGGGAACATTTTACTTAGGATCTGTTTCGGAGAATTGGGTGTGCCTGCCTTATGTAGGAGATTTGAGTCTTGGGCAACTGGCAGGCTACTTCTATTTGTAGGCGCTCGTCGTATGTTTGCAATGTCATTATTTTCTGATCTCCAATAGTTGGCTATACCGATCAAAGTGTTGTGTAACCTGTACCAAGGGGAAGATGATAACCTTAAAGAAACCAAAAGTGAGACCACCAATCCAAAAAAAAAAAGAATTATAACTTCTTTAATGATATAACATTTTATTGTTTGTTATTTCTACTGTTGTGTTCCACGAGAACACAAGAAAACAACTTCTTTGGTTTACATTAAAGATGAGAGTGACTCAAAAGTCTACTCATTATTTCCTTCGTTACCTATTCCGAAACGTAGATCATCACTTCTTTCAAGTCAACCACGCATTCTACTTTATTTCACTTGCCTTGACACAGTTTGTTTATTTAAACAACGAATGCACCGCATATGTTGTAATATTGACATACTTGCACTCCATGGGTCAGTATTGTTTATGTTTGCAATGGGTCACCATGTCGTTGTTTTGTTGTTTGGTTGACATAGTTCGATTGCTGTTCCTTTTAAAGTGTAACGTATGACACACTTGGTAATGACCTCGTTTGGTGTAACTTAAATGCAATGACAATGACATTGACTTTTGAAAGGTAGGTGGTTGGTATATCATTGCGTGTGTAATTTATACACGATACCTCCCCTTTCCAAAAAATTACCACATTTTTGATTAGAAGAGTCAAAAATTGGTTGGGCTCGATGACGTTGCTGGATGAAGGGTCCATAAATGCATTGGATTTTTCATTAAGCAATACTAATTGTTACCACTAGGCTACAGAAAAATTTCCGCTGAAATAAAAAAGATAATAGGTGATGTATTTTTAGTATTATTTATGTATGCATTTTTTCTTTTATTTTATTACTAGTTGTATATATTATTAAATATATACAAAAAAGTATAAAGTATCCATTGGTGTCATCATTGTTTTTCATATTCTTCGGTTTTTATTTGTTTTCAATTATTGATTTCTTCTTCCAGCATAGCTTTAATTTCTGTAATTTTTGTATGTGTTTTCAGGTATACTTTTTATTTATTTTAATAGTCCACAAAAATATAGCTTTTACTTATCTAATTTTAAAATACAAATAAACAACAATTAAATATTTAAAAAAAAATAATGTTATGTTTTAAATCAGATTACAACTAGATAATGACAATGTTGATAATTATTGAACGATAATAAGATTTAAATTTTCAATATGTATGTATATTACAATTTGTATATGTGTATTATATTTTTACATCATATTATCTAATTTTTACATCGTATACTTACAATTTATGAATTAAAGTATTATGTGCAGAGTTGTAAAAATTTTTTTTTAAATGCATTTTTGTTTGCATTAATTATTAAAAATAAAATTTTAATGCAATGTGAAAATATTTTGCATTAAAAAAGAAATGTTAATGCAAACTTAAAAATTTGTTGCATTAAAAAAAATGTTAATGCAGAGTAAAAATGTTTTGAGTTTGCATTAACATTTTTTTTTAATGCAAAATATTTTAACATTGCATAAAAATTTTATTTTAATAAAAAATGCATTTTTTTGCATTGAAATTTTTACAACTCTGATTATGTGTACATAAGGGTGGTCGTTATAATGGGTTTATTTTTATATTTAATAAAATACAATCGGCTCCCTCTAAGTCGAATTCCTCTCTAACTCGAACTTTTTATCCATATTTTTGAACTTTTTTTGATTTTCTTCAAAATCATAATTATAGGAAGCCTGAGCACTGGCATTTGTTTTCTAGGTGTCTGAATTTAATCAAATTCCCCTGGATAAATAGAATTCACAGTGTATTCATGATGTGATTTCTATATGAGTCGTCAAACATCGACCAAAATTTGCGTCTTAGAAGGGTACAACAGCATCTAACTGATGCGCCCAACTGTTGTACCTGGGCGAAACGCAATATATGGAGTAGAGCTCACTTAAATTTCTTTATTTGAACATATTTTTAAACTCCCTTCAAATCTTCATAATATGTTTATTTATCTTTAACTCGAATTTTCGCAAAACTCTCTCTAACTCGAACTCATTTCTAGGGAGTCGACTGTAATTGCATAAAATAGAAAAAAAAATAATTACAAAAGAACGGTAACACTTACAGTAATGTTTTTTAGCTTTTTGGAAAGCCAGAACTCCATTATAGTTAATTTTCAAATAAAGTTCTTTGAATAAATAACTTCAGCAAAAACTGTTTTCAAACCTAATATTTTGAAAAAAAAAAAATATTTTTTTCATCAAAATTTTGAGTTTAAAACAATTTTTTATCAAAACTGTTAATCGAAAAAACTTAATTTGAAAACAAACCGTAAGAATGGACTTCTGGCTTTTGGGGGAGATATCACCCCTCTCCTCTAGGATTTTTTTCTTGTCTACTTCCCACTTACATATATGCTCTGATTTTTTTGGTGATTTAATAACGTGAATTTCCTAGTATGCAAAAAAAAGGGGGAATTTAATTTACCCCTGCAGCGACCATAGGGGGTGAAAATAAAAATCTGAACAAATTAGTGAATTTTTTTTTCATTAAGAGCCGATTTAGGCCCATCCGTGATTACCTATTTTTTAACTACCACCCTAGTGTACATAGGATCATTATTTTTAAAATTATTTATTTGTTTTTTTTTTTTAATAGATATTTCAAAAGAATAATTAGATATTAAGTGTAATTATTTATGTATATAAAGTAAGCAGGACACTTTTGGAAATTCATGTTAAAAACTACCCTATCATTAGTTGCTACTTAATTGCGAATTAGTTACGCAAAAAAAAAATTAATAGCTTTTTTGGTTTAAGAAAAAATGGGTGTCCTGCTAACTTCATATGAACCTAGCAGGACAACTTTCTCAAAAAAGGAGATAATCGAGCTGAAAAAAGTTGGTTGTTGAGAACTAATTAATTGCGAATAAGTTACGCAAAAAAAATGAATGTTTTGTTCGTTTGCGAAAAATAGGCGTATTGCGAACTTCACGTGAACTTAGCAGGACAACTTTCTCAAAAAAGGAGATAATCTAGCTAAAAAGAGTTGGTTATTGAGAACTAATTAATTGCGAATTAGTTACGCAAAAAAAAATTCAATTGCATTTTTGGTTTGCGAAAAAATGCGTGTCCTGCTAACTTCATATGAAGCTAGCAGGACAACTTTCTCAAAAATGAAGATAATCGAGCTGACAAAATTTGGTTGTTGAGTACTCATTAATTGCGAATTTGTTACGCAAACAAAAAATTGTATTGCGTTTTAGGTTTGCGAAAAAATTTGTGCCTTGCCAAGTTGATATGAAGTTAGCAGGACACTCATTTTTTCGCAAACCAAAAATGCAATAAAATTTTTGTTTGCGTAACTAATTCGCAATTAATTAGTCCTCAACAACCAAATTTTTTCAGCTCGATTATCTTCATTTTTGAGAAAGTTGTCCTGCTAAGTTCATATGAAGTTAGCATCAGGACACCCATTTTTTCGCAAACCAAAAATGCAATACAATTTTGTTTGCGTTGTTGTAGTAAGCAGCACACCCATTTTTTCGCAAACCAAAAATGCAATACGATTTTTTTTTGCGTTGTTATCCTGCTAAGTTCATATGAAGTTAGCAGGACACCCATTTTTTCGCTAACCAAAAAAGCAATTAATTTTTTTTTTCGTAACTAATTCGTAATTAAGTAGCAACTAATGATAGGATAGTTTTTAACATGAATTTCCAAAAGTGTCCTGCTAACTTTATATACATTAATTATTTAACAATTTTCTGAAAAAAATTTCCGTATATTTTGAACTTAAGTATTTTCAAAATTATTTAAGTTAAATTTGTAATTATTATTTCGTAAGCTGATTTCTGTTTCTTGGGGCCACTATCTCCCTTTTTTTTTCCTGAATATGAATGAATGAACTTGGGGCTCCAACTCCCTCTTTTGTATTTTGTAATGATTTTGGGGCACTCTATCTCCCTCTTTTTTTATTTTTTTTATGATTTTGAGGTTCTATAATCTATATGTCCCTTTGTCTTGTAACATTTTTAAACTCATATTTTTGTTCGGACGCTGTCTCTTGTCTCCTTATCCATTCTTGTGTAAGAAACTGTTCTATCGCTAAAAATGTTTGAAGTCCTCCTTATATGCCCAGTTTGATATAGCTTTTGACTATTTGTGTTTTGTTGTTAACGACTAAAAGAGTCCAATGAAGTTCTACTACTTCGATGGGTATAAATATAAAATCATATTTGAAGATATCCGTATCTCTAATCCATTCGTCCGTGTTTCTTTTTGATATTATGTGTGTAGATATCGCCTGCAAAATGAATACATCTTTAACTCTTTGTTTAAAGATCTCTTTTTAAACTCTTGAAGGTTGTATAGACTATAGATAGTGATGCATCTGAACCTTATTAATATGTCCTGTACTCATTTTAACTGTTTTTCTATAATGATAAAATTGGTAACGTTTTGTTTAGTACAATTGTTATTTTCGTGGTCTATGTATGAATTTGTTTTCATTTAATTGGGAGTTGGTTGGTTTTGGTACAATATTGGATGAAGGTGCTGGAGGTGGTGGTGGGGGAGGAGGTATGGGAGCATTTGTTGGGACATGTGTTGCTGTTTTTACTTTTGGAACATTGGATGGTGGTTGTCTAACTTCTCGTACTGGTGATTGGCTTGGGATGTTATTTATTTGTAGTACAGGTGGTGTTTCAGTTGGAGTTTTACAGGATTGTGGACTTGGTCTAATCTCTGGTATGGTGCGGACAGTATGGTGGATAATAGGATTTGAAATTTTAGGAAGTGGTATTTCGTAATCCGTCCAAGATTTCGTTGTACTCTTCCTTCTTTTGCATAGGAGTCTTCCTAGTGCTTAATGAGATTGATGGTATTGTTAATTCTTCATGCCGGGTCTTCTGTGCACGCTTAATTTCAAACTCTTTCATATCTTTTTCCAAATCTGTTATTCGCATACGCATTTTCCTTTACAATATCGTTCGCGTCCACTCCTTTAAGAATTAACAATTGTTGTTCTTTTGGTTTATTCTTTGTAAAAACATCTTTCATTGAGTCATTAAGTGTGAGACTAGGTATTTTGAAATCTGCTTAGGTAAATCTGAGTTGAAAGTGATCCGAATCTTCGTAGAAAATATTTTGACTGTCAATTTGAAAAGGACATGGTTGAAGTAAAGATATAATACCGGTTCCATTCTGATTTACTCCATCCCATTCTCCTGAACACTGTATTTTAATTTTTGTTGGGATCACAATTCGCAAAAGAATAAAGCCACGCATTTGAATGTGTCAATTTAATTAAGTAGTTTTGTTCATATGATTGGAACAAGTGGTTGCATTGGTTTTCTTCATCGTATGGGTTAAATATTTATAAGTGATATTGAGCAAATGTGAATATTTGTTCCCTTGGATACCGGTGATTTCAATAGTCCTACATACCAGGTACTATGGAGTTGAGAAGATACCTTTTTTCAAGAGGTCATATTCTCGTTTCTTCATGAGTACGAATTCTTTCATTCGTAAATTGTTTGCTATGAAGTCCTCTTGAATGTTAAGAATAGCCGGAATGTTAGTTTTACTTTGAATATGGAAAAGGTGTATTTGTTGGAGGTCGTAAGGTTTCAAATTAAAAATTGGAAGTATTATTCGTACTACTAATACTACGTTCATGAGATATGTTCTTACGGATAATGCTTTTGTTAAAATGTTAAGGAGCATTTCTCTGTTCCGTAAAGTTGGGTTAGGGCATACTTCTAGGTATGTTTGTACAATTTGAGATGGTGTTGTTGTGTAATTCCCACCTGAGTACCGATGAAGCTTTAATTTGAAACCAATACGGAGCGGACAATCAGTGAACCATGAATTAGACAGAAAAAACTCAATAAGTATTTTAATATTTATTCTTTATTCTTTATTTATTATTTTTTGTTTTTTTTACTTTCCGCCTTAGCTGTCTTAAAGGCGGCCTCGGCTTCCTTTAACTTCCTGGCGTCCCCCAGGAGTTTCCTCTTTTCTGCTCCCCGGCTTAGGGCCGCCAATTGGTAAATGGCAGCAAGCTGCCGTCGGAGCCTCACCTGGCGTCCTCCGCGGTGTTTCTTCTCAGGCAGAGGGCCGAAAGGCTCCTTGGGTGTCTCGGGGATGTATATAGTGGCTGTAGGGGTGGCGAGCTGATGCCTGGCCCGGTTCTCTTCCAAGGTAATAGGTCGGGGACCGGCGGTAGGGCAGCTTGTAAGCCTCTCTTTTAGTTCCAAGGAGCTGATTGACATGCTAAGGAGGGGATTAGGGGGTTAGGTCCTGCCTATTAAAAATCCCACATTTAGTTTTTAGCCCAGTGGTGGGCCGTTCTTGAAGGCGGGTTTGCCTTATTCTACTTACTTGCTTATCTGAGGGGTTCTCACGGAGATCTTCCAAGAAAAATAAAGAACAGCTTCTAACCTTTTAAGTGGTGTTAAGTTGAAATGAACTTTTTTATTGACATCCAAAAAATCTCTTAATACTACTTACATATATACTAAATTTCTTACTTCCTATTCTTAAAACTAACATTGAGATTTTTCTCAATTGTATATTTTTTATTGACATTGACATTTTATCTTTACATTGCAAAATTCATACGGCATTCTTTCGTGGCCCAGATTTACCATGACAACATATTTGTTTATTTTTGTTGCCCTGGTTTATTTCCTCATTCATATTTACAAATATCGCAATGCATTTAATAACCTGGTTCATTACTCGCAAACGTAAACAAAACCCCAAATCAGGTGTCATATTGCTTCAATGCATTTTCGTCATCACCACCTTACTAGGTCATTCGTTTATTTGTTTATTTTATTGCAACAGGGCAGCAAAACATTTAGTAGGTCTCTACATTGTTTTGCGCAACCCACGTGCGTTTAATTTTGTAAACAAACAGTGCGGCACATAATGCACACACTTGGTAATGACCTTGTTTTTGGTGTTAAACTTAAATGCAATGGCAATGACATTGACTTTTGAAAGGTAGGTGGTTGGTATATCGTTTTATACACAACACCTCCCCCCTTCAAAAAATTACCACATTTTTGATTAGTAGAGTCAAAAATTGGTTGGGTTTGATGACGTTGCTAGATGAAGGGTCCATAAATGCATTGGATCTTTCATTAAGGAATATTAATTGATACCACTAGGCTACAGAAAAATGACCGCAGGAATAAAAAGATAATAAGGTTTAAATGGTGATGTATTTATAGTATTATTTATGTATGCAAAACTTTTTTTTGATATTATTACAAGTTACAAGTTTCATTTACATTGTTAAATATACACAAAAATATAAAGTATCCATCGGTGTCATCATCGTTTTTCATTTTATTCGTCTTTCATTTGGGTTTCTTCGATTCTTGTTGGATTTAATATCTTCAAATCTCCAATTGATATCTGCGACCAGCATAACTTTATAGTCTTTCATTTTTATACGTGTTTTCATGTATACTTCTTATTTATTTATTTTAATAGCTAGCAAAAATACAGTTTTTTACTTATCTAATTTTTAAATTACAAATAGACAACAATTAAATATTCTAAAAGAAGTTAAGGTTCTGGTTTGAAAATATTACAACTAGATAATGAAAATGTTGAACGATAATATAAACAATTATTAATGATTACTACAACTATATAATACTAAGATTAAGGTTAACAAGATACATTTTCAGTACAAACAGATTTAAATTTTCAATACATTTTCTATTTCAAACTTTCTATTTCACAATTTGTATATATTATGTTTTGTATATCTTATTATTTAATTTTTACATCGTAAATTTATTTTTTACATCTTGATCATACTGTGTATAGGTAGATGTATCATTTTTACATTTTTTTTGTATCTTACTATTTATTTTGTTCATATTAATTTTTGTCTGTATCTTAGGTACTATGTTTTTGTTTTATTTTTTTTTAACATTGT
The DNA here is from genome assembly GCA_963921185.1 of Dasysyrphus tricinctus. Taxonomy (NCBI): domain Eukaryota; kingdom Metazoa; phylum Arthropoda; class Insecta; order Diptera; family Syrphidae; genus Dasysyrphus; species Dasysyrphus tricinctus. Next base: position 188,890,986 of record OY992532.1, on the reverse strand, counting down.
CATTAAAATCTTACTTCGTATAGTTTATTGAACAAATTAACAATTATTACAATATTATGTGAAAGTACATTATTTTTTAATTTATTTATTTATGTTTTTGCTTACAATAGATATTTCAAATGAATAATTAGATATTTAGTGTAAGTATTTTACAATTTTCTGAACAAATTTCTATATATTTTGAGCTGTATTACTTTCAAAGTCATTGAATTTAAAATTTAATTTTTTATAACTTTAGTTAATTTGTCATCTTTGGGGCTCACTATCTCTCTCTTTTAATTTTTTTTTTTTTGATGAGTGGTGATTGATGAACTTGGGGCTCTATCTCCCTCTTTTTATTAATTTTAATGAATTTGGGGCACTCTATCTCCCTCTTTTACTATTTTAAATGATTTTGGGGCACACTATCTCCCTCTTTTATTATTTTTAATGAATTTGGGGCACTCTATCTCCCTCTTTTATTATTTTTTGGATTCGGGAATACGGATACCTTCTCATTTCTTCATCTAATGATTTTCTGAACTCCATCAGTTCTTCTTTAGTGGATAGTAACTTCTTGTTGTGAGTTATGTGACTCGTTATCATACAAGTCAATTCGCCGTCATCAAAACCTCTCAGGCGTGTTGGTATGTTTACATTTTTAAAGTCATATTTTGGTGCGGATGCTGTTTCTTGTCTCCTCGTCCATTCTCGTGTGAGAAATTGTTCCACCGCCAAAAATGTTTGAAGTCCTGATATGCCCAGTTTGTTATAGCTTTTGACTGTTCGCGTTTTGTTATTAATAACTAACAGAGTCCAATGAAGTCCTACTACTTCGATGGGTATGAATATGTAATCATATTTGAAGATATCAGTATCTTCAATCCATTCGTCTGTATTCCTTTTTGAAGTAATATGAGTAGATATCGACTGTAAGCTCAATATATCCGGTAGCTCTTTGTTGAGCGATCTCTTTTTAAATTGCTGAAGGTTGTATAGATAGTGATGTATTTGAACCTTGTTAATATGTCCTGTACTCATTTTAGCTGCTTTTCTATAATGATAAATGTGATGTTTTGTTTTAGTATAATTGTAATTTTCTTGGTCTACGTATAGATCTGTTTTCATTTAATTGTTGGTTTGTTGATTTTGGTACAATATTGGGTGAAGGTGCTGGGGGTGGTGGCGGAGGCGGTGGTATAGGAGTACTTGTTGGGACGCTTGTTGGAACATTTGTTGTTGTTTTTACTTTTGGAACATTGGGTAGTTGTGGTCTAATATCCCGTACAGGAGATTGGCTTGGGATGTTGTTTATTTGCGGTACAGGTGGTGGTGCAGGTGGTGGACTGGGCCTAATCTCTGGTATGGTGTGAACATTATGGTGGATAATAGGATTTGAAATTATTGGTAGTGGTATTTCGTAGTCCGATTTCGTTGTATTCTTCTTTCTATTGCATAGCAGTCTTCCTATTATCATCCCAACGATGCTTATTAGAGTTAGTGTGTTAAATGAGAGTGATGATATTGTAAATACTTTATGCCGGGTCCTCTGTGCACGCTTAATTTCAATCTCTTTCATGTCTTTCTCCAAATCTATTATTCCATACGCATTTTCCTTAACAATATCGTTCGCGCCCACTCCTTTTAGAATTAACAATTGTTCTTTTTGTTCGTTTTTTGTAAAAACCTCTTTTATTGAGTCATTGAGTGTGAGACTAGGTATTTTGAAATCTGGTTGATTAAATCTGAGTTGAATATGATCCGAATCTTCGTAGAAGATGTTTTGATTGTCAATTTGAAATAGACATGGTTGAAGTAATGATATAATACCAGTTCCATTTAGGTTTGCCCCATCCCATTCTCCTGAACACTGTATTTTTATTTTTGTTGGAGTTGGAAAAGAATAAAGCCACGCATTTTTATGTGTCAATTTAATTAGGTAGTTTTGTTCGTATGATTGGAACAAATAGTTGCATTGGTTTTCTTCATCGTACGGGTTAAATATAAGTGATATTGAGCAAATATGAGTATTTGTTCCCTTAGTTACCGGTGATTCCAGTGGTCCTACATACCAGGTACTATGGAGTTGGGTAGATACCTTTTTCAGGAGGTCATATTCTCGTTTCTTCATGAGTACGAATTCTTTAGTTCGTAAGTTTTTTGCTATGAAGTCCTCTTGAATGTTTAGAATAGCCGGAATGTTATTTTTACTTTGAATGGGGAAAAGGTGTATTTGTTGGAGGTCGAAGGGTTCTAAATTAAAGATTGGAAGTATTATTCGTACTACTAACACTCCGTTCATGACATGTGTTCTTACAGATAATGCTTTTATTAAAATATTGAGGAGCATTTCTCTGTTCCGTAAGGTTGGGATAGGGCATACTTCCAGGTATGTTTGTAAAATTTGAGATGTTGTTATTAGTAATGGATGTAGTTGATCTTGTTTTAACGATGTTAAGATATCCAATACCATTTGCTGCCTTCTTTGGATGTCTAATATTTGTTAAGTAATACTGCTTAAAATTTCTTGAAATTTTTGAGTCCTCTGAGCATCATTAGTTGAATTTAATAGTCTCTCTCGATAACTTCTGTTATATTCTTTTGATTATTCTCCAGGATTATAAGCGGCTGTTGTAGATTGTCTAACGAAGTTTTCATTACAGTTATCTGCTTCCTTTGTAGCTTTTCTAAGGTCTTAGTGTCAGTTCCTAGATTATCTATTTTACTGTAGAGTCGTTTTTCGTCTTGGCTGTCCATAACTCCGAACAAATAATGAAGTCCGCTTCCTATTCCATCAAAAAGAGATCTCTTTGATTGATGTGGATCAACTAGTTTTTGGATAATTTCAGTATGTTGGCAAACTGATGAAATGAGGGAGCTAAGTATCGACGTTTAACTATCGCAGATGTTGTTATTCTTCGATGTTCTGCAAATCTTTAAAGAGAATTCTTCAGCTCGGTTAATGATGTTTGTATATGCGTTAATATCCGTGATTTTGACTTCGGTCATCCAGATTCCAAGTATCGTGGTATAATAACACTTTCACTATGTCTTCGAACACTATTCCTGTGTTGTTCAGTTTTTCTATTTTGTACGTCGAGGGTGATGCTGCTGCCATTGTTATTAAAAGAGTTAGTTGTACTGCCCATAAATATGTCATATTGATGAAAAGCTGGTTTTAGTATTTTTAGTATTTCTTTATCTAAACGGAAGAAATAAAAACTGAAAATAATCATGAAATGAGATTTAAATGAAATTGTCGTAGTAATGTTTTAAACGATTATTGTGGATTGTTACACGTTTTTTCTTAATTATTACCACACTGTTAGTTTCATTAGGTATTTCGGCGATAGTATAAGGGCCTGTCCATATTTCTGATAACTTATGCTGTCTGTTTTCATTTTTTATAAGTACTTTGTCTCCAACATGAAATGCTTTAAGTTTAACTCCTTTATCATAGTAATTTTTTTAGTTCTTTTTACTATTAATTAGGTTTTTTCTTGCGATAGCATAAGTTTTTTGGAGTTTATGTCGTAAAATAAAGAAATAATTTTCGTGATCATATATCGGTTCTGGTTCTCGTTTTAAGTTAGATGGTATATCTGCAGTAAATCCAAACAGACAGTCCATTGGTGTGAATTGTGTTCCCTCGTGGATACTGTTATTATAGACAAATGCTGCTGTTCTTAGGAACTGATCCCAAGATCTTAGATTCTCATCACATATAGTTCTTAGGTACTCTACTAAAGGTCGATGTGCACGTTCCAACGCACCATTAGATTGAGGATGGTATGCTGTTGTTTGTAACTTCTCTATTTTTAGTAGTTTACATACTTGTTTAAACAATTTGCTCAAAAAATTTGTTCCTTGATCAGTTACCAATTGCTTAGGTATTCTATACCTTGTTATTATTTGTTCATAGAATATGTGGGCAACTGTTTCAGCTTCTTGATTTGGCATTGCGTAAAAGTCTACGAATTTAGTCAAATTATCTTGAAAAGTGAGAATATATTTATTCCCTGTGAAAGAATCTTGCAATGGTCCAACTATGTCCAAATATACTTTGTCAAATGGGGTTTGGCAAGTATCCGTGATAATCATAGGCATTTTCGCTTCTGGACTTGATTTCATTTTCTGACATTTTGGGCATCTTTTTATGTACCGCGAAATGTCTCTGAACATTTTTGGCCACCTATACTTTCTTCGGATGCGATTATATGTGTTAATTACTCCCTGGTGTCCACCGAATGGTGAGTCATGATAGTCTTGTAGAATTGTCTGTATGTCTTGTGCGCTATACACTTTTTCTTGAATGGTATTTTCATCTTGTGTCGTTTGTTGAAAGTTATCATTGTTTGGTGTGTCTTGAACTAGTTGTTGTGTTATGTAAGGTTGTGAATTTTCTGAAGATGTGTCATGATTTATCGATTGATAAATATTGGGTTTACCCAGGTCTGTATTCTGTAAGGCACGCTGTGCTCTTGTCAATGCTAAACATGTTGCAATTTTAGTCTTGTCGTTAGTCTGTTTTGTTTCATCTATAGGGATTCTACTTAATGCATCCGCATTATTGTTACTTCTCCCTGGTTTGTATTTGAGAGTATAATCGTACTCGGAAAGCTTGTGATGAAAACGTATAAGTCTTGAGGTCGGGTCTCTTGTCCTAAAATTGCCAGTTAATGGTTCGTGGTCTGTATAAACAGTGAACTTTCGTCCCAATAGGTAACATCTGTAGTTTTTAGTTGCCCATACTATGGCTAACATTTCTTTTTCACTTGTGGAATAATTGCGTTCAGCTTTGTTAAGTGTACGACTTGCGTACGCAATTGGCCTATCTTTTCCTACTTTTCCTTGTGAAAGTACAGCTCCTATGGCTTCATCACTGGCGTCAGTTGTGAGTATAAAAGGTTCGTTAAAATCGGGGTAAATTAATAGTGGGGGAGATACCAAAAGATCTTTTTTTTTTTGGAACGCTTCTTGACACTTGTCAGTCCATTTGAATTTAACATCTTTTCTTGTTAAATTTGTAATTAGTCTGGCTATTTTTGAAAATTGTGGTATAAATTTTCTGTAATAATTAGCTAGTCCTAGAAAAGATTGTGTCTGTTTGAGAGTTCGAGGTACAGGGAAATTTTGCACACAACTAGTTTTGCCAGGGTCAGGATGTGCTCCTTCTGCAGAACATTTGTGTCCCAAGTAAACCACTTCTCTGCGGAGAAATTGACATTTTTCAACGTTGAGTTTTAGGTTGTGTTCCCGCAATCTGTCAAAAATTAGTTGAAGTTTCCTATTATGATCCTCTATGCTCTTACCGTATACTACTATATCATCTAAGTATACAAAGCATTCCAAACCTTGCAAGCCTGTTAATATATAGTTCATTAGTCTTTGGAAAGTTGCAGGTGCACCTTTGAGTCCAAATGGCATTCGTTTGAATTCATAGTGCCCATAAGCTGTACTGAATGCAGTTTTTTCTCTGTCCATAGGATCTACCAATACTTGATGATATCCACTAGCTAAATCTAACGTAGTGAAATATCTGGCGTGACCTAATTGGTCGAGAATGTCCTCAATACGTGGTAACGGGAAAGCGTCTCCCACGGTGCATTCATTCAGCTTCCGAAAATCTACAACTACTCTCCATCGAATTTCTCCATCAGGGCCTGCTTTCTTAGGCACTACCAAAAGAGGTGAATTCCATGGGCTTTTACTAGGCTGAACTATATCATTTTCAAGCATCTCGGCAAGTTGTTCATTAATTATACCCCGTTGTTTCTCGGGTAGCCTATACATTTTGGTGTTGATTGGTGCTTGATCTTGCTTTATTGGTATCTCATGTAACATAGTCATAGTATGAGTCAGTTTGTCACCTGGTAAAAAAAATATGTCATTATATCGAAAACACAAATCCATTATCGCCCATCGTTCTTCATCATTCAGAGTGTATTGTCTTTTTTCAGTTGCGTCTCAAGTTCGTGAATTCTATCGTTTTGTTGTTCAATTTTTGTATGGTGTTGTGACCGTAGTTAAAATGGTAATTCTTTAATTAAAATAAATCACGACTGCTCTTGTTCAAATCCTTTTTGCGAGTGTTTTATTCAACAAGTATAAAGCATAGTTCACAATCATATTTTATAAAACTATTGGGCGTGTTCAAATGAGTGTTTCACACTTTACAACTTAAGGTTCAAATAAGTGTTTACACTTTACAACTTAAGGTTATAACAATTCTTCGCCCCTTAAAAAAATACAAAATTATTATTTTACTTTTAAGTCAAAATAAACAAGTAATTTTAATGATTTTGTTATTTTAATATAAAGGCAAACTTTGACTTTTACAAATTTAATCGATCTGGTACTTTTATAGTACGATTAGATCTTCTTATATTTTGAAATGTATTTTCAGTTTTAGTACAATTGGAATCATCATTTGTGATACCACCATTGTTACAATTTTGATAGTTTGTGTTCTCGTTTTTAATTATTGGCATATTATTTATTGGCAAATTATTTATTGGCAAATTATCTATTGGCAAATTCAAGTCTTCAGTATTTGTAAGTGTATTCCGACCATTGCTATTATCATGTTGTTCAATATCAGGTTCAGGTTGAATATCATTTCGGGTAAAATCCATTGTTTGTTGATTTTGTAACTCATTGCCCACTTGGCGAATCTGGTCAATGTGACGTTTCCAGATACGATTATCATCTAATCTTACCAAATAGTGAAGTACTCCTAATTTTTTTTCAATTCGTCCGAATCTCCATTTTACTGAGCGTTCGAAGTATTCGCGTACAGCAACGCGGTCGTTCTCTTCCAATGTTCTTACAGTTTTACCATCATTAGAGGTGAGACATCCAGACGGTATCATACAATCTATTCTTGATCTGATTTCACGTCCAAAAACCAACATTGAAGGAGACTTCCCAGTTGAAGGATGAACCATCTTCCTATAGTCTAGAAGAATTCTGCACAGTTCGGTATTAATATCTGCCATGTCCGGTTTCAAAGTTTTAAGTTTTTGTTTAATTGTCTGGACATACCGCTCGGCTTGGCCATTTGTTGCAGGGTGGTAAGGAGCTCCCATTTTGTGTACAATTCCATTCATCTTCAGAAATTCTTTGAATTTGTAATTTGTAAATTGAACTCCGTGATCACTCACCAACACCGATGGTATACCGAAACGACTAAATATTTCTTTACAAGTACTAATAGTTGTATCCGTTGTCATGTTTGGAATTATATAGACTTCTGGCCACTTAGAGTAAGCATCTACTAAAATGAAGAAAAGTTTACCCAAGAATGGTCCTGCAAAATCGATATGTACTCTTTGAAATGGTGCTGTAGGTGTTTCCCAGCAGTGCAATGGAGCTTTGATAGGATTGCTTCTAATTCGCTGACAGTCCGAGCAGTTCCTTACCAAATTCTCTATGTCTTGATCGATTCCTTCCCACCAACAGTAACTTCTCGCTAATGACTTCATCCTAGTTGCTCCGAAATGAGATGCATGCAACTCGTTGAGGACACGTTTACGAAGAGGTTCTGGAACAACTACTCTCATTCCTCGCATAACACAGTTTTGTTGCAACGTGAACTCTGACTGATCGATTCCGAATCTGTACTTTGGCTCTACTGTTCTTCCCATTCTCAGGCCTTGTATTAATACCTTCAAGTTTACATTGTTGATTGTTGTCTTTCCCAGTTCATCCACTGTTAACGGCAGATTTTCGATTTGCGATATCTCTAGTACATCGGCTTCATCCATTGCGAATTCAGAAACTTTTTTCACAGGCAATCTTGACATAGCATCTGCGTTACAATGTTGCTCAGTTTTCCTGAAAACTATTTCGTAGTCGAAACATTGCAGATACGCTGCGTAATGTTGCATTCGTGTAGCAGATAAAACCGGTATACCCTTCTTGGGTAAAAAAATCTGTGAAACTGGCTTGTTGTCAGTTATGAGGGTAAATTTCCGACCGTAAACGTATTGATAGAACTTTTTTACTCCATATGTGATAGCATAAGCCTCTTTATCTATCTGGCTATATTTCTGTTGGGTTGGTGTCAGCGTCTGAGATGCGTACATAATAGGCTTTTCCGTTCCATCTGGAAATTCATGACTGAGAACAGCTCCGACTCCATACGGTGAAGCGTCCGTGGCTAAAAGCAATTTAAGCTTTGGATTGTAATGTGTTAAGAAATTATCAGTTTGCATCTCTGCTTTAATTTTATCAAAAGCAGCTTGACAACTTTTGTTCCAGATAAAAGGCACTTGATTTTTTAGCAAATTGTTGATTGGATAGAGAACCGTACTAAGATTTTTAAAAAATCTTCCGTAGTAGTTCACCAAACCTACGTATGACCTGACTTGGTCCTTGTTAATTGGTACCGGCATCTGATCGATTGCTTCGATTTTGCCTTTTGTTTTATGGATACCCTCTTTATCGATTTCGTATCCACAGTACTCGATTTTGTTTTGAAACCACTGGCACTTGTCTACGTTAATGCGCATGTTGTTTTTGTCTAACCGTGCTAAAACTTGAAACAATCTATCCATGTGTTGTTCATCATCACGCCCAGTTATCTTGATATCATCAATGAAAATTGATACTCCAGGAATATCGTTCAATAAATCTTCCATATAACGTTGCCAAATAGCTGGGGCTGATGATATGCCATACATTAGTCTTGTTGGTCGATAAAGACCTTTATGAGTGCTCAAAGTCAAATAATCCCGACAATCATCATGTACTTCGAGTTGCAGATACGCCTTGGCCAAATCGATTTTTGAAAATTTGTTACCCCCACTCATCGATGCAAATAATTCCTCAATTGTTGGCAAAGGATGCTCATCGACTACCAAGCAAGGGTTTATCGTAACCTTATAATCTCCGCACAATCTTATCTGGTTATTACTTTTTCTTATAGGAACAATTGGTGTCGCCCAGGGACATGAGTTAATTTTTTCGAGAATACCATCGCTTACCATCTTATCGATTTCCCGTTCCACACCTTCCCGAATAGCAAATGGTACAGATCTATGTTTTACAAACACTGGTCTTGCATTAGATTTAATATTTAATTTTGCCTGAAAATTTGGAATTTTGCCTAAAGAATTTTCAAAAAGGTTAGGAAATTTACATTTAATGTTTTCAATCAAAATTGTATCATTACTGTTTTTATTAGAAATAATTTCATTTACATCACTTGTGTAAAGATTGTTTAGATTAATTCCTGCCAAATCGTTTAAATCAATATTTAATGCTCTTGCCCATTGTCTACCTAGCAAGGGATGTTTCGGCTCAGAAGTCAAATATATTTTCAATTTATGCACTTCATTTTTATATTTTACATCAATGTTACAGAATCCTAAAATTCCTACATTATTTCCAGTAAAACTTTTCATAATAATATCAGGTTTTTCAATATGTTTATTTGGAACAATATTTTTAAAATTTTTTATAGACATAAGAGTAAATTTCGATCCTGTATCGACTTCAAAAATTACATTTTTATCGTTAATATTGATTTCTGCAAAAAGCCCATCATTACTGTTTCTCTTAATTTCATATATATGAAAAATATTTTCAATGTTATTTATTTCATTATTTTCAACATAATGTGCAAAATAATTATTATTTTTCAACGCAAAACAAATTCTTCTTAAATGACCTTTTTTTTTACAAAATGAACAGATTGAATTTATGTGTTTACAAATGGATGCCAAATGTAATTCGCCACAACGAAAACATTTATTTTCACGTTTAAAATTTGTATTATTGTGAATAGGCCTATATGCATTGCTACTACTACTACCACTATTACTAGGAATATTTGATGGTGTGTGCGCTTTATTTGTGTGAAAAGTTCCGTTACCAGACGGATGTCTCGTCTTTTTTACGATTAGCTTGTTGACCGCCGAACCACCACTCCGCACATTTCCCAGCACCGCACCACCCTCTTCAGAAAGTTCTATGCCTTTCGCTATGTCCAACGCAATTTCCAACGTTAGAGCTCTTTTTTCCAGACAACGATTCTGGATAATTTTGGATCGTAGCCCAAAAACGAACTGGTTTCGAAGTGCTGTGTTCAGGTACTCACCAAAATTACAGGAAGCCGCCAGCCTCCTGAGATTCACCAAAAATTCACCAACGTTTTCTCCGTCCTGCTGCTTCCTCAGGTGGAATTTATAATTCTCGACAATTTCCAAAGGATTCGGGTGATAATGTTGTTCTAGAAGTTGGTTTATTTCCTCGTAGGTTTTTTGGTTAGGTTGGGCAGGTGACAATTTATCACATAAAGTGTCATACGTGTCCTGTCCCATGTAATGCAGCAAGAAATCTCGCTGCTGCTCTGGTTTCACCTTGAAAATTGTGAAAGCACATTCCAATCGCTTCACCCAGCGATTCCACTTCGATTTATTTTTGTCGAAACTTTCAACAAAGAATGCTGTCTGTATGACTTGTGCGGCTTGTGCCATTCTTAATGAAATTTATGCACTTTTTATAAACTTATAAAATTTTTTTTTTTATCTCTCGTCGCCAATTTGTTGTGACCGTAGTTAAAATGGTAATTCTTTAATTAAAATAAATCACGACTGCTCTTGTTCAAATCCTTTTTGCGAGTGTTTTATTCAACAAGTATAAAGCATAGTTCACAATCATATTTTATAAAACTATTGGGCGTGTTCAAATGAGTGTTTCACACTTTACAACTTAAGGTTCAAATAAGTGTTTACACTTTACAACTTAAGGTTATAACATATGGTAACATGATACTTCATCGTTTTTGGTTTTTTGTCTGTCGTCAATATTAATTATTTCATAGTCATTTAAGTTTTCAACTTCTATGTTGAAGTTTTTCATTAAAATATCATGTTCATGCGTATTTATTATAGGTACCTTAATATTAATATCTTTAGTTGCTAGTAAACAACTTCCTAAAAATAATCCATTTTCTATCTCCCTAGACAGACATATCATTGGATCTACCAATTTTATTGGTAGTTCTACAATTGTTTTTGTTCTGCCTGGTACTCGAATGTTTTGTCCTAATTCTACATTAATTATTGTTGTATCATTCTTTGTAATACGAGATTCTATATAATTTAATTCATTTTCTGATTTTGTTATTTGTAATGCTTGTTGGCGGAAGCCAATATTTTCTTCTTTATTATTTTCTGTTGGTTGCAATATTTTTTCATTCGTAATTTGATATTTTTCATTCATTATATTATTTATTGTGTCTGCTGCTTGCAGTGGCTGGCGGCGATGGCCATTGATTTCGTTATTAATTTTTATATTCTCAGCTATGTCAATGTTCATTAATTGTTTAATTTCGTATTCTAATTGTTTTGAACTATTACCATCTTTAGAGATACACGGTTTATTCCTTTGCCTGCGAGAATGATTCTTCTGCTTACTAGAGCCACGTTTAAACAGAACATCTTTATCTTCAGACACACTGATTTCTTGCAATTCATCTCTCTGTTCCACTTTGCGAGGCGGATTTTGAGTTTTGGGTGATGATGCAGATTTGGGTGTGTTTAAAGGACGTATTATATTTTTGGGAATTTTACTTTCAGAATATTTGTCTAGGCCGGTTGCGTTATTGCACCGCAAAATACAATCTTCTTCAATTAAATTGTTTCCAAAATTTTGTATGTTAACTGTGTTCTCAAACATCTTTGTGTTATTGGTATTTATTAGAGTTGGGTTTTGTGTTTCATTTGAGTTATTCACATGCGAGTGAGACCTCGTGATACAGCTTCCATTGTGCGAAATGGACAACTCATTTTGTTGGGCTAGGTTAGATTCTATCAATGGAATACTGTATACCTCTGTGTGGTTTCTTTGTATATGAGGGAATGATAATAACCTATTTGGTCCATCTACATTGCAGTATTTGCCCAAAAAGTTGTATCCTAGTATACCATCTCCGGGGATGTCTAGGTCATTTTCTACAATTTGAAATTCACAAGTGGGTAACATTGGTATTTCGAGAGTACCTATACTTTCTCCCAACGTATAACCGACACCACAAAGTGTGTTGATGGTTAGTTTCTTTTGTGTATTTAATTTAACCTTATTATCTATCGCTTTTTTCTTTAGAAGGCTGACGTCTGAGCCCGTATCTACTAAAAGACGTGTTGTCTTATTTTTTCCTATATTTAATCCAATTTCTATGGAAGGTAATTTTATTTTATTAATAATTTTTATTTCTGATTTTTCAGTAATGGTTGGCACTTGGTGCTCAATTGTTTTAGTTTTATTTTGCAGGGGTTGCCCTATATTTTCCTTATTACTATTTAAAGTCGAACCGGGGAACTTTCGGTCGACTAAGGGGAGTTTCCCGATTGGGTGTTTTCCCACTTGTTCTTGAAAGAACATATTCATTAATGGTGTGGGTGTTTCTTCCACACCATTCACAAAGGGTTTCTACATGAAAAACTCTTCTTTCATTTGTTGTCCCTTGATTTTGGGAGATTTGATTTTCATTGCGAAATCTATTATCGTTTCTAAATGGGTTTTGATTTTAGGTCCGTCAAGATAGCGCCGCCACAATGGAAATTCAAAAATCTAATGATGCAATAGTTAGGTGCTAGTTAGGTGCTAATTAAGTGCTGCAATCTTAGCTGAGCACTTAATTCCCTTCCCCCTCAAACCTGTGGCGGTGCTAACTTGACGTCAAGATAGCGCCGCCACAAAAGAAATTCAAAAATCTAATGATGCAGAAGTTACGTCCTATTTAGGTGCTAATTAAGTGCTGCAATCTTAAACTTGAAATGCATCAGAAAAGTGCATTCCAAAAACTTAAAATGCCTAAAAATTATTGCACATTAAAAAAAGTGGTATCAAATTAAAGGTCTCTCCAAATGCTTTTCAAAAACGTGCATCTCAACTTTTTACTCCCACTCCTTCATTCCCAAACAGGCTTGTGGAACCTTGTGGAACTTGTGGAACTTGTGCCTCCTTTATGGTTTACTATGATCGAAATAAAAATTACGTATAGGTAGGTACATACTTATTAAACTGATAAGTTTTGCCTTTAGTGGGTTTCGGACCGTTTAAACGAAGGGTTGGGTATACTTAGGGTTGCAATATTTTTTATATAAAACTGTTGCATATCCTCAGGATCAAATCTATATCCTTGACGAAAGTGCATTCTTCGAAATAGTTATTTGGCCCTTTAAGGGCTAATGGATTGAAGTAGAAAATTGAAATATAACTTTTTGCAACATACTCAACAGCACCTTAACTATGGCGTTTCAACTTTTTGGATAGAGGTCGTATGTAAAAAGTCTACATTTTTGTTGGCATTTCTGCATCCGATTTCAAGGTCATCCGAATTAAGTGCTGCGTTGATATTGCAGCACTTAATTAGTCCCTAAGTAGAACATATTTTCTGCATCATTTGATTTACGAATTTCGTTTGGGGCGGTGTATCTTGACAGAAGTGCATTCTTCAAAATTGTTATTTGGCCCTTTAAGGGCTAATAGGTTAAAGTTAAAAATTGAAATATAACTTTTTGCAACCTACTCGACAGCACTTTAATTATGGCGTTTCAACTTTTTGGATAAAGGTCGTATGTAAGAAGTCTACATTTTTGTTTGTATTTCTGCATCTGATTTCAAGGTCATCCGAATTAAGTGCTGCGTTGATATTACAGCACTTAATTAGCACCTAAGTAGGACGTATTTCCTGCATCATTAGATTTTCGAATTTCGTTTGTGGCGCGCAACCTACCCCACATCACCACAAGTTCCACACGAGGTCCACAAGACTGTTTGACCATGAAGGGGTGGGAGTAAAAATTCAAGATGTACCTTTTTGAACAGAGCTCCGGGAGCACTTAATTATGGCAGTTTTTTTTCTTTGTGGAGTCATTTTTAAGCGATTTAGGCTTTTTGGCTAAACTGTTAAAGTGCATTTCAGGGTCACTCGAATTAAGTGCTGCAATGATATTGCAGCACTTAATTAGCACCTAAATAGGACGTAATTTCTGCATCATTAGATTTTCAAAATCTCTTGTGGCGGCGCTATCTTGACGTCAAGATAGCGCCGCCACAAGTTCCACAAGTTCCACTAGTTCCACAAGTTCCACAAGTTCCACAAGTTCCACAAGGTTCCACAAGCCTGTTTGGGAATGAAGGAGTGGGAGTAAAAAGTTGAGATGCACGTTTTTGAAAAGCATTTGGAGAGACCTTTAATTTGATACCACTTTTTTTAATGTGCAATAATTTTTAGGCATTTTAAGTTTTTGGAATGCACTTTTCTGATGCATTTCAAGATTAAGATTGCAGCACTTAATTAGCACCTAAATAGGACGTAACTTCTGCATCATTAGATTTTTGAATTTCTTTTGTGGCGGCGCTATCTCGACGTCAAGTTAGCACCGCCACAGGTTTGAGGGGGAAGGGAATTAAGTGCTCAGCTAAGATTGCAGCACTTAATTAGCACCTAACTAGCACCTAACTATTGCATCATTAGATTTTTGAATTTTCGTTGTGGCGGCGCTATCTTGACGGACCTTTTGATTTTGATTTTGCTGAATATTAGACCTGCTCGGTTCTGGATTCGTTCTTTGAAATTGATATGTATTAGGTCTATTAAAGTTTTGCTGTTGATTTCCTCTGCCATAAGAAGCGTTTCCTCTGTTGAAATTTTGATTCACATTTTCCCTATTAAACCTTTGTTGGTTCCCTCTGTAAGTATTTTGACTATCGTTTGAGCGTTTTATACAGGTTGCCGCCTCATGCCCATAACTTTTACAAAGTTGGCAGATTGGAGTATTTAATCTCTTAAGGCATTCACTGTAGGTATGGCCCTTAATGTTGCAAATACTACAAGTGATCTTTGCAGATAGATTAGTTACTGGGGGTGTGATCGCTGAATGTACCTGTGTAACCGGGTTTACATGTTGTAATCCGTTGCAACTGGGGTTTCCTGTATGGGAAAAGTTACAAAAGGTTTGGGGAAGTGGGATTGTTTCAACCCTCTGGACATGTTTTTCCATGTTGAAAGCTGTTCTTATAAGTTCTTCGAGACTGTGCGTCCCAAGAGTGAACAGATATTGTCCTAGTTGTTTATTAGACACTCCGGAAGCTAATGCTGACTTAGCAAAGTCCTCCAGTTGAGTTTTAACAACATCAGATTTGTTCCCGTATTTGATATCAGCAGCTTCCCGACATTGGGTTAGAGAATGCCTGATTCGACTTACAAAAGCATTTAAAGTTTCGAATTGACTTTGGCGACTTGTAATCAGACTGTTAACCAGGTCGTTGTAGTCTTCGATTGGAAGATAAGTTCGATTGAGCAGATCTTCGAATTCCTTAAACGTTGTAGGCTTAGTGGTCTCTACCAAATCAAGAGCATCCTCACGTAACCTAGTATTGAGAATCTTTATGAAGAGTTTTTCGTCTTCTTTTTCGATAAACTCAATTATTGGTCGGATACACGTAAGGAATGTTTGTAGTTTTTGGGCAACCTTTGGATCATTTCCCCCTGAAAACTCAGGGATGCCATGCGATAGCTTAAGTAACTTTTCAAAACCTAACGACATTTTGAGGTTTTGACTGGGTTTAGTTTCAAGTGTAGGTTTAGGAATTAATGTTTGAGACGGTGTATCCGTTTTTCGTGATGGTGTATCCGCTCTTTTTAGTTCCTGGGAAAAGGGCATCGAAATTGGTTTGTTTTTAGTTGGAGTGTTAATTCTCTCTCTAAGTTTTTTGATTTCTGTTTGGAGAAACTTAATTTGACTTATATGGATTGCTTCCTTGTTTTTTAATTTTTCAACTGTAAGGATAAATTCAGTTTCTTTAGTTTTAGCAGTTTCTATTTCTTGATACTTTTCTCTTTTCTTTGATTCTAATTTGGTTAATTGATTCGAAAGTTTCAGAATAGTTTCCTCAGCCTGGCGGTTAGTTTGCTCTGCCTCTTGCTGATTTTCTAAGAGTTTAGCTCGAGTTTTGTTTTGACTCTTAAGCTCGTTTCTTAGTTCAAGAATTTGATTTTCCCTTATTTCTTGTTGGTTTTTGACGGCTTCAATGTAAATCGTGAGAATAGCATCAGTGGTTTCAAGTCTGATGGTGAACTGTCCCCACTGGATACTGAGCTGATCAAATTTCAGTTGATAAACTTCTTTTCCTACTAGTGTTTTTAGTTCACTAAGTAGAGTAGTATTGAAGTTTTTTATCTCCTGAACTTGTTCACCTTTTTCCTTTTCTAATTGCTTGATCTCTTCGAGCAATTCGGATTCAGATAATTCTGACGCCATAAACTGATTTTTCCTTTTCTAATTGCTTGATCTCTTCGAGCAATTCGGATTCAGATAATTCTGACGCCATAAACTGATTATGGGTCTTGAGAAGTTCAACTAAACTTTGAAAACCATGTCAAAAATTGAAATTTTTGGGTGAAGCAAAACATAACAAAACATAAGGGAGAGGACTCTTCAGTTCTAATGTATTATTTAACCTCTCAAAACAACACCATCCTACCGGCTGCGCCAATATTGTGTAATTACCACCAGAGAAAGAGGGAAGAAGTCAACCTTTCAACACTAGAAGTCTAACCAGCGAAACCAACCAATTAACCAAATATAAAGAACAACAACTATTTTTAACAGATTATATTAGCATTTTTATTATTTTGTAATTTTGGATTTATTAAGTTTGAACTCCTGTTCCGCTAATTTAAGTTTCCTGGCGTCCTCCAGGTGCTGGCGCTTCTCAGCTCCCCGACTCAGGGCCGCCAACTGGTAGATGGCAGCAAGCTGCCGTCGGAGCCTCACCTGGCGTCCTCCTCGGTGTTTCCTTTCAGGGAGAGGACCGAAAGGCTCCTTGGGTGTCTCGGGGATGTCTATGTTCGGCGCAGGGGTGGCAAGCTGGTGCCTAGCCCGGTACTCCTCCAGTGAAATAGGGCGGGGACCGGCGGTAGGGCAGCTAGTGAGCCTGTCCTTCAGTTCTGCCTGTAGGGAATTGGTTGTCATGCTAAAAGCATGGTTAATATGGTAATATTTATTGGTGGATGGGAGTAGGAGGGGTTTAAGGGGTTTGAACCTGCCTATTTTTGGGGTTCCACTTTTAGTTTGTAGCCCAGTTGTTGTGTAATTCCCACCTGAGTACCGATGAAGCTTTAATTCGAAACCAATACGGAGCGGACAATCAGTGAACCATGAATTAGACAGAAGAAACTCAATAAGTATTTTAATATTTGTTCTTTATTCTTTATTTATTATTTTTTGTTTTTTTTACTTTCCGCCTTAGCTGTCTTAAAGGCGGCCTCGGCTTCCTTTAACTTCCTGGCGTCCCCCAGGAGTTTCCTCTTTTCTGCTCCCCGGCTTAGGGCCGCCAATTGGTAAATGGCAGCAAGCTGCCGTCGGAGCCTCACCTGGTGTCCTCCGCGGTGTTTCTTCTCAGGCAGAGGGCCGAAAGGCTCCTTGGGTGTCTCGGGGATGTATATAGTGGCTGTAGGGGTGGCGAGCTGATGCCTGGCCCGGTACTCTTCCAAGGTAATAGGTCGGGGACCGGTGGTAGGGCAGCTTGTAAGCCTCTCTTTTAGTTCCAAGGAGCTGATTGACATGCTAAGGAGGGGATTAGGGGGTTAGGTCCTGCCTATTAAAAATCCCACATTTAGTTTTTAGCCCAGTGGTGGGCCGTTCTTGAAGGCGGGTTTGCCTTATTCTACTTACTTGCTTATCTGAGGGGTTCTCACGGAGATCTTCCAAGAAAAATAAAAGAACAGCTTCTAACCTTTTAAGTGGTGTTAAGTTGAAATGAACTTTTTTATTGACATCCAAAAAATCTCTTAATACTACTTACATATATACTAAATTTCTTACTTCCTATTCTTAAAACTAACATTGAGATTTTTCTCAATTGTATATTTTTTATTGACATTGACATTTTATCTTTACATTGCAAAATTCATACGGCATTCTTTCGTGGCCCAGATCTACCATGACAACATATTTGTTTATTTTTGTTGCCCTGGTTCATTTCCTCATTCATATTTACAAATATCGCAATGCATTTAATAACCTGGTTCATTACTCGCAAACGTAAACAAAACCCCAAGTCAGGTGTCATATTGCTTCAATGCATTTTCGTCATCACCACCTTACTAGGTCATTCGTTTATTTGTTTATTTTATTGCAACAGGGCAGCAAAACATTTAGTAGGTCTCTACATTGTTTTGCGCAACCCACGTGCGTTTAATTTTGTAAACAAATAGTGCGGCACATAATGCACACACTTGGTAATGACCTTGTTTTTGGTGTTAAACTTAAATGCAATGGCAATGACATTGACTTTTGAAAGGTAGGTGGTTGGTATATCGTTTATACACAACAGTTGTCTTCAACAAACTTTTCTTTTATTCTCAACAAAAATCTTAACATTATTTATACACACAATTTCTTATTTCCTATTCTTAAAACTATCGTTGAGATTCCAACAATAGTTTTTTTTTCTGAGGATCTTAATTAATCCTTATTGATATTAATAAACATTTTCTTTATTTGTTTGTTGAGTTTGAACTCACGTTCTGCTTCTTTCAGCTGCCTGGCGCTCTCCAGATGCTGCCGTTTCTCTTTGTCTCGACTCAAGGCTGCCAACTGGTAAATTGCAGCCAGCTGCCGTCTTCGAAGCTTTATTTGGCGTCCTTCTTGATGCTTCCTTTCAGGCAGGGGACCGAAAGGCTCCAAAAGATCTCTCGAGAATCTGGACAGTGACTGTAGATCTAGAAGTAGAAATAGTGGCTCGCTGATATCTGGCCCGGTATTCCTCTAATGAAATGGGTCGGGGACCGGCTGTAAAGCAGCTAGACAGCTTTATAAGTCATAACTGATGGGTAGCACAAGTGCGACGTGCATTGGTTGAATTCCCGTTCTGATAGTTCGAAGTATGTTTGGCTATTGTTATCTGTGGCAGGTATGGATCTTTGAATGACCGTTATTGAGTAAGATTCATTGGTTTGATTGTATTGGCTCTGATGACATTGTAATTTGTAGAGGTACTATGGTGAAGGTGCGCTGATGGTTATAGCTTGTCGTAGTCGTCTTGAGGCATCCCAAATAAGAACCATCAGTTCTCCGAATGGTGCTATACGTTTAAACAAATCGGCTTTTTCAAAAGAAATCTTTAGCAAGGTGTTGTAACGTCTATTGTATTTTGACAGACTGTTGAGTTAACATTTTGAACTGAAATGTTGGGGTTTGACAGTCGCAAATAGCTAGTCAGGATTCTTAGGTAGACAGACGTTGAAGTTCTTATATTTATTATTTTTCAGTGAATGAATTCCATGTGTATCCTGGTATAGTATTACTTTTCCTATCTTTTCGTAGACAAGCCCTTTATTGTAAATTCTTGCGGTTGCATGCATGTGCCTGTTACCATATCTTTAGTATGCAACTGCATTGGTATTAAACGATGATATGAACTATGTCTAAAGGGAGAGCTGAATTGGTATTTTAGTCATGTATAGGTTCATCATACTTGCGGTTATGTGAAAGCTAAGACTTTTATATAGTGTCTCAGGCATCTCACACTACAAAGGACAGGTAGATTATAGAACACCGTTATCGTTTCTGATTCAGTTGCGGTTTATTTGGGTTCGTCTAAGATATCTTTGGTAATCAGCCCCAATCCTCGCAAATGTTTGTTCAAGCAACCCAAGTCTCGTTGTATTTTCGTTGTCTTCGTCCGTTGACCATTACTGCTGACGTCATATCCCATTGATATCAAATCTACAGAGACTCTAGACAGCAAGGATGTGGTACTATGTAGTTCATTGCAGATCCCGTTTACTAAGGATTGATCCGACGAAGAAAATTGATATACCTACCGTCTTGAAAGAGGCCTCATTGTTGGTCAGATCTGGGATCTTATTTTTCTTATTTGAAACATCTGCATGAGTAAGATTATTTCTTGAAAACTTTCAAAAATATTTCTAAGCTCAGCTGGATTAGAAGGCAAACGAAGAGAAATTCAAATGTAATTCTAAGATCTTCGAAGGTTTTTTATCAAATCGTCTAGGGGTTGTAGCAGAATAATTATTTTGCTGGTGAAATAGTTGTAAATATATTGGATTTGATAGCGGTATTCTATTCGCTGAGGTTCTTTTGTTGTGGTTGTTTTAAGAAAGTAATACCCACAGCCGATCTGTTTAGGTTTAATTCTTCGACTCAACGCTGTGGAAGAGACCAAGCTTGGACTTTACCTTTGTTAACTTACGGAACGCATTACTCAGCTAATGCTGAAGTGCATTCCGGAAGCTAACCTTGCCCCACTGAGCCACTGTGTGCAGGTGTGACATGAAAATGCCAACCGTCGCTCGATATGACCCAGTGGTGCATTTGGGGCAATGTATAGCCAAACACTTTATAGCAAGCATTACATGTGATAAAGTTATGTTTTTACAGTCATGTTATATGATATTTTGTCCATCAGCTAACCTGACTTCCCTAGTATTGGATTTCTAGGATCCTCCTTAAAAGCAGTAGAACAAACTTCCCACGATTGATTGGTTGATTGGGCTTGAACCCGCCGATCGGTGAAGGAAAGAAGAAGCGAAAAACTACCTACTGGGGGAAAGAAAAACGAACGAAACGATCACCCCGCTGCTTACTCCAGCCAACTGGTACAAGTTCCCCCCAGGTGTTGAAGGGCCCTCGCCTCGCTCGTAGTCCGCTTCGGTAGCGGATGTGGGTGATTCTGTTGGCGGTCTCTACGGGGCTTGTCTTAGATCCTACCATGACGTAGTGCGGCGAAATCTGTTGGCCACTTCGACCCTTGGCTTGGGCCATGCTTTTGGGTATCGGGCTATGACTCCCTGAATTGTTATCGTCATTCTGCGCCGGTTCTCCTCCAGCGTTATCCTCTTGGGGTTTGACGTCAGATGGGAAGAGCATCCATCGGCCACAGGTGAAATCCTTTGGGTATAAACAAATTGGTTGCTCATACTACGTATCGACAATAAAGGACTTTTAAGTAAATACAAAAGTATCCGCGAGAATAGTCCAAAAACGAAAAATTAAATTTCGGAGCAAAAAATAATGCGACTGCACTCGATAGTGGCAACAATTTAATATTGACGCCACTTACCCAAATGAGTCTTCTTTATCATGAAGATACCTTAGGCGAGAAAGAACGAAGCGATCATCACTATGTTAAGTGCGATTAATTATTAAAAACGAAACAACCACGTTCACGGTAAAAATCAGACTCGCCAATGTTCTGGCGACCTACCAGGAACTTCTTGGTTTAAATTCAAAAATGTGGGTTAGATATTAAATCACTCCCCCCTTAGGTAGTTTAAGCCAGGTCTCCAGAAACGGGTTGGTGAAATGTGCTTGTTTAACGGGAATGGAATTGGCTTGTAATGCCTTCACAAGTTCTGAGTGGTCCACCATTGGTAATTTGTATTCAGTAGAAACCTCTGAGTGAAATTCGTATAGAGTAGCTTAAATCCTTTGGCAGTGGTTTCGCAGGGCTGATCCATCTTGAGGATTCCTGAAGCGTTGAGATTGTGGGTATATTGTTGGTCAGCACACTTTAAGTTTAAAACGAGTAAATCCTTTACTTTGAAAAGCCACTCGTTTGACGCCGTCATCTTCAGGAATATTCCTTTGCTTGCTGGAACCGCATATTTTGATGTAGCTGCGTGTTGTAAGAGTTCTACTAGCCACTCATTACATCCAGATGTGAGTACCGGGGTCTCGTGTCGGCATACCGCAATGTCTTTTGGAGCATCTATTAGGCCCATTTCACACATGCCCGGCAGCCGGTTAGCCGGCATCGGTTACCCGGTTTTCAACAAATGAACCGGGTCCGGCATGTGTGAAAGCTTCCATAAGATCCTTAACCAAACGACCGGTTAACCGGTACCGGGTACCCGGTTGCCGGCTATGTGTGAAATGGCTCTTAGAGCCAGAGGCAACCGGGTACCCGGGTACCGGCTAACCGGTCGATTGGTTAAGGATCTTATGGAAGCTTTCACACATGCTGGAACCGGTTCATTTGTTGAAAAGGCAACCGATGCTGGCTAACCGGCTGCCGGGCATGTGTGAAATGGGCCTTATTGTAATACGTGAGCATCGGGAATACTGTTCATCATTCAGCATTCCATGACAACATATTTGTTTATTTTTGTTGCCCTGGTTTATTTCCTCATTCATATTTACAAATATCGCAATGCATTTAATAACCTGGTTCATTACTCGCAAACGTAAACAAAACCCCAACTAAGGTGTCATATTGGTGGAGCCCCCTCTCGAACTCCTGCCTCTGAATGGCAGAAGCTCTCTGTAGCAGGACTTGCTTTTCTCTACCGGAACTGTTGGCTGCCAGTCGGTAGAGGTTTCCCAGCTCCTGCCGGGCCCGAACTTTCCTTCCTCCTCGGTGTCGTCTCTTAGGAGAGACTGGTCCAGAGGGAACTTCTTCCTTTTCTAATCGGAGCGTTCCTACTTGTTTGGGACGAGGTCCAGTCGTGGGGTTACGTTCAAGCTCCTCCCGCAACTTCTGTCGATATTCTTCGATAGTTATTCTTTTTGGGGGCGCGGACGGGGCGTTCGGCGAAACCTGGGGGATAAAACTACTCATACTATGAATATGAGTAGGGGAGAGGTATTAGAGTAGGGTTACTAAATCCTACCTCGCGGTGGAATTCCCCTTTTTTTATCCGGCCGGTGCGTGGCGGCCCAGACTATCCAGCCCAAAAGGCTTATTTGGAGGTTCTTAGGAACCCCATGCTTTAATCTTCTGACAAAAGGAAATATTTATTAATTTTAGGTTTTACCCTTTTTGTCTATTTGTCTCCGTCTCCACTTTGGAATAAAAGGCGTCTTTTAAAAACACTTGGTTTATTACAATCGGTTAACTACTGCTTGTTTCTCACCATTACTTCTATTTTTCCTTAAAGTTCCCAGTTTAGTTTACCATATATTCTTTTTACTGTTTGTCATCCAGCCATCGTACGATTACGCTCCAGCGAATGCTTCGTTTTGCTGGGGTTGCATTTTGCTTCGGTTGTTTTCCATTTCCTCCGCTAGTTGAGAAATTGGCTTAGTCAATGTATCAAAATTTGATTTCATGACAGATAGTTGTCGGTGCATTAATTGGAACGAATCCTCATCCTGTTTATGGAGGAATTCCAACTGATGGTAGACCTTCCTAGCATCTTCGCTGCCCATCGTTCCAAAGGCCCATTTGGAAAATCCTCCGATGAACTCTAGTTCTTCGAGTGTATCAATTGCCTCATATACGATTTGCAGTTTGTCGTAAGTTTACGACGTTTGTCTCCGTCTCCTGGGCGATCAAATGGCAATGGCGTTGAAGGTCGTCGTCCGCAATGCTTGCACATGGTTTCTAGCCAATTGTCATATTTCTGCAACATCTGAATTACCATTTCGTAGTCCATTGGTGTGCACTTCGTCAAAATTGTCCATGTATCACTGTAGAATACGGCTTGTTCTACTGTTTCGAACACTACTGGTGATGTTTCTTGTAATGACTGGATCATGTATGGTTTCTCATTCTGCGTCTGCCCGGGATAGATGTTGATAAATGATAAATATTTGCACAGTTAATGCAAACATTTTGTAAATATATTAAAAATAAATATATCGAAAATAAACAATTTATATTAAGTGTATTCATGCAACATCGTTAAGTCGTCGTAAACGTGGTAAAGTTTTAAACTTCATAAATCTGTCAGATTTTTCATACAAATTGTGACAGAGCTACGAAGTTTTAAACTTTCCAACGTTTACAACGACTTGACGCTGTTGCATGATCTATGACTTCTCTCTAATGAACCGTTGGCTTGAGGGTGGTATGCTGTCGTGTAGAGTTTTTTCACGCCAATTAACTTGCATGTCTGCGAAAAAATCTTCGACGTGAAGTTTGCACCATTATCAATGACGAGTATCTTTGGAATTCTATATCTTGTGATGATTTGTTCGTAAAACACTTTAGCCACTATCGAAGCTTCCATATCAGGAAGCGCCGCACAGTCCATGAATTTTGTTAAATCGTCCTGGAAAGTCAAAATATATCTATTTCCCGAGTATGACACGGGAAGACCACATACAATGTCCATATAAACCTTGTCCAAAGGTAGACTTGGAGTGTCAATTATCACCATAGGCATCTTATTAGCAGGAGAACACTTATTCTGCTGGCATTGCAAACAGTTTTGAACGAACTCCTTAACGTCTTGTGCCATCCTCTTCTACTTATACTGTTGGACTTATGCGTGAGCGTGATAACGTTTTTTTGCAACCTTGGTGCCCTCCGAATACCGAATTGTTTGACCTAATTTAGTATGTTGGGGTACTTCATTAGCACTGGGCGAATTGCATAGACTATTAGGGTTGTGTGAAGGACGAATATCGGCGACGTTTTTACGAGCTTGTGCCCGTGTGACTGCTAGGCAGTGCTACCGGCTGCGCCGGTTGTGCATTCTAAATCAGTGGGTTAGGAGATGATACAGTAAAGGTAATATACATACATATACATAGGTATAACAACTATTCTGGTCTAAAAATTGCATAGTTCACCTGACCGTTTTGGGGATAAAGGGTCTAAATAGAGAGGTGAAACTTAAGAATGATTTATGGAAAAGCTGTCATTTGGAGAGTATGAAAGGAGATTCTTAGAGATACAGGTTTTTGATGTAAAAGAAAAGGATGTTTAGTGATGGAACATTGATGACGGAAATAAAGGTTCAGGATTGAGAATATGGGACCGGAAAAAGTTAGGACAATGAGAATTAGAGGAGGAATTGTTACACTTCTTAGAGCTTGAAGGTTAAGTGTTCTGTGCATCTGCGATATTAAAAGACACTCTTTTCTTCTAGGGATCAGGGGTGAAGGTGTAAATTATTTATTCCTTAGGTCTTTGCTTATCCTGAGAGACCAAGTCGTCAAATCAAGCATGTTTCGACTCAAAACTTAAGGCAGTGTTTGCCGCTCAAGATATTGGTACTTTGGATATTGAATCTAAAAGGGAGCCAATACCTAGTAAAAACAATCTGATTGGATAAAAAATTAAAAGTGACTTTATTTTTAAATAATCTTTCTATTTATAGATACAAAAATGTTATCAAAATCGAACAATACTTCGATGCTTGACCCTTAGTTATTCATTGACTGCGAGTCCGATATGCTCATATGTATATGTTTCTTGGCAAGTCGATGCTTTGAAGAAATGCATTAGGCAAACGCATTGCATACGGAGGGAAGTAAGTGTAAAGTATTGAAGCAGGTTGGATATTGTTTTAACAATTAATTTAGTGGTCGCTGTTGTGATTCTTTCACAAAATTCGGTTGAATTTTGAGTTGGATTAAGTATCTATGAGGTTGGGGTTTAGTGTCAAAGATTGAGCTGCAGTTGAGGGAGAGGTACTCATCATGGAGGAAGAGTGTATGTTTGGGAGCACTAAAAGTAGACACACCTTTGCTGTTTTGGTTTGGTGAAGGTGAAAAATAGATAGATTTCGCATCTGAACGACAAGGAAAAGTATATGAAGCGAAGATACGGATGTTAGTGTTGTTGATAAGCCAGTAGAAATAGCGGTGTTTAGTGTTGTTGCTAAAGAGGGGTTTGGGTTAAGGCGATGTTATAAGAACGTTGTTGGGCTGAAATGAGTTGGCAGCCAGAATCCCAACAGTTAATTTGTTGAATGTATGCTCAGAACCATGCATCTTATTTCATCCGCGTGATGTCGTTAGATGATGTCTTTAGATGGGTAGTATGTTCTTTGATTACCATTAAATCATTTATCAAGGCTTCAGAACTCAAATCGTTATTCCTCAGAGCATTAGCAATTGATAGGAGTGCTTTTGATCTATTGGTAACCATCGACTTGAGGTTACCAAGATCTTTTTTCAAAATATTTAGATCCATTCATTTCGCGTCGAAGATTGTCAGCGTTCTTACAATCTTTGTAAGCTCAATGACTAAGGAAGCTTCCTCACATGAACGTGGTTTAGGGGGAGTATTTACTGTCTCCAGCCTGTTATTTAAACTACCACTTATTTTTTGTTTCTCTTTTGGCTTGCTGAAACAGGAACTTCTCTTGTTTTATCTTTCGGGCTTGTTCCAGACATACCCGCTAGGTAAGAGGCCGACTTTCCTGCTTTTCTAGCCGGACTCGTTTTTGGTATTCCTCCAAAGTCAATACCCTCTTTGGTTGACTGGTTGGGTTGGGGAAAGTTTAACTTTCGAACCTGAGACCTGGGAGGTAATAAATATTTCACTAATACTACGTATGAGGGGACGAATCACTATAGAAATTTGGTATTTGGCTTTTATATCTATTTTGTGAGTTCCACTGGCCACTGGTAGCCAATTCCTTTGGGCCAAACAGCCTACTGGTTTTGGCTATTCTTACTTGTTATTTTTGTCTTTATTGGTCCACGGGAATGTTTCTTCTTCTAATAGAGATAAGATTGTGTTTTATTTTGGGCTTATTTGATCATTATTTTTCAAAAGCAATTTAAAGACTAATCCATTAATTTTCCCCACGTTTCGTTTGGTTTTTTGATAAGAAACAAGACTTTCTTACTGTATCTTCTAAAAATCACTTAAAGCTGATTATATATAAAAATTTTTACTTCCTATTCCTAGAAGTACCATTAAGACTTTTCTTAATTTCTTATATTGCATAATTTTATTCTTAAAAGTTATTCTTAAGAGTTGAAAGGATAACCTAAGAACTTATTCTTGAAAAAAGGGTATGAAAGTTAGTTCCTTGTATACCGGTTTTGTTTGTGAAGGTGGCTGGAACTCGTTCCTGGTTAAGACACTTACGGCCAATTTCTTCACAGAGTACTAACGTTAGTACCGGTATAATATAATTTTTTCTTTCGGGTTGTCGGTCAGTGAAACCACATAAGACTTTCGAGGAACAGCCCTATTTTAGAATGAACCCCACCTCGCGGTGGAATTCCACGTTATTTATACGGCCGGTGGCGGCCAAGACTATCCTGCCCAAAGGGCTTATTTGGAGGTTCATGCGAACCCCATGTTATAAATCTGTAACTAGAAAATTATATAGTTAGTAGATTACCTCCTTGGTGACCCTTGTCTGGCGGAACTTTTTAGGTGAAACACTTTAAATTCTGACTTGTGGCAAAAAACTGACTATCACTTTATTTTCAACTTAACTATTTATACCTTAAAATACCTTCAATTCTATCCCTACTTAACTATAAAACTATGAAATTCCATAATTGTTTATTTGACAATTCCACAACTATGAAATTTCACAGTTAGTAGTAGTAGTATTTATTTATTAGTTTTTTAAAAACTTTTACAATACAAAATTTTAAATGTTTTAAATAGAAAATTATAAATGTATTATTTATTAATTTATGACGGCTAAATTTAAATTGAAATATATTATTCTTCGAATTTTATAAATTATTAATAATGAAAGTATACAATTTTTGTTTAAAAGTTTGGATTCGATGCTCATTTTTTAGTTCTCCAGGTAGACTGTTGAAAAATAAAAGTCCTCTGTACATCAGTGAATTTTGAGTGCTGCTTCTGTTGAATCTTCCCAGTCTGAAGTTGTCGCCCCTTCTCAGATTATAGGGCTGAACGTTAGCCACAGCAACCAAGTTATCGCTCAAATATTCAGGGAGCATATTTTCACGTATTTTAAAAATAAAAACCATAGAGTTGAAGGTAAGATACTGTTTGACAGTCATCCAGTTTAACGCTTGGACCATGAATTGTATTGGGGTGTATATATTGCACTTAAGTATCATTCGCATTGCTTTGTTTTGGAGAGTTTGAAGTCTGTCTTTTATTTCATTCGAACACGTATATAAGAGTGTGGAACAGTATGTAAAATGAGGTAACACTAAAGTATTATATAAGAGTAAGACGATTTTCATGTTAACAACACTTCTTAATCTTCTTAAAAAATTCACTTTTTTTCCAATTTTTTTACATATGTATTCAGCATGATCTTTAAATTTCAAATTATTATCCAACACAACACCGAGGTATTTAAAACTACTCACACATTCAATTTGCTCATTGTCCATAAAAACCGTGACACTTGTTCTGCAGTTAAAGCTCATACATTTGGTTTTGCTTACGTTAAGCTTGAGTTTTTTCATTTTTAACCACTGACTTATGTTTACAAGATCCTCATTTAAATGATCGATCATTTCCTTAATATTTTGTCCACTCAGGTAAATTAGTGTATCATCAGCAAAAAGTTTTACTTTGCAGTACTTCAAATAGTTTTTTATATCGTTTATGTATATTAAAAAGAGATAAACTCCTAAGACCGATCCCTGGGGTACTCCCAAGGTTACTTCAACTGCCTCTGAAAACTCGTTATTTATTTTAGTTCTTTGTGTTCTTCCCGTTAGATATGAACGAAACCACTCCAACTCCTTTCCTCGTATGCCATAATCCCAAAGTTTTTTCAACAAGATACTTCTATCAATGGTTTCAAAAGCTCTTTTTAGATCCAAAAATATAACTATCACAGAATTCCCGTCGTCAATAGCCTTCTTCCAGTCAAAAACCAAAAAATTTAGCGCTGTTTCGCAAGAGTGTCCACCTCGGAAACCAGATTGCTCCTCTATTAAAATATTATTGTTTTCAAGATATTTGACTAGTTGGTTAGCTACAAAGCGTTCCAATATTTTTTCATCTGAACTTAGCATGTTAACTGGACGAAACTCTTCACATTTATTAGTATTGCACACTTTTTTGATGGGTATTATCACAGATTGCTTCCAAGAACTTGGGAAAACTCCCGTTTCTAATGACATATTTATAATTTTAAGTAAAATAGGACCAATTAATTCTAACGAATGGTAAATCATATCACAGCTTAATCCATTAAAGTCTTTCTTTTTATTGCACTTTTTTATAATATCACAGAAGGTATTTATATCACAGAAATGGAACTTAAATCTAGCAGGTACAGGTGAAGATAAACTATTATATTGCACATTCGGTATCGATTTATTTATCTCATCAACACTTTGGACAAAGTATTCATTAAATTTGTTTGCTATCGCTTTAGCGGAAGAAACTTTCTCCTGACCAAAATGGATGGATGTAAAATTATTTTCTTTATTTTGATTAAGAATCATTGCTTTTATTACCTTCCAGATTTGTTTCTGGTCCCCACCTTTCGATACAATTTGGCTTTCGATAAAACTATTTTTTGCTGAAACGATTGCATTTTTGAATGTATTTCTCTTTGTTTTATAATAGTTCCAAAGTGCTTGATCGTTGGAATAAGCAGCTCGATTATATGCCCAAATTTTTTCTAGTCTTAGCCTATTTAGTTCACCCGTAAACCACACCGCTGAATTTTCACCTCTTACTATCTTTTTTACAGTCATTTTTTGCAGGCATTCTAAAATTTTTGAATGAAATAAAACCGACAAGTTCTCTAGATTATCATTAAAGTACAAATCACTAAAATTCACCGAGTTAAGTAAATTATTCATAACTTCTATTTTGTAATTAACGAAGGTTATAACTCTCTTATTGCAACTGGCCTGTTTCTTACTACCATCAACTTCAATTCTAATAGTTTCATGATCAGATATCTTTTCAGTACTGTCTATCACTACTTTCACATTCGTTCTATCAACACTTGTAAGCACGTAATCAACCAAAGTCCTTGAGTTCATTGTTATTCTTGTAGGCTGTTTAACAAGTAATTTCATTCCTTGATCTGAAAGCATATTTCGCATTGCACTTGCGGTGGAATTAGAATTTAACATATCAATATTAAAATCGCCTGCCACTATTACATTTAGTTCATCTTCCATTTGTTGCATCCACCAGTTCATATAAAATGTTTTAAAAAGACTTACCGGTGTACTTGGAGATCTATATAAAATAACTACAGCCCATCTAATATTGTTCATCCAAATATGTAATTTCATACACCAAATAGCTTCATTAATTTGTTGTTTATCTAGGTTATTAATAAATGAATATACTATAATATTTGGAATGCTAGGTGAGCATTTCCCAGTCTAAACCTAGTTCCTACACACAAATCTTTTCCGCTTTCGTCATCCACCGATCGGTGTCCAGCTGACATCACACCTTCTGTTTGTTTTGTTGGCCCAGTTCAGCTTACCATATATTCTTATAGCCATCGGTCGATTACCCTCCAGCGAATGCTTCCTTTTGCTGGGGTTGCATTTTGCTTCGGTTGCTTTGCCCATGTGCTGCGGTTGTTTGTAAACAAAACGATCGCGTACCATTTTTGCTGAGTACTACAAATCGAATTGTTTACTGCTCTGCTTGGCTGTGGGTGACCTTGGTATTAGGTTACGATATTAAACAATATCATTGCTGAATGGCTTTTAGGTTTTGTATTTGATTTTTTGGGTATGGTCATGGTTATGTGTTACTATAGTTATGTTTATAGTCACATAAGAATTCTAAAACAAAAAACCGTTAAATTAGGTACCATTATTTTTATATGTATTTAAGAAAATTATAATTGCTACATGAATGAATAATGGTAGTTTAACAGTTATTCCAACTGTCAACTATCAGAATTCTTAGCCTGATTTCAGATTTAAGTAATGAAGCCAGAAAAAATATCAACATTATTAAAATTATTACTTTAGATTATATTTAAACTTTTTGAATTTTTGAGTAATTGACCTAAAATTTGATTGGCAACATCCAGCCGTCAAAATTGTCCATTCTTTTCAGATTTGATCAAATTAGACCTAAAAATAATTTCCAATATAAAAACTTTAAAAAACGAGCACTTACATTAGTTCTATTCTCTGGGAACATTTTGGACTATCTTCTTTAAATTTTGTACAAATCAGTATTTGAGTAATTTTTATATGAAAGTATATATTCGGCCACTTATTTTAGGGCATTTTAAACATAACCTTGACTCAGTTCCTGACCTCGACAATACTTTTTTTTATTTGGAAAATTGGGACCATGTTCTGACCTAAATTGTGTAGCCCCTGTTTAAAGTAGGCAGTACCATTGAAATTCATCAGCCCCCAATTATTAAGTGTACCAAATTTCATTAATTTGTATTAAGAATTGGCGTGCGAAATTATTTTTGTCGCCAAAATTCAACAAACGGACCACTGTGCGCACGAGTTAAGAAAAAGAGTTTTCAAGTTAAACTTCAACGACTTTATTGCACCGAGGTATATTATCGACTCTTAGGGCCAGTTTGTTCACAGTGGGTTAAATCAGCAATTAGACTATCACTGATTCTGTTAAACCCATAGTTATGAATCTGTGATAATCAGAGAGTGTTTGTTCACTCAATTTTCAGTTTGATTAATAAATCATAGTTTTTCCAATAATCTTTCCATTTTCCAGTCTATCTGTCAATCAATTGTCAGACATATTCCATCATTAACTTATTTCAGTGTGAGTGAGCTTTCGAAAAAAACATTTTTTGTGCAAAAAAAAACACGGAAAATCAGTGCTTGAAATATAATGTTGTGTTCAATTTAAAATTATTTCCTGTTAAATTACTATACAGAATAGCTACACACGTGAAATTTGTATTTATTTTAATGCGGCTAATTGATTTTTTTTCCAAATATATAGTTGAAGTGTGTAGGTAGTGCTGGCATTTTGTGAAACCTAGTGATGGGATTTTTTCCCAGTTGTAGTTTTTCTATGCATATTTTATATTAGGCCTTGCAAAAAAGCACTTTATTTTTCGATAGTAAATAAAATAACTACAATTTGTAGTAAAATCTGTACAAATTGTTTATTTTTTTCTTGCAAGATGGACGATGCTTGGTTTCTCTTCATTCATGATCTTTGTTCGAAGGAATTTAATAGATTTTGTTTCTCTTTTTTATACCTACGCTTAGGAAAACCAATGATGAACAAACGAAATTCCAGAAAATCTTTGATTAAATCATGCTAATCAGACAGAATCGGCGAATTAGTGATTTCTCCAATTAAGTGCTCAAATCATGGATTCTCTGTTTAAAATTTTGCTGAACAAACGCATTCAATGATAACCAACTGGAATAATCATTGATTTAATTTGACAAGGCGTGAACAAACTGGCCCTTAGTCTAGATATAAAATTAAATGTTGTTTAATCACTTTTATTTTCACATTGATTATTATTATGCTGATTGAGCAACTTAATGTACTATTTTACAATATGACAATATACATAAGTAGATTATTGCTTACACCTTTGAAAATAGCTTATTTTGCAATTTGACAAATTTTATTCTTATTCATACTCGTATTACAAAAATGAAAGGTTGTTGTACTAATCGTGACGGAGCACGGAGGTCACCATACAAATATGTTACTCGCGCGCCAGCCGGTCGTATTGAACTAAGTGCTATGACGTTGTGTAAGTGAGTTATACACAACAACGATACCAATGGTATAACAGACATATTTTTGGTTGCTGCCACAAGTTTGTCCATTTAAAAAAAAAAATGGGATTTTGTTAATTCTTTGGTATGGTAAATGGTAAAAAAAAATAGTAGAGTTCACTTTCTTACAACGTCCGATTGTCTTTTTTGTTCTTTTGTTTCCTTGCAAGCAGGCCACAAAAGCCACTGTTGTCCAAGAAAACTGTTGATAGCGGAATAATAGGTAACTTCATTCTTGTTGATTCTCATTCATTCGTGTCACCAAATGCTATGGGAATGCGAATTGTTAATGTCCTAATTTCGACTGTCGCATTGCGTAGTAAAATTATTGTAGTTATTAAACAGGATTCCGATTTTCGGGACTTTCACACGCAGTATATCGTCTTGCGGGATTTTCTAAGGTTCAACTCCAACCAGTTAACAGCCTAAGAAAGTGAATTCTATATTTAACACCTCTGAAATTAAGAGTGTAAATGGTTTTATGACTCAGGTCTTATAGAATTAAAATCAATTCTGTAATGTGCCTTCGTTAATGTTCTTTACATTTGATAAATAAAAAAAAAAAACATAAATTTGCTAAACATGATTTAATTATAAGATCCAAATAAGGTTTGAATACTTTTTTTAAAAAGACAGAAAATTTAAAAAACAAAAATATTATTTATATTTAAATATAAAAAAAATTAACAAATGAATTTTTTGTTAAAAAGAAAAAAAGTTATTAAATTATGTAATTTAATCTTAAACAATAAAATTTTGATATAAATTGTTTCTTTTTTTTTAATTCATTTTAATTGTATTAATAAGATTTAAGTTTTTAAAATTTTATAATTGGATAAATTTAAATTATGTATTTTACCACCACCACATTCCGTAAATTAGTTTAATGACTATTTTATTCCTGGAGTGAATTGTTATCCTTATTAAGATTGACAAGAGATTTAAACTGTCATTTTTTTGTAAATTAAGATATTGTGTATGACTTTGTTTACAAAGAATTAAATTCTTTTGAAAATCAAAAAAATTAACTATCTAACTATTATAAGTCAATTTTTATCCACATTTACTAACAAAATTGAGACAAAAACACAATAACATGCGTATTTAGTTTCTAAGCTCATTAATAGTTCAAATCAATTGTTAATAAAGAAAATCAGTGACATGTATCTTTTTATTAAATGTCTTGGGATTTTTATCAATTTTTTCTTTCTATTGCATTGTTACTTTTTATCTTTGGTGACCCTGAAGATGAGGCAATGTCCTTTAAATAAAAAAAATAATAAAGAATATTGTATTTTAATTTATGGAACAATTTTGTGAAGGAAAACAAAAAGTAACATTACAAATTATTACATTGGTAAGAAACAACTACAATCAGTATTAAATCTAAGCTTTTTAACTATTTTTAACAAGCAGAGAAAAAATGTTTATTAGAAAACTTAAAAAAAAGATGAAGAACTTAAATAGTTTCAAAAGGTGCTGGCCGCCACACCCGAACTGGGTTTGTTCTTTCAATAAAATAAAATATATTTTTTTTTTATTGAGGACCGAAAAATACATGCTAATTAATACATTGAAACCACCTCTATTTCCCGATTGCAACTAAGTTGAAACTCAAGTTAGAACTATTATGCTCGGAGGGGGCACTTAAGTGGACGGAAAAAACAAGCGAATACACGAAAACATATGATACGACTAGGCGTTTTTCTTTTTTAATTCAGAAATGAACTCTGAACAGAGTCCGAGCATGTTCTGAACATCATCTGAGCAAGTTTGTTCTGAGCACCCTGAACCATTTTTGAAACACACCTGAACACTAGCTGTCAAAGGCTATGTGTTCAGCATAACTCAGTCATTTTATTCTGAGCTAATAGAGCGCGCTCTGAACAAACTCAGAACACACTCAGAACGAAAAAAGAAATACAAATTTTTAACTCTGTTTGTTCCTTTACCTGGTTTGTAAGACTTTGAAGTTTTGGTGAGGAAAAACGGTTCGATGAATCAATTTGAAAATTTACAAGAATATTGATGATTTAAAAGTCTATAAATTTGCATACCAACGCAAGCCATGCAATCAATATTTCTAACGAAAAAAAAGATTTACGAAAAGACCACAAAACGTCGGTTTTTAGTACTTTTTTTAAACTAACGGTGAACGGTAAAAAAAATAATTTCTACAAAATCATAAAAAAATCTTGTAAAACGCTTTTTCAAATTTCCAAAACTGTCTTTGAAATTTTTATAACGTCATTATTTGCTGAGATATTGGTCATCAAGGCTAAAAGTATCTTTTTTCATTCAAAGTCAGATAAACCATGTCAAAAAAAATCGTACGACAACAACAAAAAAACTGAATTGAAGCTGAATAAACAAGGTATCTGATCATGACATTTAATTGACTCAAAAAAAATTATCCATAGACATGAGGACCTTCAAAAAAAAAAAATAATTTAGTTGTCTCATCTCATTTTTTGCAATAACGCAATAACGGTACTTCAAAAAAATTTGTTTGCAAACAAATCTCGAAACAAAAAACATAAAGCTGTAAAATGCTTTTTATTTCAACTCAATACGACCACTCGTCACAAAGATACAGCTCTTCAAAAAACGCTAACAAAAATTGAAAAAAAATTTGTTCCTTTAATATTGTTGACTAGTGTAATTGTGGAGTGGGACGTTCACTTTTGCTTTCGGAAGTGAGGTGCGCTCCTCACTTAAGACATTTGGTGAAATAGGAATGCCAAAAAGGATAGATGATAGGTACAGTATGGGTGTGTTCCCCTTTTGATGGAAAGCTACTTTTCGTTGGTTTTTGACATTATCTTCAGTGCCCTTCCGACCATTATAGTTCTACCTTTATCGAGCAATCAATACAGTTGGAAACCCGGCAGGTAACGTATCCTTTCATTTGTTTCAGGTCTATGTATTCGAGGTACTATTGAATTTTTAAATTTTATAAAGAAAAAAAAACAAATCAACGATTTAATTGCGCTATTTTCACCAGGCCCGCAAAATAAGGCTGCAAAAGATGACCATTTAAGTGACCATCTCCTATTGGTCTTTGATCTCTGTCTTCAATAACGCAATCCATCTAGATTCATGGATTCGTATCGTCTCCCGGTCTACGGTCCATCTTAAATCCGTCTGGAAAACTGAATTTGAATTGAAATTGTTATAAAGCATTGAAATTAGTGCTGACAAAAAAAAACTAAAAACGCAGAGAGTTAGTAGTAATTTCTGTCTGCGTTTTTGAACGTACCTATAAAAAAAACTAAAATCAAATTAATCATAACCTATGTAAATAATGTATTATGTGTAATGTGTACCTACGTACAATTATACGGCATCTTACTAATGAAAAAATGCAATAAAACAAACAAAAAAACGACAGTTGAGAATTGGACAAAAAAAGGAAATTAATTCAGTTAAAATAGTGATACACTCGGGCGTATACTCACTTTTTTAATTCTTAATAAAGGAGAATGGGCTTTATCTTTCTGATTGCATTGGGTGTACTGCTTCATGACCTATATGATAATTATAAACTGTCTCAATGAGTTTTATTTTTATCTTGTATAGACATGGGTCTGGTACTTCGTGCAGAAAAGTGCTACAGCGTAGACCAATAGCTATTGCCATAGGCGTAGGAAGGTGGGAGCGGAGGTGGGCAGTGCCCACCTTAAAAAATGAACTGCCCACCTTAGAAAAATCGACATTTAAACCTTTCTGGTTCTACAACCCACCCAAGAAGCGAGATTGAACAACTGTGAATGAAATTTCAGACACGAAAACTAAAATTTTGCCTACAGTTACAGTTGGCCGTCACATAAAAGCAATTTTTGCCCACCTTAATTTTGTTTGTGTTTACACATTGTATCACTGTCCGGGAAGCCTCAACACGCACAAACCTAGTTAACCGGTCTAAATTTGTCTCAAACCGAGTTAGCTTGAACCTTGAAGATGAGTAGGTTTTGAGGTTTAAAAAGCGGAATCACCAAATGTAAGATATTTGGAGTGCGTTCAGATTTAGTAATACGATGGCTCCATCTAGCAAAATATTAAATTATAAAACGAATGTTAGGTTTAAGTAAAAACGTAAAAAGATTTGAACTCAAAAAATTAATATCACCAAAAGCTAATAATATTGCTTGTTTTGTGTACGTCACCAAATCGATTTTCATGCCACCAATGAAATTTCAAATCGTCTGTTTGGCGATAAATCGCTACATCTGACAAATTTGGAACATGAACCGAAACGCAATTCGATTTGGTTTGTTTAAAATTAAAGCTTACGGTTCTGTTTCGATATGTATCAACTCGTTTGTCATCGACTCAGACTTATAGCCTTTTCACACCGAACCCAAAACGCGGGTTTCGCGAAAATATCGGTTTTGGAGAAAAACCTAATCGAAAACACAAGTTTTATCATAAATTTTTTGTAGCTTCAGGTTTTCGTAAAACACAAGTTTTATATAAAACCAGTCGAAAACATGTTGGAATTCAGAGATGAACAAAACAAACATACCTTTAATAAGTTCAGCGCCTATTGAAGTGTCAAAAAGAAACTGATGGATGCTTTCAAAGAAATTGAAAGCAGCTGACGGAATTCTGTCATATCAAATATAAAATTCGAATTTCAAAATAAATAATTTCATTTAAAATTGATAAATAATTGTTTGTGGCAAGTCAAATTGTTCATATGTATCCTGTTTATAAAATAAATCACCGTTTTTATTTTAAAAAAATAGAAGAAAATAAAAAAAATTGTGCGTGGTTTGTTTAAAAAACTGGAATGTCAAACGAAAACGTGTGATGTTTAGTGTGAATGGTTTTCGCGTTTTTGAAAAGTTTTCGCCGAAAACCTGTTTTGGGGTTTGGTGTGAAAATCCTATTAACGTAGTATTTGCTTCTACTTATTGCCTGCGGAACAGTAAAATGTGGATGAATTAAAAAACCTCAACAAAATCAGAAATTATTAGTTTTTTTTTACCGTTCCGGAAAAATATGATTTATTTTGAAAAATAATTAATACAAAATCAAAAACCATCTATTTTTGATCATATTGCGAAAAAAAATCAAATCTGTATTTCTTTATTTTAAAACGGTAAATATTTGACTTTTTTTTTAAACCACAATTATTTGAAAATAATTTGTTCCTTATTTTGATCTACTGAAAATAATGAAACATGCAGTTAGGCCACTATGGCTCTCACGCCCTCATATTATGTCAACTTCAAAAGGCGGTTTGAAATATTCTATTGGCCCATTCATTAGTCGCCTTCGTCAAATTATATATGAGTACTGCAGACAAATTTTATCAATAACTTTAAAGATGTTTTAAAATGAATTCAATATAGCACTGAGTGCCGAAGTCTAGATTATGAAAAAATATGTTCGAATTAAAGAGCTATGAAATAAACCTTGAGAATTTAAAACAAAAACATATTGGAAATTTTCAAATGTGGGTCAATATTTCAAAATATTAATATTTTTCACTCCAAAGTGGACCTCGCTCAAAAGAACCTATTTTGGTAGACGAACAATTATATCTCTTAATAACTCTTTAATAACCACTTTAAAAGAAGGAGTCATAACATTTGATCAAATCTAACGGTTTTTTAAGTCAGGGAAATGATACTTGTATCAGGGGAATGACACAAATTTATATTTACTTCGTTGATTAGATGGATATTTAATTTTGCGAATGGTTTCAGGAGCGTAAAGAAAAGAGAGAACAAATATTAACATGAAAAATAGCATCCACAACTATGTTGCACGAACTTGCTCTCGTGATTCAAGGATTTTGCGTGACTTAACATTTTATAGTAATAATCGTATTTTGTATGATATTTTGACCGAGAAAATGTGAAAAAATTCAAAACTACTAAAAATACTGTAATTATGTTTAAATGTTATATTATTGATTCTTCTAGAGTTACCAAAACGCAATCAATCATTATAATGAAAACTTGAAAGTCAGGGGAATGACACAAAAAAATGATGTTAGGGGAATGACTCTGAAGGGTGTTTTATGAGAATTAAAAGGAGGTTATTAGAAAATTAGATGTTTTATATTATTTTTCACGAAAGGCCTTGTAAGAGACACAGACGAGTAAAATTTTGTAATTTTTATACCAGACGGTTTAGTAAAAAACACGCGTTAGAGGAATGACAGTTTCGCTTGACAAAAAAACAAAATCGTTGCCTTAACTTGAAACAAAAAAGACAACTAAGTTTTTTTGAAACTCTTACTTCAATTTTCATAAAGAGCAATTCTGTACCATTATAAACAACAAAAAATCAGTTTTCTATTTTGAGCCTATATATATTTTTTTTTTTAATTTCCTTGGTGGGATAGAAATGATCAATTTATGGGGGACACTTACTTAATAGCTCCTATTTAAAAAAATAAAGCAGCTTAAAATCATTTAACTATTTTTTTAATTAGGAGGCATATGTTATTAAAAAGACTGCATCATTTCATTTTTTGTATCGTTTTTAGTTTCGTTGCTAAAATTCAGTGTGGTAAGTAGGCCTGGGGACACGTCAGGGGAATGACATTTTGGGTGTTTGAATGGAGAAAGCGGGATTGATAATTTTTTAACTTTTTTTTTTCTAGAGCGAATATTAGAACCCGTTTGTTTCAAGCCATCCAATTAACAAACTTATAATAAAATTTTGTACTTCGGTTCAAAAATGAAGGAGACTGAAATATTAATATTTTGAAATATTGACCCATGCAAGAGGCCGCATTACCGCTTCCGATTAGTCGCACCAAATGTGAAAGAATTTTATCGGCAGTGCGGCGGATAAAAACTTGGTTGAGAACTTATTTTACCCAAAACCATTCATTTTTAATATAGATGCATCGTAAGGTATTGTTGCAGAGTTGATTTGGTAGCACTTCTAATGACTGTTAATTTGCCTTACTGTTGACGTCGTTGTCGTCTTCATTCATTAGATCTCTTTTGAACAAATTCGGGAATTAATTAAATGCAAGGAATCATTTGCACCGAAAAATTGTTTAATGATTGGGTTTAATTTGGACTGGTTGCCCACCTTAGAAAAAATTCCTTCCTACGCCAATGGCTATTGCCTTACACTATACACGAGTCAATATAAGTCTCGAAGTGACATTTGGTGGGATAGATTCTAACAAAAGGTTTTTGGCTCTACCAGGTGTTTTTTGCGTGAGATACAAAAGTTTACCAAAATCGGACTTTCGAAAGTCACTTTCTTTTATGAATCCGAAGAAGACTTCTGTAACTTTGGTAA
Organism: Dasysyrphus tricinctus; assembly: GCA_963921185.1. Classification (NCBI taxonomy): domain Eukaryota; kingdom Metazoa; phylum Arthropoda; class Insecta; order Diptera; family Syrphidae; genus Dasysyrphus; species Dasysyrphus tricinctus. Next base: position 188,851,339 of record OY992532.1, on the reverse strand, counting down.
TTTTGTCTTAGAACAATAATTTTGGCATCTAATCTAGGGTTTTTCAGGGTCGAGGAATTCATTTCAGGCAATGAATTTTATAAATGGGGCGGAAAAGTGGCATATTTTTTAACGTATCTTTTTCGTTCGGAATTTGTATAAAAAAAAGATATTTTCTAGATAGCAAAAACTGAAAAAAAGCAGTAAACCAAATACTATAAGAAATGCGTAGCTTCTTTTCTATATTAAGCATAAATTGTAACAAAATGAAGGGCCGAGGAAAAAAAACGTCTTAAGAGTGTTTTGGAGTGAAATGGTGATTTCATTAATAAGATTGTGAAGCTTGTACTTGTCCGATCAAAACGATTAAGGTGTCTATGGAAAGAAAAACTGGTTCTCCAGGACATCATTGGAACAGAAATTCAATTTTGTGCTCTATTATTGGTAAAAGCCTTTAAGTAAACGAGAATTTGGTGAAAATGGCTATTGTGGCAAAAGCCAAAAAAGGTCTGTCCAAGTATTAGTATCGTGTATAGAGGACAGTCTCAGCTTTAATTTGATACCAAATTAATAGAAGTTGCTTATATTATAGGTACATTTAGGGGAAAATGCAACCTGAGGCCTATTTCAGCGCTACTAAAACAGAGCTACATCAACATCGAACATTAAAATCTTTTAACTACATCATTTATGTATATTTCTCTGATTCAAACATACAAATGGAGTTATGAAATAAAAGATAAAAAAGTTTAATAAACTACAAATGTAACTGTTGTAGTTGTAGAATGAAGCTGTAAAATGTAGTTGATGTAATTGATGTAGTAGCGCAGAAATAGGCCCCTGAAATGTGTATATTCTTACCATTGCGACCAGAAAAAGCTTGTACGACCAATAGTTTTGTAAATATTTGGACTAAAGCTATCGGTTGACATCCTATTTTTGCGTGGCCGCAATGAGATAGGCTCCCAGACTATTACACTATTGAAGGAAATTGTTAATTTTGTACCTAACAAAAATTTTAATATGTAATAAAAAATAAAAAATGCTTGTTAGTTTTGAAAAAAAACGCATTTCTGACAGTAATTTTTGTATACCTTACAGTATTTTTTTGAAAATTTTGTTTTAGTGGATATAAATTCAATTTATTATTCACGTTTTTCATTAATTATATAAACATTATCTTATAATGAAATTTTTAATTCTTAAAAGGCACTTTTTGATAGAAAATTCATGTAAATTTGGAAGCTAAAATCAGTTACTTTTACAAAATATTTTTTTTAGTACAATAATACGCCTACCAATTAGTAAAAATACAAAGCTTTCTAAGAAAAAGTATCAGATGAAAGTGAAAAAAAGCGGTCTTATACATATATGTATTTGTATATGGGTCAACATTTCAAAATATTAATATTGCAGTCTCCTTCATTTTTGAACCGAAGTACAAAATTTTATTATAAGTTTATTAATTGGATGGCTTGAAACAAACGGGTTCTAATATTCGCTCTAGAAAAATAAAGTTAAAAAAAAATATCATACCCGCTATCTCCATTCTAACACCCAAAATGTCATTCCCCTGACGTGTCCCCAGACCTATGTACTTACCACACTGTCTGAATTTTAGCAACGAAACTAAAAACGATACAAAAAATCTAATGATGCAGTCTTTCTAATAATATATGCATCCTAACTAAAAAATAGTTAAATGATTTTTAGTTGCTTTATTTTTTTAATAGGAGCTATTAAGTAAGTGTGTGAAATTGAAAAAAAATATATATAGGCTCAAAATAGAAAACTGATTTTTTGTTGGAACAGAATTGCTCTTTATGAAAATTAAAGTAAGGGTTTCAAACAAACTTTGTTGTCTTTTATATTTCAAGTTAAGGCAATGATTTTGTTTTTCGTCAAGCGAAATTGTCATTCCTCTAAAGTGTGTTTTTACTAAAACGTGTGATACAAAAATTAAAAAGTTTAACTCGTCTGTGTCTTTTACAAGGGCCTACGTGAAAAATAATATAAAACATCTAATTTTCTAATAACCTCCATTTAATTCTCATAAAACACCCTTCGGAGTCATTCCCTAACATCATTTTTTGTGTCATTCCCCTGACTTTCAAGTTTTCATTATAATGATTGATTGCGTTTTGTTAACTCTAGAAGAATCAATAATATTATATTTAAACATATTTACAGTATTTTAAGTAATTTTGAATTTTTTCACATTTTCTCGGGCAAAATATGTACATATATCATAAAAAATACGATTATTACTATAAAATGTTTAGGGCCAGTTTCAAATGTTCCGGTTAAAGTCTCGGATAGCCTATCCGGAACTTATCCGCAAGATAAATTTCAACTTTTGGTTTCAATGTCTCGGATAGTGATATCCGACAGATAAAGTTTCGGATAGCCTAACCGCCGCGCCGGTTCATGTGGCTGTTAAAGCTTTTATCCAGAAGATAAGAAATATATTAATTTGAAGTATTTGAAAAAATATTGTTTCGGACCATTTCTTCAATGAAGAGCACAGAATGCGATCAAAAGGAGTGTCCTCAATTTATGTAAATTTTTTAAGACGAATTTGTGTATCCTACATAAAAAAGCAAGCCACTCAACCAAATAAGGCCACTTCCAGTTGCGTCTAACCCGTAGTTTTTTTTTTTTAATCAATTAATAACGGACACATGAGATGCTTATGTATATACATTATATATTTATTGAAGAATATTGTAAGTTATTACAGCTATTTATGTACATACATACTTTTCCATATTCAAATATTTTAACCGCACTGCATTGTCGAAACTTGAAAGGATGTTTGTCCATAGGACGCCTCTTGTGCTCTCTTCTTTTCGAATAGGGATATAATTTTCTTCTTGCTTGTAGGCCAAAATCCTGGTTCCAACGTTGAGAATTGGTAACTGCTTCGAGTATCCGTCGAAATATTTTGAATTTATGACAATTTAAATCAAAACGATAATTTTGTTTTGTTTTGACAGCAAAAAATTAAATTTTCAGTATGTTTTTGATGTTTTATGTTGTTCTCAAACTGTAAGTGTCTGGTAAATTTACCCACTGGTTAGTTTATCCGAGACTTTGACGATAAAACAGAAAATCAATAAAAGAAACTTTTATCTGCTGGATAGAGTTATGTGTCGGATATCTATCCGATACTTTAACCGGAACATTTGAAACTGGCCCTTAGTCTCGCAAATTCTTGAATCATGAGAGCAAGTTCGTGCAACATAGTCGTGGATGCTATTTTTGATGTTAGTATTTGTTCTTCTTTTTCTTTACACTCCTGAAACCATTCGCAAAATTAAATATCCATCTAATCAACGGAGTAAATATAAATCACAACAAAAACATAAATGTTAAAAAAGAGCAAAGTTCTTATGTGTACAAGAAACCTGTACGTAAAAAGTCAGCCAAAAAAAGTAGTGAGATCTAAAATATATGCCAAGTTTTAAGTTCATAAAGCTCAATATCAAATAGCTTAAGTAGTGAAATATCAAAGCAATTCCAAATCATGACAGAAATTTGGTATTTAATGATTACTGATTAAAATATGGTGGTTTTTACGTACAGGTTTCTTGTACACATAAGAACTTGGCTCTTTTTTAACATTTATGTTTTTGTTGTGGTTTCACTCCTTTTTGCAAAGATTAACTTTACCAGGTGAAAATCAAGCCTTAGGGCCTTACAAAGTTTCATAATTCTACGACAACCGAAAGCGCTCCATATAAATAATAGCAATTCTGATAAAGTGGGTGGAATTTTTTTTTCATTCTAAGTACTTCAAGCCCTACCGACCTACCAATTTTCATTGTTCTACAACAATCAGAAGTGCTCCATATAATTTATAAGAGTTTTTAATAATGTGGTCGGGGTGGGATGACATAACGTCCGCGGCCATAATGTCCATGGACCTTAAGTCTGCACAAACGGACTTAAGGTCCATGGACATTATGTCTTCTCCATAAAGTCCATGGACTTTATATCTTTCAAAAAGAAAAAAAATACGCAAAACTCCTCGGACTTTATGTCCATGAACTTAATGACTGCTTCTTACAGACATAATGTCCATGGACATTATATCTGTTTCAAGAAGACATTATGTCCATGGACGATATGTACATTGTGTGCAGACAAAATGTCCATGGACATTATGTCTTATTTTGCGAGTTAAATCCTAAATGGACATTATATCCGTTAAAACAGACATAATGTCCACCATTTTAAAGTGGGGAAAAGTTTTATGCGGGAACAATAATTGAAAAAAAGTTTTCATATACAGTATTCGTTTCACCCACCATATCAAAACTCATAACGACTTCTTCTCAAATGTCAGAAAGGAACTATGTGCTCGATGGTACCTTCTCCGTTGTGCCAGTGCCTGCTTGTGGATATAAGCAGCTTTTGATTATATACATCCAATATCAAGATCATAAGTATCTTATCATAAAAATTCAGTTTCATAGCTGCATTTGTTACTCGCGATTTGAAGTAGATACATAGAAATAAAGTATAAATTTGATAGACAATTTAGTGATGGGTGATAGCCGCGGGGGGGGGGGGGGGGCGCGGCGGCGGCGGCGCGGTGGCGAGCACGACAGCGAACGCGGCGCGGCGCCTCGCGTCGCACCGCGCCGCGGGTTCGCGAACGTAGCGCGGTGCGGCCGGCGCGACGCGGCGCTAGGCCGCCGCGCCACGCCGCGCCGCGTTCGCTGTCGTGCTCGCCACCGCGCCGCCGCCGCCGCGCCCCCCTCCCCCCGCGGCTATCACCCATCACTAAATTGTCTATCAAATTTATACTTTATTTCTATGTATCTACTTCAAATCGCGAGTAACAATGCAGCTATGAAACTGAATTTTTATGATAAGATACTTATGATCTTGATATTGGATGTATATAATCAAAAGCTGCTTATATCCACAAGCAGGCACTGGCACAACGGAGAAGGTACCATCGAGCACATAGTTCCTTTCTGACATTTGAGAAGAAGTCGTTATGAGTTTTGATATGGTGGGTGAAACGAATACTGTATATGAAAACTTTTTTTCAATTATTGTTCCCGCATAAAACTTTTCCCCACTTTAAAATGGTGGACATTATGTCTGTTTTAACGGTCAGTTTGAAAAACCAAACGGACATAAAGTCCATTCTTTGCAGCTTGGACAATATGTCTCTTTGCTTTTTCCAAAACAGACATTATGTCCATCTGGACTTTATGTCTGTTTCAAATGGACTATAAGTCTATTTAAACAAAAATATTGTCCAAATGGACATTATGTCATTTTTAAAAAGAAAATATGTCCAAATGAACACTATGTCTTTTTTGAACGGACATATTGTCCAAATGGACGGTATGTCTTCTTCAAACGGACATAAGTCTTTCTGCACTTTGATCCGGTCATAATGTCCATGGACCTAATGACCGTTTGATATTGGACATTATTTTTTGACATAATGTCCATGGACTTTATGTCCGTTTGTACGGACTTAAGGTCCATGACATTATGGCCGCGGACGTTATGTCATCCCACCGTGGTCGGATGCCACGCCCCCTAAATGGAAAATTCCAATTTTTCAATTATTTTCTTTCTAAGTACTTCAAACCCAACCGACTTATCAATTTTCATCGTTCTACAACAATCGGAAGTGCTGCATATAATTTATAAGGATTTTAAAGAATGTGGGTGGATGCCACGCCCCCTGAATGAAAATTCCAATTTTTCAATTTTTTTCTTTCTAAGTACTTGAAGCCCTACAGACCCACCAATTTTCATTGTTCTACAAAAATCAGAAGTGCTCCATATAATTTATAAGATTTTTTAACAAAGTGGGTGGATGCCACGCCCCCTGGACAGAAAATAGCATATTTTCGATTTTTTCCTTTGTATGCACCACAAGGTCTACCGTTGTGCGACATTTCAAGTTTCTACGATGTCTGGAAGTGCTCCATAATTTTGATGATCTGTCAGTGAGTCAGTGAGTCAGTCAGTCAGTAAGTTACGGTTTTTGCGATTTTTGAAGTCCTATATCTCGGGAATTACTAATGTGAAAGAGTTGAAATTTGGTGAGCCACCTGTGTTTGATCAGCTCAGCAAAATACTGCGAATTTGAAGTTTCTGACTTTATTGGTACTGAAGTAGAGGGGGGTTGAAAATCGTGGTTGAAAATCGTCTGAGTTTGTTCCTGTAAAAAGGGTGTAGTGCCGCGAACTTGGCTGGGCACTACCGTGCCCTTTGATTTTTGTCATTCCCCTGATACAAGTATCATTTCCCTGACTTAAAAAACCGTTAGAATTTATCAAATGTTATGACTCCTTGTTTTAAAGTGGTTATTATAGAGTTATTAAGAGACATAATTGTTCGTCTACCAAAATAGGTTCTTTTGAGCGAGGGTCCACTTTGGAGTGAAAAATATTAATGTTTTGAAATATTGACCCATATGCAAAGAAAGTTAGCAAACGACTGGTTTTGTTCACTCCGGAATCCAATCCGAGCAAAATGAGGTTGTAAAGTTACTTCGAAAATAATGCTTAGTTAAAAGAAAAATAAATGAAAGTAAGATTTTTTTTGCACGAAGTACTCAACTATGCAAAAATATTATGCTAATTTTAATATTTGAATTTTTTTGCATGATACACTAACATGAGTCAAAAGGACCCTCGACGTTGATACCAAAATTTCGAATGTTTTGTTTTAAATTTTCTTCTGAAAGAACCGGATATGATAATTAGAAACACTTTTTTGTCAATTAGCTCAGGATTAAATGGCCGAGCAAATCGAGCGGAACGCTGAGCGAAGCCAACTTCACTTATTTTTTTAGTGATACATAATTTAAAATGGATTCTGTGGACAGTCGCCCGTCATTTGTACAAAATTGCAAGAAATTTCACGAAATTTATCAAAAATACCTATCAAATGACAGTTCAGTGCTCAAGTGTATTTCATAATTAAATCTGAGGAATCTGATCATAACCTGCTCGGAGGTCTGCTCTGATCGCTCAGCCTCTGCTCAGAGCATCTGAGCCAAAAAAGAAAAGCGTCAATTGAATCTATTCAAAAGTACGCTCAGATGTTTCATTCAAGACAGCAATTCTTGATTTTAAAATCAAATCTTTCAGATTTCAATGAAAAACGACATTACAGAATGCAGATTGAGAACTTTCAACGACGTTTGACGTTTACTCACGACAACGAAACGAGTGACAAAATTTGAAAACGACAAATGGAATGCAGATTGTGTCCTAAAAACCCTAGATTTCATACAAAAATCATTTTTCTACTATACAAAAATTAGAAAAGTTAGTTTTTTTCTGATTTTCAGGATAACCAGCCGCCATTTTGAAAATAAAGTGACAAGGCCCGATTTTGGTAAACTTTTTTCTCACAAAGAAAACACCTACCAGACCCTAGAGAACACTAGTTTATGATGCACATTAGGGTGGTCCTTTTAAAGGTTATAATTTAATTCAAGTTGGTGCGCCCCCCCAAATTTCTTTCAAATAAATAAAAAAACACACTTTTAGCTTACTATTTTACCGTTAAACCGAAAGCAGTTTTACATGGGAAACAGATGTAAAATGTTCAATCAATATTTGAATTAGTACCTATAACATTAGTAATAATTGATAGAAAATTTTTAATTAAAGATTCGATTCGAAAGTCATAAAATCGAACTGGATATTTCCTGAATTTTAGACCCGTAGAAATAGAGGTAAATTGACAAAAAAAATCGAATTTTCTTTATGTCTATAAGTAATAAGATAACTAACCTAAAACTTTTTCCAATACGCCATTTTTAAATTAAGCCAATGCCTGTGTACCTCCTCTCATCATCATCAAGTCCTGTAACCCCGGTTGGGGCATAGGGCGCCAACAAATCGTTTCCATCCTTCTCGGTCTGCAGATAGATATTTTAACTGTGGCCACGTCTTTCTCTGGGAGTCTGCTTCTGCTAGAACTGTTGATTTCCATGTTGTTCTTGGTCTTCCAACCCGCCGTGCACCCTGAGGATTCCATTCAAATGACTGCTTTGCAATTTCATCGTTTGGTTTCCTCAGTGTGTGACCAATCCAACGCCATTTACGCTTTCTTATGTCAACGTCCAGCCGCTCTTGGCTTGTCCTGCGCCACAATTCCTCGTTTGATATAATTTGTGGCCAGCGAATTTTTAGAATATGGCGTAGACAACGGTTCACAAAAGCCTGCAATTTCTTTGAGATGGTAGTCGTGACTTTCCAGGTTTCGCAAGCATATAACAGCACGGATTTGACATTGGATTCGAAGAATCTCAACTTTGTGCGCAAGGAGATTTGACATGATTTCCAAATTTGGGAGAGAGAACCGAAGGCTGCGCGAGCTTTATTTATTCTACTTTGAACGTCCAGATCAGTACCACCATTTGCTGAAACAATACTTCCAAGGTAGTTAAATTGTTCAACCTCTTCAACTGGCGTCTCCTGTATTAAAATACGCTGATGTGTGGAGCGGCCTGTGAGCATTATTTTTGTCTTTTTGCTATTTATTTTAAGACCACTCGCCTCTCCTTTTACCTTCAGAGCTTGACACATCCCGTTCAGCCCGCTGATGTTATTTGCCAAGAGACATATATCATCGGCATAGTCTAAGTGGCTAAGCCTTTCAAACGGTCTCCATTGAATGCCCTGCCTCTCTGATGTTCCAACGCTGGCCGTCAAGACATCGTCAATCGCCAGTAGAAAGAGAATTGGCGATAGAACATCTCCCTGTCTCACACCCTGCCGCACTTCGAAAGAGTCGGATAGCTGCCCATTGTGTAAAACAAAGCAACTTGCGTTGTTATAGGACTCTCTTATAATGGCAACAATTTTTGGGGGAATTCCTCTACCAAGAAGTGATCTCCATATACATTCACGGTTGACTCGGTCAAAGGCCTTCTCAAAATCCACGAACATGAGGTAAAGCGGTGATTGAAACTCCGCAGACTGCTCAAGAACGATACGCAGAGTGTTGATATGGTCGACACAAGACCGCCCACTGCGGAAACCAGCTTGATGCCTCTTGAGTGTAGACTCGATCCTAACCTTTATCCGCTCGAGAATGATGGTTGCCATTAATTTTGGGAAAACGGACAAAACTGTAATACCTCGCCAATTGTTGCAATTCTTAAGATCACCTTTCTTTGGCAACTTAACAATTACACCATCCTTCCAGTCGCTGGGATAGATTTCGTTTTCCCACACAGCTTGTATCAACGGGTGTAGAATACTAGCCGTTCTGATAGGGTCAGCTTTCAGGAACTCGGCTGGTATACCATCAAGTCCAGCTGCTTTGTTGTTTTTGAGAAGATTTATCGAAGATTGAATTTCCAGTACTGTAGGGGGCTCGATGTCAATACCCCTATATGATCTACGCATCTCGTTAAGCTGGGGCACTTCAGCACTCTGCTCGACAGAATCCTCATTAAGCAAGGCACAAAAGTGCTCCTTCCACCTGCGCAGCTGATCCTCGATTGATACTAAAAGTGTACCATCCACATCCATTACAGGATGATTGGTGTTGCTTTTCTTCCCGACAACTTCCTTGGATATTTGGTACAATTCCCTCATGTCTCCTCTTCTTGCAGCGTTTTCCGCATTTTCTGCGAGACCGTCTAACCTCACCCTCTTGTCTCGTCTCACACAGCGATAGACCATCTTATGTGCTAAGCGATACTCTCTTCGCAATTCAGCCTTTCGTTGAGCATCCGCTTCGGCATTTATTTGCATCTTCAACGATTTGCGAAGCTCGATTTTATCCCAGGTGTCTTGGGATATCCAAGAGTCTCTAACTCTCGACTGCTTGGGTACAGTTTCGGATCCAGCATCCATAAAAACACTTTTTATATCACCCCACATCTCATCAATTGTTGAATGTTGTATTCCGTTTAATGACGAAGCTCTGTCGTTAAGGTTGGTGACATAGTTACGACATATGTTGGGATCACTTAAAGCATTTGTATTGAACTTCGAATTCCTTGCTGCACCCTGTGATTGACGTTGTACAGCTGCCGTTCGTAGCTTGAGACTCATGAGAACCAAATGATGGTCGCTTCCACTGTCGGCATTTCTTATGCTCCGAACATCGCACATTGACTTCCTCCATCGCTGCTGAATCATGATGTGGTCAATTTGGTTTTCAGTTTGACCATCCGGATGTACCCAGGTGATTTTGTTGCAAGTCTTATGTTTAAACACAGTTCCACCCAGTACAAGACGATTAGCGTTACAAAAATCGACCAGCAAATCGCCATTTTCATTTCGTGACCCCAAGCCATTTTTCCCCATGACGCGTTCCAGACCGTAGTTGTCTGATCCGACTTGGGCATTGAGATCTCCCATGACAATTATGATGTCGGCTCTTGGAACACCACTGTAAACTGAGCTAAGATGAGTGTAGAAAGCGGTTTTGTCTTCCTCGGTCGCTTCATTTGTGGGGGCGTAGCACTGAATTATTGTGACGTTGCGAATTTTTGAACGGAACCTTGCTGTCATTATTCTTGCAGAAATGGGCGCCCAGGATATAAGACTACGCCTTGCTTCTTCGTTCAACATAATTCCGACACCATGCAGCCTTTGGCCACCCTCTCTTTCATCCTCCCCGGAATACAGCATTCTCGTTTGCCCAGAGTCAGCTCTGTATTCGGCTCTTCCTCTCCACCTAGTTTCACTGATGCCCAGGATACTGATCTTAAGGTGAAGCATTTCACGCTCAACCTGCTCGTATCTACCTTCGCCGTACAAGGATCGAACGTTCCATGCTCCGATTTTCGTACGTATGCGGTAGCCAAAAGTATCATTTGCTCTTCTTAAAAGACTTCTTCTATTTGTTAACGATTCATTTATTGTTATGGCGTCTTGATTGACGCTGGTACACGAAAGATGCCGCACCCCCAAATCCGATGTGCGGTTTACAGCAGCCGAAGCTGCAGAAGGATTCTCCATAAAATGGTTACCTCTTGGGGACTCATTTCCAATTGTTGTCATATTTCATGTAATAGCATATATCCTTCCACCATGGTGTTTTCCGAGATACGATTAATAACATACATAAGCTCAGATTTGACAGGCACACCCGCCTTTTGTATGGTCAAACACATAACTGCTCGAGGCCGCCCACTATGGGAAAACAGACGCCTTTTGTAGCCGCCCAATATGGGTTACAGACGCTACCTGCTGCTGCCGTTGGCCTTTTTACAAAAAAACGCTCCTCCGCCACCAGACTATCATGCCGTTGACCGCCACCTGCAGTTCATCCGTCTTAAGGGGGCTTTTAACCATCCCAAGGACAAGTTTGTGCCCTGACCAGCAAAGCTGGGTTGTCTGCTTATCCCGGCATCCATTCGGTCCCCCTGCACGTTAGCGTTACCCACCCTCCACCACGCGGAGGTGTGCATAGGGATTTTCCTATCATTGAGCCTAGGGCCATATGGCGTCCTAGCACTCTCAAGTACTTTTGGTACCTCCTCTACAACTAATTAATTTCTCAAACAAAAAATAGGTTTGGCCACTTTTAGGCTACTCTGTTTATGGCACATGCTTACCATAAAAAAGCTTACATTTTAGTTCACTATTGACATACAAAGCTTTACTTTGAGAAATTCCATCTAGTTTTTATATGCTTGGTAAACTTCAGCCTAATTAAATACACTTGGAAAAAAATATTCCGTTAACCAAGTGTCGATCTAGTATAAGGAAGGGCAGTTTAAATTTGTGCATTTGGTTTTATTGTTTTAATTTAATTTTAAAGAAAAAAGAAATAGTTTTGTATATAGTATACTTTTGTATTTATTGTAGTCCTGCAACAATTAACAAAATTAAATAAAAACTGCCTTTCACATTAGTTAACCTTTTACTTTCGTTGCAACTTTAAAACCACCTGCTTGCACAGTTAACCACATCGCAGCCATTAAAAAATCTTGTCCTAATTTTTTTTCTTAAACAAACAAAAAAGAGCTCATCCTACAAAATGGTATGAAAAAAGTTAAACTCTTTAATTAATTAGCTTTTTTATTTTTTTTGTTTTGTATTCATCTTTTCATAGCGCGAAGTCATCTCTCTACAAATTGGCCAGGCTGGCGTTCAGATCGGTAATTCATGCTGGGAATTATACCTGCTGGAACACGGAATAAATCCAGATGGATCCAACAATAAATCAGAGGCAAACACAGACGACAGTCATCACACATTTTTTTCTCTCACCGAATCTGGTCGATATGTACCTCGTACGATATTTATTGATTTGGAGCCTTCTGTTATAGACGACATTAAATCTGGGCCCTGTCGAAGTCTTTACCATCCACAACAGCTTATAACTGGCAAAGAAGATGCGGCCAACAATTACGCGAGGGGTCACTACACCATTGGAAAGGAAATTATAGATCCAGTGATGAATCGAGTTCAAAAACTGGCCGAGCAATGTGAAGGACTGCAGGGTTTCTTAATATTCCATAGCATGGGTGGCGGAACAGGTTCAGGGTTTACTTCATTGCTAATGGAAAGGATAGCATGCGAATATGCGAAGCTTTGCAAGCTTCAATTTGCCGTCTATCCATCGCCAAAGGTGTCAACAGCAGTCGTCGAGCCCTACAATTCTGTATTAACTACGCATTCAACTCTTGTTCATTCAGACTGCGTGTTTATGGTAGACAATGAGGCTATATACGAAATTTGTCAAAAAAATCTTTCAGTTGATCGGCCAAATTACACGAGTCTCAACAGACTGATAGCTCAGGTTGTTTCATCCACAACTGCCTCATTAAGATTTCAAGGTTCAATGAATGTGGATTTAAATGAGTTTCAGACAAATCTTGTACCTTATCCTAGAATTCACTTCCCCCTGGTCGCCTATGCTCCTCTGATGTCGGCCGAGAAAGCTGTTCACGAACAATTCTCCATCTCTTCGCTAACCAACAGCTGTTTCAGTCCGGGTAATATGATGGTAAAATGCGACCCAAGACGTGGAAAGTATATGTCTTGCTGCATGTTATACCGTGGGGATGTTGTTCCCAAAGACATCAATGCCGGTGTGTCTGCAATAAAATCCAACAGAAATATCACATTTGTTGACTGGTGTCCTACTGGATTCAAAATCGGCATCAATTATCAAGCTCCAACTGTAGTGCCAGGCTCGGAATTGGCTAAGACTACAAGAGCTGTTTGCATGTTATCCAATACAACTGCCATTGCTGAGGCTTTTACTCGACTTAACTACAAATATGATCTTATGTACCAAAAACGTGCGTTCGTGCACTGGTATGTGGGTGAGGGCATGGAAGAGGGTGAATTTTGTGAAGCCCGTGAGAATTTAGCCTGTTTGGAGAGAGATTTTGAGGAAGTTTCAGCGGACACGAATGATGGTGAAGCTGGTGATGATGATGAATTCGAATATTGATTGTAATGTAAATTTTTGAATCTTAACATTATACCGTTTAATTAATTTAAAACAATTTTTTTTTAATAAATTAATAAAAGCAATGTAGTTACGTTAGTTGAAAAACAAACTTTCTTTTTATTTGGTCTGCGAAAAAATTAATTTTTATTTATTATCATTTTTATAATATTTTATGATCAATGTCTAATAAATGCGTTTATAAAAATAAATGAGAATTTATTGATTTTGTTCCCAAGCCGATAGGTTCATATAAAGGGTCTCTCAAGAGGAGTGTTTGACATTTTTTTAGGTTACAGCGGTTAGTGGTCATTTTCAAATCCTTAGTGTATGCAATTTATGGGCCCTATTATGACTTGCGATTCGCCGAGTCGAACGTTCGACTCAACTCGAATGCTCGCCATTTCAAAAATAAAATCTGCGATTTTCTTCAAAGTCGCTAAAAATTATATGTCGACATCGACAATAGAGGCAAACGATTGCTTAAGGTATTGAATGACATTCCAATTTTCCAAATTTTAGCCATTTAAGTCGAATTTAATCTAGGCGAGTCGCAAACTGTAATGCCACAAAGTCACATTCGAACGTTCGACTCGGCGAATCGCGAGTCATAATAGGTGCCTATCACTATCGTCGGAGGTTAAACCGTTGAACAAAACTGCAAAACATCAATTTTTTATTAGCTCCATTGTAGAAACTCTTTGATTTATTTTTCGCAAACAAAAATCTTCGATGAAACCCATTTTTGGAAGAATGAATATTTGAAGAAACAAAATTCTCGGATAAGGGACGATACTACTCCACACGAGATACACCACCGCCAAATGCATCGAGGGAAAGCCACTTTTTGATGCAGACTTTGGTGACGTCGTTCCTTCCAAAATGCAACTACCATAACCGTTAATGGCGAACGCTACAGATCCATATCAAACTACTTTTTGGGGATGATTAGGACACCGACGGCAAGTGGTTTAAACGGAATGGCACTACAGTGCATGTCATACCATGTACCTTCTGCACATGCGAGGACTTTAACTAGTCACCGAATTAGAGCGATTCAAAGCTTTTAGGCATCTTTTGGGGCTACTACGAGAAAATCTGGATTCAATTTATATTTACTAATATTAAAAACAAAAATTCATAAACTTCATTTTACATATTTTTATTTTCCTATTATTTGCTTTCTAACAGTACAATTATTCACGGCTTATGATCAATGATACATTAAAAAAATAATCTATCCTGCAATATAGAGAAATGATATATTAAAATCAATTAACATTTATTAAACATTCAGATTTTGTTTTGCTCTTGTGTACCTGATGATTGCCCTAACCAAACGCAAAATCAATTAAATGTTTAATTAAATCAAAAAATGGTACACACCAATTCTATCTTATTTAGTAAGCAATAATTTTGTATTCAATATGTCCGTCCACAAATAATCATACCTAGAACTCGGTTGGTTACTTCATTTTACATGACACTATTATTATTTTTATTTTTATGTTCATTGCATTATGAAATACAAAAAAAAAGTATAAATTGAAAAAAATTATGTAGTTTTTATCATAAAATAAAAAAAAAGAAAAGAAAAAAAAAACTAATATGGAACATTTGAAAAAAAGGTATGAGACACTTTCTCCGTTGTGTGTTCTCCTTACAGCCTCGGCGAACATCATGGACACATCGATGCACTATAAACAAAAAAAATACATTTTAATTAAAACAAATAGTAAAAAAAATTAGATTTAGGTAATTCGAAGATATTATGAAATAGACAAGTTTGGAATTGTTTTTTTATCATTGCAAAATTTCGAATATTAAGCTCCCAAGGTTATTTAATCATATGAAAGAAAAGCTACGATTTCAAAGTACATTTAAAGCCATATGCACTATTAAAAACTATAAGAAGAAATGATTTTTCGAACAGTTTATATTTGCCATATGATATGTATACGCGTGTGACGACTGTCGAAAGTAAATATGTATACATATTTCATTATTTCCATATGCCTGAAAATGGTGTTCAGTGGCGTGATATGGAATTCAAAGCTAATCGCCTTCAATAATCATAATCGGATGGTTTCGATTTGTTCAATTTATCCAGCGAAACGAATTATTTCAATCACCCCGATTACAGAATCCGACGAATGAGCTGCGGAGAGAGTCAGACGCAATTTTGACATTTGGCTCACAGTGAAAATGTCAAAACTAAGTCTGATTCCCTCTTCAGCTCATTCGTCGGATTCTGTAATCGGGGTGAATATTAAAGCAAAGGCCAATTTTGTAATACCAACAGACAAATCCGCTAAAAAAAATCACTCGCTACAAACACTTAAGCTATGTTACAGCATAATAATTGTAGACGCAAAATTAGAGGGATATTAATTACATAATTTTCCTGGGACCGGTAAACCGGAATAGAACCCTTCCACCCTGCCCAAGTTATATTTCTTAACGTTATTGTGAAAAACCTGCTAACTTCACCGTGGCTACTTGTTAGCATAAACAAATTTTAAATAAAAATTAAATTCAAATTATAACAGAAAACTTTGAATACAATATTTTAAATTTAAGAGAACATTGCATATTTCCAGGCGTAGGTTTTCAGTATTCCGGAAGAGAAAGCTTTAAAAAAACAAAGCTCCTACATTTATATTTCATTTTCTAATAAAGCATAACAAAAATAGCACAGTGTGTGAACTTACCTGAATTTTGGGACAGTCCCGCATGTGACCATCCTGGGGAATAGTATTTGTGACAACAACAGCTTCAAAACAAGCGTTGTTAATTCGGGATATGGCTGGACCCGAAAAAATTCCATGGGTCAATATGGCATAAAACCTAAGAATATAATAGAATTGGATAAGATTTGATCAAGTTTTAAAATTATTTATGGTAATGTAATCGAAATTATGAAAAATTATATAGGTTTGGTGCAAGTCACATGTATTGAACATATACATATGTACATATTTATATTATGTTTGATATTATTCACAAATAAAGGTGACATTCTACGCTCAATGAAACCGAAAGACTAGTGTTTAAAGTTGGATTTCAATTATGATTTACTTGCGCTTGCGCATCATTTTTACTGTCTTGAATCCTCTCTCTGCGCAACTGAACGTTCGCCAAGTGATTTGGTTCGAACTTTAACCAATAATATGTAAGCTTACCGCTACAGCGACTATAGGGGATAAAAATACAAATCTGAACAAAATAGGGAATAATGATTTCTAAATTTAGAAGAAGGATTTCTGTTTAGCGACCACCCTAGTGTGCAAGCCCTTCCAAAACCTCACTTAAACTCAAGATTTCATTTTGTGTAGAAAAATCGATTTTTTTTCAACCAAATCCATAGCATAAAAATAGTCGGAAAATGGTTTGGCGCCTATAACTCAACTTCTAACGGTCATATCTTCAAGGTTAGATGTTTAACGTCTGCCAGACTTTTCACGACCGATAGTAAGAATTACTTTTTTACTTTATTTATTGGTCAATAGAATTCGAAAACTAAGTCAAATTAATCTATCAGTTGAAGTTGAAGTCCTTTACCACTTTGAAATCGTCTAGTTATGTCCGTTTTTCATCAGACCAACATTTCTGCGTTTGGAGGTCGGGTAGCTTTTTACAAGATTGGACGCATTAGCAACAGGGAGGCAATCATTTAAAAAAAATCTACTTTTATGGTGCTACTGTTTATTTAGGGAAAATGTACAAACTTGGATCAAGCTGAAGAGATTGTTTGAATCATAAGTAGGTACGCCGCAGCGTAATGTTTAGTACGTTAGTCTGTAGGTCCGAAGGTCTGGCGATCAATTATAGGTCCTGCTGACAACACGCACGCAAGAATACTTGAGTGTCACTAGATCATGTTTCTCAACGAGCATGAACCGTCACGCTACATAATTGATTTATCGATTTGTTCGTAGGTTTTATTGTATTTGAAAGGAATCTTAAATTCAGATTTTCGAGTTCACATTGCCTGTGAGATGCCATATAATTCCAACTTTTGGAACCTACCCTAGTAGTAGGATTTATTTCTTTTGGAAAATCTCAATTTAAGAAAAAGAACCTTTAAAATTTATTTAAGAAAAAATAATATTTTATTTATACCTTTGTAGCTCCTGCTTCCACAAGTCTGTCTGCAGCATGAACAATAGTTCCACATGTGTCTGCCATATCATCGACCAAAATGGCGATTTTATCTTTAACATCACCTACAAGCACCATTGATGCTACTTCGTTGGCCTTTTTTCGTTCTTTGTGAATCAAAGCGAACTCGACATTGAGACGATCAGCAATTGATGTAACACTGAAATAAAAATTCAAAAAATATTTTAGTATATGAATTAAAGACTTTTTCTTAGATGAGGCCAAAGATGTGAAAATATAAAAACAAAGAGCTTGGCAAATGCAAAAATCCAGTTTGTGTATACATATGTAAACGAATTAAAAATTTCCAAGTGCTTTTTAATTTAAAAACATACCGTTTTGCGCCACCTGCATCTGGAGAAACAATTATCGAATTTTTCCACTCTGGAATGTTTTCCTTAATCCATTTGAGAACAGCCGGCTCGGCATACAAATTATCGACTGGTATGTCAAAAAATCCCTAAAAGAAATAAAAATTAACATAAGTTAATAAAAGATTCAATATGAAGAAAATTTGAAAGAAACCAATCCTTATTGTATTTGAGAAAAAAGTTATAATACAAAAAGTAAACTGATGATTTAATCAATGTTTTTTTAAATTATATCGAAGTAGTGGACAGTGGTTTAAGGGACTTTTTGACAAACTCTAAAATTCAACCCAAACTGATTTTAGAAATACATTAATGATGGACGGTCATAGTACACACATTTGTGTACTGTGATAGATGGTCTTGTCCTCGACTGGTTTTACAAAAGTAATCTCTGTCAGTATAAACTTTATTTAATAAATAAAGAAAATTCATTGAGTTTTTCATCAAATAAAATATATCTTTTTGTATCCTATAGTTTTATTAAGAACACTGAAAACTTAAGCAATTATGGCCAAGAAACTAACGGAAAATCAACTGCAAGAACTTCGAGATTGGTTGAAAAAGTTTTCTCTGAATAAAATCATCATCGCTAGTAAATTGCATCGAGATTTTTCTGATGCAGTAATAGTTGCGATGATGTTGAAAGAAATGTACCCTAAATTAATAGATTTACACAACTATCCGTCAAGCTCTTCGGTTAAACTAAAACGAAGCAATTGGGAGACACTCAATAATAAAGTATTCAAAAAGCTTGGCATCCAGCAAAGTATAAGTGTTCTCGATTCGATTTCAAAATCAACTCCTGGATTTATTGAAGAACTTCTATTTAAAATTATGCGCAATGAAGCTTCGTCACAAAAAAAGAAATTCGAAATAGAAAATCATGCAGATGACTTGCCTTATGCCATGAATGACGAAATAGTAATGATCAATATTAATAAACATATTGGCGATGCAATCATACAAGTACCGCAGAAAATGATTCTCTATTCAATATTTGAACAAAATTTACGCGAATCAAAAGAAAAGGACAACAAGATTGAAGCACTTTATCAAAGAGTTGTCCACTTGGAGAATATTATCGAATTAAAAAATGAGCGCATCGATGAACTGATGGGACAAATGAACAAAATGGCTGTTCGCAATATTGCAAGCGAAGAATCACTTAATATCTCGGCACCAAGTTCTTCTCTTTTTAAAATTGAATAATTGTAATGATTTAAAGTCCATTTTGTCCACTTTTTGACAAGTGTTGCTAAAAAAAAATGAATTTAAATAAACTAGTGCATCAAAAAGAAAAGGTATTAGAAACTGATATGTATCTGCAGTCTTCTAGTCTGGGTTTAGTTCAAACTTGATTGACACGTCTTAAAATATAAGCAGATAATGAGGAATGTTTGTATTAAGAACAAGATAAAATACGTTTACAGTCATTGCTGCTGAACTTAATTGCGACATGTATAAGGTAAGGTGCATCGCTTTCAAGAAAGGTTAGACATTTTTTTGAGAAAGAAACATTTTGAAGGTAAAACATATAGGTTTATAGCAGATTTTTGTACTGTGGGTTTATAAGTCAATGTGAAATAATTCCAAGGCCTTTTTGTATACTTCTATTCCCGTAGGTCCCTGTACAAAACAAATTTTAATACAATTCCATAAATCTATAATTGCTGGCTTGGTGGTTCGCCAATCTACCGACTCCAATAACACACCGAGGGCTTGCAGATTTTTAGCGAAAAGAAAACCAAAAAGAAATTAATAAGTATTACAAGTCTGTGGTGTTTGGGAGAAACATGATAACTCCATTTTAAAATTTTCGTCTTTAAGTCCATTCTAGCTAGAAGCGAAACGAGTTTACTGATTTTCTTCAAATTTGGAATAGTTATGAACATATTCTTTGTCAAATTATGTTTCAAATTTGAAGGAAATCGGTGAAATTTGTAGATTTTGGTGTGACTGCTAGATGTGAAATGGAAAATCCCAACAATTGTTGGGAAAATTGTTGGAAAATTTCCGAACTATAGCTGTGGGGAGCTAGTTGAGTTTATAATTCGCTATATTTGTGTCGCGGAATTTCGTGATCAAGATTACGATTTAATTGGTTTTTCTTCATTTGACTGCAATTAATTCATTTTTCTTCTTTTTTTATTATAATGAATTAATTTTTCAGTGGCACTAACCTCGAAATGATGATATAAGAACAAAGGTACACCTTTAATCTGTGCTCAAATGGCAAAAAAGTTATAAGGAGCTCTTTTTTTTTTTTAATTTTACGGAAAATCGAGAAATAGTTTTTTTTTCACGAGTGAACATTATACCAATATTTGCTAACGATAGTTGCCTACTAGGTTTCAGCAAATTGTATTATATATGTTCAGTAAAACAAATTAAATTGAGTTGAATTCGTCTAACACACTTACTTTACCCAACTACCTGTTGTCAATATTGTCAGCTATTCTCCAGATGTTTCCTCCTGATTTAAGACATTTTACACTCTGGGCCCAGAAATAAGCAATAATTAGGTTATACAACATAAGCAAATAACAATAATTGCTATTAGCAAACTTTCGGTGCAAAAAACAGAAATTGTAGAAAAATCGAACAAAAATAGTGAGTATACGCTCAAGTGAACCACTGTTCCAAATAAACATGTAGTCATGCTTATTTTCATACAAGTTTTAAAGAAGTTTGAAGTTTGAATGGTGTGTTTCCATTAAAGATCGAGGCATATTTTACACTAGGCAGGATTTTTGTACAAAATACATAGGTACATATAATAAGTATGTATGTTCGCTTTTGGATAAAAATAAGCTATTTAAGGCTATTTTATGGCAAATTTTAATCTGTTAGCCATTTAGAAAAATAAAATAAATTTTAACATTATTTACATTATTCTAGACTAAGGGCAAATTTTGGATTTGAATAGAACCAAGATCTATGTACATAAGTATTAGGGCTTAAAGGTACATACATATATGTTTCGCAGTCGTTGCGTTTTGTGAGGGGTAACAATTGTTTTTACAAGAGTACGGGGTGTGGAGTAGCCGAGACTTCTTTCATCTGCGAAACAATTTAATGGACGTGTCAGACAAAATATCAAAAATTGAAAACCAATGATAAGGAGAGTATCGATACCAAGTACACATATTTTGGATAAGAGAGCTTCAATTCAAACCTTATGAAATTATTGGAAAATATTAAGCGCTGTAAACTAGCAAGATTGGTTGCATTGGTTGCACTGGTCGGTGAGATATACCACCAGGAGACTTATTGATTCGAAAAATGTACTATCTTTCTTTAAGATATTATTTAAGCTGATACAAAATACAAGGTTAACACGGTTTTTGACAAGGGCAGGTAAGACTAAAGGTAGTTTTTGGTGCTGAATCCAAATCCATCATCCGTTTTAAGCCATCTGCTCGTTTTATTTTAGGTTTCAACAAGCTATTAATTTCTTCAAAAAAAAATTGCAACGATTCCTGAAATTACTAATCTTCTTCTTCAAAATTCAGTTTGAACCTTTCGAATATCTGTAATAGTTTCAAGGAATCCTTATTTAGTTGTTAAGTTTCACCTGCCCCTACATAATTTAATAAGAAAAGTAACATTTAGCAATTGTTACTTATTTTATTGAAAAAATGTTGCACTTGTTGTTGCATAACCTCAAAAATTGCAAAAGCCTGAATTGATACTTATTTTATTGAAAAAACGTTGCACTTGTTGCAAAAAAAATTAAAAAAACGGTTATTTTTTCATTTTCTAACAGGAATATCTGGAAATATCAGCTCCCAAAAGTATGCCTAGAAACATTCTTAACTTCTAATGTAAAAAAGTTAACAGATATTTGTAAGCCATCAATTTATGACCTTGGAAAGAAGATACCCAAGTGCAAAAGGCTGTAGTTGAATGAGGAGAGGGGTGTGATAAAATAGCGTATGTATTAGATTTTCCTGCACAGAAGAACAACTCTTCACAAGAATTGGGGAAATACGAATAAACAAGTGCGAAAAAGATTCACCTATTAATTCGTTTACGCCCTCAAGGACAGGAAAAGTCATAATACATTTCTGGCAGCGTGCGAAGTAAATGGCAGACTATACTGCAAAAAAATTTGTTTTTCTTTTTGTTGTGAGCTGAAAAGCATTCGATCCGATGAACAAATAGAATTTCTTATCGAGAAACGCTTCCACGCATTACTTGATTTTTGTCATCTTTAACGACGAGTCTGATTTTCGGACGAAAGAAGGTATAAACAATAAAGGAAACAACCAATTCACACGGGATACCACATCAGCAGCAAACGCAACCCGAAAGAGTAACTGTTCCGTGCGTATTTTGGTCGAGCAGATCATTAGACCGTATTTCTTGCAAATCGAAACTAGAATTGCAATAACCATCAACGGCAAGATGGGAACATCTTTTCGCAGTGACGATAGATTTATCTTATTCGGAAACCGTCAAGATAAACCTGATTAACTTAGAAAAGTTAACTGGACATTTAATGCTGACAAACCCACGCAAGTATTTTTGGGAAGGTTTCAGGAAAACGTCTAGCGGAAATTTGAATCTTTCTGCAAAGTGGAAATTTATTTCGTTGCATTAATTAGCCTTTAGCATATCATTGAAGAACATCGTTGTATTAGCTGCAACGGTTTGGATCGAGAAGTGAAGGAGGTAGTTTCTAGGCTCATTATGAATGACAAAATGGTCGTGATATTATTACGCAAATATTTACCATCGTCAAATATGAAATCGTCTTGTTTGAAAAAAAAAATCTTTTTGATCAACGTCAGGATATTCTCTTGCAAACGTATTTGACGTTCACGAACACATTTTCTGGCTTCTCAATATATTTTTGTCGTCAACTTTATTTTTACTGCAGAGTTGCACCTCAGATGATGTTTTCAAAAATGTGACTTCATTAAACTGTTTTATCGAAAACAATGCATACATATGCAGTAAAATTTGTATATACGTTTTCGGACAGAGGGACGTTTGCAGATGCGTTTAAGAACATTCTGAAAATGCAGACTATTTATAGGGACTGTATTGCGCAATAGTTGTTATACGTTTCGTTTATAAGCAATATTCTGTGCAATAATACTGTCTTTAGTAAGGCCCGCATTAAGAATATAAATATAAGATTAAATAGACATCGACTAAATATCGCAAGGTGAGCAGTGTCAAAATTACAGCTCACCATATTAATTATTCATCTTAGCTTCCGCTTAATTTTAACAAAAGCCAGCTGCTGGTTTAATTTAATATTGAAGCATGTTTATTGGAAAACAATATTTTTGTAAAAAAATTCCAGAGTATTTAACGGTTAACAACAATCTATCATATTAATTAAGCTGGATCATTGAACTCATTATGCAAGAACTTTCCATTCAAAGCATGACCATTAAACAAACTAAATGATGGGAAGTTTTTGGTTTGTACGAAATATGTACCTAAATTATGTATTTGCGGCAAATTTCTAGGCAAGAATTGTTTTTTTTTTTTTTTTTAATTCGCCATGTCAACTTTACGTGAATGGCTAAATGGGTAAATCTGTTTTGTGTTCTTAATTCTACATAAGAAAAGGTTCAAATTTACCAATTTTGTACACTTCTAATTTATGTATATAAATAAAATAGAACTATTAAACAAACACACGCCAAATTCAAATTGTTATCAATATTGATGTTATGAAAAAAATATAACCTTTAATAATCAACAAAAATATGTTTTTTCTTAATTGTTTTCCCGGCAACAACTTAATTTCTGTATTTGTATATGAAATTTGTTTTTGTTTACGACGACGCACTGATAAGTATTATTAACGTCATATTTTTGTCAGGGCCATTGTGGGTCAAGATGATTCTTAGCAATGGGGGGGTAACTAAGAGATAGCAATGTGTATATAAATAAATACAAATAATAATATTAACAACAAATCAAATGAATGACTTAGAAGTTTGAACGCAAACAGATTGATTTGACCAGCAATATGCGAAAATAATTTGTATGAGGGAACATAGTACATAGTACATACATGACTGATAACATAATTCATTTTGTTCACCAGAATGAGACCCCAATTGCCAAAGGCAAAGCAAACATCAAAATTCCGATGTTTTGTTTGTTT
Source organism: Dasysyrphus tricinctus (assembly GCA_963921185.1). NCBI lineage: Eukaryota > Metazoa > Arthropoda > Insecta > Diptera > Syrphidae > Dasysyrphus > Dasysyrphus tricinctus. The sequence continues at coordinate 188,827,282 of OY992532.1, read as the reverse complement.
TACTGATTTGTTTTCAATTTCTTATAGGAATATTCCCTGAGCTCCAAAAATAGCAACCAAGATGCTTTTTAAATTTTTTGCCTTACAGAGCTATGCAAAGTTGATCAATTCTTTTTCAGGCAAATATGGAGCAGTTTCCATTATAAATTTAATTTCTATTTAATGCATCTTAGTTGTTTGTTGCTTTATATCGCTTAATGCTTTTTAACCAAATATGTACCAAGGTTTTCGAATATTTTTTGATGCATATCATCATGGTTTAAAAAATTAATTTTTTAATTTTTTTTAATTGTTTAATCAATTGAGTTTTGAAATATGTACATTATGTACCAAGTTTGAATATTTATCAGTTTAATTAATTGATAATAATTGACAATGCGCGGGTGGAAGTGAGTCATATGCACACTGATTAACAAACCCTCTAAGCATTGTCCTCTTAACTTTAATTCAATTCAACTAAAATTACATTTGAGAATTTTTGGAGCTTTAAGAGCTTCATATTTTTGGAAACTCCGATAATTGCTGTCAACTAAACAACTTGTCCGCTGATGGAAGAAGTTCTGGCTTAAGAACAATTTTTTCCTTTTTGGACTTAATTTATATGATATTTTCAAAGTGTTTGAGAAATCCTTGCATACTCTCATCCACAGACTTTAGGACAAGAGTTGAACTGATCTAGTATTAAAATTGCATTTATTAAAGGTAATTCAACGTATGTGGCTCTCTTAAATATACAAGACCAGAACTTGGGGCAATTTAATACGTCCTCAAACACTTTCGAACAACAACAAAAAAATTAATCAAAACTAAAAAAAAAAAAAATCAATTAAAATTAGCTTTTGTGGAACGATATTACTCACCTGAATTTGAGATGCATGCAAGTCCATCGTTATAATATGGTCAGCTCCAGCCACTGATAGCATATTTGCAACCAATTTCGCTGAAATAGGAGCACGGCTCTGTAAAATAAACAAAAATAAAGATTCGTTAAATAAATTTTTATTGATCAAATATATATTTTACTATTTATGAATTGATTCGATTTATGATTTGAAAAAAAAAAAATTATGTGCATGATGACAAAAACCAAATGAAACTTTATAAACATTTTAATTGCCAAAAATAAACAAAATTCTATAGTTATAATAAAAATTTAACAAAAAAATATAAAGAAATAAGAAAGAAACAAAACACAAAAGCAGAGTTTTTCAATTGAAATGTTTCCATGTCTACTATTTCAATTATGTAAATCATTTATAAATTATTATTTTTATTTTGTTATAATGTATAATTAGGTCTGTTCCGTTACTTTGAATTTCTCTGTGATTTTCTGTGCATTTCTGCTCATTTTAGTCCAAAGTTCTGTCAAAATTCAAATAAAAAAAAAAATTGACAGAAGTTTGGATTACAAATCACAGAAATTCAAAGTAAAGGACCAGACCTTTTATATGTGTAAGGATAAAATTATCCCAGCATACTTATTTAAATTCAGAAAACTGAATAAAAATGATTTTTTTGTTGTAATGTTGACTTCAAAACGTTGAAGTGCCAACATTATTGATGATAATGGCATGGACTAAGCTTAAAATTGCAAATAAAACTAACATAAACCTGAAAACTAAATTAGAACAAAACATTAAACAAAAAAATTATATTTTTATAATATATATGTATATCAAACCACTAAAACAGTTCAGTGTTTACTCAGCAAATTTTTGGCTAAATATTAGAATAATCTAAAAAAACGTCATATTCATCTACGTACATACTACATCTTCTCTGAGACTATAATAACTACTTATAAAACATTATACATTTTCATTTTTGTTTTAAAAGTCGTTTAATTTTTTTATAAGCGAAAGAAAACTTTGCAGCTGGAATTGATTTTAAACGATAAAAGGTTAGGTTTGTAGATAGAACGCACCTTAGGTTATTGTAGCTTTACTTAGGATTAATTGTTTATTTTAAGATTTATATTAAAGTATGTTTTAGTTCAATTGCAGAAACATTGGCAGACAATTATGAACAGCATGTTTTAAGGGTCTACGCGTAAGACTAATTAGCTATTGTTTAACTTTAGTACAGTTCTCTAACTTTTAATAAACGCTTTACTAAAACAGAAGAGCTTTCATTTCATTTTCTTCAAAATCTTACACTTCATAATAAGTGTCATGCTAAAGCCATTTTTTTTAAGAAACTAAAATTTGACATGCCTTTATAAATAGAAGTTCGTGAGAAAAATATGACATATTTATGTCATACGATATAGTAAGTGTCACGCTAAAGCCATTTTTTTAGAAACTAAAATTTGACATGGCTTTATAAATCAGAGTTCGTGAGAAAAATATGAAAGTGGGTTTTCGCCAAGTGCCGTACTATACGTGTCGAGTTAAATTTAAAAAAAAATTAAAACTGTCGCAAAAAACTCATAGACCCTCCATAGCTCAAAATTAATACGAGTTTTTGTTGCTAGCCTAATAGGGTTACAAGGTCATGGACAGCAAACAAGTTATAATACAATATTCACGTGAGATTAAAACTTGAAAGGAAACTTTTTTGACAAATAGACAGGTTTACAAATATCGGTTAATTTTTGGACACGAAATACAAGTTTTTATTAGCATACTTTTGGGTGCCGAACTGAATATTACCGCAGAAAGAAAAACATTTGGCTATTTTTGAAGCTACATAATGTAACAAACGATGTAATTTTTGTAAGCAAAATATTGCCATGATCTCTGAAAATATTAATCTTCTTCTTTGAAATTCTATTTAAATTATTCAAATATCGTTTTTCGCAATTTTTGAGGTTATGTAACCAGGCAATTATTTTCAACAAAGTTTGCAACTATTCTTAAAAATACTAATCGTTTTCTTTCTAATTAATATTTTACCCTCGGAGAATATCTTGTTAAAATATTGAAGTGTTAAGCACATTGAACCATACAAAGCGCATATTTTTAAATTATAGGTTGAGTTAAATCTATGAACTTAGGAGTTCTCGGAGAGTAAAAAAGATATCCGAAAGATTTAATAAAACAGAATTTTGAAGAAGAAAGCTAATTCGCGTTGTTAAATAATCTCAAAAAAGGGACAAAACATTTTTTTTTTCATTTTCCAATGAGATTATATCATAAACCCGAGCTGCGGTTTCATTCGGTTCGGTCTATATTCGGTTAGTTTTCGGTTTCAGTTTTTTATTTTCACACATACGGTTCCTATAAGGTTTGTATTCAAATGTCAATTTTTAATTCCAAAAATATCAACATACTTCAGCACTAGTTGTCAATTCCAAATAAAAACGAACAAAAAAACCGTATAGAACCGAATATGTGTGAAAGCTACGGTAAGTTTGTGTGCCCTTGAAACCGATTCGTGTCAAGGGGACGTTCGGTGCTATTCGGTTTCTATTAGGTTTTTATTCCTGCCGTTTTCATCGGTTCACACTTATCAGGTCCGACCGTAAACGAACCGAATACAGACCGAACCGAATGAAACCGTATATGTGTGAAACAAGCCTTATCATTCGAATGTTAAATCGTTCGAATTTTTTCGTGACACATTTGTTCAAAAATCGGAAATTTTGGTACTTAGTGCCCATTAGGCTTGTTTCACACATATACGGTTTCATTCGGTTCGGTCTGTATTCGGTTCATTTTCAGTCGGACCTGATAAGTGTGAACCGATGAAAACGGCAAGAATAAAAACCTAATAGAAACCGAGTAGAACCGAACGTCCCCTTGACACGAATCGGTTTCATTCGGTTTCAAGGGCACACAAACTTATCGTAGCGTTCACACATATGTACATATTCGGTTCTATAAGGTTTATTTTGTTCGTTTTTATTTGGAATTGACAACTAGTGCTGAAGTATGTTGATATTTTTGGAATTAAAAATTGATATTTTAATACAAACCTTATAGGAACCATATATGTGTGAAAATACAAAACTGAAACCGAAAACGAACCGAATAGAGGCCGAACCGAATGAAACGGAATATGTGTGAAACAAGCCTTACACGACGACTTTTCAGGCATGACTTTTTTCGAAATTCAATGAGTGCGAACGAGAAAAACATTTGATCTCACCTTCGCACTCATTTAATTTCGAAAAAAGGCAATATAATAGGGCTCTTATGGGGTTTTCTTTTGGTTAATTCAGATTTTTATCTGAAAATTGATTTTTTTTCGTCGCGAATGGTAGACGATTTCAGATTGATTTTTCTTTTTCATTTAATTGGTTGATAATTTGTGTCTATGAAGCTAAAGAGATCCAGACATGTCAAACTGATGGCTTTCAATTGTTCTGGTGTGTAATAGTGTTAGTAAAAGAGGGGTAAATCAGCCGAAATATCCATTTCAGCAAAATTGATTTTCAATAAAAAAAAATTGTTTTTTTTTGCCCATTGGAAGGTTTTAATTGCAAAAATCTGTGCTTTGACAGATCTGAAGAAAAAAATCAATTTTTGTTACCAAAAGAAAATACCATTAGTAACTCTAATTTCGTTGCTAATTGCTTTCGAATTTCGGAAATTTCATTCGATAACTTTTTAATATGCGAAACAATTTTGCTGGAAGTTAAAATAAGATTTTTATTTGAAAAAATTAAAAAATTATATAAACCAGTGTTTTTTTACGAAATTGAATAAAACATGATCGATATCAATTGGATGATACTCGTATTTTGATGTTTAGAAAAACATTATAATTTATAAGAATTTTAAAACAAAAATAGAACTGCGTTCGAAAGAAGAACTAGGTGTTTGTATTAACCCAACCAATGCGTGATGATTTAGTTAACTATAAAAAGTAAAAAACTTATTACAAATTTCAAAGGAGGCATCATTGCATTTGTTTTGTTCTTCAAGGTTTAAATTGAAAATAGATGTTTATTGTATGTGGCCAAATTCGTAGACGTAAGATTGGCAAAGCAAAATATTATGTAAAGCAGATCTAACAACAGTTAATTTTAACACTTGCACAAATGCATTTGCATTTGCACAAGTAAAAAGAATCTTTATCACCACCTGCTTTTCTAATGACTACGTTATTGAGGGATATCTTGTGCTTTTTTGAAACTGATTTTTTTTATAAACTTTTCAGCACTTTTTTCCTCTTCAAACCATAACAATTAAGTCCACATCCATATTTTACAAATAAATACATCAAATCACAAATGAAACTTGACTTGTTGAATTTCAATGTCATTTTTGACATAACAACACGAGTCTCGACATATTTATTCGAATGTTGCAAAGATTTCCTTGCAACATTTTCTTCCGATTCGAAAGACTGTGTTTAGATTGGGAAGATTGAGACCGGTCTCACGGTAGTTTCTGGACAAGAGAAGTGGGGAGATCTCTGACCCCTCAATTCTCTTGCCTACAAACTGCAGTGAGACCAGTCTCAATCTTCCCAATCTAAACAGGCTCAAAGTCATCGAGAGTACCAATTCAAATTAGAATAGGAAATAACTGTCGAAAAGATTTAACTTTCGAATCGGATTACAGAGTTAAGGCCCCTGATTGCGGAAAACCATCTTTCCTATCCTCCTACTCTTTCTAACTAATGAGGTGCAATTCAGGTTGCATTTAAAAGACCTTATGCCTTACAGGCATATAGTTAAAATAAAAAAAAATATCGGATGACAGCTTTGAATTCAGCACCAAAAGTTGCATTAAAATTACTATTATTTTCCCGTGTTCAAAACCGTGTAAATTTGTGTTATTAAGATCTTCAATTACCGCGGGCTCTATGTACATATGTACGTTCTTCAAGTTGAGCAACCAAAATCGCATTGAAAGGCCCGTACACATAGTTGAAAAACGTACTTAAATGTTGAAGAACCTCGTACATTAAGTTAATAAACTAGTTCGACTTTGACCAAAAAAAAAAAGTTAAAAGAGCTGATCACCAAGAATCACTAGTTGGGGAACGCGTTGAATACAAAAACTCAAACGTGACGTCATAGAAGTGCCAAGATGGTGGATTCGGTGTATTTATTGAGCATCCTTTTTTTCTGTTTATCGTGGAACATAATTTCGACTTCAGTTCGGTTTACACTTTAACTGTCACCTCTTTGCTTCAAAATTAATTTTCAAATTTGTTTTTGCATTAGATCTATTGAAATCATGGCAAAGTGGCAATAACGCCGTTTGTACACAAAAATGACGTTACCAACAAAAAGTGGTGCAGTTAATGGTTCAATGCATTTGTTAACTTTTTTCAAATTTCCCCAACTCTGATATTGTCCCTTCTTTTCAACATTTGACAGGTTTTACACATTTTTTTGGAAAAAGATACCAAACAAACCTTGAAAATCAAATCTTGAAAATGTTGCTAAACAGTTTGATCGAACGTTCAACACTACCCGTTTACTTGTTGAGCGATTCGTTGAGCAACAACCTCCAACTGGATCCAACTCGCTGGCTAAATAGAATTGTAGGCATGGTACATCAAAGTTGAATTCGAAATTCATGCGTTGAGGGCCTAGTGGACGACCGGCATTATCCTAACTTTAAGTTAATGCTAAAATTGGACGCACTACAAGCGTCTTTAACAACAGATGCCAGTGTAATGACACGTTTTCGCTTGCCACGGTAATGACAATTTCATACTTAAATCTACTTTGCAAAAAAGAAGCTAGAGTCAAAATATTTCCCGAACAAAGGAGAATGTGCAAATAATAATATTAATAATTTTAACTATATGCCTGTAAGACCTAGGGTCTTTTAAATGCAACCTTAATTGCACGGCACTAGTTAGAAAGAGTAGGAGGATAGGAAAGATTTGGCACAGTAGATTGAGAATTGAGATGAAACATGGGAATGGTTTTGTTATTTTTTAGTCCTACAATTACCGTGCAGAAATTTTTTCATTGTGGTGTACCTCAAAAACGAAAAAATGCATTTTTGTTTTAATACTTCAGTAAAGTTTTACTAAGTATTCTGGCTTCTGACCAATGCAAAAATAGGAAAGCAGAGTGCAATAAAAAATCTTAAGGGTCTCAAGAATATTTTATATACAAAAATGGCCATATAATATCATCAATAAGTACATTTTCCATTTTGCTTATTCATATCTTTTCGAGCATCATAGCCCACCAAGTGATTTAGTCGTTTTAAGTGGTCATAATAAATATCTTCGAATGTGGATGTGCTTACGCTATCATGCGTTGGTGTTTAAAAAGCGTTAATCAACCAGCCTCTTAGTTTAAAGCCTTCAAACATGAGGTTTTAATCCCGATTAAAATATGTTTACAATATATAAAAAAAAGCTGTTCAGATTCGTACATCGTACTGGCTCTGTTTAAAACCATACCGGGACCTTGAGAGGTTCTGAAATCTCCCAAAACAAACTTCTACAGCGTCATGTGTCACGAGATCTTTTGAAGTAAGTATAAAGCATTACACGCACAAATAATATAATTACTATGCGATATTGGTCTATTCAATTGCATTATATTAACATTGAAATATCTTCTTTTCTAAATGAAATGCAATGAAACGCCCATAGAGAAAGTTGCTCCAGAGTGACATATCTTTCATTTGACACTAGTTTCATTAATAGCCGCTAACGCCCAAAAATGCCCATTCTCCTTTAAGATAAGTTTAGCAAATACTATTCAAAAATGGTTCGATCCATGAATAAAAGTATATGGTGTTCGAAATAACGCATGCCACGGTAGTGACGACCAAATTCTGTAAATGAGTTACAATTTATATAAATATACGGAATATTAGGCTGCAGTTATTTGACATAAAATATATACACATGTGTTTGTAAAATATAAGCTGCTCTATAAAAATATTGGATTTTCAGGAACACCTACATACATATGAAGGCTATAAACATGAAACTATTTCAAGCCGTTTCGATACAGCCATCGGACAACCTAATCTTTTATTTATAGATTTATCAACTGAATTTCTTTGACTTATAAAATATTGAAATTTGTTTGTTTCAAAAATATTCAATTAAAAAAAAAAAAAAGTATCGTTTTCACATAATTTTCCAAAAAGCTATTATATGCAATGTTCGCAGTAGACTGATCTTGAAAAAGAAAATAAATTTTTATTATATATAAAATTTAAAATTTACAGATTCAACATTATTATTAGTTATAGGAACAGCAAATTAAAATACAAAAAATTGGGGAAAACTTTTTTCATTCGCATGCCTTCAAAAGCTACGAAAAGATATGACTTTTGAGGGTTCATAATATAAATTCATAAAAATAAAAATTACAAAAAAAAAAAAAACGAAACCATACAGAAGTTAAACAAAAAAAAATAATAATGTATATTTTAATTTTTATATATAAAAATGTAAGACTTTGGAAAAGGGTACAAAGGAACGGTAAATAAAAAAAAAAAAAAGAAACTTCGTTAGAAATAATTTTTAACGTCATTAAAGTGAAGGTAATATTAATTGGGTTTCCTTCAGTGATGGCAACATTGTTGCATCGATTACTCACAGTATATTGTTTCGATGAAAATTCCTAAAAAGATATTGAAAAGAAAATGAAAATCAAATACAGAGAATAAGGACAAATTAAACATATCTTGCACGAGATACTCGTATATTTTTTTGTATTCGTCCAAATCGGAGTTGTGGGAATATTGATTGGTTTGTGCATTTTGGAAAGTTATTTAAAAAATAAAAAAAAATAAACAAAGAATTTTGGTTAAACAAAATATTTTCAACAAATATATAAACCATAGTGCTAAGTGGAGAGAAGAAAACTTTCATTTATACAACGCAGTGCATTACGATCATATACTGACGCAAATTTATAATCAGTCTATCTTTTATCTTAAAAAAAAAAACTCGACTAAAGCAAAAGATTGCTTAGATTTAAAAGAGTGTTATAAGCTTTGCTTGACTATTAAAAATCAATTCTTACAATTTAAATCAACTTTGACGGTTTTAACAAGTTAAAGTTGGTATGATGTTGTTGGATAACTGAAGTACTTTAGTTTTATGTTGTCGAAATATTCCAAAAAAATGTAATGTGAGTCGGAAATGGGTTTAACTAGCTGACCTTAAACTATGTTTTTTTTTTGTTCGAAATAGAGCTCTCTGGACAGAGTCCGAGCATGTCGAGCATGTCCTAAAAATCGTCTGAACCCATAGCGTGTTCTGAGCGCTCTGAATTATTTTTGAAACACCTACTTTTGTTCAGGTTCAGCATTTGACTCTGTCTGCTCAGTTACTTCACTCTGAGCTCGAAGGGCGCGCCCTGAAAATGCTCAGAACGAAAAAAAGAAATACAAATTTTTAGCTCTAATCGCTCAGACAGCTCAGGTTCTGCTCTGAACTAAGCAAAGCGCCTACTGAAGTTTTGTTTAATAATATCGAATGACTGGGTTATAATTTTGCGCCACTATAAAGAAGAATCTTTCTGTTATTAATAAAGTTCATGTGTTGAAGAAAATTGCTCTTTTTCGTCTATTTTGCTCACAAAATAACACAAGTTATTTACATAATAATGTACATATGTAGATACTCAACCTATGATTGCATTGAAGCGAAAATTGCCTTTGAATGCTTTTACACTGCTGGCACACAAAAAGTGAAATTAAAAATAAAATTGTATTTATCCCGAACTTACGGACGCTTCGGAATGCTTCTGGATGGGAAATGGAACACGATATTAGTTTCAGATCAATCGGATTCGAAGTATTTGAGTTTACAACTAGTTTCGGAATTTTTGCATTCAGAGCTATCTATTGGAAATCATGAAGACTTTTGATTCACGTTCACAAATATATTTGGTAAGTTTCAGCTCAATCGAATTATTGTTAGATATCGAGTTTTAAGCTGATTTGAAGATTTACGTGTCCAGTTCTCGATCTGTGAAGTTTCGAGTTTACAATAGTTTTTTTGTATGACTTCATAAACACACCTTATGCGATTCTCTATCAAAAGATTGTGTTTAATGAATTTTCTGAACAACAAATTACAGAAAAGACCAGAAAAGTACATTCTACATTCTGTCACCTTCTGTTCCATCTTGGATTCCGTGCTATGTGATCCGAGGAGCTTAGCTAGAGAGGGGTGAATACCAATTTCAGCGGCTAACACGATGTCCCTCGAAGTTGCATTCATATTTTGTTTTCAATGCACTGTTTAATCACTAAAGCCCCGGTTATCGACTGCAAGACTTTGATTATTTAAAAAGCCTATACTCAAGCTTTCGACGCTTATACTTTTTTTTTTTGCCATCACTCACAACCAAAATCTGCTGTGAGCTCTTGGTCTAAAAGCTTAGAGAATTCTAGGCACTGCACTTAAGCCTAGAGAAAAACTGTGTTACCGCTACGAATTTCATACATTCATTCATCAATATTTTGTTTTTCCATTTTTTTTTTTTTTCTGTGATGGCGTCGCTAACTCCCGATATCATTTTTTTTCGTCCAATAGATCAAAATTTAATGAACTATCATATTATCATTATCTTGACGTCCCATGTCAACAAGCAAAGAGATTGGAAAATGAATCTGGGAACGAACTGAGAGTGCTGTCAGCAGCCAAAAGATCATCAGATAAAAAAAGAAAAGGTTTGAAGATAAAACAGTGTTTTGTGAATGCCAGACTTGATAGAGAATTTGTAATCCATCATAGTAGAGATTCGTTGAAGCCAAACGCTCTTATTATCAATAAGAGAGAGTGATGCCGAACGTTGATGTCGAATACTTTAGAATTATAAAGCGTAATACTTTTAGCTTTTGGTGAGATAATGGCAAGTTTTTGTCAAGTTTAATCGAGGTCCTGGAAAGGCTTCGGTAGGGGAAATCTAGACAAGGCAAACTTGTCAAATAATCGCGAGGCCCTCGCCAATAAAAACTTGTTGGATAGGTCTTGTTATCCCATCACAAATACCCCATATATGACATAAAACAAAAAACAAATATTTTATACCCATCATACAATAGTAAGAAAAATTAAAGTATATAGTTTTTCATTTTCAACATTGCACAACTGTTTAGTGAAAAGCTCAGTAGTTAAGGTATAGGACTGGTAATCAGAACTTTTTTGTTTTGCTGTCTCGAGGAAAAAGGTTACTTCCCTGGCGAGGCCCTAGAGAATTTCTAGAGTTACCCTTGCTGGGCCCTTGCTAGTATCTATGTAAAACTTTCTAGCCCCTCGCCAAAAACTAGATATTTTTTCAAGCCATTTTTGCCATCACTCACAACCAAAATCTGCTGTGAGCTCTTGGTCTAAAAGCTTAGAGAATTCTAGGCACTGCACTTAAGCCTAGAGAAAAACTGTGTTACCGCTACGAATTTCATACATTCATTCATCAATATTTTGTTTTTCCATTTTTTTTTTTTTTCTGTGATGGCGTCGCTAACTCCCGATATCATTTTTTTTCGTCCAATAGATCAAAATTTAATGAACTATCATATTATCATTATCTTGACGTCCCATGTCAACAAGCAAAGAGATTGGAAAATGAATCTGGGAACGAACTGAGAGTGCTGTCAGCAGCCAAAAGATCATCAGATAAAAAAAGAAAAGGTTTGAAGATAAAACAGTGTTTTGTGAATGCCAGACTTGATAGAGAATTTGTAATCCATCATAGTAGAGATTCGTTGAAGCCAAACGCTCTTATTATCAATAAGAGAGAGTGATGCCGAACGTTGATGTCGAATACTTTAGAATTATAAAGCGTAATACTTTTAGCTTTTGGTGAGATAATGGCAAGTTTTTGTCAAGTTTAATCGAGGTCCTGGAAAGGCTTCGGTAGGGGAAATCTAGACAAGGCAAACTTGTCAAATAATCGCGAGGCCCTCGCCAATAAAAACTTGTTGGATAGGTCTTGTTATCCCATCACAAATACCCCATATATGACAAAAACAAAAAACAAATATTTTATACCCATCATACAATAGTAAGAAAAATTAAAGTATAAAGTTTTTCATTTTCAACATTGCACAACTGTTTAGTGAAATAGCTCAGTAGTTAAGGTATAGGACTGGTAATCAGAACTTTTTTGTTTTGCTGTCTCGAGGAAAAAGGTTACTTCCCTGGCGAGGCCCTAGAGAATTTCTAGAGTTACCCTTGCTGGGCCCTTGCTAGTATCTATGTAAAACTTTCTAGCCCCTCGCCAAAAACTAGATATTTTTTCAAGCCGGGAACCACTATTGGAGGTCTTGTTACGCAAACCATATTGCCGGACATCAAGAAGTTTCAGTTTTTCAAGTATTAATATGTCAAATTTCCCATAGCCTTGTAATCTCTACTTTGCAACGTGATGGTACTGGCTCAATTTTTGTCGATATATTATATTGATAATAAGGATGAGGAATAGGAAAAATAGAAGAAATGCTTTTCTGTTAATTTGTGTTTCGTTGCATATCGTTGTGAGCAAAACACCTGAAAAAGAACAATATTCTTCAACACAAAATATTTATTAACACCAATTTGTTCAAATAATGAAGATACACAATACACATGTTTAGTATGAGGAAAAAAAATTGTTCAAATCCTTGAGTACAGTTTTGGAAGGTATAATGATTTTTTTTTTCTTAAAATGAAATAATAAAAAGAAAAAGAAAAATATAGTAATGGGAATACATAGAGTTTGTCGGTGCAAACAAAAAACTTAACCATTCATACTCAATCAAACCTTTAAATTATAAAAAAAAAATAAAATAATTGCAGCCTTGCATATCTGAAGCTGAACTCTTGCAAATTAATTCATTTTGTATTTAGTTAGGTATTTGGCGATCAGCAGGATTTTGTATGGTATTTGCTTATGATTCAAACTAATTGAATCAGTTTGTTCCAACACCATTCTACACAGCTACATAATGTGGAAGATGTTTTTATATGATGCGGAACTTTTTTGTTTTATTTTCTAAATTTTTTTTTTTTTTTAAATCTCAATTGTAAGTTTTTTATACAAAATTTCGAAAGATATTTTGGCATAAATGAATGAATTGCGTTTATGACATTTATGTTGTTTCTGTTCAAAATTATAAAAACAAAGTTAAGCGTTTAAAATGTACAAAAAAAGGTTTGATATGCATTGTTTTCTCTTACAAACCTAACATCCTTAAACCGAACTACATAAATGATAAGCCATACACGACAGAGCCAACGAGTCAAATGAGCTCACACCGATCCTAAATCTATCGTCTGCAAATCAATGCGGTTTTTCAACTTATCTAAAATTCAACCGAGCTAAATGGATCAGCGTGGCTTGGTCGTGCATAGCTAGCTTAATACATGAGATGTTCTTAAGAGAGTAGCACATTTCATTTAATCCTTTACTAAACGAAATTAGTTTTTCTTTTGTTTTTTATAAATTCGGTTCATTTTACATATGTAGCAGTTAAGCAATCGAGTATTTAAAACGGGTAACTTTGTAGGTTTTGGAAATGTTACCAACCAACACCCAGTTAAGAAAAAATGTCAAGCAGTTTTTCAAATCTAATTCGGGTGCTGAAAACCCTCTACCTCTTTTAAAAATCATGATCCAAAAATTTGAAAAAAAAAAAAAAAAAAATAGATAGCTTTAAATCTTCTTTTATATTATATACATATATGTATGTATGTATATATATTTTGACAGAAACAGTTCGATTAAATGTCCCACTGTAAAAGAACATATACGACACATTGATGAAGGCGATTGACGACGGAAACGGCGGCATATTCTACATCAATCCGTCTGGTAGAACTGGCAAAACGTACCTCATTTCGTTGATTATGGCCTCAATTCGAGCAATAAACTAAACCATTGAAGAATTGAAAATCTCAAGGTGAGGAAGTTCTCTTCTCATTCTTAGAATTTCGATATCGACCGATTTTCTATTCGAGTTAAAGAGTTCGACTCATATTGGCAACAACAACACAATCCACAAATCACAAAGCCAATCGTTACAAGTGTGGACTTAATCGGGAATTTGAACGCTTTTCGCATGGAAAATTGTAGGTGGCGTGTTGACGTGTCAAATTAAATTTAATTCAAAAAGAGTTTCATTCTTTCAATAGAGATTCGACTTTGGAAAGGAGCATTAATAATTTTATTGATTTTAGGCGGTAGGAAGTTCGCCGGCTCAGCTAGTTTCCAAAATATCGTTCGGAGTACTCCCCGAATAAAATGCACGACTGGATCGTGTGAACTTGATCCTTGTAGTTGACTATTATGTAGCTAGACATTGAGGATGTATGGTTTGATAATAGCTGCGTTTTATTATCTCGGAGTCTGGTTCAGGGTTATCTTTTTACACTTATTATAAAAACAATATGGGATCCAGGTTTCTATCGAGGTTTATTTCAATAAGTCAGATATGTAGAAGTTTTAACTCTGGTGGCAATTTCATTAAGAAGTTTTTTTTGTATGACAACATTCCCACAGTAACCTGAAAAGAGTTTCGCACGAAACACAACCTGAGTGTATGAAAATTGAGTTTTTTTACAGGCTAGAGTAACGAAGGAATGATTTATGCTATCAACGAAACGACGAAGCAATTCAATTTTATGAAACAGCTGCGACAAATTACCACTGTGGCTAGACGCCACCCAAACCCCACATCCTCTCAAAAAGACAACCGGATTGGAACAACCCGAGATGAATTACCTACCTAGTATTAAATAGTAAATAACCATCAATGACAATTTTTTAAATGATTTTTATAAAAATAAAAAAAAAGTATAAAATTAGGCCTCTTATGCGCCAAAACATATTTAAATATCATTGTAATAATAAAAATGAATTAACTAACAAGGAAATTTTTGGGCAACCTGTTTTAATTTTTTGCCAATGAAAGACACTAACTAATTTGACAGCTGATCCAATACAAATTGAATGTGATTTTGAAAATTTTGGCCGATTTTGTTATCAAGAGTGAAGAAAAATATAAGACTATGAAATGAGTGACCACAAAACATAAGCTATCCTCCATCCATTTCATAGGATGATAATTATATAATAATTCCTGAAAACAAAAAAATAAAAAGAATCAGAAATTCAACTCGGAAGTGAACAATGGAAATGAAACAAATTCAATGATACAAAAGGTACCACAAAAAAATAGATAAAAATAAAATTTCTTCGCACTACTATACGAGTTCGAACATATCATTGAAGACGACTGATAGCTGCGGTGAAAATTTGCTCATTGACAATGAGAAGGCTCGTTCGTTGAAGTTTACCCAGGGTTGACCCAGAGTTTTTTGACAACCCAAAGAATTGTCAAAAAAAATGGGTTTTCTGTTCTCAAAAAACAACAAAGATAAGCAAGAAACAAAATTTGTTTTTAAGATTTAATGAAAACACACCACAGTTTCCATTTTTTATTTCTATGTATATGCGATTTTTAAAGTATACTTGTGTATTCCTTGAATTTCTATTTCGAAAGCAAAAGAACTACTTGCAACACGTAAAACCACAACAAAAAATTTTGAAGCATTTTGCTCATGCAGCTTTGACATTTTATTCTTTTCCTCAACTCGCCCAGTTTACTTTCAGGGCGATTTCATGGCGAACATAGGTTTCAAAAACAAAACAACAAACCTAGAGTCAGTTCATAAAAGACGAAGTAAATGGAAATAGCTTTCAATGAACTGACAAAGGCGATTTTAATCTAAGAAGACACCTACACATTCTTCACTAGGTAAATGTGTGGTACTTGTACACCAAAGATATAGGCACCAGGGAAATCACTAGATAGATGAGTTCAGATTACCCTCTCTAAAAGTACTTCAAATACTAAAGTTTCTTAAAGAAACTTATTTGGAAGATATGCTGAGTAACCTCATCCAGCTCGAGATCGACATTATGCCAACAGGCCGTTATAGAAGTTCTTATGGCAATTGAAAACAAGAGGACAAGATCCGACGAAAAATAACCCTAGCAAACCGGTCAAAACTACACTGTATCAAGATTTGGGTGAAGTCCGGAAAATCAAAACACGTTGACTGCATTGCCTTGACCACATCGAGCGAATGGACAATAATGCTAAGTCCATTCTGCCAAGAGTCTTTGAATCCTAGCCCCCATGTTCGAGAGAACGAACAATACCGAACCTCCGGTTTTTAAAGACCAAGCCATCGTAGGTGCCAGAAAGCTTGGCCTAGATGACTGGAAGCAGCGTGTTCGGGATCGTAGAGGATGGATGGAATCTCATTACAGCCGTTTTCAGGAAAATACACGAAAAAAATACTGGAAACCTCTGTTTAAGAGAGCCTTAAAAAAAATATTTTTTTTATTACAGTCAAACATGGATGTCACAACCCAATTATTAATTGTAACTGGCTAGACGAACAATTAAATGCAAACTGCAGTCCGTTAGAAGTAATCGTGATGTTTCTGTTTGTTATTTAGTTTGACTGTTGGTACTATTTATATGAAGGTTCCGAAAACTACAAAGTTATAGATAAAGAAAAAGAAACCGAAACTTGCAAACAAATTTAAAATTACCAAAAAATAATGTCTACAACATATATTTTGACTAAATGAAACTAAAAACAATACAAAATCCAGATTCCTGCATACTTTTCGTTTCCTCGCTTGAAAGTACTTCAAATGAAATTAGCTAAAACAGCATTTTCCTCTTTGTCAAATTGCACTATTAAATTGAACTGCACCCAACAGCATTAATATTAAGGAATTTTATTTTATACCAATCATTACATTGGTGTACTTTACACACAATCTTAAGATCTTTTTAGTCTCATTGATAAGACAATAATGATAGAAAATTTTGTCTTTATTTAAACGACAGTTTTACTCGTAAGAGAAAATTTACTTTAAGCTTATTAGAATATAAGGATTCTGTGTGTTTAAAGCAAAACCTGATACATTAAAGCATATATGTACATTGTCCATTGTATGCATGAGTTTCAAAAAAAAAATGTATATATGTACATATGTATGTAGCCAAAACAATTTCAATCACAAAATAGCACAAAATGAATAACAAATAAAACAATTATACATAAAAAAGACCAATATTATGCTATTGACACGATCACAATAGATTTTTACAAAAATATGATAAAATAGTTCATGCAAATTTTGCCGAAAGTCCCAATCACAATATAAGAACATTTTACAGTTTTTTCATATTAATATTAATTTTTTAAAGAACGCTTTCGAAATTTTGTACAAAATGAACAAACATGAGAACACAAATAAAAAGTTAGTTTTCCCCAATTTTATATTAAATTTTATATTTAAAAAAAAATGTATACCCTAAATTTCCAATCGTAGTTTTTCTTTTTCATCATGGGGCCCTCTTCACCACCTGTCTGTAAGGAGGCAAAAACGATTACATTGTCTGTTCGTATAGATTTTTTGGCATAAATATTATATAAATAATTGTTTTGCACTAACACAGCTTCCACATTAAGAGCATTATCAAGTTAAACTTATATGAAAATATAGAAATATATAATTACATATTGCATATATAAACAAAAATAAAATTATATCAATTCAAAAAAATACAAAAGAAACAAAAATACATCAAACAAACGTTTGTAACTGAATAAATAAATCAAATAAAGTTTTTTTTTTTTAATTAATAATTAATTATAAAATTGCACAAACAACTGAAACCTTTTGTATATAAAAATACACATTAAATAATTTAATTAATATTGTTTTGACAAAGACTACATTTTATTACCTTATCTTTTTTGTCTTGACGGGCATAGGGAAAACAAGGAATCACAGCTGTCACACGAGATGCTGATGCAATTTTGCAGGCATTTATCATAATTAGCAGCTCCATAAGGTTATCGTTAATTTCGCCTGAACCAGACTGAATGATGTAGACATCTTCGCCTCGAACAGATTCCCCGATTTCAACGCTTTGGTAAAATGAAATTAAAGATAAAATATTTATGGGTTAGGGATAATTTCAGGTGCCAAAAAAGAGAAAGCATTTAACTTTAATTCTTCAGAGCTTCGAGTTTAAACATTTTGGGGATTTTTAATTTGTCACAAAAAAGTAAAGATATGTAGACATTTATTACAGCGAAATGAAATGAAACCTGAAGTCCCATTTTGATATGTTTGCCGAGTTAAGCTTCACTGGATAACTTCCTAGGATAGCTTTTGTATACATGTATATTTCTGAGCGACGACTGAACGAGAGGTTACATTTTGCTGTAAAATCATATTTTCAGCCAGCTGTTGTTGACATTTCTTATAAGATATCTGCGTATCCTAAAATTTTAAGAATAGCTTGGGATTTTTTTCAACAGCTGTGTTTTCACAAAGGATTACAACAACACAACTTTTCCAGAACGCTTTTGATACAAGTTTGACCGCGACCAATAGGATCACATTAAAAGTTGGCAACATGAGTCATCCACTCTATAATACAGTACTTGGCTGTACCTAGTAAAAGGTAGATTTAAATGATGAAATGGTTGCTGAAGATGCAGCCAGCCTGAACAAGTGGTGACATACAGTTCTGTTTTTGTATCATTCGAGAAAATTATCACAACTTTCAAATTATGGTAGCTGAAATCAAGAAGCTTTGCATCACACAATTTTTATGGATACTTAATCTGATGAACAAATAATATTCTGATGAATTTGTCATAATTTTTTATCTGAAGTGGTTTGTTTGGAATTTCAATAAACATACTTTTTTTTAAACATGTACGCGCATAATTCATTCATCATCTGTTCTGACGAACACTTGAACAAAATCATTCGAACGATGGATCTGTTATGACGAACTCTTACGAATTCTGACGAACACTACCCGAGGCCTAGAGTTTTGGTAGTTTATATGTCAACAAGAACAATAGAATAACTGGTGTCGGATGATAGATACTACAATCAATTCAAATTTGTTCCAAATCTTAATACAAAATTACATACATAGGTCGGAGGGTCGATCAGAAAGGAAACGGAGAAATGCGGATAAATTTGGTTAAAATTGATATCTTGGTGGTTAAGCTTTTAAGTTGTTATTTCACTCAAAAAATTATATACAGTACATAATATGGTTAAATTATGTTATGTTGGAGTGGATTGCATCCGGAAATCTGACACACAAGACCATAAGTAGTACCTCGTGGCATGATGGTTAGTGCGTAGGACTGTCATGCCGAAGGTATAGGGTCGATCCCCAGCCGTGTCACCTAAAAACAGAAATGTTTTATCCGAGGTACTGCCTATTGCGAGGAACTGACGAATCCTCCAAGAGTATACTTGTCATGAAAAAGTGCTTCTCATTTAGCCGTTCGGACTCTGCAAAAAACAGTAGGTCCTCTCCATTCCTGCCAACACAGGAATGGTTGTGAGTGGTAAGTCACTAGGCCCTGGTTCTCCACGAGCTGTTGCGCCACCCAATTTATTTATTTATTTTAGACCATAGTTTGGTCCATTGGGATACATATATTATTAATAAATATGAATTTTTTATTATTGATGCCTTATTTTTATTCTTATTTAATATTTTCAACTTTTTGGGAGCAAACATTTATCAATGAAATTGAATTGCAATATTCATGACCAAAGAATAGTCACATGCATATGTATGTATGTGTGTAAATGTATCTAATGTACATAATATGTACCCCTACTAGAAAAAAAACACACTTCGTTTCCATATTTTTACTTTGTTTTCATCCAAATAGTCGTCATTGTTGCAATAGATATTAACTGAAGCATTCCAAATCGTATCTTATCACTTGGAAACTTTCTGATAGGGAAATATTTATTTAAAGTAAATACTATGTAAATAGAAATAATGCATTTGTTTGAATTGACAAAATACACACTACTATGTGCATTCTGCATATAAACTTCCTACCTATGATGATCGGTTTTAACAACTAAGATGTGGTTAACCACAATTCTATATCTCAAAGATTCTTATATCAATAATTTGGTTTTTCTTTTACACAGAATATAAATGTTTCAATTGTTAAATGTGTGTTAATTCATAAGTATCTGCACTTCATTCAAACAATATTATCCTATTTCGAATGGCCTTATCGGCTGGTAATCCGGAAGAACAATTCGAAACTTATAAACTTTTCTCTGGTTTCGATTCTGAAATCAAATCCAGCTGCATTTTTTTAAGCTGTTATTCAGGCACTGATGAGAAAAGCCATAGCCTTTAAAACAAGGCATTTAATACGTTTTCGATTGGTCATCCATAAGCCTTCTTTGACAGTTCTACTTGTGAAAAAACAGAGAAAATGTTTCTATATCAACGGTATAACATAAGTTCGAAAAGAGAAAACAAATCTCTTTTATTTGTGTCAAAATCGAAAATACTACGAAAATTTGGGAATTATTTGGCTTTTAAATACATTATGATTTCAGAAAACTCCTATTTTAGTACTAGACAATCAAAGAAGAGAAATGTGTACGAGCGCATTTCACTCGGGGGTACACGACTGACAAGACTCCACAAAAAAATAAGTAATCTGCGTCATATTAACATGATTATGGCCTGATTCAGAAAGTCACGGGAAAGTGAGACTAGGTCTCGCTGTGACTGTAGTTATCAATTGGCTTAATATGGTGTATAGAATAGGCTTCATTGAAGTACCCTCAACTAAACTCTTAGGTTCTTAATATATAATTCATAAATCCAACTTCAAACAATGAAAGTTTACGACGGTTAACATATAGGGTGATTTTCGTTGCGTTTCAACAAACTGATTTCGATTAATTGCTTAGAAGACACGATGAGTTGTCATGACAATTTTTTGTTGAATAGTGATGGTTACTCAAAATAATTATTCCCTGCGTGCGTCGCACCGACGGAATCCACAAAAAACTTAAATAAACGACTGGGTCACACGTACTTTCTCTTAAAATCAAGATACATTGAAATTATTATTCTTAAATTTTTTAAGGAACAATTTTGGTATGCAAATCTTAAATATTTATTAATATACATACATACACGTAAGTATGTATATATATATATATTTCTTTTTTTTTCAATTTATTTGAAATTTTGACCTACGAAAATTTATTTAAATCCGTTCGATATTGACGATTTCAAATCAAAAAACTGTTGTTTGGGAGATACTTCGAGTTCGTAAATGCAAACATACTGCTTCACCGCCGAAAATAACTGTTAAAAAATGATACTATTAATGTACTTTTTTGGTAAAATTTGCTTTCACTATAAATTGTAAAAACTGTAGATCAGATAATATTTACCTGAAAAACGCAACATAAGTTTTGTCGTGTTGCCGAACTTACATTTACGAACTCGTACATACATTATTAGTTGCTAAGTGTAATTTTTTTATTTAGTAGTAGATTGCACTAATTTTAGCATTCTGAAAAATATTATCAAAATCGTAGAAGCGTATTTTTGGAAAAAAAAAATATTTTGCTTAACGATTTTTTAACATTTGTATGGAAGGTACGCAACTGCGTAAAACACTAGATAAGTTTACGGTTTGGTTAATTGTATCTTTTGGTTAATGAACTGTCAAATTTTGTATGGGAAATGGTTTACACAATTTGGTTAATTTTATCCAAGGATTTAGCTGCGGAAAATTAACCAAATATTTGGTTAAACTTATCCAAACGTCATTGTGACTTTTAGAGATTGAATTAGGCGTGTTTGTGACTTTTAGAATTAGGCATGTTTAGAGACATGATATAAATGATATCTCGGAGAACTAAAAAAGCACTGAATGTGTTCTGTAATTATTGCATTGCAATTAGTTGGTGATAAAAGTTGTGAATTAAAACGTAGTTTACACAAAAAAAAATAATTAGAAGGTATACATTTTATCTACGATTAAAGGCTCTGCCCTATATATAATTTATAGCGAAGCATTCACAAAGACAGTTTTTTGTTGTTTTTTAGTATTGAGATCATTCACTTTAATTTCGTGTTGGTTTGGGAAAGCCTTTAGGAAAGCTACTTTTCGTAAATTATTAAGGTACAACTATAAATTCTCACCCAAACCAATGCGAATCTTTCGTTGACGACGACGAACGTGTTGTTTTCATTTACAACAACGTGTTGTTATTAATGTTTTTGTTGTGGTCAACGAATGATTCGCACTGGTTCGGGAGATTCTAAATAGTCGGAAGCTGTTAGAAACAGATTTCATTAGATAGCCAATGCAAAGTATCTTTCTGAACTGTCAAAATCAGAACAAAGCCATAATTCACTGTTTCCCTTTTTTTCGTTCCTACCTCAACAAATTTCAGTTTCACTTCCGCGAAGTGTACTCGGGGGCGCTCTATTCACTTCCGAAAGCAAAAGTTAACGAAAATGAAGAAAAGTACATTATGGACATGACATATGATTTGTATGTATTCGCTGATTTACATCCGACCACTGCCGTGAGCTTGCGACTAATATATTTCTACCTTACAACGCGACTATTGTCATTTATATTAAGGTAGAACTATAATAATTGTTGATAGTTTACTGAAGTGGTCGGTTGATGAAAATCATGAAAACATGAAAATCATACTCATCTCACGGGAGTGAAACTGACATTTGGTGAAGTTGGAACGAAAAAAAGAGAGGGATGATTCATTTTACTTAAGTGGAATATTCCTCAATTCTTCTTTTGACTGTTTGGAAAGCTAATTTTCGTGGGTTTTTATCCCATTGATTTTGACAGGCAAACATTTCGTTGACGTTCCAAATATTTCGCATTGGTTTGAGAAAGCCTTAATAGTTCTAGCTTTACATTTTGTTTTATCCTTCCGAGTTTCCGACTTCACGTTGGTTCGGGAGAGGTTCTCTATTTAAAAATTACTATGTTTACAAGCAGGATCGGGAGCTCCAGGTTTTTGTCACTTGAGTTGAGTTGAAATAGTATTGAGATTCCAGCAAAATGAATGGCATTGATGTATTTATTTCAATACAAAACAAATATAATTGAATTAACAGGAGTACTAACTACACGTATCTATTAAAACAAATATATATTTGTACACACACATGCAAATAAACAGACCATAATGCATTATCTGTAAAATCAACTCCTCGACCCAAGCCGAACGCGCCCAAATATTTGACATTTAACGAACAGCTGATTCAATTACACAGCATTTAACCAAATTAATAAAAAGGTCGTTCATGCAAACTTTTGCGTAAACTTATCATTTTACACAATTTGTAAACTTACGACGTTGCATGAATACCCTTAATATATTCTAAAGAGTATCAAGTAAGTATCAAGTTTCAAGAAAATCAACCAACAGACTATTATTTGAAAGGCTTTTAAACATAAACAAATTTATCATGAAATAGTTTTCTTATAAAACTAAATCTCATTTTTCATCGAAATCTGAAAGATTTGATCTCAAAATTCAGAATTATTGTTCTATTGAATAAAACACCTCGACATATTTTACAAGAAGTATCAGTAAAGAGGCATACATAGCACATACACAAAAGTCACCGCACAATAAAGTACAAAATAAACAAAATATCTAGAGAGCTCTATATCAAATAGCAATAAGCAAGTTTATATTTCTGGAGCGCTCTCCTTTTCTTTTCTTCTTTGTAATTTACTACGAAACAAAATAATAGATCGACCGGATGCAAAAAATTTCAGTCTCAGTTCTTAACGGCAAACAGCTTTATGTTTTTTGTTTCGAGATTTGTTGGCAAATATTTTTTCGGCAGTACCGTTACCGCGTTATTGCCAGAAATGGTAAGAGGCATTATTTTTTTTAAAGGCCCTCATTTTTAAGGATATATTTTTTTTTTTGAGTCAATCAAATGTAATAGTCAGATAAATTGTTTATTCAACTTTAATATTATTTTTTTGTCGGAAATTTATTTTGTATGGTTTATGACTTTTGATTACCAATTTCTCTGGAAAAAATGACGTAATAAAAAGTTCAAGGACAGTTTTAGAAATTTGAGATTTTTTAGGGTTTTGTAGAAATTATTTTTTTGACCATTCACCGTTAGTTAAAAAAAAGTACTTAAAAACGACTTTTTGTGGTCTCTCGGTAAATCTTTTGTTTCTTTGCAAATTTTGACTGCATGAATTGCATTGGTATGCAGATTAATAGACTTTTTAGCATCAACATTCCTGCAAATTTTCAAATTGATTCACTGAACCGATTTTCTTCGCCAAATTTTCAGTCTTACACACCAATTAAATATTCCGTAGTCGTCATCGTAATGAATATAAAAACAAGAATTCCCGTCGACTTTTTTCACAGTTTTGCATTGGTTAGATACTTTTTTTTTATTTTTTTTTTTATTTTTTTGGAAAAATATGTACTTTTTATTTAATAACGCAATAACGGTACTACAAAAAAATTATTATTATTATTTGCAAGCAAATCTCGAAACAAAAAATATAAAGCTAATCACAAAGATACCGCTCTTCAAAAAACACACAAAAAATCTTGTTTCTTTTATCTTTTTGCCCAGTGTATAAGGTGTATTTGGCAAAATGAAATTTCTTGCAAATTTTCAATCATAAGTCTATCAAAATTTTTAGAAAATCACTACACAAGAAACTGAATGTTAATTTTCTTTCAAACTGCAATAAACAGTAAGTACACAAATGTTCATTACTAAATTTCCTCCTTCGAAAAGAGATTTGCTTAGCGACACACTAATTTTAATAAAATCTATGATAAATAGATTAATTAAATAATAAATTATTATGCACATCAAAATAAAACAAAAAAAAAGTAATACTTGGGTAACCCTTGACCAACAGCTATTTTTAGTTTTGTTTTGTTTTCAAATAATTCAAACTATAAATTTGGTTCAAATCTGACATACGAACACCTAGGATTTGACCACCAATACGAAATAGTCACAAGAAATTTCTCGGACCAAATGCGGCAAGGGGGTACTCTTTCGTAAGTGCTCTCTTTGGTCCGAAACAGTACAATTTTTCACTTGGGGAACGGGTTTGCACTAAAAATGTCTAGATCTGCCATTCTGAAACTATTTGAGAGTCGATAGTGAACTGACATTGTGTGAATTTTAGTATATTTCAAATTTTTTTAACACGAATAGTTTTGGTAATTAAAATTCCAATTTATGTATCAACATTCGGCACGATATTTACTAGCTGTGTTTTATTCATCCCGATTACAGTATCCGACGAATGAGCTGCGGAGGGAATCAGACTCAATTTTTACTTTTTGACTATGAGCCAAATGTCAAAATTAGGTCTGACTCCCTCCGCAGCTCATTCGTCACAGCTTTTCAAGATAAAACCGCTTTTTGCTTTCGCTTTTTTTTTTTAATTTTCGTTTTGAAATTTGGCTTTTGACAGTTCCCACACAATGATAGCTGTCACATTGACAGATTCGAAAAGTTCCCTATTGACGATGTTCACGTTGCGCCTAATGACATGATTCGTTATTTCGTTCGTTTTGTCTTTCGTCTTTTTCCTCCGAAAAAAGTCCATTCGTTCATTTATTTGAAAAAGGCAGTAATAATCTAATAATAATTCAAAATAATTTTACATCACTTCTTGTTCAAATTTATACTCATTTTCCTGAACTCGCCTAATTTGTATTCTCATTATTTAAAGTTTATAAGCATCTCCCACCTTTACTCATTTGTCAAATTATAAATGTCAAAGTTCAAAAAATTCTATAAGAGCGTTCGTTACGTCTCTCCTCCTACATTTCTACACCCCTCATCCAATTTGCCAAAAAGATGCAATACGAATCGACCAAAAAACGAATCGTGAGTAATCAGGCTCATTGGACTAAGAAACTGCATTTTACTTTTCAGTATTCACATCTCGCTCCAACTCCTTCATTGAAGTGAGACGTGAATACTGAAACGTCAAAAAAAAAACACAGTTTTTCAGTTCAATGTGAATGGAGACGGTTTGCATGTATGGGTGAATGCAGAATAATAGCGTTTTTGTTTGGTCGTCCGTCAGAATCGTCAAATGTATTTTTGTTTTTGTTACTTAATTTTGGAATAACGACTGTGCAATAGACTGTGCCAAAAAAAATCGAAATTTTGATTTTTCAAGATTGGTCTCAAAATTTCGGTAGAGGCTCCAAAAATATGAATCCTCCTAAAATTTGAGCTATTAATATTGATATTTAGAGGTGGCGCATCGCAATTTTCTATTTTTCATACAAAATGTATGAACAAAACATGGTGTTGCGTTATCATGATAACAGCCCTGTTTTTTAGTGCACTTTTATCTTCTTTATACCAAATTGTTGTTGTATTTAACATGCTACTTTTTTCTTAGCGAAGATAAAAAGGCAGTAAAAAACAGGGCATATATCTCCAAAACTTTCTAGCCTCTTGTTGATTTTGTTTATATATTATCCTTGTTAAAAATCCTATTCAAAAATTTAATTAAAAAAAAATTAAAATTTTTAGGTCTGAAAAATCATCAAACATCTTCTATGTAAAAACCAATCATTTTAAAAATTATAAAGAGTTTTTAAGCATAATTTTTTTAATGAGGTCATTTAAATAGGTAGTTATGGTATACAAATCAAAAAAAAACTTGAGAATAGCAACTGTAGTTCGAGGTGAAAAAAATTTAACGTAGAGTTAAATTCGCATACAATTATGTATGGGAAAAGTATGGCTTAATAATCACCACTAGACAACCGGGATGGAACACCCCGAGAATGAGAAAGTCAACCGACGCTTAAATAAATTTTGACATGTATTTTATATAATTATAAAATTAATTATAAATTATAAAACCTAAGACATAGTATAAAGTTAGGCCCCCTATGTGCCAACAAATGTAAATTTTTTCAATGTATCTTATTAGTTGTAAGCCAAATTGTATGTATTATGTTCAATAAAACAAATTGAATTGAATTGAAAGTATGGCTTAATGGACAGGGGGTGGAATATCATCAAAACGGTGCGATATACGAAAATTTTACTCAAGTACTTTTCTGTAGAACGTAAAATTTTCTATCGATCTAATATAGTAACTTTTCCATGGACTAGAATTTTTTTGTGATATAATCATGAGAACACAATTATGTACATGTTTTTGTCCATACATTTTGTATGAAAAACAGAAAATTGCGATGCACCACCTCTAAATATCAATATAAGGTCCTCTCTTGTTCTCACTTTATGTCAATGAATTGCCGTCTATTGTTAATAACTGTTCAGTCCATATGTATGCTGATGACTTGCAAATGTATTTGAGCTGCCCACTTGGTCTTCTCGAACATGGTGTAAGTTGTGTTAATGAAGATCTCGAAAAAATTGCAAGTTGGTCTCAGCAAAATGGACTTCTATTAAATCCTAAAAAGTCGACGTCTATTGTAATCTCAAAAAAATCTGTCGACCTCTCATATTTCCCTCCTATAAGCCTTCATAACACTCCAGTCAAATATGTTGAAAGTGCCCGAAATCTTGGGGTGGTATTTAACCGGACCTTAACAAGGGATAACCACATAAATTCAGTTATTGGTAAAACTTATGGGATTCTCCGAACTCTGTGGGTCGCTCAATCTTTCACCCCTATAAGAACGCGTGCGCTTCTAGCAAAGACGCTTGTTATACCTACTTTAATATATGGGTGCGAAATATATTCAGATTGCAATTCTGTAAGTAAGAGAAAACTCAATGTGGCTTTTAACAGCATAACAAGATACGTTTTCGGACTAAGAAGATACGACAGAATATCCGCTCACTCCAAACTTCTCCTCAACTCGACATTCGAAAACTACCTCAATTATCGAACCGTTGCTCTTCTCGCTAACATCCTTTTAAGCCACACACCCCAATATCTCTATGAAATGGTTGCCATTTCATCTTCACAAAGGTCGCACATGCTAGTCCATCCACGCTATGCCTCTCTTACGTCCGAACGTCAGTTTTTCGTTCATTCAATTCGCTTGTGGAATTCACTTCCAAGATGTATAAGAGAAATTAACGATGCTGGGAAGGTGAAAGATAAAATAAGGTTACATTTTTCCGAAAAAAAAAAAAAAAAAAAAAAAAAAAACTTTTCCTCTTTTCCTTTTTCTCTTTCTTTTTTCTCTTTCTTTTTTCTCTTTCTTTTTTCTCTTTTACTTCTTCCTTCTCTTTAATGACTTCTTCTATATAAATATTATGTATATATTTCAAACATGTATTTATAAATGTATATATTGAAAATTTTGTCTAAATCTAACTTTCATATTGTTTAATTGTAGCTTATGTCTAACTTATAAGTCAATCTGTCTTACAGTACATAAGCATTATTGAATCAATAAATAAAAATAAAATAAATAAATAGCTCAAATTTTAGCAGGATTAATATTTTGGGAGCCTCTACCGAAATTTTGAGACCAATCTTGAAAAATCAAAATTTCGTTTTTTTTTTGGCACTCTACTGTGCAATATACTAAAATTTGGAGCTAAAAGGAAACAATTGTGAAAAAAGTGGATAGGCCAAACATTTCATCCTCTACTCTACATTATCGTTATCTTCATACCATGGAAAAAGTGCAAATCTTTTCGCAAAAAGATCAATGCTACAAGCTGCTTTCAACTTTGCAGTTAATAGGTTTTAATAGCGTTTTTTGAAAACCCTGAACTCGCCCTGGCCAGCAAATTCTGTGTTTTTTTGGACCTATGGTCGCCCTGAACTCGCCCTGAAGTAGAACTAGGTTTTTTGCTGGGGCGAATTCAGGTAAAGAATAAATTGCCAAAGTGACATGAGCTCTGAAGCATTTTTTTTGTTGTGGATATACATGCTGCAGATAATTCTATTGTTTTTGAAATGGAAATTCAAGGAATACAAAAGCTTACTTTAATAATAACAAAAAGAAATAGAAAACGAAGACTGTGCTTTATTTTTATCCATTTTAAAAAGAAATTGCTTCTTTTTTATCTCAACAACACAATAGAAGACCTTTTGGTGTTTTTTGAGAACTGAAAAACCCAGTTTTTTTTTTAAATACTTGGGGTTGTCAAGAAAACCTCGGTCAACCCTGGGTAAACTTCAAGCAAACAAGCCTAATTGTGTTGTCTGTTTTGTGAACTTCAAAAACCCTATCAGTTTTCTATCGAGTATAGTCTGGCATTGTGATGTACTTTTAATCTCTTCCACTCCGTGCAGAGACGCCTTTGGTGTTTTGGATTGTTTACATCTTGTAGAATACAATACATACACGTCTTTCAATCCAAATATTTCTACACTTTTGATCGAGGACACATTCTTGTTGAAGAGACTATAGGTAGTAGTTAACTACATACATTGCAAACAAAATTGGATGAACTCTAAAAAATTTACTTTTATTATAGTCATTTAATATACGTACATACATTCATACATAATGTAGGTATTTGCTAGTGAAGTTCCTATACCATATCACTGTAGCTAACCTCTGAATGTTTTAGTGTCAAATTTTCTCAATTTACTTTGGGAGGTTGGGATGATAATGATGGAAACACATTTTTCATCAGCCAGAGATAACAAGTACTCAAAGGCATCATTTAAAAATAAAAAAATAAAAAAACAGTAGATAACATATTATGTACGCAAATAGAATCATATACATATCTCCATTTGATTCCCTTGAAATATATTATTTTCAACTATGATTTGTCCCTTGAACAAACTTTTATGAATACATTTGTTTCGGAGGTTTTAAATCGTTTACTACAGAAAGGCATACAATTAATTTACGTGACAACAAATGCTATTACAGATCATCATTCTTTCTAGGCAAATTGCCAATAATAAAATAAAAAATACAATACAATAACTGTCGGTCACGAACACGAACATCACACAATAGAAGCACAATCTTTTAAGAAGTAAATAAAAGGGAATAATTTAAGCTCTCTCTCTCACACACACTCTCTATAGCTCTTTTAAAAAGAATGTTTGGCCGAATCGCATATTAAATTTAAATCCAAAAAGGTACAGATTGATACCTGTTTTCTTACAAAGAATACAAACATCATTAGGAGGGAAGTAGGTTAGGTAGTGAGATAACTCCTTATGAAAGATACATTATATTTTTTTTTTAAAGCGCTCCATCCCACGTGGATTCATCTATTTTACAACAACATACAAGGTAGGTATACACATTCGACATCTAAACAGCTGACAATGTGCCACCACGAGGTTAGGAATACATACCATCTAGCTACAACAATAAATCAACAAAATGCCTTAGGTGTGGAAAGTTTTCAATAAAAAAAAACTTAATCTCTTGCGCCTCAGAATCAATTGAATTATTGAAAAAATCGTAATTTTGGGAACTCAGAGATCATAGGGAATTCATCTAACAATAAAGACATATTCTTAAAACGCCGCAAAATAGACTCACATTCTAAACGTTCTACATATACCCACGAAGTAATTGAAAATATTGAAGGTATTCAATCCCACAAAGTAAGAACTAATGTGTATGAGTGCGTCAAATAGACATGAATACTGAGACTGGGAAAAAAAATAAATAAATTTAATTAAAGAACACTTGTTTGTGATTTCTTTATCTTTTGCTTGTGCCTCCTCCCTTTTGAACAGGGAACGGCTAGGTGGTGCAATTTCATGGACAGGAAAAAACGTGACAGCAACAAAATATCGTACAGTCACTTAAGTAGTCTCCATAACCTTAAATTTGTAATATTTTCTTCACCTCACATGCTTTGAAACGAAACACAATTAGAATTTTTTGTTTAATAAATAACATCACTGTCTTTAAACAAATCGAAATTCAATATTTAAATTCGTTGACATGTAAACGCACTTATTTTTTTTTTTTATATTTAATCAATAGTTGATTGTTAAGTTATGTCACATTTTCTGTAGGTATTCACTGAGTAGTTAGAAATATTTTCTTAGGACAAAGGGAAAAAAAGAAAAGAAAAAAAAAACTTCGAGCAATAGAACACTTTTTTTAAATTACGACTCTGTAAAAAATTAAATCACTTTTTTAAGGTATACTCACCATGTTTCCAAATTGCTGAACTTCTTAGTAACGACTTTTCCCAAATCAATGCCTAGCCTGTCGACAATCCGTTGGGCCAAATCAGGATGAGAAGTACCCGAAAACACTTTTATGTTTGGCATTCTGGAGTGTAATAAGTTCCTATTACCAGCCTGTTTCTCCAAATTGTCGCGAATCAAACTTTTAGCGCGTATCGGATTAGCAGATCGAACTGGCATCACACAATCTACGGGTAGAAGTTTTTATTATTTTTACTTTTGGTTCTTCATTGAATGAAAAATTTTTACACAATAAAATGTATTTTTTATGTTTATGTGTGCGACACCCACCAAGCTCACCAACCATCAAGCAGTGCTCAGTGTTGTTGTTTGCAGCAGCAATACACCAACATAATTAAACATTAAATAGACTTGTATTTGGATTTGAGTTCGCTTCGCTCGAAGTTAATTGTGCTTGGCTTGATGATGTGCAAAATCGATGAGAACATCGAAAACAAAAATGAGAACTAGAACGATAACGAGAACGGAGAGATTCTATTCGGATTCTACAGAGTATACACTGAGAAAAATTTACATTGTTATGGTATTTTATGATAATTGCTTTTATTTTAAATAGTATTGGTTTTGTTATGTGTATGTGTATCGTGTTATATTTAAAATTAAAAAAATTTATTGAATTATTTAGGTCATAAGACATTGCCATATGTATTTTCTTTAAAATCATGGAAATAAAAACTTTTTGCTGAGTAGATTTTTTGTTAACAGATTTAATGCTTCCCTTACTTGAGGTAATTTTGCATAATTACCAGAAGGTATTTCTTTAACAATTTTCTAACTAGTTACAAATCAAATATGTAGGTATAAGGTATATTAATTTAGAAGTGAGTTTATCTTCATCTAATGGTCCGTTATTAATTTTTAATAAATATACAATTTAAAAGGTTATTAATAGTGGGATATATAAGGGTTATCCTTTCTAGTCGTTTTCTAGAATTGATTTATACTCCATTTATTGAATTTAACTGCATAGAGGTTTAGATATCGGAGGCCTGTACTACAAATCTAAAAGTTTTGTACAACAACTTATTTATAACAAGTAAATTAATTTTGTGTCTGTACCAGAAAACTATAAGAGTCTTGTGCAAGAAGTTGTTTTTAACAAGTAAATCAAGTCTCAAGTTTTGTGGTAGAGGCCCCTCAAGTTAACAAAATATTTTAATGGAATCTTTAAATCTGATCATTTTCAACCATAGGTTCATCACAGTTACAGACCTTATTTGTGTTTCAAATAGTGTCATTCTCAAAGTAACAATTAAATCGTAGAATATGAGAACGCACATGACAAAATATAGTGAATTAAAATTAAATTTTACTAAAAATAGGGGATTTTAACAGCATTTGACTGCATTTGCATTCAAATATTTCTATACACACTTTTTATAATTGAAATGGCCTGGCAATGAAAATGCCCACCCAAGCAATAAATTGCCATTCCTATTCCTATTCCAATTGCCTCAAAAATTGCCAATGGAGCCACAAGCCTAGTACGCAGATCGAGACAAAATTTTTCTCCCATATAAAATTTTTCCCAGGACAAATTTTATCTCGTTTTTTTTCCAAGCGGTACGCAGCTCCAGCGCAAAATTTGACACTTGACACCGCTGTACGAGAAAAGGTAAAAAAAAGTCTCCACTTAATTTTGCGCGGAAAAAGAATGCTCGAAGCATTATTTTTCCGGACAAATTGTGACGTTTTATATATATTTCGCTTTTTATAAACTAAAATCATCTCCCTGTTTCATTCTTTCCATTTATAAGACGTTGTGAGGACGCAAAACTGAAATAAATATAAAATGCGTACAGAAAATGATGACATGGAATGAGAATAGAATTAATTGAACAGCTGTTTTGAATCAGTCAGTGGCGTAGCTAATGAGAAAGGGTACAAAAGGGCCACATTTCAGATACAGAAAATATTTGTTTCAATAAAAAATTTAAATTGATTCCCAAAACGAGTTGGCAATTTTAATTGGATCTTGGGAGCAGTGGAAAAATGTGAACATTTCTGATTTTTACATGGTTTTTTTAATCCATCGACATCAATGGAATTGGACAGTTGATGGCTTGAAAGATGAAGAACAATTTATTTTGACGGAAAAAGTTAATTTGATCCAAATGTCAAAAAAGTGCCCTTATCCACTTTTTCCCGGAGAAGTAAAAAACCTTCAAAAATTTCAGAATTTTTAGTGGTTTTTTAATCCATTGACATCGTGGCAATCCTTCAATATATTTTGACAGGAGACAATCCTTCAATATATTTATTTGGGAGACAAACTACCTATATTTTGACGGAGAAAGTGTATTTTGATCCAAATGTAACCAAATTGCCCTAAAATCGACTTTTCCAGAGAAGTAAAAGCTGAAAATTTCAGATCTTTTAAAGGTATTTTCATCCATCCACATTATATTGTTCACCATGAAGCGTATGCGTTCAATTTTTCTTGCTCTGTAAATGCTTTGAAGGAATATGATTTCTGTACATGAAAAAGTTTCAAATTTATGTTAATTTAAGGAAATTTTATCATTTTTCAAATTTATAACTACGCTACTGTTCTCATTTGACTTTTGTTTTTATCTCTACGCCTTCAGAATTTGTCTCGAGAAAAAAAATGTAGAGATAAAATTTGTCTTTGCTCGATCTGCATACTAGGCTTTAGTTGTAAACTATACAAGTTTGACTCGACTCGTAAGCATTCAGCTTAAAATACTGTTAATTTGAAAGAAGATATTCAGCACACGTTTTATCGTAAATTGAATCCTTTAAAGTTACAATTATCTAGCTGGTCATTTAATATAATTACCTAACATAAAATCAGTTTACATAAAATTATGTAGCATATTTTTTTTATTCATTTGAGAACTAAAACTCTCCTCTTATCAAAAAACTATTCAAGAATCAAGACATTTTTGTAGATGACCAAATTCACTATCAACAGTAGCCATGACATGTTCAGAAAATTAAATTTCAGATTTTGATTTTGCTTTTGATTTTGCTGCGTCAAAAAGTGAGCAAGCTGATCCAATATTTTTTTCCAAAATCCCGTTTATTCAAGATCCCGATCTATTATAATCCCGCTTTTTAAAATCCCGTCTTTTCCCGATAATCCCATTTTTCGAACTCATAGTTTAATCTTAATGATTTAATGTTGGTTATTTTGATCATTTTATATTATTTTTTAAAAGTTTAGTAAATAGCAAAACTAAAGAATAATTCGACTTAAAGACTAAGAGCCGTTTACTGAAACGAAATGTTTATATTTATGTTCACTTTAAACTCTTATGTTTTAGTCTTTTCTCATCGTAAGCAGTAAAGCTCTTATGTTGAATTAAAAACTTCAAGTTTTTTTTCAGAAAAGGGGCCTTGAAAATTTAAGTGTTTTTTTTTTATTTTGGCTGTAGGTATACATTTTGTATGCTCACAAAATTAAATGAAAGACTGTTATAACATATAAAATAAATTATCAGCGATGTTTAAACTCTGTCCAAAAAAAGGTAGGTGTAAGTAACAAATCATTTTTATTTGTTGTCCAAACCTTGACTAAAGTGACATTTAATTTAATTAAATAAAACATGTTACAACTGTTTGATCTTCATATTTAGATAGTGTTGTTGAACTAGATACATATCTTTCTATAAGGATATCTAATAAATAGCACTGTAAATATTATATAAATTATTAAGCTCTAACGGTAACGGTTTAAAGTTTCCCCTCTATCAACACTAACGATAAGCTAAGCAAAAATTAACATATTATGAAGTTGCTACGTATTTGCTCGATACGTTAAAAAATAATATGAAATGCGTTGCATTACAAAACTTCTATATTTATTTCACGAATTTCAAAACTAGTGGTTTTATTTTAAAAAATCGCGCGTTTTCTTAGAATAAAACAACTAGTTTTGATTGCAAAAGCGGGATAATAAGAAACGGGATTATAAAAAACAGGATTATAAGAATCGGGATTATAAAAGCGGGATTGTAAAAAACGGGATTGTAATAAACATGATTATAAAAAGCGGGGTTAAAAAAACCGGATTTTAAAAAACAGGATTATAAAAAGCGGGATATTGTACCCAACCCTTTTTTCCTCAGTAATTTTACAGCAAAGCCGAAAAATTTTGCTGAGGAATCCTGTTCACGAGACTGAGATTGCTGAGGGCTCCTAGATCTCATTGTCCTGAACATGGCTAGTGCTTTAGATAACTTTTTCAATTTAATTTTTAATAATGTGTTGTTCTTAAACAATGCGTAATCGTCATCACAATGACAAGAAAACCATAATTCTACTAGATTTTTTTTCACAGTTTTGCATTAGTAAGATACTTTTTTGACTTGAAATGAAATAAAAAGTAAATTTTTCCAAAAAAATAACTTTTTTGTTTGAAAAATTTTTGAAATTAGTTTTTTTTTGTTAAATAAAAAAACTTTTTGAATTTTGAGACCTCGCGGCCGTTTTTAGTTTAAAAAATCTCAATTTGAAAAAAACGGTCTGAAAAACCAATATTATATGAGGTCACAGTAACTTATAATGATTTTTGTTTGCTTTTGTAACCTGTTGCTGAGAAAATAGCAATAAAATCTGCTAAAATATCATGACATTATAACTTTTTACATTTAATTCCACCTAAAAGTAGATCTTTTTTCTAGATGTTTTCGATTATTTTTTCTAAATGAAATGCTCGAATTGTTTGAAACTTGCTTTCTTAGCACTATACAGCATTTTTAAATTGATGTTCGTTCGGTCAATACAAATGAGAAAAGAAAGCCAAAATAAAACATTATAAGTAATTTTGAGCACATATCGACGCAAATTTAATTGGTTTTCCTGACCACTTTTTCGAATTGTGCTTTTTTTACCTAAAAACGGTCGCGGGGTCTCAAAATTCCATTTTGGAAAATGTCCCAGAACAAAAACTTCGTCTTTCTAAATCCACTTACACATTTTGAATATAAACAAAAAAAATCCGACACCTCTAATATACATACATATGTACATAATGTATGTACCTACATAATGAATATAGGTTGGAATAAGGGAAAAACAGTAAAAATTTAAGATATGTAGCTTGTGTTGAAATGAAATTGTCAGACTTTGACACAAAATCTGTTAACCGTGTTAACTGAATTTAGCATTGTAAGTCGGTAGTCATATTCACCTCAATTTGGCAGACTAATTTTGACATCGTTTTTTTTTTTGCGTTACGGTTTTAAACATACCCAGTATGGATTTCAACAGCTTTATATTTTTTTAAGCATATTATTTTAATCAGGAATTATACATCTCATGTTTGAAAACTTTAAAGAAGCAGGTTGACTAATTGGCGCTTTTCAAAGGCCAATTCATGATAGCGTAAATACATCCACATTTGTAGGCATTAATAATGACCACTTAAAACGAATGAATGTTATAATATGAATAACTCGCTAAAACAAATAAAAGATCAAGGACGGTCTAAGGTGACAGTTGTGGAAATTATTTTATTTTCAAACTGATATTTTGAAAATGGAAACATATAATATGATTACGTAGCCAAAAACCGTTTTTAGTTATCATGTTATTAATTTATTTTCCAAATTTCAACTCCACCTTTCAGAATAAATAATTCATGAAGTTAAAACCAATTTACGTTTGTATAATTAAAAGCTTTATGCTAGACACAATATATTCTTTCTTTGATTAATTTTCCTCATAATTAAGCGTTCTTTTAGAATTGAAAAAACATTCATATTAATATTTCTCGGATTCCACCCAAGTGGACTTAAGCTATTTTTCCACTGGGCTTATCATATTTTGATTGCAATAACAAAAAAAAATATATAGATGGTAATACCGCGAAAAAAACGTGCTCTACTTTTTTGTTTGGTAAACAGTGTGCATGCATTGGAGAGTTCTAATAAAAGTATTTGCTTACGTACATACATGTTCATGTATAAAGGAACAGATACAAATAATGAGCTCTGACGTTCTCTGAAAGAGTTATAAACTCTAGGGTACAAAAGGTTTGTGTTATTTAATTAACTAAAGCTTCTTGTTTTCATTGATAACAAATAAAATGTAGAAAGTATAATAATATTGTTGTTTTCATTGGGAATTGTAATAATTGACGTAGATTTTGAACCTAGAACGAACATTTTTTTTATTTTGTTGTTTAAAGAATAAATCAAGACGTTAGATATGAATAACAACAACTGATAATGATCATTTCAACTGGTACCTACTACATTATAATTCTCGAGTTAGGTTTTATTAGTTTTACACTTACAACAAATTATTCACTTTAAATCCACACGCTCTTCAGCTTCAGCACAACACAAAACTGAGATACTTCTGAAAGAAAGCACGAGTTCCTGCAAACTAAATCAAGTTATTTCTTAGGTTACAGTATATCCGCAGAAGTATGTAGATGGCAGACAAAACTCAGAAATTCATTTGCAATGATCAACACCGAAGATACATGTGGTTGCAGGTTGCAGGCATGCCGGGAATTTAAGATGATAATTTCTTTTATTCATGTGTGTATGTGTATATCAAATGTTGACCTTTTTTTTATTGTTGTATGGGAATTTGGAATCGCATTAAAGAAAATGTCCTTGGAGTAACCTCTGCTGGCTAATTTCTACTTACTGATACCAGAGACCATTGACCTGTTCTTGAAAAGTAATATCGGTGCGTTTTTTTTGTTTTGTATTTTATTTTCAATTATTGTTCTTAGAATAGGCATAATATCTACCTGGTAAGGTAAGGTAGGCATAAGATATTCAAGTCAAAATCGTATACATACAATAATTGCTGATGATATGATGATATTTTCAACCTTTTTTGAATGTTGAGAATTTACTTTGTTTTAAAGTTAACTTAATAAAACAACAATAGAGAGCAATGGCTTTTGTTTAGGAGATGGACTCAATAGTTTTTGTTTAGGTTCACTCCATAGTAAACAGTAGGATGTTAGTTTTATGGTAGGTACCCGTACCATTATTTTAAGAGAAACAAAAATTCAAAAACCATTAAAAAGTTGAAGTTCCATTTTGGTAGAATTAAGGCAGGCACTTATTAAAAAGCTGTTATAATAGGCGGGTTTTGAAGAACTGTATCTTTGTGAAAAGTGGTCATATTGGAATGAAATACAAAGTAGGCTCAAAGCTTTTTATGCCTTTTGTTTTGAGATTTGTTTTGAAATTCTTATTTTAATGGAAAATTTGTTTGTGTCAATCAAATGTATTGGTCAGATCACTTGTCCATTCAGCTTTAATTAACTTTTTTTGTGTACACCATAAGCATGAGATATGTGCATTCTAATGAAAAAAATACTTTTGTCCTTGATGATGATATACAAAATTCAAGGTTAGTTTTGGAAACTTAAATAAGTTTTTTAGAAGGTATTTTTCACTGTTAGTTTAAAAAAAGAACAGAAAAACGAATTTCTAAAGGTATCTGTTAAATCTTTCTCTGGTTTGCAAATTTTGACTCTAGAAGTGATGGTGGTAAGAGTAAATGAATACACCCATAAAATTCCTATAAATTTTCAGAAATCATCATCAAATTCAAAACATAAGTAAGAGTTCTTGTCGAATTTGGTCATAGTTTTACCTCATTTGCATACTTTTTTCTGATTTGACATGAAATAAAAAGTAAGTTTACCAAATTATAATAATAGGCCAGGAAAAAAAATGGGTCCCGAGGTTGAAAAAATTAATTCATGAAATATTAAAATTGGAATCGACGCAGAATTGCAACCTCTATAACATATCAAAAGTCCCCCAAAATCCCCGCATTGGCTTTTTCTGTAGATGCATTTGAAGAGGTGCAGATGGGGAGAACTTGGAGGTCTATCAAGCTAAAATATTTGTTTAGGTACAACCTAACCGTATGATACATGCTTTAAGGGTAGTTTTTAACGCGAAATCTAATGAAATCAAATTCAAAATGATACAACCACCCAAAAAAAAGTTATAAACCTTTTTATGTAATGATGACTTTTCTTTCAGGTACAACAGGTAAAGTATTACCATGAAAAATTTAATATATTTGGCGAGTTTCATGAGTGTAAGTTTTTTCGTGGGTGTTATGGTAAACATTCTACACTTGCCCCTCCCCATTAAAAAAACACCCTTTCACCATGGATAATTTTAGGGACTGACTTGATTCTTAGTTCGTATGACAAATGGAACATTTATTCCAAGTTTCATTAACATACCTCTATTTTCAAAGGGTTTTCGGTAATACTTTACCTGTTGTACCTGAAAAAAAGTCATTATTACATAAAAAGGACTATTACTTTTTTTTTGGGTGGTTGTATCATTTTGAATTTGGTTTCATTAGGTTCAGCGTTAAAAACTACCCTTAAAGGTATCATACGGTTAGGTTGTACCAAAACAAATATTTTAGTTTTATAGACCTCCAAGTTCTCCGCGTCTGCACCTCTTCAAATGCATCTACACAAAAAGCCAATGCGGGGATTTTGGGGGACTTTGAATATGTTATAGAGGTTGCAATTCTGCGTCGATTCCAATTTTAATATTTCATGAATTATTTTTTTCAAGGTTCCCTATACGATTTGTGCTATTTTTCCTGGTCTATAAAGCGTGTGAAATTGTTATGTTTTTTTTTAACATACAAAATAGAGATGGCATCTGGCAGGCGGTTTCCAAACCAAAGGCCATTATTTCCTTATCAAATATTGAATTTTTTAAAATGTTCAAAGTTTGAAAAAAAAAGCTTTTATTATTATAATTATTGTATTTTTTTTATTACTAGCTGACCCGCCCCGGCTTCGCACGGGTAGACAAATCTAATTTCCATTACGTATGCTTATAGGTAGTATAAAATATTTCAATCAATATTTTGGAATACCAGGTATAATTTTTAAATTTTGATTTGTACGTAAATTAATGTAGAACAGTCAAATAATACAAAAAAAAAGTGGGTGGGAGAGTATCATAAAATCTGTAACAGACTGAATTTGCAAATTAATGTTCCACAAATGCTAAAAAATAACAGCCGAAATTTGTATATTCCCTCTCTCAGCACTTCCTCTCACATTGTGAGCCTTTTTTTCTTAATCGATTTATTTAAATAGGTACTTTCTGGTCAGTGAGCAAAACAAAATATTTATCTTATCAATTGTTTTCATTGCCCTCCGTCTGACTCTCTGTAGTTTGTACCTTAGGAGATAGAGAGCAATACAATTTTCAAAATAACTCAGTTAAACACATTTGGAAACTGATTGTTAGAAGCTTAGAGAGTCAAAGAGTCAAATCTATGAACAAAATTACTCAAACATAAATCGATAAGACCCTAATACTAAATGCGTTAAGGATAACTGCTTGAGGGGTTGAAAAAGAATGCAATCTTTTATAAATGCAATCATTTCAATCGTTTTATTGAATTCGATCGAAAGATTTCTTGACTTGACTTTGAGACTTCGACTTCAAATTCTGCATCCACCATTAATTTTACATTCAAAAATTATTGAAACACTTTTTTTCTTTCACTAATTTTCCAGCAATAAATTGAATGCAATTTTTTTTTGAATTCAAGCATCTTTTTGCATTATTTGTTTTCTTTTTAATTTTTTTGCATTCTTTACGTTCATTTGCGTTCTCCTGAATCAAAGATCAATAAATTAATGATTTTAGTACATAAATGTACACGAAACAAAATTTAATTTAAATTAAATAACTGTAAGATAAATAATTCAAAAGTATGCAAAGAATACCTAGAAGAAAATGCAAAACAATGCAAACTATCGCAACGAATGCAAATTAATGCAAGGAATGCAAAAGAGTTCAACAAATACATTCATTCCCAAAAGACTCCAATAATTTGATTGCTGTTAGTTGAATGTGAATTAAAAATGATTGCAAAACATTTCAAATTTAAATGAATGATAAAGTCAAAGTTAAGAACTTAGGTCAATGAGTGCAATCTTGTAATGGAAGTCACAGAAGATTGGTTCTTCTGTTGCATTTGCGCGTGATCATCATGTTTGTTAGCATTTCGATTCCTTACGTTGTCTTCTATTTTATACATTTATTTACCATTTACATTTTACTGTTCTTCATTTTCACCATTCAATTGAACTAATCTTTGTTCATTTCTTCGTGAGATCATTGTATATGAATCTAATAGTATTATCATCAGACGAAATTTTTTCTCGACTCCTTCACAAACCAGATGGCGTATGATCGCTTCTCAGAGAAAGGGAAATTAAAAATTCCCTTACTCAGAGAAAAAAACAACTGAACAAACAGCAAAAGAGCCCATAACAAATGGCAGATAAGAACAAAAAAAACTGGTTCCAAACAACAACAAACGACAGACAAAAACAAGAAAAACTGGTTACTTTTTCGATTTTCTTGTGTTTAGGAATAAGGGAGAGAAATAGGATAGGAACATTGTAGCATGTAGGTATATCTACTTACGCAACGATAAGTTTTTTTTTATAAGTCAATGTAAACAAAACTGAAAGAATGAGCAGAGCATTCACAAAATGACAGAGAGAAAAAAAAACTTGTTTGTGGTTTCGGGTTTGATTGTTTCGGTCTCTCTTGTCTGAACTCTGGTAGTTTGTTTTTAAGTAAGAAAAAGTATAAATGTCTTATGCATTTATTTAGATTAAAATAGAGATAGAGAAACTTATTCGTAGGTAGTTTGAGTTTGGTTTTCTTGTACCAGAAGTTTTTCAATTATGTAATTTGTTTTCAATATTTCAAGCTATTTTGCATGAACTCTAAAAGGAGTTAGGTAGGTATCTGCCTGCCTAATTGGAAGTGATTTCCTTGCCGAAATGTGATGTCAATTAATATGTATGATTTTTAGCTATTGATGTGGGTGGAAAGTTATTTTTCGCTGAAAACATGAACTAAGAATTTATTTCATCTATTGTCGGGGTTTAGAGTAATTTAATTTTTAC
This sequence comes from Dasysyrphus tricinctus, assembly GCA_963921185.1. Taxonomy (NCBI): domain Eukaryota; kingdom Metazoa; phylum Arthropoda; class Insecta; order Diptera; family Syrphidae; genus Dasysyrphus; species Dasysyrphus tricinctus. The sequence goes on along the minus strand of OY992532.1, from coordinate 188,785,455 downwards.
AAATTTAAATTTTCGTTTGGGGGGTCACTTTTTTTACAAGATTGTTACAGTTTTTTTGTAGGTAGTTAGGTAGGTACCTACTCCTCTGGTCTTAAACGATCAAGTTAAAATAAGAGGGAACTCCAAAATATCAATACAAACGTTGCATTATGAAAGTTAAGAAAAAAGAATTAAGAATACCTACATATGCATTTCTATTCCTGTAGACACAAATCTAGGACAAAAAACTAACGAAATTAAAGGAACAATTTTTTTTTTCAATTTTTGTTAGTGTTTTTTGAAGAGCTGTATCCAGGGATGATAATGCTGAGCCCAGAAAGTGAAACAAATTTGCCCAAAAAACGAAGTAGATTTGTAAAATGTGTAGCAGATAATGAAAAAAATATATTTTGGAACAAAAACTAATTTATTTTCATTTTACTTAATATTCAAAACGAAAACTTAACATTGACTTGTTAATTGTTTAAGAATTACTGCTTTTTGAAGAGTAAGGCCGTGTGCCAATTGCGTTAAAATTCTGGTTAAATTTGATCCCAGTTAAATGTTATCCCTTTTTATAGGGGTGAGTAAAATTAAAGGTTTTTGCTGTGTCGATTGGATTAAATGGGATTTTTTTTTTTTAACATTCACTTCCCATTAGTTTTGTTGTTGCATTTTTCTCAGTAATGATAGTTTGCGAACATATCAGTTTGCAAAATTAATGAATCATCTGAAAAAGTATTTTCAATAAATTTTATTGATTCTTTTACATTATCAAGGATTTATCTCAAGTTACTCAAACTTCTTCTTGAGTGCATACTTAAATTTATTATAAGGTCTTTCTCTATATTTTTCCATTTTTCATCTTTCGCGATGGGATTCATGACTTCTTGATAGCAAAATAAAATATTTATCTACATTCATCTCCCTCAGTAGTTTTTTTATTAGGGTTTACAACAACACAAACAAATCCGGATCGCTTAAGATACGCAGCCGAACGCGCCCATAGACATGTCAAAAATTAACCACCGACTAAAAATTTTAACGAGCTCCTGAGCAGGTTAAATTTTGAAGTCTATATTCACCTCGGTAATGTCAAAATTTAGCCATGGGATCAAATTTAACCAGGATTTTAACGCAATTGGCACACGGCCTAAGTTTCACAAATTCAACTTGAATCTCCTCTAAATGAAAAAATTACACAAATTTATATAATTTTATACGTAAATAATATGAAAGTTGTGAATTGTGGTTAATATTTTTTGAGTTAAACGATATCAGTTAAATGAAGTAGAAATAAGTTGCTACGTAGCAGATGCGTACAAATAAATAAATGAAGCAGATCTACTACATATGAAGTAAATACTCATCTCTGGCTGTATCTCTGTCACTAGTGGTCGTATTGAGTTGACACAAAAAGCATTCTACAGCTTTATGTTTTTTGTTTCGAGATAAGTCAATCAAATGTAATGATCAGACACCTTGTTTATTCAGCTTCAATTCCATTTTTTTTTTGTTGTTGTACAATTTATGTTTGCGTGGTTTATCTGACTTTGAATGCAAAAAGATACTTTTAGTTTTGATTACCAATATTTCAGCAAATAATGGCATTATAAAAATTTAAATACAGTTTTGGAAATTTGAGAAAGTGTTTTCCAAGATTTTTTTAAGGTTTTATAGAAATAATTTTTTGTTACCGTTCACCGTCAGTTTAAGAAAAGTACTAAAAACCGACTTTTTGTGGTCTTTTCGTATTTTTTTTTTCTTTGCAAATATTGATTCCACCGCTTGCGTTGGTATGCAAATTTGTAGACTTTTAAAGCACCAATATTCCTGAAAATTTTCGAATTGATTCATCTAACCGTTTTTCTTCACAAAAATTTCAAAGTCTCACAACAAACCAGATAAGAAAACAAAAAAATTGTGTTGTCCAATGCGTAATCGTCATCAAAATGACAAGAAAACCACAATTTCAGTACATTTTTTTTTCATAGTTTTGCATTAGTTAGAAACTTTTTTGATTTGAAATGAAATAAAAAGTACCTACATTTTACAAAAAAAAATTATTTCAAAAAATTTTCAAACAAAAAAAACTTGAATATTTTTTTTTTTTGGAAAAAGTACATTTTAATTTCATTTCAAGTCAAAAACGTATCTAACTAATGTAAAACTGTGAAGAAAATCTACAGAAATTGTGGTTTTCATGTCATTGTGATGACGATTACGCATTGTTTAGGAACAACATAATTTGTTCCTTCATCTGATTTGTAAGACTTTGAAATTTTGGTGAAGGAAAACGGTTCGATGAATCAATTTGAAAATTTTCAGGGATATTGGTGCTTTAAAAGTCTACAAATTTGCATACCAACGCAAGCCATGGAATCAATATTTGCAAAGAAAAAAAAAGATTTGCGAAAATACCACAAAAAGTTGGCTTTTAGTGCTTTTTTTTAAACTAACGGTGAACGGTAAAAAAAAATAATTTCTACAAAACCTTAAAAATATCTTGTAAAACGCTTTCTCAAATTTCCAAAACTGTATTTAAATTTGTATAACGTCATTATTTGCTGAAATATTGGTAATCAAAGCTAAAAGTATCTTTTTTCATTCAAAGTCAGATAAACCATGCAAGCGAAAATTGTACGACAAAAAAAAAGGTAAATTGAAGCCGTATAAACAAGGTATCTGATCATTACATTTGATTGACTCAAAAAAATTTATCCATAGAAATGAGGGCCTTCAAAAAAAAATTTTAAAAAATAATTTGTTTGTCTCGTGTTTTTACTTGCAATAACGTAATGACGGAACTTCAAACAAATTGTTGGGAAACAAATCTCGAAACAATATATAGTTTATAGGCTTCGTAAAGCAATCATATTGATAGTTTTTGCATTCTGTTCATCCTCACAAGATTTTTGAATGAACAAAAATTAGATAAATAAAATAGATAAAAGTACCTATCATCTTAAAATTCTAAGCAGTTTGTCATAGTAAAAACTTTCAGCAGGGGCCCTATTATGAATTACGAAACGAACGGCAGAAAGTACGAAACCCCAAGAAACGATATTCATGGCATACGAATATGGAATCAAGAAAATAAATATTTTATTTTATACATTTTTCACAATTATTATTTATTACTAGCCTTAACCCGCAACTTCATCCGAGAAAAATACAAAAAGTTTGTATAACTGTAACAAATAGCAATTATTCCCTGTGCATATTTTAATTTTATTCAAAATTCTGAAGTAACGGTCGAGAATTATACAATTTATTGTCTCTTAAGCTTCTACCAACACGAGTAAAATTGACTGGCAGAGCATCCAAAGTTGAACTTCATTTTATTTTTGACTATGATTTCAATAATTTTTACTTGCGATATAGGTACTATAGGGCAAGTTTTGGATTCGTGCAAAAAAAAATTTCGAGATAACAATCAAACATGACATTACGATGATAGAGAACACGTAAAAAGTGGGTGGCACAATTCTGTCTGTCTGTCTGTCTGTCTGTCTGTCTGTCTGTATGTACCTGAACCTACAGCCTAAACCACTGAAGCGATTTTCTTCAAATTTTGAACTTAAGGTTTTTTTGTAACTCTCCAGAGGGGAAATTGAAATTTTTTTTTTAGCTCAAAAAATAACGGTACTTGCCATACAACCGTTAAGGAAAAGCTTATTTATCTCAAGAACGGCTCCAACGATTTTGATAAAAAAAAATCAGTGTATTACTGTAGACATGATGTAAATTTCAGTAAGAAAAAAAATCACCAAAAACATTTATTAACGGTACCTGCCATACAACGATTTTTTTTATTTTTGATTTCCTCATTAACCGCTCATCCGATTTCAATGAAATTTTATTCACAAAAACTTTGTTAGAAAATAAATAATACTGCATACCAAAATTTTTGAAAAAATAAATTTTGGATTTTTAAAAAAAGATTCAAAATTTTTTTTTCAAAATTCAATATTTCAAAAACGGGTTGATGAATTATTTTGAAATTTCAGTTTTAAATGTATATTAATATATACTCAAAATTGGCATACCAAATTTTTTTTTGAAAAGTGTTACAAAAATTTTATATATAAAAAATTAATTTTTAAGAAAACGGCTCCAACGATTTTTAATTTTTTTTTTTCATTTATTCATATTTTTTCAAGTAATCAAATGGCATACTTTTTTTTGAGCTCTAAGTTTTTTATCAGGCTGTTTATACAATTAAAAGAACGATTTAAATGCTTTTTATACTTTTTCTATAATTACTTGAATATTTTTTAAAGTTCTTAAGCCCCACACAACTTGAACATAAGAGCAAGTACGTGCGATCCAGTCGTGCATTTTATTTTTTTATACAGAAGATTCCAAAAAAATAAAACAGTATTGTATACCTACCAAAATTGTCAAAACAATTTTTTTTTGATTTAAAAAAAATATTTCGAAAACGACATGATAGATATTTTTGAAACTTGATACTCAAGAGTTTTTTAATACTTTCTAAAATATTTTAAGAAAACATTTTACTTTTATGAAAAAACAACGGTACCTTACATACAAAAGTTAAAAAACGGTTAAAGAAAATATTTTTTCTCGAAAATGACTCCTACGATTTTAATTATAGTTTTTCCGTATGCTAAAACTATCAAAAATTATAAAATTTTATAATCTTAGCAACTAATAGTAGTACCTCTCATACAATGGTTTTTTATATTTTGAATTTTCTCATTATCAGCAGAATGGATTAAGATTAATTTTTGTATGTTTGTGTTTATATACATATTTCAAATAAGTTCAAATAATATTGCACATAAAAATTTTCAAAAAACTAATTGTTGGACTTTTAAAAAAAGTTTCAAATTATTTTTTTGAAAATTTGATATCTAAAAACGAGTTCAAAAATTTTTTTTTTTTTAATTTTATTTGTATATGCACATAAATAAATACTTAAGATTTGCATATCAACATTTTTCCTTTAAAATGTTGTAAGAATTTGATAATTAAAAATTATTTTTTTAAAAACCGCTCCAACGATTTTAAGTTTTTTTTCATACAATCATTATAATATGAGGCTGTGAGTGCAAAGTGGCTTAACCCATTGTTTTTTAATCATATTTTTCGTTTGAATCGATTTTTAATACTATTTTAACTGAGATTCAAGGAGTATACCTACGTCACATTTTCGGAAAGCTTAGATATTTAAGAAATTACAATTTTAACTTTGATGATTTTTGATTTTGATGCATAAATGTAAAAATACGATACAAAAATATCAACAATGCCAAAAAATGGGTACACCACTTTTGCACTCACGGCCTCATATTGCTTTGAATTAAATCTGAGAAACTCGACGCTCCACATCAAAAAACAACATAGAAAGCGATACAAACAAATAAAAAACCTGTTTCCACCGACATACAAGAAAATAAGAACGAATACCTACGCAAATAGACATCAGTTTCTAATTTTCATTCTAATCTATTTTAAAGGCTCCCTACACGTAAAGCATTTTCGGTCCTTTTTCTTGGCAAAGCATGCGTCATCGAGAACAAAAGAATAATTTGTTTCTGTTTAGAAAATATGCGATGTGTATTGAACCTTTATGTAACGATAAAAACTTGTTTTGTTCCTCTTTTTTTCTGTTTCCTCTTCTACTCAATGTCTGTACATACGAATGTATGTATGTACATGCATGTATTACACACCAATTCATTCTTTATTTTTTTTTCGGCAGTTTGTTTTGGTTCTCTTTTTTTTTGTTCCCTTCTCACTCTCGAATATTGGCACTGCTGTGACGTGAGGAGAAAGAAGATAATTGCCTTCTCTCATGAAGTGAGGAAATAATGTATTTTTTGATCTTTCGTCTGCTGTGAGTTGGGTGTGAAGCAATGATGAGGGAATAATACACTTCTTGCTTCAGTCGGCTGTAGCGCTAGTATCTTTTTCCTCAAGTAATACTACTATTAGATTTATATACAATGGTGAGATTCAACCAATATTCTTGGCTTTGGTGGCATACTGGCATTCGAATAATAAATATGGCATTCATTTATTTTTATTTGCACAAATATGGTATTTTATATTTACCTGAAGATAAAATCGTTAATCCTTACAGTCTGAAACATCAATAATTGTATTTTCTGACATAAAAAACAAAGCTAAGTTTTGAATATTATATTCAATTAATATACTTTTTCACACATAAAGATGAATTTTTCTTTTTTATGTTAAAAGTGCCGTGCCACTTATTGAAATTATTTCAAATTACTCTTTAAACCTTGCCAGTCATTTTTTGGGTATAACCTATGAATTTGACCTCTATCCATCGTGTAGTACTTGAGTCTATAGGTCATACACAGACAAACATTCATTTTTATATATATAGATTATTATAAAACGTTTAATGGCGGTGGGATGAAGATTGTGTAATTAATTTTCTCCTAAATTGGATGCTTTCTCTAATGCCATTTAAAAAAAATTATTCAGTTCACTCAGTTCGGAGTTGTAACGGTTAAACGCTCTCGAAAATTTTTATATTTAGGGAGTAAACTAGTTATTTTTAATTTTTCTATTTTTCTGCAATGTGCGCTTGTACTGCTTCCACTCATCGATTCAATTAAAATTAGTGATTCATTTTTAAGACTTAAGGACAAAAGCTTTGTTTTTAATCACCGAACTAATCCTCCTTCTCCAGAAGATTAAAAACAATGGGCTCTGCAATACTATTCCAGCCCCTTAGAAACTTGGACAAAGAGGTTAGTTCTTATTTCTGCATGTATACGCTTGATCAGAGTATACGCTTAACCAGATTATTCTTCTACTACAATATCTCATTAAATTTCAATGGAATTAATCTCAGGAGACTAAGCTGGCTATTTAATAACATCAGTTATATTTGCACTTGAAACCATTCTTTGAATAGTTTTTTTACATATATGAATTGGTTAGTAATTATCTTGCTCAAATATCAATTTTATGTTACATTTTTGTGTGCATTGCCCTATTTTCATCTCCAACTATGAAATTAATATTTACCGTTTTGTTTTAATTTACCCTATTTTTTCTGTTTGACACACGAAAAATATGCATAAAATCGGACAAACGATATGACTAAAATAGCTTAAAAACAACAAAGTTGTTCCCATTTTTTTTTATCGAAGTGTAAAGCTTTATTTAACCATTTCGTATACAAATAATTGCCAAATAACGCCGAAAAATAAAACAAAATACTTTGTAAGTTTTAATTTGCATCAAATTGGGTTGAGTTTCTATACATTTTTAAAATAATAATTCGCAAAAAGTATAAATATTAAAATATTTTTCTAAAAAAAGGCTCAATATAACAGTACATATTTGCAGTTGATTTATACCTACTAAAAATGTCATCACACTACACAAAATTTTTAACAAATAATTCAATAAAATGTTACAAGCTTTTCGAATGTTGATAACAAACAAATGTGTAAATTCTTAATCGGTGAACTTTGCACTAATATCCCCATATGAGGTGATCAAAAAAAAATAAAATTGTAGCCTATGCTCCATGACATCTTAGCTATACTGTCTGGAAAAGACCAATTTTCATTGTTGACATTTGAAAAATTGACTTTTGGTCGGTTTTAAAGATACTATGTGAGACGATAAGCATCAGTACGAAGAAGCATGTTATTTTTAATTGCATATGAACCGGTTCATTATTCTATCGTTTTTATGAATCGGACCCAAATCTACCCAAATATCATCAAACCATAATTCCTCCATGTTTAACATTGGCCCAAATGTATCTGGTAAGAATTCGTTCAATTTGAATTCCTCAGACAACCATACGGTGAACTGGGAAGGATTTAAGAAAGATATCGAGGACAACGTTGAATTGAGGGTATCATTACAAACGCCTCTTGAGCTTGAAGACGCAGTAGATACCTTTGTTGATATAATACAAAAGGCAGCGTGGAATAACACACCTTATCAAAGGGTTACGCCGCGCTATAAAGATATAAAATATCCGCAGGAAATAAAAGACTTAATAAAAGATAAACGAAAAGCACGTAAGAAATGGCAGCGAACCCGTGCTCCTCAACACAAAGCTCATTTAAATCGCTTGTGTAATATGCTAAAAACAGCGATATCAGATTTCAAAAACCGTGAAGTTGAAAATTACCTTGAAAGCTTGTCAGCTGGGAAAGAATCCAACTACTCACTTTGGAAAGCTATAAAAACAACGAAAAAACCAAAGCTTCCAGTACCCCCGATTAAGAAAAGCCAAAACGAATGGGCTAAAAGTGACAAAGAGAAAGCGGCGGTATTCGCCGATTACCTGGAAGAAACATTTAAACCTTCCGATGGGCAAGCACTCAATGAAAATATTAATATGAGTTTTAGCTCAAGTGAAAATTACAGAACCAGAAATGCTACGCTTGCTGAATTGAACAGAGAAATAAAGAAGCTAAAGTCTAATAAAGCTCCGGGGTATGACTTAATAACAGCGGAAATATTAAAAATGCTTCCTAATAAAGGATTAATTAATCTCCTTTATATAATAAATGCCGCTCTAAGGCTAGAATATGTTCCAAGCCAATGGAAAGTTGCGGAAGTCATAATGGTTTTGAAACCTGGCAAACCATCTCACGAAAAGAATTCTTACAGACCGATTTCGCTTCTTCCAATAATATCGAAAGTTTTTGAAAGAATACTACTCCTGCGCCTGCAGCCTATAATAGAAGAGAAACGATTAATACCTGAACATCAGTTCGGATTTAGAAGCAAGCATTCAACAATTGATCAAGTGCATAGAATAACTGACGTAATTGAGAGAGCTCTTGAAGAAAAGAAAATCTGTTCGACGGTCTTTTTGGATGTGTCGCAAGCGTTTGACAAGGTGTGGCACGAAGGCCTCAAATTCAAATTACGACAAGTTCTGCCTGAAGGACTTTATAAAATTCTTAACGAATATCTAGAAAACAGACTTTTTCGTGTAAGACACGGAAATGAATATTCTAATTTCAAAGAAATAGTGGCTGGGGTACCACAAGGTAGTGTTTTAGGTCCAGTTCTGTACCTTCTATTTACACGTGATATACCTCAAACAGAAGACACTTTCGTAGCAACGTTTGCTGATGATACTGCAATACTAGCAGTAGGCAAAACGATTAACGAAGCTACGATTAAATTACAAAATGCTCTTAATAATGTTAATGAGTGGACAAAAACATGGCGAATAGCGCTAAATGAACAAAAGTCAGTCCACGTGGACTTTACGTATAAAAAAATAAATAGATTGCCCGTCTTTCTTAATACCGGTCGTGTACCATTTGCGAATGAAGCAAAATATCTGGGAATGACTCTAGACGCGAAATTAAAATGGAAGCCGCCGAAGTTGATTTTATACAGGCAGGTACTTAAACCTGTCTGGACTTACGGTATACAACTCTGGGGTTGTACCTGCGATACAAATTTAAATAAATTACAAACGTTTGAAAATAAATTGCTTAGGTCATTTGTAAATGCACCATGGTATATAAGAAACGAAGATCTTCACAGGGATCTCGGGATTCCTACGGTTTGAGACGAAATTAAGAGTTTCGCGCGAAAACATAGAAATCGGCTATTAGATCACGCTAATCCAACGATTATTGACATTCTTGACGAGTCGAATTTAGTACGCCGTCTGCAAAGAACAAAACCTTCCGACTTGGTGCGGTGAACACAAAACCGCTTTAAAATCGCGGAATAAGCAGAAACTTTCACCGGAAAGTTACCTGCAACACGTTACTTAACTTCGTTAAAAATAAATTGCTAGATAAGTTTCAACTTAGTTGCAATCGGGAAGTGGAGGTGGTTTTAGTGTAGTAAGAATCTCACACTTCTATGAGCACGCGTTTTCCGGTCCTCATAGAGCCTGATGCAGGTTTTGCGCCTACCCACGGTCAAAAATACGTTTTCGACGATCTCTTACCAGATAATAGATACACAAAGGTAACTTTTTAAGACCATTTATTAATAAAATATTATAAAATACGGTTATAAACCACGGGGTCAATTCTCGATCTGTGAAACTGTGAAGTGATAAATATGATAACGCCTTCACACCAAATGCGATTGCCTATTTCAAGGCAATCATTACATACAATGAAGTGCCTAAAAAAAGCCCGCAGATGACTATTAGACCGAGATCCCACAGCAGGTTTTGGGTGTGAGTGATAGCAAAAAAAGAAGTATATTTACTTACTTACTTATTCGGCTCCCGATCCATGAAGGGTCTCTGCCTGAGATATTGCGGTCTTCCATCGGTTGCGGTCCCTCGCACGCTCCCTCCAGTCGTCGAGACCAAGCGCTCTTGCGTCTGTGACCGCCTGGTCCCTATAGCGGAGGTTCGGTCTTCCTGGTCGTCTCGAACCTGGGGGCTGGGATTCGAAGATTTTCTTGGCTGGAGCGTTGTTGTCCATTCGCTCGATGTGGCCGAGCCAGTGTAGTCGACGTGTTTTGGCTGTTTGGACTACATCCACATCTAGGTACAGCTCGTACAGTTCACGATTGAATCTTCTCCTTCAACCGCTTTCTTCACATATAGGACCAAATATCCGCCGAAGAATTTTTCTCTGGAAAGTGCCCAGTATCAATTCCCCTTTTTTACTTATCGTCCAGCTCGAAAATGATCTCAGATTCCGTGATATGGGATCCGCGGAGCTTTTCTAGGGAGGGATGAAAACCAATTTCGGCTAACACGATTATCCTCGAAGTTGTATTCATATTTTTTTTTTCGATGCACTGTTTCCGCAAAGGCCCCAGTTGTGGACTGCAAGACTTTGATTTTGTCAATAGCCTTTAATGAAGCTTTCGACGCCTATATTCTTTTTTTTCTATCATTCACACCCAAAATCTGCTGTGGGCTCTTAGTCTATCCGTGTGTAAGTCTAAAATTTTAATTTAAAAAATATGATTCGATTTCTTCCTATTTTCAATTTTGCATACACCACACAATATATAAAAATATTTTAAATTCTAAACTACTTTCTTTGTATTAACTATTGTGTCAACAAACTATCCTATTTTGTTTTTTGTTTTTAGTTTTTTGGAATATATTTTCGTAATCTCTCAAATATAATCTTTATGCGATAATTGGAAACACCATTATATTGAAATTACAAGTTTTAATTCAACAATGTCTTTATTTAAAACAAACACTTTTTTATTTAAAAAACAAACAAAATTTTAACTTATTTTAAAAACAATTTATTGTGAATTGAGCTTCATTGAATGCATTTCGGCTAGTCTATTAGCCATCATCAGCAACACGACTGTTGCTTTCTTTTATTAATTTTGACATTTATGTTTGTTCAATTTAATTTTGTAACAGCTTTCCCCTCAGTCGTGTTGCTGATGATGGCTAGTAGACTAGCCGAAATGCATTCAATGAAGCTCAATTCACAATAAATTGTTTTTAAAATAAATTAAATTTTTTTTGTTTTTTAAATAAAAAAGTGTTTGTTTTAAATAAAGACATTGTTGAATTAAAACTTGTAATTTCAATATAATGGTGTTTCCAATTATCGCATAAAGATTAAACTATCATATAACAAAAGTCCAGCTTTGGCTGTAATCTCCAAATTTGTTTTAAAAGTTTGGGAAGTTGCCGTAGCCTAATCAACCATTATTGCTACAACTGATGGGCGAAACCCATACATAAAAAAAAACAAGTCCAAAATATTGCAAAGCCTAGGAGAATTATTGATAAATAATAAAAGCTGTGTTCCTTGCCGAGTTTCACAGTTTCAGACCACCAGATTTAGTGCGAACCCGTTCCACAACTGAAATTGTACTGGTCCGCACTAAATCTGGCGGTCTGAAACTTTTTGCGACTAACTAAGGAACAGGGGTACTGTAAAAAAAAGTAATAATTTTCGCTCAATATGATCTTCATGCTTTCCCTAAAGCCTGACGAAAAACGTCATTCACATTTAACCAAACACATTTGTATTTATCGAATGAGTTCGTAGGTTGTTAGATGCTATTTATCATTCGTCTTCTTCGTCAGACGCAAGAGTTTATGATTTAAAATAAGAAGGCTCGCCTATCTAAATTTAATGCTTTTTTTTAGCGTGAAGCATAATGCCGGATTTACACGAATGGAAAGCTGCCAGTATAATGACAAAAAGAATGAAATTGTCAATTCTTTTGTTGTTGCTTTTGTCATTATACTGGCAGTTTTCCAATCGTGTAAATCCGTCATAAGGATCGAAATATAAGTAGAATAAAGAAATAGGTATAGTGGGTAAAAGCTATTTTTTTGCGCTGCTGTTGTTGTGACGTTAGAGAAAAGTTTTTTGATTATAAATTATTTGTATTAAGTTTTCATTTTAATTGAAGTTTACTTTGCTTAATGGCCATTAAGACTGAAAGTTTAAATTGCATTCAAACTTTGTTTTAAGAATATAAATAGCTTTAAGATTTTGTTTCGTTAGCAAAGGCGAACGGTCAAAAATTAATTAATGGGTCTACCTACGCACAGTACACATATTAAAGGTAATATCTTCCGAGTGTTCATTTTCGTTCAAGTTCGCGCATGTGTCAAAATCTCAGAGACCCCTGTCAGTTTATTGTTTGTGTACTGTGGCATGTTCAACACTTTCCAAATTTTACATTTAGATTTTCAGCTTTCTCAATTTTCCAAGCCTCTGATTGGCCAGAATTCAGAAATCTGAAGATTCAGTTCTGAAATTGAGGCATTGAATGTACCCATTGTCAATTTGACAAGGTCTCTGAGAATTAATTTGTTTTTTTTGTTCAGTATCTGACAACCGATTTTTGACAACATGCGCAATATATTACCTTTAATATGTGTACTGTGTACCTACGTACCCATCCGCAATGTGTCGTTGAAAAGGTTATTGAATGTACTTTATTTTGTTAAATGGTCGTTAAAGTGTAGGAATGGGGATCAAGTTATTTTTCAAAAACGCAGAATAGAACAATAATGCAATGATATGATAAACAATAAATTTCATAATTATGGAACATCTATCTAGATACCATAGGTTCTGGAAGAACTATTACTTATTTTTAAAATACATACGCTCAAATATAGTGAAAAAACGGTTTTAATGCCACTATCAGTTTAAGTTTCGCAAAATCTTCAACTACTGTTGGAGAAATTTTATGGTCGCATTCGAATTTTCAAGTCCTGGAGCTTCTCTTTTCCAATGCAGAAAATTGAACAAAGGAAAGGACCCAAAGGCGGTACCTATTTAGACCAGGAAAAATAGCACAAATCGTATAGGGAACCTTGAAAAAAATTAATTCATGAAATTTTAAAATTGGGATCGACGCAGAACTGCAATCTCTATAACATATCCAAAGTCCCCCAAAATCCCCGCATTGGCTTTTTGTTTAGATGCATTTGAAGAGGTGCAGATGGGGAGAACTTGAAGGTCTATCAAACTAAAATATTTGTTTTGGTACAACCTAACCATATGATACATGCTTTAAGGGTAGTTTTTAATGCTGAATCTAATGAAATCAAATTCAAAATCATACGACCACCCAAAAAAACGTTATAGATCTTTATATGTAATGATGACTTTTTTTTCAGGTACAACAGGTTAACTATTACCGAAAACCCTTTCAAAATAAAGGTATGTTAATGAAACTTGGAGTGAGTGTTCCATTTGTCATACGAACCAAGAATCAAGACAGTCCAAAGAAATATCCATGCTAAAAGGGTGTTTTTTAAGGGGGAGGGGTAAGTGTAGAATGTTTACCATAACACCCACCAAAAAACTCTTACGCTCATGAAACTCGCCAAAAATATTAAATTTGTCATGGAAACCAAGAATCAATATTGTCCACATAAATATATTTATTCTGGGGGTTTTTTATTAAAGATAGGGAAAATCTGGGAAGAATTTGGAAGATTTGAGCCAAAATTCCGATTTGGTGTAATTGAGGTATATACACAAAGTGTGGTATATGATTTAAGGGTAATTTTTAACGCTGAATCTAATAAAAGCAAAACTAAAATGATACAAGCACCCTTAACAAAGTTATGGTCCTTTTCAAGCAAAAATCAATTTTTGAAGGCGTATTTTCCGTAGAACAGGTCAAAATGTAACCGTCACAAAAACACTATTAGACCAAAGATATTTGTATGTACTACCTATTTTGATTCTTGGTTGCCATGACAAATTTAATATTTTTTGCGAGTTTCATGAGTGTAAGAGATTTTTCGTGGGTGTTATGGTAAACATTCTACACTTAAAAAAACACCCTTTCACCATGGATATTTTTGGGGACTGTCTTGATTCTTGGTTCGTATGACAAATGGAACACTCACTCCAAGTTTCATTAACATACCTTTATTTTCAAAGGGTTTTCGGTAATAGTTTACCTGCTGTACCTGAAAAAAATGTCATCATTACATAAAAAAGTCTATAACTTTTTTTTGGGGGGGGGGGGGGGGGTCGTATGGTTTTGAATTTGATTTCATTAGATTCAGCATTAAAAACTACCCATAAATCATGTATCATATGGTTAGGTTGTACCAAAACAAATATTTTAGTTTGATAGACCTTCAAGTTCTCCCCGTCTGCACCTCTTCAAATGCATCTAAACAAAAAGCCAATGCGGGGATTTTGGGGGACTTTGGATATGTTATAGAGGTTGCAATTCTGCGTCAATTCCAATTTTAATATTTCATGAATTAATTTTTTCAACCTTTGAACCTATTTTTCCTGGCCTAATTACAATATTGGCTTGAAATAACTACTTATCACGTCTATCTTGTTACAGAAAATAGAACTCATGTAATGATAAACTGCTTTCAAACAACGAAGGAGCATAACCCTAAGGTCTTAATTATCCATTATTGCAATTAGCCTTTTTTACTTTTCAAAGATTTAATAGATACAAAATGATCTTTATTATGCATTTAATTAACCATCTAATTGTTGGGGTATTTTAATGTTTTTACAAAAACAAATGTTTACCTTCCTTTTAAAACCATCCAATTCCTTTTAATTATTTAAAGTTTAAAACTACACTTTTTATACATACATATATATGTATGTATGTACATTTGTTATAACCATAAAATATTATCGACTTTCTTTCTAATTTATTTAATTAAAGAGGATATATTAAAATTAATCGGCACCGCATTCATGCGTACGCGAACGTAATTTCATTTTTATCTGTGTTCTGCGAGCTGCGACTGCAGAAGTGCAGATGCAGATGCAGAAACGCTTTTACCGTAATTTTTGAAAACGTTCAGAGTTGAATCAAATGATCAGGTACAACACTTGCGTTAAAAAATATTTGTACACCAAAAAAACTTGAATAGGGGTTCGCTTCCCAGCAATATTTTTTTTTATTTTAAAGCCAAGTTTTGTGTTGTGCATATGAGCTACGAAAAATAAATTGCGAATGGTCGTGAATTTTGACATTTCTTTCACAATAGTAATTTGTTTGGTCGCTGACAGACCTGGGGGGCTATTCCGGTTCGATGATAAACGTGATAAAAAGTTTTTTCAGTGATAAATCTCAATTTCCGATTCTGGTTCTGTGTAAACGTGAAAACGTCTGTCAAACTTTTATCATATGAAAAGATATTTATCATCGAGAAATTTTGCCTGATAAAGCCTAATGATAAATTGAAAAGATGAAAAAACCAAAAACATGGACTAAATTTAAACAATGCACTTCTTTATTGATTTTCTTTGTTGTAAATAATTTGGATTTAGATCACAACACGTAAGCGTAAGTATTTTTGAATTATTGTGGATGAACACACAATATAAAAGTTTTTATTGATTGACTCATTCACTGAAAGCGAGCAAATAAAAACCATGATCTTCTTATCTTATTTGGCAGATGGATTGTTCATTGGGAGCACGAGTGTTAAAGCTGTCCCACATATTAATTTCTTCGCAATATTTCTATGTTTTCTTAAATAAGAAAAAAGAATTATTGCAAAAAGATAGTGTTTCTTAATATACTTTCACCAACCAGTATCTGGCTCTTCTTTTTTTCAAAGTAGGTAGTAAGAAACGCGGACAAAACATAGATACGACATTTCAAAACTTCTTAAATGAACTGATTTCAAAATAATTATTTAATAAATTGACTTAATTTATTCAATTTTAATGAAAATAATCTTAACAAACCACCAAATCAATCGTACATATCGAAAAAACTTCTGTGAAATAATTTAAGTTTTCATTCAGCACACATTCAGCACAAAATCAGCTGATTTTTTCACTGGTATAACGAGAATCAACATTTTGGGAAAAATGATATGATAAAATGAAAAAGTGCTATGAAAACTTTCGTGATAAAAAACTTATCATTTCATTTTATCATAGAACCGGAATAGGGGCCCTGTTCACAGAAAATATCTTGTTGGTCACTTAAATTTAAATAAAATTTTCCAATTTAAACTAGCTTTAGGCCGTGTTTTCTTTTTAGAATTAGATAGTATCGTTTTTTCACTTTGTCGAAAAGTAAAAACAAGAATTTGTTGATTTGCAGGTCGCAGCTCACTTGAAACGCATTTAAAATTTCACTCCCAAAAATTTAGCCAAGCTAAAATTTAACTAAAAATTAAAAAAAAAAAAAATTAGTTTTCGTTTCTGTATAGTTCTTATCTGTAGTGAAATAATTGTTCCGCACATTAATTTACGTTGTGAAAATGAAAATGTAAAACGATAAATATTTATGGATAAACAATTTATGAATTTCAAAGGGAAAAAATCCATTTCATTTGAAATATTGACACAAAATGGTTGAGTAAACTTTTTTTCAGAGAAAAGTAGTTGTTTTCTGTGATATTAGCCTCACTTTATTAAAGCTCTCCCAAACCAACGCGAATTCGTAGCGAATCATTCGCAAAGACGATTTTTTGTTGTTGTGTGGCATTGTGTATCTTTCATATTTTGTATTATTGTGAATGATTTCGCGTCGTCGGCGAATGTTTCGCGTTGGTTTGGGAGAGCCTTTATCCTCATGATCTGATCCGGATCAGATCATGATAAATAAAACAGACAGGATCTTAGTTATATAAGTACCCGTCTCTGTTTGCCTTATGTTTGTTTATTTTTCAAGTGTCTGATGCCTCTTTTCTTTGTAGTACTGAGACACATTCACAATAGTAAAAAACTTCCAAGCCAGCTAGAGTGGAAACTATTTTTCGGATAATTGAAATAGATCCAGATAAAAAGCAGGATCCCATGTTGTTTTTGTATAATTATGTGTTAGAAATTGATCCGCATCAGATCATGTTGACAGTAAAAATGTAGCTATTATTTGTGTAGTGTGATCCAACCTTAATCTAAAGCAAACATATAAACAGAGAATATCAAATAAAGAAGCCAATCCTTCGTACGTTTCACCCCTCAAAACCCATTAGTTTACATTGTTGTATTTTTAATTTAATTTTGTGTCGAAGAATAGATGTGAATTGCAACAACAAAAAGACCTGTGCTGAATGACTAGTTGATTCTATGTGTGCGTTTTGCACTGCTTTTCACTAATTCTTTGCAAATCTAATCATCACAGCTGTTCGCTTTGGCTTGTAGGCAAATCAAATTGACAACGCGATTGGCTTCTTTATTTGATATTCCTCGCGTTCCGATGTTTATTCGCTATGTTATCTAGTTATCCCAAAAATTTTGAGATAACTTTAGTTGTTGTGTCATCGGTCGTCAGCTGTTTTTTAACAATGGATTACAACAACACAAAGCTATCCGGATAACTGTGAACTAACATCATCGGAACGTGCCCATTCTCTGCATATAAACGGGATTAGTGACCCAAAACTCGCCAAACAAACATGTCAGAAAAAACAAATTAAAGTGTTCATTTTTTTTGAACAGAACTTTGAATATAATTTTCCTTTATTATTTAATAATTGGTTTTGAAGAATTTGTCTGGCATTGATACGGTGAGGTTTGGTTAACATCGCCCCATTTCTTTTTTTATTTATATGCAACCAATGCTTGAATGCTATCATTTTGACGAAAGAACAAAAATAAAATAACAACTCGACGAATGTAGCAAAATTTGTGACACATATTTGACAGTTACATTGGTCATCTCTGTCTTTGAGAGAAAGCAATTTAATTATAGTGAAGTCAGAAAGAGATAGTTAGAAAATACTAAATTTGTGCAAATTTGACCAAAAAAATATTTAACAAATAATTTCTTCATTGTTCCCGTTTTATTTTACGCAAAAAAGTAGGTATATTCTCGATTAATTATAAAAAAAATATTCTTAACACTTTTATTCATTAAAATTAAAATAAATCCGATTTAGTTTACTGCCACCACGAAAGAATTAACCAATTTGACGTTTCGCGCAACAATGAGACATATTTATGCATAAATAAATGAATACTGTTTCCTTGTGGTCCCGTTCCCGTCTCTTCATTAATTAACAAAAAAAAAATATTTTTTAAATTCACGTTTTATTGTTTTAAGAGAAAATAAACATTTCGTACAATTTTCTAATCAAATAATATCATTACACCACAGGAATCATCTACAAAAACTAATCAGAATGGCTGATATGGCAGTATCCCGCATCAAAAGGGAGTTCAAAGAAGTTATGCGAAGCGATGAGGTAAGTTTTTTTAAATTTTCTATTCCACTTTCATTTAAATCAACAAAAATAACATGCTTCTCATAAAATATTCCGAGATTTGCACACAATTCACGAAATGCGGCTTAATCATTTTAACCTTAAAGTTGCATTTCTAGATTTTCAGACAACTAGAAACAGCGCTACAATAGAATTTACGTAAACATTAAACAAATAAGAAATTATAAAAAAAACCCTTAGATTCGAAACTACTTACCCGAATTAGTGCGATCTCCAGAACCAATATCCGCGGTCACTATGTCACTCGACTTGCAATTCATTGCCACAACAGTATTATAGAAACACCTACCAATTTGTCAACAGTAGTAGTTGATCTTGAGTTTTTTTGTAAACTACAACTTTGTTTTTGCTAAAATTCTTTTGATGAAAATTGTGGCAATTCTAAATTTAGAATAAATCAATATGTGAGTAAAATAATGCTCATATTTTGTATATAACTGACAGACGTTTCTTTCTTCTGCTTCTACTGCCGCTGATGTTGCTTTTATTTTTATAGCAAATCTAATTACACTCTGACCTGCCACTGGCAAAGTTTTGTCGATAAGAAATTTAAAACATTTGGGTACACACCTATTCGATTTTTTTGTAGTGTTTTTTTTTTTTTTAGTTGTAAACAAAGCAGTATTTAGCATTTAAGCATCATTCACCGGCAAAAATTTAAATTAATTTTTTTGTTTCATTGTAGATTGTTCAGTGTTCAATTAAAATTGAGTTAATTCACGACGATTGGACACAGCTAAAAGGAGAAATCGCTGGACCGCCAGATACACCCTACGAGGGTGGGAAATTTATTCTTGAGATTAAAGTGCCCGAGACTTATCCATTTAATCCGCCCAAGGTAATAGTTAAAACTTGCCATACAGAGGTATTTATGCTGTTTATGTAATTAAGATTGTATTCGCGTGTAGGAGTATTATCAACAAAATTTTATAAGCTGGGCCATTAAGAACCCGGGTCTTCTATCGGCCGATAGTTTGGTCGGGTTGGGTTGCTACTGCGCACGCTGATTCGATTAAATAGTCGGCTTGGTGGTAAGTGCTTTAATTTAAAGGGAATCGTTATAGTGTGCGCACATGCATACATTTTCATACTAATTATTAGCCCGACAAAGCTTTTAGCCGATTGAAAATTTTAATTGTGCGGGAGCTCTAAGGGTATTTGAAATATTTCTTCTACAATTTCTGGGTGTCCGCTAAATTGAAAAGTCAGGGAACACAATTTTGGTGAGGGAAAGTCAGGGAATTCGTGGAGCGGTCAGGGACTTTTGTCTGTAGGTATTAAGTTTTTAAAACTCGCTCCACTTTTTACTGATCGAACATTTCGTTTACATGACATCTCTGTTTAAAATTATTGTGATTTATTAAAAAAAACTATTAAATTCAATTATCCCAAAAAGTTATGATTTAAGAGCATTTTATTTAGTCATTACAATGAATAGTACATAGGTAAAGTCGTCACTTTTGTTAAACTAAACAATTCGGTAATGGTAATGTACCTAAACCTTAAATTACAGAATTTTGGAAAATGCAAGTTCAGTTTTTGTTGGTTTAAGGTTTAATGAACTCCATTTAAATATGTAAATTTTGGCTCTGGAATCTTGGCACCTCATATATGGAATATTCATAAAAAATTTTGTTATTTTGTCGTCATTTTTGGGATATTCGCTAAAAATGTTTGCCATCCGTAAGATCACTTTTTAAAGTTTTTTTTTCAAGTTCACAGTAAAATTCACAAAAAATAATCAATGGCTGAATAATTACTGACACCCCTTTCTAATATGTAGGTTCTATCAATTTGTCAACTTGATAGTTAATACATCGATGTTTAAAAATGCAACTGTAGAAGTTTTGATTATTGGGAATGATAGAGATCGTTGCGAAACACAAGAAAATTAAAAGAATAGTTGTATAGTTTTTTAATAAATTGAGTTTAAAACACACAATTTTCAAGGTTTATCAACTAGACTAGATAATTGATATTCTTAAAAGGGGTGTTAATCTAGCTGACCTTTTATGGCGTTTAAGTGGCCTTTCAGATGGTATACTTTTTGGCGACTATCCCACAAATGAGATGCCAAAAATCGTTTTTGACCAAGAAAACATTTGACCAAATACTGTTGTAAAAGTCTATGTACTAGAGTACCTCATACACGAAAAGATTAGTCCTCAGAAAACGAATTTTAAGGTTTTCGTTTCTTTCTTTGAATTTTTATGTTCGTTGCTTGAAAAAATCTGTTTTTTTAATTAAAGTATAAAAAAAATCAGAAAGAAGAATGGAAAACAAAAACAAACACCCACCACTATTCGACCCAAGAGGAGGACTTTATATGTATCCAACAGAAACAACTACTAAAATGAACAAATGCACGACTCTGGCATACTCAGTTAACGCATTGCCATATTCTTAAAAAGGACCACCCTCCAATCTGCCACCTCTGCCAATCCAGTCATATCTTAACACATAAGCATCTTATCTTCAAATCTTCTAAAGTAGATGATTTTTATAAATCACTTTTTAACAAAAAATTAATTGACCTTTTATCAACATACAAAATGTATCTAAAATCTTAACAATACTGAAAATTGAAACTTTTATCTAACCTATGTATATATGTATCTACTTAAGTATAGGTAGGGCTGTCGAAGATTTGCGTTTTTCCAATTAGCTAACCCACGAATCTCCGACAGCCCCCTACATAATATGTACTTATATTTTCATCATCGTGTCCTGTAACTCTGGCTGGGGCATAGTGCGTCAACAAAACGTCTTCATCCTTCACGGTCTGCTGCAAGGTACTTTAGCTGTGACCACGTCTTTCTCTGGGATTCTGCTTCCGCTAAGACAGTTGATTTGCATGTTGTTCTTGGTCTTCCAACCCGCCGTGCACCCTGAGGATTCCATTCAAAGGACTGCTTTGCAATTTCATCGTTTGGTTTCCTCAGTGTGTGACCAATCCAACCCCATTTACGCTTTCTTATGTCGACGTCCAGCCGCTCTTGACTTGTCCAGCCAGCGAATCTTTAGGATGTGGCGAAGACAGCGATTCACAAAAGCCTGCAATTTCTTCGAAATGATAGACGTGACTTTCCAGGTTTCACAAGCATATAACAGCACGGATTTGACATTGGATTCGAAGAATCTCAACTTAGTGCGTAAGGAGATTTGACTTGTTTCCAGATTGGGGACAGAGTACCGAAGGCAGCACGAGCTTTATTTATTCTACTTTTAACGTCCAGATCCGTACCACCGTTTGCAGAAACAATACTGCTAAGGTAGTTAAACTGTTCCACTACTTCAACTGGCGTCTCCTGTAAAATAATACGCTGCTGTGTGGAGCGGCCTGTGAAAATTTTTGTATTTGCTGTTTATTCCACTGATGTTATTTGCCAGTAGACATATGTCATCGGCATATTCTAAATGACTGAGCCTTATAAACGGTCTCCATTGAATGCATTTCACTGAGCTGTACCAACACTGGCCGTCAATACGTCGTCCATCGTTAGCAGGAAGAGAATTGGCGATAGAACATCCCCTTGTCTCACACCCTGTTGCACTACGAAGGAGTCGGATAGCTGCCCATTGTGCAAAACAAAACACCTTGCGTTGTTGTAAGACTCTTTAATAATGGCAACAATTTTTGGTGGAATTCCTCTACCAAGCAACGATCTCCATATATATTCTCGGTTAACTCGATCAAAGGCCTTCTCAAAATCCACGAACATGAGGTAAAGCGGTGATTGAAATTCCATCGACTGCTCGAGGACGATACGCAGGGTGTTGATGTGGTCGACACATGATCCACCACTGCGGAAGTCAGCTTGATGCCTCTTGAGTGTAGACTCGATTCTATCCTGTATTCGCTCGAGAATGATGGTTGCCATTAGTTTTGGGAAAACGGACAAAACGGTGATACCACACCAATTGTTGCAATTCTTTAGGTCACCTTTCTTCACTTAACAATCACACCATCCTTCCAGTCCCTGGGATAGCTCTCGTATTCCCAAATGCTTTGTATCAGTGGATGTAAAATACTAGCCGCTGTTACGGGATCGGCTTTCAGGAATTCAGCTGGTATTCCGTCCAGTCCAGCTGCCCTGTTGTTTTTGAGGAGATTTATTGATGTCTGGATTTCCGATTCTGACGGGGGTTCGATGTCAATACCCCTATAGGACCTGCGCATATCGTTTATTTGGGGCACTTCAGCACTCTGCTCAACTGAATCCTCATTTAGCAGGGCACAAAAATGGTCCTTCTATCTACGAAGCTGATCCTCAATTGATACCAAAAGTGTGCCATCCACATCCATTACAGGATGACTGGTGTTGCTTTTTTTCCCGATAACATCTTCTGGCAGCAACTTCCGCATTATCTGCGAGTCCATCTAAACTCACCCTCTTGTCACGTCTCACACAGCGATAGACCATCTTATGTGCAACGCGGTACTCTCTTTGCACGTCAGCCTTTCGTTGAACATTGCTTCGGCATTTATTTGGATTTTCAAAGATTTGCCAAGTTCGATCTTATCCCAGGTGTCTTGGGATATCCAAGAGTCTCTACGTCTCATTCGCTTGGGTACAGTTTCGGATCCAGCCTCCATAAAAACACTTTCTATTTCACCCCACATCTCATCAATTGTTGAATGCTGGATTCCGCTTAATGACGAGGCTCTGTCGTTAAGGGTGGTGACATAGTTTCGACATATGTTGGGGTCATTTAAAGCATTAGTAATGAATTTTGAGCTTCTTGCTGCATCCTGCGCTGGTTTTTGTACGGCAGCGGTTCGTAGTTTGAGACTCATCAGAACCAAATGGTGGTCGCTTCGCACATTGGCATTTCTTATACTCCGGACATCACACATAGACTTCCTCCATCGCTGCTAAATCATGATACGATCAATTTGGTTTTCGGTTTGACCATCCGGATGCACCCAGGTAATTTTGTTGCACGTCTTATGCTTAAATACAGTTCCACCTATCACAAGACGATTCGCGTTACAAAAGTCGACAAGCAAGTCACCATTTTCATTACTATATTTTACTATTTTTTATTGTGTGCGTTTTTTTGTAAATTCTATCCGCAAGTCCTGGTAACTAGGGCTTGTAAAATGTTGTATTATAGTGTTAATTCATTTATATTGTTATAAATTAAAATAATAATATATTTTTATTTTATTAAATAACTTTTTTTATAATGCTTGTTCTCTACTTTTAGGTTCGATTTATAACAAAAATCTGGCACCCCAACATATCTTCAGTGACCGGAGCTATATGTCTGGATATATTGAAAGACAACTGGTAAGAATTATAATTACATACTAGTTTTAACAATATCGGGCTCTATTACATTTCCGAATCGAACCAAAAAGCTGGCGAAAACTCGTCAGATAGCGACTAGGCGGCGAACAAAATCACGAGTTCCTCAGGATGAAACATTATTTTTTCAATCAAAAATAATTAACAAAAAAGGATATTCACAACATAAAACCATTAAATAATTAAGTTTTAAAATTAAAACGCCAGGCAAATTTGGTGGGTTCACTGGTCAAGTTGTCATACATATTAAATTTGTGATTAAGTAAGTATTTAAGAGAAAACTTGCTAAGTAAATCCACCAAATTTTAATCAGTAATCAATAAATACCAAATTTCTGCCTGGAATTGTTTCGATATTACTCTACTTAAGATATTTGATATTAAAACTTCATAAACTTAAAACTTGGCATATATTTTAGATCTCATTACTTTTTTTGGCTGACTTTTTACGCACAGGTTTCTTGTACGTATAAGAACTTGGCTCTATTTTTAACATTTGTGTTTTTGTTTTGATTTCACTCCTTTTTGCAAAGATTTATTTTGCCAGGTGAAAATCAAGCCCTACCGCTCCACAAAGCTTCATAATTCTACGACAGCTGAAAGTGCCCCATATAAATAATAGCAATTGCGATAAAGTGGGTGGATGGCACGCCCCCTGAATAGAAAATTCCAAATTTTCTATTTTTTTCTTTCTAAGTACTTCAAGCCCTACCGACCTACCAATTTTCATCGTTCTGCAACAATCGAAGGTTCTCCATATAATTTATAAGAATTTTTAAGAATGTGGGTGGATACCACGCCCCCTGAACTGAAACTTCCAATTTGTCGATTTGTTTCTTTCTAAGTACTTCAAGCCCTACCGACCTACCAATTTTCATCGTTCTACAACAATCGAAAGTGCTCCATATAATTTATAAGAATTTTTAAGAATGTGGGTGGATGCCAAGCCCCCTGAATGGAAAATTCCAATTTTTAATTTTTTTTCTTTCTAAGTACTTCAAACCGACTGAAAGTGCTCCATATAAATAATAGCAATTTTGATAAAGTGGGTGAATGGCACGCCCCCTGAATAGAAAATTCCAAATTTTCGATTTTTTTCTTTCTAAGTACTTCAAGCCCTACTGACCTACCAATTTTCATCGTTCTACAACAATCGGAAGTGGTCCATATAATTTATAAGAATATTTAAGAAAGTGGGTGGATGCCACGCCCCCTGAAAAGAAAATTGCAGATTTTCGATTTTTTCCTTTGTACGCAGCACAAGGCCTACCGTTGTACGAAATTTCAAGTTTCTACGATGCACACTGGGACCTCTTGTATGGAGAGCGTGCTCAAAATGCAAAATTGAATCTAACGGTTTCGTATAAAATTGTAATGCGGATTCAAAGTTCACATGATTGTTCATCAATATGTCAAGTTTTGAAGTTTTGGGAGACAGAATTGTAGTAGAAAATAAGCGATAAAAGTAACAATTCATGTAAATTCAAGAATCCATTGCGCAGTTGTTGGTCATTTGAAAATTCGAAAAAAAATAAATTTGTAGTGAATACAAAAATATAAAAAATATATTGACATCAAATGAAGCTCATTAAAAATAAAAAAAATTTTTTGATAAAATTAAATCAACATATTTCACTTGTACTTTAAGAAAATTGAAAATTTGCGTAGAAAATGTTCAACATTTTTTTTCTTTATTTTGCGCACGATGCTTTTAAAACTGAATACGTGGTCTAGTAGTATCAATATTCCTCTATATCAGTGTTTTTCAAACTGTGGGTCGCGACCCCCTAGGGGGTCGCCAAGAATAATTAGGGGGGTCGCGGTCGCAAGCCATTAGGTACAAGGTACTAAAAAAGGTTTTCTTTTATTCTTTTTTTCCTATTGAAGGAAAATAACGTGAGTTCACGTATAGGTATGAAGTGGTTAAAGCCTCTTTTTCCAGCTCTAGATATTTTCCTCTTCTCTTTGTCCAGAAATTATCAATGGTTTTTACATTGAATTCAGAGCTTACATCATTCCATCTGAAAAATCGGCCAGATGGAATGATATATTCAAAAAAAGGATTTAGTATCTATCTCTGTCCATTTCCACCTTCAGAATAGAGTTCTGGAGAGTTACTTAAAAGTTTTTTCTCCTAATTATGCAAACTCTCGTGAGAGAAATGTGAGCGCTTAATGTCATGGTAAAATTTCGTCGAGAATTTTCTGAACCCAGGGAAAAAAATCATACTTTTTTTTTGCAAATACTCTGAACGCAAACGAAGTTTTTCGAGGAATCCTCTGATTTTGTCTTTTGCAGTCAAAATGTTTTCTTGTTTCCCTTGGAGTTGTATCAAGATGCTTAAATGGGCAAAAGGATCAGCGAGAAATGATAATTTTAAAAGCTGAGTGGGGACAGAAAAATGATTTGACTATTCCGATTTTGAATCGTGTGCAAACATCAATTATTGAGCTTTTAATTCCAGAACGTGTCAACTAGACCGGGAGCCGACAGCACATTTCGGGTGGAGTGATAGCAAAAAATGAAGTTTGAATGCAATTTCGATTGTAATCATGTTAGCCGAAGTTGATTTACACCCTTCCCTAGATAAGCACCACGGATCACATATCACGGAATCTGAGACCATTTGAGTATTTAGTTCGCCCTACCAAACCGTTTAAAAAATTTAAAATTCTAAGTGAAAAACTTTTTTTTTTTTAACAGTCTGGCAGGGTGAACTATACTCAAATGATCTCAGATTCCGTGATATGGGATCCGAGGAGCTTATCTGGGGAGGGATGAAATTCAATTTCGCCTAACACGATTACCTTTGAAGTTGCATTCATTTTTTTTTTCGATTCACTATTTTATCACTAAGGCCCCGGTTGTAGACAACAAAACTTCGATGTTTTGAATAGCCTTTAATGAAACTTTCGATGCCTTCTTTTTTTTGTTATCAATCACACCCAAAATCAGCTGTGGGCTATAAATCTAAAAATACCTTTCCTTTTGACAACCATCTGAGCTCTGTTTGACAAAAATTTTGTTGGGCTCGATTCATGTCACTTTTCAAATAACTGACAAAGTATTATTTTGAATGTGGGGGTCGCCAGAATGTTTTAACTAACAAAGGGGTCGCGTAATCAAAAAGTTTGAAAAACACTGCTCTATATGAAACAGAAGTCAAAAGTGAGAGCACGGTGCGCAAAACCGAAATAAGATTTTTTGAATATTTTCTGCGTAACTTTTCAATTATTTTAAAATGTAAGGGAAACATGTTGATCTAAATTGAAAAAAACTTTTTTTTATTTTTACTGACCTTCATTTAATGCCAATATATTTTTTATATTTTTGTATTTACCACGAATTTATTTTTTTTGAATTTTCCAATGACCAACAACTCCGCAATGGATTTTAGAATTTTCATGAATTGCTACTTTTATCGCTTATTTTATATTACCTTTATGTCTCCCAAAACTTCAAAACTTGACATATTGATAAACAATCATGTGAACTTTGAATCCGCATTACAATTTTATACGAAACCGTTAGTTTCAATTTTGCATTTTGAGCACGCTCTTCATACATGAGGTCCCATTGTGCGATGTCGGGAAGTGCTCCATAATTTTGATGATCTGTCAGTGAGTCAGTCAGTCAGTGAATCAGTGAGTCAGTGAATCAGTCAGTTACGGTTTTTGCGATTTTTAAAGTCCTATATCTCGGGAATTACTAATGCTATAGAGTTGAAATTTGGTGAGCCACCTGTGTTTGATCAGCTCAGCAAATACTGCGAATTTGAAGTTTCTGACTTTATCGGTACTGAAGTTAGAGGGGGGTTGAAAATCGCCTGAGTTTGTTCCTGTAAAAAGAGTGTAGTGCCGCGAACTTGGCTGGGCACTACCGTGCCCTTTGATCTTACGGAATATAAAAATTAGGACAAAACCTTATAGCTTATAATTATTACAAGTATGCATTTAACTGTATCAAATAAGCTGTGAGCCGTATTTTGTTACTAAATTGCTTCTCCCCACATTGGAGAAGCAGAGGTGTATTCTTGTGAACCGAACTTTGCACCGTTTGTCCTTCAAATATGTATTAACAAACGTGCATTAAAATATTGATGGTACACCTATTAGCTTTGCAGTAACAAAACTCTGATTTTTTTAAACGGACACTTTATCAAATAAGCTGAGAGCCACTATATATAGAAGATAGAAGATACAAGATAAATTAAAAAGTGGTGCCATATTTACATTGAAACCTCTTGTTGTAACACTATGTAAAAATAATAGTTCAACACACATCATAATTTTGGCCAATGAAAATTTATAAATTTGTCAAGGAAAGCCAGGGAAATTTACTTAACAAATATCGCAAGTAAAAATAGTGGCAATAGTGTCTTCCCTTATCTCTCTTTTTACCGTCCGTTGACCTTGGGAAGCGCAATAGATTAGTTTATTAAGATTCGAGTGAAGTTATGCAGCTTGCTTCAAATTTTAAAAAAAACCTAAAGTCTTTTCTTTTGTTTTTTTTTTATTCATGTAAATAGGGCGGCAGCGATGACTCTACGGACGGTTTTACTTTCCCTGCAGGCATTATTGGCTGCGGCTGAACCAGATGATCCCCAAGATGCAGTCGTAGCTTCACAATATAAAGAAAACCCCACTCTTTTTGAAATCACTGCAAGGCATTGGACAAACGCATATGCTGGAGGTAAAATCTAAATATAATATAATAATATAAATATAATAGTAAGCTACAGAATTTGAAGTCATACATTTAGGGGTGTAAACATTTTTACATTTATTTATGTACATTGTTCTTTTTTTCTGAATGTAGGTCCCCATAAATTTACTGATATTGATGCTAAAATCCAGCGTCTCAAAGACATGGGTATAGACGAACACGATGCCCGAGCTGTATTATCAAAGGAAAACTGGGATCTAGAAAAAGCAACTGAATATTTATTTAGATAGCTCGACAAAAAAAGTTTTTAAAACAACTCATCATGTTCAACGTAAAAAAATGACTTCAAAAAGAACGCGAACAACTCCATTTCTCTTCAAACAGGAACTTAAAAAGCAAATCCTGTTATTTATTATAATGATTAATTAATTTACTATGTTATTTGCTAAACCAATTTTTTTTTTAAATCCCCCTAAATTGATTTTTTTAAATGTTATCGTTATTGTTGAGGTGAAACCGAAAAGTGTTATACAATATTTTATTTTAGACTTTCAGCTTAAACAAAAAAAAAACCCTTAGTACCTTTTTTTTAGAAAATACAATAAATACCGATGAAAACAGTTAATGTACTGAGTATAGAGCGGTCCGATTTAAGAAAGACTTTCAAGTGATTTATTCTTTCTGCAAATAAATAGAGTATTTGTGTGCTAACATTTCCAAGCACATCAAACATATTATTAAAAAAAATACACAAACGCATTTAGTTTATTTTTGTGTCTTACAAAGAAAAAAAAAATTTTTAACTCTTCAATTTATTAAAATGTATTAAACAGGAAAAAGTAATTTTTTTAAACGAAATGTTCGGAGAGCAATAATTGTTTGCGAATCAAAATTGTAAATTAAATGAAAACAACAAAAAAAAAAAAAATAAAAAAAATTATTTGATTTTATTTAAAATATAATTCTCCCTACATTTTATTATACTAATTTGATTTGCAAATCAATTGAGTTTATTTAAATTTTTGTTTATTTGTATTCTTCTGTTTTAACTGTTCCTTCCATTCTGCTTCAAGACGAATGTACGTTCCACAATTTGTGAAACTACTCTGAGTGGTATTAATGTCATTACCTGTCTTCTTACCAACTGCTGCAGTCACCTGCTTCATTATTTTTTCTTCGAACTCTCTCTGGTGATCTTGATTGCTCCTGGCTGATAACTCTCCTGACCAAAATCTACCAGATAATTCTGGTTGCCTATGTTGTGTATAGGTTTAGTTTAAATGTTTTCTAAGAACACAAGAAATTCAGTACATACCTTCTAGTTCTTCTCCTACATACTCTTTTCAAGCTGCTACTCTCCGATTCGCAACCGTCACTACTGGTGGAAAAATAACGAGGTGCAAAATGTTTTGATCTCTCTGGTGTGTTGCTAGTATCAGTCTCGCTACTTGATTCTGCGAAATGTGAAGCCCCTAGACGTAGCTTTCGTGACAATTTTGTGTTATGTTCTGAAAAATTTTGTTGAGTAAATTTTAAATTAAGTTACATAATTCTTTCTAGTTGATTTAAGTAAAATTTTGTACAGGTCAGAGCGTGTAGGTGGGAAGGAGACAAGAAAAGAATCCTAAGGGAGGGGTGTAATATCTCCCCCTGCTTGGGCGGGAGGGGCAATTTAATAAAATAATTGCATAAAACAGAAACAAAAATTATTAAAAACAACGGCAAATTTACAGTAATGTTTTGTAGCAATTTGGAAAGCCATAAGTCCATTTTTATAGTTTTTTTTCAAATAAAGTTCTTCGAAAAAACAATTTCAGAAAAAACTGTTTTCAAACATAAAATTTTGAAAAAAAATGTTTCTATTAATTTTATTGAATTTGAAACAATTTTTTGCCAAAACTGCTCATCACATAAACTTTGTTTGAAAACAAGTCGTAGGAATGGACTTCTGGCTTTCCAAAAAGCTTCAAAAAATTGCTGCAAATGTTGCCGTTTTTGCTATTTTATGCAATAATTTTATTAAATTGCCCCTCCCTTCCAAGAGGGGGGTGATATTACCCCCACCCCTAGGATTTTTTCTTGTCTACTTCCCACCTATATGCTCTGAATTTTTCGGCAGATTTTACGCGGATTTCCTAGTATACAATAAAAAGGGAAATTTAATTTACTCTTACAGCGACTATAGGGGTTGGAAATAAAAATCTGAAAAAATTAGAGCTTTTTTTTTTCTTCATTTAGAGCCGATTTAAGTCCATCCCCGATGACGTTCTATTTAACAACTAATTGCAAACTTGGAAACTACTAATGAGAATGAATTTAAAGAACATGTATTTTTATATAAGATACTGCAGCTAATTGCCTCCTGCTTGAGGCTGCTTGTATAGACCAATACAAATAATTTATTTACCTTCTGTACTCAATGTGGGCAGAAGGCCAGGTCTACATTTTGTTGGCATTAAACATAAACCAATCCACCTTGGTTCCATTAAATTGCTTGAAACTTCTTCGCGTAGTTTCGTTGGTGGACTTTCAAATAAATTGCCTCCCTCTGATGCAATTTGCAATAAAGTCAGAATAGCTCTGTCCCGATCATTTTCTATGAGAACACTGTGCTCCCTGAATTGACATCCCTATAAAGTATAAAACATTATAATTATATTTTCATGGTAAAGACAAGCACGCTGCTGATGCGAAACGAAATTTGTATATGGTCTCCACTACGACAGCTCACTGCTCACGAAAACCACGGAAAATGTAAATGGAGAGTTTTATCTTTTGCAGAGATAAAAACAAATGTAACAAAATCACAGAAAGTCATATTATACTAAAAAAAAAACAATACAAAAAAACACGTAAAAACTGAAGTGTTATTTTTCCGCACAAATTCTTGGAAATTAATTCTGTGCGAAAAAAAGAGAGCAGACCTCTCAAAATAATCTGCTACAATCATCATTTTCGGTTATTGAATTGCGAAATGCAAAACGAAATTCTTCGTTCATAATTTTGTTGTAATTTTTGTACGGGATTTTTTGTTTCGCATCCGCATGGTATAAGCACAGATATTAAACTTACATAGATATCGCATGTAGAGCAAAAAGCAAATATTTTGCTTATGGTGGGACATAAAACTACGTCCCACTTTGATTAAATTTGTGTGAACTATGTATGTATATTAGGGTGGTCGTTAAAAAAACGGTTATCCCGGATGGGCCCAAATCATCTCTAAATGAAGAAAAAAAATGTCCCTAATTTTTTTCAGATTTTTATTTTCATCCCCTATAGTCGCTGTAGGGGTAAATTAAATTTCCCCTTTTTTTCTGCATACTAGAAAATTCGCGTAAGATCTGCCAAAAAACTTCAGACCATGTAGGTGGGAATTAGACAAGAAAAAAATCCTACCGGAGGGGGGTAATATCTCCCCCCATTTGGCCCGGAGGGGCAATTTAATAAAATATTTGCATAAAATAGAAACAAAATTATTAAAAAACAACGGCAATACTTACAGTAATGTTTTGTAGCTTTTTGGAAAGCCAGAAGTCCATTCTTATGTCTTGTTTTTAAATTAAAGTTTTTTGATGAACGGTTTTGGCAATTTTTTTATTTTTTAATTATAGGTTTGAAAACAGATTTTGCTGAAATTGTTTATTCAAAGAACTTAATTAAATAGTCAACTATTAAAATGGACTTCTGGCTTTCCAAAAAGCTATATAACATTACTGCAAGTGTTGCCATTGTTTTTTAATTAATTTTTTTCTATTTTATGTAATTATTTTATTTAATTGTCCCTCCCTTCCAAGCGGTGGGAGATATTACCCCCCTCCAGTAGAATTTTTTACTTGTCTACTTCTCACCTACATGCCCTGAATTTTTCGGCAAATTTTATGCGAATTTCCAAAAAAACGGGGAAATTTAATTTACCCCTACAGCGACTATAGGGGATGAAAATAAAAATCTGAAAAAATTAGGGAATTTTTTTTTCTTCATTTAGAGCTGATTTAGGCCCATCCAAATAATAAAACTCAAAAAACCCATTATAACGACCACCCTAATGTATATACAACAAATATGATGTTAAAAAGATAGATATACAGACATACACATAAATACAAATAGTCAACTATAAGCCATATCAGTTGTTCGTTCAACCGACTCAACTTTTGAAGAAGAAGAAAAGCTTGCAAGAAAAAATAGTAAAAAAAAAACGGTCATGCGATATCTATGTTACTCTATTTATCTGTGGTATAAGGCTTTAAAGGGCCAACTTTAATTACAAAAAAGTAATTAAGAAAGCACAAAATCTAAAATCGAAATACATTTGGTCCTGGTAGCGTTTCATAACGAAAAGCCTGCTGGCCACAACATGGATAACGGCCTGCGGGACCAGCAACTCGACCTTCAGTAACGGGTCCCAAAAATTGAGCTCCATCCGGATGAAAACGACACCAAGTCATCTAAAAAAAATTATAATTTGTTATTTACAAAAAAAAAGACTTATATAATTATGATTTAATAATAGTGCATGCCTGATAAACAGGGAAATGACTTTCACATATACAGCAATAAAGAAAGTGACAATGTCCCCAAAGCTTCCAGTAGACTTTGCGCCAAGACTTTAGTTCCTTGAACGAAGATGATATGTAACTGGATAAATCCCAAGCCGCATCTCGAGTATGTTGACTAATAAGTTGTCCCCATCTATTAAGACGTATGTTTGAGGGCATACAACTGATGTATGAACTCATAGTCTGTGTCAGACATTTGCAGCACCTGTTTTTCAAATATTTAGTTAAAAATGTTTTAATTAAAATTGCCATGAATTAACTAAATTATATTTTAATAAACAGCAATGAGTAGCATAGAGATAATGGAATGGATAGCAGAACTTAGATAGATTAAATTGGAATCTTGTGATTTGATTAACTTTTCTTTGTGCTAGGCCCAAAGCTCTCTCCCCCTGTTTATTAGCCTTTTCAGTTTTCACACCGAACCGAAATCTTGATTTCTAGCAACAAGATTTCAAAATCTACTTGAATCGTTCACACCATACAAAATCTAGATTTTTTTCAAATTTCAAAGGATTTACATAAGTGCTCATATATGTAGGTATAGTCTAAGAGCTGGCTGCAAATTTTTGGTTCGCACGCATAACCAAAAAATGAGCATGAGGGACTAGGTGCATGCATCTTGATATCGAATGCATTTTTCTGGCGCCCATGAAAGGAACGATTGGTTGAAAATAGCGGTTTTCAGACTATTGTGTTAGGGGCACATGTCGTTTTTTTTTATTTGCTTTGATTTGTTGGTTTTGCGTTCCAACCAAAAATTTGAATCCAGCTCTTAGTCCAATAGGAACTCTGAAAAAAACATCCATTACAATCTGAAAAAAACATCCATTACAATCAGCCAAAGTCCCAACTCCCAATACTTAATTTTACGTATTTCATTTTGTCTATTTTTTCTTGTAAAAAAAGCATAAAGAGGACCGTGAATTAAATACACTGCAAACTGCACTTAGAAATAAAAAATCTCTTTTTTCTCTATTCTATGGGAAAACTGTTAGACGGAGGAGAAAAAATGAGCAATTAAGTGTGATAATGGGCCAATTAGATTTTGTGTTAATTTCCACGATTACGAAATCTTAAAATGTATTGAAAATCTAGTTGATTTTTATGAGATTTTGTACTTTTGGCTCGAAATATAGGTTTTGGTTCGGTGTGAAAAGGCCCTTATAATCCCGGTTTTAATGTTTGATGCACAGGCATGGGCACTATTAAAGGTGGATGTACGCTTAAGGCTGTTTTGGATAAAACTTCTCCGGGCGATTTTTGGTCACATCTGCATAGGTGGGGGAATGGAGAAGATACGACAGTGAAATGTACGCGCTATACAGCGACTCTGGCTGGCCTATAAAAGTCTTTGAATCCAATCTTGTGGGACTGCGCAGTAGAGGAGGACAGCATAAGAAGTGGCAAGCAAGTGGAGAAGGACCTCAACCAACTTGGCTTGCGAAACTGGACACAAGTAGCTAGAGATCGAGCCGACTGGAAGCTTGTTGGTTGAGGCCCTGGTCCACCCAGACTGTATTGTCACTTAAGTAAGTAAGTAAGATTCAATCCACATAGAAAGCAAAATGTGATAGCCTTTTCAGACCGAACCGAAATCTCGATTTCCTGCAACAAGATTTCAAAATCTACTTGAATTGTTCATACCACACATAATATAGATTTTGTTTGACATTTCAAAAGTATTTAAGTGCTCATACGAACTCTTTAAAAAAAGATGCATTGCAATCAACCAAAGTCCCAAGACACAATTGTACACATTTACTTTTTCTTTAAATAAAACATAAAAAGGACCACAGCCTGAATACACTGTACTCATAAATATAAAATCTCTTTTTTCTATCTTCTCTCTTCTAAGGATAAATTGTTTTACAGGAGAGAAAAAATGGACATTTAAGTGTGATTGTGAATAGGCCAATTAGATTTTGAGAAAATTTTGTCGTAAACTACTAGATCACGAAATCTTAAAATGTATGGGAAATCTAGTTGAATTTGATGATTTTGGGCTTTTGGCTCGAAATCTAGATTTCGATTCGGTGTGGAAAGGCTATGAGTTGAAGTTTTCTAATGATAATGGAGTATAGACTTAATTGATTATAAATATCTGGGGTGTTTGGGAGAAACATGATAACTCCATACAATAATTTGCCTCTTTACGTCCACTTTACATCGAGCTGGAACCTAAACGGGTTAACCGATTTTCATCAAATTTGGAATATTTCTTAACGTGTTCCTTGATTATATAGTACTAGCAGAAAATACCCGGCGCTGCCGGGTCCCTGTGAAACAAATTTCCTCCGCACAAAAAGTCCTATGTAATGACAACTTAAACATCCTACAAAACTTTTTTTATTTCGTTAAAAAAAATTTCTTTTTTTCCTTTGAGTATTTGTTTTTGTATTAATTTAATATTAAGGGTATTCATTCAACAGCGTAAACTCGTCGTAAACATCGTAAAGTTTTAAACTTCGTAAATCTGTCAAATTTTCCATACAAATTGTGACAGAATTACGAAGTTTAAAAGTTTACAACGTTTACGACGACTTTACGCTGTTGTATGAATACCCTTATTATATTTTATTATATAAAAATGAAATGAAAATTTGTGTGTCCGGGCATCAAATCTAAACCACAGCACAGAATAACTTAAATTATTCTTTATTCACCGAGCTGGCTTAAAAAAAAAGTGGTAATAATTGCAGTTGCATGTAAAAATATTTCATAATAGAAATCATAATATACAATAACAGTAACTATTACATATTAAGTCACCTATTAATTCCTACAAAACAATCATAACATAATAAAGGCTAAACGAAAGAAATTGGGATTGCATTTACGGTTCTTAATGCATTGTAATAGGAGTTTGCAGTGAAAGAGAAGAAAATTAATTCTTATTAAATCTTTTATCAATTCTGAATAACATCGCTATGCTAAAGTCCAAGGAAGTTGTGGTTCAAAATGCAGTTTCAGTTCAAAATAAGTGCTAACAGAAGTGAAAAAAAAAACAACAATCTAAAAACTAAAAGCATATATGTACCTACATATCTCTATACTTAAAGGAAACAAAGTTAGATTGCTTTTCTTTTGTTATTTACATTACAAAAAACCTGAACCATTCCAGCGAACATCACTGAAAACAAATAAAAAGAATCGAAAAAATAATATGGAAAATAAAAAATTAAGTACATATTAAAGAACGATAATTATTTATTTATTTACAAAATAACAAATGTCTGTCTGTCTGTCTGTCTGTCTGTCTGTCTGTCTGTCTGTCTGTCTGTCTGTCTGTCTGTCTGTCTGTCTGTCTGTCTGTCTGTCTGTCTGTCTGTCTGTCTGTCTGTCTGTCTGTCTGTCTGTCTGTCTGTCTGTCTGTCTGTCTGTCTGTCTGTCTGTCTGTCTGTCTGTCTGTCTGTCTGTCTGTCTGTCTGTCTGTCTGTCTGTCTGTCTGTCTGTCTGTCTGTCTGTCTGTCTGTCTGTCTGTCTGTCTGTCTGTCTGTCTGTCTGTCTGTCTGTCTGTCTGTCTGTCTGTCTGTCTGTCTGTCTGTCTGTCTGTCTGTCTGTCTGTCTGTCTGTCTGTCTGTCTGTCTGTCTGTCTGTCTTATTTATTTACAAAATAACAAATGTCTGTCTGTCTGTCTGTCAGTCTGTCTGTCTGTCTGTCTGTCTGTCTGTCTGTCTGTCTGTCTGTCTGTCTGTCTGTCTGTCTGTCTGTCTGTCTGTCTGTCTGTCTGTCTGTCTGTCTGTCTGTCTGTCTGTCTGTCTGTCTGTCTGTCTGTCTGTCTGTCTGTCTGTCTGTCTGTCTGTCTGTCTGTCTGTCTGTCTGTCTGTCTGTCTATCTGTCTGTCTGTCTGTCTGTCTGTCTGTCTGTCTGTCTGTCTGTCTGTCTGTCTGTCTGTCTGTCTGTCTGTCTGTCTGTCTGTCTGTCTGTCTGTCTGTCTGTCTGTCTATCTGTCTGTCTGTCTGTCTGTCTGTCTGTCTGTCTGTCTGTCTATCTGTCTGTCTGTCTGTCTGTCTGTCTGTCTGTCTGTCTGTCTGTCTGTCTGTCTGTCTGTCTGTCTGTCTGTCTGTCTGTCTGTCTGTCTGTCTGTCTGTCTGTCTGTCTGTCTGTCTGTCTGTCTGTCTGTCAGTCTGTCTGTCTGTCTGTCTGTCTGTCTGTCTGTCTGTCTGTCTGTCTGTCTGTCTGTCTGTCTGTCTGTCTGTCTGTCTGTCTATTCTATTTCAGAATCTTCTTCTTTATTTACATGATCATCAGTTTCAGTTTCTGATACAATTTTTATTATTTCTAAATTGTTAGCTTCTTTTGGGACTTTTAATTCCTCCGAAAGGTTGAAATCGTCTTCATCGAAATTAACTGTTGAACAATCCGATTCCAACAGTTCGGCGGCGTTAAGGACTATTCACATGAGAGCGACCAACGAATAAACAATAAAAACTGATTTTACGCACATTACAGACATTATTGCTTATGATTTTTGAAGGAAATGATAGTTTATGAAGAATTTCAGAAGCATACATTTGCTTTTTGGTGTCTTAAATTTCAAAAATTTAAGAAAATAAATCATTCGTCGCGAATTAAATCTTTATATATCCAAACATATAAACGGTCCTTTATTATAGCCATCATTGAAAAGCATCATTGGAAATGTTTGAATGGTTTTTTTAGTATGTTTCCTTTTGGCTAGAAACGCAAATGATGTATCAAGCGATCGGAAATCAATTGAAGAATTTTTGTTTTTTGACAAAAAAAAGTTCGAAAAAGCAATTACTTTTTTCCATTTTACGGATTTCCGTCATTGGAATAGAAAAATAAAATCGTTCGCAAGAACTTGCGTGTGAACAGTGTAATCAATATTTCGTATGGAAAAGAATCTGATGAAAGCCATATTGTAAGGCATCTATTTCATGTACGTATAAAATAAAGTTTTGGTGCTTTTTATGAGCGAATATGAATGAATTTTTCGAACATCGATATTACGAAATTTTGATGCACAGAAATTCGCTGTAACTTGCATGTGTGAACAGTATTTTTAAAACATGATTTGCACATATTAACATCAAACAAAATTTACGGAAGCAATTTTGCAGGGCATTTTATGTGTAAAGTGCATATTATGTAAACGTTGTCTTTTTTAGTATTGATTTTTGCACAAATGAGCATTCAACAAAATTACGCTAGCAATATTGCAGGCTATTTCATGCACAGAAAGTCGTATTCAATGTTTCAATAGATATCCATGACTTTTTTGAGTATCGAAATTGCGAATGTTGTATGCACAGAAAATCGTGTGAAATGTGTTAACTGAAATCCGTGCTTTTTTTTAATATTCATCATGAAAAATGTTCATGCACAGAAAATAGCAGAAACTTGCATGTGTCAACGGCATCTTCCTGAGCATTGATGATTTAAATACATAAACATCGATGTTAAAACATGATTTTTGCACCAAAAAAAGATCAAACATACTTGACGAAAGTAATTTTGTAAGGCATTACAATACATATCGAAACCTTTCCGTAAGAATGGACATTTCTAAAATTGTTCAGAAAACGAAAAAAACGAAGAAAGTTCTAGTTGAATCATAGTGTACTAAGAGAAAATTTTGGTTAAACTAATTGACATTATTTTCAAACATCAAAATTTTCATGCACATATGTACATACATACATGAGTTGTAAGCTTAAATCCATCAATCGATATTGCAAAGTCTGTTGGCAAAGAAAATCGTTCGCAAGAACTTGCGTGACGTTTCTTTTCATTATCTCAGTTGAACTATTGACATTTTTGGGGACGAAATTCCAAAGCCCAATGGCGTTTTTTTTTTCATAGAACTTCATATAGATTTCCAAAAGAGCGAACCTAATATTCATTATGCGAAATTTGTATGCCAGAAACATGCATGTGTAAACGCTGCCTTTTTGAGCATTTGATGCACAGAAAATCGTACTCAATGTGTTAACAAAAATCCATGACTTTTTTGAGTAGCTATTAAGATTACGAACATAAGTTAGTATTATGCAATGTGCATACAGTGAAATCCATTCCTTTTTTGAACACCCTTTACAGACATCAATATTTCAAAATTTTTGAAATTGGAAACTGAAATCCATGCCTTTTTTGAATATCGATGTTAAAAATTTGTTTTGCACAGAAAATTGTGTTGAAGAATTTACGTGTAAACAGTGTCTTGGTCCAACAGCTTAAGTATGAGCTGAGCCTTATAATAATAATAGAAGAATGAAGAGGAAATGAAATGAAACGAAATGATAAATAGAAACAAAATAAATATAAATTTCAAATAGTTTTCAGTCGGCTGTCATTTTAAATAAACAAAATACATTTTTCAGGTAAGTTCAAATTTTAAATTATGTTTTCTTATACTAATAATTATTTGTTTTTTTTTTTAAACAGCCTATTGCACAATCAGTGCATAGGGCTTTAATTTGTACTAATTTATTTTGTAAGACTTTTGTTTGTTTATGAGTTTATCGGTCATATACACACAACCGACAAACAAACAAAAGTCTTACTTTATATATTAGTATAGATATTCCAAATTTTAAGAAAATTGGTCCACCGGTTTAGGCTCTAGCTTTGGGTCAAATGGACGTACAGACGCCAATTATTTAATTGAGTTATCATGTTCTACCAAACACCTCAGGTATGTTTTAAGAATTTCAAATACAAATTTGTTGGTTTATTTACCTTGAACAACGAAATAATCCAGCCAAACTAAAATAGTGCCCACGGAGCGCTTGTGGTTCTGGCTCGCTTAAACTTTGTATAAGTTTCGTCCATAGCCGTGGTGTTACGCGTTCTTTTTTATCTTTAACCATTTCAAGTTCCAAATTAGTAAACATAGCAGCTAGTCGAGTAATAATTGAGTCGTTTAAGCAAGATAAATTAGTTGATGAACGGACAACATCACTTAAACGAGCATGACAAAATGACAAACAATCCAAAAGTAGTGGTTCCATCTTAAAAAAACGTAAATTTTGAGATTTATTTTAGCTGAATATTATTTTAAAGCAATTTTATACTTGAAGAAAACTGGCAGAAACTAAAATTGGTACTACATTTGTAGCATCCAATTGAGGCAGTGAATCTAGTTGGTCAGGAGTTTTCTTAATCCATTTCATAAGCCATTCGAAAATTTGAATGTCACAATGTACAGAAATATCCATGTCTTCGAGCTTCTGTCCAGCAGTAACATCAGTAAAATAACCCATTTTGCTAACTAAGAGCTTCTGTGGGCAAGTGAAATCCCGAGAAGTACCTTTTATTTCGTCACAGACATGTATTACAACTTCAATGCTAAAATAAATGTGTAGATTATTTTTAATTGAATACAAGTCAAATATTATAATTAAGCTTTAAGAGATATTATCTCATATACTATGCTCGCCTATGGGTCGTGATTACTTGCATTCTCTAGTTCAAGTTGATAGGAACTTAAGAGCTGTTAAAAACAGGCAAGTAATTATTAAAAAATGTAACGAAGCATGAAACTCGTTCTTTCAAATGTGTAAACAATTTGTAAAATAGTTTCCAAAAAATTAATCAAATTTATTTTTAAAGATTTTAATTTTTTTATTTTAAATTAATTTTATTTTATTTTTATTTGATGTGCAACATAATGTAGGTTGTTTTTAAATTTAAGATCATAGTCGCAGCTTTAAATAATGTTTTTTCTCGACGTGTACGGATAAGTACACGTGCATGTATAAATTCCGAAATTTACTTACTCTTGTTTCTTGCTTTCGAAGCTCAAGTTTGACCGACAACTTGTAGAAGACTTTCGCCTTGGCATAGTTCTTGTATCTTTATGCAGAACTGATATTCCCCCTTCTTCTACTATTTGTGCCAATGGAACAAGTTCTTTTGATTCTTCTAAATTTGTCCCCTCCTCAGAATCAATATTTACAGATGCTAGAGCCTTAGAAAGAACAATAACCGCCGCGGGGTTATTGTCTATTGCTTTCACTTTAGAGCTTCCTTTCTGGACTCCTTGATAAAGGTTTTTTGCTGTCACAACTGGACAAACAAATGGAAGTACTGAATCCAAAACCCCCTCATTTATAAGGTAATCCAATTTGTCGTTGAGTTTAGGATGAATTTTAGGTTTCTGCTCAGAATCACCGCCATTGTGTCCTTTTAAGTTTGATCTTTGTTTACAGGAATAAGTATTTGATAAAACTTTGCGGTCGTTACGAGAATCGATAAAAGATTTTTCTGATTGTGTGTCCATTGTCGATGTCGATGTCGGTGTTGTTGTATCTATATTTTCAGAGCTAACATTCTTACTTGATCCATAAAGATTTTTGATAATTTTATTCGAAGCCAATTCATTGAAATCGATTGAAATAGAATTTGATTCTTTTGAATCTCGTATTAAATCGTTTACGTGACAAGATGTTTTTAAAAATTTGAGAAATTCGTTAATTTGAATTTCTACTTCAGAATTTTCCATAGTGTCGATTCAAATCTTTTCATTAGTAATTATGTACTATAATTGTGGTATTTTTAATTTGTCTCAATATAAAAAAGCTTTTGGTTGATTTTTAACGAAATTGCAATAATAACAAAAATTCGTCTTTCCATGGCAACTTGTTTGGTGATGTATTTAATACACTCCGCGTCAAAAGAACAGATAGATACAGCATTTTTACTTGCGATATAGGTACTATAAGTCAAGTTTTGGCTTCGTGCAAAAAAAAATCTCGAGATAACAATCAAACATGACATTACGATGATAGGAAGACCAAAAAAGTGGGTGGCACAATTCTGTCTGTTCGTCTTCAGAATAAAAGGCTCCATCGATTTTCTTCAAACTGGGTAGGTACATAGTTGGTTTTTGGTGATTATGCCCACATATTTTTTTCTTAGAAGCAAAAATAACGGTACCTGGCATACAATTTTTTTAATCAATTTTACATAATCGCTTATTTCTCAAAAACGGCTCCACAAATTTTCTTTAAAAAAATTCAATAAACCTTTAGTAAAGGCTTGTTTTGGGTTTGAAGACATTTTTCAAAAAAATGTTATCAATGGTACCTCCCAAAGAACCATTTTTTTAATTTTCGATGTTCTCAAAACGGTAAGACTGATTTCAATATTTTGTTTATACAGAAGCTTTCAACAAAAATATGAGTAGTTCTATCTACCAAAATGTTTGAACAAATATTTTTTGGACTTTTTAAAAAATGTTTCAAACTATTTTTTGAAAATCAAATACCTACATATTTCGAAAACGGCATGATCAATTTTTTGAAACTCGATACTTAAGAGGTTTTTAGTACTCTCTAAAATATTTTTAGAAAAATTTTACATTTATAAAAAAATAATGGTACCTTCCATACAAAAGTTAAAAAACCACAAAGGAAAATATTTTTTTTTCTCAAAAATGACTCCTACGATTTTGATTAAACTTTTTCCATATACATACATACTAAAATAAGTACGATCTACTACGAAAAATTATAAAATTTTGCACTTAGCAACTATTTTCTCGTTATCGGCTTAAGACCACTTTTACACGATAATAGAAGTCATATGACCTGTCATATTTTCTGTATGATTTCTCAAATGACTTTCAAGTCAAGTCATACGGTCTTCCTTTTATAACACTAGTCAACGAAATTAAATGAACAAATTTTGTTTCAATTTTTGTTAGTTTTTTTTGAAGAGCTGTATCTTTGTGACGAGTGGTCGTATTGAATTGAAACAAAAAGCATTCTACACATTCACACCATAATTTGTTCTACTGAAGATCGGACATAACATGCTGGCTCCACCTGCCATGAACGATGTCAAGACTATGAACATGTCTAATAAAAATCCA
The DNA here is from genome assembly GCA_963921185.1 of Dasysyrphus tricinctus. Taxonomy (NCBI): domain Eukaryota; kingdom Metazoa; phylum Arthropoda; class Insecta; order Diptera; family Syrphidae; genus Dasysyrphus; species Dasysyrphus tricinctus. The sequence continues at coordinate 188,742,450 of OY992532.1, read as the reverse complement.
ATGGAGCCTGAAAAATCCATGTCTTGTCGACGACATGTCGAAGAAAACAAACTTTTGAACAAGACATGAACGCTGTTCAAAGCCTGCCATGAGATTTGTCGTTTCACGTGTGTGTGAGTTTTTTTCTGGTTTTCCTTGTATCTAGAGGTAGCTGGATATTTAAAAAGGTCTTTCTACTTTTATTTGGAGTCTAAAGGCCGTTTATTATTGCAAAAAATAGAAGTAGTGGTGAGAGGGAAATGAAACGACATGACATGAATTGCCCAGCGAGAAAAAATCTGCTGTTTGTTGATTGGATTGTGGTTGCGATGTTGGGCATCTGAATGCCCTGTGGAGTCGGGGTGTAAGGGCAACTGTCTTCTTAAGCTTGCCTGACAGTAACTGAAATTGGGCGCGTTCAATGTTTGAATAGATAGCCTATCTAGGATAGCTTTGTATCCATGTATGTGTTTGAACGCAAGTCAGCTGTTGTTGACATTTCTCATAGGATAGCTTTGTATCCTAAAATTTTTAGGATAGCTTTGGATCTCTTTTCTGCCAACAGCTGTTTCGTCATCAGCTGTGTTTTAACAAGGGATTACAACAACACAAACCTATCCAGATCGCTTTAGTTCGGTGTTTGAACGTGGCCATTTAAACGACACAGAGCTGATGGAGATACTATTGACCCATTGATTAATTTTATAATAAAGCATAGCTGTATATATTGTCTATGTTTTGAGAGTAAAGGAAGATTAATTGACGTTAGTCTTTGAGCATAAGGAGGTAGTTTGTTATGTCATTTTTCGACCCTTTTTTATGAACAGGTGTTATAAATGCACTTTTCCACAAAATAGGGAAGATTGAGCTTTTAAGAGATTCATTGAAAAGAACTTTGGATAATAATTGAATTCTCACAAACACTAAAATTAATTGAATTAAGATGTGAAAAACTATAGTTAGAAAGTAGTGGATCCAAGGGTTCGTGAGAACCAGATACTACAAATGTATCTTTAAAAAAATTTGCAAACATTTTTGCAATCACTTCTGAGTCATGACTAGTTGCGCTTTCAAAAGACAAAGAATTAGGGTAGTCGTCAAATTTTCTTTTGGCAGACACAAAGTTCCAAAAGTTCTTTGGATTACGTTTAAGATCATTTCTGTTTTTGCGATGTAATCTGAATGTAAGAAATTAGAATAGTCTGTAAACATAAATTTTAGTTCGGAGTATGTCCTATAGTCTTCATCATTTTTTAAGCTTTTCAGTTGATTATTAAACCATGGTGGTGTTTTAGTACTAATGCAAGGTTTTCGTAATGAAGTAGTTTCATAAAAAAAAATAAAAGGTACATTATAAAATTTTAAGCATAATCATCAATACTACAACTTAAAAACACTTGATCCCAGTCAACATTACACAAAAAAATTAACAAGTTGATCAAAATTGCATTTTTTGAAATTGAATTCAAGTTTTTTCATTTAGACTAGGTAGAATATTGCACATATTTAAATTCAGCATTATATCCAGGGCCGGGTGGTTCCGGTCCTCATCTAATAATAGAATATCGGCATGTGTTACAGATGTATCAGCGTTTATTGTTTCGGAGAAAAAGATTAAATCCAGTGTTTTATCGAAGCGATTAGAAATTCCATTGAATTGACTAAGTCCACATGAGGCTAAACCATCAATAATAGTGAACTCATTAGCACACGACGGGTTAACAGGAGATAAAATGTTGAAGTCTGTAGATTTTGTCCATTGCAGGTTCGAAAGATTTAAGTCACCTAAGATCAAGAGCTCATCACTTGGTTCCATTAGATCGTGTATGCTTTCAATAGAGTTTATACATAGTTTTCGTCTTAGAATAAAAAATATAAGGAAGCGCCATTTGTGGAAAAAAGTGAAGCATTTTTCATAATAGTGTTTGCTCTCACAAACACAAATACATTCCAAAAGGGACGGAGTGATTTTTAATGGCAACTTACTAGGGCGCCATAACAATCATTTGTTATTTTCTAAATTTATTTTTCTTCTCAGTGGTATGATTAAAAAATACTTACTTTTTTATAATAACCCTCTAAGGTGCCGATAAAATGTTTTAGTATCTACTTTCTTTAAAATTGTGTTGTTTCAGTGGAACATTATAGATTTACTTAGTTTAATTTACGCATTGTCATGAAAGAAGGCTCTCCAAAACAAACGTGAATCATAGCAAATCATTCGCATCGATACAAAAATTGGCACCCCAAATGTGGCTTTACTTCATCCACTTTCAGAATGGTCATCCTTTTACCACTCGACATTCGGAAACCTTTTAAATTTTTTATTAAACTATTTTTATTTTTGAATAGACAAATTAATTAACATTAAAAAAATGCACTAATAACTTCACTACAGAGAAAATTGAGCAATATTCTGAAGATGCACATGTTGACATAAATATACGAACTCCAAAGGTACAAAATCGATTTAATAACAAAAATAATTTCCTGATATAAAGGGCGCTTAGCAAAAAGTTGCGCCTTACAACCACCAATAACAAAAAAAATACGTCCCTGTTTCACAGAATCGCAGTTTGACATTACTAGTATCTTAGTTTATTTAAAGTGTAATCATTTAAAATGTGTTACTTGATTGGTGATTAATTAAACTATGATCAATTCACATCGCTTTCTTTGAGAAAAATATGATAAAACTCACTTGTGAAAGGAAATGATTCTTGTCCGCCTTATTCTTGCTTTATATACACAATTTAACACTGCACTTCATATTTTTGTATTGTTATTAGTAGGTATACATACATTTCTAAGTAAATCACTCCAAACTATTTGTTTTTTTTCTAACAATTAATGATTTATTAATGTTTTTAGTCTTGTATCACTTTTTGTTTACTTTTTTTCTTCCATTCAGTCACATTTGACATTTCGGGTATACAGTTTTCTGCTTCATTCACGTACACTGTATATGTGATATACACCAGTTCCTTTACTTCTTCTTCTATGGTTTTCGTAAATATTTTTGGTAGATATTGGAGGTATATAAACGGAGAAGATGAAGAGTTGACCATTTTCTATTTTAATTTTAATACATATTATTTCTACATCAGAAGATTAAAAAATGTCAACCAAAGTGCATATTAAAGAGTTCTTCACTGCTAACACTATTCCACCACAAACAGTCCAAGTCGTTTGAATGGTGTCGATCTCGTCTGAAGATTTGGTAGTTTGTGTCGAAGAATTCAGAATCTAAGAATGAATCATTCAGCCAAGTTTCTGTCATAATACAATAACATCGTGAGAAAGATTATTAATATTTTTATAGACCGTATTGATCTTAGTCCTTAAACCATTAACATTCTGGTAATAAATCAGTACTTGTTGAAGCTGCTTCTTTGGTGATTTAGCATTGTCCGGGTCTCTTGATAAGGGTTGCGAGATATAGTTTTCTCGTTAAATTGTTTATTTTTGAATTCGTGCATGATTAAACCCTTAGGTCATAATAATGAAGAGTTTAGAATGCCAAAAATTGAGTCTGGGGCTCGTATTTTAAAAGATGCATATTTCGAATAGTTACGATGTATCATTTTCTCAACTTTTATAACTCACGATGTTCCAATTTTATTAAAGATACAATTTTTAATGTCAAGGGCGTTTGTTGAAGGGTCGAGCTTAGAAACAAATAAAGTTTGATGGCCTTCAACTTCAATAAATGTCATTTTAAGATTAACGAAGCAATACAAATTTAAAAGAGGTCGGTGCAACTGGCCATAAATATTTTAAATTTATTACCGGTGATAAAGTATTTAAAAAAATGATAGGGTTATCAAAACGATGTGATATGATAACACTTTTTGTGTAGTTTGCGAAATTACCTCATTTCGGCTCTAATAGGCGCGTCTCACCAAATAAAATCTCACTGAGCGCTCAATGTCAAGTCGACAGAGGTTGAATGATTTGGTGGGACAAGATTCTCCGTTCAATTATATAAAAACATGTGCTATACTTCTCGTCCTGAAATTCAGGAAACAAAATGTTAATTTTGTTAAATTAAAGTTTTAAAGCACAAAACTCTATCAAATGAATGAAAAATAATAAGGGTATATTCATGCAACAGTGTAAAGTCGCCGTAAACGTGGTAAGGTTTTAAACTTCGTAAATCTGTCAAATTTTCCATACAAATTGTGACAGAATTACGAAGTTTTAAACTTTACAACGTTTACGACGATTTTACGCTGTTGCATGAATACCTACCCAATATTAATTTCAATTAATTTTCATTTTTATCAACATTCCACCTTTAAGGCCTAACCATTGTATATAAATTCTATAGTATTCTCATGAAGAAAAAAAGCTCGTGGCCATCTATGCGTCCAAATGTAATACTAATTTTTGTTAAGGGATCTCGGTAAGGCGATCACAGCGAACCTATCGACCAAATGTCAACCTACAAAATCGTGTTTCATGAGAATACTATAGAGTGGATATACAATGGCCTAACTACATTAATTTCACTTTTGTACAAAAGTGCAAAAGTGAAAAATACAAAAATATGCTAGCGACACCTTCCTGCGAAAAAGAGAATGAAATTTAATTCTATATATATAGAGATCAGTGATTCAAACACGGAATAGGCTAGTTCAGTAACTATTATCGATGTGAGGGACATCTATGGGTCAGTTTCTTAACTGGTTATTTAGATGTAGTTGTATCATTGTATATAGAATCTATAGTACTATCATGGGTGACGAACGACTGGCACGAACCAAGTGACGGCTTATGAAATTACTGGTGCCGAGCCTAACTAAGTGTGTACAGCTGAATTGTTAACTTAAGAATATGGCAAATGAAGAATAAAGTGTAATAATAAAATAATGAGAGAGCTGTATACTTTTTTATAAGAGTTGGAGGGAGGCAAAAAATCAAATAATTTTGTTTTTTCAAAGGTATTGGTTTTGTCAATGTATAATAGGTTGAGAGTTGGGTGCGTATGCGTATTTGGCTCCGATGTTAGCTGAAATGAAAGTATGATTGTTTTTCTTTCTATCGTTGGGAAAGTAAAAATATGTATTTGGAAACAAACACCAAAATATATGCTTGCAAGTTATATTGTAAGATTGTATTTGTAACCATGGTTACTTTAAATCTTTTTATTTGTTTATTTTACTTTTGTGTTTTCTTTCGTGTTTTGTTTATATCAGATTTCAGTCCTAAAAATGCTTTGGTGGAGGAGGGTTGCTGCTGTTAGGTATAATTTTCGTTGTCATTTAAGCCTAGTACGCTGCTGATGCGAAACGAAAAGTCCCATACAAAAATGACACAACGAAATCATAAACTAAAAATTTAGTTCTACTTTTCGTTCTGCAGTACGCTGTTCGATGAGCGAAATTGATAATTGTAGCAGAATATTTGGAGATGTCTACACTCTTTTTTCGCACTCAATTAATTACCCAGACCATTTATTGTGTGCGAAAAAATGACATTTGTGTTTTTTCGTGTTTATTTTTGTTGTTTCTTTCATTACCGCATGGCAGCTTGTGATTTTTTTGCATTTGCATTTGTTTTAATTTTTTGAGTTTGTGCAACTGTCAATGAATATTTTTCCGCTTCGTTTTCGTAAGCATTTCGTTGTCTTGTTGGAGACCAACTAAAAATTTCGTTTCGCATCAGCAGCGTACTAGGCTTTAGTGTGTATATTTTTGGGTTGTTTTGTTTACTTTCGTTTTTTGTTATTTTTGTTGGTTGTTGTTGGAATATGGTAAGCACGTAGGTGGTTGTCATTGACGGCTGCTGTTGCTCATGCTCGCTTGCTGCTGCTGCCGAATATTTTTGTGCTGGGGTGGGTATAAAAACGAATTTTTGTTTGGGGTGGTTGGTTGCTTTAGGTCTGTTTTCATTTGGATGTTATTAGCGTTGCTTTTGCAGCACTTTTCCAGTTTGACATAGTTGGAATGAAAAAGGAGTGCAAAATAAGGGGTTGGGGTCGAAATCCCGCGGATCAAAACCCCGTATGTCGAGATCCCGCGTGTCAAAATCCCGTTTTTCAAAACCCCGGAAATCAAAATCCCGAAAATCAAAATCCCGCCGATCAAAATCCCGCCGTTTCTACTACTATGCGATAGCTCATTAATATTTTTCTTTCCTATGCAATTTGCAAATTGCGTTTAAAGATTGAAGTCGATTTTTTCGTATAATGCGATGCATTAGTTGAGCGCCAATGTCAAGTTTTCTTGAGCAACAGTACCTTGGGTGGCAAATACACACGAATAAACACCGAGGTGTGTATGGGGGGGCATGCTGCCCCCCTCCATCCCCCCTGATTGGGGCCATTATAGGATTTGGGGTGGGTGCGAGGTTGGGTGTATGCAAAGTTCCCTTTGCATTTAAAGAAATAAAATGCACGACTGGGTCGCACGTACTTGCTCTTATGTTCAAGACACTGCGAGCTTAAGAAAATTGTATATACAAACATGGAAATTATGAGAGAAAAATGTAGAGAAGCAGGAAATACGACATTTAAATCAGCTTAAACAACTCTTTTGACAGTTTGAGTTGAAAAAAAAGTATGCCACCTTATTCATGATGGAATATGATTGTATGGGAAAAAAAATTTTAAAATCGTTGGAGCGGCTTTTTTTTAAATTAATTTTTTATATATAAAATTCTTAAAACATTTTTAAGAACAAATTTTGGCATGCAAATTTAAACTATATATTTATGTGTATATAAAAACAAAATTTGAAAAATAAATTGTCAACTCGTTTTTGAGATATCGAATTTTCAAAAAAAAAGTTTGAAACTTTTTTTAAAAATGCAAAAAAATTTTTTTTGAAAATTTTGATATGCAATATTATTTAATCTTATCTGAAATTTGTATATAAAAAGATTAATTTAAATCCGTTAAGCCGATAACGAGAAAACTCAAAATAAAAAATACGTTCTATGACAGGTACTACTAATAGTTGCTATGTGTTAAATTTTATAATTTTAGTATATGAAAAAGTTTAATCAAAATCGTAGGAGTCGTTTTTAAGCAAAAAAATATTTTCCTTTGCGGTTTTTTCACTTTTGTATGGAAGGTACCGTTATTTTTTCATAAATGTAAAATTTTTTCTAAAAATATTTTAGAGAGTACTAAAGAAGTCTTAAATATCGAGTTTCAAAAAAATCTATGATGCCGTTTTCGAAATATTTGATTTTCCAAAAAAAAATTTGAAATATTTTTTAAAAATCCAAAAAATATTTTTCAAAAATGTTGGTACACAAAACTATTAACATTATTTGGAAGCTTCTGTATAAAAAATAATTGAAATCGGTCATTCAATTTTGAAGAAAATCAAAAATTAAAAAAATGGTTCTTTGGGAGGTACCATTAATAACCATTTTTGAAAAATGGTTTTCCACCCAAAGAAAGCCTTTACTAAAATAAATTTATTGAATTTTTTTAAAGAAAAGTTGTAGAGCCGTTTTTGAGTAAAATACGATTATGTAAATTTGCCAAAAAAAAATATATGGCAGGTACCGTTATTTTTGGTTCAAAAAAAAATGAAAAAAAAAATGTGGACATACTCACCAAAAACCACTATGTACCAAGTTTGAAGAAAATCGATCGAGCCGTTTAGGCTGTAGACGAACAGACAGACAGACAGAATTGTGCCACCCACTTTTTTGGTATTCTCTATCATCGTAATACCATGTTTGATTGTTATCTCAAATTTTTTTTTTGCACGAATCCAAAACTTGCCTTATAGTACCTATAAATCGCAAGTAAAAAATATCATTCACACATAATTCGAAAAAAAATTAAAAAAGACAACAAAAATTGCTAAAGTTTAACCGAAAAAACTGAAAATATTTTTTTTTTTAAGTTTTGGAAAAAACTTTTTTATCAATTTTATTTTGATTTTTGGGAACGGGCACGTTCCAAGATCACGAATATGCATTTAATAAGTCGCTAGGACGTTTAGTTTAGCCGCAAATTAAGTTTAGGGATGTAAACTTTGATGCCTCTAGGACGCTAAGTTTAGCCGCAAATCGCGTTTAAAGATAAAAGTTGATTTTTCTTATAATGCTATGCATTAATTGAGTTCTCTTGAGCAAGAGTTACCTTGAATGACAAATAAACGCGAATGAACAGCGATGTGTGTATCGGGGGGCATGCTGCCCCCCTGCAACCCCCTGCTTGGGCTCATTATAGGATTTGGGATGGGTGCGAGGTTGAGTGTATGCAAAGTTTCTTTTGCATTTAAAGAATCTGGATTTTTAAGTCGCTAGGATGCTTAGTTTATCCGCAAATCAAGTTTAAAGGTGTCAACTTTGATGCCTCTAGGACGCTTAGTTTAGCCGCAAATCGCGTTTAAAGATAAAAGTTGATTTTTTATTTTTTGAAAATTCAATATTTCAAAAACGGGTCGATGAATTTCTTGTCATTTTGATAACGACTACGCATTGTATAGGAACAACACAATTTGTTCCTTTAACTGGTTTGTAAGACTTTGAAAATTTAGTGTGGAAAAACGGTTCCATGAATCTATTTGAATATTTATAGGAATATTGATGATTTAAAAGTCTAAAACTATGCATACTAACGCAAGCCATGCAATCAATATTTGCAAGGAAACAAAAGATCATAAAAAGTCGTTGTTTAGTACTTTTTTTAAACTAACGGTGAAGGGTAAAAAAAAAATAAAATGGTAATAGTACCTATATCTTTCTAGAATATTTGTCTCACAAAAGTGTTGAATTTCAAAACCAGAAAGCCAAATTTTTATTTAAATTTTTCTAATAAATAGCTCCAATGATTTCAAATTTTTTGTTGGTATAAAATTAATATTTTCGTATTTATGTACATGTACATGGATGACATTCGTTTTTCTTAAATCAATTTCATGCTTTCGAACATTGTTCTTTTATGTATTTCATCTAGTTTTTATGCACACAATTTCAAAAATTCTAAGCCTCTTAAAATGTTGATAGCTAGGAAGATATGTAGGTAGGTGCATTAGGGTGGTCGTAAGAAGAAGATCAGGGCATAAACCGATTCTAAATGAAAATTAAAATATTCCCTATTTTTTTCAGATTTTTATTTTCTTCCCTTTAGTCGCTTTAGGGGTTAATTTAATGGCATATTTTTTGTGCATACAGCATACTAGGTGATTCGCGTAAAATCTGCCAAGGGCATGTAATGTACTTAGGTTAAAAGTAAACAAGAAAAAAAAGTATATTTCCCCCGCTTGGACGGGCGGCAATTTTGTAAAAAAAATACTTAAAATGGAAAAACATACATAATGTATATTAAAAAACAACTTTTTTCACAATTTTAAGTTTGAAAACAATTTTTGTCGAAGCTGTTTACGAAAAGAACTTTTTTTGAAAATAAACCATGAGAATGGACTTCTGGTTTTCCAAAAAGCTACAAAACAATACTGTAAGTGGTTGTTTGTTAAAAGGTATACTTTTTCCATTCTAAGTACCTAGGTACCTAATTTTTTTTTTTATAAAACTGCCCCTTCTGTCCAAGCGGGGGAAAATAAAACCCCCTCCCGTAGTATTTTTTTCTCGTCTACTTTTAACCAATAGTGTGTGTCATAAGTCATTAAACACAAATTATTTCTGGAGTTACATGAAATTTAAACAAACAAATACATAAATAAAAATTGCATCCCAATAGTTAAAATAAAAGTTTTTTTTTCAATAGCAATAGATCAAAACAAAACTATTCAAAATAAAACTACCTAATGCATTTTTTCCTAACAAAAACTTAATATTTACTCTTTATTTTACGCGATGATGGTTTAAATTCCATGAATGATTATCGTAGGACTGTTATCATAATGTTATAATAAAATTTGGAAAAAACTGATAAAATACCTACTACCTACCTAAGGTAAATACAAAAAATTAAAATATCCCAACATGTCCTTAAATAATTTCTTCATAGATGTGGTGAAAAGTTGCAACATTGCTACAAAGTTAAAAATTTCAAGTAAAATACCCAAGATTTGAAAAACAAAATTGAAATAATAAACGAAAATATAATCTACATGCCTACCTACATTATGTATGTACGTATAAATCTATAAACAAACATATAACTTATACCTCAAGCTCACATACAAACACAATCGAGTCACAGAAAGCAATTTGTTTAATTTTTATTTCCTTTCATTTATTCTGATGATTCATTTGTCTCCCTTGCTCCCCTTATTGTTGCGAGAATCAATGTAATATAACCCTCTCTTACGACTTTTTCATTTTGCTTTTACATTTTTCTTCTATTTCAACTCTCAAATATCAAATACATTTCCATATTAGCGCCGCCTGGTGAAGGCTTATGAAAATAAAAAAAATTGGCTGATGATAGTACTATAGATTTTATATACAAAGGTTGTGTTTCACTTTTCTGCAAAAATAAAAGTTAGGAACGCTCCAACTTTTACTTTTGTAAAACTTGAGATAAAAGATAGGATTGAGTAGTTTATTGAAAAAAGACAAAAACTTAATCAGTATTTTCCTGTCTTATATGCCGACTCCACTAGACATGAACGATGTCCAAAATCCAAACCACAATCCAATCAGCAAACTGATTTGTATGGACATGAAACTTCACGAACTTGGATTTTTGATACTCCATTGGTTTTTCTCAAAACATGTTCATAGTCTGACCATGGCTCATGCCCAGTGGAGCCACCATGTTAATAACAATTTTTACCCCGTTCACATGAAGAAACAAGATGTACACATTTCTTTTTCAAATCGCTTCTTTATTATTGAAATTAAAATCTGAAGAACTAAGTGGTTGATTCAATCGCCCATTGCCTGAGGTTTAGTCTAAGATTTTGATTTTAAAAAATGTCATCTTCATCTTCGCTTTCTTGAAACCACAAATCATTGAGCTCGTGTGTGTGACCCCTCATAAAAGTTTCGCCTCTCATGCTGCTACTGGGGCTCATATCTAAGTATAGTGTATGAATATGTTTATTTAAAAGAAAATTATAAACAGTGAAACAATGATTCAATCGCCCATTGCCTGAGGTTTAGTCTAAGATTTTGATTTTAAAAAATGTCATCTTCATCTTCGCTTTCTTGAAAACACAAATCATTGAACTCGTGTGTGTGACCCCTCATAAAAGTTTCGCCTCTCATGCTGCTACTGGGGTTCATATCTAAGTATACAAACAATGAAACAATGAAACACACTTAAATCTTCTGGATATGCAGATATTTGATTTATCGATGAGAGATTTATTAAATCTGAACTTTCTTGCCGTCGTTGTCTTTCATCTGCGTTCTTTTGAAGATCTAAGTGACGAGGTCTCTGGAGCATTAAGGAACGTCTCACCGCAAGGGATCTATAATACTTTCCCGAATTTTTAATTTTTTTCCACGAAATAGACATATATGATAAAAAGAAAATTCACAAACAATGACTTCATTAAAATGACTTTGACATATTTGAGTCTCTTTAGCATAGACTGACATTTTCTATTATGTTTCGTTGATAAAATCTGAGAAGTCTCTACGAAGTATTCGATAATACTTCCAGCAAATTGTAACCGCAACCTTTTGAAGACCAAGTGACATGAACTTCAATTAAATTACTCTATACAATCCACAGTGACAGCTTCATGTTTCTTCGTTAATGTTATTTACAGAGGTCTATCCGAAACAAAGACGCTAATCTCGTTTAATTTTCTATATCAAGCTTTCAAACGACTTTAATACTGCGTTTTCATTAGAGCCGAAATGAGGTAATTTCGCAAATCACAGAAAAAGTGTTTTCATCTAATTACCTCATTTCGTTTGACAACCCTGTTGAATTTTGTTTGTCAGTGTGAAATTTTTAATTTCAATAATCAAAAAATGTTTGAAAAATTCTTATATTACGTTCTTCTCAAGGTTCTAGAGGTGTAAAAGACCATCACCAATGGTAAATCACAATTGTATATCAATTGAAATGAGTGTCCAGTTCTCCATCGTATACCTGTTGCCCAGGAACAATGTACCAAAGTTAATGATGAATTCCTTGTCGAGCACAAAAGCCTGTTTGTCCTTTCAATGTGAATTTCACATTGATTAAGACCTTCACCTTCAAAGGCTGCATCGAGATGGGACAATAGATTTGTGTAATTTGTTTTTTTTTTTTTGCTTTTGCCAGACGAGCACGATTGGGGCATTGTGAAGGAATACAGAAGCTCTGGACCACCTCCCTTCGTTGCTATTCGGCATTATATTTAACATCCTCACGAGCTGGAGACGAGACAGTTTTTTTGAAAGAGTTATGAAGACGTTATGGATTCATATTTGAACACTTCATTGTTGATCAGGCTGCAAAAATTATAATAAAAACATTGAAAATCGAAAAAATATTTGTGATTTCATTTATTTCCCTTACAACACAACCTTCTATTTGAAACTTCAGACTTTGACATTTGAAGTCAGAAGTTGTTTGATTGTGAATTGTGATTCACAATAGCATGGAATTTAGATCAGTTTGATTTGATTTCATCTAATTTCCAACATAATTTCGTGCAAATTTGGTTGAAATTATCTCATTTCGAAGTTTCAATTTGTATGGGAAATGAGATAATTTCGTATCAAATTTGCAAATTTTCAACGAAATTACCTCATTTGCCCTAATGAAAACGTAATATATAAAGAAGCAGTTAGTTAGACATAAACAAGAAAATTCTTAGGTGTGTTTGGTTACTTGAAATTTTAAGATGTCAAAACCCATAGGGAAAAAACCCAAGCTTCCGAAACTTGGTACAAATTTCAAGATACTTAACAGGCCTAGCACGGTAAACGTCACTTTACTATTCCACGAATATAAATTTTTTTTAATGAGAAATTTTAACCCGTGACTTAACTCTTATTCCGTGGTTTAGTAAAATCGTGGAATAAAGGTAGAATAAGCGTTTTTTATTAATAGCGCTGTAAATATTTTAAATTTATTACCGGTGACAAGTATTTAAAACGATGTGAGGTAGTTATATGATAACACTTTTTGTGTATTTTGCGAAATTTCCTCATTTCGGCTCTATGAAAACGCATTAAGAAGTCATAAAGCGTGAAACAGATTAAACCAGCAACAGCGGCGGCCATTGTTTTAGAACCAATGTGTTTAAATCGTTCAGCACAGATAAGAACAGCACCAGCAACGTCAACAGCGTCGTTAGACCAAAGTCCTAAATTTGCTGTTGCTGGTGCATTGCTGACAACTTTTCCGCAACAATATTCAGGAGAACCACACTGCAAAAAATAAAATTCCTTGGACATGGAACTTGTTGTTTCTGTTTTTACTTTCGTTTCTATGTGAAATGCCATGCACATGAAATTACGGTGCTGGTGGCAATGTGTTTGAAAAATATTTGCTGGCCAGCGTGCTGTTCTCTGTTAACGGTGCTGGTGCTGGTGCTGGGTTATACTGCGTTTTCATTAAGCCAAATGAGGTAATTTCGTTGAAAAATTCCAAATGCGATACGAAATCATCTCATTTCCCATACAAATTCACATTTCGAAATGAGATAATTTCAACCTAATTTGCACGAAATTAGGTTTAAAATTAAGTCAAAACCTAACGAACACACCCAATTAGCCACAGTTTGAAGAGCTCTGAATTGGTTTTGTATGAAAATGTCAAAGCGCAATGGAAGGAGACAAAAGAAAACAACAACAAAAATCGATTAACAGCCAGTTGAAATTCAAAAATGAAATGAGCTGTCAAACGAAATTACCAAATTACAAATGAAAACACTTTTTCTGTGATTTGCGAAATTAGCTCATTTCAGCTCTAATGAAAACGTAGTATTAATCTGTTTCGCGCATAACAAAATCCATTTCACGTTATACTGCGTTTTCATGAGGCCAAATGAGGTAATTTCGTTGATAATTTCCAAATGCGATACGAAATCATCTCATTTCCCATACAAATCCACATTTCGAAATGAGATAATTTCAGCCAAATTTGCACGAAATTAGGTTGGAAATTAAGTCAAAACCTAACGAACACACCCAATTAGCCACAGTTTGAAGAGCTCTGAATTGGATTTGTATGAAAATGTCAAAGCGCAATGGAAAGAGACAAAAGAAAACAACAACAAAGAGTGATTAACAGCCAGTTGAAATTTAAAAATGAAATGAGCTGTTCAAAGGGTAGACATGTGCATTCAAGAGGACACAAGCGTCCACAAGCTTTGTTTCAAAGCGAACCTCTGTCTATCAACTCCTACTCTCACCTCCCCGCGGTGAACATCGGGTGCCTAGTACCTTTAACTGAAGATGGGGTTCCAATCCCTGTGGACGGTTTTAGGGGGCAGCAAACGAGAGAGGGGGGGAGGAGTGTTCCCACTAAAGCACTTCTCCTTCATCCAGGCGGCAGCGGAAAAATTCTCAAGATGGAATCAACGGTGGCGTCTACAGTTCCAGTTAGGCTGAACTACTTAGTGAACACCTTATACGGGCTACTACGACATATTCGGAGCTCAGGCCTATAAGGAGCGGTTAATCCGGCTCCCCGCCCTTGGAGTTATATATATAGGGTCTGGTCCTCCAGGTTGGGGGTCGTGCCGTCGGGGTGACTTCCCGGCCACGTAAAGCTATTTTTAGTTGCGAAGCATCAACAAGCCTCGGATACGGACGGATTTACTGTTGACGAACCTAGCAAACGAAATAAGGACAACGAACTTCGGATCTGCACGTGGAATGTTCTGTCTCTCTATAGACCACGTGCAGCCGAACATTTAGCGGAGGCCCTAGACTGCTACAAAGCAGACATCACCGCCATCCAAGAAGTGCGATGGGATGGGCCGGGCAAAAGAAAACTGAAAGACTGCGATGTATACTACGGTGACTGTTACCGACCACAAGGGCAGCGTCTTTTTGGATGTGGATTTGTTGTTAGAGGCAGACTGAGGCAAGAGGTCTTGAGTTTCAATTATGTGAACGAGCGCCTCACGACAATTCGCATCAAGGCTAAATTCGCCAACATCAGCCTGATATGCGCGCATGCCCCCACAGAGGAGAAAGATGACGACACCAAGGACGAGTTCTACGAGCTCCTGGACAAGACATATGAGCAATGCCCTAGCTATGACATTAAAATTGTCTTGGGTGATTTTAATGCCAAACTAGGAAGAGAAGACGTCTTTGGTGGCACAATCGGAAGATACAGCCTGCACGACACCACCTCCGATAACGGACTCAGGCTAATCGACTTTGCTGCGGGGCGAAACGTTGTGGTAGCTAGTACGCAGTTCCCGCATCTCGATATTCATAAGGGGACATGGCGAATTCCTGGTCAATCAACCGCCAACCAAATTGACCACATTGCGATCGACGCAAGGCACTCCTCCAGTATCAAGGATGTCCGAACGTTCCGAGGAGCCAACGTTGACTCGGACCACTACCTCGTTGTAGCAAAGGTAATGCTACGGATATCCAGACCAAAGCCAAAACAGGGAAATACTGTCAGGAAGTTCAACGTCGGACGGCTACAGTCGCAAGAAATCGCCAGGTCCTTTTCCGATCGAGTCTCTCGCGCCCTCTTAACTAGTCCTTTGCCGCCAACTGCAAACATCGAGAACCAGTGGAAAAACTGCCAGGAAGCCATCAGAGATGCCGCCTCTGACGTGCTGGGCTTCGCACGACCACCACAGCGAAACCCCTGGTTCGACGAGGAATGCCGGCAAGTACATGCAGCCAAACAACAGGCATACAAAGCGGCGCTGCATAGAAGGACCAGAGCTGCTCGCGAGCTCTACGAGCAGAAGAGGAAAGAGGAACACAAGCTTCTCAGAAAGAAAAAGAAAGAGCATGAGAAGCGCGCGATCGAGGAATTAGAGGGATGCCACCGCAGGAATGAAGTTCGGAAGTTTTACCAAAAAGTAAAAAGAACCTCCCAAGGTTACAAACCCCGAACCGAAGCCGGCAAGGACGATCAGGGGAACATCGTGGTGGAAACGCAGTTGGTGCTGAGGATATGGAAAAATCATTTCTGCAAATTGTATAACGGCGATGACGAACCGAATTCCGCTACCATGCAAATTGCACCATTCAACCTGGACGACGTAGGCCAACAATTCCGTCCACCCGATCTTGACGAAGTGAGGATAGCCATATCTAAACTTAAGTCCAATAAAGCTGCTGGAGCTGATGGCCTTGCGGCTGAACTATTCAAAGCGGCTGGCGATGAATTGGTTAGGAGTATGCACCCAGCTCATCTGTAAAATATGGTCGGAAGAAAGCATGCCCGATGAATGGAACCTCAGTATTGTTTGCCCGATCCTCAAGAAAGGCGATCCTCTGGACTGCACCAACTACAGAGGCATCAGTCTTCTTAATATCGCCTACAAGATCTTCTCTGCCGTACTTTGTGAACGCCTGAAGCCATTCGTCAACAACCTGATAGAGGTCCATATCAGTGTGGCTTTAGGCCAGGGAAGTCCACCATCGACCAAATATTCGCACTACGGCAGATCTAGGAGAAAACCCAGGAGTTCCAAATCGATACCCACCACCTTTTTATCGATTTCAAGGCCGCGTATGACAGCATCTATAGAGACGAGCTATATAGAGCAATGTCTAGTTTTGGCATCCCTGCCAAACTCGTCCGTTTGTGCAGGATGACGATGGAGAATGCACGCTGCTCCATCAAGGTCGGCAAAGACCTCACCGACACCTTTGATGTCAAAAAAGGTTTTAGGCAAGGCGACGCGCTGTCATGCGACTTCTTCAACATCGTTCTTGAAAGAATAGTGCAAAACTCTCACGTCAACACCAGAGGCACAATCTTTCAAAAGTCCGTCCAATTACTCGCTTACGCTGACGACATTGACATAATCGGACGAACAAAGCGTGATGTCAGTGGCGCTTTTGTGAGCATTGAGAAGGAAGCCAAGAAGATGGGTTTAACGGTGAATGAAAGCAAAACAAAATATATGCTGTCCACAAGAAAGGACACCCAACACCGACGTCTCGGACAGAACGTCACTATAGACAGCTATAATTTTGAGGTAGTCAGAGACTTTGTCTACCTAGGATCCGCTATAAACTCAGCGAACGACACCAGCGCTCAGATCAAACGAAGAATTACTCTTGCCAATCGCTGTTTCTTTGTTCTAAGAAGGCAATTGAGAAGCAAAGCCCTCTCTCGAGCAACTAAACTGTCCCTGTATAAGACGCTTATCATCCCGGTCCTGATGTATGGTGCAGAGGCATGGACACTGCTAACAGTGGATGAGAACGCGTTAGGCTGTTTTGAGAGGAAAATTCTCCGGGTGATTTTTGGTCCCGTCTGCATAGATGGGGAATGGAGAAGAAGATACAACAACGAACTGTATGGGCTGTACAGCGACACCGACCTAGCCACAAAAGTGAAAAGCCAACGACTGAGATGGCTGGGTCATCTAGAGCGAATGGACACCAATGCTCCGGCCCGGAAAGTCTTTGGGCCTTACTAATAATCAAATTTAGTGTTAAGCTTAAAAGAAAATCTCCAGATTTAAGAAAATCCACATACCAATAACGAATTTAATCTCCAGTTTAGTCGTTAGCAATATGTCAAAATTTAATACATAGAAATCCATGATTAAAGTCGAACACTAAATAAAAAGTGTTGCCTTAGTACTGTTTTATGGCATTTAAATTTGTATTAATTCTTAAATCTGTTCCCAAGTTATCAGGTTGATTTCAATAGGTATAGGTATTGATAAATAATAAATAAATAAATTGGGTGGCACAACAGCTCGTGGAGAACCAGGGCCTAGTGACTTACAACTCTCAACCATTCCTGTGTGCGTGTTTTTGGCAGGAATGGAGGGGACCTACAGTTTTATGCCGATTCCGAACGGCTACATGAGAAGCACTTTTGAATGACAAACATACTCTTGGAGGATTTGTCAGTTCTTCGCAACAGGCAGTACCTCGGATAAAACATTTCTGTGCTTAGGTGAAATGGCTGGGAATCGAACCTACACTTTCGGCATGACAATCCTACGCACCAACCATCATGCCACGAGGCATTGAATTGATGGGTTGGTTTATATCTTCAGATTTTAGTTTTACAGTGAAAAAGAAGAACTTGAGTTAGACGTATATACTTTATTTATTGTTTGTATGTTTATGTATTGCAACAGGAATAGATTATTTAATTTTTTCGAAAGTATTTGGTACGTCTGGATCTTACGTTAAATACGCGGTTGATTTGTTTATTCCGTTTTATTTATTTACATACCCAATTACGTATATCTAAAAAGTAATTTTTTGTGTTGAACGGCAGTCGATTTAAGATTTTTTCAGGTGTATAGAGCACACCTTTAGGGTGACATGGTCGACATTGCACCACCCATTTTTCAAATGGTCATAGTTTCTCTAAATGTAATTATTTTTGTGAGATTTTTTAACATCATTTATATGGATTTGTTAAGCAAATTCGTGCATAGTTAGTTTTTGCATAGTATGTATATACTTAAATCTAAAATTGATTGTTCAGAAAAAGTGAAATGGTGCATAGAGTACCATGGTAGGTACTAAATGAACCAGTCTTATGTCCAGAATGCACCATGCAGGTACTCAATGCACCACCAACTAATATTTAAAAATAAATCAAGTATTTCAAGTGATATTGAATTTTATTCAGATGGGAATTCATTGTATCTTTATACTATATTCCCACCAAAATGAAATCCGAGATTTCAGTTGAAAACTTTTGATATTTCAAGGTGATGGAACAAGATTTAATGAAAATTTCAACGAAATCTCAATGAAAACCCTAGATTTCAACGAAATCTTAATTAAATCCCACTCCACCAACTCAAGATCTCCAAATTTTTCGGCCGAAATCTCAGATTTCATTTTGGTGGGAACATAGTATTAAGAATAAAAACAAAAAAAGTTCATTTAACACTTATAAAATATATAAGAATTTAATAATAACAAAAAAAGTAAATAAATAATAAAAAAAATATTTCTCTTCAAGACATTAAAAAAAAAATAAAGCTAATAAATTCATTAATATCAGTTAAACGGATAATAGATTAACGTACATATGTTTAGTTTAAAAACATATTCAGAAATTTTGTATAGTGATTGTTGTCTTTGAGTTGTTCCAGATACAGAAGGATCTTTAAGAATATATTTTATCTCCTCCTCATTGACTACTGCAAAATCTGGGACTTTTGGCATACAAAAAAGCTCATTAGCCTTTGATTTTAGTCTCAAAAATGAAATGAACCATTCGTTACCACCACATGCACCATGGTGCATTTAGAACCATGTTGTTGTGGTGCATATTGCACTACCCCCTCACTTTATTTTTAAGTCAAAATAATTCGCTAACTACCCAATTATATTTGAATCTATTTAATTTTACCAATGAATAAAACAACACAAATTATTTGTATCGATGTTTAATACAAAAAAAGGCACCACAACTTAAGTGAGACAAAAAAAATGACTTACCTCGATTTTTCGATTTGCACTATAAATTACGAAAAAGGCTTGTACACGTACGCACGCACCAACAACTAGCACCAGACTAAGATGCACTGACATTTTGGCGAAAGTCGCGTAAGATAATGTGAAGTTTACACGGATGTAATTGTCGGAATGTTAGATTTTGCCATGGTGCATGGAGTACCACTGGTGCAATGTCGACCATGTCACCCTACACGTAAACATACCTAAAGTCATTCTTCCAATTACTTGTCAGAGAAATAAATGTTTGAAAAGCGTTTCTCATAAAATGGCGTAGTTTGGTAAAATATTTATGAATTCAGAAAGGCGTTCGTTTCATATTTTACTATAATTGAAAAGAATAAAACGCGAGAAAAAAACAGTGGAAACAACAGAACTCTGACCCCTAAAAAAATATTAAACAGATTGGCAGGAAGAGATATATCACTTAAAATCCCGAAAGAAAATAATTTGTTGCAATTTCGTAGGTACTGATATGCGCATATGTCAAAAACCATTAAGTTAACTCAAAATATGCATGTTCTTGTATAATGTTAATCAACTATGTTCATAAAATAAAATTAAAACCGACCAAACCCTTTGAACTTATTGAATACTTTAGTACTGAAAAAGGTGCTGTTAAAAAACAATACGGCAATACTTATCTTCACTCTTTGAACAAAAAAAAAAACAAATCGAAATTCATCTGTCATTTTGCCGAGCAAGAGGAAATTGTATTAAGATTTCAAATCGTTAAACTAGTGAAAAAAGCTTATTAAACTAAATAAAAAGTGTTATATATAATTAGTGTAATGAACACTAGAAATACTTTATTAAACAAAATATAAAAGAAAACACGTGGCGCTACGAAAAATCCTGTAAAAATGCCTATATTAAAGAGTGTAAAAATATTTCATTTCACAAGCTAGTTTTTTTCTGATATTTCTACATAAAGTAATGTGAAGTGATGTTTTTAAAGTTATTAAATGATCGTAGAATACTTTTAAATTGAGATATTTCATGAAATTTTGCTTAAAAGAATCTAATTTGTTGCAAATTAAAATATACTTCATTCGAGTGATTTAGTTGAGATTCATCTGTCAAATGAGAAATTCTCGTCCAGCAGGGACGGATTAAATTTTGTTGGTGGTGGCAAGGCACTCAAATCCTATTAGCGCTTCATGTGCAGAGTTATTTTTAACGTTTTGAATGAAATATTCTCAAAGGTATTTCTACTGTTGGCCTGGCCTTATCTATCATACCAGTTTTGTATTTTAATCAAGAAGTCAGTTTGAAAGTATTCTATGATAGTGTATTAACCTAAAAACACCACTTCACATAATTTGAATTGATATCAAAAATTTGTTCACTCCGCGTTATAGGTGTTTTTACATTGTTTAATGCCGCATGTTGTCTTTTATATTTTTTAAAAATAAGAATGGCAAATATTCATTGTATTTTTGTTTTACTTTTTATTTAGTTTAAAAAGCTTTTTTTTTTACTATTCTTACTATATAAAATGTCTGAACACTTTTTATAGCTCGGCAAAATGATAGAAGCACCTCAATGATTTTTTTCTTTTTTTTGAAATGTTGCTTTCCTTGAGCGCCCCATAATTTAGCCATGTAACTGCACGCCGACCCTGTGTCATTGCATTTGTGTTTGTTTATTTCTTCTTCTTTGTTTTTACTTGAGTTATTGTAGTGTATGTTTTTTTTAGAGCATGTTTGATGGAGTTTGATGGAAATTGTAGTAGATTAAAGGAAAGTCGGAGGATTTTGTTAGCAAAAGGGTAAAATTGATTATTGGTAGCATTTTGTTAAAGCTGCACACTTAACTTTGATCTTAAAGTTAACTAATAGTCGACATTAGTGTTTGATTATTAGTAAGGCCCTTTGAATCCAACCCCGTGGGACAACGCAGTAGAGGTGGACAGCGTAAAAGGTGGCGCACGCAAGTGGAAGAGGACCTCAACCAACTTGGCGTGCGAAACTGGAGACAGCTAGCTAGAAACCGAGCCGGCTGGAAGAAGCTTGTTGGTTGAGGCCCTGGTCCACCCCGGACTGTAGCGCCACCTTAAGTAAGTAAGTAAGTTGTATTTTTATACCATGATTAATAGCCAGTTGAAATTCAAAAATGAAATGAGCTGTCAAACGAAATTACCAAATAACAAATGAAAAAACTTTTTCTGTGATTTGCGAAATTACCTCATTTCAGCTCTAATAAAAACGTAGTATAAATTATTAGTAGATTTTATGGTAAATTTAATTAAAAAAGAAAGAGAAGCGAGAGTTGGTGCACCAAAGACAAAGTAAGCTCATAAAAATAAATTAAACCATTTATAAATAACCTTTTGCTTTATATTCTTCAGAACATAGTGAAATCATTGTGCATAGAAAAAAAATGTTATTGAAAAGGTAAATCTTCTGATACCAACACCCATAGACATACTAAATATGGACTGCTAGTTGTTTGGTTTGGTTGGTTCGAAATTTAATTATAAACGCCACGAGCGCTTTTGGCCTAAAAGCGGAAAATTGGTGAAACTTTTGACACTTTTTTTGACGGAGGACAAATAAAAAAAGTTGTAAAGATATGAATGTCCAAGAAAGTTTTTAGAATAATTAAACAAGAAAATAGTTTTATTATAATAATAAATAACATAGTGAAGTTACCAAATATCGAAGAACAAGAGATAAGGCAAAATTAATCTCTCGGAAAATCTCCTCAACAACAACAACAACAACAACAACAACAACAACAACAGATGCACTCTGGGCAACGTAAGTAACACCATGTTGATCTAAAACTATGAAACTAACTTTTTTTGCTTTCTAGTTAAACCAGAGGAGTTCTTCAATTTGATCCCCAAACAGATAATGCTCAGTAGTGCAAACTAATTACACTGCCAGTGCAGAGTTCTCTGAGGCCTACTCCAGCTGCTGCTATGGCTCAACAATCCAGACCTCCGGGTACACCAGAAACAGCCCATCCATCAACAGCATCAACCACTTGATTTCACGACGAAGCCCTCGCTACAGCAGCAACAACAACAACAGCTGCAACAACAACAACAACACCAACAATAGGAGCAGAACATCTAAGATAGCGTTCAGACTGTTGGGTCGGGATTAAGCTTGACCAGCGGTGGAACAAATCCAGTGTCTAGTTGTACTCAAGGTGGCGTTGGTGCACCGGGTTCTTTGGCAAATCCTTCACCTGCCAAGCCAATGACGCATTTATATCCTTTTAAGTAAGTTCAAGAGAGATGTTAGCTTGGTGGGATTTAATTTTACTATATATATTACCTTATCAGTGCTGCTAACCGTAGAATAATTATGCTACATGTAGCATAATTTGTGGTCCTGTATGATGTATGATTGAAATTCATTATCATACGCAAAATGTATGATAATTGTGATATTTGACTTAAATACAAAATTTCGCTATTCAAATTTAAAACAAATCAAGTTTAACATATATACATCTGCTCTTTTTCTTAAACTTCTTCTGAATGCAGCTGTCAGCCTTCTACTACATTTTTGGCACTTCTTAACTCATGTACTCTTTCATTTTCGTTGTTTAGTGAACTCTTTTCAACAAGACATGATTTTTTGTTACATTTTTGTATGGCACACAATAAATGTGCCATTTGCCGCAGCCTAGCCTATGCAGTAGATTAAAGCGATCAGGAATTTGAATTTGATCAATGAATTTGAAACTCAAATGCTATATGAATCAATGACAAAACACTCAAAGAATTTTTTGTGCAAATAAAATTTTCAATCGCACAATTATAGTCCAGTAACTATATACATTAGACCTTGCGTCAGGTCCGGAAGTTCAGATTTTTTGCTGAGTTGTTTATGCTGTTGGCCTAGTAATACATAAATCCGATTTTTCGACCTCGAGCGCCGAACGCAACATTGGTAAAAATCCAAAAAACCGCGAATTTTTCGCGGTTTTTTCACTTATTGGCCATTTAACCATTACGCCTTAATTCCCGTATAAAACATTGCTCTACGATTTCAACCTTACTAAATTTGCTTCAATTTGAGTCCAAAACCGGTTCTGTAGACGTAACAGTATTCAAGGGACGGCTTTTCAAAATATAGCAATAGAAAATTTAAAACAACAAGTAGTATATAAAATAGAATAATAACAAAAGCATGGTCTTTGACATATGCTGCATCAAAGCAATAGAGTGTGTAGATTGGGCCAAAAGAAGAAAACAATAGTACCGGATGGGGGGTATTTATCAACCCGTTTAGGCGCGAGGGATAATTTTAAGAAAAGTTGACTTCAAATAGAAAAATAACTTTAAAAAAACAATGGTAATATCTAGACAAAAATCCATTGCTCATCTTAAAGCCAGAAATCCATTCTTTAATTTTATTTTTAAATAAACATTTTTTAGGTCTATCAAAAATTGAAAAATTTATTTTCAAACTCAAAATTTTAAGAAAAAGACGATTTTTTTTGTTGTTAATCTATTTGTTTTTTTATTTTATGGTATTAAGTACTATTTTTGTTTTTGATTTTCAATGCCCTTATTAACTTTTAGTTAAAAACTGAAAAAGAAATGCTAAAATGACTTCTAGTTTTTGAGAAAACTGAAATTAACATGATCAACTTCACTTTTTTCAGTGTAATATCCTTTTTCTTCGGTGGGAGGGCTCTGCCTCAGATCCGGTAGTTCTGATTTTTAGATGAGTTGTTTATGATGTTGACCTTACCAATAATCCAAGTTTTCAACCTCGAGCGCCGAACGCAACTTTGTGAGATATGCATAAAACCGAGAAATTTTCGCAAATTATTGGCTATTTTAACCTTTAAGGCCGGGTTTGCGATTATAACTTTGCTCTACCATTTACAACTTTTGAATTTAGAATGCTGCAAATCGAATTGGAGGGGGGCTTATTCACCCCTTGTGTGAAATCGTTTGCCCCTTGTCAATGATTTTCTTATGCTGTGTAGCGTGTCATGTTGGCTTTATTTTAAGATCTTAATCATGAAGATCAGATGATCATATAAAACTAGAACTGAAACATTCGATTCAAGTTGTTTCTTATACCTAAGTGTAATTTACTGCATACTGTACAACAACAAAGGGCTCTATATTATGCCAAATGGGTTTATTTAGATTTTTGTTTAGATATCAGAAAAAGTAACTTGTAAGAAAACAAAGGTTGCTGCCAGAAAGAAGAGTTAGTTGAAAAAAATCAAGAATTCGAAATTTAGTATAATGATTGATGAATCGACGGACGTTAGTTCCAACAAAGCAACGTGTATCATTGCATTGTTAGATACTTTGATACAAATCGATCTAAAATGTAAGCTCGTTTTTGACCTGGTCGATTTGTTCCAAGGTGATGTGGAAACGGCGTCTGCAAAAGTTATTTTCGAAGCAGTTGAAAATGCTTTTAAAATATGTGAAGTATCTGTTGAGAACGTTGATGGAATTGGGTCTGATGGTTGCAATACCATGATGGGTGATAAAAACTCGGTCAAATCGAGATTTGAAGAAAGCTGTCCGGGAATTTATGATTCAAAGTGCATTTGTCATTCTTGTGCTATTTGTGCTAGCGAAGCGGCAAAAATATTACCGCGTAGGTGTGAAGACCTCCCTCGGGATATATTTAGCTTCTTGAACAATCTCGAAACAGTGAACAAGCCTGGTTTTTATTACTTCACTATATCGAGCGTCTATACTGTACTTGTGTTTTACACATACATATAATATAACTAAAATGTCTATTTATTTGTTATGATCAATTTATTTTAAATCAAAAAATTTGTGTTTCTTATAAAAAAAATAATAATAAATGTTAATAAAGTAAATAATGAATTTTGTATATATTTATACATTTGTTTTTATTTTTTTAGGGAAATTTTGGAATTATTAAATTTTGTTTGTTTTATTTTGCGTATGATAATTTTTACTCTGGTATGATAGAAATCAGCGAATTGTATGATAATTCATTGTGAGCAATATGGCAGCACTGTACCTTATCCACAGTTATGTATATGGCACAAGGATATCCCTACAATGTCGCACCAAACTATGGTCCTGTGTCAATGATCTCCGATGAAAACAAGCTTGGACATATGCTTTGCAAAATCCACCACCAACTTTGAAAAACGACCGCATTAAGGAAAGTCAAAGTCCTCACGAAAATGCCAAATTATCGACGCAGGTAAATGTTATTTTTTTTTCGATTTCCTTCTTGAAGTGTTTTTACCTTGACTTGATTGCTTGTAGATGATATCATCGAAGATGATGAAAAGCGAACCAACGTCCAAGGAGATCAAACAGGAACCCAACATCCACCCAATGCACCCTAAAGAACCTCCTGTCCAATCGATTGGTGGTTATCCGAGCATGTACCTACCGGCGACAGCAGCTTAGTATGCCTCATCAACATTCACCGCATCTCGTACAGAATGAAGAGCTTAGAAGGTAAAAGATAAAAAACCTTTATGCGATATAAACATATATTCTAATTAAAATTAACTCCTTTCAGATATTACATCTTTTTGGAGCAGAGACGCAACAATTTTCTGCAACAGGTACAGTCTGGGTCACATCAACAGCCACCCGGCTCACAAATGAAGCCCGAAGACCTACCAATGTCGGCACAGCAACAACAACAGCTAAGTCATCAGCAATCCCAACAAATGCAGGCTCAGCAGCAGGCACAGCAACAAGGTCAGCAACAAGCACAACAACAAGCTCAACAGCAAGCCCAACAACAGGCCCAACAACAAGCTCAGCAACAGCAGCAGCAACAACAACAAAATTCCAGTATTGGTATTGATCTTAAGAAATCTCTTAGCTTTGAAGATTCTTGTCTTTTATTTAGGAACTGTTGGTCTATTTTAAGGCTTTTTACACCATATTTTTTATCATCAAAATTTATTGCAGGCTTTCTTTTTTTCGAAAGAACATTTTGAGCCTTTAATCCATTGGTTATTTCAGGCTCCTGAGGTGTAGACATTGCAGGTTTAATCTTAGTTTCATTGTATTCTTTATTAATCTTTCACTTTATTATGTAATATTACTAATATTGCATAATAATAGCAAAATTACAATTAATTGCAAAGTCAAATATTAAAACAATTGTAAATTTTGTCAGTAAAAATATAATAGAATTTTAAAGTTAGAGTTTCATCTATATGGGATACAAAATTGCTGTTATTGGAGCAACCGGGAGAGTAGGGCTATATCTATATTAGATAATGCATTAAATAGAGATAACGCTAGGGAAGCAGGAGTTCATTCTATATTAGCTGTGTTTTTTTGCATGTCCAAATAAAAATGGGTGAAAAAAACGACAACAAAGCAAAACAATTTACATGTTAAATACAACAAAAACTATGTCCATATAGAGTTAGCTAAGTCCAGATAATTAACTGGAGTTAACTTTTGTCCCGATAAAATGGTATTGCCAGACTACCGTTGTCGTTGTGTTATCGATAATTTGTATAGAAATGTCAAATGTTTGTTGGTAAGATAGTTCAGAACAAAATGGCAGACAAAGGCAAATGTTGAAATGTCCCGATGTCGTTTTTTTCGCCAAACTCCATATGGACATACAAAAAAACGCAGCTATTACATGGGTTATTTCACGCTTGTATTAATCCAGCTAGGGTAATTATTGAGCTTCAGTTGGGAGGAGGGCAGAATTGCCATCTTCAATGACCGTGCGCAGATGCCAAATACTCTTATATCAATTAAGGATGTTCTTCGTATAAAAGACAACTTAGGACAAGTTCTGCAGATGATCTTCCTGGTAGGTAGGGGTTATTGAGAGTTTATATGTCAAAAATGAATTGCTGTTAATTCGATGACATATAATGCTATATAATTTAAATAATGTGACCATTTCCAGTGGTCAAAACCAAGGGCGGTGAGAAGAGTTTGTTTTGGGATGGAATGGTCTACAAAATGATCCATACGAACTTTATAATATAGTAATTCTACTATATTATAAAGTTAGCTATATTAGCCTGCTTCAGCTACATTTAGATATGAACTAGTCTGTTTAGCTTTGTTACAATAATTTTGCACTTTTATTTTCACAACCATATTTTACGCGGCTTTTTCTCATGAATATATGTACTTTTTTGCGATTTTAAAAAGAGTAAATAAACAAATTTCTTGTGACGCAAATTTGCGTGGTGTTTTTGCTAAAAATATTTTAAAAAAAAAAGTTGATTGATAGGTAAATTCGGCTATTATTTATAATTCATAGGTGCTAAATAGAACGTTTGAATTCAGCTCTATACTACTATAGCTCGCATTCAGTTCGCCTTTACAATAAGCTTCCATATTATATTTCCTGCTTTTACTATCGGGCTTGCAAGTTTTTTAGCCTTTTTGGAGTGTTCCTGGCTTAAAACTGGTAATATACATTTTCGTGATGTTTATAAATTCAGGATCAAGATTTCTGTTGTTGCTTTCGGTATGGGAGTGGTTACTGGTGTTGTCTTATCTTATCAACTTGGTACAAATTATTGGTCAATGTTCTCTTACCGTGTAGCTAATGTTCTTGGTCCCCTATTTTCTCTTGAAGTTCTAACAGCGTTTTTTTTTAGAATCATCTTTTTTAGGCATTATGTTGTTTGGGTGGAAAAGGGTACAGTAGTAGGGGTGCCAGCTGCTTCCTTGATTACTTTTCTGATAGTTTCTATCGACAGTATCTTAGGTTTTATTCCTTTAGCTTTCTTTTTTCTTTAACTTTGCTGTATGGTGAAAAACATTCGCACATTATACAAGCAAAATTGGATAATGGATTAGTATCAAAAGTAATTCTCCAAGGACAGCTTTCACAGCTACTGATTTGCATTTCTTTTCAATAGCATTACGGTAAATCTTCTTAAGTTTCTCAGTATGCTCACTTATAGAAGGTATATTTCCGTTTCCAGTATAAGGATAGCCTTCTTGGGTAAGTTTACTATATAACTCCTGACCTGTAGATAGGATTTGCATTTTTTCTGATAAACTACTTGCATCTCTGTGTTTAACAATAGTCCATCTTTTACATATTCTGCCAAGCCACCATATTATATATGGTCTATAGGTATATTAAATGTCAGCGATTATTGTTTAAGCTATATTAAACTTGCATTATAAGTATCATAGTAAATAAATATATCTTATGAACATTACTAAAGTTTTAATCATTATTGTTTTTATTGCAATTTCTTCAAGAGCTACACTAGTTGTACAGATAACAAAATGTTTGTGCATACTATAAAGCAACAAGTGGATGGTATATCTGCAAAAGGAAATAGACAAAACCTAGGGCATGTACGCGAAAAGTTTCAGCAGGTCATTCAGAATAATGTTAACCTCAAAGGAATATTAGTTATAGGAAAACATTGGGCTTTAGTTAAACAAAAAGAAAAAAAAGATTTTTTAAGAGAGTATGAAGTGTACGCGTTTGTGCGTTAAAATTTTATATAAATACATGCATGATAGTGAAATGAGTACAAAAGCAGTTGACGATGAAACTTGCTTAATTGGTACAAGATTTTCTTACGATGATGAAGAATTTACAAATATTGATTTTAAAGTTACTAAATTAACAGCTCTCTTTTGATAAGTGATGTTGTAATGAGTGGAATAAGTATTGCTATTAATCAACGTTCTCAATTTAGCAAGCGTTATAACTGAATTAAAATGCAATAACAATTCATGATATATATGCCTCATTGGCCTAAAACGCTAGGTAGTAGACCAAAAGATTTTTCTCTTGATCGCATAAAAAGCTTTCTAAATAAATTGGGCAATCCTGAGAAAAAATGCCGCCAATAATTCATATAGCTGGAACTAATGGGAAAGGCTCAACACTAGCATTTATAAGATATATATAATGCAAGCAGCAGGGTATAAGGTCCACTTCTCCACATTTGGTGAATTTTAATGAAAGCATAGTTATTGCAGGCAATTATATCGACGATAATGAATTATATAGCTTATTAGAAGAATGCCGTGACGTAATTGCAGAACAACCTATCACTCTGTTTGAAGCTGGAATCTAGTCTTTATTATGCAGCCACTTATTTAAAGTTAAGTTTTCTGGAACCAAGTAGTCAGAGGGCACTGGGATGACAGGAGAAGGTACTAGCCCGACAACCGTCATCCCGCTACTTGTTAGCACTCACTATTACGCACAAATAAAAACATAGTATTGTATTTACTCAAATAATTTAATTTTATTAACCTGAAAGCTTATTGGATTAAAATTATTAAACTAAGAGTTATAATTTTAGCAACTAAAAACTGTAAATTGCACCATATAAACAGTTATATTTCAAGCAAAAGTTATGCCATTAAAGGCTTGGTCAAACAGAGCGCGATCCGACAGGACGGTCAATACTTTACTTGGAAAGTAAGAACGCGACGGTCAAATTTTCTTTGTAAATTTTTACAAAGATCGTCGGACCACGCTCTGTTTGACCAAACCTTAAGACTAAGAGCTATGCAACAAACATTTATATTTGTAGGTAATAGTAAGGTGTTAGCGGGATCTATGCTAAGAGATACCGCGGCGGTATGACGATAACCTTGTCATCGGGTTGCAACTAAAAGATCAATAATCATTAATTATTTTGGCGTAACTTTCCTTTACGCTAGCACGCTTAGAGTTAGAAAATATTACGGAGAGGAAAAATTGTTGTGTTTAAAAAAAATTCATACAAAATGTATAGTTGTCCAAGAACACTATGGACATACGCCTGCTTGGCGACTGAACATGCCCTAAAGCGGAGCGACGGAGTTACGTAAACTTGACAGAATCCAAAAAGGAAGTTAGCATTCTACTTCAATCGAAAGTCGCCCCATGGTTTCAATTCATGCTCCATTACTATTGTTGTGCACAAAAAGCACTTACCGAATAGTAGCACTGTTTTTTAGTGCATTTTTATCTTCATATAATGATCATCAACGACATTTGCAAAATGATAGGCCGGAAATCCATCAGATTTAATAATAACAGGGTCATATATCATGCTCACTTCTAATCACAAAAACGTTCCCATAAACCAAGTCTTCAACGGGATCGCTAAAATCTTCTAACTTAAAACGTGTGCAGAATGGTACTTTCTTCGAAAGTTTTTGTTGAATATCTGTTGGCGTAAGATGACGGCATTTGTTGTCATAATTAGGTATTTGCCTTTGTTTTAGCGCTTCTTTGTGCAGCAAATCAAGTCTGGACTCTGAGCAGTAGCACCAGTATGCTGAACCGTCTTCAATTAGTTGTTGGACTGCTTCCCTTTAATAAACAGAGTATTTAGCAAGGAAGTTAGTTTGTGATCAATCTAATCCTTTACCTACTTATATATGGGCAAACGTTGGCTTTGAACATATGAACCGAAGCTTTCACCAACTGTAGGACCCTCGTCGATGACAATTCCCGACCATCTTAGATCTTCAAGAATTGACTTCGATTCAATTCTTACTGCTGACTCCACATGAGCGATGCAAATCATCCAAACCACAATCCAATCAGCAGTCTGATTTGTATGGATATGTCACTGCTCAGACATGGATTTTTTGAGGCTCCATTGTTTTTTTTCAAGACATGTTCACAGTGAAAGCATGGCTCATGCCCAGTGGAGCCGGCATGTTAGAATAAATTTACCATATTATGTTTCAAGGCAAACAAGTAATTGTGCAATGCTGTTCGAAGAGCTCCAAGATGAATATATCCTGAAAATTAAAGAAATAAGATTTTAGATTGGTTCAGTGTAAGTTCTTTGCAAGTTCGTTTCAGCTTTTCTACATTAATATCCCAGTCATATTCGACAAGGTTGACCCACCCACAGCAGGAATAGTCATATTAGTCTTTATGTGTAGTTCTCACCGCTGGTTTCTTCTTTTTTCTTATTTTTTGTTTCCTCGCTTGGTGCTGAACTGGTCACCTCCACAGGATGCTTGACTGGCTAATAGATACGTGATTATTAAAAATTCGAGTTTCTAATGCACTCCAGCGGCAAAGAGAATTCAATGTACGCGTATTTATCGACCTTGGTCTCTTTTTGTGGCGATTTTCCCAAAGAAGATTCTTTGCCATTGACTTCCATCTTCGAACTTTCCTAAGCTGTAGTGGCTTTTTTGGGTGGTGTTTATCTGGTGTTGAAAGAAGAAAATTGCTACAAACAAAATACAGGTAAGAACAAAACACATCTTACCAAGAGGTTGAATTTTTAGATTCTGTGGTTTCATCGTCCTGATTTTCATCCTCCTTTTGAGCTGTACTTCATAGTGCCGATTGGTAAATATTTTAGTTGTTATATTTTATAAATATTACTTTTTAAATTGACGCCAGAGAAACAAACAAATGAAAATTTCTGAAAAAAAATACAAGCATTTGCACCAAAACGTCAGACGTCAAACAATAAAGTTAAATTAAAGCAGATGGCTCTGTTTTTTTATTAGATATACCAATAGATGTCCCTACTATCTTTGGCTAAAAGTACTTCTTCAGGCCAAGTACCAACAGATGGCATTATGAATAATTATTTTTTTTGCCACTTTTAGGCCAAAAGCGCTTATGTCGCAAATCAAATAAAGAACTGCTCGCATTGAAACTTTTGTATGAAAATGGGTATCGACTAGCAGTCCATATCTAGTATGTCTATGCCAACACCAATAAAAAAAATAGTCTGGCTGCTTATTCCTTCGCTACCCAACTAACATTTCAGTTTCTATTAGCTTAGAAATATTGATATGCTGCAAGTCTGGATATGTATAAAGCTTTTATAAAGCTTTCATCAAAAATAGATTTCTTATAGAAGTCATGATTTCGATAAACCCCACAAACAAAATTATTTTGAATTTAAAAATACGATTCCCATACTTTAATGTGACATTACTCTTTGAACGTTCCCCTAGAACCACACAATAGTACCTATTGTTGTCCTAAGCTCAGCAATAAGAAAACTGTCAATTCAACATCTACAGAAGAAAACATTTCGATTTTCTTTTCCGGTAAACTCGTCCGCCATGGTAGGTGTCATTTGTCAAAATTTATTAAAAAATCCTTAAATTTTTGTGGCATCTTATTATTATTTTAAACTTTCTGTTAAAATATTGAGTGCAAAATGTGAACTTTATATAATGGTATCTTCATATGTTTCAAAATGATTGATTTATGTTATTTTAATGTTGAATTAGGGTCGTGTCAGAACAAAAACCATCAAGAAGGCCGCTAAGGTCATTATTGAGAAATACTACACCCGCCTTACTTTGGATTTCCATACCAACAAAAGGATATGTGAAGAAGTAGCCATCATTCCTACCAAACCCTTGAGGAACAAGATTGCTGGGTAAGTTATTTATGATATTGAAAAGAACGACTTGTTTATTTGTGCAATTTATCTCCCCCAGTTATGTTACACATTTAATGGGACGTCTCCGCCACTCGCAAGTTCGTGGTATTTCCATTAAATTGCAAGAAGAGGAGCGAGAACGTCGTGATAACTACGTTCCCGCTGTGTCTGCTTTGGAACAGGATATCATTGAAGTGGATCCTGATACAAAGGAGATGTTGAAGTTGTTGGACTTCCACAACATTCGTGGATTGCAACTAACCCAGCCCGCTACAAACAACTTTAACCGAAGGAATTAAAAAATGATTTCTTTAATAATTGTGTATTGAATATGGACTAAATACAATTTTTAAAAAAAATATTGGAGAACTAGTTTTCGAATGTTATGGAAAAGTGATTAGATAGTTAATTTCAAGAAGGAAAGTCCTCGAAACGTAGTGATCAAAGCTCATTGCAACTTATTCCTGGAGTGCTACTACTTGGGTCAATAAAGTGAAAATGATCACTACAATGGCGAGTTATGATCGTGTTGAGGCATAGGGTGCCGACGAAATGTCTTACCTTACAGTGCGCAAAGTATTTTAACTGGACAGTTGATTTCCATGATTTTCTTGTCGTTCCAACCCGCCATGAACCCTGAAATTCTCTAGACTCGCTTTTGTGAATAGGAAAGTACTAATCTGCATATTAAAATTAATGGGCAGCAGTTTTTGGAGTGGACCTTCAAGATTTGAGCTAAAACAACTGTGCTTAGATCAAATGATCTTTTTAAAATTAAATTTTTACGAATCCTGACAAAAGGGTTACCATTCGTAATGGCAATTTGTATGAGATTTTACACAACGATGAATTCTGTGGTAGCTTTTTTCGGGGCTCGTAACAGGTTTCCGACTAAGATAGAATTCGTGTTAGGACTGCTTAATTGCGTATGAATACCTCTTAATAAAGCCAGTTTTTCGAATATAATGTGGCCCAAAATATCAACGTAATCAAATCTAGTATTTCAAAGAAGTTTCCTTAATTGATCACTGGTGCGATCTTCTTCATCTTGTGGATGTCCACAGGGATATCATAAGTTTATTCTCCATCGTTCACCTCGTCATTTCATAACAAGTTTCCTCAATTGATCAGTCAGGTGCGGTCGTCGGCACATAGTGGGTAGTCCAACGAAATGCCCTAGTTAATTTTCCATCGAACAACTCATAGACGTTGAAATTGAAAATCATTTCAGTCACACATACCTAATCCGATCTGAGGGCAAGTTAGTCGAAGAAAAAGTCAAACCCAAATAAATAGGTATACGTTGAGTGGATGCATCCAAAAGCTGTAAACATTCAAAATGTTTTGTTTTCTTCAAGATTAGTGCTTAGACCATTCTTTGAATTGGTATTTGATTAAATACACTCTTATTCCGGTAGTAGTTTTTCTAAAACGACATGGCTCTAGAAGCAACACTTGGCGTTTCAACGAAACTATCACCGCTAAAATGGTGAGAATAAAGCAGTGCGAAGAGAACGCTTAACTTAGTTTCATTCGAAGAGGAAGTGTCGTTTTACTTGCATTTAAGTATAACGACTACCGGAGTAAGGGTAAATAATCCTGAGTGGTGTTTGAATGAATACAATAAGGGTATTCATGCGACTGCATAGTCGTAAACGTTGTAAAGTTGTAAACTGTATATCTGTCTAATTTTCCATACCAATTGCGACAGATTTATAAAGTTTAAAACTTTACTACGTTTGCGACGATTTTACGATGTTGTGTGAATACCCTTAATGTAATTAGAAGAAAAAAAAAACAAATATGTTATACACAAACATTTTTGTTCGTAATATTTATTAAACATTTTTTCCTTTTTACCAAATAAAATACCTACTAAGGGTATTCATGCAATGTGGTGAAACCATCGTACGACGTTTAATTTATGGAAAGTGAAACCTTTCCAAACAAATTTTGTAACTCCGAAGTTTACGACATTAAAGATAGTTTTACTACGTTGCATGAATATCCTTCCTATACCTTACATACTAGCACTAGATACAGCTGATGCTAGGCTGGAACGCTGTTGCAATATTGACACATACCAATCTGGTAATATAGGATCTGAGGAATTCGCTGCATAGATCTGATAATCAATATTCTTAGATCGAGGATTAAAATAAAATTCGTAAACAGTGTAAGGGCAGTTTACATTCTTCATCAAATTTTTAACCATTTGAAGGAATTTTACCAGGAAATCAGCACATTGCGATGGAGTCCAAATACTCTAAAAAATACACACTTCAAAGATTTACTTAAGATCAGGGGACCTATTACGACTTGCGATTCATTGAGTCAAACGTTCGAATATGACTGTGGTAGGTATTACCGTTAACCGTTTGCGACTCGCCTTAATTGAGTTCGCCCTAAATGGCTTAAATTTGGAAAATTTGAAGGTCACTAAACCTTAAGCAAACGTTCGCCTCTATTGTCGAAGTCGAACTGTTTCTTTGTGACTTTGAACAATATCGCGATTTTTATTTTTGAAATGTCGAACGTTCGACTCGGCAAATCGCATGTCATAATAGGGGCCCTCATTAATTAACGTACCGAAGATAATTTTGGCAAAGACGAAACTTTCATGTGTTTGATTTCTTCCACAAGCCCACTATTATTTCGAAAACCAACCATGAGATCCTCAGTTCCAACCAGAAAATTCCGACACCACCACTTCATGTACCTGAAGCGGTATAAATTGGTTTGCTGTTTTTTGTCTCCGGGTCGTATCGGACACCTAAGTTCTACCATCTTCAATGAGTTCAATGCTTCTATGCTTTCGATATTCTCGCAAACAGTATTACTAATTGCACCATCGATTGTGGCTCCATACAACAATTCCATGCCTTGAATATTGTTTCTGTACATGCAACAGAACTTTTCATATTCGTCTACAGGAATACTTGTTTTTGGTTCCTCATTGGGATTTTTCGTCATGCAGTACTGCTCAAATTTGTATTCGTACGCCCAGGCTTTTTTCTGGTTTTCATCTTCATTAACATGATTTTCTCGTTTCTGGGCGGCTTCCTTCTCAATTAAGTATATATTGTCTTTGTACCTTGTGGCTCGAATACACCAATCGTCTTTGTCTCTAGTTTCATATGGCGTACACATCAACAAAGCAAGGACACGACGATGGCATATAAAGTCGAAATCTCCAACTCCTCTTGAGCCGGTCGTGTCGGACTTTGGTAGAAGCTCAACCTGATTATGTTTAATGAACTCGAAAAGTTGGTTTTTCTTTTGAGCTGCTCCATGTTTGGATTTTTCCAGTCCATATCCAATATTCAGATCTAAAGGAAATTTCTGTGGCAT
The DNA here is from genome assembly GCA_963921185.1 of Dasysyrphus tricinctus. Taxonomy (NCBI): domain Eukaryota; kingdom Metazoa; phylum Arthropoda; class Insecta; order Diptera; family Syrphidae; genus Dasysyrphus; species Dasysyrphus tricinctus. The sequence continues at coordinate 188,706,333 of OY992532.1, read as the reverse complement.
GCAAAAGTATCGTAAGCAGTCGGCAGAGTTTTTGTACTCATTATTTGTGTCGACACTAAAGGAACCGAGAATCTGTGGTCTTCCTATTTGAGGAAAAGGTAAATTACTGTCCGGAAAAAAACGGCAACTTAGCCCGGTTAGTACAGGAACAGGTGCCATTTGAACTTGCGACTTGCGAGTTGCGACAAATTTTATAGTGCCTGCTTATGCCGGATTTACACGATTGGAAAACTGCCAGTATAATGACAAAAGCAACAACAAAAGAATGGACAATTTCATTCTTTTTGTCATTATACTGGCAGCTTTCCATTCGTGTAAATCCGGCATTACACGTGAAGAACGAAAGTGTTCGGATGTGATGAAAATTATTCTGCAGATTTTGTTCTCCTCTTTGTGCCGACTTAGTCCGCAGTTACATTACCCGATTTTTCCAGTACGATTTTTCCCAAAATCGTGTGAAATGTTTACATGAAACGATATGAAACGATTTTTCCAGTCAGATTTCTATTCCTGTCCTCTTCATACTTTATTGCTGTCTCTTTCATTTTGCATTCAGAGGTAGATGGCATATTAGGACCAGCGTTGCCTATTGCATTTTTTTTTCGTAAAACACATCTACTGGCAATCAAATACTTTTTGGTTTCACGAAAAAAAATTTTAATTCAACAAAATTAAACCCACAAATAATTTCATCATCATTGTTGTTGTTTTTTCTCCTGAAACCCAACCTTTAAGTGCCTTGCATATGAGCTGTGTAGCAAACTATGTTTGTATTTTCAATCACTTATATATGTATCATTAATTTCTTCTTCGAAAATACAAATACAAATTTGGAAATGCATATCTACTGCAAAAAAAAAATAAATCTAGTTACTGCATTTTCTTTTTGGATCAGCTTCGGAAAATTCTCCGATTAGTGGCAACGCTGAACACACAAGACTCTGGGAAAAGTATAAAAGAGAACGCAAACATACTGGAAAAATCGTGTGAGTTTCCCAGGAACGGACGATCTGGTCCTTACCCCTCACTTTCTACTCCCTTCACCTATGAACAAAAGATCGTGTGAGGAAAAATCGGGTGGTGTAAATGCCGACTAAGTCGACTAAGTCGGCATTTACATTACCCGATTTTTCCAGTACGATTTTTCCCAAAATCGTGTGAAATGTTTACATGAAACGATATGAAACGATTTTTCCAGTCCGATTTCTATTCCTGTCCTCTTCATACTTTATTACTGTCTCTTTCATTTTGCATTCAGAGGTAGATGTGATATTAGGACCAGCGTTGCCTATTGCATTTTTTTTTTCGTAAAACACATTTACTGGCAATCAAATACTTTTTGGTTTTACGAAAAAAAAATTTTATTCAACAAAATTAAACCCGCAAATAATTTCATCATCATTGTTGTTGTTTTTTCTCCTGAAACCCAACCTTTAAGTGCCTTGCATAGGAGCTGTGTAGCAAACTATGTATGTATTTTCAATCACTTATATGTATTATTAATTTCTTCTTCGAAAATACAAATACAAATTTGGAAATGCATATGTACTACGAAAAAAAAATAAATCTAGTTACTGCATTTTCTTTTTGGATCAGCTTCGGAAAATTCTCCGATTAGTGGCAACGCTGAACACACAAGACTCTGGGAAAAGTATAAAAGAGAACGCAAACATACTGGAAAAATCGTGTGAGTTTGCCAGGAACGGACGATTTGGTCCTTACCCCTCACTTTCTACTCCCTTCATCAATGAACAAAACATCGTTTGAGGAAAAATCGGGTGGTGTAAATGGGCACTTAGCATTTACACCACCCGATTTTTCCAGTACGATTTTTCTCAAAATTGGGTGATATGTTTATAGCGAATAAACATTGGAACGCGAGGAATAACCAGCGGAACGTGCCCATTGCCCGGGCTAAGTCGGCATTTACATTACCCGATTTTTCCAGTACGATTTTTCCCAAAATCGTGTGAAATGTTTACATGAAACGATTTTTCCAGTCCGATTTCTATTCCTGTCCTCTTCATACTTTATTGCTGTCTCTTTCATTTTGCATTCAGAGGTAGATGGCATATTAGGACCAGCGTTGCCTATTGCATTTTTTTTTTCGTAAAACACATCTACTGGCAATCAAATACTTTTTGGTTTTACGAAAAAAAAATTAATTCAACAAAATTAAATCCACAAATAATTTCATCATCATTGTTGTTGTTTTTTCTCCTGAAACCCAACCTTTAAGTGCCTTGCATATGAGCTGTGTAGCAAACTATGTATGTATTTTCAATCACTTATATGTATTATTAATTTCTTCTTCGAAAATACAAATTCAAATTTGGAAATGCATATCTACTGCGAAAAAAAAATAAATCTAGTTACTGCATTTTCTTTTTGGATCAGCTTCGGAAAATTCTCCGATTAGTGGCAACGCTGAACACACAAGACTCTGGGAAAAGTATAAAAGAGAACGCAAACATACTGGAAAAATCGTGTGAGTTTGCCAGGAACGGACGATTTGGTCCTTACCCCTCACTTTCTACTCCCTTCATCTATGAACAAAAGATCGTCTGAGGAAAAATCGGGTGGTGTAAATGCCGACTAAGTTGCCGCTTTTTTCCTGACAATAATTTACCTTTTCCTCGAATAGGAAGATCCCAAATTCTCGGTTGCTATAGTGTCGACACAAATCATAAGTACAAAAACTCTGCTGAGTGCTTGCGACACTTTCGCAAGCCACAGCAATTCCCGTTGGATCTGAATATTGGATATGGACTGGAAAAACCCAAACCAAATGGAGCTGAAGAAAAAAAAAAATGTGTGAGTACCGGGACTCGCGTGGAAGATGTGTAAACATTCGTTTTCACCTGAAGGTAAGGGATCGGGTCATTACCACGTATGGCAAAAATTAGGAATCTGTAATACAAGCGCTAAAGCAAAAAGGTTGCACGACACAAATTATAATGAATTTACCCATTAAAAAACACCTTCCGGGAAAACTTTATGACGTCACAAAGTTGTTCCTGGATTCAAAGTTAAAGTGTCAAAAAGTAACTTTGAGTACATTTTTCCAACTCATCTCTTTGATACTGAGTTGAAATGGTTAATCCGTCAAAAGCAGCTGAAATCACGATGTTTTCATTGGGCACGTTCCGCTGGCTATTCTCAGCTATCTGGATAGCTTTGTGCTGTTGTAATCCCTTGTTAAAAAACAGCTGACGCAACAACAACTCAAGTTATCTCAAAATTTTTGGGATAACTAGATAGCATAGCGAATAAACATTGGAACGCGAGGATTTTGAGTTATCTTTTGTTTGCTTCTCGATCGTTCGGTTTGGAATTGATCTCATTTTTGTTATATGTAGGTAGTAGTTTAATTTTATTATCCCCCAGATCTGATTCAGATTAGATTATCATAATAAAACAAACAGGATCCCAGAGTGCGACAAGAGTGTTATATACCTATCCGATCCCCGTTTATCATTTTGTTTCTGTATTTTCTCTCTACTCTATTCTCTATTTTCTCCCTATCTTCAACACAAAAAGCCATCTACCTGTGAGAAAAAAAACTCATTTTTGCAAAAAAGTACAAAGGGTGTATGGTCAGAATTAATTTGCCAATCAAAATCCAAAAGCAAGGTCGGATTTTGTGTTGTTTTTGTAATACATGTATGCATATACAATCCAGATCATATCTGGGGGAAAATATAAAGCTAATATATTTTTATTTTTATTGATTTTACCGTCGATAGCGAGTTAGGAATTTTTTCCCAGGTTTTGTGACATTTTTATCTGATTTGATCGATTTGTAGTAAAGAAATTTGTGCATGTAATGAATGATAAAAAAATGGAAATATTTTTGCTTTTGTGCTAGAATGAAGTTCAATGAAATTTAATTTGAAAAATGTATGCATTTTCGAAGTGCTGATAAAAGTTCTTTTCAATAATGAAATCACAATTTCTTCTTGATTTTTAATTCCAAATTTATTTCGACTTTTTGTACCCAATTTGTTTGACAGATCAGCCATATTTTTAGCTTTTGTCGTTCCTAAATGAAAAGTAACTCAAAGTAACTTTTTAAATATGACATAACAACACTTCTTTTTGACACATTAATCACAGCCAACTAGAGAAACAGAAAAGAATGCGCCACTTGGCAAATCATGTTATGGCATTTCAAATCAAGAAATTGCAAATAACACTTAATATCACAAACCAAAATTGCCACCCGCGATTGCAGAGATTGTCCCTGATCACACGTGAAGAAATTGAAGCATTTTCTGCGATTTGTGATGGTGAGCGGGGGAACTTGCAGAAGAGGGAAGGGGATGACATATTTTAAAATATTTGAAAATATTCGGTGTAGAAAATTGACGTTCTCTTTTGTGTTGCTTTTCCTATCCAATCCAACCAATCAAATCGTGTCTTTCATTATGAAAATACGAAAAACACAAAGAGGAGAACAAAATCTGCAGAATAATTTCCTTCATATCTGAACACTTTCGTTCTTCACGTGTAAGCAGGCACATTAACATCAAAAGCAGCAATGGATACAAAATAATGAAATACAAAATTTAATTTCTAGAAAAAAAAGCAACAAAATCTTCACCTGGCAAAATGTTTGTCAAATATCTCTGTCAAGATATGATTGCATCTTGACATCCAATCAAGATATGAAACGGAGTGACTCCATTAAATATTTAATGTCAAGACGAACATTCTGAGAGAAATTATCTACTGTGGAGTCGGGGTGTAAGGAATTCACTCCACTTACCCTGAGGCCACACGAGCGAGTAATCGCTAGCCAGTTACAAATACAGAGAAACTTTTCCTACTCGCTAGTCAACTCGCTTGGCTTTTTCGAAGCCAGTTGTGAAGCGAGTAGAGCGGCGAGTGATTTGACAATTAATGGGCGCGTTCGGCTGCGTATCTTAAGCGATCCGGATTTGTTTGTGTTGTTGTAATCCCTTGTAAAAAAACAGCTGATGTCAGCTAATGCAAAAACAACTCAAGGTATCTGAAAATTTTTTGGATTATGGATAGCCTATCGTTTAGCCTGCCGAACGCGAGGAATGCATGTACCCAACTCGCTAGCGAGTACTCGCTCGTGTGGCCTCCGGGTTAGCAAATACCAAAACCATTACGTATAAAATGAAAACTACCTTAGTCGGCATTTACAATACCCGATTTTTCCAGTACGATTTTTCCCAAAATCGTGTGAAATGTTTACATGAAACGATATGAAGCGATTTTTCCAGTCCGATTTCTATTCCTGTCCTCTTCATACTTTATTGCTGTCTCTTTCATTTTGCATTCAGAGGTAGACAGCATATTAGGACCAGCGTTGCCTATTGCATTTTTTTTTGTAAAACACATCTACTGGCAATCAAATACTTTTTGGTTTTACGAAAAAAAATTTAATTCAACAAAATTAAACCCACAAATAATTTCATAATCATTGTTGTTGTTTTTTCTCCTGAAACCCAAACTTTAAGTGCCTTGCATATGAGCTGTGTGGCAAACTATGAATGTATTTTCAATCATTTATACGTATTATTATTTTCTTCTTCGAAAATACAAATACAAATTTGGAAATGCATATCTACTGTGAAAAAAAAATAAATCTAGTTACTGCATTTTCTTTTTGGATCAGCTTCGGAAAATTCTCCGATTAGTGGCAACGCTGAACACACAAGACTCTGGGAAAAGTATAAAAGAGAACGCAAACATACTGGAAAAATCGTGTGAGTTAGCCAGGAACGGACGGTCCTTACCCCTCACTTTCTACTCCCTTCATCTATGAACAAAAGATCGTCTGAGGAAAAATCGGGTGGTGTAAATGCCGACTTATACTGCGTTTTCATTAGACCCGAAATGAGGTAATTTCGCAAATTACAGAAAAAGTGTTTTCATCTAATTACCTCATTTCATTTGACAACCCTGTTGATTTTTTTGATTTCATCGTCAATTGTCACTGGTAGTAAATAATAAATTTAAAATAAAAAAATATCAAATAATGGCAAACGACAACGAAAATATGTATGTTTATTTGTATACTGTCCATGAAAATTGGCTGCCCCTGCCAGTAACAGAATTATTCACAAAGATCTTGCTTCCGTGCAATTGAACGCCGTCAGTGTTGACCCAGAAATTAGCAGGTTGGGTGTTGGATACAAGGATTACAGATTTCAAGAACAAATGTTGGCTACTCAGAACCTCTTGACTTCAGCCACATTGGTGTTATGGTTGCAGATGTGTATGCAGCTTTTAAAAAGTACTTCAATAAATACATATCACTTATATGAGTAATCTTTTGATTCAAAAACAGTTTTCCTAACTTAAGGTTTTGCGTTAAAAAAAAGACCGGACGATGGTCACATGAAAGGTCTAGCCTTCGTAATGGATCCCGGGTGGCTATTGGATTCGAGATTTTCAATGCAAACTGTCTGCTAAAAATGTTTCATTGAATTTTGTTGAATAAATGTTAAATTCTACTGCAAATGCTGTCTGTAAATATTGATTTATTGATTACAATTTATTTTGTCAACTACATAAATTCTTAAGTATTTCTACTTCTTTCCGGTCTTCTTCCGTAGAGAACACCTGCATAAAATGTCTCTCCTACTTTCCAGAAGCAGAAGAATGTCTCAACTCACGACGATGTTGTCTTTTGAACCTGACATCGCTATTGAAGTTGAAGAATCTGCATTTAGTCAAACCAAATTAGCATAATCCCTGCAGATGATACTATTTTCAAGACCAGCAGCAACTGCATATATGCGTGGCAACTTCTTTCACACTACCAGCTACATCAATTACTTCATTGGCATGTCCACCATAAGTTAGATTCCAGAGTTTGAATTTTTTATCAGAGCCACATAAGCACCATCGACTGAGGAATAGATTATGTTAAAAAGTGATATATGCCATGTCTAGAATTTTCAAAGCTTACCATCGAACAAGGACTAGGATTTAACTTGATTAAGATGAAGTTATAAATGGAATATGATATCTTTACCATTTAAGGAAGCGAAAATATGAATAAAATATTTATTAATTCATTTCCCTAAATTGAAATATTTGTTTTTGTCCTAAAAATTGAAGTTCTTCTTGATTTGTTTGTTTATCGCTTTGACTTCAAATTTGACATTTGAATCAGACTGATTCACAATAGTAATTATTTCAGAGCTGTTCGATTTAATTTCTTCTAATTTCCAACCTAATTTCGTGCAAATTTGGTTGAAATTACCTCATTTCGAAATGTGATTTTGTATGGGAAATGAGATAATTTCGTATCTAATTTGGAAATTTTCAACGAAATTACCTCATTTGCTCTAATGAAAACGTATTATTACCTATTCGAGTTTACAGAGTTCTACTTACCTACAACAAACGAAATGGTTCCAAACGGAACCGTGAGCCCATATCCGTTACAGCCGATTTTCAATTTTACCCATACCGAGCGCTAAGATGTTTACACATCAAAAACTCAGTAATATATTGGAATATATTAATCATTATCAGGAGGAGTTTTTACCAAAGTCAGACACGCCAAGCTCCAGAGGAGTTGGAGAGTTCGACTTTATATGCTTACGTGAGGTTCTTGTGATGTTGATGTGTACACCATTATACAATGAGAGACGGTTGGTTTATACGAGCTACAAAGTTTAAAAAAAATATATACTTAAGTCGGGCGGAAATCGCTCGAAACCAAGAAGATGTCCTTGATCAGAATGAAAACCAGAAAAAAGCCTGGGCATTCGGTCACAAATTTGAGCAATACTGCATGACAAAAAATCCCTCAGAGGAACCAAACACAAGTATTCCTGTAGATCAATGTGAAAAGTTCGTCTGCATGTATAGAATCAATATTGAGGGCATGGAATTGTTGTTTGGGGCCACAGTCGATGGTGCAATTAGTAGTACTGTTTGCAAGAATATCCAAAGCAAGGAAGTATTGAACTCATTGAAGATGATGGAACTTAAGTGTACGCTGTGACCCGGCAATAGAAGGCAACATGACCATTTTCACCGCTTCAAATACAAAAACTGGTGGTGTCAAAGCTTTTTGGTTGGCATTGAGGATCTCATGGTTGGTTTTCGAAATGAAAGTGGGTTCGTGGAAGAAATCCGACACATAAAAGTTTCGTCTTTGCCAGAATTATCGGCGGTACGTTAATTTAAATGAATGTTTAAAATAGATAGTGTATTTTTAGAGTTTTTGGAGTGCGTCACAATGTGCTGAGTTCCTTGTAAAATTCCTCAAAATGGTTAAAGATTTGATGAAGAATGTAAACTGCCCTTATACTGTTTATGAATTTTACTTTAAAGGCTCTCCCAAACCAACGCGAAACATTCGCCGACGACGCGAAATCATTCACAATAATATAAAATTTGAAAGATACACAATGCTAAACAACAACAAAAAAACGCCTTTGCGAATGATTCGCTATGATTTCGCGTTGGTTTGGGAGAGCCTTAATCCTCAATCTAAGAATGTCGAATATCAGATCTATCCAGATAAATCCTTGCATCCTATCTTACCAGATTGGTACGTGTCAATGTTGCAACAGCGTTCTAGCTTAGGATTAACTGCAACTGTATCTAATAAGTAATTAAAAAAATTTTTTTTTCTTTTATTTTTTGGAAAAATAAAACAAAAATGATAAATAATTATTATTATTTATCATTGTTTATGTTAGTTAAAACACAAAATCAGATATTATATATGTATATTATTTGTTGTTGCAATTCACATCGTTTCCTCGATACGAAATGAAATTACAAATACAACAGTGTAAACAAATGGGTTTACAAAAGGTTCCCTCCCATCTTTACATGCACGTCACTTGTTTGAGGCCATTATTTTCTCAAGGTAAATAAATACCTGTGAGAAATATTTTTCCTGTATAATTGTTTTGATACCTACGCGACATGTGAGTAGTTATACATATACCAAAGAAGAAGAAGTAAAGGATCCCAGCAAACATTTTTGTGAACGTTCATTCAACATTCAGTGAAAATGAAGAATGTATATTCGAGAAACACTCACTCCAGTGAATCAAATGCGAATATACTCAAATATCCCATCACTTTTACCTCATACGCGGGGAAGGGGATTGTTGTGTTGATTTTTTTCATAATAAAAACATTTCGAGATTCTATTTCCTTCACATAATAGAATAAAAGTGAACGCGCACAAGCGATCCTCAAAAGAGGTATATCTTGGGTGGCGTCGATTTTTATTCACATAAACTGAATGTCCCTTTCATTTTGTTTTGAAAAGCCATAACGGGACCTAGTCGCACATCTACGATTCATAGACGTTCGGCAAAACGAACGGAAGCACAATAATCCATTTGTTTTAACTTTTTCAATTGGAATATCTTTTTGATTTACATTTTCTTTCCGTACAGAATTAATTGGACCGAATATCAGAATAGCCGCGAATATTCCATTATACTTTAGCAAAATTTATCATAAGTTTCAATCGATAAATCCAGGGAAATCAAACTGTTTATGCAGATAATTTTACCATTTTAAAATAGCATTTTGTATAACCACACTGAAATAATATTTAAATTCAGTTCTATGGTATACATTTGGATTATTAAAGAATCATTATAATGAATTAAATATAATTCAATTTCTATTCACTAAACTGAATGAGGAAACCCCAATTTATATTCATATTAATGAATCAAATCTGTCTCATTTAAATGATTCAAAAAAGATTCATGAATTGTTCAGTGAAATGAATATATAAGCGTCCTATTTACATTCACTAAAGTGAAGAATTACTCTATTATTAATGAAACATAAAGACGATTCGAATTCGAAGTAATGCTACCCAGTAAATTTGATCCAAACCGGTTTATAAATGAGTTCATAAATGAGGGTTTCTTTCACTTCTGTGAATTATTTATAACTTTTCTTAAGGGAAATGTTTGCTGGGGAACTGGTATACCATGGAAAAAGGGAAGCATTTATCAAAATAGAGAGAGTTGCACAGACACAAATACATTGGCACAGGGACGCAGTGCAGCTTCACGGCTGAAGGCTGGGGCGCCCAAAGGTAGCAAGATTAAAAAAAATCATTGAGATGTTTCCGTTATTTTGCCGAGCTATAGTAAGGCGGCCAGCTTTTTAAAAACCAATTGGGGGACCGACCACTCGTAAGGAAAAAGTGTAACAACCTTTTAAGCAACATATTGTAATATTTTCTCAGGTTCGTTAATAAAACTTATTTACTTTATTCAAAACGTCCACTTATTTATTTCGCAAAATAAAACACTTTACTTTTCTTACTACAAACAAAACGATTTATTCTTCACCACTGAATTAATTCACAAACTTTACTTTTCACTTTTATTACAACCAACTTTATTAATTCACGATTAAAAACAAACTGTGTCGCTGCCGTTCAATCATGTGCTTTTATACTTGTTTTCCAAATTCTGGAAATAAGGAGAACGTTCTGGTCTCTGCTTCCAGAGCTTTCCGTAGGGGAAATTTCCCAATAATTTCCCTTCCAAAAGCTTTTATTTGACAGCTGGTAAATCTGCTATAATCCGGCAGATGGCGCTTCCTTCGTTTGAGAGTTGCTATAATTATAGCTAATAAGGGTATGTTTGCACTGCGACCGTAAGCTTTATTGTGTCCGTTTGTTTGCATTTCGGAGTCGTTATAGTTCAAATATGGAAAGTTATTACACTGCCCCCCTCTTAGGATTGATCGTCCCGAGCAAATCCATCACTTCCATCACCATTATAATGATGTAAACGGTCGCTGTGAACTACTTTTAGTTTGCCTCTTAATCCTCTCTGAATGCGGTAGACGACATCGTTTATTCGTGTTACAACAGTATAAGGGCCTTCCCAATTTTGTTGAAGCTTCGGTGAGAGTCCCTTCCGACGGTGGGGATTATAAAACCACACAAGGTCTCCCACTTGGAATCCTGTCGTTGTGGCTTTTGCGTCGTATCTTGTTTTCATCCGATCACTCGACAGCTTTATATTTGCCCTCGTCCTTTCGTGAATGTCAACTAGCTTTTCTTTGAGGTTGTCCACGTAGTCGTCTATTCCTTGTGGCTCACTTGTATAACATCCAAATTTGATTTCGCTTGGTAGTCGTATTGTGCTCCCGAGCAGGATTTCTGATGGTGTATGTCCTGTTGAGCTATGTACCGCACTTCGATAGGCCATCAAGAATAACGGAATATACCGATCCCAGTCTCGTTGGTTGTCGCTTACAACTTTGGAAAGGTGTTCTTTAAGGGTCCGGTTGAATCGTTCAACCATCCCATCAGATTGTGGGTGAAGCGGTGTTGTCCTCGTCTTTTTAATGCCAAGGAGTGTACAAACTTCCTGAAAGATTTTGGACTCGAAGTTCCTCCCTTGATCTGAATGGAGTTCCATAGGTACACCAAACCTGCTTACCCAGTTGAAAACAATCTGATCCACGACTGTTTTGGTTTCCTGGTTTGGGATGGCAAATGCCTCAGGCCACTTGCTGAAGTAGTCCATTACTACCAGGATGTATCGGTTTCCGTTTCTGGTTTCTGGAAAAGGGCCTGCAACGTCTATTGCAATTCTTTCAAAAGGCGTGCCCACATTATACTGCTGCATCTTACTCTGAACTTTTCTGCCTGGTCCCTTGCTTGCAGCACAAGTAGCACATTTTCGGCACCATTTTTCGACGTCTTCTCTTGCATGTAGCCAGTAGAATCGCTGCCTTACCTTTTCCAGTGTCTTATTGACACCCAAATGTCCTCCGGAAGCTCCATCATGCATCTCTTGAAGAACCTCATTAACTTTGGAACGAGGTACGACTAGCTGCATCACATATGATTTGCCGTCTGTGGACTCCCATTTACGTCTTAGTAATCCTTCTTGTACATGAAGCGAGTCCCATTGTGCCCAATACGCCTTAAGAGTTGGACTTCTGTCAGAGATGTCACCCCATTCTGGCTTCTCTTGGTGTTCCTTCCATGCAAGAATGGGTTCAATATCCGAGTCTTCTTGTTGGGCAGCTCTTACTTCTTCATTACTCCAACCGTAAATGGGGTCGGCTCTTAATCGCTGGATGGAGGCAACCTCTTTCTCTTCTTGACGTGTGCAGTGCTTGCAGTCCGGTTTGCATGGTCTCCGAGATAAGGCATCTGCATTTGAGTGCAACCTTCCTCTTCGATGTTGGATCTGGTAGTCGTATGTCTGCAATCTCTCAATCCATCTTGCCACTTGACCTTCTGGATTTTTGAAGTTCAACAGCCAATTAAGTGCGCCATGATCTGTTCGAAGAAGGAACTTCTGTCCATAGATGTACTTATGGAAGTGTTTTGTTGCCGATACTAAAGCTAGAAGTTCTCTTCTGGTCACACAGTAATTTCTTTCTGGCTTTGAGAGCACCTTGCTGTAATAGGCAACGACCTTCTCTTCTCCTTCGTGGACTTGTGATAGTACGGCACCAATTCCCACGTTACTTGCGTCAGCGTCGATGATGAAAGGTTTCCCTGGTGTCGGATAGGCCAAAACTGGTGTATTGCATAGGCACTGCTTAAGTTCCTGGAAGCTTTTCTCGCACTCGCTTGACCATTTGAACGGTTTGCCTTTCTCTGTTAGCTGATGCAAACTTTTCGCGATCCCAGCAAAATCCTTCACAAATCGTCGATAGTACGTGGCTAGACCAAGAAAGCTCCGGAGTTGATGTTTATCCTGTGGTGTTGGCCAATTCTTTACGGTGTCAACTTTTTCAGGATCAGTCTTCACTCCTTGGGAAGAGATGATATGTCCCAAGTATTTTACCTCAGACTTGAAAAACTCGCACTTGTCTGGATTCAATTTCAAGTTTGCTTCTCGAAGCCTCTGGAACACGGCCTTAAGGTTTCCACAATGCTCATCAAATGTCTTACCATAAACAATGACATCGTCCAAATAGACTAGGCAAGATTTCCAAGTAAGTCCTTGTAAAACGCACTCCATCAAACGCTCAAATGTTGCCGGAGCGTTGCATAGTCCGAAAGGCATCACTTTAAATTGCCACAGACCATTTCCTGTGGAGAAAGCCGTCTTTTCTCGATCTTCTGGATGGATTTCTACCTGCCAGTAGCCACTCTTTAAGTCCAATGTTGAAAACCATTCAGCACCTTCCATCGCATCCAGAGTATCGCTGATTCTTGGCAGAGGGTAGCTGTCTTTCTTTGTCACATCGTTCAGCCTCCGATAGTCCACACAAAATCGAGTACTTCCGTCCTTCTTTTTGACAAGAACAACTGGGGATGCCCAAGGACTTTTTGAGTTTTCGATTAGCCCATCTTTCTTCATGGTCGATATCATCTCTTCAACTTCGGCTTGTTTGGCTAATGGGAGACGTCTTGCTGGTTGTCGAATAGGTCTTGCGTCTCCTGTGTCGATTCGATGCTGCACCAGTTGTGTTCGACCAAACTGCCCACTGGGTGAAGAGAGTATATCACCGTACTCGTGAAGGAGGCTTCCAGCAACACTTAGCTGACGTTCAGTTAATTTGGATGACTTCAGAATTTTTGCCTTTATAGAGTTCACTTTGCCGGGGTCCACAGATTTTTGTGCGTCAGCTTCTGTGATCGTAGTTATGGCGGAAACAGATTCACACTTTCCAACAATTTCTCCTTTTCTTAGCTTAACTTCGTACGGTTTGATGTTAAGTATCCGTACGGGTACCATGTTGTTCTTTGGTGCCACAAGGGTCTTCCCTAGGATGATGTTTTGGGAAGACTGTTCAGAGTCTGGTTCCACCATTAGGTATCGATGGCTACCCAAATCACCTTTTATTTTCGTCCAAACGAACACTTCTGAGGAAGGTGGCAGGCATATATCTTCTTTTATGACAGTCCTGAGAGTTGATGAGTTTTCATTGCCGTAAACCATAGGAATCTCCACATTTCGGTACTTGAGAACTTGCTTCCCGATGTCGAGAATTACTCCATGCTCTTTCATAAAGTCGATTCCAACGATGCACTCGTCACATATATCTGCTACCAGAAACAGATGTGAAAACTCCAGTTCTGCCAATCGAATTGTAAGACGAACTTCCCCGTAAACTCTGGCTGCCTCTCCTGTTGCAGTTTTCAGGCGGTAAGTGTTGGTGTTATGCAGCCATGTCATCTTCACCAAGTCCTTTCGAACAATGGAGGCAGTGGCACCGGTGTCGATCGTAGCCACTTGCTTTTTGCCGTTTAGTGTTGCCTCCACAGTCAGACTTTTATTGTTTCGTTTCGTCTGTGATACCTGGATGGTGGTTCTGGGGCCATCGATACCAGAAACCAGCTTCTGCCCCTCGAAGTTGGTTCTTACTCGTTTCCCGGTTGAGAAACGGGCCGAGTAGGAGTATTGACATTGTTGTTGTTGCTGTTTCTGCTTCCACAATGTTGACATGCAGGTCTTCTAGGTGGCAATCTGCACTGGCGTTGAAGATGTCCGGTTTTGTTACAGTTCCAGCATCGAGCAGGTCCATCTCGCTGGTTCCTTTGGACTGCAGTTCTCTGGCAAGAACACTCCTCAATTTCTATTTCTCTTACCCGATAAACTCCTTGAGAAGCCTGTTCTGCTGCTTCCATAGTCAGGGCGAACGCTAATGCTTCAGGGAGCGTGTGTTTTCCAGCCGTTCGAATTGCTCGCTGAAGGTTGATGTCAGAAACAGCACGAACAAAGGCTTCTGTTGCGAATTGGTTAATGATTTCATCTCCTGCAGCTGGATATGCCAGATGCGCCAGTCGTTCGATGTCTGCTTGAAGCTGTTGCAGAGTTTCTCCCCTTTTCTGGACTCTTGTATTGAGTTGAACACGGAAGACTTCTTGCATATGGCCATCTCCAAAGCGTTTGTCAATGGCCTGAACAAGAGCACTGAAGTTGCCATTCTTTTCTGCTGGTATGGTTTGCAGCAGCTCAGCAGCAGTTCCTCTAAGAGCAAGCGTCAGAGCTATATATTTGTCTTCGTCGTCCCAGCCGTTCGTTGCTGCAGCTGCCTCAAACTGCTTCTTGTAGATTGACCAAGAAGTTTGTCCATCGAAGGTTGGTGGATGCATCTCCTTTCTCCTAGGACAGTCACCAGAACTTTCTCGAACCTTCATCTTCCTTACTTTGTCTAATTCCTTGGTAATGGATTCAATTTTATCTTCCATATTTTCGAACTTTGCTTCTACTGTTGACAATTGCTTATCCACAGTTGAAAATTGTCTATCGACTCGCTCGTCAAGGGCAACAATTCTGTTGTCAAAGGCATCTAACTTACCTTCGAGTAAATTTGTCTGTTCTTGGAATTGTTGAAGAAGATTCTTTTCTTGTTTTTCGAGCAGACTCTTTTGTTCTTGGCTTTGTTGTTCTAGAAGATTCTTCTGCTCTAGGCTTTGCTGTTCGAAACGTTCGAGAAGATTCTTTTGTTCATTGCGTTGTTCTTGGCCTTGTTGTTCTAGAAGATTCTTTTGTTCTTGGCTTTGTTGCTCGAATCTTTCGAGAAGATTCTTTTCCTGGCTTTCAAATTTTGCGAGCAGCTGAGACAGCATATTGGTCATGCCGGATGTACTTACTTGGTCTTGTTGTTCTTCCATTTCAATGTCGAATATAAACGTGTCTGGGTTTTTTCCACATCTTCTTAAATCTTCTTGCAGACGAATTATAAGATCATTCTTTGTTCCAGCAGTAGGAAGATCTCACTTATTCAGTTCTGCCTTAAGTTCCACTAAATTTAAATCATTCAAAGATTTACCCATTGTCTTTTTTTTTTTTTTTTCACTTTCCACACATTAAATTGAGTGCACAGATAAAATAAGTTTTATCCCACTTCTGACACCAATGTAATATTTTCTCAGGTTCGTTAATAAAACTTATTTACTTTATTCAAAACGTCCACTTATTTATTTCGCAAAATAAAACACTTTACTTTTCTTACTACAAACAAAACGATTTATTCTTCACCACTGAATTAATTCACAAACTTTACTTTTCACTTTTATTACAACCAACTTTATTAATTCACGATTAAAAACAAACTGTGTCGCTGCCGTTCAATCATGTGCTTTTATACTTGTTTTCCAAATTCTGGAAATAAGGAGAACGTTCTGGTCTCTGCTTCCAGAGCTTTCCGTAGGGGAAATTTCCCAATAATTTCCCTTCCAAAAGCTTTTATTTGACAGCTGGTAAATCTGCTATAATCCGGCAGATGGCGCTTCCTTCGTTTGAGAGTTGCTATAATTATAGCTAATAAGGGTATGTTTGCACTGCGACCGTAAGCTTTATTGTGTCCGTTTGTTTGCATTTCGGAGTCGTTATAGTTCAAATATGGAAAGTTATTACAATATTTTAACGTCTACAAACTGAGCATACATTAATTTTGAACAACTTCGTCATTTACGAGTAATAATCAGAAAACCGTTATTTTTGCTTTTGACCGAATTCTTAAAATAATTATAACTTTTTAACGGTACATTTTTGGATTTTTTTTTATATTTTCGTGTAGAGTCAAATGGTCTACAAACGTTACTTTCCTAAATTATTTACAGCTAAGGAGTTATACCCGAAAAACCGATATTTTCGTCAATTTACCATTTTTAAAACAGCTCTATTTCCTAAACCATCTGTCTTACGAACAAATGTGTTTTAATATTTTTTGTAGAAAATTGCCTTATCTACATAATTTACTCATACTACTTTTCAATAGCATTTACCGTTTGAAAGTTATAGGTGAAAACCCATTTTTTTCGACACTTGACCTTCAATAACTTTTTATGCTCGAGTGGGATTGACAAGGACTTTTCACAGCTGATTTTTTATGTCTAAAGGAAGGTCTATACCAATTTTCAGCCTTATCGGAACTTTGGCTAGGTCAAATGTCTATTTTGACTAGATTAGTAGTACATTGGTAAGACTTGGAAAGCCGAATGAATTAGTAAATATAGGCATGGGGGACATGGGGGACGCTCAATTGGTTTTGCGGGACTATATTATTAATGTTTGCAATGGGGGATTACAACTGCCGTTGGGGGACTGTCCCCCTCAATGGGGGATGGTTGGCCGACTTAAGCTATAGGAAAGTGTACAGAGATTTTATATCGTACAAATAGTGAAAAAAGCTTATTAAACTGAATATAATAGTAAAATAAGAGTTAGTTTAGTGAATATACTTTGCAATGCTTTATTAAAAAATATATACAGTAACTCACAAAATAATTCGGAAAAAAAGTTATTTTTAAAGAATGAGTTTTTTGTCTGTTATTATTTTTTGTTATGTCATTGTTGTTTTTCTGCTATCTTCATTTCTCTTTGTTTTGTCTGATATATGTACATATTTGTATATTTTATTATGGGAAACAAAAGAAATTATGAGCGCGATATTCTACATACCGTAACATTTTTTATAATCTCAACAGAGCAAGAGCAATCATTATACAGATTTGATATAGATTAATTCCAAATACTTTTGGGAATGTAAGTATTTAAAACAACATGGTGGGCTGCATTAAATGCAATAAAGCGTCCAATAATACGGTGCACAAATTTTTCATTTCACAGGTAAGTTTTGTCTCATATTCTACTTCATTAGGATATTTAAAGTGGTGTTTTATCGTAACGTACTTTTAAACTGACCATAAACACGTCTTGACGAAGATACAAAACCAACATGATACATAGGGGCAACAGCGGAAAGGCCTTTGAAAATATTTTATTTAAAGCGTTAGAAATGGTATAACAGTATAACAGGGGCTGCCAGAAATCATGATTTAGCATGATTTTCATGTTTTTTGGACCCGAAAAATGATTTATGTTTCCGATTCCAAAATCATGTTTTTTGTTTGCAATTTTGTGTAATAGCTTTGCAAGAAGGCATGTCTTACCTTCGCTTAAATCCAAACAACATGAACGACCATTCTATTTTAAAACAAAACATAGCTAAAATTACACTTTGAAACGAGGTAATGCGGATAGGAGTTAGGACTAGGAGGGGGGGAAGAGATAGGGTTTGAGACCGGTCAACTGAAAGGTTGGGAAAAAAATTACAACCAGAAACTCATTAAGGCCCGGATGGATTGAGAGGATCGAGTTTACTCAGTCCACCGAGCCGGGCGAATAAGGACCTTAAGTCAAAAATAAAAAAAAGGTGGGAAGGACCGGAAATAGGGAACGGAGGGGTTGAGGAGAATAGGAAGGGAAAGAATGTCTGCTATGGGAGCGGTTGGTATGCACGCGAGGCACGGCTGAGCTCGTCGGATAAGTGGGGGTCTTTACCCCCATAAACAGACCTCACCTCTTTCAAAAAAATAAACTTTGTCATGCCAGAATGAACTCTTTTCTTTTATATACCACCACTAACGATACCACACCTAGGAAAAACCTGCTGTTGTTGTTGCAGGTGGCCCTTGTCCCACCCTGCCTGGAATCCTCCTCGAGCCGCTGGGTTACTCCCGCCGCTCGTCGAACAAGAATACATGCTTTTTATTAGGATACTTTATAAATATTAATCTTTATTTCTTTTCTTTTTTCATGTAGCCGCAACAAAACTCCGAATCTGGGGATTCTCTATGAAGCAGTAGATGCGGAGGGATAGGCTACTGCACATTTCTGGGCCTAACTCAACCGTAGGGAGAACTCACGCCCTTCAAGTCGGGCTCAATGAAATGTTGGCTTCTTCCTTTAATGCTGATTTCTTTAACTCCTACTATATCTCCGGCTACTAAGACTACCTACATAACACCTCCTGGGTGCCGTGCATACCGTAAGTTATTTGCAACCAAAACTTAGTATATTATGTATTTTTTTTAGAACGGATGAGTAGGTATCTAATTATTTCCTTGACCCCAAGATATCGGATATCTTATTATTAGCAATAATTTTGGAAATGTGAAAATTTCGTTCTGCTATTACTATTTCCGAATAGACCACCTAATAAATTTGCATAAACCTATGTATCGTTTTTTTTTCTCTCTCGAAGTCTTCATTGTAGCCTTTATATAAAGCGGATGGATTATTCTCTGATACTTTCAGGAATTTCGATTCATGTTGTTTACCTTTTCTCTGTGTTTATCTTTTCTATTTCGGTGTTGCTCGGATACTTTAAGTGAATTAAGAAGTATTGGGTTTTAAGCCATGAAATTTCCGTGGTCTTAGTAAATAAATAATAGGGTTCTTCTCCAACAAATAATTTACACTTAAATCTAGTATCACAGTTGTTGTATCGAGTATCCTCGTTTTATCACAGATCTTTAAGGTACGTACCGGTATATCTGAGAAGATGTATACGGACACTCACGAAGAGAATCACAGATGGTAGATGCTAAAACTATACTATCGCAGATAAATCAACTGGAAATTCCAGAATAGGTACTAATGCTAGGACGATACAACAAAAATATCACAGGTGAAATTGATATAAGTCTTTAGATTCAGGTATCGAGCATAACAATATATCTAATATAATTTACTAAGATGTTTTATCACAGATGGTATCGGGTGAGACCTCGAGAAATAGGTTCTTGTCGAATGTTAATTGAACGAGGTTGGTGAGGTAAAGTTTTGCAGCTGGCAGTGGGTAGTAAAATGTATTAATAATGAACTCTACGATAAGAAATTCTACGATGTGAAAACTCTTCACGATTTGGGAAGTGGGTACATCGTAGACTAATATTTGATACGCAAACGCAATCCAATGGTCAAAAATAAAAATGCTCATAATTGTATTACTTTGGGTTTGAAATATTTTAGAACATGTATTGAACGGCATTACGTTTGAGATTTGGATAGATTTAGAAATTCTGTTTTAAAAAAAAAATATTTTGTTGATTGGAAATTGCTTTTTATTGTTTGAGGTCTTTCGCGTGGTAGACCCCAATTTTCTTCCCCTTCAAGTCTTCTAGCTCGTACATATTTTTTCCTATCGGTTTAACAATCCGACACTTTGTATATTTCGGACAGAGTTTTGCTGCTAGGCATTTCGAAGAGTTGCTAAGAATGAAATTTCTCTTATAAACCTCTTGACCTGGTACGAAATTTACGTTTCGCGCTCGCGTGTTATACCTTTTTGCACTTTTTTCGTTGGCTTCGAAAATACTCTCTTTGATTTTGGTACGCATAAGGCGCAATCGGTCATGTCTCGGAAGGGTCGTCAGCTCTCCATCCGCCATGACGTTCAACCTTTGCACTAACTCATAACTGCTACCGTGTGTCATCATATTAGTGCCAAAGACGGTGTCCACATTGGGTATGAAAAAGTGGATTTTTAATGACTTTTCAGTATTCACATCTCACTTCAATGAAGGAGTGGGAGCGAGATATGAATAATGAAAAGTCATTAAAAATCCACTTTTTCATACCCAATGTGGACACCGTCATAGAGAGCAAAATATGGTGACACCCCAATAGCAGTATGCACCGAGCTTCTCAACGCGCCTGCTATATCACTCAAGTGCATATCCCAGTCGCGTTGATCCTCTTTAAGGTACGAACGTATGGCGGCTAGTAGAGTTATGTTGACCCTTTCCGATGCATTTGATTGCGGAGAATAGTTAGCCGTCCTGAAATATTTATACTCGTCCGACTTAAATTCTTCGCTATCCAAATCTACTAACGGCACTACCTGCTCCATAAAGTGCCTTTCACATGAGCTGCAAACTGCGAATGCGAATAAATTTATTTAGGCAATTCCAAGCGCAAATATCAACAAATAAGTGTTTTAACTTTTCAAATAAGTGAATAAACGATCCTATCTACAATTTAAAAAAGAAAACACAAACAAAAATTAGTTTAAATTGTTGAATTTAGCATTTTTTTATATTCTACGCGACCACCGGGGTATTTGCTGCGAACTGCAAAACACTTATTCGCAATCCACAACATTAAGACGCATTCCACAAATCTGCGAATGAAAAATTTGCTCGAATTTAACCTCAAATTTTGTCAGCCCCATTTCACTAGTTTATTTTCTATGACTATTCGCGTCTGTCCGCGACCACTCATGTGAAAGAAATGTCAAAACTCACGACCATTCGCAATTCGCAGTTCGCTATTCGCAGCTCATATGAAAGGCACTTAACTAAACTATCCAAATGTGCCCGAGAAAGAGTGTCCGGCACGACATTCAGCGATCCCTTCCTATGCTCTGTGTTTAAGACATAGTAGTTCCAGACTTCACCTTGCGAGCCGGCCACTCAAATCCTTCATGGTCATCAACCATTTTAGGCATGAGTGGTCGGTTATGACCGTGAAGTCTATGCCCTCGACATAGGGCCGGAATTTTTGTATTGCCATCACTGCCGCCATGCACTCCCTCTCGGTCACACTGTAGTTTCTTTGACATTTGTTTAGCTTTTGCGAGA
The DNA here is from genome assembly GCA_963921185.1 of Dasysyrphus tricinctus. Classification (NCBI taxonomy): domain Eukaryota; kingdom Metazoa; phylum Arthropoda; class Insecta; order Diptera; family Syrphidae; genus Dasysyrphus; species Dasysyrphus tricinctus. The sequence goes on along the minus strand of OY992532.1, from coordinate 188,684,999 downwards.
AGTAAGCAATTGGTTGCTCTTCATTTTCGCTGTGTTTTTGAAATAGCACCGCACCGATTCCAGAGTCCGACGCATCACATTGTATGAAGAATCTTTTAGAAAAATCTGGGTGGGATAGGACTGGGGCTGTGGTAAGAGCACCTTTCAACTTCTCGAATGCCGTCTTGGCCTCCTCGGTCATAATAAATTTAGAATTCTTTTTTTTCAGCGTGTCCGTTAGTGCAGCGGTCCTGCTAGACCAGGAAATCTTACAAAAACAATTTCAGAAAATTTCCCATTATTTTGTTTTTGTATTACGTGTTAAACTTAATCCAGATCCAGATCCCGATGATAATAAAACACGCCTATTGAAGATGATGGAACTTAAGTGTGCGCTGCGACCCGGCAATAGAAGGCAACATGACAATTTTCACCGCTACAAATACAAAAACTGGTGGTGTCAAAGCTTTCTGGTTGGCATTGAGGATCTCATGGTTGGTTTTCGAAATGATAGTGGGTTCGTGGACGAAATCCGACACATAAAAGTTTCGTCTTTGCCAGAATTATCGGCGGTACGTTAATTTAAATGAATGTTTAAAATAGGTAGTGTATTTTTAGAGTTTTTGGAGTGCGTCACAATGTGCTGAGTTCCTTGTAAAATTCCTCAAAATGGTTAAAGATTTGATGAAGAATGTAAACTGCCCGTATAATGTTTATGAATTTTACTTTAATCCTCAATCTAAGGATGTTGAATATCAGATCTATCCAGATAAATCCTTGCATCCTATCTTACCAGATTGGTACGTGTCAATGTTGCAACAGCGTTCTAGCTTAGGATTAACTGCAACTGTATCTAATAAGTAATTTTAAAATGTTTTTTTTTTTTCTTTTTTTGTTGGAAAAATAAAACAAAAATGAGAAATAATTATTATTATTTATCATTGTTTATGTTGTTAGTTAAAACTCAAAATCAGATTTTATATGTATATTATTTGTTGTTGCAATTCACATCGTTTCCTCGATACGAAATGAAATTACAAATACAACAGTGTAAACAAATGGGATTACAAAAGGTTCCCTCCCATCTTTACATGCACGTCACTTGTTTGAGGCACTGATCTCTATATATAAGGCGCCAGTTATAGCGATCAGAAAAACTCATCCGAAAAACTTGAGACAGTACGAAATTGATTATTTTTTCTGATGGTTGTTTATAGCAATCAGAAAAAATGTGTCAGAAAAACTAGTTCTTTCGCAAAACAAACAAACAGCAGCCAAGAAGCCAAGATTTTTTCTGATTGAAATGTCAGAAAAACTTTTTCGGATGGAGTTCTTTCGGTGGAACAGAAAAAAATTGGAACACAAATCAGTGGAATGATTTGCTCCTTTTTCTATCAAAAAGCAATCAGCTGATACGAAAAATGAAATTTCATCAGAAAAACAAATAAATCCATTTAAAACATAAAAAACTACTGTTTCGGAATTTTTTTCGCGAAAAAAATTCTGTGCTGAGTTACGCGTTGATTGATATATAATTTGGCTATCAAAACGAATTCAAAAGTAATAAAAAAGTTCAATAATTTTTTTTTCGGATGGTTTTTTCTGATCGCTATAACTGGCGCCTAACTGGATAGCGTATCCCACTGATCTCTATAATACACTGGATAGTGTATTCCTTATAATGTATAACAGTTTCTTTGCTTCCATTTGAAGATGACAATTAGGTGGTGAAAAATTCATGTAAGTTGAACTGAACTTAATATAAACTGCGTATGACAAAGCCCTCACTATGTCACTGATGAGTTCAAGTGAGTAAGCCGAACGAAACGCCAATTTATATAGTCTAAGAGCCGACAGCAAATTTTGGGAGTGGAGGTATAACCAAAATCGGAGTATGAGGGATTATAGGTACATGTATCGTGATATCAAATACCAAAGTCTGACAGGTTTTGTTTTCAGCCTTTGGGAGGGGTGGGGGGTTATAAAGTGCTAGATCCCCTGATTTATTTTCAGGGTTATAACCTCTTTAATTTATTTTTAAAAAAATTTGATATAATTCCCTGTCATTTTTCCTAAGCATAAACACCACAATCTTGACGGTCCGATTAATAGAACTCAAGATATAACCATTTTACGTGAACCTTATCATCCCTTTTTTGGAGATTTTCAACAAAACAACAAATCAACAAATAAAGTCTCCACAAAAACGCCAATAAGGTTTGCTTAAAAAGGTAAAATAATGGGTCCTATTTATCGGATTACCAAGATAAAAGTCTTGAAACTTAGGGAAAATGACAGAGCATCATATCCAATTTTTTAAAAGTGAATTGAAGTTCTAATGATCCTACCATATATATAGGAAACTACGCGGCTTTTAAACCCCCACCCCCACCAAAGGCTGAAAACAAAACCTGCCAGACTTTCATACTCCAAATCACGATACATGTACCTATAATCCATCATACTCCGATTTTGGTTATACCTCCACTCCCAAAATTTGCTGTCGGCTCTTGGTCTAATAGGACTAAAGGCCATAAAAAGCTATTTTGTACCTATAATCCTTCATACTCCGATTTTGGTTATACCTCCACTCCCAAAATTTGCTGTCGGCTCTTGGCCTATTAGGCTGGTATGTCAGTGCGCTGGCATCCAGACATCCAGACGAACCTGGCAAGGTGCTGGGGGCCGAAAAGAAAGGAATAGTACATTTGTACAACGTCCGCTCTCAACAAGACATAATGTCCTTGGAGTCACCGAAAGTTCCTCTAATGAGTGCTGACTGGTCGTAATGTTGGAAATGTTCTTTAAAGTGTGGTTCCACGTTTAGCCAAAAGAAATATATAAATAAAAGAAATCTTCCTTACAAAAGAATAAAGAATAAATTTATTAATCCAACTATATTGAACAATAGTTATTTTGAAAGTGAAGAAAAATATTCAAGTTTTATACATATAACCATTGAATAAATATAAATAGAAGTGACACCGCATTACTCAAAGCGATACTAGAAGATGTTGGCCAGTAGAAACAAATAAATAGAAATTATGAAACTTTTGCGTACGCAAACCAATTCTCAAAGGGATATTTATTTAATTAATATTTCCTTTATTACTGGTTTCCATGACAATTATGGGTCAATTTATTATTTTGTATTTAAATTTTGTTTACAATTTGTGTTATAAGGTATGGTGGTATTGGTTTTGTTTGTTTTTTTTGTTGCCATGACTATGATTTTTCAAGCTAAGCTGAAGATTTTATTTTTCTTATTGAAATATAGAACAAACTTATTTCAGGATAGTCTTATTATTATTTCATAATGTGTTTAGATAAAAAAAAATATATGTGGGAAGCTTAGAGACTTGTTGATTTTGATTATTTATGTAGGGTGGAGGGTTCATTATCAGTTAGTTTCTTGTATGTATAATTTCTGTGAAAAATAGTTTTTGCTCTCAGATTTTAATTTAGGGATGTAGCTAACATATGTATGTACTGTACATACATATCAACTGGCTCAGGAGAGTAAGTCATATTTTAAACAAGACAAACACTTTATTTTTTAAATCGTTTGGTCACTTTCCGGAAGCAAAAGTGCGTGGTTTCAACCATGAGAAGTGCAACAGGTCCATTGCTAGGAAATTAATTATAACATCTTGCTCAGAAGCTCTGATTGATGTCTTTAACGTCATAATCTTTCTCCTCTGTAGGAGCATCCACGCATATGAAGCCTTAGTTGGTGAATTCAGGCCTGAAGTGATTTGTCATGAAGCATCGACAGATCCACACCTAGATAGACGTTGTTTTTGGTCTTGATAACAGTCGATACAATGTGTTCAAAAATCATAACACTTAAGGATATCCTATTTGTTTCTGCTTAGATAAAATTTTGTTAAAAAAACACTCATGCAACTTAACATCATAATTTAAAATGGCTAGTGCATTGGGATATGTTACGCTGGAAGACTTGCAATCGAATATTAGCTTATTCCATCCGCCATTTTCGAGGGATTATATCAATTATATCCGGCTACAGTCAGCAGAAAATCGTAGGCGTTCTCCATTCATGCCAATGGCAGCCCACCATACGGACACTGTATAGGCCAGGAAACCACTAGAACCTCCTTCTTTGCGCAGAGGTTGTACTAAAGACCATGAAGAAACGAGGACTCTTCTTGATTCTAGTTTATGGTTCTATAGTTGATTTTGTATTGCCATAGAAAACTATGAATTTTTTTGATTCCAATTCGTAATTAGTTGAGTGGAGTCATCCATAACGTGAGAAGCGCAGTATCACAGAGAATAGAATTACATACGCATCCCAGTACATATAAAAATTACCAATTTTCAATACTTTTCCTTTCAAGCTTTTTCTTCTTCCTCAAAAATTAAATCGACAGAGACGTGTATAATAAGAGCTTTTTACTGTACAGAATTTTTTTTCATCATTCATTGGTTAAAATAGGTAATGAGTTGGTTTATGCACGTTTTTCTAATATCTGTTGCTCCTACGAAAAAAAGTGCTACAATATTTTTTGTGTAGAATTTTATGAGTGTTGGGATCTGAGATATCCCTGCTGGTTGCTCGATGATTTCGTCAAGAAATAAAAGAAATGTCTTCGATCGGTATTTACAAACTTTATTTCTTTATAGGTAGGTCTTACCTCGTTGAGGGTTAAATCAAGAAGAAGGATATACAAAAGAGAATATGGAGATGTGGTTTCCGATTTTAGTGAAAAAATGATTTGGTTTAAAATTAAAGCGACATCTAAGTGTCAGAAAATAGAATTAAGTACAATACTTTCCAAAAGTTCTGTTTAAATTAATATTTTGATCTGAACATGACATTTTGATCTGAACATTACATTTTGATCTGAACAATGAGCAATAATATAAATTCATTAATTAACCTACAGAGTTTGTTAATAGCTCATTTTTTAGATAATTTTACTATCTAAATGTTATTCTGTCATTAATTTGTTGTAAAATAAAATTCGATCGAGCTGTTGAATAAAACCAAATCACTTTCTTTTCCAAGATGACGGCCTTCTCCTTACCCCGGGCAGGCAACCCACAAACTTGGTTTTATATTGAGGAGATATAGCCAAACACAATTCGTACAAAAAATTTTTCCCATCGATTAATGAAATTTTAATACATTTTTTTGACAAAAAAAAAAACCATGAAGTTTTTGTACGATTTTCTCTGAATCTATTAATTGGATGAAAAAAGTATGTTAATCTTTTTTGTGTAAGATTACATATAGGCCAGGAAAAATGGGTTCCAAGGTTGAAAAAATTAATTCATGAAATATTAAAATTGGAATCGACGCAAAATTGCAACCTCTATAACATATCCAAAGTCCCCCAAAATCCCCGCATTGGCTTTTTGTGTTGATGCATTTGAAGAGGTGCAGACGGGGAGAATTTGGAGGTCTATCAAACTAAAATATTTGTTTGGGTAAAACCTAATCATATGATACATGCTTTAAGGGTAGTTTTTAACGTTGAATCTAATGAAACCAAATTCAAAATGATACAACCACCCAAAAAGAAGTTAAAGTCCATTTTATGTAATGATGACTTTTTTTCGGGTACAACAGGTAAAATATTACCGAAAACCCTTTGAAAATAACGGTATGTCAATGAAACTTGGAATGAAAGTTTCATTTGTCATAGGAACTAAGAATCAAGAGAGTCCCTAAAAATATCCATGGTGAAAGAGTGTTTTTTTAAGGGGGAGGGGCAAGTGTAGAATGTTAACCATAACACCCACGAAAAAACTCTTACACTCATGAAATTCGCCAAAAATATATAATTTGTCATGGCAACCAAGAATCAAAATAGTCCTCATAAATATAATTGTTCTGAGGTTTTTTTATTAAAGAAAGGGGAAAATCTGGGAAGAAGTTGGAAGATTTGAGCCAAAATTCCGATTTGGTGTAATTGAGGTATATACACAAAGTATGGTATATGATTTAAGGGTATTTTTTAACGCTGAATCTAATAAAAGCAAAACTAATATGATACATGCACCCTTAGCAAAGTTATGGGCCTTTTTAAGCAAAAAATAATTTTTGAAATTGTACATATTTTCCGTAGAACAAGTCAAAAGTTAACAGTCACCAAAAACACTATTAGAACAAAGATATTTGTATGGACTCTTTTGATTCTTGGTTGCCATGAAGAGTTTAATATTTTTGGCGAGTTTCGTGAGTGTAAGAGTTTTTACGTGGGTGTTATGGTTAACATTCTTTGTTGCCCCTCCCCCCTAAAAAAAACACCCTTTCACCATGGATATTTTTAGGGACTCTTTTGATTCTTAGTTCCTATGACAAATGAAACATTTATTCCAAGTTTCATTAACATACCGTTATTTTCAAAGGGTTTTCGGTAATATTTTACCTGTTGTACCTGAAAAAAAGTCATCATTACATTAAAAGGACTATAACTTCTTTTTGGGTGGTTGTATCATTTTGGATTTGGTGTCATTAGATTCAGCGTTAAAAACTACCCTTAAATCTTGTATCGTATGGTTAGATTGTACCAAAACAAATATTTTAGTTTGATAGACGTCCAAGATCTCCCCATCTGCAGCTCTTCAAATGCATCTACACAAAAAGCCAATGCGGGGATTTTGGATATGTAATAGAGGTTGCAATTCTACGTGGATTCCAATTTTAATATTTTATGAATTAATTTTTTCAAGGTTCCCCATACGATTTGACTTATTTTTCCTGGTCTAATAAGCTACAATTTTTACCTTCACATTTTTTCAAAAAAAAAACTGCTAGTTTTCGTGAAATAAAGAAACAACTGAATTTTACCCCCTTAAAAAAATTAAGCCCCAGCCCAAATCACGCAAAGTAGGTAGGTAGTAAATTAGTGTTTTCTAGTGGATTTTCGGAAACAGTAAAAACACGTCAATTTTCAACTAGCGCTTGAGCCTAAATGGGTTGCCGCAGAACAAAAACCTAAAATAGAGATTTTTTGGAAATTGTTTATGCTTTCTATTGCTCTCTGATGTAATTCACAAATAATTGATAGTTTTTAAGCCATAAGTAAAAACCTCCCAAAAAATCCACTTTTGCATCATTTTTTGCATTTTTGTCCACGTTGCGTGACGAATTTTTGTTCGAAGACCTCAGATTCCGATTCAGCAACCCCGAAACCATAAAGCAGGGAACAGATCAAAACTACCCCACAATTTGCATGCTAAAAACACAATATGACTGGACTAAATCGCAATGTAACGAAAACGATGGATTTTGAACGATTAATTGTAATATAGGTAGTACAAGAATTTAGTTTGTTATATCTCTTTTTTTCAGTTCCTCGATTTTCGATTCATTCGATATCAAAATGCACGTACAGACCCCTATATTCATGATGCATCACCATCCACAGCCAAACTATCTGTTACTATAAGCGCTCAAAGTAAATGACGGTAATGTTTTTTATTTTTAGTTCTTATACTTACATCTTAAAATCTACTTAATTATTTATTCAAAAGCCTTGATAGACCTTAAACTTGAATATGTATATTTAAAATAGCTTTTTATGGCCTTTAGTCCAAAAAATGGCGTTTCGTCCGGCTTACTCACTTGGACTAATCAGTGACATAGTGCGGGCCTTTGTCATACGCAATTTGTATTAAGTTCAGTTTAACTTTTTAGCAATAACCACTGTAAACTATATCTAACAAGATTAGAGTTCCCAATCATTAAGCTGGAAGTTTTTTTGTCCGGGGCCGGGCATAGCTCCTATAAGGTTTTTTTACTATACAAATTCTATATAGTACTACTGAAATAAATCAGCCAAGAAGAAGACTTAGCATTAAGGATTGGACTTGTTGAATTATTTTTTTTCAGTAGTATATAGAATTTGTATTACGTATACAAAAACCTTCTTATCTTTAAAATATTAATCATAAAATCGAACGATTTTCTAAAAATTAATAAAAAGTTTTTGGCGTTTGGAAATTCTGTTTACCATACCAACCTACACATATTCTGCTCCCATGCCTATCTAAAAAAAGCGGTACTAGAATATAGCTTATTTTATCTCCTGTATATTAAGAATTTTATCCAAAAGATCAGATCAATTGAACTCAAGTTGAATACCTCTGCAATGCTACGCAGATTTCGTATCAAGAAAATCAGTACATTTATTATTTATATACTAAGCTTTGAAAAAAAGTTTAATTTGAAAAGGCAACGAAAATCATTCAAAACTACAAATTCTAAAGAAAATTTAAATTTCATATTAGAACACAACTAACATCCAAAGCAGTCACTACAATCGTCCTGACACCCATCGTTTCCATAGTAATTCATAATAAACAAAAATAACAAACAATGCTATTATTGAAAAATTCCCTTTCGAATACACCAACTTTTTATAATTAAGGAAATTAATTTTATGTTATACACCAACCTCATCATAATATTTAAAGCGAAAGCAGAGCTACTTGAAAACGTTGCGGACATTTTGCCCGGTGTCACCTTCTATTTATATTTATTCAATGATATAACAAACTGAAATCTGATTAAATAAATCTTAAGTGTTTGAATACAAAGTGTAAATGTTAATTCCAACACTCCTCCTCATTTACATAAGGAAATACCTTATCGTTAATTCACCATTGTACGTATGTATGTGGTGTTGCCATAAGTTATTGAGTAATTAGGTCGTCCAATTTAATTTCCGTAGGAGAGTATTTGCGACCCCTTTTCTTTTTCTTTTTCTGTTAGTATATTCTTTTAAAAAATGGTATTTGTTATCAATGTACTTGGTTCCATTCGAAAACTTTTCTTCTTTTATTAATTTCAAACAGCTTTGACTGTTTTGATAAAATTTTGTTGTTTCTTCTTTTACTTCTTGTATGTCCAAATTTCTGTCTTTTGGTGATTCACACAATTCACAGATTCCGTTTTTCTTAGAGGAAACTATTTCGTCCTTCATAGCAGAGAAACATTGCCTTTTGTGTTTGCTCACATCCTTCAAGTTTTTCAGCTCAACTTCTTCTTGTGTCACGTTCATAACTTCAGTAAACTTTACTGGTAGAGCTCCTTTGAATGACCGTTCTGACAGCCTTAATGCTAACGTTTCTGGTTGTTCATAAAGTTCAGAAATTTGTCTTTGTTTCTCAGTTTCTTCTTCTGTAATTTGATTTTGTTTATCACAAGATTCCTTTAAATCGCAATCAAATTCATTTAGAACTGTTGCTTTTTCTTGCTTTTCTTTTTTTTTTGGCTTCTGATTGCTTCTTTCGGTTTCAAAAGATTTCACTATGACGGGTGTCTCAATTGTTTTCATTTCCGCGAAATCTTCAAAATAAACATCTCGACTTATTATGACCCGTTTTGATGATGGATCATAGCAACGATAAGCTTGGGATTGCTCATCATAGCCAACGAAAATCATTTGTTTCGCAGTCCGACCCATTGTTCTTCTCTTTTCAGTTGGAATATGAACACAACCTTTCGAACCAAATACACGAAAGTGCTTGATGTTAGGTTTGATACCATTCCATCCTTCATATGGAGTCATTGATGTAGCTCTTGTTGGTAGCCTGTTCTGCACATAGTTAGCTGCAGTGACTGCTTCCGCCCAAAAAATATTCTGTAGACTCGCATCCAATAACATACACCGAGCCATTTCAATTAAAGTGCGATTTTTTCGTTCTGCAACTCCGTTTTGTTCAGGTGAATATGCTACTGTATATTGCATTTGGATTCCTTCGTTCTTCAAGAATGTCATAGCCTCATTTACAGTATATTCTCCTCCTCGATCTGATCTTATCACCTTTGGCTTTCTTTTAAACATTGTTTTCACCATTGCGACGTATTCTTTCATTTTACTTAGAACTTCAGACTTGTGTTTTAGCAGGTAAATCACAGAATATCTAGTAAAATCATCAATAAACGTTACAATATACCTTTTGCCACCTGGTGATACTGTTTGCATTGGTCCACAAACATCCATATGAACTAGTTCAAGAGGAGCCACTGCATTGCCTATATTTTTCATTTGAAATGGTGGTCCTATTATTTTTCCTTTCAAGGAGACTTCGCAACTTAGCTTGACATCTTCATCCATACCTTTTGAACATTTATCCGCAACTACTTGAGGATCTCGGTGACCACGGATTCTATGCCAGTTGTAAACGCAATCTGTATTGTGCTCAAGTGCCAAATAAGCCTTATTTGATTGCCGCAACTTGAATAGGTTATATTTAAGATCCGCAACTGCAATCTGTATTTGTCCATGTTTGATTTCACATATATTTTTCTTGAAATCAACCGAAAATCCCCTTTCGTTAAGCTTTCGTACGGACAGAAGGTTGCCACCAATAACTGGAACATACAAGACATCTGTCAACTTTGCTGAAAACTCTTCGTTCTTCTGGTTTAGGAATTTGAGAATCCCACTGCCACGACCCTGAGATGTAACCTGATTGCCATTGGCTACACTGATGTTCTCATGATGACTGGTATCTAGTTCCGTGAAAAAGCTTCTATCACTGGCAATGTGACAGGTGGCACCAGAATCCACAATCCAACCGTCTTGCTGATTTCCCACCATAAATAAAAATCCAGCCTGATTTTTCACTTTATTTGCAGCATTTGACTTATTTTTATTTGCATTGGATTTCCATTCCTTATATCGCTGGCAATACTGTTTAAAATGTCCTTTTTCTTTGCAAAAGAAACAAGTCTTTTCTCTTTTTGCTGTTGCCATTAGTGCTGTCTCCTTATAAGCTGTATCCAATTCTTTTCTACGAGTGAACTCTCCTAATAACTTTGATTGAACCAAACTAAAAGTAAGGTCCTTTTCCGGACGCGTTTCCAGTGCCGTTATTAAGGTGTCGAAGCTTCTTGGCAAACTACTTAATAACATGGCTACGCTCCAATTATCAGATAGCTCAGTTTCACCGATGTCTCTGAGCTTTTCGAACAACTCAGTCATATGATTAATATGAACTTGGACATCACCACCTTCGTCTAGCCGCATGCTACAAATCCTGCGCATCAGATGCACCTTATTGCTAAGCGTGCCCTTTTCATGATAGCCTTTTAATGCTTCTCATGCTTCTTTTGCTGACGTCGCACGCCTTATATGCACAAGCTGGTCATCTTCAACTAGAAGACCAATAACTGCTCTCGCTTGTGCGTCCTTATTTTTCCATACTGCATCAGCTTTCTCTGGTCTTGTTTGGGTTAAAACTTCCAGTAAACCATCCTTAATGAGCACCAACTCGGTCTTGAATAATATAGAATAATTTCCATTGTTCAATTTCGTCATGCTGAATTTTCCTCCTTCAGCCATCTTTTGATTTCTTTCTTTTCTTTAAAATTCTGTTTCAAATTATATTCCTTTGACTCACACTGATAACCTGTTGGAAATGTTCTTTAAAGTGTGGTTCCACGTTTAGCCAAAAGAAATATATAAATAAAAGAAATCTTCTTTACAAAATAATAAAGAATAAATTTATTAATCCAACTATATTGAACAATAGTTATTTTGAAAGTGAAGAAAAATATTCAAGTTTTATACATATAACAAACTGAAATCTGATTAAATAAATCTTAAGTGTGTAAGATGTTCAGTTTAATAATTTTTAAAAATAATTAAATCACATGCAAAATAAGGATCATGCAAAAAGAAAGTTTATCATCGAGCGAAAGCGAAGAAAAGTTAAAACAAGCCAATAAAATAAAAACGAACTATGTACATTTCATTCGACTGCTTTATTAAGACTGACTTAAATTTAACAGAACATAAAAATCTTAAAAAGAGCTTTTACATAACGCAATAATGAGAAACTGTATAAGGCAACAGCAAATTGAATTTATATAAGAACAGTTTGGGCATCGTTCGATCGTTCTGTTATTTTGAGAGACAAATCATTTAATACATAATTATGTATACTGTTTTAGCAATTAAGAATTAAAGCTTTTAATTCGGAGACGATGCAAGTGCATGTAATTGTAAATGATGGGTTACCAGGTCTATTATTTACATTGAATATTTTCATGTTTCGATATTTATATCGTAAAGAGATGGAGACTCTTACAACTCGATCATCCTGACTATAAATCGTCCTCGATTTACGATTACATGCATTTACATTTACAATTACTTGTATAGATATGATTTAAAATACATTTAAAAACGATATTACAAAATATTTTTTCTTTTTTTTTTTTATCTTTTGAATTGAGATAAAATGTATCGAGTACATTATACAGATGTTTTGATTTCATTTATTTCATGCATATTCTTATTTGTTTGTTACGAGAATAAAAACAACAGCAAATTTTTTCAGTTAACCAAAATTACATTAAAATAATTATAATAGTAAACAAAATAAAAAACTTAATTTTGAACGATTTTTTTCTTTTAAACAGTTAAAGTTAAAATTAAAATAAATTAAATATTGATACATGCAAAACGATAGACTTATGCTTGAACATAAGGCTTCATGTTTTCAGGGCAACATACTCCTTCATACGGAACGCGAGATATTTGAACATTCTCTAAGTCTTTTATAACATAACGGTCATTAGGTAAGATTTTTATAACCTCATAAGGGCCTTTATATTTGGCCATAAATTTCTTGTTTATTCCGGGAATATTGACAACGTTCTTAATTAAGACATAATCGCCTATTTTATACTGCAAAGGATTTTTGTGGCGTTTATCAAAATACGTTTTATTTCGGTTTTGACTTTCAACGGTGTTTTCATTTGCAATTTTTCTAAGCTCTTTTAAATTTCGAGGTTCTTGCTCTAATATATTTTCATCTAAGTATTCTTTAAGATTATCCGTAATTTCACCTTTTTGACAAACTCCGAAAAGCAGCATACTTGGAGAAACACCTGTGCTCTTGTTTTGGGTGTTGTTAAGAGCAAACTCAACTTTTTGCAGACATTTCATCCAACTACCTGATTCGGTCTCACTTTCTTTTGACAGCATAGGGGTAAGGCATCTGTGTACCCGTTCAACCTGGCCGTTCGATTGAGGTGAACTAGTAGCCACCTTAATGTGCTGAATGCTATATTTTTCGCAAAAAGCCGAAAAGTCACCTGAGGTGAAACAACTGCCCCTATCTGACACGATGCGAAATGGTTTGCTGTAAAAAGAAAAATAAGATTCAAGGCATTGAATCGCTTCTTTTGTCGTTGTACTTTTTACTGCATAAAGTTTGGTATATTTCGAAAATCCATCAACTATAACAAGTATATGCCTTTTGCTATTCGTAGTAGAGGGTGGCAAGGGACCATAATGGTCAATGTGGAGAGTTTCGAAAGGTTTATCTCCTTTAGGGATATTATGTAATACCGCTTCTTTTTTTCCGCTAGGTGGAGAGAAATGCAGACATTTTAAGCAACTGCTTATGTAATGTTTAATTTTGGTTTTCATATTAGGAAACCAATATGTTTTCCTTAAAAAATTTAAACATTTTTCTGTACCAAGATGACATAAGTTTTCATGATGTGTCTGAATAACATTTCTTTCCATCATAGCCGGAACATAAAAGAAAACTTTTTTGTTTATCTTGCGATAAACAAGCCCATTTATTAGTTCGTAGCTGATGGGGCTTTCCCTTTTCTCAAGCATCTCAACTAATTTGCTTATGACTGGATCTTTTTGCTGCGACGTGGCCAGCGCGTGCTCAAAACTTTCAGACTCGACTATTAGAATATTGTGACACCGACTTAAAGCGTCAACATGACCCATCCTCTTACCGTCTCGGTGTTCGATGACATAATCAAAATCCTGGAGCTCCAAAGCCCAACGAGAGATTCTTGGATTTAAGGTCTTTTTATTTAAGGTTTGGGTCAGTGACCTACAGTCGGTGACTATTTTAAACCGGATGCCTGTAAGATAAACTCGAAATCTTCGTAGCGCATAAATTATTGCTAAAGTTTCCATTTCATAAGAATGGTATCTCGATTCTTGATCTGTGGAACGCTTAGAGAAAAAGAAAATAGGATGCAGTTTCTTGTCGTCTTGACGCTGTAGCAATACAGCACCAAAGCCCAAGCTGCTGGCGTCGCAGTGAAGCTCTGTATCGGCAGTGGGATTGTAAATGCTCAAAAGTGGAGCGTCAAGAAGTTTTTGCTTTAATGTTTTAAAAGCTTCTAATTGCTTCTCTCCAAACAAGAACTTTGCATCTTTTTTTAACAAGTCGTAAAGTGGTTTTGCCAACAATGAAAAATCTTGAATAAATTTCCGAAAGTAAGAGCATAAGCCCAAGAACGAGTGTAATTTTTTCTCATTTGTGGGTATAGGAAAATCGGATACAGCTTTCAAGCCGTCATAATTTGGACCTATTCCTTTCGCAGAAACCTCATACCCCAAATACTTAATTTTATCGTACATAAATAGACACTTGTCAAGTCCAAGCTGCAAACTATTTTCAGAAACAAGATCCAAAACCTGCTTTAAAATTAAAAAATGCTCTTCTTTTGTCTCCGTAGCGATTAACAAATCATCGATGTAAACTAAAAGTTTTCCGGCGTTAATAAGATCTTTAAAAATTTTGTTTATATAGCGCTGAAACACGGCGGGAGCGTTCTTAAGCCCGAATGGCATACGAAGATATTCAAATTGCCCCATAGGCGTTACGAAAGATGTTAATTTTATCGAATCTTCGGCCATTTTTACATGGTGAAAACCGCTTTTAAGATCGAGCAAAGAAAAGTATTTTTTATTTCTCAATCTGTCAAGGTGATCTTCAATCAAGGGTAATGGAAAATTATCCTTGGCTGTAATTTTGTTTAAATGGCGGTAATCTACACATAATCGAACTTCGCCTGTCTTCTTCCTAGTCAACACTATCGGAGAAGCAAAAAGTGAATTACTTTCGCGAATGATGTTATTTTTAAGCAATTCATCTAAAACTTTTTGCAATTCTATTTTGTGAGCATATGGGAGACGTCTAGGTGCGCAACTGAAAAAACCGTTCGGGTTAGTCAAAACTATTTTCATTTCATAACCGTTATCCAAATACTTCACGTTAGTCAAAATACTCCCGAAAACTAAATGATTCAATTTGACTTTATCATTGTAATTTAAATTCTCATTAATTTTTAAAGAAATATTTACGTCGCGGTCAATGCATGTATCAATCTTTAAAATCTCTCTTTCAAAATCTGAGTCTTCAAAATTTGAAGCATGATTAAAATTGTCAATATTTGTATCATTAGAATCTTTAACATAATCAAAGTTTTCAATATTTTTAAAATTTTCAACATATTCGAAACTTTTAACATTTTCATAATCTTTTACATCAACTCTTTCGTTTTCAATGAACTTTTTTTTTTTTTTTTTTTTTTTTTTTTTTTTTTTTGTCCGTGGGTAGGTGCAAAACCTGCATCAGGCTCTATGAGGACCGGAAAACGCGTGCTCATAGAAGTGTGAGATTCTTACTACACTAAAACCACCTCCACTTCCCGATTGCAACTAAGTTGAAACTTATCTAGCAATTTATTTTTAACGAAGTTAAGTAACGTGTTGCAGGTAACTTTCCGGTGAAAGTTTCTGCTTATTCCGCGATTTTAAAGCGGTTTTGTGTTCACCGCACCAAGTCGGAAGGTTTTGTTCTTTGCAGACGGCGTACTAAATTCGACTCGTCAAGAATGTCAATAATCGTTGGATTAGCGTGATCTAATAGCCGATTTCTATGTTTTCGCGCGAAACTCTCAATTTCGTCTCGAACCGTAGGAATCCCGAGATCCCTGTGAAGATCTTCGTTTCTTATATACCATGGTGCATTTACAAATGACCTAAGCAATTTATTTTCAAACGTTTGTAACATATTTAAATTTGTATCGCAGGTACAACCCCAGAGTTGTATACCATAAGTCCAGACAGGTTTAAGTACCTGCCTGTATAAAATCAACTTATTATCAATACTAAGCTTGGAATATTTACCGAGTAGCCAGTTCATATCTCTTAATTTACTTTTTAATTCTTCGCATTTCTTTTTTACGTGCGGCTTCCATTTTAATTTCGCGTCTAGAGTCATTCCCAGATATTTTGCCTCATTCGCAAATGGTACACGACCGGTATTAAGAAAGACGGGCAATCTATTTATTTTTTTATACGTAAAGTCCACGTGGACTGACTTTTGTTCATTGAGCGCTATTCGCCATGTTTTTGTCCACTCATTAACATTATTAAGAGCATTTTGTAATTTAATCGTAGCTTCGTTAATCGTTTTGCCTACTGCTAGTATTGCAGTATCATCAGCAAACGTTGCTACGATAGTGTCTTCTGTTTGAGGTATATCACGTGTAAAGAGAAGGTACAGAATTGGACCTAAAACACTACCTTGTGGTACCCCAGCCACTATTTCTTTGAGATTAGAATATTCATTTCCGTGTCTTACACGAAAAAGTCTGTTTTCTAGATATTCGTTTAGAATTTTATAAAGTCCTTCAGGCAGAACTTGTCTTAATTTGAATTTGAGGCCTTCGTGCCACACCTTGTCAAACGCTTGCGACACATCCAAAAAGACCGTCGAACAGATTTTCTTTTCTTCAAGAGCTCTCTCAATTACGTCGGTTATCCTATGCACTTGATCAATGGTCGAATGCTTTCTTCTAAATCCGAACTGATGTTCAGGTATTAATTGTTTTTCTTCTATTATCGGCTGCAGGCGATGGAGTAGTATTCTTTCAAAAACTTTTGATATTACAGGAAGAAGCGAAATCGGTCTGTAAGACTTCTTTTCATGAGATGGTTTGCCAGGTTTCAAAACCATTATTACTTCCGCAACTTTCCATTGGCTCGGAACATATTCTAACCTAAGGGCGGCATTTATTATATAAAGAAGGTTGATCAAACCTTTACGAGGAAGCATTTTTAGAATTTCTGCCGTGATTAAGTCATAACCTGGAGCTTTATTGGACTTAAGCTTCTTTATTTCTCTTTTTAACTCGGCAAGTGTAGCATTTCTAATTATGTAGCTGTCATTTGATGTTAAATTCATATTTAAATTTTCGTTGAGTACTTGTCCATCGAAAGGCTTAAATGTTTCCTCCAGGTAATCGGCGAATACCATAGCTTTTTCTTTGTCACTTTTAGCCCATTCATTTTGGCCTTTCTTAATAGGAGGCGCTGGAAGCTTTGGTCTTTTTGTTACTTTTATAGCTCTCCAAAGTGAGTAATTGGAATCTTTTCCTGCTGTCAGATTTTCGAGGTAATTTTCAACTTCACCGTTTTTGAAATCTGATATTCTCGTTTTAAGCAAATTACACAATCGATTTAAATTAGCTTTGTGTTGAGGAGCACGGGTTCGCTGCCATTTCTTGCGTGCTTTTCTTTTCTCTTTCACTAAATCTTTTATATCTTGCGGATATTTTATATCTTTGCGGCGCGGCATTTCCCTTTGATAAGGTGTGTTATTCCATGCGGCCTTTTGTATCATATCAACAAAGGTATCTACTGCGTCTTCAAGTTCGAGAGACGATTGTAATGATATTCTTAATTCAACGCTGTCCTCGATATCTTTCTTAAATCCATCCCAGTTGGTTTTACCGTTTGTTAACCTGGGTGGTTTTTCAATTTTTATAAGACTTTCGCTCGTATTGAGTATGACGGCAGAATGATCCGAGAAGAGATCAAAGCTCTCTGTAATTTCAACATAGTTAGAGGGTATTCCTTTTACCATAAATAAATCGATTAGGTCAGGTATTTTTGACGGATCAGTTGGCCAGTAAGTTGGCTTTCCAGTTGAATGAAAATCGCAATTATTTTCCATTCCTGCCTCATATAGCATTCGACCTTTTTGAGATATGCATCTTGAGGCCCAGAAGGTGTGTTTTGCATTAAAGTCACCACCAACAATGAAGTTTGGACTTAGTGACTTTATCAGTGTCGTAAATTCACTCTTATCAATTTTGCAACGCGGAGGGCAATATATTGAAGAGATATTGAGAAGAATATTTTTAGTTCTAACCTGAACACTACTCAATTGCATTGATTCCACCTCTATTTTCAAGCCTATTGAGTGTTCAATGCACTCTTTTATATATAACGATGATCCACCTCTTGCTTTGTTTGACGGATGAACAGCGTGGTAGTCATGAAACCCGTGGATTTCAATGAACTTAATATTTGAATCTTCAATCATCAACTTAACATTTGTTTTACGTAAAAAATCTCTACCTAATATGATTGGATTGTTCATTGTTTTGTCTCTGACTACATATAGACATAAATTAACATAACCTTCACAAAATTTTACATTACATACCAAATTACCTAAAATAACCAACTTGGAGTTATTGATGCCAACGAAATTGCAATGGGATGGTTCCAGCGACGTCATCAGAAATGGTGGCACATATTGTTGTTGGATGAAACTTATTGGGCTCCCAGTGTCTATGATAGTCATCACGTGCATGCAGACACCAAAATTTTCAGCTTCACCATTCACGGGCGCAAACTCGTACTTCAAAATTCCATGGAAATCGGACATCAGTGCTGCCATTTGAGTTTCTTTTGGCAAATCTTCATTTTGAACGATGAGAACCGACAATGCTTGTGGACAACTGGTAACGACATGTCCCTTTTTGCCGCAACGGTAACAAGAACCCTTTTCTCGCCGTGGTTTTAGACAGTTATTCGACATATGGCCAGATTCGTTGCAGTTATAGCATCTGACCTTGGCTTCGACACGTGGCAGTGGTTTCGAGTGTTGAGCAGGTCGGTTGTAGCCAGACGTCGATGGTTGAAGCTCAGATCTCATTTTTTCATACTTTCGTAATATGGTTTTGAGATCCGGGATAGTATTTGCTGAAAGCATGAGCTGCTTATTAAACAAGGAATCTGGGATTCCTTTGATGATATACGCAATTACGTCCTGTTCCTCAATTTCTGCTGAAGACGCTATCTCCTGCATAGCCAAAACGTGTTATGGACGTCTGTTGCAGTTATGTGATGATTAAATTCACACATAAGAGCTTCTCTTAGCTCCTTCCATGATCAAAACAAGCGGGACCTCAAAAATAACCCAGCAGTACCTTTTAGGTGTCTTTTAAAATATATAAAAGACTCTGACTCGTTGAGATTATAAGTGACCATCGCATCCTCAACGTTTTCAATCCACTTCTTGATAGGATAATTATCATCGCCACTAAAAACTGGTAAGGAGTCCTCGATGTCACGTGACGAGTGAGCACTAGCATTGTGAACCTCATGAACAGAGCTGTTTGTGTTAAGTTCAGCCAGTCGCTTCTTTAGTGCAACGATTTCTTCCTTCTTGCTTACCAATTCACGGAGTCTCTCTAGACGCTGTGAAACGCCATGATCGTCGTCTTCCAATTCGTCATCACCACTTGTCTCAACTTCCTCCCCAACAGCAGGAAACAAATGTTCAATAACGTCAGGCTCAAGCGTTTCGATGGCTTCATTCAAGCGAGCCTTAAGAGCGTTTTTTGTACCATATGTAGCCAAATTTATCTCGGCTAGTTTTTCTTTAAGTTTTTGCACTGTAGCTCTTTGCAAAAAACTTAAAGCACGTGCATTTGCATCCATCACACAATTTTACGAGCAAAATTTCAATAAAATTAAAGCGTAAATCAATCGTTAAACATGCAATATACGATGTGAGAACTTTATTCCACTTCTGATAGATTGTAAGATGTTCAGTTTAATAATTTTTAAAAATAATTAAATCACATGCAAAATAAGGATCATGCAAAAAGAAAGTTTATCATCGAGCGAAAGCGAAGAAAAGTTAAAACAAGCCAATAAAATAAAAACGAACTATGTACATTTCATTCGACTGCTTTATTAAGACTGACTTAAATTTAACAGAACATAAAAATCTTAAAAAGAGCTTTTACATAACGCAATAATGAGAAACTGTATAAGGCAACAGCAAATTGAATTTATATAAGAACAGTTTGGGCATCGTTCGATCGTTCTGTTATTTTGAGAGACAAATCATTTAATACATAATTATGTATACTGTTTTAGCAATTAAGAATTAAAGCTTTTAATTCGGAGACGATGCAAGTGCATGTAATTGTAAATGATGGGTTACCAGGTCTATTATTTACATTGAATATTTTCATGTTTCGATATTTATATCGTAAAGAGATGGAGACTCTTACAAGTGTTTGAATACAAAGTGTAAATGTTAATTCCAACACGTTACACAATCGTTTGTTTATGACGGCATTGGCTGGGGGAGATGTCATCACCTGGGACCTTCGTAGAACATGGTTAGTCTGTCTTGTTTTTGTTCTAGATATCGTTAGATGCTAAGCAATGTTTTATTTCATTTTAGTGGACCAGCTGATATTAAACAAATCCACGAATACGGAGGACGTACTGTGAGATTTTTGCCCAACAGTGAAGTTGTCTATGCCAGTATTGGTCGACCCGACATAACTCTAAAGATATACATAGCTAAATCAACTGTTCCACTTATTGAATCGTCCCTTTAATTATATGGTTGAATGTCAATGTCAAGAATTAAATAAGTTTTTGCTGAGATTTTTTTTTTATTTACGAGAATGTGGAGACTTCTATGATCTCAGAAATACAAAAAAAAATGTTTTATTGTTAAGTTTTTCATTCATCTAATAATGTATTAATAAAATTCTATTCTGTAACATATCTAATTGCGGGTTTTTTTTTTAATTTTCTTGGCTTATGTTTTAGGGCTGCTGAATCCTTGATATTGATAGATAGACCAAGCTCCCATTTCCAAATTATTTGCTTTATTTGAATGATTGGAACGCATTTAAGTCTCTTTTTAAGTATTCTAAGTAGTATCAAAAACCATTTTCAATTCGAAAAAGGATTTCAAAAAATTTGGATATAAAATTAGTATCATCGTTTTTCTACCTTCAAGAAACTCATGAAATGAGTTTTGTATGCAATTTTTTCGAAATATGAGTCTGAATTGAAAATGGTTCTAAGAACCATTTAAAGGACTTAAATTCAAAGTCAGAAACGTTCCAATTATCCAAAAGGACCAAATATTTTGGAAATTAGAGCTTGGTCTATCCATCAATTTCAAGAAATTTCTAAAAATTCATAGAAATTTCTTGATATTGATGGAAAGACCAAGCTCCCATTTCCAAACTATTTGCTATATTTGAATGATTGGAACGCTTTTAAGTCTCTTTTTAAGTACTCTCACTAGTATCAAAAACCATTTGCAATTCGAAAAAGGAATCATCATCATTTTTCCACCTTCAAGAAACTCATGAAATGAGATTTGTATGCAAATTTTTCGAAATATGAGTCTGAATTGAAAATGGTTCTAAGAACCATTTAAAGGACTAAAATTCAAAGTCAGAAACGTTCCAATTATCCAAAAGAACCAAATATTTTGGAAATTAGAGCTTGGTCTATCCATCAATTTCAAGAAATTTCTAAAAATTCGTAGAAATTTCTTGATATTGATAGATAGACCAAGCTCCCATTTCCAAACTATTTGCTTTATTTGAATGATTGGAACGCATTTAAGTCTCTATTTAAGTATTCTAACTAGTATCAAAAACCATTTTCAATTCGAAAAAGGATTTAAAAGAATTTGCATATAAAAGTATTATCATTTTTCCACCTTCAAGAAACTCATGAAATGAGTTTTGTATGCAAATTTTTCGAAATATGTGTTTGAATTGAAAACGGTTCTAAGAACCATTTAAAGGACTTAAATTCAAAGTCAGAAACGTTCCAATTATCCAAAAGGACCAAATATTTTGGAAATGAGAGCTTGGTCTATCCATCAATTTCAAGAAATTTCTAAAAATTCGTAGAAATTTCTTGATATTGATAGATAGACCAAGCTCCCATTTCCAAACTATTTGCTTTATTTGAATGGTTGGAACGCATTCAAGTCTCTATTTAAGTATTCTAACTAGTATCCAAATATTTAAGAAATAAGAGCTTGGTCTTTCCATCAATTTCAAGAAATTTCTACGAATTTTTAGAAATGTCTTGAAATTGATGGATAGACCAAGCTCTCATTTCCAAAATATTTGGTCCTTTTGGATAATTGGAACGTTTCTGGCTTTGAATTTAAGTCCTTTAAATGGTTCTTAGAACCGTTTTCAATTCAAACTCATATTTCGAAAAATTTGCATACAAATCTCATTTCATGAGTTTCTTGAAGGTGGAAAAATGATGATGATTCCTTTTTCGAATTGCAAATGGTTTTTGATACTAGTGAGAGTACTTAAAAAGAGACTTAAAAGCGTTCCAATCATTCAAATATAGCAAATAGTTTGGAAATGGGAGCTTGGTCTTTCCATCAATATCAAGAAATTTCTACGAATTTTTAGAAATTTCTTGAAATTGATGGATAGACCAAGCTCTAATTTCCAAAATATTTGGTCCTTTTGGATAATTGGAACGTTTCTGACTTTGAATTTAAGTCCTTTGAATGGTTCTTAGAACCAGTTTCAATTCAGACTCATATTTCGAAAAAATTGCATACAAAACTCATTTCATGAGTTTCTTGAAGGTAGAAAAACGATGATACTAATTTTATATCCAAATTTTTTGAAATCCTTTTTCGAATTGAAAATGGTTTTTGATACTACTTAGAATACTTAAAAAGAGACTTAAACGCGTTCCAATCATTCAAATAAAGCAAATAGTTTGGAAATGGGAGCTTGGTCTATCTACCAATATCAAGAAATTTCTACGAATTTTTAGAAATTTCTTGAAATTGATGGATAGACCAAGCTCTCATTTCCAAAATATTTGGTCCTTTTGGATGATTGGAACGTGTCTGAGTTTGAATTTAAGTCCTTTAAATGGTTCTTAGAACCATTTTCAATTCAAACTAGTATATCGAAAAATTTGCATACAAAACACATTTCATGAGTTTTTTGAAGGTGGAAAAATGATGATACTACTTTTATATGCAAATTTTTTGAAATCCTTTTTCGAATTGAAAATGGTTTTTGATTCTAGTTAGAATACTTAAAAAGAGACTTAAATGCGTTCCAATCATTCAAATAAAGCAAATAGTTTGGAAATGGGAGCTTGGTCTATCTAATCAATATCAAGAAATATCTACGAATTTTTAGAAATTTCTTGAAATTGATGGATAGACCAAGCTCTCATTTCCAAAATATTTGGTCCTTTTGGATGATTTGAACGTTTGTGAGTTTGAATTTAAGTCCTTTAAATGGTTCTTAAAACCATTTTCAATTCAAACTTATATTTCGAAAAATTTGCATACAATAAAACACATTTCATGAGTTTCTTGAAGGTGGAAAAATGATGCTACTACTTTTATATGCAAATTTTTTGAAATCCTTTTTCGAATTGAAAATGGTTTTTGATTCTAGTTAGAGTACTTAAATAGAGACTTAAATGCGTTCCAATCATTCAAATAAAGTATATAGTTTGAAAATGGGAGCTCTATCAATATCAAGGATTCAGCAGCCCTAAAACATAAGCCAAGAAAATTAAAAAAAAAAACCCACAATTAGATATGTTACAGAATAGAATTTTATTAATACATTATTAGATCAATGAAAAACTTAACAATAAAACATTTTTTTATATTTTTGGGATCTTAGAAGTCTCCACATTCTCGTAAATAAAAACATATTTTTTTCTCGGCAAAAACTTATTTAATTCTTGACATTGACATTCCACCATATAATTTAAGGGACGATTCAATAAGTGGAACTGTTGATTTAGCTATGTATACCTTTAGAGTTATGTCGGGTCGACCAATACTGGCATAGACAACTTCACTGTTGGGCAAAAATCTCACAGTACGTCCTCCGTATTCGTAGATTTGTTTAATATCAGCTGGTCAACTAAAATGAAATAAAACATTGCTTAGCATCTAACGATATATAGAACAAAAATAAGACAGACTAACCATGTCCTACGAAGGTCCCACGTGATGACATCTCCCCCAGCCAATGCCGTCATAAACAAACGATTGTGTAACGACCAGTCAGCACCCATTAGAGGAACATTCGGTGACTCCAAGTTATGTCTTGTTGAGAGCGGTCGTTGTACAAATGTATTATTCCTTCCTTTTCGGCCACCAGCACCTTGCCAGGTTCGTCTGGATGTCTGGATGCTAGCGCACTGACATACCAGCCTAAGACAGGCAGAAGGTTGTAACAGTTTCAAAGCTGTGAGCTGAACTCCAAATCTTACACGAATGATCGTCACTAACGGAGGCAAGGAACTCTTCGTCATGCTCCCAGGCCACATCGTTGACGTAATTCGTGTGTCCTTTAAGAATGAATTTTTAAAAAGCCATAAATTTGTTCGGAAAAGTTTTCCACATGAGATGGATCAGTTTTAGTTCGCATTTTTAATAAAGTTTTAGAATTCTCTTGAATATTAATTTTAAACTCGGAAAAGTTAAACCTTTTTGTTTTTTCACTTTTTGACGTTTGAAGATGTCAGTTTTCACTTTTTATGTTATACTTTCAAACAGTATAACAAAAAAAATAGGCAGCTTCACTTATAACAGTTCTTCAAATGGAGTCAACTTTTTAGTATGGATACGCTATCCAGTTATATATAGAGATCAGTGTGTATTCCTCATAATGTATAACAGTTTCTTTGCTTCCATTTGAAGATGACAATTAGGTGGTCGGCTTCATAATTTGACGTGAGAGTTTGGATTTGGTCTTGAAAGAGGAAGGTTGTGCTCAGCACAACCTCCCACAGTTTTAATAAAACAGTAACTATAAATTATTTTAAATAGTATAAACCCGTTACCCGTTTACCGATAAAACCGACTCCCGGCTCCCGTTTACCATTTACCGATAAAATGGTCCATCCCAAAGCAACTGAGCAGTTAGTTCCTGCACAAGCAACCTCTTCAGCCGATCCAACTCCAGCAAGAGGCCAACGTTATACGTTTACCGAGAAAACGGACGAAGCAGATCCTGTCTACTTAACAACCGCTCCAGCTGCAACAATCAACAGTGTCCTATTCTTATCTGTGCAATCGTATATTTTATATAATAACTTTATCTAACTACTTCATTTTAGTTTCTCAGTGTCTGCCAATAACTGTTTCAATATTTATATGTAATCGTCAGAAAAATAATTTGTTGTATGTTAAAATCACACGTGCATTAAGCACTATGCGTTTCTATAAAATCATATCGAGCGCTCTCGCTCTAAAAAGAACATTTCTTTCATGTGTATTCTACACCAGCGGTTCCCAAAGTGTGTTCCGCGGAACCCTGGGGTTCCGCGGGAGAGTTTTCAGGGTTCCACAAATTTCTTGAAGCATAAACAGTAAATTACAAACAATAAAAAAAAAAAAAAAAAAATTAAAAATTTGAACAATTTTTTGAAGTTTATATTTTTAATCGAAGTGAACTTCAAGGTCATAAACTGTTTCATGAGTAAACGCATCATTAATTGGGGAAAATGTATTGATATATTCAGCGGCGGAGCCACAGCAAATTGTGGGAAAGGTTAAAGGGGTTGTTTCAAATATTAAAAACTTTGCTCCTAGAAGTCCCAGCAGTCATTGTATTTTCTTTTGTTATGCCCTTGTTATGAAAAGAATGCCAACTGATTAAAAAAAAATTCTCCGTGAAGCTGTGGAAATAGTAAATTTGGTAAAGAGTCGTCCTCTCGAATCGAGATTGTTTATAGCTTCTTCTTCATACTGAAATCCGTTGGCTTTCCAGAGGGAAAGCTTTATCCAGGTTATTTCATTTTCGTGATGAGTTGAATGTGTTCAAACTGGAAAAAAATATGTCTTCAACTACAATCCTCTTTGATATATTGCATGATGAGAAATGGATTACGAAATTAGCTTATCTTGCAGCCATTTTCGAAAGGATCAACGAAACTGTTACAGCTCTGCAGGAAAAATTAATTACAATATTTTTTGCGAGAGACAAACTGGCAGCTTTGAAATGAAAAATTAATTTCTGGCTCTTAGCCCAGTTAATTTGTGCTCAAAAAGGTGTAGTGCTCTTTAGCCATCATTCATATTCGTCTTGGTGAAGCCTTATAATATCCCACATAGATTTTGTAGGCGAGGCAGGGCTCCCACTACAAAGGCTCTTTATGAGCAAATTGTGAGGTTGTTTTGATTTTTTTCCTTTATTTATGCTTTCGGGGGTGCTGAATCCAAATCTGAGGTCTACCAACAAAATTTCGTGACGCAACATAAAAAAAAAACGCAAAAAATTATGCAAAAATGCATTTCTTGGGAGTTTTTCACGAATGGCTTGAAAACTACCAACTATTCGAAAATTACATCAAAGTACCATTAAAAGTATACACAATTTCCAATAAATCTCTATTCAAGATTTTTTTCTGAGATAACCCATTTGGACTCAAGCGCTAGTCGAAAATTGACGTATTTCTACTGTTTTCGAAAATTCACTCGAAAGCGCTAAGAAATTACTTTGTGTGACAAAATTTGAACTTTTGTCTGTAACATGAACCAAGATATACTTTTCTGATGGTCTTTGATGATTGTTCGAATCTGGGCTTGGAATTGCTCTAGGACGTTACGTTTTTGAGATATTCGAATCTAAAGATTTAAAAAAAATGCATTTTTATGCAAGTTTTAAGTTATATTTTTTTTCTCGAGGCAATGTTTTTTTCGAAAAAATGTTTATGGTCATTCTGAAGTGTGAACATTTTACTTCAAAATTATAAAGGGTCCGCCAAATAACTTTTTTTTTTTGAAAATGCTACTACTACATGGAGTGTAGCTTCGGTTGTGTGGCACGTAGCGCCGTCCTGTTGAAACCAAATGTTTCCAATATCCTATCCCTCAATTTTTGTGAACAAAAATTCGTTCAACATGGCCCGATAACGATCGCCATTGACTGTAACGGCCACTCGAAGAAAAATGGCCCAATTATGCCTCTGGACCAAAATCCGCACCAAACAGTGACTCGTTTTGGGTGTATCGGCTTTTCAATGGCGTGTGGGTTTTCTGTGCCCCAAATGCGACAATTTTGCTTGTTTACATACCCGCCAAGATCAAAATGAGCTTCATCTGAAAAGATGATTTTTTGGCAAAATCGGCATCTTCTCTATTTTCCATTATTAACCGGAAGGATTGTTCTTTCAAATAAAAAAAGAAATTTGAGAAAATATTCAGTAGTTTTTTTTTATAGCATTTTCAAAAAAAGTTATTTGGCGGACCCTTTATTTGAATCTTCAAAATACCTCCATTCGTCTTCGAGAAATCGTTGGTTTTCGTCTTACTACCTAATTCGAAAAATCCAGTCAATTTGTGCTCAAAAGGGAAGTGTGAAAACCATCAAGCCTATGACCCTGAGTATACGGGAATTCGAATCCCTGATAGATCTGCAGAGCTCTTCTTCATCAAAATTTGTATTTGATTCTGTATCATTAAACGAATTTTGGATTGGTATTAAGAATGAATTCCCTGAGCTTGCCAAGAAAGCTATACTAAATTTGCTACCTTTTGTTACAACGTACCGCTGTGGAATAGGCTTTTCAGCGTATACTTACACAAAAACTAAATACAGATCGAGGCTGGACGCTGCCCCAGATATGCGAATACAACTTTCGGACATAGAAGTTAATTTAAAAACAATTATGGATCAAACAATGAAACAGATTCATTCTTCAACTAAATAAAAAATTGATTTTGAAATGTGTTGTTTTTCAGGTTTTGCTCTTGTCAGGATGGGGTTCCGAAATATATTTGGCCATTGCTTAGGGTTCCACAGCTTAAAAAGTTTGGGAACCGCTGTTCTACACAATCAATTGCTTATGAGCGCACTCGCTCAAACTCGACATAATAGTATATACATGTATATTATGTATATTCTCTGGTATAATTGTATTTTATTAGTTTTAAGTTATTTGTAAGAGCTTGTATATATGTATATAACCGTTGCATCCATAAGCCAACACATAACCGAAATATATATTTCCCTTGAGCAGGCAAATAAAACATTAAATTGACAGCCACGAGGCAACCCTTGTAACTCGATAAAGCAGGCAATACTCTATAGCCGCAGTATACATAGCTTTGCTAAGAAATTTATTATTGAATTGTAAACAGTGTAATTTATCTAAAGTCTCAATAAAAATTCAATTCAATTCAATTCATAATTTGACGTCTGAATTATACAAAAAAAAAGTATTTTCCAGATAGGGATGTGCGGTATTGAAACAACATCGATTTCAACATCGAAGACCAAACACCGATGTCAATAAATATCGAACCGAAAACATCGATGTTTTTTCAGGTGTTTTTGTTTAAGTTTTTTGTTTGACCAAAGCAAAAAATGCGTCATGCTATGCTCTAATGTATTTTTGCTTTCAAAATTTCTGGTGCCGGCTATTTTTTCTTAAGTTTTTTAAAATCGATTTAAGTTTTCATACAAATAAAAAATATGAAGTCATAAGCAAGGTATTTCAACTTTAAACATCGATATTGCAAAATAATGATGCACAGAAGCTTGTATGATAAAACCGCGTGTAAGTGGTATCTTTCTAGGCATCAATGATTTTAATGGGTGAAAATCGATGTTTAAATATGTATTTTGCACAATGAATATCAACAAATTTAATAAAATCAATATTGCAAGGCAGTTCATGGTGTTAAGCTGTTATGTGTGCCCTTTTTGAAATCCGATATTTCAAAATCTTGTTTAACACGAAGGTGTGCGCAAGAACTTGCATGGTGTAAACTGCATGTTTCTGACCATCGATAATTTAAATTCGTGAACATCGATATTAAATATGTATTTTGCAGTAATATTTCAAGGAATTTTGTGTAAACTGTTTTCTGTGGCTTTTTGGAATATATCGATATTGCAAAACACGAAGTTGTGTGCAAAAACTTGCATTGGTGTAAATTGGGTCTTTCTGAGCATCTATTATTTCAATGCGTGGAAATCGATGCTAAATTTGAATTTTGCAAAATATATCGTCCACAGATTTTATAGAATCAATATTGCAAGTATTTCATGTGTACACTGTTATCAAACCATTGACCTATTATATATGGACTGCTAGTCGAGTTTCATTTCCATACAAAAGTTTTATTAAAAGGAGCTCATATCTTCTATGCTTCATAACTGATTATTGGAGCAAAGTGGCAAAAATAGTAACTATTCTCAATGCCATCTCTTGCTACTTGGCCTCAGCAAGCTTTTTTTGCCATAGAAACTAAGGCCATCTATTAATATTATTTATAAGAAAACAGAGCCACCTCTTTTAATCTTATCATATTTTTTGACTTCTGACGTTTATATGAAATTTTTTTCTATTTAATTACTAAATTGCGTCGGTTTGTTAATTGTGTTTTTATTTCTTGAATAAACTTATTAGATTTATTTAAACGTTCATTGATTTATATTTTGAGTTTTGTTTGTGTTCTTGATGTGCATGAGAGTGGGTGTGTGCAAAATTATGTATTGATGTGCAATATGGAAGTAAGTTCTACCCTTCAAGAAATATTTCCAAAAACTCTTGACCATATATTTTATTTCAAGGCCACCTCCGAGAATCCAAGTTGCGCTTTAATTGCAATCTGGAAAAGGAAATCACAGAATAAAGCGTTTCTATGGAGTCCCACAGTCTGGGTTCAGAATCGTACAAATTACTCATAGGTTCAAGTTGAAGAAGTAAGAATATCTACAATATTTGATCTGCTACTAACATATCGTCTTATTTTGGTTTTCAGTACCTATAATTGAATCAAGCCTCATGAGCTTATAATCTAAAAGCTATGAGAGAGTATTAAAACTATAAACTTCTCCCAACGTTATTTAAAAAATTAAAAAAGAAAAGTCATTTGTCGATCTTTCGTGGATTGGTATTGATGGTTTTATGGTCAGGTGGTTTTACTGCGGGAAGAATCCAACACTACTTTTTCTCTAACTTAACCCCAAACGTAAAGAAACAGACCTATAGTGATACTTCAGTTTTCTTCAAGTTAAATGTCGTCTATTTTAGTGAAGTCCAAGTCCACCATTAAGAGCGACCCGCCGCATTTCCCGGAATAGACCTACTGAAGACTCATGTCGCTATCCTTTGGACACACCTAGCCACATTTTTTTTTCCCAATACTCTTAAAGCCTTCCATAATAATTTTAAACAATAGTTAATATTTCGTTTTTGACTTGTATTTCCAATAAAAAATCATGGAAACAATACTTGAAATTAAAATAAAACCTTAAAATAATAAGAATAATAATGACAAAAAAAAAGAAACGCAAACTAAATTCATAAGTTAACATAAGAAATAAAAAAAAATAAAAAAAGTAAACATAAAGTTCTATTATTACAACGCATTTCCACTCTTTCATCTGCATCTGGTGTTGGTGTAATCGAATCCCTTTTAACCTCGTCTTCCAAAACTGCAGTGCAAATTTCTCTCACTGTGCCATTCACTATCTCTTCTATAATCAGCTCTAAAACTTCTTCTTCAACATAAAAATTGCTCCAGATATTGGGCCTTATTGCGAGTGTCGCTTGCTTTCGATAAACGACTTTTGTCGAAAGTCGATCATCAAAAAAATAAATTTTTGTGTTGAAAATTTTAATTTTTTGAGCCAAATTTGTCGTAAACAAGTCAAATCGAAAATTTTCGTTCATAATAATTAAGATTTTCAACACCAAAATAAATAAATTTTGACGATCGACTTTCGACAAAAGTCGTTTATCGAAAGCAAACGACACTCGCAATAAGGCTCACTGTCTTCTTCATACATCTCCTGGATGATAATCTCTCCAATATGATCTCTTTTTCCTTGGTGACCATAAACCGAATATAACTGACTTCTACCTGATACATAGCCAGGTTTTTCCGAATTTCTTTGTAAATAAATTCTTGCATGCATTGTAGTAGATCAGGTTGATTAAAAAATGCCAGCGAACTATGGAAGTTATTTGGATCTGCTGAGGTAAGGACTGGTTTGTATTCCGTTAGATATTCCTTGCAGATATCTAGAATTATTCTTTCGTAAATATTTGTTATATTCTCGTCCAGCACGGAAGGCGGCTTTTTTCCGTGTTCGTCTTTTGTATCTATAGATGAATATTTCATTACAACAAAAACATTTCGGTATTTGACAGAACTTACCAAACTTAAGAATCTCATAATATAACTCCTTCGTGGATCGAAACGTAATATCTTTGATTCGTTCTTCCGATGGGAATATTATTGTCATAGGACTGCCATGGGCAGGAGGAACATATGGAGGTGGTGGCTTGTTGGGAATCTCTCGGAGGTACATATAAAGAACAGCGTGTTCAAATTGTTTCAACTGTTTATGAGAAGAAAATAAAATTAGATTAAATAAATACAAAGTGTCCTGCAACTTACCTCATTCTCAAGCATGGCTTGATGACGACGTCGCAGTTCAACTTCGCTTATTATGTCCGGCATCAAGGCACTATCATTATGTTGTTGATTTCTCTTACTTTCATCATCTCGAGGCGGGCTAAGAGTTTTTTCAGGGCTTAAGGCTTTCTCAAAAGTTGCATCTAGGTCTTTGAGGCTAAGGAATTTTGGCAGGGACATATCATCAATGTTAGTTTCTTCATCTTCAGTAAAGTCAGACTCGTAAAATGCATGTGTAAGTGGTTCAGATTCAACTACAACCTGAAAAGGAGGCGTTTTAATATTCATTATGACGCTAGAACGTATTTGATTCGAACTGACGGAATCTTCAAATGCAGATGAGTAAGATTGATGAATATCCATAGCTTCTGATTTCGAATCATGAATTTGATTTGAATGAATATCTTCTTCACTTGCGATTATTGTTGTTGGATTGGAAGCAGGATCTGTTGAATGTTTTGAATTTCTACTATTGTCAATGGATTTAATACTTCTTAAAGTGGCTTCATCGGGATAAGTCAAGGATAACTTGAGGAGCAGCTACTGATTGTTCATCTCTGAACGAAGGGGAATCTTCTTTTGCTTGAATCAGGTTGTTTGTCCAGCTTTGAAAGTCGTGACCATTTGTTCTGAGTTGTGCTTGTATGCCACTGGCAATAGTTGAAGCTTGATTTGAGGCAAACATAGAATTAGTATTGAAGGTACTGTTCAACAGCGATTTCAATATGGAAACTGAAGCACTCTTCGGAAGACTGTGGTGATCCACATCCACATCGGCTCCGGAGATGCTACTCAACTCTCGTAAACTTCGATCGATATCCTTAAGTTTCTTCTCCATCTTGTTCTGGTTGGGAGTTCTTTCCTGAACACCGACAATTTCATTATGCTGGCTGCTGTTGGTTTTGCGGTTGCTGAACATGCACGTTATTATAATTGAGTAAAATTCTTTCCAGCTGAAGTACTTCTGCCTCCTCCTGATCAACACGACGATGCCATTCCATTAGTCGTTCTATGTGCTCTCACCTTCGGCGTAGATCCTTTTCTCGTTTTTGTTACAGTTGCTCCAAGCTGCGACTCGTCTCTAGTTCGTAACCCCTCACAATAGCCGAGAAGGACTTTGAACGCGCACTATTGTCTTGTTGTTGCTGATGATGACTTTGATGCTGCTGTTTTTGTTTGAGTTCGTTGATTCCTGGATTCCTGTTCGTTGCTGTGGCAATAAAGTTACATCTGAAAAAGGACGAATTTCTGGTATTCGGAGTTTGTTGTCGTCTCGCTGAACTTTCGCCCGCTGCAGCAGTCTGTGGATGGAAAGAAGAAAGCAAATGAACTAAACAACAAAATCAAGGTTCCACTCGATATTACAAAAAAATGACAACGACGATGACGTCCGCCGCTCTCTCTTTAATTCTCACTCACTGTATAAGACACAAGGGGAGGCACAAGTTTTATTTACGCGAGTGACGCCGCGCCGCACAGTGGGCTCAAAAGCAAATCTAGCGGGTCAAAAATCCAAATCTTTGTAAACGAGTGGTGTGTGTGTCCGTATCTTATTTAAACACCTAAATAGCCTAGCAGGTGCCAAATAGAGAGAATAGTTATTACATGGTTATGTGGACAATTAATTATTTTTAAAAGACAAGAAAGACACAGAAATAATGATGAAATGATGTCTCAACGCCAGTCTTTGGACTAAATTATGGTTTGAGCATAGGTAAAACTATATTAGCTAATATTATGTTGACTTCTGAGATATTTTCCACGGATAGTTTTTCACTTTTAGCCGAAGAATTCGGACCACTGTCGTCAAATAACCTGTAAGATGTTATGTTTTACTTTTTCGAAAACGGGCAAAAACGGGCAGATGAAATATAAAAATATGTTATCTATATTGGAACTTAGTTTAAGTTCAATCTTTTTGTACAGGTTTGTACAGAAAAAGTTGCAGCCTACAGAATAAATGCTTTATCAATTTTTTCTTACTAATAAAGTAAATGAAATGGTTCGTTTAGTTAAAATACCATAAATCATAAATAAACAAAATTACAAACCTTCTTAAATATAGTACATTTGGGAATAATAACAAAAAAGTTCATAACTTTTCAAACAAATAAGAGGTAAACAAAGTTCTACCATCATTAAATATTGAACGAACAATGACTGAATGATGTGTCTGCAATTAACGGTATTATTGCTTGAAAACTAAAGTCTTCTGTTAGTTAATTTGACTTTATTCATTGTCTCTGACATGTGTACAATCAACCTATGTACTACCTGCCCTGATATAAAATTCATATTTTTTGGACTTTTGACCCGCTAGATTCGATTTTGAGACCACTGTGCGCCGCATCGAATACGGAGAATACAAATGGAATAATTGGAATATACGCGACGTGAGGGTGGCCCTGTTTGGATTTTGGAGCTTTCCTTGCTTGCTTCACATTGAAGCTTGATCCTCTTCTATTTTGCTCGGATCAACGACGAGATACACTGATCGACTAATGTTAGCCGTCGGTCTCAGAAGGACTATTTGAAGATGTGTCCAAAAGAATTCTTTCGGGGCTTGAGTTGCATTTGGGGTGGACTCTAGTTAAGGTTTTTTTTTTCATAACATAGACGAAGCGAGGTTAACATTGAACTTCATGGAAAAGAAATTTGTTTTTTTTTTTATTTCTTAAGGCAGATGTAACAAGTTTCTCAAGAACAAATATAGTTACCCTTCCAGATAGCATTGCGATCGGATTTCCATTTATAAGATTTTTCAAATATGAACAGTCAACCATGCTTTTCTATTATTAGAGATAACAAATTCTTTTTTAAGGCAAATAATGCTTATTCTGAATCAAATGATACAGCATAAAACTGGAAATTCCACATCGCTGCCAACCAGGACGAACAGCCATAAAAGATATGTAGGCTTCGTTGAAGCCAACATCTGGTACTAAGAACGCGCATCCTACAACTAGTTTTTTATACGGAGCAACGACACTAAAGTCTGGATAACTTAGACACTCGGACACTCCTCGCGTTCCAATGTTTATTCGCTATGCTATCTACCTATCCCAAAAATTTTGAGATAACTTGAGTTGTTGTTGCGTCAGCTGTTATCAGCTGTTTTTTAACAAGGGATTACAACAACACAAAGCTATCCGGATAACTGAGAATAGCCAGCGGAACGTGCCCACTGTTACAAAATAAAACGTTAACTATCGGTTGAGGCCATGAGCGCAATAGTGGCCTAACTGCATTTGTCAATATTTTCAGTAGAGCAAAAATAAGAAATGGGTTGTTTTCAAACACTTGTTGTTTTAAAATAAAGAAACATACGCTTGATTTTCTTTTTGCAATATGATCAAAAAATAAAAGGTTTTTGATTTTGTATCCATGATTCTTCAAAATACCGTTAAAACTGATTTTAAAGTCAGATAGGCCACTATTGCGCAGAGGAAAAAATATAAAAATTAAAATCCTGTAAAGATAGGCCAATCATTTGTAAATAAAACTGATTTCTATGAGTTTTTTCTTTTTTTTTTAATATGTACGTTGAAATTTAACATTTTTATTTACTTTCAGATGTGTTAGAATCCATAAAAGCTTTTGTAGTATTTGTAAATTGTTATTCCTGTGATCGGTGTAAAAACTATGGTGCGGGTATTAGGATATAACGTATCAAGGTTAAAGCTTGCTGGTAGAACGAGAACCCACAGCAGATTTTGAGTGTGAATGATACAAAAAAAGAAGTATAGGAGTTGACAGCTTGAGTAAAATTTATTCAAGAAATGAAGGTATTTGCAGTCCACAACCGGGACTTTAGTGATTAAACAGTGCATCGAAATCAAAATATGAATGCATCTCTCCCTAGATAATGATCAGATCACAGATCACGGAATCTGAGACCACTTGAGTCTATAGTAAGCCCTGATGCCAGATAATTTAAAAAGCTTCAAAGTTCAAAGCGAAAAACGGGTTTTTGAAACGGTCTGGTAGGGCGAAATATACACACAAATAATCAGAGTAGCGTTACCCAGGAAGGGGTGAAAACCAACTTTGGTTTGCACAATTATTATTCTCGATGTAGTATTTAACCACTATATCCCCGGTTATGGACCGCAAGACTTTGATTTCTTGAATAAGTTTTACTCAAGCTGTCAACTCCAATATTTCTTTTCTTGCTACCATTCACACCCAAAATCTGCTGTGGGCTCTAAGCCTATAGGCTTAGACTTTTTTTTATTTGTAAAACAAACATGTTGACAAAAAAATCAAAAAATATTAAAACAATATGTAGGGTTGGTCTTTGAAGCTCATGAATCTTGAGTCGGTTTACCTTTAGTCCTTCTCTAGAGATCATTCTATTTGAAATTTCCGATTTCAAAGTGGAGAAGAAGTGCTTTTTGGTAGTTTTTATGACATGGAATGGTTTTTTTTCTCGCTGAACCTATGAAACTCTAACTCTATGGCTAATCGAGGGTGGTTATCAGGGTACTGACTTATGTTTAGTTCATTGAATTGATGTCTCCTGTGAGCAAATAGTTAAATAATTGGCCTAACTTAAAGTTTCAAACAATAAAATCAAATATGCGAGCGCAATAGCGGCCTTTAAAAAAGATAGGCCACTCTTGCACTTAAGCTTTTAATTTTTTTGTGTTTGGCCTAAGTACAAAAGTCCTATAACTTTGGCATGAAGCCGTCAATTTGAAAAATTAAAATGCAGAAATGTTGCTCAATGCATACAGATTCAATTTTCGTCGTAAATTGAATTTCGATAAAATTGCAGTTAGGCCACTATTGCGCTCACGGCCTGAGTTATGGAATTGAATATTATAAAAGCCATCTTGCTGTCAATTCCAGGCCAGAAATAAAACAGCAGCAATATGATTGGGACGAACATAGCAGAAATCCACAGTCGACCGTTTTGGAATTTTTCCAGTGACACTATATGTTCCAACTCACACATAAGTTTATCCATGGGGGGAAACATTTCGAAATGCGATAGATGAACGGTGTAGAATGCGCGAAGTGTATAGGGCGATTCAAAAATTTAGTGAAGGATCCTGCTATTTTAGCGTGGAAAGAAGTCATTGGCGTTTGATTTGAAGTCGAAATAATCTAATGGAATTGAGAAAACATACAAAAGTTAGAGTGATTGTTCAAAATAGTTATTACCGAAAAAAGCATACTTGATATCGATCCAATGTGAGCTTTTGAGGCAGCTTCCAGCTCATTTTTACTTTGTATACAAGCGTCTACATTAAACAGGGGCTTTGAGTAGGCTCTTCTCATTTCTCTTACAACTAATTTACGTCGTCTTACGTAAGTTGGAACTCCGAGCTTACACTGCTGCTCTAAGTTTAATTAAAAATCCCTTACCCATTCAGATACCATAAATCACAGCTATGCTATCCCTTCACACCGAGAAAGCGATTTGGAATGCTACGGAGACAATTTTTTGTTATTTCGTCGTGTAAGAATAATTGTCGGCCCTGACCATGTTAACTCGATTCTTTTATATTATTTCTTCTAACTTCTGCCATTCATTAATCTATTTTAAGACTACTTTTTGGGCTGGCCTTGATAGCGTTGGAAAATTGCATATTGCCCATTGAAGTGGCTCTGAAAAAAAAAGAAATTGTAAAGGCTTAACTACATTGGCCACTTTTCACAAGATTACAAAGACATTTTTTTTTCTCGCTAGCGCAGTTGTTTTGTGAAAAAGAACATACAAATTGTTTTTTAAACCAAAATTTAAGTTTTCTGGCTTCGTTTTAATAAGTTTTCTAGTGAGAAATAATTGAAAATTGAGTCTGAAAATTTTCACTTTTGTAGGTACTTTTTCAGTTTTCAGGTAGTTAAGGCTTAAAAGTCTAGTGACGGACGTTCCTTACCATCGTGAACAGCAGATGAAAATAACTAACTTTCTATTCTTTTTATTTATTTTAAACAATTTTTGCAAAAATGTATTTTTGACAAACACAACCGCCAAAGCAAATTGTCAAAAGCTACACCATTTTTCTGTTTTGCTCCAACAAGCGCTGGTGGCGCTAAGTGGTTGAAAATGTACCGTCGTGAAGTTGGCTCCTGGCAGTCCATATATAATAGGTCAATGTATCTAACGATATTGCAAGTTTTTTTGTGCTTACAAAAGTGTGTACAAAAACTTGTGTGGTTTAAAATGCGTCTTGCTGAGCATCGATGATATTAATGCTTGAATATCGATGTAAAAATATTTCTTTTGCAAAAATTTGATGGAAGCAAAATTGATAGGCACTTCATGTGTTAACTTATATCTGTGCCTTTTTGCACATCGAAAGTTTCGTTGTGGTTCTGAATTTTTAAGTTTGGTTTGGGAGATCCTTTGATGATTTCCATAAATGTTACAGATGACTTAAAAACTATGAAAGTCACTCCATCTAGATTTTACTAGTAGAATCAATCATTTTCGTACTAACTTTTTGTTTGTTTTTAGTCCGATGTTTTGGATTTTAATATCGATGTTGCAAAACATCGAAATCTCTACTATCGATATTTTGCAAATATCGATTAAAATCGCTCATCCCTATTTCCAGATGTCTATCTGAAGAAAGGGAACAGACCATGATATGAAAATATAAACTTTTGTGGAAGTTTGTTTTATTATTTATAACTTTTAGTTATTCACTGTGTGCATTTGGTACTTTTTTTTAGTAAATATAATTACATAGTGGAATGAGATAAATCATTGCAGTTTGCGAACAAGTTGAGCAAAACAGCTAATGAATAATTATGATGAGGAGGATGCGATTGCATATTCTACGTTTTTTTAAAATGATTTTACCTCCTTGTCACACTCTTTACGTTTGTTATTCCGTTTCATTTACTTATTAGTGAATGAATTTAAATTACGAACACAACAAATGTTAGCAAACAGATCTCGGGGGTGAAACGACTGGAGAATTGATGTCTGTTTAATGGATTATCTTTGTATTACATTATAGTGTAGCACGAAAATAATTTTTGCTAAATAAATGTAACTATACCATTAGGTAATTATTGTGTAAACACCTTGATTGCATTTGGTGTCACCCTAAGTCTAAGAAAAGTCTAGAAACAAATTGTTATAAAGCTAAGTATACAGTTCTTTTGAGTAAAAAAATTCTTCGAGGTGAGAAAAAAAATATTTTCCACAAAGAAAAAATCTCCGTGGTGTAATTTTTTTTTTATTCGTCGTCAGTTTACACTTTCGAAAAAAAATCTCAATGAGACTGATCCATGGAAAAACAAACACAAATGCCAAACGCAATTTTTTTGTTCGGAAAAAGAATGTCAGTGACATTGTTTTGTACGAAAAAAAATCGTGGTGAATATAAAATTTGTTTTCTTTGGGTAGTTCACAGTTCGATAGAAAAATTTAAACGTCAAGCTAAGTATACAGTTCTTTTGAGTAAAAAAATTCTTCAAGGTGAGAAAAAAAAATATTTTCCACAAAGAAAAAATGTCCGTGGTGTAACTTTTTTTTAATTCGCCGTCAGTTTACACTTTCGAAAAAAAAATCTCAATGAGACTGATCCATGGAAAAACAAACACAAATGCCAAACGCATTTTTTTTTCGGAAAAAGAATGTCAGTGACATTGTTTTGCACGAAAAAAAATCGTGGTGAATATAAAATTTGTTTTCTTTGGGTAGTTCACAGTTCGATAAAAAAAATTTAAACGTCAAAAAAAATTTTTCTCGCAAAAAGCGCTCCCATAAGAAATACATGTAGTTTTTTTTTCGTCAAGGAACTGTATACTTAGCTTCAAAAAAAATTTTTCTCGCAAAAAGCGCTCCCATAAGAAATACATGATTGTATTTTTTTTTCGTCAAGGAACTGTATACTTAGCTTAAACGAACAGTGTCACTTTTTTTGATTTTGAACAAGCCGTTGAAAAAAAACGAAAAGTGAGCGTCCGAAAATAAAATATCTTAAAACTAAATTAAATTGTGTTTTTATTGAAAAAGACCATCGTGTGTCCACAATTTCAGAAGTGGGATTCGGAAGACATCATATTTAGTTCGAAAAGTAAAGAATTACGATGGATCCAACTGAAGGCGATGAATTAAAACAATTCACTGGTGCGCAGTTAAAATCTTGGCTTCGGGCTCTGGGTAAAAAGACCACAGGAATTGATTCCTGAGTTCAGCGGTACGGGCGACAACTTCGAACAATGGGAAATGCAGCTGAAAAATGTGCTAGCTGTCTACGAACTAGATGAGAATAGTTCACGTGCTCTGATTTCAACCAGGCTTAAGGGGCGAGCTCTCAGGTGGCTCCATTCGAAGGCAGACATGATGTCAATATCTGTAGACGTCTTGATAAAGGAGATGGGGTCTCTCTTCAAAGATAGGGCCAGCCGCCTTATCCTGAAGCAAAGGTTTGAGGGAAGAAAGTGGTCAGCGAACGAAACATTCCAAGAGTACTTCCATGAGAAGTTAATTCTGGCAAACAGAGTCAATATACCCGACGACGATCTCATGGAGTACCTCATCGATGGAATTCCCGATGCATCGCTGCGAACGCAAGCAACAATGCAATGTTTCCGTAATAAAGACCAACTGTTGGAGGCATTTCGTGCGGTGAGCATTGCGAAGAAGTCCGTAGAGGCGTCAACATCTAAACAGGCGATTAGGTGCTACAATTGTAATGCCTTGGGGCACTTGGCGACCAACTGTAAGAAGCCCAAGCGTCCTATGGGTGCCTGCCACGTATGTGGTTGTTGCGAGGCAAGAGGAAGTGCGGAGAGGAGTCGGTTATGACGTAGGAAAGGAAAAAGGAAAGGTCAGGAAAATAGGAAAGGGCGAGTTTGGAATAGGGAAAGGAATGTCAAGTTCCGAGGACGCGGCCTGCTTGCTGTGCGCGGCATTAGCTCGCCGGAATGGGGGGGATCTTGCCCTCGAAACTTGACCTCACCTGCAAACAAAACACAAATCAGGCCAGAGTAGAAAAAATATCAAAAAAAAGACCACGGACCGACTATCACCACTTCAAGGGCACTGCTGATGTTATGGCAGTGTTGCCATTACCCACCCAACCTAGGAATCCGTTGGCTGTATTTGGATTCCCCCAAAAAAAGTCGATACCAGCTTCGGGTTATACCATCTTCACCGAAGTTGTTTTGCTACCTTCCGCACCCCTGAAAAGTTTATCTTCAAAATACCATGATTTCTATGCCGAAATCAAAGAAACGCAAAATTTCATCAAAAATAGGCGTTAAAAGAAGTTTTATTCGAAGATTGAACAATAAACATCAAGGCAATTATGAAGGAAAATAGTTTAAGAAAATTATAAGGATTTGATATTAAAATAATGTACAAAAGAACTTTTAACTTTATCGATTTTTCTTAATTATCCTTGTGATTTTGATTTTTTTACAAACTAGGCTAACAAAAAAACAGAAAAAAAGCAAAAAAAAACGTGACTCTGATGCGTCTCTCACAGGTCTATCAAGATTATGAAACAAAACGACGATAAAAGCACCTGTTTTGGCACTAAGCTTAAAGGCTTTATTTTCGGAATCCGATAACCTACCCCTATAGAGCTCTTTGGAGGTGGAAATAAGGAGCAAACCGAAACAAAAAACTGATAAGGCAATAAATATCCGACAGATCCTGGAAACACTACCCTTTTCACTTACAAAAATAAGTATTTCAATAAGAAAAAAATAATAAATATAATATAATAAGATTTCAAATTAATCAAAAACAACTTTAACGCCACTTAAACTTAAACAAAAATAACAAAATATGAAAAAAAAGGCAAGTTATAATACTATTATGCCAAAAATCCAGAAATCCTTTATGGTATATGTATATGTATTTAGGTATATTTAAAAACTTCGAGTTTTTGGTACTTTTCAACCAATTTTTAAGTTCAAAATCGGCAAAAGTATTTATGTATTTTTGAAGTTATCAATAAAAAAACTATATATACTTTTATAGCTTGATTGTAATACCTGGGCTTCGATCTATTTTCTTTTCTAGGACTCACTGTGGTACTGATGGAGTCTTGAATGGCGTTGACTCTGATGATAGGGAGCTGCAGATCTGATTTCAAAAAGAACTAATCCTCTGTTGCGGAGCGTAAGAAGGATGCTCAGTTCGAGTCTGCGCAAATTATCGTGGGTTTTGAGGCAGGAGCCGTAGCTTGAAGCGTTCCAGAGAAGAAGTGAAACTCCAGATAAAACAATGGAGGATATTGGACTTCCACGTGACGACACCAAGCGAATATCTTCGAGCACCAGGGTTCCAAAAAGATGTCTCACAACGGTAATGGAATCCGTAAGATAATTGTGGATTTTTCTCAAAAAAAATTAATAAAGATGTGGCGGCCCTGGTCCTTTAGTAGCAACCGGGGACCGCCAATGAAGTAACTTGCAGATTCAAAATAACCCTATTGTCGTTTTATTTCCGCGTATTTATAACCTTATAGGTATTTTTAATGACGATACAACTGTTGCTTAAAGCAAGTAAATTAATTTGGACGAACAACAAAATCTTCACACTATCTCGGTTAAGCAAATAGGTACAATTTACTATTGGAAACAAGTATCGAATATGGTTTCAATCCGTAATACTTTTCAATTTTTAGTCTCAAGAAAAACTCAAAGTAAATTTAGCCGACCGGATAACTGAAGCTGTTCGTGTGATTTGCTGGCTACCGTTCTTATTTGAGAAAAACAATGTCATCTGAAGATTTTGACAATACGGTGTATCAATCATCCCACTTTTATTTTAGCATTTTCTCCTCCCACACTATTTTGATCGTCCGATCCAATGTACCCACCAATCCTATACTTTTTCCTCGAAATGTCAGTGTATTTGTTTAGATACATGCCCACATGCTTTTTTGACATTTGACATTCCACCAAGGCTCAGATTCCAATTTTCAGTTGACTCATTCAATGGGTAGATGGCACTGCTAACCAGGACTTAATACCCCCTTCACAATTGGGTGTGTTGGAAAAGGTGAATA
The DNA here is from genome assembly GCA_963921185.1 of Dasysyrphus tricinctus. Taxonomy (NCBI): domain Eukaryota; kingdom Metazoa; phylum Arthropoda; class Insecta; order Diptera; family Syrphidae; genus Dasysyrphus; species Dasysyrphus tricinctus. The sequence goes on along the minus strand of OY992532.1, from coordinate 188,642,706 downwards.
TCTTACCCGAAACTCACCTAAGTGAGAAAAATCTATTTTTATTTCCCACCAATGATTGGGCGTCCGTAACAAAATTCGTCCTTTCCTTGGATATACTCCAATTAAAGGACGAACAAAGCGGTCGTCCATATAATTGGCTGTGTAGTGGCCTTCTGAATTTACCCAGTCCAATTTTAATAGATATTCAACTAATTTGCTCAAATGAGGTGAATAACTCACACAATACCAAAAACCATTCACTTTCCCAACTTCCATCCAATTGACAGTTGGCTGAAGTTCCCTATTTCCCAAAACTTAAGTTCTATTCCTTCCATCACAGGAGTCCGTTTTGGGATCCTCTAAACTGCGTTTTACGCATTTATTTGGCATTTATAAGTATGACGAAAACCTTTTTGCACTAGCAAATATTTAAACAAGCAATGATTTTCACCACACGACTTTCAAAAATAAACAAAAAAAAATAAGGCGAGACTCATTTTTTCACGGATCCAAAAAGTACCGACAAAGTGGGTCAGTGAATTTGCGTGAAAGAATATTATAGTCTGTGGCATCTCTTCGAAGTTCAGCTCTATGGTTTGTTATCTCTATAATATTTGCTCTCTGATTAAGTTTTCATTGTCTCTCTCTTTTATTCTTATTACCATTTACTATCGCCGATGCAGATGAACATGAACCTTCAATCAATTCGCAAGTCGCAACGTGCAACAATAACTTTTGGGGTAAGTATTTAAGAATTTGCGTAGCCATTTTATTTCCATTAAAAAAAACATAATTTTTTCCATCGAAGCTAACCTTAGTGTATTTTAATTATTTTAATTTCAGAATTGTTTAAGGATTCGCGACTCGCTCGACGCCAAAAAAAAGGAGATTTTATCGGTTTCTGTGGGGAAGTTAACCCACGCTAGGCCGGGCTATCCAGCAAAAAAAACTTAACGGGAGTACCCTACCAATAGGTATTTTCACCCAAATACATTTTGATACTCCGTTGTCCTCATTGGAGTAGGTTTTAATTATTTAAAAATCAGATTTTTAATAATCATTCTTTCGTTTCAGAACCCTTAACACTGCATCGAATCAACAATAATCCAGACGAACAAAAACTTCAACGCCTTCCTGGAGATTTGGTTTATCTGTTTTTTTTTTTCGGTCAGCGGTTTTAAATACTAAATGGTGAGCGTTATTGATTGGCAGCATAGTGCAAAATGTATTGTTTTTATTGACCTACTTTTTTAATCTAACTAAAAACTAATATCACAGTTAATTAATTAATTCTAAAATCAGAGCTTAGTTTAATAAAAAAGTTTAATATATAATCAAATAAATAAATAAATAAAAGAAACAATACGAACTAATCCTAAGTAGCTATCACAGTTAAATTTTAGTTTTTAATCCCAAGGATCTCTATAATCGAATAAATAAATAAAAAACAACAAACTAATCCTAAGTATCACAGTTGAATTTTAGTTTTTAAACAAAAGGATTACTATTTAATTGAATAAATAAATAAAGAAACACGAACTAATCCTAAGTAGTTATCACAGTTAAATTTTAGTTTTTAATCCAAAGGATCTCTATAATCGAATAAATAAATAAAAAACAACAAACTAATCCTAAGTATCACAGTTGAATTTTAGTTTTTTAATCAAAAGGATCACTATTTAATCGAATAAATAAATAAAAAGGAACATTTGAACAAGCATGCATTATTAAAACAAATAAATAATTTGTTTTGAAGATTTTTATGAAACCAAGTGATTATTATGGTCATTATTTTGGAAATATTGTTTTTAATTATATGGTAACCGAGCCATGTCATGATCCTTGTGGGATATCTGAAGATTTAACGAAGGAAACTACACGATATGAAACAAGCTAAATAATATTTTACGGGACTGGGACAAAGTTCAGGTACTATGTGTTGCGTTGATATTCAATTATGCTTCTTGATTCTTGAGGATTATTGTTTTTTCGTCTCGATTTTATTTAATTAATTAGAACTACGACATTACAACGTAGGTACTATGTGACAAATAGTGCAGTGTGTTTTGCTTCCGTTTTCGTTTTAATGAAAGAGGAACTTCGTATTACGCGCAACGATTCGCCGTTTGGGTTGTATACATTATGTAAATACAAATATTCTTTCGCATTTTTGGGCATTTGAAAGTAAAATTTTGCAGACGTTAGAGCTTCAAGATCGGTTTCTTTCGCCATGGATTACCAAAACGGATTTGATGAATGGATTATACGGGGGCTTAGACTAGATTTCGGTGTTTCGTTGGAATGGTTCGTCGGTTATTGTTTTAAGTCTTTGGCATGGAATATGCCAATCTTTTTTCCTGTCAAGTTTTCCAGTTCATACATCTGGTTACCAACCTGTTTGATTATACGGCATTTAATGTATTTCGGAGATAGTTTTGCTGATACGTATTTTGAGGAATCACTCAAAATGAAATTTTTCCTATACACCTCCTGTCCAGGCATATATTTAACCTTTTTTGCTCGCGTGTTATAGATCCTTGCGGCTTTTTCATTGGCCTTCGATATATTTTCACGGATTTGATTCCTTATACACTGCAATCGATTTTGTCGGGGAAGAGTTAACAACTCGTTGTCGTCTACCGCGTTCAGTTTTTGTGCCAGTTCATAGCTGCTACCGTGTGTCATCATATTATTCCCAAACAAGGCGTAATATGGGGACACCCCAGTAGAGCTATGAACTGAGCTCCTTATCGCACACGCGATGTCACTAAGGTGAACATCCCATTCGCGCTGATCGTGCTTAAGGTACGAACGGATAGCAGCTAACAACGAGCGGTTAACCCTCTCCGACGCATTCGATTGCGGTGCATAATTGGCCGTTTTAAAGTGTCTAATGCCATACTTAGACAACAAGTTTTGAAATTCTTTCGCCAAGAATTGTTTGCCATTGTCTGAGTGAATGATGCTTGGAACTCCAAACACATTGAAAACTTCTTGGCGCAAAAATCGTATAACGCTTGAGGTATTCGCGTTTCTCAGAGCTTTCAACAAAACAAACTTCGACAAATGATCTAGAACGACAAAGACATACGCATTTCCGGACTTTGACCTAGGATAAGGTCCTAGAAAGTCAATGTACAATTTTTCAAACGGACGATTGGAACAATAGGAGGTGACGATAGGTGGACGAGACACTTGATTGGACGCTTTACTCTGTTTACATACAGAACAACTAGAGACAAATTCACGGATTTGCACCGTCATATTGGGCCAGTGGAAATACTGTCGGATTCTTTTCAAAGTTTTTCCAATGCCACCGTGAGAAACCTGTGGAGGATTATGGGCTTTGCTTATCACATCTTCGGTTAGTCCTGAAGGGACCCAAAGAAGCCAAGTATGCTCCGTCATAACTTCTTCACCTTCACTTCTAAAAGCGCGTTTGTATATAAATCCGTCTTCAATCTTTAGATCGGGAAGTTCTTCTTGATTGGCCTTTATCGTGTCGATCAGATTCAGGTATTCCTCTGATTGGAATTCCTCCGAGTCCAGATCGATTAGGGGGACAACTTCGTCCAATAAGGCCAGAGAATCTACGTGTACCCGAGAAAGAGTGTCCGGAACGACATTCAGGCTGCCCTTTCGGTGCTGTATGTCGAAGGCATACGACTGCAACAATAAACTCCATCTGGCTAATTTACCACTCAGATCCTTCATGCTCATTAGCCAGCGGAGACTAGAGTGATCCGTTATTACTGTGAAGTCCATGCCCTCGACATACGGCCTGAACTTTTGCACAGCCATCACCGCAGCCATACACTCCTTCTCAGTCACACTATAGTTTCTCTGGCTCTTATTGAACTTTTGAGAGAAGTACGATATAGGGACTTCTTCGTCCTCTGCATTTTTCTGAAAGAGCACGGCCCCGATTCCCGCATCTGAAGCATCGCATTGGATATAAAATCTTTTCGAAAAATCAGGATGCGAAAGAACCGGTGCCGTGGTTAACGTCTTCTTCAGATCTTCAAACGCTCTCAGCGCCTCGTCAGTCATTTTGAACTTTTCGTTCCTCTTCTTCAACAGGTCCGTCAGGGGGGCAGTCAGACTCGAAAAATCTTTGATAAATTTCCGATACCACCCTGCTAAACCAAGTAGCCTCCGAACCTGCCTCGGGGTTTTGGGAATAGGGAAGTCCACAATTGCCTCCACCTTAGCAGGGTCGGTTTTAAGCTGCCCACCACCAACTATGAAGCCCAAATACTTCAGCTCTTTGAAGCAAAACTTGGATTTCTTCATGTTGATGGTGAGGTTAGCCCTGCGTAAGCAGTCAGCTACTTCGCTTACCAGGGTGATATGCGTCTCGAAATCCGGCGCCATGATGAGCAGATCGTCTAGATACACAAAGACACGGTCCCTAAGTCGTGCAGGAATCACCTTGTCCATTAACTGACATAACCTTTGAGCTGCATTGCACAACCCAAAGGGCATAACAGTAAATTGGTACAAGGGTCTTCCCGGTACCGCAAAGGCAGTCTTTTCCCTACTCTGTTTCTCCAGCGGTATTTGCCAGAATGCTTCCTTGAGATCAATACTACTAATGTAGTATGTATCCGGTAGTCGGCTGAGGAGCCCCTCGATATGGGGGAGAGGATTCGCATTTTTCTTCGTCAGTGCGTTCACCTTGCGAGAATCCAGGCAAAGTCGATTTTTGCCTGGTTTTCGCAAGAGAACCACTGGCGAACACCACGGACTTTCACTCTCCTCGATAACGCCGAGGCTCAACATCCGATCTAACTCTTCATACAAAATGGCTTGTACCGCTGGTGAGACAGGGTAGTGACGCTGTTTCACAGGGAGCGCATCTCCCGTATCTATAACATGCTCCATGAGCGTCGTCTTCCCAAGACCATCCCGGTCAAAACAAAGAAATTTCTGCCTGACTGCATCCAGTCTGGCCTGCTGATCAGAGTTCAACTGATGAGCGTTCGAAAGATCTGCTTCATCGGTCAACGAAACTGAACTTATTACGTTCGGTGCTAACCGAAATACCTTCCAAAAATCTACCCCAAGGTAAATTTCTTGGTCCAAATTTGGAACTATGTAGAATGTTAGCACCTCTTCACTATCCCTATATCGCACTTTCGCTTCAGTTTTCCCCACAATCGACTGGCTCTTACCGTCGGCGGTTTTAACACCGGACGTAAAAGTTTTTACGGGAAGTTCTAGTTCCTTGACCAGCTGAAAGCAGTTTTTGCCGAGGATGCTTACACTGGCCCCGCTATCCAGTAGTCCTAGAACTTCTTTACCCGCAATTTTTATTCTAGCGTAAGGTCTAGGATCTGACGCTAAATCGACAATAGTCGAGGCAATTCGGTTCCTAATCTCCCTTCTAGCCTTGAACCTAGATCTAGCCTTAAGTATTTTTTTGGAAGGAAAGTGAATAGAGCTATTAAATATTCTGTTACGTGCTTGGTAATATTCAGAGATTCGGACATGTAAAGGTTTTATTTGAAATAGTTTTTGATTTTTATTATTTTCTTCATTTGTTTTAAGGTTTTCATTTTTCTTTAATATTTGTATATTTTCTTTGTCCTCTTCTGTAAGAGGACATTTCATAACCTTCGTTTCAGATTCGTCTTCAAGTTTACAACCTACTTGGGGTTCGAATTTTGGGTTGTACGCGAATCCCCCGGAGCCTTCGCGTCCCACGATCGGTTTCCCGAGTTACAGCGCGTACAATGTGGAGTTTTTACCCCCTCCTGTCCGCACTTAAAACAAAAAAGATTGCGGACATCCGACTCACACTCAAAATAAGTATGACCTTGTACTTTGCAATTCCAGCAAACCAAATTCGAAGGATCTGCATATTTCCGTGGAGGGAGTTTTGGGCGAGCCCCTCCGAACTGGTAGGCTGCAAGATGTTCATCAGATTGCTGGTATGCTTCATCATATTCAAGTTCATTGGCCTTGACATGAGGTCGCGCAGTTTTTTGAAGATCTCTATCTTTTCTTGGGAAGGCGGATTCCACATCTTTACATGCATTCCTTAACTGGTCCAACGAATAAATCGGCATGGGATAAACCAAATTCACAAATCGGTCGTTAAGGCTCTTCTTTAAAATTCTAACTAGCTCTACTTCTGGGATCGGAATTCTCAATTGGGATTTGATTTTATTGATGGCCGCCAAAAAGTCGTCAATACCCTCCGAGAAACCCTGCCTTCGGTCCATTATCTCGCGCATGATATCGTAATCGGACCTATTGTTTTTGAACTGGCGCATCAGAGCTTCTCGTAATGTAGGCCAGTCGGGTCTGAAGTTGTTCCTCTGGAATTGCCAGAACCAGTCGTGGGCGTTTCCCGAAAGCAAAAGATGGAAGTCACGTAATATTTCAGCCCACGGACATTCGTACTGGCTCTGTAAGGTTTCGAGGCGGAACACAAAGTCTTCAACCGTTAAAGTCGCTGGTTGACCTTCGAATTTAAGACCCCACTTGTTGATTTTAATGGGAGCCTTAAATCCAGAAGACGGCCATGGATGTGGAGTAAACGTATGGTTGACATATGGATTTACCGGATTGGGTGTATTCATGTTAGCTCTTGCAGTTTCAAAGCGAGAATCATGAAAACTGTCTGGTTGATGTACTCCATCTCGACCTCGTCTGAATGGTTCTTGTGGTCTCCTCCACTGTTGTCCAGGTGGCATGAAAGCACTTTTCCTTGGATCTGGCTGAGGAAGCTGCGGTCGTGGTGGATGTACTGGAGGCGGAAAGTTATAAGAAGGTGCCGATGTTCTCGGTACTTGATCGGTGTTTGGAGGAGTTGGACGTCCTAAATTCATCTCCCTTAGGAATCCGCCTAACTGATTCTGGAGCTCATCTTTCAATGTATTTGTTACTTCGGTATGTACCGTTTGTTTATAGGCAGAAAGCGCATCTACAATTGCTAAATTTACGTAAGCCTTCAAGTCCTCTGGGATAATAGCTTTTTCTTTTCTCTTACTTACAGGTGGTCTCTGCGATAAACTATCTAAGATGTCTCTACACCCACCCAAGTTACGTGGTTTCGCCCCAGTTCGACTAGGAGCGGATGCTCTATCTGGATTGGGCATAACTGTCTCGTTCAAGGAATCGAGACTTTGACGTTCAGGTGGGGCAGCTTCTACTCCCAAGCCACTAAGGTTGCTGAAAGAAGGTGGTGAAACTGAGTCAACTGAGCTGAAAGCCTGGTGGTCGACAAGTGGAATACCAGAACTAGCGGGTAGATTGGATGCGGATCGCACTCGCCTATCCGATATGAGAGGAGAATGCATCACCCGCTGTCTTTCGGTACTAGTTAAATTTTGACTCACTGACCTTGTCAATCTTAAACTTTCGTCTATTTCAGATTCTCTAATTATCCTATTGATGCGATCGTCTTCATCTCTTCCGGTGGGATACATTTTTAAATTTTGTTTACCAAAAGGGAACGAATAAGCGAAACAAAAACAAAACTATCAACAAGGTGAGTTTTCTTAAGAAATAAGACTTTTTTTCAAAGAAATAGTAATGTTCAAAAGTAGAAAATGAATTTAAGTTAACTAGGTTAAGTTTTCGAAAACTAATATTTCGAGAAAAGGTTAGTTTAAGTAATATTTAATAAGTAGTATAAGTCGATTAAGTATAGGATTTAAGACTAATAACGAAAAAAAACGAGAAATAATAAACAAAAAGATGTCTTTGAAAATAACAAAACTGCACAGTTTTCTTTTTCAAAAAATTGCGCTTTCAAGAATAAGTTTCTTTCGCAGATTTTGTTTTCCTGGAGTAATAACTTGCTTCTGTTTTCGGTTTTTTCATATGTATTCGGGGTGCTTCAGGTAGCGTTTTCGGTGGTTTCGGGACGGCATGGTATGACCTTACTAGTGGCATCTTAAGTATAAATAGACTGCAGACGGACATAGTACTAAATCCCTTGAAGTGGTGAGGTAGAATAGGAAGTAAAACAAATGACAAAAACACAAAATATTGTTTTCCTCACCGTCCCCGCGATTCTAGTCAGTCATTCAGACTTTGCTAAAAGACTTGAAACGGTGAGGGAAACCAAAGACAGTAGTGAAAAAAAGTTCAAAAATAAGTTGGACGGTGCATCGATGTCCAACAACCAGTCAGACACGGTCACTGCGTCCAAATCGAAATACAACTTGACAAGACAAAAGAGGAATGAAATTGAAAAATAAGAAAGTAAAGCAAAAAAAAGAAGGAAAGGAATAGGGAAAAACAGGACAAAAGACGTTATCTGTTGCTACTGTAAGTTTCCAAAAACTCGTCGCAATACACCTGGTGTTTCAGAGACTTTCCAGGTGCAGACTTACGAGTTTTGGAAAGCTTACAACAACTCCAGAAAACGCCAAAACACAAACTAACCGCAGTCGCTGTGAATTTCCATGAAATCGTCGCAATTCACCCAAGTGCGTCTAAGACCTTCTTGGTGAAGACTTACGATTCTTGAAAATCCACAGCAAGTTTGGTTGGGGACTTTCACAAAAACGTAAACTACAAAAGTCTTCGCTAAAAAGCTCAGACGTTGGGCGCCATTTGTTGCGAGGCAAGAGGAAGTGCGGAGAGGAGTCGGTTATGACGTAGGAAAGGAAAAAGGAAAGGTCAGGAAAATAGGAAAGGGCGAGTTTGGAATAGGGAAAGGAATGTCAAGTTCCGAGGACGCGGCCTGCTTGCTGTGCGCGGCATTAGCTCGCCGGAATGGGGGGGATCTTGCCCTCGAAACTTGACCTCACCTGCAAACAAAACACAAATCAGGCCAGAGTAGAAAAAATATCAAAAAAAAGACCACGGACCGACTATCACCACTTCAAGGGCACTGCTGATGTTATGGCAGTGTTGCCATTACCCACCCAACCTAGGAATCCGTTGGCTGTATTTGGATTCCCCCAAAAAAAGTCGATACCAGCTTCGGGTTATACCATCTTCACCGAAGTTGTTTTGCTACCTTCCGCACCCCTGAAAAGTTTATCTTCAAAATACCATGATTTCTATGCCGAAATCAAAGAAACGCAAAATTTCATCAAAAATAGGCGTTAAAAGAAGTTTTATTCGAAGATTGAACAATAAACATCAAGGCAATTATGAAGGAAAATAGTTTAAGAAAATTATAAGGATTTGATATTAAAATAATGTACAAAAGAACTTTTAACTTTATCGATTTTTCTTAATTATCCTTGTGATTTTGATTTTTTTACAAACTAGGCTAACAAAAAAACAGAAAAAAAGCAAAAAAAAACGTGACTCTGATGCGTCTCTCACAGGTCTATCAAGATTATGAAACAAAACGACGATAAAAGCACCTGTTTTGGCACTAAGCTTAAAGGCTTTATTTTCGGAATCCGATAACCTACCCCTATAGAGCTCTTTGGAGGTGGAAATAAGGAGCAAACCGAAACAAAAAACTGATAAGGCAATAAATATCCGACAGATCCTGGAAACACTACCCTTTTCACTTACAAAAATAAGTATTTCAATAAGAAAAAAATAATAAATATAATATAATAAGATTTCAAATTAATCAAAAACAACTTTAACGCCACTTAAACTTAAACAAAAATAACAAAATATGAAAAAAAAGGCAAGTTATAATACTATTATGCCAAAAATCCAGAAATCCTTTATGGTATATGTATATGTATTTAGGTATATTTAAAAACTTCGAGTTTTTGGTACTTTTCAACCAATTTTTAAGTTCAAAATCGGCAAAAGTATTTATGTATTTTTGAAGTTATCAATAAAAAAACTATATATACTTTTATAGCTTGATTGTAATACCTGGGCTTCGATCTATTTTCTTTTCTAGGACTCACTGTGGTACTGATGGAGTCTTGAATGGCGTTGACTCTGATGATAGGGAGCTGCAGATCTGATTTCAAAAAGAACTAATCCTCTGTTGCGGAGCGTAAGAAGGATGCTCAGTTCGAGTCTGCGCAAATTATCGTGGGTTTTGAGGCAGGAGCCGTAGCTTGAAGCGTTCCAGAGAAGAAGTGAAACTCCAGATAAAACAATGGAGGATATTGGACTTCCACGTGACGACACCAAGCGAATATCTTCGAGCACCAGGGTTCCAAAAAGATGTCTCACAACGGTAATGGAATCCGTAAGATAATTGTGGATTTTTCTCAAAAAAAATTAATAAAGATGTGGCGGCCCTGGTCCTTTAGTAGCAACCGGGGACCGCCAATGAAGTAACTTGCAGATTCAAAATAACCCTATTGTCGTTTTATTTCCGCGTATTTATAACCTTATAGGTATTTTTAATGACGATACAACTGTTGCTTAAAGCAAGTAAATTAATTTGGACGAACAACAAAATCTTCACACTATCTCGGTTAAGCAAATAGGTACAATTTACTATTGGAAACAAGTATCGAATATGGTTTCAATCCGTAATACTTTTCAATTTTTAGTCTCAAGAAAAACTCAAAGTAAATTTAGCCGACCGGATAACTGAAGCTGTTCGTGTGATTTGCTGGCTACCGTTCTTATTTGAGAAAAACAATGTCATCTGAAGATTTTGACAATACGGTGTATCAATCATCCCACTTTTATTTTAGCATTTTCTCCTCCCACACTATTTTGATCGTCCGATCCAATGTACCCACCAATCCTATACTTTTTCCTCGAAATGTCAGTGTATTTGTTTAGATACATGCCCACATGCTTTTTTGACATTTGACATTCCACCAAGGCTCAGATTCCAATTTTCAGTTGACTCATTCAATGGGTAGATGGCACTGCTAACCAGGACTTAATACCCCCTTCACAATTGGGTGTGTTGGAAAAGGTGAATATCTTACCCGAAACTCACCTAAGTGAGAAAAATCTATTTTTATTTCCCACCAATGATTGGGCGTCCGTAACATGGTGAAATGGGACACTTTGCAGCAGAGTGCAAAAAGAAGAAGGAGTACCGAGTTCATCACGTTGGGGATGACGACGATCAGGATGATATCGTAAGAAATTTATTATTTATTTTTGAAAATAGAAATTTAACATGTAGCATTTCATTAGGAACCCTAATCGATACAGGTAGTCCTATCAGTTTTGTACGTGAACAGTTCGTGCCGCCAAGTTTTATTAAAGTAAATACTATAAAATGTAATTTCTCAGGTATAAATAAAAGCCTTTTAAACGTTGTTGGTAAAGTTAAATGCATCGTCTCATTTGAAGAAGAAAATATCGGAATAGAAATGTATATAGTAAAAGATAACACAATGATATATTCAGTTGTATTGGGAAGAGATTTTATTGATAAAGCTAATTTGAGGTTAATGAAAATAAGTCAAGACATGAAAAATAAGATGTACAAAGAAGAGTGTAATAATTTAATGAGTATTGAAGTTGATAAAGATGAAACGTATGAAAATATTCATGTTAATACAGATGAGCGATTTAGAAGAATATTTGAAGATTATTATGTTAATTGTGATCGTCCTGATGAACCTGCAATTAAATGTGAAATTAAACTAAATTTAAACAGTGAAAAGCCCTTCCATTGCCCCCCTAGGAGGCTATCTTATTACGAGAAAGAGCGGGTGCGGGTTTTGTAAGATGAGATGTTGCAGGAAAAAATAATTAGACCAAGTCATTCGGAGTACGCTTCTCCGATTGTGCTTGTTAGGAAAAAGAATGACGACATAAGAATGTGTATTGATTATGGAACTTTAAATAAGGTAACTCTGAAAGATAACTATCCAATTCCCTTGATTGATGATCTTTTAGATAGGCTGGCGGATAAAACTATTTTTTCACTACTAGATTTGAAAAGTGCTTTTTATCACGTTCATGTTAATGAAGAATCAGTTAAGTATACTTCATTTGTGACTCCGTTGGGACAGTTCGAGTATTTACGAATGCCATTTGGTTTGAGAAATGCGCCTCCTACCTTCCAACGGTTTGTGAGCCTAGTGTTTGATGGTATGATGAGAGCAGGTAAAGTAGCGATTTACTTATGTCGAATTCCTTACAACCAAATAATCGATTTTTTTCTAAACAGAATCGATTTTTTTCTAAACAAAATCGATTTTATTCTGTCAAAACAAATCTTGCATTTTCAGCAAGATTTCAAATCGATTTCACACACACTAACAAGATTTGACATTTCTCTGGAGTTGAAAGTACTTTGCGGCGGGTTTAACAAATGTTCTAAAGTGTTCGACGGTCATTTAAATAGATTAAAAGCAAATAAATAATTAAAACTAATTTTAATTCATCAAAAATAGTGAATGGTCAGTTAGAAGTTATAAAAATATCAACTAACTTCGATTCAAAGTGCCCAAAGTCAATTAAAGATATAAATCGCGCGCTCGCCGATGTGTTTCTCGAATGATGTGTTTCTTGGATGAATTTGGGTTGTTTTTTTTACTTTAATGGCCACATAACTATTTTCTGTTTATTTTTGCAACTTTTCCTGGAAATGTATATGTTTTTAATCTAACAAAATGACGCGAAAAACTGAATGCACTTTGGAATATCTGTAACAAATTTGTATGCGCATAGTTTGTTTACTTTTTTGCCTCAAAGCTACTGTCAAATGACACACACACAATCCCACACGAAAAATTTGATTTTTTGTGTGTTCCTTACAACCAACAAAAAAAATCGATTTGAAATTGTTGTAAGGAATTCAACATTAGATGACATCATGATAGCGACCAGGGATGTTGATGAACATTTAGCTATACTTAAAGAAGTTTTCAGAAAATTAGTAGACAATAAGCTAGAACTACGACTGGACAAGTGCCGATTCATGGAATCGGAGATACGTTACCTTGGGTACACGGTGACAAAAGATGGAATAAGGCCAGATGAAAAGAATATTGAATCAGTGGCTAATTTTCCCATTCCTCAGAATGCGAAAGCTGTACATAGCTTCCTTGGACTATGTTCCTATTTTAGAAGGTTTGTAGAAGGGTTTTCGACCATAGCACAACCTCTGTACAACTTAATAAAAAAGAATGTTAGTTTCAAATTCGGTAAAGAAGAGTTGCAATGTTATGAGAAATTGAAAGCCAAATTGCTAGCCGCACCAATATTAGCGATATAATGACCCCCGAGACGAAACAGAACTACATTGTGATGCCAGTGCAATAGGGTTCGGTGCGATTCTATTACAAAAGAAGAAAGACGGTAGGTTTCACCCTGTGTTCTACTTTTCAAAGAGAACAACCGAACAGGAAGCGAAGTTCCATAGTTTCGAATTAGAAACTTTAGCAATAATCTATGCATTACAAAGGTTTAGGATTTATCTGTACGGAATGAAATTTAAGATTGTTACAGATTGTAACTCTCTTACACTGACATTAAATAAAAAGGAAATAAATCCTAGAATAGCCAGACGGGCTTTGGAATTACAAAATTATGACTACACCCTAGAGCATCGTAGTGGTGACAAGATGCAGCATGTAGATGCATTAAGTAGAAACATAAATATACTTGTGTTGGAAGAAAACACTTTTGAGCAGAACTTATCAATTTGTCAACATAGAGATGAGGTTATAAATAGAATAAGGGCATCATTAGAGGAAAAAGAGAGTAGTTTTTACGAAATGAGAAATGGACTAGTTTATAGGAAAAGAGATAGAGGTTTGCTGTTCTATGTTCCCAGTGAAATGCAAACCAATGTATTGCGCATGTATCATGACGAGATGGGCCATGTAGGTGGAGATAAAGTGTACGAAAACCTCACAAGGACATATTGGTTCCCAAAAATGAGAGAAAAAATAAAAAACCATATTCTAAACTGCCTTAAATGTATAAGTTTCTCACCCAAGTGTGGAAAACATGAGGGCTTATTACATAGCATACCAAAGGGTGATGTACCTTTTGAAACGGTGCATATAGATCATTTTGGTCCCGTTATTTTAAAGAAATCAAAGAAAAAATATGTGCTATTGGTGGTAGACGCTTTTACGAAATTTAACAGGTTATATGCTGTTCGAAGTACAGGTGTGAGTGAGGTTATTAGCTGTTTGAGGTCGTACTTTAATTCTTATAGTCACCCTAAGGTGATAGTCTCTGAAAGAGGTAGTGCGTTCACTTGTTCGGAGTTTAAATCATTCCTAGAGAAGAACCAAGTGAAACATGTGTTGGTCGCAACTGGTTCACCACAAGCAAACGGACAGGTCGAAAGAGTTAACCGGAATTTAGCTCCGATGCTGGCAAAACTAACCAATGCTGGCACTGAGATGTCATTAGATAGAGTATTACCACAAATAGAATATGTGATGAATAACACGGTGCATAGAAGTACAGGAACGACACCTAGTGACCTGCTTTTCGGAGTAAAGCAGCGAGGGGTGTTAGGAGATCCATTAAAAGAAAAATTAGAAGATGTTTTGAATTATGACAACGAGAGAGATTTAAAAGGGTTGAGGGTTAAGGCTGCAGCAAAAATAGTGAAATGTCAGGATTATAATAAAAAAACTAAAGACCGCAATAGGACAGGCCAGAGTTACCAAGTAGGAGATTACGTGGTAGTTACAAATTTTGTCAGTCAACCAGGGGTTTGCAAAAAAATTGTCCCTAAATTTAAAGGACCTTATCAAATAAAAAAGGTTCTGCCTAATGATAGGTATTTGTTACGGGACGTGACTGGATTCCAGCTCACACAGATTCCCTACGAGGGGGTTTGGGAAGTGGCAAAAATGAAACCATGGAAAGATAAAAATATTATTAGTAAACGGGAAATCGGGACGATTACATGTCAGGATGGCCGAACTGTAGCACGAAAATAATTTTTGCTAAATAAATGTAACTATACCATTAGGTAATTATTGTGTAAACACCTTGATTGCATGTGGTGTCACCCTAAGTCTAAGAAAAGTCTAGAAACAAATTGTATAAACGAACAGTGTCACTTTTTTTGATTTTGAACAAGCCGTTGAAAAAAAAACGAAAAGTGAGCGTCCGAAAATAAAATATCTTAAAACTAAATTAAATTGTGTTTTTATTGAAAAAGACCATCGTGTGTCCACAATAGTAAATAAATTTTTATAGGACAGGCTTACAGATCAGTATTTTCCGAATGCAAATAAAACTATTTCATTCCTTCCCGACGTTTCGTTGGTTTTTTCCAACTTTTTCAAGGGGTTTCTTTATTAGTTTTTACATTGATGGTAACAATTTAAGTTTAAATATGATGTATACGTTGAACATTAATATAAACAACGAACAAAAATAAATAAATAAATACATATGTACGTTAAATATTACACAAAAACAGACAAGAACTTAAATGCTAATATCACAGAAGTTTCTTTATTGCCACACTGTAATTTGCCTTACCCAGCGGCTCCATTAGCAATATTTGAGGCAATAAATTGCCTCACTCATTGCTATTGCCTTTAATAATGCAAATGGAGACGCTTTGTCAATGGCAATGGCAATATTGCCTAGAAGATGAGAGGCAATTATTGATTTCCATCTTCAAGGCAATAAATTGAGGAAAAATGGGATTCCCCGTAATTGTGAATGGCTTGTTTATTGATTTTTTCAATTAAAGGCTACCCCAAACCAACGCGAAACATTCGCCGACGAGGCGAAATCATTCACAATAATACAAAATATGAAAAGCTGCGTTTTTTTGTATGTCCATATGGAGTTTGGCGAAAAAAACGACATCGGGACATTTCAACATTGCATTGGTCTGCCATTTTGTTCTGAACTATCTTACCAACAAACATTTGACATTTTTATACAAATTATCGATAACACAACGACAATGGTAGTCTGGCAATACCGTTTTATCGGGACAAAAGTTAACTCCAGTTAATTATCTGGACTTAGCGAACTCTATATGGACATAGTTGTTGTTGTATTTAACATGTAAATTGTTTTGCTTTGTTGTCGTTTTTTTCACACAATTTTATCTGGACATGCAAAAAAACACAGCTAAAGATACACAAAGCTAAACAACAACAAAAATCTGCCTTTGCGAATGATTCGCTATGATTTCGCGTTGGTTTGGGAGAGCCTTAAATCGTAGAATATGAGAACGCACATGTCAAAATATAGTGAATTAAAATTAAATTTTATTAAAAACAGGGGATTTGAACAGCATTTGCAGTCAAATATTTCTATACACACATTTTATAATTGAAATTGCCTGGCAATGAAAATGCCCACCCAAGCAATAAATTGCCATTCCTATTCCAATTGCAATTGCCTCAAAAATTGCCAATGGAGCCACAGCGTTAATGTTGTCTTTGTCTTCTTTCGTATTCATTGCCTTCGTCAGTCTTTCTTGTATTCTTAAACTCATGTTACATGTTATACAGTTATACTGGTATACAAAAAAGTGGTCAGCTTCATAATATAGCTATTATAGCAATATTTTTGTATCGATACACTATCCAGTGTATTAAAGAGCCTGTTTAGATTGGGAAAATTGAATCCGGACTCGTGAGTCTCATCGTGTCTACATTAGAAAATTTTGAGGCGCCTCAAAACACATAGAAACAACAACAACTTCAATGTTCCGCGCATTGAAACAACAACAAAATGAGACTCATGAGTCGAATGTTTATGTTTTCTTCATGCCTCATGACATCCCTGACCCCCCACTTCTCTTGTCCAGAAACCGCCGCCGCCGTGAGACCGGTCTCAGCCTTCCCAATCTAAACAGCGTCATAGAGATCAGTGGTTTTTGGATTAACTTCGGAAAAATCGGGTGATGTAAATGCCGACTTATCCGATTACTTTCGATGCAAGCTTGAACGCGGCCAATGTCTACATGAAAAAAGTGGATTTGATGTTTTTGTGTCTAATGTCGAATTCCTTTCAACAATTGGAGATCGATTTCTTTTTTGGGTTGAAAAGAATTTGTAAAAAAATCAATTTTTTTATGTGATTGTGTGTGTTGGCCATTGACATAAATTTTGAGGCAAAAAGTAAACAAATTAATGGGGATACAAATACTCAAAAGTGCATTCCGACTTACGCGTCATTTAATACGATTAAAAACAAATATATTTCCGGGAATAGTAGCAGAAATAGACAAAAATTGTTGTGCGTCCATTAAAGTTAAAAAAAAAAATCCAAAATCCATCAAAAAAACACATCAAATGAGGAACACGTCGGCGAGCGCGCGCTTCATAACATCAATCGTCTTTAGACACTTGAAATCGAAGTTCATTGATATTTTTATCACTTCTTATTAATTATGCACTGCCATTTGATGAATTAAAAACTTTTAAGAGATATATTTGTTTTTAATTTATTTAAACGAACGAGAAACACTTTTGAGTATTTGTAAACCACCGCAGAACAAAACTTTCAACTCCAGAGAAATGTCAAATCTTACTAGTGTGTGTGAAAGTCTGTGTAAATCTTGCTAAAAACGAAAGATTTGATTTGTTTAGAAAAATTGATCTTTTCTTCTAAACAAATCGATTTTTTTCTAAACAGATTCGATTTTTTTGTTGTAAGGAATTTAACATAAGGGTTGGCACCAATGTTACTGCAGCGCAGCCGTCAAATATTTTTCGTTTTTTTTTCTACTTCAGTTTTCTTGTTTCTCAATTTCTCATCAAAGACGACCGACCAAGCAAAGATTTTTATACAAAAATTGCTAGTTCCTCTTGGCTCTTGACAATTTTCCGATTCTTCAGCTCAAACCTGGTGGTTAGATATATAATTCGTAGAATTTTTTTTCGGTTGTAACAACTGGTGAAGTGGTGATTAATCCTCAACAAGAACCATTTGTTATAAAAGTGAATGCATTTCCGCTATCGATGTGTGTAAACAAACTTTTATTTTGATTTTGTTTAAATTCCTTTGCATTAGGCCGAATATAACTATACACCATAAAATATTATTTTTTCTTTCTTAGAATCGATATTAACAGAAAATATATAAAAATCAAATCAAGTGGAACTTAAAACATTCATAAAAAAGATACTGAATTCTTTGGTGCTTTACAATTAACAATAGTGCTCCGACCTCTGAGTATATCTATTACATTTTAACTTGACTCAAAGGTAAGTAAGTCTACCTATATTCCTTTAACACAAATTTATGGTATGAACAAAATCTCAAAAACAAAAAAACATTTTAAACTCAAATACGAAGATGCCGCAAACAAATTTGGAGCTCCCTGGTGATCTCATCGATTTGTGATATCATTAAGTCGAGATTTTTAGTGGGTGTTATAACTTCAAAACTCGTAGGTACCTATTTCAATTATAATATTACGACAGCAGTTGTTTAGTGCATTTGTATTACCAAATTTAGCGGTTGTTAATTTATTACTTTAAAATACCTACCTATACCTACTCATATATGTATGTCAGATTTGAAAAGCAAAAATCTGTAGAGAAAAATGTTCAACAGATTTAATATGATTCCCTTGAGAAAGTTTATTCATCAAGGAAATAAAAAAAAAAGAGCAAATATTTGCATGAAAAGTTCAATATCTTCAAAAAAACAATAAAAACCTAATTTGAAATTCCAGTTCCTGAATTTCTTAGGCTGAGTCATACAAGGCGGTTTTTTTTTAATACATACCTACAAACTATTTCACTATGGATATACCTACTATAATAAATAAAATCAGATGCTGATGTAGATACCTATTTTACTGCATAGCACGTAACGAATGCGTAATGTTTGAAGGTTCTGTATCTGCAACTTATTTTCATCTAAAAGTACAATCGAAAAAAATGTATGTACACGCATAAGCAGACGATATAAATATATGATACATCTGAGTCCTTGCTTCGGTTTGCACTTTGCATTAGGTAATCATATTAAAAAAATATTAACAAAAAGTCTCTAAACTTTTTTGTAACTTTTTAAAATATGCAATAATCAAGTAGGAAATCTTCAAGTTTCATTCTTTTTGAAAATCTCTTCTCTCCATTAAAGAATAAAGACACATTTGGGTTTATACATAAAAGTTTTCTTTGCAAAATATTGTTAGCTTGTTTTGTATGTATATTAGACCTTAACAATCGTAATGTGTGAGAATGTTTTTTTCCAAGGGCCAAGAGTTTGGACAATTGGCAGCTTTTTTCCGGCATTCAAACTAAACACAAAATTGCCAAACAGAAATATTACAAAATACACAGAAAAAACTCATCATCAACGATATCAGTAAAGTCCCAATATATAGTATAGACCGAGAGCCCACAGCAGATTTTGACACTCAAATGACCCCAGATTCCGTGATACGGGATCCACGGAGCTTATCTAGGGAGGGATGAAAACCAATTTCGGCTAACACGATTATCCTCGAAGTTGCATTCATATTTTTTTTTTCGATGCACTATTTCTCTCAAAGGCCCCAGCTGTGGACTGCAAGACTTTGATTTTTTGAATAAGCCTTCAATGAAGCTTTCGACGCCTATACTTCTTTTTTTGCTATCACTCACACCCAAAATCTGCTGTGGGCTCAGTCTAGTATTATGATAAAATTTTCTAATTTTGTGCTGTAGTCAGAGTAAGAATGAATTAATGAAATCAATAAATCAAGCAAGAGCATTGTCAGACTGCCTGATAGAAACCATAACATCGCCGAAAAGAATTTAAAAAGAAACAACATTCTAAGTACATATAAGTACCGGTAGATGCAATTTACAATACGTATCGCCGTTTAACTGCTGGTTACAGAGCATACACAAGGTTTGTTCGATGTGAGCACTGGGGCGCACTGGGTCGCCCTGAACTCGCTCTAATGTGTTTTATGTGACACTTTTTTCACCCCAGTTTATTTGCACTAGGTATGTTCCTTGCCGACTTTCAAACAGTTTGAAACCGCCAGATTTAGTCCGAAGTCGTTCCACACTTGAAAAATTGTACTGGTCCGCACCAAATCTGGCGGTCTGAAACTGTTTGAAACTGTTTGGGACTAAACCACTGTGTTCGATGTGTGCTCGGGCCGAGCACTGAACTCGCTCTTACGCACCCCAGGTTTTTTCTCAGGGAAAGAATTCAGAGCTGCGAAATTGAAATCAGCTGTTTGTAAAAGTTGAATGTCAAAGGGAAAGGATTAACTTTGCGAATTTTTTATGACGATATAAATAATAAATGTGAAATATTTTGTATACTATTTTGTTACTTTTTATTAATTTATATATTAATAAATACAATGCTTAAGAAAATATATGGATATCTAGTGCTTGCATAAAGATTTGAAGCTGCACAAAACAGTATCCAAGCATCTTAACATTTTTATCATACAAAAGTAGCACTGAGGTGTTCGATGTGAAATCAAAACCCAGGCAGCCCCCAGTTTTTTGACATTTGAATGACATTCCCCAGTGCGCCCTGGGGCAGGGAACAGCGAACAAACCTACAGATACTAAGATATTTCAATAAAGCCTAGTACGCTGCTGAAGTGAAACTGGGGAAATTCTCGAGCCCTCTGAAATATAAGGTCTGATGCTTTACTTTGAGTTTCTGTGATTTTTAGTCCAAACTTATGTCAACAAATTTTTTTTATATGAACTTTGAAAGAACTTTGGACTAAAATGCGCAGAAAATCACAGAAATTCAAAGTAAAGGAACAGCCCTATAAACTGGACAATTGTGTGTGAAAAATAAGGGGAGACTTGGTTCTTATATCGACTACAATTTTCTGTTTTATTGAAATTTCACTGTCGAGCTGCGTACTACATAACAAAAATCACTACGAAATTTTTCGTTTACGATTTCGTTGTGTCAATTTCTTTATAGAAATTTTCGTTTCGCTTCAGCTGCGTACTATGCTTTTAAATAATAAAACTGACATATGAGTACATATTTGTAAAAACTGATATAAGCCGGTTCTCAACAAAATGAAATCTCAAAAACTTTAGTTTAAAGCTAAAAATTGTGCTCGTTAATCGTAAATTTCCTTCCTGAGAACTTGGCAGCAAAATTGTAAAATTTTGTTGAGGAATCCAATTTATGCTTCTGAGATCTCTATGAATTAATTGTCCTTTTTAATCGAGAATATATGTGTTTCACTAAACAGTCACCCATATTCTGAAAGTCGTATTTTGTCTCGTAAACGGGCCATTCACGTTAAGACTGTCACTCAGGCTGTCGATCGGACTGTTGCAACGACCGTCGAAAGTACGCACACGCGTTGCCAACCAGTTTTACGAACAGTGTCAAAAAATTCCTTCAATTTGTTTTTTTTATAATTATTATTATTATTATTATTATTATTATTATTATTATTATTATTATTATTATTTATTACAATATAAATAAATTTACATTATAATACATTTTTACAAAGCGCTAGCTACCATGACTTGCGGCTCGAAATAAATAAATATTTTCGTTTATAAAAAATTAGGAGTATAAGTATAATGTATGGGGCTGCCGGGGATCCGCAGCCCTACCAGATGGCAAGGCCGGGGGTCTCCGACAGCCCCTCACATTTCTAAATTTAAGAGTTTGTTAGATAACAGATTCAATTTTAAGTATTGTTAATATCTTATGTACATTTTGAATGTTTTCAACAGTGGTTTTTGATAAGAGATTGGTTAAGTTTGTATTAAAGAGGTTTTTACACAGATCATTCACTTTGGAACAATTAGAGATAAGATGGTTAATTGTTAAGATTTGACTGGATTGGCAAAGATGGCGGGTAGGAGGGTCTACTTTTTTCAGTAGATGTATATGTGTAAGCTGAGTATGGCCAAGCCGAAGTCGGATAAAACATTTGTTCATTGCAGTAGTCGTTACTGATGGTATCCTGTTTGGTTCACCTTCTACGTTAATCGTCGTATAGTGGTGGTTGTAAGTATTCCATTCTTCTTTCTTTTTGTTTTCGTAGAAACTATTAATTATTTTCAGGAAGTCTCTTTTAGAAGGCGCAAGTTCGTTTATATTTGTTTGCATAGAGGCATTTTTGGCTGCACTGTCAGCTAGCTCATTTCCTCTGATACCAGTGTGCCCTGGTATCCAGATGAGCTTAATTTTTGTTTTGTTTTTAAAAATATTGTCACGAATTTTGGCGATTAGAGGTGTTTGGTTTTTGACGTTACCAATAGCATTCAAAGTGGAGAGGCTGTCCGAGCAAATCACTTCGTTTTTAGTTCCAGAGACTGCAAATTCTGTAGCTTTTAAGATAGCATGCGCTTCTGAAGAGAATACTGAGAAGTAATTTGGAAGTCTGATAGTATATAGTACGTCTCCTGTCTCAGATACAATTGCTACCCCTGTACCATTTTCAGATTTGGATCCATCTGTATACAGGATATCCTATAAGTTTGTTCTATATTCATGCATCATTCCATGAAATAGTTGTGACTAGGTTTCTTTGTTTGTGGATGCCTTTTTCAAAGCTGAGAGTTTAGTGTCTATTGTATTTGTTGGTATCTTCCATGGAGGGTTGTTGCTTAGAGTCAGTTTGTTGATTGTCAGAGGTATACCAATGTTTCTAGCAGTATTAAGGGCGATATATATGGTGGAAGGATGTTTTGGTGTTTTTTTTCGAAGTAAAATTTTGTTTGCGTCTTCGACCATCGGAGATTTGAAAGATTCGCAAATTTTTGGTATGATACGGACTGTTAGAAGGTCTCTTCGATGTTCGATGGACGGAAGACCAGATTCAGTGAGGATGTTTTTTATTGGTGAGGTAGAAAAAAACTTCAAGCTGCTTCTGATTGCTGAGTGGTAGGAAGGTTTGATGATTTGCAGTGTTGATTTTGGGCATTTACCATATTAAGCCAATCTATAGTCAATCTTGGATAATATAATGCTTCTTGTAATTTGGATAAGTGAGTTGGGATGAAC
Organism: Dasysyrphus tricinctus; assembly: GCA_963921185.1. NCBI lineage: Eukaryota > Metazoa > Arthropoda > Insecta > Diptera > Syrphidae > Dasysyrphus > Dasysyrphus tricinctus. The sequence goes on along the minus strand of OY992532.1, from coordinate 188,619,960 downwards.
AAAGCTACTTTTTGAAGAAAGAAATCTTATTAATCTGGTAGCTAGCTTTTTTTTAAGTATTTCACAATGATTCTTAGGGCCAGTTTCAAATGTTCCGGTTAAAGTCGGATAGCCTATCTGGAACTTATCCGCAAGATAAACTTCAACTTTCGGTTTCAAATGTCTCGGATAGTGATATCCAACAGATAAAGTTTCGGGTAGCCTAACCGCCGGTTCAAGTGACTTTTAAAGTTTTTATCCAGAAGATAAAAAATATAAATTTGAAGCGTTTGGAAAAAAAATAGTTTTAGACCATTTTTTCGTTGAAGAGCGTATGCAGTAGGGTCCTAAATTTATGGATTTATTTGAATTTCTGCAAGATGAAATTGTATAAATATCCTACAAAAAAAAGGAAGCGACTCAACCAAATTAGGCCACTGCTAGATCCGTCTATGCAGTAGTTTTTTTTTTAAACAATGCATAAACGGACGAATGACATGTTAAGAATTATGCACATTATATTTTCATTGAAGCATATTATTATTTATTAGATACGTCTATTTACATTATGATGTACATACATCTTAATTATATTAAAAATTTATAAACTGCAATGCATTCTATAACGTTTGAGAATAGTGAAAGCGCCGAGCGGTTGTTCGAAATGTTCTGTGGGGCGGCATCACATGTTGTATTAGCACAACTCTTGTGGTCTCTTCTTCTCTTCTATATGTCCTAGCCATTCTATTTTTCACTTCTTGTTTCTAGGCCAAAATTCTAGTTCCAATGTTGAGGATTAGACAGGTTGTACGCACACACGTTGCGACCCGGTACAACGGACGATATGCCGAAAAATTCTCAGTAGCTGCTAATCTTTATTTTTTTATTTATTTTGTCTCCTAGAAACAATGCTAAAATGGTATATAGTTTGACGATTATTCATAGAAAGAGTAATTCGGTCGCCCGGACTGACTCAAAAACTGCCATTCACTATACGACATTTCACTCGTGTCGAAAGGTTCGTTGAAATTTTCAACGGACTTCCGACCTGTTGTTAGTCGCTAGGTTCGATGTACAACAAGGGCATTCACGGTAGAACCTGTTGTATACGACTGAAGTCTGGCGGACCGTCCATACGACTGTTTTAACGTGAATGGCCCGCTTATTTCGTTTCTAGGAGACGAGATAAATAAAAAACAAATTGAAGGAATTTTTTGACACACTGTTCGTAAAACTGGTTGGCAACGTGTGTGCGTACTTTCGACAGTCATTGCAACAGTTCGATCGACAGCCTGTGTGACAGTCTTAACGTGAATGGCCCGCTTTATTCTTCAAGTCGTATACGTTGGATACGAGAAGCTTTAAAAAAACAACGTCTATCGTTGCTTATAGAAAATTGTCGAATAATTAAATCTGTCATCACATAAATAAAATCAATTGTGCTGTTTCCCCCCTTTTTTCATAAATTTGACTAAAAATTAGCCTCCATGAAGGATCTACTGACCCAATTGAAGGGCATCAGAGAGGAGTTTGTCCACAATTGTGTAAAGAAAACGTTTTGGAAAATGATGCCTGTGTTAGCAGCTTGTCATCCTTGGAATTGGATGTCCATGTACCATTTCTCGGAGGTTAAGTGCATGGTTATTTAGCTCGTGCCGGTTTAGGGACAGACTCCAAAGTAGAGAAGCAGGAAATGAAGAAGAACACCGGTGGCGCAAAGAGGAAAATCCAGTAGGTACAGCAGACGATTCGTCAACATCGTGCATCGTGGTCCAAATGCTTCCTCTTCTTAAATTTTGTCTCTTAATCTGTTTGTTAATAAAAACAGCATTTCATAAAATATGAGTTCCATCGAATTATTTTTTTTTTGAGGATAACGTATATGTATAGCGATTGCATTATTGCAGCGATACCATGGTATCCTTTAACCACTAATAATGTACTTTCAAAATGCAAACAAAAAAATAGGAAGTTAAAGTATTTTACACCGCTTACAAAATTTCTTATACACATTTGTATATCTGCAAGTTACAAGCCATTAATCTTTAGGAGCTAAGTAAATCAAAGTAAAAGTGGTGTTTTATACCGCTCTTAATTTCGTTCACTAACACTTTGTATCCGTGCAAGCTACTTGCCATCAACCTGGTAAGATGCTGTGGCCTTAAGAGCTAAGGCCGTCAAAAGTTAAAGGAATGCAATACTAAAGACGGCTTGAAGGCATTGAAGTCTTTTAAATTTCTTTAAAAAGAATGCATTCGTGAAGTCTTTTGGTGGCAGTTAAAATACTGCGGTCTTTTGACTACTTATTACTACTTTTTTACTTCAAGCTGTCTTTTTAAGTGCAATTATGGTTTTTCGAATAAGGTGAATGGTGACGTTAATGTATATATAACACTCCTCTTGATGCATTTATCGATACCATATATAATTAAGTATTTTACGAAAAGATAAATCATGTAACGATTTATTTAGTTCTATTTGAACAAAATGTTCCTCTTCAATTTTATCGATTTAAAGTAACTTTGGTTATCTTCGTAAATAATGTAGGTAATAGTAGATTCAAGTATATAGTGCTTCTTGATATGCCTTTGACAGTGCAATAAATTCGTATTCATCTGCATAACCGTAGAAAAATACACCTTCGCTGTCGTGGTTTTCACTTATGTGGTCTTTCATTTTTTTGTTTAACTTTCTTAAGAAGGAACAAAGCTTTTTTAATTTTTATCTTCTCGAATTTCAATTTATTTTCAATTTTTCCTATAAGCTTGTGCAATTTAAAATAAATCGATTTAAAATTTGAAAGCAGCAAGTCAAGCCTTTGAAAAGATACAATGATCAACTCTGCTTTGACAAAATTGTTATTATAAAACTAATATATTACCCCGCTCCATGACGCTTTTAGTCCAAGAAAACTAAACTTCAAACCTGATGGCTACTGCTTATAAATAGTTTCCCTTGAGTCACTATTAAGAAACGCCTATTGCGCATCTAAGTGTTGTACCACAAATCCTTCCTTTAATAGTATTGTCAATTGAACTTAACAACCGGTGCTAGAACCAGTTTATAATATAAAGTACAAAATGAATGCATCAGCATTTTGTTCTAATATTTTAAAATTTAATCTGGTCAATCTGGAGTAGTGTAATAAAATCTTTCTATGCCACTTCAAGTACATAAGTGCATACATACATAGTTACCAAAGTGGTGTCAATGGCCTGAGCACAACACTCTATTTCGTTAGAAAAAATTGAATTTTTTCTATTGTTTTATTGTGGTCTCGGGTATATATGAATTTATTGTATTTTTTTAATAAAATGTAAAATGCATGAATGAGGCAAATATTATTATGTCGGAGGCGAAGGTTTGCTCTTCTTTTCGCCTCAAACCTCGACTGGGATTTGAAAACTCTCATGGCTGGAGTATTGTAGTGCATTCAATCGATATAAACGAGCTAATCTTACATGTACTAAAAATTATAGAATAAACAAACACAAAATACTAATAATGTTGTCGACGTGTTTTGAGTTTCTGGACTGGTTCGTGGTTGTATCTTCTCTTCCATTGGCCCTACTCGCACAAAGGACCAAATATCCGTCGAAAAAATTTTGATTCGAAAAAACCAAGTATCAATTCTCCCTTTCTGTTTATCGGCCAAAACTCGGCGCCATAAAAGAAGACTGGTTAAAATAAAGGTTTTGAAGAGCTTACACGTTGTCTTACGCGCAAGGATTTGTCAACCTATTTGTTATGTCCTAGCCGGTGGACGTATCCTTGATTGTTTGTTGAATGTATGTACTTAATCTTGTCCTCGTCTACTCCTATATCATCAAGCTTTGGAAGAAGCACGTACGTAACAGCTGATATGCCGTTATCATCGTCATACCCTAGTTGTTGGATTTATTTGTTGAAAATAGCGGTGCTCTGTGTTAACGCCTGCCCTTTGTACTATCTGCTTCAGAGCGATATTGAGGAGATCACATTATAGCGCATCTCCTTGACGAAATGCTATGCATGTTTTGAATAGTTCGGAGAAGCTATTCTCTAGTTTGACATTGCAGTATTGCACTGCTCTATTTGTCACGTGATACAGCTTGATCACTTTTTCAGGGATCTCCCATATGCGGCTTTGAAGTCAATGAACAGGTGGTGAGTTTCGACTTAAATTCATTGGTCTTTTAACAGGATTTCCCTCATTGTTAAAAGTTTCGCCTGCGATCGATATGCCTTGCCAGAAGCCTCACTAGTACTTGCCGCTTGTAGTGTTGCAGAGCGGTTTAAGACGATTTTAAATGATTGGTAAACCTTTAAATAAAATTTCCATTGAAATAATATTTTTATTAAATCTTTAGAACTTACCATATGAGCTGGATAAGATAATTAAATAAATCGAAAAATTGTCCTTAACAGCGTGGCAACTCTATGCGTTGATCACATTTCACTAGGCCTCTATTCGCACATTGTATTGTATTGATACTATCGAAGCTAATACTTTAAGGGCGCTCATAACTTAAGAGCTTCATAAACCTATTCACCAAACAATAATAGTGAATATTTATGAGCGCTCATAAAAGTAAGGAGTGGTCATCAACAATCATCAAGTTATAAACAAAATAAATGGAAATAAAATAAAATCACTGTAGACACAAAAAATTAGTGTATACACTATGTAATACCAGCTCTGAGATCAAACGAAAAATTACTCTTGCCAACCGCTGTTTCTTTAAGCTAAGAAAAAGGAAACGAAGGTGACCCTGTGTAAGACACTTATCATCCTAGTCCTGACGTATGGTGCAGAGGCATGAATATTATTAACGGTGGTTGAGAAGCTGTAGGCTGTTTTAAGAGGAAAATTCTCTGGGAGATATTTCGTCTCATCTGTATAGACGGGGAATGGAGAAGAAGATAAAAAACAAACTGTTCGGGCTGTTCAGCGACACCGACATAGCCACAAAAGTAAAAAGCCAACGACTGTGCTGGCTGAGTCACCTAGAGCGAATGGTCATCAATGCTTCGGCCCGGAGATTCTTTGAATCCAATTCCATGGCACCTGAGTGGAAGAGGACCTCAACCAACTCTTTGTCTGAAATTGGGGACAGCTAGCTAGAGATCGAGTCGGCTGGAAGAAACTTTATGGCTCGTCCACGCTTGACTGTAGCGCCACTTTTAGTAAGTAAGCTATTTCAAAAATTTACAACTACCTGCAGTACAGGAATCCTCAACCAAACAAATAATTCACAGCTCTGTCTATTCGACTGTTAACATCAACTCGCCGTAGCAAAAAACCTTATTTATTTATTTATTTATTTGTCTATAAGTACAAAAACTTTCTTAGACTTTAACAATTTGTTGCTTAAAAACTAAATAATAATGAATAAATTATATAACTTACGGAAAATTGAAAAACAGATATGTAAATAAACATGAATAAAAAATAAATAATTATCTTTCGATTTGAATCAAATTCATTAATTTGTTTTTGAACACATCTTTGGACCAATCAAGATCGATTACATCGGCATATTTATTGAAAAAGTGGCAAGCTTTAGTTACTGGTTCATTATTACCGTAATTGGTTGAATGCTGAGGGATAGAGAAAAAGTGGTTAACCCGTGGTCTTAAACAACGAGCTGGAGTGTTAAGCTTAAACAAAAATTGCAATTCCGGACAATCGATATGACCAGTTATGACATCACGAGCAAATGAGATCAAAAAGTAAACTCTTCTGGCCTCAAGACTTTTCAAGTCAATTAATATACATCTATCTTTATACGACGGCAAGGGTAAAGTCCAATTTAGATGTCTAAGCGAAAATCGTGTAAAGCGTTTTTGAATTTTTTCAATTCTAATCGAAGCATTTTTGTAAAATGGCGACCAAACAACGGAGCAATATTCTAAAACAGGACGAACAAAACTTACAAAAAGGGACTTCAGCGTGAAAGGACATTTAAAGTCTTTGGAATTTCTTATCAGGAAACCAAGCATGGAGTTGCCTTTAGAGACAATGTAATCCACATGCATCTTGAAATCTAATTTAGAGTCAAATATTACTCCTAAATACTTATGGTTACAAACTCTCTTTAGCTCATTGCTTGAAATTTTGTAACTATAAATTATTGGAAAAGACGATCTTGAAAAGGAAAGAATACTACATTTATTGATATTAAGAGATAGGTCATTCAAAGTACACCATTCAAAAATTGTATCTAAGTCTTCTTGAAGCTGAATGCAATCAGCAAAAGATTTTATTTTCCTGAATATTTTAGCATCATCCGCAAAGATCAAACAAGAGAAATAGGATATGAAAAGGGGCAAGTCATTAATAAAAAGTAAGAACAGGAGTGGTCCAAGATGACTGCCTTGGGGAACACCCGAGCTATTCAATATTTTCTTAGATTTTTCTGGACCAATTTTGACATATTGAACGCGATTTGTCAGATAACTTTTCAACCAGTTCAACAAATGCCCATGAAAACCTAAAGATTACAGTTTTTTCAACAGAATTTTATGGTTCACTCTGTCAAACGCTTTGGAAAAGTCCGTGTAAATAACATCAACTTGATTTCCTTTTTCCATATTATTAACACAGAAATTTGTAAATAAAGTGAGATTAGTTGCGGTTGACTTACCACTTACAAATCCGTGTTGAAAAGGTGATATATACTTTTTTACAACTTCATACATCCTATTTTTAACAAGTGATTCAAAAATTTTAGGGATCAACTGTAGTTTGGCAATAGGCCTATAGTTTTCAACACATTGCTTTGGTCCCGATTTATAAATTGGGGTAATGTAGGAGCTCTTCCAACAATCAAGAAAAACACCCTTTTTTAAAGACAAATTAAAAATATTTAGCAGTGGTTTTACTAGATTTGATCTGCAGTTTCTTAAGAATACTGCGGGAATGTTATCAGGAGGCATGCTCAAACTGTTTTTCAAACTGCTTAATTCAGAGAAGACCTCGTCTTCAGATAGACAAATAATAGAAATGTCCAAATCAGTTAAAGAAGAGCTCATAGAGTTAAACGCAAAATCATTATCGCCTAGTTTAAAATTTGATTGAAAGAAAGAGGCGAAAAAATCACAAATATTTTTAAGATCACTACTTACAATTCCGTTGTAGCTCATAGCAGAAGGAATTCCAAAGGATTTCCTTTTAGAATTAATGAACTGCCAGAAGCACTTTGAGTTAGTTTTAATTCTAGACTCAATGGACCAAACATACTGTCTATGCAAAAAGCTTTTCAAATATTCATACTCCCGGCGTAAACGACAATATTCACTTCGACAACTTGTGTCTTTTTTACTTTTGCTCTGCATTTTTAACATTGCATTTTTTAGTCGCGATAAACTCTTGCAGAACCAAGCAGGTTTACTACTTTTCTTTATCCGTTTAACAGGCACAAATTTGGAAAAAACACCATACAGAACGTTAAGAAAATTAACATAGTTACCAGAAACATCATCGTAACATAAAATCAATGTCCAGTTAATATTACTTAGGTAATTATTAATGCCAATGTAATCTGCCCTATTGAAATCATAACTAAAGTTAATATATTGATCATTACAATTAATCTTATTATAAGCTATAAAATCTAAAGAAATATTCAGAGCATTATGGTGAACATCATTTTTATCATTATTTAAAAATGGAAAATCATCTTTAGACAAAGATACACTTAAGTCCTCATGAACAAAAACTAAATCTAAAATTCTTCCAAGTGTATTGAAAACATTGTTAACTTGTAAACAGTTTAAAGCAGACATAGTGTCTAAAATTAAGGAATCATTTTCGCTTATGACATTAAAAGGAAGTAAAGTCTTATCATCATCTGAATAAACCCACTTCACCGTACTCAAATTAAAATCTCCTAAAACTACAACATATGAGTTAGAATTTAATTCGCTAACGATGGATTGAATATTTTTAATATGTGAAGCATAAATATCTAAACTTGACTTTGGTGGAATATATGATACAAAAAAATAAATACTTATTGGATTGCAATTATAATAAGAAGTATAAGGAAATTCAATGCTTACACATATTTGTTCGATCAAACCTGAAGAATCGGAAAGAGATATTTGCCTACTCTTAAAACTAGACTTAACAGCCATCAGTACTCCTCCTCCTCTTGTTAATTGAGTGCAAATGAAATCCCGGTCTCTTCTATAAACATTATACTGGTCATTGCACAATTCAGCATTGGAAATGTCATCACTCAACCAGGTCTCCGTAAGTGCAATGATATCATATGGGCAATCAATAAGAGCAGTATAAAAACTACCAAGTTTCGTTCTCATTCCACCCACATTATGATAATAAAGAGCCAGAGCTTTAGAACTACGATCAACGGGAGCAGCAGCAGCACGAACAGCATCATCAATATCAGCAACAACAACGTCAGCAGCAAACGATTCATGGGCAATAGAAACAGGTTTTGTGGTTGAGTTACAATCATCGGGAGCAGCAGCAGCACGAACAGCATCAACAACATCAACAATATCAGCAACAACAACGTCAGCAGCAAATATTTCATGGGTAATGGAAACCGGTTTTGTGGTTGAATTTTTTATAGAGAATTTATCGGTGGTGGTGGCTGTGGTATTGTTAGCACTTCGTTTTTTGGAATTTGAATAAAATCTCTTACACGAACACCAATAGGCCAAATAGAGGCGTGCATAATTTTTTCAATGTATATTTCAGGAACTGCTGCTTTGAAGTTTAGAAAAGAGAGATTTGTTATGTCTGTACCTCTCTTAACTAGCATAATAACTTTTATAAGGTTAGGTGAAATTTCAAGCACATCGGCAATGTATGTAGCGAGTGAGTCTTCTGATGTTTTGGTGCCTAAATGGGAAAAATGCAACCATTTCGCTTTAGGAACCGAAACACCTTCAAGTAATGTAGAAGAGCTGTTTCCAATTATGCCTCTACGAAGAGGCTTTTCATTTTGGCGGTCGAGGATTAAGATGGGGGAAGGGGTAATGGCTTCCACTTGTTCGGTGTCAGTGTTGTTGGTTACACCATTACACTCTTCACTGGTTCCAGAGGAATAATTGTTGTTCTCTTCGGAACCGGTGCAATTATTAACATGAACTGCAACTTATTTTATTCGATGCACTGTTTATTGATGTTTTTTGAGTTTTGTTAAGACAATTTACTTGTTCTTTAAGGTCTTTAAACTCGGTTGTTATCTTATCAAGTTTATCAAAAAAAAATTAACAATTTGACGTGATACAGTACACGAATTACATCGCCACATCATGTTTGCATCGGCGACCAGAACTTTAAAACTCGCTTCGGATATACCGGCACATTTTTTATGATATTTATTTTTACAAAAGTATTCACATTCAACATAGTTAGAATCAGATACTTCTGCACAACAAGATCCACATAAATTAGATGACATTTTGGCAAGGTTTATAGCAATAGACACAAATAATAAGAAATTAATTCAAGAGTTTAACAGAAGACGTCTGACCGCTTTAAGCTTAACGATCGAATCGAAATCAAAGAACTTGCTAGCCAGCGTAAGTTATTTTTTTTAAACGCATTGGGTTGACCCAAGGGTGACTCTGAACAAACATACCTAATATTTCAAATTATTTAAATTCACTAAAAAGGAATTCAGCTACGAAACCATTTATGAAGTGTCTCACTTGATTGGATTCTTTATAATGGCCAATTCACAATTATAGTTGGCTTCAGAAAAAAATATCAAAGGGAAGTAAAGTCGATATTCATATTTGCTTAGTAAGCTATAGCTTGTTGATGAATTAACACGCATACAAGGACGTAACAAACCAGTTAATTTTGTCAATTTTTATACAAAAATGTAGATATTATACAGTATTTATGACTCTTAAACAAAACTCTTTGGCAATATCAAGGCCATAGATTCATATTCTAGTCCGGATCTAAATGAAACAGCATACTCCTTGCCCCGAATGACGAAACACGCCTAAGACCCAAACAATAATTTGAATTAAGTTGTTATGTTTAGTTTTCAAACATTTCAAACTATTGTTAAATGTTGTACTGAAACTGTTGAACCTTTCGACTATTATACAGGGTGTCCCGGACCTGAGTGGAAGTATTTCAGGGGGTGGTTCTTTGGGTTATTCTAAGAAAAAAATTGTATGGGGGGAAAGTTGTATCTCCACTCCCTGAGGCAGGGAGGGGCAGTTTGTGAAACATTGACTTCAAATGCAAAAAAAAACATTAAAAATCAAAGGAAACACATTAAATAATGTGCTGTAATTTTTTTGAAAGCTAATACTCCACTCTTGTATTTGGTTTTAAGATCAAGTTGTTTAAGTGAATAGTTTTTGAGAAATTAAGTTTCAATGTCAAAATTAAAAAAAAAAAATGTGATTTAGTCGATATTTTTCAAAATTTTACGTAATTAAGGGCATTTTTTGTGTTTAATATTCAATGCCTTCATTATTTTTCAGTCCATTACCGAAAACCAAACGTAAAAATCTCTCTTAGTTTTTGAGAAATTAAGAAAAAACAAATGGTACTTTTACCAAAAAAGCCCAAAAAAAGGGTTAAATTATGGATAATTCATGAATAAATTAATTTTTTCGGGCTTATTCGGGAAAAGTACCTTTTGTTTTTTCTTAATTTCTCAAAACCTAAGAAAGATTTTTACATTTGGTTTTCGGTAATGGACTAAAAAATAATGAGGGCATTGAATATTGATCACAAAAAAAGGCCTTAATTACGTAAAATTTTGAAAAATATCGACTTAAGAAAAAAAAATCACAATTTTTTTTTAAATTTTGACTTTTAAATTTAATTTCTCAAAAACTATTCGCTTAAACAACTTGATTTTAAAACCAAATACAAGAGTAGAGAATTAACTTTCAAAAAAATTATACCACATTATTAAATGTGTTTTCGTTGATTTTTAATGTTTTTTTTTTTGCATTTGAAGTCAATGTTTCAGAAACTGCCCCTCCCTGCCTCAGGGAAGGGAGATACAACTTTCCCCCCATACAATTTTTTTCTTAGAATAACCCAAAGAACCAACCCCTGAAATACTTCCACTCAGGTCCGGGACACCCTGTATAATAAAAGAAGAAGTAGATACACTAGACGTTTTCTAAGCAACATGTCCATTTAGACGTATCGATTGCAATAAACACGTTGCAATAAATAAATTCCATTTCGAGTTCACAAAAACTCGTGCCGTCCCCTTTGTGTGTATTGCATTAATCTGTCTTAATCAATTGACAAAAACAATCAAATCCAAATTCTTTCCAGTTTTAAAATGCACATTTGCTTGTAGCATACGTATATACAGTACCTATGTATATATGTCGGCACAAGTGTGGTTTAAATTATAGTTATTATTTTTTATTATTGTTATTTTCTTTTTTTTATGGCTACATTTATGGCAATTTTCACTTGTTATGCTCTTCGCAAAAAATAAATGGCCTCATTCTCTGGGGTTAATTGAAATTTAAATTAAACTTGATTGATGTTTGCTTTCTAAAGTTTTTTAGATTTTTTATTGTTATTTATTTCTTCATAGAGCTTTGCAAACTGATATGATTTATATTTCAACTGTCCTTGTTTTTTTTTATTTATCCAAAATTACCATCTGTTGACATTTGCAATTAAGATATAACTCTTCAAAAATATTAAGCTGATTAAATAAAGTGTGAACCAAGATCTTTTTGTTATCAATTTAAAAAAAAAAACACAATGTAAGACAATTATGAATTATTAAATGCAATAAATGTGTTTTATTAATTCCAATTACTTATTTGCATCTCATGCCTGAAAACACTTTTTTTCTTTAATAAATTTGCTTAGCTATAAATACATTCTTATTTACACTATTTTGTATACTGTTTGTAGCACTCATTAAACAAAACAATTAAACTAAATTTATCTTATCCATATAAAAAAAAACATGTACAACTGCTGGATTATTATTCATCCTTAGCCCACAGCTGATCAAAATCAGTCACATAATAACTTGCTCTGTTGAATACTTCAGTGCGGACAACATTGCCCCCGAATCCAATAAAATAATCAGCTGGGGGAACAGCCTCTAAATCAGTCGCTCCATCACCGATCATAGTTATTACAGATGAAGCGTCATTTTTCCGTTTGACTATCGCTACAGCTTCACTTTTACCACCTGATCTGGATGTAGGTTTTGTCTTATCGAAATCAGCATATTCGCCACTTTCGGTGAAACATAATTTATTGGCAAAAACATTGCACATCGGTATGTTTAATTCAGTTGCTACAGGCTCAATAAGTGAATCAAATCCACCGGAAATCAAGAATACTTGTTTACCCTCGGCCTTAAGGTAGCCAATGAATTGTTTTACACCTTTCGTCAGCCTACTGGGGCGAAGTTTGATGAAATCTGCTACTTGATTCCTGGTAGGACGTATCAAATTCAGTCTTACTGTAAGAGCTTCTTGAAATGTCATTGAACCTCCCATTGCGTGATTGGTTACGCGGGACACCTCGGACCCTTTGCCACAGAAGTCTGCTAACTCGTCTATGCCTTCTTCTTTGATCACCGTTGAATCAACATCGAAGCACACTATATTGGATTCTTTTATGATTTTTGCAGCCATTTCTGGATTTTTCATTTTGTTTTTATCGTCATTGTGGTTAATCACGATGGGGCAGGAGTGTTTGCCTACACCAAATGAATCTTTTGTTACATTGAGAAGTCCCACGCCATTCATTGCACAACCGTTTGTTGTATTTCTTGTTAAAGCAATTGTTGAACGATTCATTTTTATTTTTATTTTACTTTTGTTATTATTAAACCAAACGACAAAGAAAAAATAAATCAATTAATATAAATAGTGAAAAACTTGTTTTCCTTCACGCGATGTATAAGAATTTATTTTAAAAATATTTTACGACTGATTTGGTTTGGCGAATGACGATCCTCCTGGATCGAGTTCTGCTGAGCAACTGATTTAGTTGTCCGTTGGTTAAATGATTATGAGAGAAATTTTTGTTTTTTTTTTTCTTTTTGTTTAAGTGATCGATAATGGCCTGGTGACGTGCGATAAGGTGTTTGTTTTTACATTTTGCGCTCTGGGTCTGGGTTAGTCTGTTATTCTAATTTATTTGTAATTAAAATGTTTTCTTCAAACTTCACTTTCCTTTCTTTATCCGGACGATAATCACAAAACAAAGAATTTTATTATGCAATGGAAAAGATTATTCGAATTCGAGCACTTGGAAACACAACTAAAAAAAGGCAAAAGCAAAACTTATATTTTTAATATATACAATATAATTTATGTGAGAACAGTGACGGACTATCTTAGGCAAATAATTCCTTTATATGGGCCCCAATAAATTGAGGAGGAATTTTGTACCCAAAATGAGCTCAGGTTAAGTTAACAACAAAATAGTACCAAAATCTGTTAAAAGTACTTATATATGATATTTGAAGTTTCTTGGAGACAAATTTTTTCGTACTAATAGCGTTTTCGTTTGGTATTCCGGAAGAAGCCTCCGGAGCTCTCCGATCCAGAATGTCAAACGAACAAGTTGCAACCCTTTTCTTTATTCTGAAGTTTGGGTTTGGTTGTATTTGTGCACTTGGCTGTTGCATTTGGGTGATGATGATGAAACATTCATACAGCTTATTCTCGGAATATTGATATTCCTCAATAACAGCAACGAATGTCTCCACCTTGGATGTTTATTTTGAGTAAACTCCTTATCTTAGCAAAAATTCCACATCATGGTATAAAAATAACGATAATGGGGAGGATGAAATATTTGTTCTATCCATTTTTCTTATAATAGGTATAAGTTCTTTTCAACTCCAAAATTTCTACATAATGCACGATCGCAATACCAATATAAAATAACAAACAAATTACCTTTGACAATTTTGACGTTTGAATTGTGCGCATGTATGTGTGCTTCTGGTTTTGATTCTTTCTTCAAATCCAGAATCGTTTTTCTCTTCTTTTCAGAAGAAGAACTGTCATCTAGTGCCAAACGAACGTTTTCAGAAGCATTCGGAATGCTTCCGGGCGACCAAACGAAAATGCTATAAGATACAATCTTAACGGTTTTCTTGAACTTCAATATAAGAATTATGTCAAAAACCTGGCCTGATTGAAATTCAGAGTAACCCAAATCTTTGGAAAAGTATAGTCTGGTTGCTGTAGGAGAAAAACAAGTTGAGTTAAGGTGTTATTATGTAAATTTTTTGTAATAGATATGTAGATATACATTTATGAGTTTTTCTTTTTCAGTTCAAAGCTGAGCTTCAACTGTGTTTGTGTTCTTATTCGTTTAGAGCTTTTTTTGAGAACGCACTCTACGAGCTCGTAAGAGAAATTCTAAGCAGTCGTAGAAGGCGAGAACGGCAAATGTCACACTGGTACACAATGAAAAATAAGAGATAAAAACACTTTGAAATTACCGATAGGTACTTGATAGCTAAGTACTCAAGTGTGTTTCTTAAATAAGTCAGAAACATCTGAACACATTTAGAGGGGAAAAGCAAATAAATAAGAAGACAAAATAAATACGGTGAATGAGGTTGACAGCTTAGTCCTCGAGTGGTGTATTTCAAAAATAATTCAGCGCTTACAGGATGCTCGGTTCGGAAGATATAAAATCGCCTTATGTGTCACATTCAGGCGTGCATTATAAATTTTGACATATGCATAGGACAGATCCACACTATTGTGCCTATATCGATATACTCCCGCTACCATTAACTATTTGTACATAAGAAAAAATGACAGAAGCGAAAGCGTATCAGGTATCAGGTGTCGATAATATGAATATGAATATACTCATTGCTTCATCTGTAAAAATATTTGATCGTATCGAGACTTTATCGATATTAGAACTTTATAATGAATATGACCTTTTCTCTTTTTGCATAGTTTGTCAAATATGTATAAGTTGTATGAATTCTTTGGATCATACGATTTCTGGTTGTAGTATTTTCTGTAATCGTTACGTTGGTTGTTCAATATTAAGAATTATCAACTTGAAAATTTCATAAATTTATACATTTACATAAAACATGTACTTTTCTGTTTTATATCTGCACTGCAGTTTTACTCGATAGAGACATTAATTGTCAAATCACTCGCCGCTCTACTCGCTTCACAACTGGGGGGTCATTCCGTAGTTTTCAAAGTGATAATCGTCAAAACGGGTACCGTTAACGTGATCGTCATTGATCTGCTCCACGTAACTCAACCACTATCGTCTCGTCTATCTTATTTTTCGGAAAGCAATTTGGGAGCGTTTGGTATTTTCAAACTGTGGATGAAACGTCATATTGGCTGCCATTAAACAATATGCGCATTGTTTTTTTGCAACAAAAAGGAGACAAAAGACATGATGTCAATTACAGTGGCTGCTCATTCATTCAATTACAATGGCATACAAACTTTAGAATCATGAAAAAAGTATTAATTGAGCATGAAAACCAATGGAAACGATATCTATTTAGCTATCGTCTCAACGCTATCGTTTTGACGATAGCGTTTTGATGATTATCGACTTACGTGAAGCAAATATTTGATTTTCAAAACGATATCGCCCAAACGATAATCATTTTCAGTTTTACGGAATGCAAGACTATCGTTCGTCAAAACTTTATCGTCGGGTGATAATCGTTTTACGGAATGAGTGCCCTGGCTTCGAAAAATGCAAGCCAGTTGACTAGCGAATAGGAAAAGTTTCGATGTATTAGTATTTCGATAACGATTACTCGCTCGTGTGGCCTCAAGGTTAGATAGGCGAGTAGAATAAATAGCGTTTATGTGCGTTAGTGTATCCGTATATGAAAGAGTAGCATTAGTAGAACGATTTTTTGTCTAGCTAGTTTAATGTATTGTTTTATTTTTTTTTGTTATTATTATTTTTGTCTATTTAGAGATAATTTCTATTTTTTCTATTAAAGTATAATTTTAAAATATCATACCAGTTGGCAAAACGTGCCAAGAGTTACTTATACTCTATACATTATTAAAACTTACATCCCAATACAAATTCTGCTAATTTTCCGCCTGTCTAGGGTAACACTGAAGGATAAAGATTTACCAAAATTTAATTCGCCTTATTAATCTGGTCACATTGAGTCCAGCCCTGTTTATATTAAACATACACATATTTATTGTTATATTACTATGTGTTGGTAATTATTTTTTATTTAGTATTAAGTTTTCTATTCACGTGTGATCTGAAGCAACAAAGGGAAAAATATGATCACGCCTTCTCCGGTCTTCAACATGTTCTAATCAGTTTGTAACAATTAAAAGACTATATTTCGACCTACGTATTTGTTTATACAAACAATTTAATATCAAGTGGGACTTTTCCTATAAGAGAGGGAAATATATTATGTTACTGGATAAAAACAATATAATTTTCAATTTTGTTTTCTTTTTGTTGTTGTTGTTGTTGAACTCTAAAAATGGTATTTATCTAGTGAACATGTGAGTTTTGTTTTGATAGAACACTGTTGGGGTGCCAATACTATAATAGGCTATGTAAGTACATTATAAATATTTTTTTTTTAATGTTGATGAACTACTTCGAGTATTTAAACATGCTACTGCAACAAACAAAATAAATCGCGGTTAGGTGTTTTTGGTTCCTGGTCTATTATCTTTAAACGATAAGATACTTTCTGTTATTGTGAAATTATTAAGTCGCAAATTTTTTTATTTTCTGGAGCGCGGTCGACCTACTTGTCAGGTAAAATTTTCCTATACATATGTAAATGCAAATTAAATTTGAACTTAAGTTATATCACCTTCGTAAAAATTAAAGATAAATAGTAAGTTATGTATGTATTTTAAGTTTGACGCATGAGTTATGGAATATTTTTTTTTTTGTTACTAAGATGAATAAGTTTTTCTAAAAAAAATTGTGTGTTCCCACTTAAAATAGTTTTTTTTTTTTTAAGTTTATCAGAATCCGAATTACCTATGTAAACATCTTTAGTTTTGTTTTCTTCTTTTTAGTTTCTTTTATGACAACTTTATCAATATCTCTATATTTGAACCAGTAGTAGTGCAAAATTAAAGCTTTCTAGTGGTAAATGTTCACATTTCGCGAAAATGTTGTAACTATGGACTTTTTTCAAAAATGTTTGTTTCTTTCCTTTAAATTATTTACTTACTTAACTTAAGATGATGTTTATAGTTCAGCATAGACCACGGATTCAATCAACAAGTCTCTGCAACCAGATTGGCAGTAAGCTAGTTGACTCCAGTTACGCGCACCAAGTTGGTTTATATTGTTCTCCATTTCTGCGCGCCACCTGAGAAGCCACCTCGCAGTAGCTATGTATATTTTCAGATTTTTAACCATTTTTTTATGGGGCATTGTGGTTCTTTAAGTAAAGGTTTTACTTCAGTTGTACCTCTTGGCATAATGTTTAGTGAGTTGGAAGTTTTGAGTTCGATTCCCAGCCACTGTCACCTTAAACAAAAAATATTTTTTTTTTCAGAGGTACTGCCTCTTGTTGTAGACGGGCTAAAAACCCACCTCGCTATTGCCCTGAAACTCGTTTTCGCTATAGACAAGCTGATCGTTATTGACGGTGGCTTGGCTTCACATTTGGGAAGATCTCATTTACTGGAACTATGAATACTACACGGCGAAGACTAAACAAAAACAAGAACAAAAAACTTCAATTTCGAAGAACTGACAAATCCTCCAAGATTATCTGCTGTCGGGAATAAGTGCTTATACTCACGACTATAGATATAATCTTACCTTTCAGACTTGGCAAAAATTGTAGGTCCCCTCCATTCCTGCCAACATCACCACACAAACGATTGGTTGGAAGTTGTAGGCAGAGATCGAAAATAACAGTTGACCTTTATTTTCAAATTTCGTCAAATTTCATTTTGGTCTCGGTCTGTGATTTATTTTTAAAAATTTATATTTTAGGTCTTTTGGTGAGATTTATCATTTAACTTCCAGAATAACTCTTATCTGTTGACCTTTTTTCTAAAAAAATTAAGGGAAACGATCAACCTAAAACTGTTTCCATGGAAAATAAACCAAAAATGATCTTTTCTGACTAAGAAAAAGTAGATATCAAATCTGTGTTGTTTGAAATATTTTAGATAATTCAGATCTCAGTAGACTCAAATCGTCATCAACATTTATAAAAAAAAGAGGTATTACGACGCTGCCTAAACGTGGCTTTCAGTGCCATTGTGATCATGGCATTAATCTCGCTTTTGTCTCGCCGTGCCCGTTTACACGGCTATCTGTGTCGTGGTTTTCTCGCTATGGTCTCGCATTGGTCTCGCCGTGATATACACACGTGGTTTCTAGCATTTAGAATGTTTTTCCATCATCTCGCTTTGGTCTCGCTATAGTCTCACCAAAACTTTTTTTTCTCAAAATAATTGTTTCAAAAAGGTTACAAAAAGCTAAAAACGTAGTTAAAAATACCAAACATTGTTTTATGTTTCATGGTCACTGTATTAATCTCGCTTTTGTCTCGCCGTGGTTTTCTCGCTATGGTCTCGCTTTGGTTTCGCCATGATATTTACACGTAGTTTTTGTCATTTATAATGTTTTTCCATCCCTCGCTTTGGTCTCGCTATAGTCTCGCCAAAACTCTTTTTTTCAAAATTGCTTTTTTAATAGGTTACAATAAGCTAAAACCATGGCTAAAAATTCCAAAGGTGGTTTTATGTTTCATTTACACGGCTATCGTGGATTTCTCTCAATAATCTCGCTACAGTCACGCCGTGACATTTACACGTGGTTTTTGTCATTGTTCACGGCTTATCATCGTCTCCCTGTGGTCTCGCTTTTATGTTACCAAAGTCCGACTATTAAAGCAATTAGAGTTTCATTTTAGCTACATTTTTCAAGCTGCTGACAACGGTGCCTGACTGGCAAAAAAGAAAAGTGTTAAAAATGACAATATTGACACCTTACTGCCTACTGAATATACATATACTAAGTGGGTCAATGGAGTTGTGTGAGTGGCACAGAGGCCCCAAAGAAGGAATACAAATCCAGATGAGAACCCGTTGGCCAGCCAACGTACAATCGTTCAAGAAAACTGTTGACTAACCTTAAAAGATCTCTTTAAGCTATTTTTTCAAACAATAGCATAACGAGATGAAATTATAACCATAAGCGAGAAAACCTCGTGTACGTGTACCTAAATGCAAACGGCGAGAAGATATGAACAGCATGGCTACAAATGAAAAAACAACTTGTAAACGGTCATCGCGAAGCGTATGCCATGAGCCAACAGTACACAAAACTACGTGTAAAAGCAATCGGCAAGATGACGCCAAGAAATCGTCACTATCATATATCGTGCAGTCGTCGTTGTCGTTATTGTGTCCGTCATCGTCGGTGACGTTGTATTTCGACTAGCGCGATTTTAAGGTGCAAGATTTTGACCACAACCCTCATAGACGCGTCAGCTCAAAGACCAAAAAGAGTCAATTACGATCAGCACTTCCACTAAACTTTTATTGAAGAGTATTTAACAATGAATGACCAAACAATTCTTTGAAAATCCAAAAGCAGAGCTTTTTAATCAACAAAACAAAATAAAAATCTCCAAATGAGATTTATTTTTTTCTCTCAAGTGGTCAGTGGTTAACCGAAACCTACAAAAATCAAAATAAAAAGTTCTAACTGAGAGAAACCGAAAAAAGTTCTTTTTAAGTTAAATGGTTATTAAGTGAACATTTTAAAAAATCTCGGCAGGCAAGCGAAATATTAAAGACTTTTTAAAAGGTTGAGTTTTATTTTCGACCTCTGGTTGTAGGTCACTAGGCCCTGGTTCTCCATGAGCTGTCGTGCCATTAAATTTTTTATTAATTTACTACTTAAATGCCTTCTTAGCTCGAAGAAAAAGCTTTGTGTTGTTGTAATTGCTTGTTAAAAAACAGGTTATGAATAATCATCTGGGCTCTGGACCTTTGGCACCTCATATGAGGGAAATTTGATAAAAAATATCCCATCTAATTGGTCAAAAAAAGGTCAACTGGTCCAAGAAATTGGTCAGCCCTAGATAACTTAATCAAGGCTTAAACTTTCTCAAGGTCGCTCAAGGTCACGCGCGATTTTTGGCACCTCATTTAAGGGAAATTTGGCAAATGTTTATACCATCCGAAAGATTTCTAGATCGTGATAAAAGGTCAACTATTTAACAGTAATTGGTCAGCCATAGATTTTTTTCTATGAATTTTTGAAGTTCGTTTCAAGGTCACAAAAAAAACCTTTTGGCATCTCATTTGGGTCATTAAAAAAAAAAAGTATGCAATTTGTAAGGCCTCTTCACGGTTGTAAAAGGTCAGCAATTTTCAGTAATTGGTCAGCCATAGATTTTTTTTAAATGAATATTTAAATTATTGTTCAAGGTCACGCACGATTTTCGGCACCTCATTTGTGGGAAATTTACCAAAATTTAATACCACCTGAAAGGCCCTATGATCTGTATAAAAGGTCAGCTAGTTTCAGTAATTGGTGAGTTATTGGTTTTTTTTTAACGATTTTTTCTAAGTCATGAACGGTTCGTGACCTTGAAAAAAAGAGATATTTGGCATCAAAAAAGACGAATAAAACAGAAATGCAATTCTGCATTGGGCGCTGGTCTGCCAACTCAACAATAATGTGTCATACTTCATTGAAAAGGTAATTGCAAAAACTTTATTTTCTTTCAAGAATGTTAAGGTCAAAGTAGTGTCGTTCGAAAGATATTTGACAAAAACGCATTATAAAAAAATAATGCAATTCTGCATTGGAAGCCGGTCTACTAAGTCGTTGAAGAGGTTATTGCATGTACTTCATTTTGTTATATAGCCGTTAAATTGTAAATCAAGGGGTTCGAGAGATATTTGGCATTAAAAAAAGGCAAATAGAAAAATAATGCAATTCTGCATTGGGTGCTGGCCTCCCTACTCAACACGAATGTGTCACACATGGTTGAAAAGGTTTTTATGAGAACTTCATTTTATTATGCAGCCATTAAGCTCTAAACCATGGGTTTCGAAAGTTATTTAGCTTAGCATGGATGGTATAAGTTTTAAGAAAGAGGCCGCCCCGGATCATCACACACTGGGTCAATTTTGAACTGGACTAGCTTCAGAGTAAGCTCAGTAACTCCCAAAACCCATGGTTTAGAGCTTAACGGCTATATATAGTAAAATGAAGTTCTCATAATAACCTTTTCAACCATGTATGAAACATTCGTGTTGAGAAGGTAGGCCAGCCCCAGCACCCAATGCGGAATTGCATTATTTTTCTATTTGGCTTTTTTGTATGCCAAATATCTCTCGAACACCATGGTGTACACTTCTACAGCTTATCGACTAAATAACAAAATGAAATACATGCAATAACCTTTCCAACGATGCACAACACATTACTGCTCCAAATGCGGAATTGCATTATTGTTCTATAATGCGTTTTTGTCTAATACCTATCTCTCGAACCCCATGATCTACATCTTAACGGTCACATACAAAAATGAAGTACATGCTATAACCTTTCCAACTATGTATGACACATTGATGTTGAGTAGGAAAAGACAATTTCAAAATGCGAAGTTGCAGTATTGTTCTTTTTGGTGCTTTGAAGCCGAATATCTCGCGAACCCCATGGTTTAGAGCTTATTGGCTATATAATGGTAACCTTTTCATCGATGTATGAAACATTCGTGTTGAGAAATGGACCAGCTCCCATACATTTTTGCTCATTCTCCTTTTGAATAGAGTTCGGACTCAATCTTGGCTTATTCAAAATTTCTCTTGTGCCAAATTGTAAATATTTTTTCCAGCTATTTTGTAAAGAACGAAATGAAGACCATGAGGGATTTCTATTTCACACTGAAGTAAAATTGCTCTTGAAACTGCTTGAAAAGATTTGTGGAACTGTTTGATTATCATAAGTGACAAACCGGAAATGAAAATCTGTGAGTTATTTTGTTGATATTTTGGAAAAACTAAATGCATTTTAAAAAGAAACTTCAAGGAAAAACTAGAACTCTTTTTGAAGCAAAAACGTTATGGTTTCGCTTATGTCTGATATGTCATACATACATATTTACAAGATAATTTTTGACAGGTTTCATTGACTCCAAAGATGTGTGGTAACCGGAGCGCCGGATTTATAAAAACGTTTTTATGATTCTGGTAATTTCATCCCAACTTTTAAGCATTCAAGTTTTTTAGTAAGTATTTCATTTTTTTTAATGTTAAAAATGGTTTAAATGTAATTTTGGGGGGCATAAGAAATTTGGAAAATTTTTGGTGGGCTATACCACAAAAATGGTTGGGAAACAGTCCTTAAGCATTTCCATTCCATTCCTGTGGACAAATTTCAGACCTTCATTCGCCCAATGCAAGCAACTTTATGTATATTAAGATTCATTCACAACTTTGCTAAAATTATCCAAGGAATTTTGTGCGGAAAATTAACCAAATTTGTTTTGTAAACTTATGTCATTTTCGATTGGATTTTCTGACTGTTCTACTCCTTTTTGATTCCAATAGAATATGAAAACATCGTGCTGTCAAATTCACACACATACTACTGAATGGCGCCATATTATAAAATGGCTACTTTATGCATTCATCACTTTTGACAAGTAATGCGACGAAAAACTATATGTGTACGCGTGTGTTCCAAATCTACTCCTTCTTCAAATCGGGAACAGAAAAATACTCCGAAACAGTACTCCGAACACCCAATCGAAGGCTTTTGGAGTAGATGGAGTGAAAATGGAGTAGAAAAAGCGTTCTCCGAACGTCCAATCGAAAACGACATTAACCAAACTTCATTGTGAGTTTTTCAATTAGACGTGTTTAGAAATGTGCTATATCAAATATCTCAGAGAACTAAAAAACTGTTCCCATGTTATGTAACTATCGCATCGAAATTTGTTGAGGATTAGAAAAGCTACTTTTCGTAAATTAATAGCGCCGTCATCGTACAATTACCTTCGAGCTTAAAAAATATATGACTTTCGACTGCCGAACGTCTTGCTCACTTCAACATCAAAACACGCTTATCTATCATACCTATATGTACATAAATCTGTCAAACAAGAATTGTTTTTCTTTTTGTTGCTAATTTTTGGCATATTTTGATTACAGCTAGAACTATAATGCTCGGAGGGGCACTTAAGTGGTCGGAAGAAAACAAGCGAATACACGGAAAGCATACGACGCGACTATAATTGCGGAGTGGAGCGTTTCGTCAAGCTTCGTTCAACTTTGGTTACGGAAGTGAGGTGCGCTCCCGAGCGCACATCACTTAAGTAAAACTGACATTTGGTGAAATAGGAGTACCAAAAAGAGATAGATGATAAATACATTATGGGTGTGTTCCCCTTTTTTCGGTACTGAAAGCAACTTTTCGTTGGTTTTTGACATTAGCTTCAGTGCCCTTCCGACTATTATAGTTCTACCTTAACTTCCTTATCATGGGGCCACACGAGCGAGTAATCGCTTATGAGTTATTAATACAAAGAAACTTTTCCAACTCGGTTGTCAACTGGCTTGCCTTTTTTGAGGCCTGTTGAGAAGCGAACGATTTGACAATTATATACCTACTATGCTCGCGTGGCCTCAGGGTTAATGCTGTTGAGTTTATAGAAAACGAAATAATAAGGGTATTCATGCAACAGCATAAATTCGTCGTAAACGTAGAAAAGCTGTTAACTTCGTAAACCTATGAATACCTTTAGAATTTATACTCAAAAATAATAATATTTGACGTTTAACGAACAGCTGATTTAATTGCACCAGCAGTTAACCAAATGATTGAAGGGCGTTCATGCACTTTTGTGTAAACTGACCATTTTAAACTTACGAAGAGTCATGAATTCCCTTATTGTAAACCTTTTTTCACTCATTTTAAAAATATTTTTTTGAGCATTTTTTTTTTAATTAAATAATTTTGAAGTTAAATAACTTTTTTCAAAATATACAAAAGATAAATAAAATAAAATTATAAAAATTTTGAGAAACATGTTTATGTACTTCAATTTTTCTTAAAAAAACGTTTGATCAAAGTTCGATTTATTATTTTTTCTAAAACTGTTTGGAAACCAAATACATAGGTATGAAATGGAATTGAAACCATTATTATAAATCGAGAAAACCACTTGACTAGAGTTTGTTTTTTGCTGAAAAAGATAACATTGCCTTTAAATAGTATTTTTACCGGCTACCCGTTGATTCAGTTGACAACAGATTTATCAAATCGTTCGACCCCTTAATCATTGCTGTCTAACGTCCGAACTAAATAAGTTACACATATGTCACAGATAAACCAATTATGTATGGCCTTGCTCTATAATTCAGTATTTATTGCTTGTTACTGTTAATCTATAATTTTCCATGTTCCATTCCGCCACAATTAGAAAAAATTTTCAAGTGTTCCCTTATTGCTGATGTTTTTTTCCATATACTCGTACCTACCTGTTATACCTTATATACAATTTTAAAAGCGATAGGTGTTAATAATAAATATATTCTTTTCAAATGTATGTGGGAACTAATCCAACAGGTGTTACTGCGTTTCGGGGTCATTTGTTTGTTTTCGCAAAAGATTCTTTCACCAATCGTATCACGACATGACATACATATATTTATACAGCAAAACGATAAACATGTTTTGTGTTATTGTTACAAGACTTATCGACGTAGGTAAGGTATAAACAACGCATTGTACAATAATAAATAATTTGTTGTCATCTTTATTATTCAGATTGATTTTTTTTCCTTTAAGCAAACCAATGACGAACGGACGTCACTTAAACAAAATTTATATATGAAAATAAAAAGCAACAAAGCTTTATTTGGTCAAAGCTTGCTACCAGGGGGGTATGTTATATTTTTATTTCATTTTTTTCATTCTGCTATCTGTTGTTGACGACAGTCATCAATCTATCGGAAATCTTGCTTTGAATTGCGTAAGCCAATATTTTTAAACTATAGTCAAAAAAATACATATAGTCACTGAGGGGGTCCTATCAGCTGTCATATTAAAACATAATTAAAGTAAATGCCTCAAAATAGAGGAAATAATATTCTTAAATGTTTTGCGAATATTGACCATCTTCAATCAAGTAAATAATTGACTTGAATACTAATTCAAATTAGTTAAGGTTTTTATTTTGACGTTCGGATAGTATTTCATGTACACTCCTACTCCTAAGGGCCAGTTTTTCAGTTCAGGAGTAGCTCTGAGTTAAACCAGAGTTAGCTAATCCTGAAAATAAATTAACCTGAGTTAACTCAGGAACAGTTTTTCAGTAGAGGATTAACTTTATCTTTCAGTTGTCAAAAATCTAGGGCCAACGATGTGCGACACTATGGATATCACCCTTTTATGCCTTTCACGCATCGGAATAGAGATGGCGCCACAACTAAATTGCACTGACAATAACTTTCCTTATCGAAATCGAGATGATACCACAGCTGAAAAGGCCTTCAATCTTGTCCCTGAGTTAACTCACCACATGAGACGGAGTTAACCAAGGATTTCAATTGATTAAAAAACATGTTTATGGAGTTAACTCAGGTTTAACTCCGAGACTAGGATGATCTCGCACTGATAAACTGGCCCTAAATGTTCCATAGTCAATAGGAATAGAACATTCCCGAAATCCAACCGAAAATGACATAAACTATTGTCATTTTCGATTGGATTTTGGAATTGTTCATTTCTATAGAATATGGAAAACATTCTAATCTAAATTTTCCATATTCAATAGAAATGGAATAATTATTCAAAATTCAATCTTAAACGATATATGTATGTCGTTTGTGATTGTACGTTCGTAGTAGGTACTCCTTTCGGACTCCATTTTCACTTTTACTCCAAAAACCTTCGATTGGCTGTTCCGAGTAATATTCGTAATATTCTCGTAGTCCTTTTCTGTTCCCGATCAATCAAGAAGAAGTAGATTTGGAACACACGCATACAAATACAATTTCTTTTTTTTTTGATGCTCAGTGGGAAATTTTCAAAAATTCATCGAGGAATATCCCCAGCTTTTTCCTCAAAGAATGGAGGCTACACCCAAGGAATTTGAGGTGAAAGCATCGAGAAAATTAACATGGGGTTGGCATTAGAGTTTACCAAGTAAATTTCTTGATGAATATTCAGAAGTGAAATCACAAGGAAGGTATAACTTGTTTATACCATTACTACTACTACTTAGGTCCTCGGACCTGTTACGTCCGTGAGTTTCCCCTTGCGGGGCATAGGGCCTCCACTACTCCTACGCGCCATCGTGTACGGTTTCTGGAAATATACCTCAGCTCTCTCCAACTCTTCACCAGTTGTGCAGATTCCTCTTCGACCGTTCTTCGCCAAGTACTTCTAGGTCGGCCCACTCCTCTGCCTCGCTGCGTGAAAGGGTTCCATTGCATCGCTTGGCTCGCAATGCACTCGTGGCCTTTTCGAAGCTTATGTCCAATCCACTGCCACTTACGTTTTCGTATTATAGAGTCGATGGGTTCTTGACCTATCCTCGCATGAAGTTCATCATTTGAGATACGGTTAGGCCTGAAAATCCGCAAGATGTTTCGCAGACATCTATTCACGAACGTTTGCAGCTTTCTTGTGACAATGGGTGTTACTTTCCAAGTGCTGCTGCTTCATAAAGGAGCACGGATTCTACATTGGAGCGAAACAGTCGTAGCTTGGTCTTTAGGCTTATAGAGTTGTTTCTCCATATTTTGGACAGCATCCCGATTCGGCTGGTTATATCTAGCTCGGTGCCGCCAACAGTAGAGACAATACTCCAAAGGTATTGAAAGCTCTCTACCATCTCTACTGGTTGTCCAGAAATATCTATTTGTTTGAGTAGAAGTTCCAAGGCCTATCCTTTTTGTTTTTGCCGTATTGATCTTAAGCCCAACGGTTTCAGCTTCTCTCTCCACCCTTGTTGTCATTTGATGGAGATCCATGATCCTATGAGAGAGTAAGTATACGTCATCCGCCTAGTCCAGATGTTTCAGCTGTGATTGCAGATTCCACTGAATTCCTCCATTTGCAGTCGACAAAGCTGCATGCAGCACATCACTTATTACCAACAGGCACAGTATTGGTGACAGTATACAACTCTGTCTAACCCCACTTTGGATTTCAAATTCCTCTGACAATCTTCTTTTATGCAGAACGTGACATTTGGATCCTTGATAATAGCAATCATTTTATCCGGGATGCCCCTCCCGCGCAAGGCAAGCCAAATAAATTCTTAATTGACACTGTCAAACGCCTTTTCGAAATCAATGAACGGCAGGTGAATTCAACGCACTGTTCGATGATGATCCGCAAGGTGTTGATGTGGTCCACACAGGAAGATCCAGTGCGGAAACCTGCTTGTTCGGCGTCAAGCGTGTCTTCTAGGTGGTCTTTTATTCGCTCAAGGACGATTCTTGCTATAACCTTCGCTACAGCAGGCAGCACGCAAATTCCTAACCAGTTTTCGCACTTCGTAAGGTCTCCTTTCTTTGGGAGCTTGACAATCATTCCCTTTTTCAACTCCTCAGGAAAACTCTCTGTTTCCCAAGCTCTTTCTATGAGTGGGTACAAGAGCTCAGTCGATGTTGTTGGCGCTGCTCGTAAGAGCTCTGCGGGAATACCGTCAAGTCCAACCGCACTGTTTCGTCCTTGCGACCGACCGACTATACTTTCAGCACCTGATATGAAAACATTTTTCACAGCACACCAATGGTTTTCGATGGAGGTGGTCTCCGTGCTACTGATTGCTCTCAATCCTTGTGAAAGGTGGTCCCCTAGTTGTTGGTGGACTGCGGGATCCTTAAGTCTATCGGTGTTGTATTTAGGCATTCGGGTGTTTTCTTGGGATCTCCGAACTCCAACTGTTCGTAATCTTACGGTAGCAACCATCAAATGGTGGTCCCGGGCAATTCCCATGTCTGCACCTCTTCTGTTTCTAACGTCCTGGAGACTGCTTCTAAATCGCCGACTGATCGCGAAGTGATCAATTTGGTTGGAAGTTGCTTGTCTGTCCGTTGACACCCAACTAATTTTGTGCACGTCTTGTGCTCAAACATGGTTCCCCCATAACAAGGCGGTTGGCGTTACAAAAATCGACAAAAAGTTCGCCATTGTCGTTGCGGTTCCAACACCATGCTTTGCCATTACATGCCTAAGCCCATCATTGTCATTGCCAACCTTGGCATTCAAGTCTCCCATTACCATTATGATGTCTCCACATGGTGTATTATCATGAGCGGCACTCAGCAGATTATAAAAGGCCTCCTTCTCCTCGACAGAAGAGAGCTCCGTTGGGGCGTAACACTGTATGATGGTGACGCTACGTACTCTAGTCCGGAACCTAGCTTTGATGATCCTGTCATCTAAGAGCTCCAAGGAAATTCAGCTCTTGAGAGCTGTTTTAAAAAGCAGCAATCCAACGCCAGATTCACGGTTACTTTCAGGTGCCTTTCCGGAGTAGAGTAGTACAGTGTTACGAGTTGGTGACTTATCCGCTTGAAAATGAGGGTTTCCATTATTTTTTGGAAAAATGGACAAAATTGTTATACCTCGCCCATTGTTGCAATTCCTAAGGTCACCTTTCTTTTGCAACTTAACAATCACACCATCCTTTCAGCCCCTGATGGGATGGATTTCGTTTTCCCAAACAGAGTGTATCAACGGATGTAGAATACTAGCCGTTGTGAGGGGGTCAGCTTTCTGGAATTCGGCTGGTATTGCATCAAGTCCAGCTGCTTTGTTGTCTTTGAGAATAAGAGTTATTGAAGGTTGGATTTCCATTAGTGAAAGGTGTTCGATGTCAATACCCCTATAAAGCTACACATCTCGTTTAGCTGGGGCACTTCAGCACACTGCTCCACGGAGTCCTCAATTAGCAAGGCACAAAATGATCCTTCCACTTGCGTAGCTGATCCTCAGTTGATACCAAAAGTATGCCTTGCACATCCACTACAGGATGATTGGTGTTGCTTTTTTTCCCGACAACTTTTTGGAAATTTGGAACAATTCCCTCATATCTACTCTTCTTGCGCCGTTTTCCGCATTTTCTGCGAGACCGTCTCACAGCGAGAGAACATCTTATGTGCTAGGCGATACTCGCTTCGCGAGTGCTTCGATTTTATCCCAGTTGTCTTAGGATATCCAAGAAACTCTAACTGTTAGAGCCGCTTTCGCGCAAATTAAAAAAAAAAAAACGAGATTATTGTATGGCAGCTACCCGTTCTAGATGAACTTAAAAATTGGATGAAATGGTCTATATCTAATAAATAGGCTCTTTAGCTTGATGTACACCTGGACGCACAAGCCGAGGGACAGTATGACGAAAATATTTTTTTTTTTTACTTCTCATCATGAATTCAATTCATGATTCTTATGTTCATTCAGAAAAAACATAATTTATGATCAATGATAACCTTTTAAAATGTCCAACTTTCAAGAACTAGCTTCAACCAGATTTTTGTTTGAAATAAAATATTCCATTTATACTAGCTGTTATCAGTGTCTACATTACTGTCTGTACCTTGATGACCCTTAAATAAAATAAGTGCTTGTAATAAAACACGAAAATCAATAGGGGCTACGAACTCTTTATTTTATTTTTTTCAGAATTTAAATCAGTCTCAATCAGATAAAAAACTTTAAATTACAGTCAAAATCGGTTAGAATGGCATCAGATATAGCAAAAATGGGGTTATTAGGCGTTTTTCTTTTTTAGTTCAGAGCAGAGCCTGAACTGTCAAACAAAAAATTGTGTTTCTTTTCTTAGCTCTGAGCGCTCAAAGCTACAAATTTGTGTTTCTTTTTTCGTTCTGAGCGTGTTCTGAGCTTGTTCAGAGCGCGCTCTCTGAGCTCAGAATAAAATAACTGAGCAGGCAGAGTTCAATGCTGAACACATTGCATTTGACAGCTATTGTTCAGGTGTGTTTCAAAAATAGTTCATAGCGCTCAGAACACACTTGTTCAGATGAAGTTCAGAACATGCTCGACATGCTCGGACTCTGTTCAGAGCTCTATTCTGAATTAAAAAAGAAAAACGCCTATTAAGAACAAATTTTAAATACAAATTGCAGCAGCTATATCATAGTTCAAATTCATAAATGTCAAATTATTGTACGTTTTCCTACGATGATTTGCAAACGCACCTGATGCTTATCGAAACGCATCAGCAACAATGCATTAATGGGGTTTTTTTTGGTAACAAACATTGATTTTTTTCCCCTTCAGATCTGTCAAATCACAGATTCTGGAAATTAAAGCCTTCCAATGGGCAAAAAAATCATTTTTTTTTAATCGAAAATCAATTTTGCAGATCTGGATTTTTCGGCAGATTTACCACTCTTTTACTAACACCGTTACATATCCGATATCCGAACGATTGAATTGATGGCTATACCTTCACAGACACAAATGATACACCAATACAATGAAAAAGAAAAATCAATCTGAAATCGTATATCATTCGCGACGAAAAAAATCAATTTTAAGACCAAAATATGAATTTACCAAAAGAAAACCCCATTCATTCTGGTTTGTTTAAAAATCGTGCATCATTTCTGCATACATACTTAGCTGCGTTTGTGCATTTTTAAATTTGAAATTTCATTACAGCTGATAGGCAACGGTCAATCCTGTCAGAACAAAGTTGCACTTTTCTGTTCTGACAGTTTTCACACACTTGTGCTGTTTTGCTCTATTTTGATCTAGTTTTTCTTCATCAAACACAGCTAATGTACTTACTCAGCCAAATCAGCTGTTCTTTTGACAGCCAAAATGATATTTTTCGGTGACGTGCAATTTCGGACTGTTGAGAAAAATGAAAATAAACTGAACTTGCTATTATTTTTCATTAATTTCATAAAGTTTTGTGCTTCAACAATTGAATATTTTTAGCAATGTTGAAATTTTGTTTCCAGAGGTTCAGTACGAGAATTATAACCCTTTTTTTTTTAAATTGAAAGGAGAATCTTGTTCCTCCAAATCATTCCGCTTCTGTCAAATTGGCATTGAGCGCTCAGTGATATTTTATTCGGCGGGAATGATCTAATATTACTGTCGATTTTCATTGAAATCTGAAAGAATTGATCTCAAAATCTAGAATTATTCTTTTGCATATTGTTGTAAGCATATTTTTGAGTAGTAATAGTGAAGAATCAATTTACCCACAAAGCGCATACACACACGTCTCCGGCACAAATAAAACAAAACAAACAAGTTATCCAATATATGGGTGAATGCAGATCAAATCTCCCAAACTAGAAATATCAAATATGCTTCGTTTTCAGGTCTTTTTTTTAATGAAACATGAAAAAATGAAAAAGTGCAAATCTTCTCGCAAAAAGATCACATCTTTCCAACAATGAAAAACGACATAAAATATTTTGACACTTAAATTTGACATTCTTTCCCAATTTCATTTTGACATGCGTGTTAACTAGCCAGTTTATATTTCTTGAGCGCTCAGTAATTTTCCACCGTTTTTTGACAGAGCAGGACAATAAAATATAAACAGGATTCCTCACATAGAAGTCAATACAGCTCTCTTTTTCTTTTCCTCTATTTGACTATTTGTTGTCGCAGTATGTAATTTACTGTGACAACAAATAGTGATCAAGCGAATCCAAAAAAATTCAGTCTCAGTTTCTAAGGGGAAAAGTGAGGAATTTTTGTGAGGAATCGTGTTTATATTTCTGAGTCCTCTGAGCCCTCTGAAATCTCAGAAATATAAACTGGCTAAATACTTTGAGAGATAGTGTCATCATCATCATCAAGTCCTGTAACCCCGGTTGGGGCATAGGGCGCCAACAAATCGTTTCCATCCTTCTCGGTCTGCAGATAGATATTTTAACTGTGGCCACGTCTTTCTCTGGGAGTCTGCTTCTGCTAGAACTGTTGATTTCCATGTTGTTCTTGGTCTTCCAACCCGCCGTGCACCCTGAGGATTCCATTCAAATGACTGCTTTGCAATTTCATCGTTTGGTTTCCTCAGTGTGTGACCAATCCATTGCCATTTACGCTTTCTTATGTCAACGTCCAGCCGCTCCTGGCTTGTCCTGCGCCACAATTCCTCGTTTGATATAATTTGTGGCCAGCGAATTTTTAGAATATGGCGTAGACAACGGTTCACAAAAGCCTGCAATTTCTTTGAGATGGTAGTCGTGACTTTCCAGGTTTCGCAAGCATATAACAGCACGGATTTGACATTGGATTCGAAGAATCTCAACTTTGTGCGCAAGGAGATTTGACATGATTTCCAAATTTGGGAGAGAGAACCGAAGGCTGCGCGAGCTTTATTTATTCTACTTTGAACGTCCAGATCAGTACCACCATTTGCTGAAACAATACTTCCAAGGTAGTTAAATTGTTCCACCTCTTCAACTGGCGTCTCCTGTATTAAAATACGCTGATGTGTGGAGCGGCCTGTGAGCATTATTTTTGTCTTTTTGCTATTTATTTTCAGACCACTCGCCTCTCCTTTTACCTTCAGAGCTTGACACATCCCGTTCAGCCCGCTGATGTTACTTGCCAAGAGACATATATCATCGGCATAGTCTAAGTGGCTAAGCCTTTCAAACGGCCTCCATTGAATGCCCTGCCTCTCTGATGTTCCAACGCTGGCCGTCAAGACATCGTCAATCGCCAGTAGAAAGAGAATTGGCGATAGAACATCTCCCTGTCTCACACCCTGCCGCACTTCGAAAGAGTCGGAGAGCTGCCCATTGTGTAAAACAAAGCATCTTGCGTTGTTATAGGACTCTCTTATAATGGCAACAATTTTTGGGGGAATTCCTCTACCAAGAAGTGATCTCCATATACATTCACGGTTGACTCGGTCAAAGGCCTTCTCAAAATCCACAAACATGAGGTAATTTCTTTTGAACGATGCACTTTCTCCTTGCTGCACTGCTAAAGCGGTGATTGAAACTCCGCAGACTGCTCAAGAACGATACGCAGAGTGTTGATATGGTCGACACAAGACCGCCCACTGCGGAAACCAGCTTGATGCCTCTTGAGTGTAGACTCGATTCTAACCTTTATCCGCTCCAGAATGATGGTTGCCATTAATTTTGGAAAAACGGACAAAACTGTAATACCTCGCCAATTGTTGCAATTCTTAAGATCACCTTTCTTTGGCAACTTAACAATTACACCATCCTTCCAGTCGCTGGGATAGATTTCATTTTCCCACACAGCTTGTATCAACGGGTGTAAAATACTAGCCGTTCTGACAGGGTCAGCTTTCAGGAACTCGGCTGGTATACCATCAAGTCCAGCTGCTTTGTTGTTTTTGAGAAGATTTATCGAAGATTGAATTTCCAGTACTGTAGGGGGCTCGATGTCAATACCCCTATATGATCTACGCATCTCGTTAAGCTGGGGCACTTCAGCACTCTGCTCGACAGAATCCTCATTAAGCAAGGCACAAAAGTGCTCCTTCCACCTGCGCAGCTGATCCTCGATTGATACCAAAAGTGTACCATCCACATCCATTACAGGATGATTGGTGTTGGTTTTCTTCCCGACAACTTCCTTGGATATTTGGTACAATTCCCTCATGTCTCCTCTTCTTGCAGCGTTTTCCGCATTTTCTGCGAGACCGTCTAACCTCACCCTCTTGTCACGTCTCACACAGCGATAGACCATCTTATGTGCTAAGCGATACTCTCTTCGCAATTCAGCCTTTCGTTGAGCATCTGCTTCGGCATTTATTTGCATCTTCAACGATTTGCGAAGCTCGATTTTATCCCAGGTGTCTTGGAATATCCAAGAGTCTCTAACTCTCGACTGCTTGGGTACAGTTTCGGATCCAGCATCCATAAAAACACTTTTTATATCACCCCACATCTCATCAATTGTTGAATGTTGTATTCCGTTTAATGACGAAGCTCTGTCGTTAAGGTTGGTGACATAGTTACGACATATGTTGGGATCACTTAAAGCATTTGTATTGAACTTCGAATTCCTTGCTGCACCCTGTGATTGACGTTGTACAGCTGCCGTTCGTAGCTTGAGACTCATGAGAACCAAATGATGGTCGCTTCCAATGTCGGCATTTCTTATGCTCCGAACATCGCACATTGACTTCCTCCATCGCTGCTGAATCATGATGTGGTCAATTTGGTTTTCAGTTTGACCATCCGGATGTACCCAGGTGATTTTGTTGCAAGTCTTATGTTTAAACACGGTTCCACCCAGTACAAGACGATTGGCGTTACAAAAATCGACCAGCAAATCGCCATTTTCATTTCGTGACCCCAAGCCATTTTTCCCCATGACGCGTTCCAGACCGTAGTTGTCTGATCCGACTTGGGCATTGAGATCTCCCATGACAATTATGATGTCGGCTCTTGGAACACCACTGTAAACTGAGTTAAGATGAGTGTAGAAAGCGGTTTTGTCTTCCTCGGTCGCTTCATTTGTGGGGGCGTAGCACTGAATTATTGTGACGTTGCGAATTTTTGAACGGAACCTTGCTGTCATTATTCTTGCAGAAATGGGCGCCCGATATAAGACTACGCCTTGCTTCTTCGTTCAACATAATTCCGACACCATGCAGCCTTTGGCCACCCTCTCTTTCATCCTCCCCGGAATACAGCATTCTCGTTTGCCCAGAGTCAGCTCTGTATTCGGCTCTTCCTCTCCACCTAGTTTCACTGATGCCCAGGATACTGATCTTAAGGTGAAGCATTTCACGCTCAACCTGCTCGTATCTACCTTCGCCGTACAAGGATCGAACGTTCCATGCTCCGATTTTCGTACGTATGCGGTAGCCAAAAGTATCATTTGCTCTTCTTAAAAGACTTCTTCTATTTGTTAACGATTCATTTATTGTTATGGCGTCTTGATTGACGCTGGTACACGAAAGATGCCGCACCCCCAAATCCGATGTGCGGTTTACAGCAGCCGAAGCTGCAGAAGGATTCTCCATAAAATGGTTACCTCTTGGGGACTCATTTCCAATTGTTGTCATATTTCATGTAATAGCATATATCCTTCCACCATAGTGTTTTCCGAGATACGATTAATAACATACATAAGCTCAGATTTGACAGGCACACCCGCCTTTTGTATGGTCAAACACATAACTGCTCGAAGCCGCCCACTATGGGAAAACAGACGCCTTTTGTAGCCGCCCAATATGGGTTACAGACGCTACCTGCTGCTGCCGTTGGCCTTTTAACAAACAAAAACGCTCCTCCGCCACCAGACTATCATGCCGTTGACCGCCACCTGCAGTTCATCCGTCTTAAGGGGGTTTTAACCATCCCAAGGACAAGTTTGTGCCCTGACCAGCAAAGCTGGGTTGTCTGCTTATCCCGGCATCCATTCGGTCCCCCTGCACGTTAGCGTTACCCACCCTCCACCACGCGGAGGTGTGCATAGGGATTTTCCTATCATTGAGCCTAGGGCCATATGGCGTCCTAGCACTCTCAAGTACTTTTGGAGGGCTAGTGTGGAGGCACTTAATTCATAACAAGTAGGTATAAAACAAGCACATGTAATGAAATTTATAACTATAAGTAAAGTACTTCGAAAATTTCTGTTAATATAGAACGATTAACTGCTGATGCAATATTGAATGATGAAATTTTTGTTTTGAATTAAAACAAAATAATAAAATGATAACTTTTTGAATTACTTTTGAATTGGCTTCCGATGTATAGCTACATACATGCAAGATGAAGCAAATGTAATTTTATAATGTGAATTGGGCTCTGTTTTCACAGGATTTTTTTTTTTTTAATATGAAGATTAAGTTGAAAATAATGATATCGTTAATTTTTTTTTTTTGTCCGTGGGTAGGTGCAAAACCTGCATCAGTGCTCATAGAAGTGTGAGATTCTTACTACACTGAAACCACCTCCACTTCCCGATTGCAACTAAGCTGAAACTTATCTAGCAATTTATTTTTAGCGAAGTTAAGTAACGTGTTGCAGGTAACTTTCCGGTGAAAGTTTCTGCTTATTCCGCGATTTTCAAAAATTTCAATAATCGTTGGATTAGCGTGATCTAATAGCCGATTTCTATGTTTTCGCGCGAAACTCAATTTCGTCTCGAACCGTAGGAATCCCGAGATCCATGTGAAGATCTTCGTTTCTAATATACCATGGTGCATTTACAAATGACCTAAGCAATTTATTTTATTTATACCATAAGTCCAGACAGGTTTAAGTACCTGCCTGTATAAAATCAACTTATTATCAATACTAAGCTTGGAATATTTACCGAGTAGCCAGTTCATATCTCTTAATTTACTTTTTAATTCTTCGCATTTCTTTTTTACGTGTGGCTTCCATTTTAATTTCGCGTCTAGAGTGATTCCCAGATATTTTGCCTCATTCGCAAATGGTACACGACCGGTATTAAGACCGGTATTTATTTTTGTATACGTAAAGTCCACGTGGACTGACTTTTGTCCATTGAGCGCTATTCGCCATGTTTTTGTCCACTCATTAACATTATTAAGAGCATTTTGTAATCTAATCGTAGCTTCGTTAATCGTTTTGCCTACTGCTAGTATTGCAGTATCATCAGCAAACGTTGCTACGATAGTGTCTTCTGTTTGAGGTATATCACGTGTAAATAGAAGGTACAGAATTGGACCTAAAACACTACCTTGTGGTACCCCAGCCACTATTTGTTTGAAATTAGAATATTCATTTCCGTGTCTTACACGAAAAAGTCTGTTTTCTAGATATTCGTTTAGAATTTTATAAAGTCCTTCAGGCAGAACTTGTCTTAATTTGAATTTGAGGCCTTCGTGTCACACCTTGTCAAACGCTTGCGACACATCCAAAAAGACCGTCGAACAGATTTTCTTTTCTTCAAGAGCTCTCTCAATTACGTCGGTTATCCTATGCACTTGATCAATGGTCGAATGCTTTCTTCTAAATCCGAACTGATGTTCAGGTATTAATTGTTTTTCTTCTATTATCGGCTGCAGGCGCAGGAGTAGTATTCTTTCAAAAACTTTTGATATTACAGGAAGAAGCGAAATCGGTCTGTAAGACTTTTTTTCATGAGATGGTTTGCCAGGTTTCAAAACCATTATTACTTCCGCAACTTTCCATTGGCTCGGAACATATTCTAACCTAAGGGCGGCATTTATTATATAAAGAAGGTTGATCAAACCTTTACGAGGAAGCATTTTTAGAATTTCTGCCGTGATTAAATCATAACCTGGAGCTTTATTGGAGTTAAGCTTCTTTATTTCTCTTTTTTACTCGGCAAGTGTAGCATTTCTTATTATGTAGCTGTCATTTGATGTTAAATTCATATTAAAATTTTCGTTGAGTACTTGTCCATCGAAAGGCTTAAATGTTTCCTCCAGGTAATCGGCGAATACCATAGCTTTTTCTTTGTCACTTTTAGCCCATTCATTTTGGCCTTTCTTAATAGGAGGCGCTGGAAGCTTTGGTCTTTTTGTTACTTTTATAGCTCTCCAAAGTGAGTAGTTAGAATCTTTTCCTGCTGTCAGATTTTCTAGGTAATATTCAACTTCACCGTTTTTGAAATCTGATATTCTCGTTTTAAGCAAATTACACAATCGATTTAAATTAGCTTTGTGTTGGAGCACGGGCTCGCTGCCATTTCTTGCGTGCTTTTCTTTTCTCTTTCACTAAATCTTTTATTTCTTGCGGATATTTTATATCTTTGCAGCGCGGCATTTCCCTTTGATTAGGTGTGTTATTCCATGCGGCCTTTTGTATCATATCATCAAAGGTATCTACTGCGTCTTCAAGTTCGAGAGACGTTTGTAATGATATCCTTAATTCAACGCTGTCCTCGATATCTTTCTTAAATCCATCCCAGTTGGTTTTACCTTTTGTTAACCTGGGTGGTTTTTCAATTTTTATAAGACTTTCGCTCGTATTGAGTATGACGGCAGAATGATCCGAGAAGAGATCAAAGCTCTCTGTAATTTCAACATAGTTAGAGGGTATTCCTTTTACCATAAATAAGTCGATTAGGTCAGGTATTTTTGACGGATCAGTTGGCCAGTAAGTTGGCTTTTCAGTTGAATGAAAATCGCAATTATTTTCCATTCCTGCCTCATATAGCATTCGACCCTTTTGAGATATACATCTTAAGGCCCAGAAGGTGTGTTTTGCATTAAAGTCACCACCAACAATGAAGTTTGGGCTTAGTGACTTTATCAGTGTCGTAAATTCACTCTTATCAATTTTGCAACGCGGAGGGCAATATATTGAAGAGACATTGAGAAAAATATTTTTAGTTCTAACCTGAACACTACTCAATTGCATTGATTCCACCTCTATTTTCAAGCCTATCGAGTGTTCAATGCACTCTTTTATATATAACGATGATCCACCTCTTGCTTTGTTTGACGGATGAACAGCGTGGTAGTCATGAAACCCGTGGATTTTAAGATTTGATTCATTTTTTGCATGCGTTTCTGATATCAAACATATGTCGATATCATTTTCCTGCATAAACATCTCTAATTCTCCTAGTTTTTGCCATAATCCGTTGGCATTCCACGTAAGAATTTTAAGTTTTTCCATCATATATTTTTTGAAAGAGGTTTGGGTCGAAAAATATTTTCGAGCTTACTTAACCTATCAAAGATAAGTTGATTTGTATCACTCTTCAAGTTTCGAAAGAATTATTGAAAAGACTTTCGAAACCGGATCTGTTTCAGTATCGTTATTAACGGGTATATTTTTGGCCGCTATTTTGGCATATGTTTCTGTGTAACCTTGCTTTTATTTTTTTTACCGAAGGTATTGACACTGTTTTCTTTTCCTGATTTAAAGCTTTCCCTGAATTAAAAGTCTTGGGAGTTCCGTTTTTAATTAGCCTTGGTGGTTTTCTTAGCGTTTGGGCAGATTTTGATCTTCGCTTTTGTAATTCTTTAGCTACTTCGCAGCCCCTATAGTTTGCCGGGTGATTTTCATTACAATTAATACACGTTGGTGGACTTTCACTTTTTCCGTTGCAGTCAGCGGTTAAATGTTTTCCGGCACATTTTACACACCTTGGCTCTTTTTTGCAATAGGTTTGGGTGTGATTGAATTCTTGGCAGCGTTTACACTGAGGGACTAACCTTGTGCTCTTTCTTAGAGGTTCGATCTTGACTACGATGTTTGTTTGAAATTGTTTTAATTTTATAAATTTCATCTAGTTTTTCAGTCTTATCGAACGACAGTATAAATAGTGGAAGGCCACGTTGTACCACTGTCGTTTCACCCTCTTTTTTCTGTTTCTCTCTTTTGACGATGTTCATTGCATCTAAGATATTGAAGTTGCGCTCTTTTAGATCACTAATGATATCGTCTTTTGAACATGAGGCGTGTAGACCTCTCGCAACAACACGTAAAGGCCTTTCTGACTTATTCTCGTAAGTATACCATTCTACTTTTTCTTCGTTCAATTTTCGCGACAGAAGACGGTAACTTTCGGGGTCTTTCACACAAACTTTCCATTTATTGTTGTTAAGCGAAAAAACTTTAAACTTTAAAGTCCGATGGTCGTAATGTCTTTAAAATAGTTTGCAACTTATTATAATCCGCAATACCGCCAGCATTTATCGGTGGCGGAGGCCGTTCTTTAACAGGTTTTTCTTGTAAAGTAGCATTTTTTGGTGGAACTACTATCTCAAAAGACGAAGCTGCCTCAGGTGAAGAGCCAGCTTTACGTTTTTTACTAAGTCTTTTCTTTGAGGTCTTTTCCGTTTCACGTGCTAGCTCTTCTTCATCCGTTTCATATCTGAAACTATTTTCTTGTGGCAAACTAGCTTTGGGGTCTATTGGAGGATGTGTGCCTTTCAATATTTCATTTTCTTTGCGAAAAAGATCGACTTCTTTCTTAAGCTCTTGGTAAAGTTTCATTATTTTATCAAGTCTTTGCCGAAATACTCGATTTAGATGGTGGTGATCGAGCTACCCTTGCACTTTTTATGAAGGGATTTATTAAATGCATAAATTGGCTCTCCCCAGAATCCATAGAGCCGACCTCCGAAGAGGGTGGATTTTCCAGTGAACCTGGACTACCACCTGGGGTACTATATCTTTTTGTTTTATTCATTGCATTATTGTGTATACATCAATCTCAGTACACGGAGGGTGGATTTTAGTCGCCTCTTACGACAGACATGCCCACCACGGGTATATTCTTTCCCCTACCCGCAGGGGGATAATATATCATTCATAACTGAACACCTCCTGAGTTGATGCACATTTGTGCTTGATAAACGGCATCTTGAATTACCCCATAGTGATTTTTATGATATAGATTTGATTTATTTTGATTTAAAGCTTAAATGTTGAGTAAACAAGTGTAATGCTATGTTTCCACCAAAGGTTTATCTCAGTTTAGCTTAAATTTGACAGCACCTTCAAAAATGCAAATGGCGTTTCAATTTGTCTTATGAAGTGCGAATGAGACAGAATGTTTCCTTTGTGAAGAACTGAATTCAGCTATTAATGAATCCTTCAGAGCCATAGAAGAATAGGTTAGTTCGATTTGTAAAAGTATTTGTCCTAGGAAGATTTAAATATATTTGTATGAGATTTAAAGAAGATTTGAGGTAAATCTTATTAAATCTCAGATTAGTGTTAGGTGTAAATGTAGCATAAGGATTATATGTATGCTTCTGGGATTAGAAGGTTCATACAATCAATTTACATATTTATGTACCTATAGTTGTTAGTGTCCAAAAAAAAAACGCACAATTTAAAGGTGTACTTATTTATTTTATACTTTATCACCATCATTTTTCAGTTAACAAAATAGCTTTAATTGGCAACAATAATTAAGTTCAAATTTACCCGAAAACTTTATAATTTTCTTCACATTAAAAATGATTTTTCTCAAAAAAATAGTAAAACGCTTATTCGGATCTAAAACTAAAATTTTTGCTGTGCAATTTTGTAATTTTAGTAATTGTAACAATTTTTTCTTTAGCTCTTCCATTGTTTTCTTCCAATTGGTGCATAGGTATAATTTTGCGGCAATTTGTAGACTGAATGGTTCGGTCGTTAGGTCTCGAAGAAACTTTGTGGCAGAAAATCGTGGCCCTAAATGTAACTCAAGAAATAGGTAGCTCAATCTTAGTCTGTTTCTTTACTCGTGGGTTCCCGAAGTACATATCAAAAATCTACTTAAAACGTGTTTCTTTACTTTTTTATCATCGTGTCCTGTCGGCTGGGGGAATGTTACGAAATCCTGCAGCACAAAATCCCGTGTAACGAAATCCCGCGGAATAAAATTGAATTTTTGGTGTGAAGAAGAAGAAGAAAAATTACTCGAGTAACGAAATCCCGCGGCTCAGAATCCCGCAGTTTTCACTCCTTTCTCGCGGGATTTTCATGGTACTTTTGGAAAAATGGTACTTTTGGAAAAAAAAAAAATTATTAAATAAAATAAAATAATATTTTTTTGAAAGTTTTGGAAAAAACACAATGTGAAAAAATTAACTTTTTGCAATTAAAAAAAACAGCTTTTACAAACTTTTCTCAACTTTTTTTTTTTTTGGTAAGCTTCGAAATATGAATGAAAATAACCAAAAAAACTATATAAAAATAACAACTTTTTCGCCTTTTTTTTGAAAAATTTAAATGTAAGATTTTTTTTAAAAAAATTTCAATAAAAATCGAACTTTTCTCAACGTTTTTTCGTTTTTTGATTTTGCATCGAAATATGAATGAATATATTTTTTTGGTTGGAAAATTTCAATCAATAATTAAACTTTTCTCAGTTTTTTTTTGTGGTTTTTTTAATATTCTTCGAAATATGAATAACAGATACTGTTGCTCAAGAAAACTTGACATTGGCGCCTGCCAGGCGACTTTAAATACCCGAAGCGGAGCAACGGAGTTGCGTGAGCGGGACAGAGGACCCAAAAAGGAGGGTTAAAATCCTGAGAACCCGCGAAGCGGGCCACGCGAGGTACTCTTGCTCCAGAAAACTTGACATTGGCAATGAAACTAGCTATAAGCGTCATATTTGCGGCTTAACTAAGCGTCCTAGCGACTCATAAATCCAGATTCTTTAAATGCAAAAGAAACTTTTCATACCCCAAATCCTATAGTGAGCCCAGACAGGGGGGTTGCAGGGGGGCAGCATGCCCCCCCATACATATCTCACTGTTTATTGGCGGTTATTCGCTTCCCAAGGTACTTTTGCTCAAGAAAACTTGAATTTGGCGCTCAATTATTCGATAAATTAACTTAAATCTTTAAACGCGATTTGCGGCTAAACTAAGCGTCCTAGAGGCATCAAAGTTTACATCTTTAAACTTGATTTGCGGCTAAACTATCCGTCCAAGCGACTTTAAATAAAGAAACTTTGCATACACCCAACCTCGCACCCACCCCAATTCCTATAGTGAGCCTAGACAGGGGGGTTGCAGGGGGGCAGCTTGCCCCCCCATACATATCTCACTGTTTATTCGCGGTTATTCGCTTCCCAAGGTACTTTTGCTCAAGAAAACTTGAAATTGGCGCTCAATTATACGATAAATAAACTTAAATCTTTAAACGCGATTTGCGGCTAAACTAAGCGTCCTAGAGGCATCAAAGTTTACATCTTTAAACTTGATTTGCGGCTAAACTATCCGTCCAAGCGACTTTAAATAAAGGAACTTTGCATACACCCAACCTCGCACCCACCCCAATTCCTATAGTGAGCCCAGACAGGGGGGTTGCAGGGGGGCAGCATGCCCCCCCATACATATCTCACTGTTTATTGGCGGTTATTCGCTTCCCAAGGTACTTTTGCTCAAGAAAACTTGAAATTGGCGCTCAATTATACGATAAATAAACTTAAATCTTTAAACGTGATTTGCGGCTAAACTAAGCGTCCTAGAGGCATCAAAGTTTACATCTTTAAACTTGATTTGCGGCTAAACTATCCGTCCAAGCGACTTTAAATAAAGAAACTTTGCATACACCCAACCTCGCACCCACCCCAATTCCTATAGTGAGCCTAGACAGGGGGGTTGCAGGGGGGCAGCTTGCCCCCCCATACATATCTCACTGTTTATTCGCGGTTATTCGCTTCCCAAGGTACTTTTGCTCAAGAAAACTTGAAATTGGCGCTCAATTATACGATAAATAAACTTAAATCTTTAAACGCGATTTGCGGCTAAACTAAGCGTCCTAGAGGCATCAAAGTTTACATCTTTAAACTTGATTTGCGGCTAAACTATCCGTCCAAGTGACTTTAAATAAAGGAACTTTGCATACACCCAACCTCGCACCCACCCCAATTCCTATAGTGAGCCCAGACAGGGGGGTT
Organism: Dasysyrphus tricinctus; assembly: GCA_963921185.1. Taxonomy (NCBI): domain Eukaryota; kingdom Metazoa; phylum Arthropoda; class Insecta; order Diptera; family Syrphidae; genus Dasysyrphus; species Dasysyrphus tricinctus. The sequence goes on along the minus strand of OY992532.1, from coordinate 188,576,708 downwards.
GCAGGGGGGCAGCATGCCCCCCCATACATATCTCACTGTTTATTCGCGGTTATTCGCTTCCCAAGGTACTTTTGCTCAAGAAAACTTGAAATTGGCGCTCAATTATACGATAAATAAACTTAAATCTTTAAACGCGATTTGCGGCTAAACTAAGCGTCCTAGAGGCATCAAAGTTTACATCTTTAAACTTGATTTGCGGCTAAACTATCCGTCCAAGCGACTTTAAATAAAGGAACTTTGCATACACCCAACCTCGCACCCACCCCAATTCCTATAGTGAGCCCAGACAGGGGGGTTGCAGGGGGGCAGCATGCCCCCCCATACATATCTCACTGTTTATTCGCGGTTATTCGCTTCCCAAGGTACTTTTGCTCAAGAAAACTTGAAATTGGCGCTCAATTATACGATAAATAAACTTAAATCTTTAAACGCGATTTGCGGCTAAACTATCCGTCCAAGCGACTTTAAATAAAGAAACTTTGCATACACCCAACCTCGCACCCACCCCAATTCCTATAGTGAGCCCAGACAGGGGGGTTGCAGGGGGGCAGCATGCCCCCCCATACATATCTCACTATTTATTCGCGGTTATTCGCTTCCCAAGGTACTTTTGCTCAAGAAAACTTGAAATTGGCGCTCAATTATACGATAAATAAACTTAAATCTTTAAACGCGATTTGCGGCTAAACTAAGCGTCCTAGAGGCATCAAAGTTTACATCTTTAAACTTGATTTGCGGCTAAACTATCCGTCCAAGCGACTTTAAATAAAGAAACTTTGCATACACCCAACCTCGCACCCACCCCAATTCCTATAGTGAGCCCAGACAGGGGGGTTGCAGGGGGGCAGCATGCCCCCCCATACATATCTCACTGTTTAATCGCGGTTATTCGCTTCCCAAGGTACTTTTGCTCAGGAAAACTTGAATTTGGCGCTCAATTATACGATAAAAAAAACTTAAATCTTTAAACGCCATTTGCGGCTAAACTAAGCGTCCTAGAGGCATCAAAGTTTACATCCTCAAACTTGATTTGCGGCTAAACTAAGCGTCCTAGCGACTTATAAAATGCATATTCGTGATCTAGGAAGTGCCAGTTCTAAGAAATTTAAAAAAAATTGGTAAAAAAGTATTTTTCAAAACTTTCTAAAAAAAATTTCCAGTTTTTGGACCAAATTTGCTCAACTTTTTTCCTTCAAAGTTTCTTTATATCCAGATTCTTTGAATACAAAAGAAACTTTTCATACCCCAAATCCTACAGTGAGCCCAGACAGGGGGGTTGCAGGGGGGCAGCATGCCCCCCCATACATATCTCACTGTTTATTCGCGGTTATTCGCTTCCCAAGGTACTTTTACTCAAGAAAACTTGAAATTGGCGCTCAATTATACGATAAATAAACTTAAATCTTTAAACGCGATTTGCGGCTAAACTATCCGTCCAAGCGACTTTAAATAAAGAAACTTTGCATACACCCAACCTCGCACCCACCCCAATTCCTATAGTGAGCCCAGACAGGGGGGTTGCAGGGGGGCAGCATGCCCCCCCATACATATCTCACTATTTATTCGCGGTTATTCGCTCCCCAAGGTACTTTTGCTCAAGAAAACTTGAAATTGGCGCTCAATTATACGATAAATAAACTTAAATCTTTAAACGCGATTTGCGGCTAAACTAAGCGTCCTAGAGGCATCAAAGTTTACATCTTTAAACTTGATTTGCGGCTAAACTATCCGTCCAAGCGACTTTAAATAAAGAAACTTTGCATACACCCAACCTCGCACCCACCCCAATTCCTATAGTGAGCCCAGACAGGGGGGTTGCAGGGGGGCAGCATGCCCCCCCATACATATCTCACTGTTTAATCGCGGTTATTCGCTTCCCAAGGTACTTTTGCTCAAGAAAACTTGAATTTGGCGCTCAATTATACGATAAAAAAAACTTAAATCTTTAAACGCCATTTGCGGCTAAACTAAGCGTCCTAGAGGCATCAAAGTTTACATCCTCAAACTTGATTTGCGGCTAAACTAAGCGTCCTAGCGACTTATAAAATGCATATTCGTGATCTAGGAAGTGCCAGTTCTAAGAAATTTAAAAAAAATTGGTAAAAAAGTATTTTTCAAAACTTTCTAAAAAAAATTTCCAGTTTTTGGACCAAATTTGCTCAACTTTTTTCCTTCAAAGTTTCTTTATATCCAGATTCTTTGAATACAAAAGAAACTTTTCATACCCCAAATCCTACAGTGAGCCCAGACAGGGGGGTTGCAGGGGGGCAGCATGCCCCCCCATACATATCTCACTATTTATTCGCGGTTATTCGCTTCCCAAGGTACTTTTGCTCAAGAAAACTTGAAATTGGCGCTCAATTATACGATAAATAAACTTAAATCTTTAAACGCGATTTGCGGCTAAACTAAGCGTCCTAGAGGCATCAAAGTTTACATCTTTAAACTTGATTTGCGGCTAAACTATCCGTCCAAGCGACTTTAAATAAAGAAACTTTGCATACACCCAACCTCGCACCCACCCCAATTCCTATAGTGAGCCCAGACAGGGGGGTTGCAGGGGGGCAGCATGCCCCCCCATACATATCTCACTGTTTAATCGCGGTTATTCGCTTCCCAAGGTACTTTTGCTCAAGAAAACTTGAATTTGGCGCTCAATTATACGATAAAAAAAACTTAAATCTTTAAACGCCATTTGCGGCTAAACTAAGCGTCCTAGAGGCATCAAAGTTTACATCCTTTGCATACACCCAACCTCGCACCCACCCCAATTCCTATAGTGAGCCCAGACAGGGGGGTTGCAGGGGGGCAGCATGCCCCCCCATACATATCTCACTGTTTATTCGCGGTTATTCGCTTCCCAAGGTACTTTTGCTCAAGAAAACTTGAAATTGGCGCTCAATTATACGATAAATAAACTTAAATCTTTAAACGCGATTTGCGGCTAAACTAAGCGTCCTAGAGGCATCAAAGTTTACATCTTTAAACTTGATTTGCGGCTAAACTATCCGTCCAAGTGACTTTAAATAAAGGAACTTTGCATACACCCAACCTCGCACCCACCCCAATTCCTATAGTGAGCCCAGACAGGGGGGTTGCAGGGGGGCAGCATGCCCCCCCATACATATCTCACTGTTTATTCGCGGTTATTCGCTTCCCAAGGTACTTTTGCTCAAGAAAACTTGAAATTGGCGCTCAATTATACGATAAATAAACTTAAATCTTTAAACGCGATTTGCGGCTAAACTAAGCGTCCTAGAGGCATCAAAGTTTACATCTTTAAACTTGATTTGCGGCTAAACTATCCGTCCAAGCGACTTTAAATAAAGGAACTTTGCATACACCCAACCTCGCACCCACCCCAATTCCTATAGTGAGCCCAGACAGGGGGGTTGCAGGGGGGCAGCATGCCCCCCCATACATATCTCACTGTTTATTCGCGGTTATTCGCTTCCCAAGGTACTTTTGCTCAAGAAAACTTGAAATTGGCGCTCAATTATACGATAAATAAACTTAAATCTTTAAACGCGATTTGCGGCTAAACTATCCGTCCAAGCGACTTTAAATAAAGAAACTTTGCATACACCCAACCTCGCACCCACCCCAATTCCTATAGTGAGCCCAGACAGGGGGGTTGCAGGGGGGCAGCATGCCCCCCCATACATATCTCACTATTTATTCGCGGTTATTCGCTTCCCAAGGTACTTTTGCTCAAGAAAACTTGAAATTGGCGCTCAATTATACGATAAATAAACTTAAATCTTTAAACGCGATTTGCGGCTAAACTAAGCGTCCTAGAGGCATCAAAGTTTACATCTTTAAACTTGATTTGCGGCTAAACTATCCGTCCAAGCGACTTTAAATAAAGAAACTTTGCATACACCCAACCTCGCACCCACCCCAATTCCTATAGTGAGCCCAGACAGGGGGGTTGCAGGGGGGCAGCATGCCCCCCCATACATATCTCACTGTTTAATCGCGGTTATTCGCTTCCCAAGGTACTTTTGCTCAGGAAAACTTGAATTTGGCGCTCAATTATACGATAAAAAAAACTTAAATCTTTAAACGCCATTTGCGGCTAAACTAAGCGTCCTAGAGGCATCAAAGTTTACATCCTCAAACTTGATTTGCGGCTAAACTAAGCGTCCTAGCGACTTATAAAATGCATATTCGTGATCTAGGAAGTGCCAGTTCTAAGAAATTTAAAAAAAATTGGTAAAAAAGTATTTTTCAAAACTTTCTAAAAAAAATTTCCAGTTTTTGGACCAAATTTGCTCAACTTTTTTCCTTCAAAGTTTCTTTATATCCAGATTCTTTGAATACAAAAGAAACTTTTCATACCCCAAATCCTACAGTGAGCCCAGACAGGGGGGTTGCAGGGGGGCAGCATGCCCCCCCATACATATCTCACTGTTTATTCGCGTTTATTCGCCACCCAAGGTACTTTTGCTCAAGAAAACTTGAAATTGGCTCTCAATTATACGATAAAAAAACTTAAATCTTTAAACGCCATTTGCGGCTAAACTAAGCGTCCTAGAGGCATCAAAGTTTACATCCTCAAACTTGATTTGCGGCTAAACTAAGCGTCCTAGCGACTTATAAAATGCATATTCGTGATCTAGGAAGTGCCAGTTCTAAGAAATTTAAAAAAAATTGGTAAAAAAGTATTTTTCAAAACTTTCTAAAAAAAATTTCCAGTTTTTGGACCAAATTTGCTCAACTTTTTTCCTTCAAAGTTTCTTTATATCCAGATTCTTTGAATACAAAAGAAACTTTTCATACCCCAAATCCTACAGTGAGCCCAGACAGGGGGGTTGCAGGGGGGCAGCATGCCCCCCCATACATATCTCACTGTTTATTCGCGGTTATTCGCTTCCCAAGGTACTTTTACTCAAGAAAACTTGAAATTGGCGCTCAATTATACGATAAATAAACTTAAATCTTTAAACGCGATTTGCGGCTAAACTATCCGTCCAAGCGACTTTAAATAAAGAAACTTTGCATACACCCAACCTCGCACCCACCCCAATTCCTATAGTGAGCCCAGACAGGGGGGTTGCAGGGGGGCAGCATGCCCCCCCATACATATCTCACTATTTATTCGCGGTTATTCGCTCCCCAAGGTACTTTTGCTCAAGAAAACTTGAAATTGGCGCTCAATTATACGATAAATAAACTTAAATCTTTAAACGCGATTTGCGGCTAAACTAAGCGTCCTAGAGGCATCAAAGTTTACATCTTTAAACTTGATTTGCGGCTAAACTATCCGTCCAAGCGACTTTAAATAAAGAAACTTTGCATACACCCAACCTCGCACCCACCCCAATTCCTATAGTGAGCCCAGACAGGGGGGTTGCAGGGGGGCAGCATGCCCCCCCATACATATCTCACTGTTTAATCGCGGTTATTCGCTTCCCAAGGTACTTTTGCTCAAGAAAACTTGAATTTGGCGCTCAATTATACGATAAAAAAAACTTAAATCTTTAAACGCCATTTGCGGCTAAACTAAGCGTCCTAGAGGCATCAAAGTTTACATCCTCAAACTTGATTTGCGGCTAAACTAAGCGTCCTAGCGACTTATAAAATGCATATTCGTGATCTAGGAAGTGCCAGTTCTAAGAAATTTAAAAAAAATTGGTAAAAAAGTATTTTTCAAAACTTTCTAAAAAAAATTTCCAGTTTTTGGACCAAATTTGCTCAACTTTTTTCCTTCAAAGTTTCTTTATATCCAGATTCTTTGAATACAAAAGAAACTTTTCATACCCCAAATCCTACAGTGAGCCCAGACAGGGGGGTTGCAGGGGGGCAGCATGCCCCCCCATACATATCTCACTATTTATTCGCGGTTATTCGCTTCCCAAGGTACTTTTGCTCAAGAAAACTTGAAATTGGCGCTCAATTATACGATAAATAAACTTAAATCTTTAAACGCGATTTGCGGCTAAACTAAGCGTCCTAGAGGCATCAAAGTTTACATCTTTAAACTTGATTTGCGGCTAAACTATCCGTCCAAGCGACTTTAAATAAAGAAACTTTGCATACACCCAACCTCGCACCCACCCCAATTCCTATAGTGAGCCCAGACAGGGGGGTTGCAGGGGGGCAGCATGCCCCCCCATACATATCTCACTGTTTAATCGCGGTTATTCGCTTCCCAAGGTACTTTTGCTCAAGAAAACTTGAATTTGGCGCTCAATTATACGATAAAAAAAACTTAAATCTTTAAACGCCATTTGCGGCTAAACTAAGCGTCCTAGAGGCATCAAAGTTTACATCCTCAAACTTGATTTGCGGCTAAACTAAGCGTCCTAGCGACTTATAAAATGCATATTCGTGATCTAGGAAGTGCCAGTTCTAAGAAATTTAAAAAAAATTGGTAAAAAAGTATTTTTCAAAACTTTCTAAAAAAAATTTCCAGTTTTTGGACCAAATTTGCTCAACTTTTTTCCTTCAAAGTTTCTTTATATCCAGATTCTTTGAATACAAAAGAAACTTTTCATACCCCAAATCCTACAGTGAGCCCAGACAGGGGGGTTGCAGGGGGGCAGCATGCCCCCCCATACATATCTCACTGTTTATTCGCGTTTATTCGCTTCCCAAGGTACTTTTGCTCAAGAAAACTTGAAATTGGCGCTCAATTATACGATAAATTAACTTAAATCTTTAAACGCGATTTGCAGCTAAACTAAGAGTCCTAGAGGCATCAAAGTTTACATCTTTAAACTTGATTTCCGGCTAAACTAAGCGTCCTAGCGACTTATAAAATGCATATTCGTGATCTAGGAAGTTCCACCTTTCAATCAACGTATCACATGTTTTTTTTTTGATTTTCATTTAGTTTTTTTTACAACTTTGTATCATAATTTTGTGACAATTTTCTGTTTGAAATTATTATTATTTATCTCTTTACGATTTTTTGGTCGTCCTGAAAAGGACGGATTGTGTTACGTCAGTGTTGTAGGTTATCGTACCTATGCAAGGGTGGAGTTTTGGGCAATGTCCGATAAGAACGTCACCTTATCGGTAGTTGCTCTCTTACTCAACACCCTTAGAAGCCTCTCGTCGTGTCTCATCGCCTTTGTTGTTGGCGGCAAATGTCCTTGCCGTAGTCTTTCAGCAGCTAAAACGGCTACCGTGGTCTCCTTCCCTAGATCGCCAATTAGCTTGTATAAGCCAGCATGGCTCTGGCCAACCACCACTTTCAAACGTCTGTGCCATGCCTCGACACTGTTCTGTGTCCGAGGGAAGTGCGTTTCGTTGGCAGAGGCTCCTGTTGTCCAAAACTTTGGCTTGTACCGTGGTTGAGTTTTTTCGGTACCGACATAGTTTTGCTTAAACCATTTGGCCAGCTCTATGGTCTCACGGTGTCGGAGTGAAGCACGCAGAGCCTTAAAATAGGTGTCCACTTCCTCCGGTGGCACAAACGCGAGGGCCTTCAGCATACGAACCTCCATTGCGAACTCTTCTTCGCGGCCATATTTGGTCGCATAGCCAAATGTTTGGACACGTCGCCAAATTATCTGCCCAAAATGGAAAAGGCAGCCATTTAATTTTGCTAATGGGAAATAATTTGCTGCTGTTATGATTATCGCCTTTTCAAAGTCGCTGATAAAATTTTCCGGATTAAGGATGATGTTGAAATCACCAGCGACTTTTAAAAGTTGCAGCCAGAACTCATTATAAGCCTCAGTGGATTTTCTGCTCATAAGGCAGTATACAAGGGGGATGACTGTCCCTTCTATGTACCCATGAACAGAAAATAATTGGCCCATAATTGTAGGAACTACATTGAATGTCCCGTCCATCAACCAGCATTTCGATTCTGCCAGTAGCTTTAATGTTGTCCTCGTGAACATTAAAATATTTTTTCCTCCCGAATAAATTGCTTCCGAATGCACAAAGAGTTCGCCATCTATGTATCGAAGGTACTGTGGGATACAGATCTCTTCGAGGGATTGCGGTTCTTTTGTCTCGCTTGCCCGCACCCGATGAATCTTCATCTTTTGGGCATTTTTTGAAGGCAAGGAGGGGCGACAGACTGGCTCGGTCTGAACAATCACATCCCTTATTATTCGGCTAGGGGGAAGAGGTTCTTTTGCTTTTGTTTTGAGCTCAAAATTGGAGTGAGCAATTTCTTTTTGGAAGGCTTTTGGGGCGTGGCTGTGCTCGTTAACAGTCTTTGTTATGTATATTTGTTGGTGTATCTCATGGCTTTGCACGCGTGCCTTGCAACGCAATGGCTTACGCTCCGCGCAGCACCAATAACTTCTTACTCCAGCTTTCCTCTCGAAATGGTAGAGGTATCCATTTTTGTGGATTTTTATCGCTCCTTTATTTGAGACGACAGTCTGAAAATAAAAAAAAAACAATTGTAAGAGAAAATAAGGAAAAATTTAAACAAAGCAATAAAAAAAAGTTAAGAAAAAACTAATATAAAACTATTCCTTAATTAATTTTTAGGATAGAGGTCCTCTGGTAAACTTATTTTAATAAAATGGTGTGTACAAAAAAAAAAAAAAAAAAACAGAAAAAGGAAAAGAAAAAAAAACTTTTTATCAAATTTTCTCACTAAAATCACTTCACTTAAACGCTTATTTCATAGGTATTTTAGTAGGAAATTTTTATCAGACGAATCTGCACTCGAGATTACACTGAAGACAGACCATTAAGGCCTTTTTTTCGAAAACACACGCGAATAAAATAAAGTCGCAAAAATAAAATATTTCGACAAAAAAAAACACAAATCACAAGATTAATGCTGATTAAAAACACAACACATCACTGTCCAACTATTAAACTTTGACAATTGAGAACCTACACTCGTAAAACAACCCTTAAAAAGGCAAAATCACTGTCAAATTCTAACACTTTCACTTTTGAGAACGTAGACTGTCGAAACCACACTTATGGAGCCAAAATCACTATCGAACTATTACAATTTTACGTTGAAAACCTACACTTCAGAAACAACACTTATTGAGTCACTTTACATACCTGGGCAATGTTGTTTTTGTTATCCATATTTTCTGCAATTTCACTTTAAAAACTTTTTTCACTGTTCACTTTGTCACTTTTATATGTACCTATAAACACTTTTTCACTTTTCACACTGAACACTTTTTTAAAAATTGTTATAATGATTTCACTATCGGAATCAATAGCCTGAGAATCAACAAGCACGAACCAAAAAATATGAGCGTTTTAACGCTTTTTTTGGCCAAAACACACGAAAAAAATAATACTAAATTATTTTTAACAATTTGAAAACCATACAAACTATTTTTTTTTGATAGGGTCTTCAAAATGTCTTGATACACAAAAATACATAAATATCAATATCTCGAAAAAATACTGTTTTCATCTGTAAGCTTACGGAAGGTACGAAAAAAAACAATAATATTGTTTTTTAACCAGTACATTTGAAAATTTGAAAAATTAGCTGGTTGAAATTCAGCTCATTTCGCTGAACGCTAACTTTTTTTTTTTTTTTGAGTTTTAAAAATAAATAAAAATTGCGAGCCATCAAACTTAAAAAAAAAATGTTCGAGCCCCCCTTCAAGAAAACCCACACCCCACCAGCCCGCATCCAACACCTCCGACCCACACTCCAACCCACACCACAACCCATACCCCAACCCATACCAGAATTTGAAAATCAAATTTTATCTCTGAGCTGTTAAATCTACCGAGTCGCAATTGCTCTTGCTTAAATACTTTTTTTTTTTTTGACCAGAAAAAGTATTGACATTCTAAGAACAGTCCTGTCTTCAAAAAGTCGTTCGTGATTTTGATTGGCTAAAATAACAAAATCATATGGATTTACTACAGCGCTGTCGCTTTTTATCAAAAATAGTACAATCCGCGGGATTTCGTTACACGGGATTTTGTGCTGCGGGATTTTGTTCTGCGGGATTTTGTTTTGCGGGATTTTGTGCTGCGGGATTTTGTTACGCGGGATTTCGTTATGCGGGATTATGTGCTGCGGGATTTCGTACCCAACCCGTCGGCTGGGGCATAGGGCGTCAACAAAACGTCTCAATCTTTCACGGTATGCTGCAAGGTATTTTAACTGTGGCCACGTCTTTCTCTGGGATTCTGCTTCCGCTAAGACAGTTGATTTCCATGTTGTTCTTGGTCTTCCAATCCGCCGTGCACCCTGAGGATTCCATTCAAAAAACTGCTTTGCAATTTAATCGTTTGGTTTCCTCAGTGTGTGACCACTCCAACGCCATTTACGCTTTCTTGTATCGACGTCCAGCCGCTCTTGATTTGTCCTGCGCCGCAATTCCTCGTTTGGTATTATTTGTGGCCAGCGAATCTTTAGGATGTGGTGAAGACAGTGATTCACAAAAGACTGCAATTTCCTCGAAATGGTAGACGTGACTTTTCAGGTTTCACAAGCATATAACAGCACGGATTTGACATTTGATTCGAAGAATCTCAACTTAGTGCGTAGGAAGATTTGACTGGATTTCCAAACTGGGGACAGAGTACCGAAGGCAGCACGAGCTTTATTAATCCTAATTTTGACTTCCGGATCCATACCACCATTTTAAGAAATAATACTGCCAATGTACCTAAACTGTTCGACTTATTCCACCGGCGCACAGTGTTTCGCCTAGAACAAGCTAGGTGGACAAATCTCATTTCTTCCTTTCAAAAAATAAGGAATCAGGTATTGTACAAAATACTCCCAAACTCCCGATTTCAAAAAATATATGCGTCTTATATATATCAGTGACGAGTGATCGGGTTCGAAAAACAACTAAAAACTAAAATCAAATTTAAATGAAATTTATTGTTTAATTGGGGGTGGATTGGATTGCATATAACTGTAATTTTTTGTAACCAACTGGAATGTTTTAGTGATGGATTTAGTTAATAAAGGTATGAAATTTATTTATTTATCAAAATGATTTATTTATCTTGTTTAATTAATAAATAATAAGGATTTGAAAGTATTAGTTAAAAAAATTATAGTTTCAGTTATAGTCAAAACTTTAAAGGCGTGTTAAGTGCTTGTAACCTCATGTACCCGGGATAAATTTTTCATATGTGTTAGCAGCATCCTTTATAATTATAAGAACATATATTTAAGCCTGCACACTTGAGTTCATCTATTTTTATTTTTATTTTATTTAAAATACGTTCACTCAATGTCGAAACATAAGTTTTTTTCAATAAATGACATAATACGAATAGATGAAATAAACGCCAAACTTTTTGAATTAATTTCTTTGGAAAAATCAAGGAAAATTAGTATGGGAAGTGGGTAGAGATCTCTTTCTTTTTTTATTAAAATCAAGTTATTTTAATCAATATTTTTTGAAAAATTAATTTTCATACCTACCATCATAAAAAATAAAAAAAAATAAAAATGATTTTATTTTAAATTTTAACTAATTAAGTGACTGCTTTGGCTTTTTGAAATCCATTGCTCGTATTAATTTTAGTTCAAATGATAACAATTGAAATGTATTAAGGCTTTAAGTTTTTGAGTACATTGAAATTTACAAAATTATCTTTTTTAGAAGAATCTGTTTTTTTTGGGTATTTAGTATAAACAAACACAAACACTACTATCGATAGATAAAACGATGAATTTTGATATAGTTTTCCTTAAAGATTCAAAATAGCTTTTTATGGCCTTTATTCCTATAAATTGGCGTTTCGTTCGGCTTACTCACTTGAACTCATCAGTGACATAGTGAGGGCTTTGTCATACGCAATTTATATTAAGTTCAGTTCAACTTACATGAATTTTTCAACGAAAATCCACTGTAAACTATATCCAACAAGATTAGAATTCCTAATCATTAAGCTTTTTGCCTGGCCCAGGGCAAAAAAAATTTCCAGCTTAATGATTAGGAATTCTAATCTTGTTGGGTATAGTTTACAGTGGATTTTCGTTGAAAAATTCATGTAAGTTGAACTGAACTTAATATAAATTGCGTATGACAGCCCTCACTATGTCACTGATGAGTTCAAGTGAGTAAGCCGAACGAAACGCCAATTTATAGGACTAAAGGCCATAAAAAGCTATTTTGAATCAATAATTCAACAAGTCCAATCCTTAATGCTAAGTCTTCTACTTGGCTGATTTATTTCAGTAATATATAGAATTTGTATTATAAAACCTTCTTTTATAGAAACTATGCCTGGCCCAGGGCAAAAAAAATTTCCAGCTTAATGATTAGGATTTCTAATCTTGTTGGATATAGTTTACAGTGGGTTTTCGTTGAAAAATTCATGTAAGTTGAACTGAACTTAATATAAATTGCGTATGACAAAGCCCTCACTATGTCACTGATGAGTTCAAGTGAGTAAGCCGAACGAAACGCCAATTTATAGGACTAAAGGCCATAAAAAGCTATTTTGAATCAATAATTCAACAAGTCCAATCCTTAATGATAAGTCTTCTACTTGGCTGATTTATTTCAGTAGTATATAGAATTTGTATTATAAAACCTTCTGTTTTCCTTAAAGTATAAGAAACCCAATTGTCATAATATTTTATTTTTAATATTATATAGGGAGATGCGTTTGCTTGCTTTTAAGTACTAGGATTTAGGATAAACAACTTACTTAAGTAAATTTGTGAAAAAAAACTTTTTGAATTTTTGTTCAGATTGATAACGAAATTTTGAGTTTGAAAATTTTTAGAAGATTGCACCTTCCGAATAAATGGGGATACATATCGCACCTCCGGTGGAATAACGACGTAAGTGCAAATTTTCCAAATTTTGAGAAATCGCGTTTAAAGTTTTAATCCCCATACAAAATAAAACACAATAAATAGGTAAATAGCTATGACTTCGATGGTTGTAATGATGGATACATATTGTATGAGCAAGATTTATATCTTAGTTTTATGTCTGCCCCTGTCTTAGGCTTTTTGAGCGTTTGAACCCCTTCAATTACGTCATTAAAAAACTATCCGTTAAACTTTTGCAGCTAAAAAATTAGCTATATTTTAGAAACTAGAAAAGATACAATATTGTCGTTTTGAAAGCTGATAGAGCTGAAAATTTGTAAAATTTTGGCGTCCTTAACTCAGTTTTGGAAAAAATTGCACTTACGTCTATATTGCACCGGAGGTGCGATATACTCCTTATATCATAGGACCCCAACCTATATGCTCTAATGCTTTAATAAATACATACAATGACATGTGCTATGAAAATCATCTTCAATAAGTAGGTACCTATGAACCTACACTAATTTTTTATTGTTTTTTTTTAATAATAAAATCTTAATTTAAACTTTATTTATTATAATTTACAATAATATAACGTGATCACCCTATATCAGTTCACAAACAACAACAAAAATATTTTGTCCACCTAGCTTGTTCTAGGCGAAACACTGTGCGGCGGCGTCCCCTGTAGAATAATAGGTAAGCGGATGTGCGGAGCCGCTTGTGAGCATTATTTTTGTCTTTTTGCTGTTTATTCTTAGACCACTCAACTCTCCCTTCACTTGCAGTTGCAGTCCTTGGCACATCCCGTTCAGCCCACTGATGTTATTTGCCAGTAGACATATGTCATCGGCATAGTCTATATGACTGAGCTTTTCGAACGGTCTCCATTGAACGCCCTGTCGCTTAGCTGTACCAACACTGGCCGTCAATACGTCGTCCATCGCCAGCAGGAAGAGAATTTGCGATAGAACATCACCTTTGTCTCACACGCTGTTGCACTACGAAGGAGTCAGATAGCTGGCCACAACTACAACCTTGCGTTGTTGTAGGACTCTTTAATAATGGCAATAATTTTTGGTGGAATTCCTCTACCAAGCAACGATCTCCATATACATTCTCGTTTAACTCGATCAAAGGCGTTCTCAAAATCCACGAACATGAGGTAATGCGGTGATTGAAATTCCATCGACTGCTCGAGGACGATACGCAGGGTGTTGCTATGGTCGACACACGATCAACCACTGCGGAAGCCAGCTTGATGCCTCTGGAGTGTAGACTCGATTCTATCCTTTATTAACTCGAGAATGATGTTTTGGGAAAACGGTGATACCACGCCAATTGTTGCAATTCTTAAGGTCACCATTCTTTGGCAGCTTAACAATCACACCATCCTTCCAGTCCTTGATGGGATAGCCTTCGTTTTCCCAAATGATTTGTATCAACGGATGTAAAATACTAGCCGCTGTTACGGGATCGGCTTTCAGGAATTCAGCTAGTATTCCGTCGAGTCCAGCTGCCTTGTTATTTTTGAGGAGATTTATTGATGTTTGGATCTCCGACTCTGACGGGCGTTCGATGTCAATACTCCTATAGGACCTGCGCATCTCGTTTAGTTGGGGCACTTCAGCACTCTTCCCAACTGAATCCTCATTTAGCATTGCACAAAAATGGTCCTGCCATCTGCCTATCTGATCCTCAATTGATACCAAAAGTGTGCCATCCACACCCATTACAGGATTATTGGTGTTGCTTTTTTTCCCAATAACATCTTTGACAATTTTCGTAAAATTCCCGGATATCCCCTCTTCTTGCAGCGTTTTCCGCATTATCTGCGAGTCCATCTAACCTCACCCACTTGTCACGTCTCACACAGCGATAGAACACCTTATGTGCATTGCGATACTCGCTTCGCAACTCAGCTTTTTGTTGAACATCTGCTTCGGCATATATTTTCATTTTCTACAATTTGCGAAGTTTGATTTTATCCCAAGTGTCTCCTTTTGTGCAATTAGTGTTTGGCTGGAAATCCCTTCTGTCTTTTTACCTCGGTCCATCTATTTCCCATTTTATCAGTCAGCGCTGAACATTGGGAAGAATTGTTTTTCTCATTCTTGTTAAGTTTTTTTCTGAAGAGAAGCCTTATTCATGGTATTTTCTAGTCGAAACTCCGCTTTTTATTATGCTCCAAAAATTTGGAATCGGGCTGAAATCAAGGTTTTGATCAAACCCCTCCAAATAAATATAGTACAGAATTAAAGAGACTGAATTGAAATGGTTTCAATCTTATTTAAGTGAAAGGTGTCAAAGGACAAAGTTCAGCGATACAATTTCAGATTCTGCTGCTGTCGAGTTAGGTGTTCCGCAAGGTGCTGTCTTGTTTGTTGTTTTGTTCTTATTATATATAAATGATGTAAAGACTGTTTTGAAGTTCTGTAAAGTTGTTTTATTTGCTGATGACACTTTAATATCTTAATCTTTTACTTGAGTCTTGTGTTACTTTCATAATAATTTTGTGGTTTGTTGAAATGGCTTAAAGGAACGTTCTTCTTCGATTGACATAAGGTTTTCATACAGAGATATCCAAAGTAAGGAACCGTAAAAGAAATAAGGGAAAAAGTAATACAGGATAATATTATTGGAAATTACAGTGCATATTCGCTTTGTGGCTTAATTACACCACGAGTGTACATTAAACTGAAATTGCATAATTTTGTATACTTTGAGTTTACAAGAATTGAAATTAAATCAGATATGCATTTACCCTGAAACCAACCAGAAACATCATAAATGCATGTTTTTTTTTTACTTTTCATTTCTGATCAACAACAACATCAAAAAGTTTAAACGCAAACTTTTTATCGAATTTTGTCCTTAACTTTACCCTAAAAGTAAAGAAACAATCTTTCTTATTTAAAAGTATTTTTTAATTTTGTACTTGCGATACCTACTCTGTATTTTTGGTTTAATTCGAATTTACGCACATTCTTACACTTCGAAAAAATAGTAAGGGCTTTCATGCAACGGGCGGTGGCGTAAAGTCGTCGTAAAGGTTAAAGTCGTAAATCTTTCTAATTTTCCATACATATTGTGACAGATTTACGAAGTTTAAAACTTTACAACGTTTACGATGGCTTGACGCTGTTGTATGAATAATAATGATTTAGTGTCAAATTGACTAACGATCTTCCCATTTTGACTATTATGAACTCGATACATGTAAAATAAGTAGCTCTGAACTTTACCCGGGGTTGAACACGATTTTTTTTGTTGACAAAGCCAACGTTGTCAAAAAAAACTCTGCTGTTTTGGTTCTCAAACGAAAAAAAAAACACCAAATGGCTCTCAATTGTGGTTTTGAAGTTGTGTGTTGTGATAATTAAAATTAAAAAAAAGTTTACGAAATTTTCTAAAAGACAGAAACTGCCCGGAGAAACGGAATTCGGTTTTTGCAGTTTTGCCGAACTTTTAAATTTATAAATCCCTGGCTCGACAATACCATTTTTATTATCAATTTAGATTGCTATGCAATTTGTCTCTTTTTTCAAAATTTATTAAAATTTAGTATCAACCTGATGAAAGCAATTTTTTAAGATATTGGATTAACCGCAATAAAAAAAAAAGTAAAATCATTTAAATCGTTACTTCTTAAAATAGACCTCCATTCTTTTTTCTTATTTTTCTTATTATTATCTCCACCCTGAAATCATGTTAAATGCTTGCTTCTTTTGTTTATTTGTATGTTTGAATGGTCTTCAAGCATTCGTAGTTATATTTATCCATCTCTATGCTCTGATGATTACGAGAAATACCGGAACAATTATGTAATTTCACAGTGAATAAACAATCATTATTGTTATTATTTACTATTTGTTTTCTTTTTTCTTTCTTTCAATTTACGTTTTGCATTCAACATGAAAAATAAATCAAAAAATATTGCTTTTGAAAATGAAAATAAATTATAAAAACATAAATTATAAAAATCAAATGTCTGATGGTACATATGAAAGGGTTTACGTAGATCAAAATTCTGATGAATTTTCTTTGTCTTCAAAGTTCTGCAAATAAGAAAAAAAAACATCGTATTGTCTTATTAATATCACAAATTAAATATATTTACAGATCTCTTACCATACTACTTTGGTGCTACACATAAATACTAAACAACATTATGGTGGAATTCAGATTTGATATAAAACCCTTATTCCCTCAGCCAATTGTGAAGATAACTTCCAACCTGTTGCCACACACTTTTCGAGGTGACCGACGCATGGCGTTGTAAGTTTTTAATTTATTTAAAATAACCCAAATGTATAATTATTACAAATATTTTTCAGGGATACAACCTCAAAGATGTCAGAGATAATTGATACACTTGGTGAATTATCGGCAACGTCACAAAAGCTATCCAAAGCGGTCACTACTTCCCAACGGCTAAGAATGTCTGATAACCAAAAAATATATTTACTCGCCGATGTAGGTGCAGGTCACAAGTGAGTTGTTTTTTTTTTTGTTCTTTTTTTAAGAATATTAAATCAAACGCTTCAAATGCTTTTTTGTATGCTCTTTGGATAATTTTATTATTTAATTCTGAGATGATTACACGGGGTATTTCTAGATAATCTTATTCAGATTGATTTGGTTCACTTGCCTGCAGTGAATCTCCATCTCTGATCATATTTTTGTTTATTACCTTCGTGACTAGTGCGTATATCAATTTTCAAAACAAACAATTTGTTCAATGCTTGGCTCAATTGCTTATTTTTTGTTGTTTTTAATTTTTACCGTCTGTAAGTATTATTTATAAATAAATGTCGTTAAAGGAGTGCGCCCTTGACTTTCAGTAGTTTTAATATATTATACGTTCAAGTAAATACATAAATTAAACACTCCAACGGTTTCTTAAAGATAATTTAATTTATTTATGTTCCAATATCTACCAATTCTGATGGTCGCACCTCACATAACCACCTATATTCACATTTTATATTTCCATACAGCCTGTTATTTATTTGTTTATTTAATTATCATTTGTAGTGGTGCTGTTATCGGGCTCCTTAAGGTTGGTACGAAATCACTTTATTTATTTGACGAATCCGGTGAAACGAAGAAAGTTGATGATGCTCCATGTATACTTGATTTTTACATCCATGAATCGCGTCAAAGAGCCGGTTTGGGCAAGGATTTATTTGAAGCTATGCTCGCAGAAGAAAATTGGGCTCCCATTAAGCTCTCAATTGATAGACCATCGGAGAAGCTATTGGGTTTCTTAAAGAAACACTATGGACTAGAAAAAACTATTCCTCAGTCGAATAATTTTGTTCTATATGAAGGCTTTTTTGGTTCCCCAACTACCGAAAACAACAATCAACAACATGCAAATGGATTACACATAACCGACAGGTATGTCAGCTAGCCAGCAATTTAAATAAATGTATCTGCATAGTAAATTAAGATATTTGAAAAACACGCAAGTTGTGACATAAAGTCTAGAAATTTGCTTATAACACGCGACATATAATATATGTATTTGCTTTTCTTTTTTTGTTTGGTGACGAAACCATTTCTTCAACACACGTATACCACTAATTCATATTATACTAATTTAATTTACATACATTTTGTACTAACTTTCTTCTAATTAACTCTTATTTCATTTTAACATTATTTACGATGCATAATGAGCAGCCCTAACACCGCATTATTTGGACCACATTTCATTGGTGATGATAACAAGAAGAGGATAAGGCAAATGGATGCATCTTCGCCCAGCGCACAAGTAACACAAATTTCACCAGTTGGACGTTATGCGGCACCTCGTCCTTCTTGCAGCATGGCTGAGGTACATTAAAAAAGTACATATTGTTGAATTGAGGGTTGTTTTGTATGCATATTATACCAAATTGATTGAATTTAAGGACTGCTGTTATGCAAGAATTTGGCATGATTTTTGAGTTTATTTATTAAACAAAAAAAAACCCTATTTGACTATTATAGTACCTAACTAAGACATTACGTCATCTTAGTCTATAAGTGATTTACTAACTCATAAACTTAGAAGCACTATCAATGCTAGTTTTTCCTTTTATTTATTTAAATTTCGAAAAATATTCTTATTATTTATATGTCGATCTTGGGAGTATCACCATTTAACCAAATAATGTCATCGGATGAAAAACTTTATTTGTGTATGATTGTTCGAGTAGTTGTAGTGTAAAGGAGTACCTACTTAGGTAGGCGTCCGAAGAAAAGTTAAATAATTGAAAACATTTCTTTACCCCTCAAAATATTTAATAGTTAAAATAGAATATGGTTTGAAGTGTTAATTTCATGAGAGTTTGTTATTAGATATAGATGCTAAAGGGTTAACGGGTACCATATGGGTTCCTTGGACCATATGAATTCCTTGGACCATTGTTTCACGAAGCAAAGGACTGCATTAGCTTTGAGAGTTTTGTTGTTTATATGTGAAATGAGGTATAACCTTTAGTCAAATAATTTGCCAAAGGGTAATTCCATGAAAAAGTGGACATGAAGATAGAAAAATGGAAAATTTTTCTCGCAGTCTTAAAATTAGAATTACAAAATATCCTACAAGTAATAAGCATATGGCTAAAAATAAAATAAAATTATAAAAGGCTTAGCCCTAAATTTTTAAATTAAAAACGTGAAATAACGTGAGTTACCGACTTTTTGTAACGTGAGTTACCATGTATGTATTTTATTAAATTTGTATAACATATTTTCAATAATTTAAAATTTGTGTACAGATATAAACAGGCTGATAACTTCTTATATCTAATTCAAGAAACCAGTTAACCTTTATTGGTTTGTTTATTTTTTAGAAAATATGCATAGTACTGCTACAAAACCCGTGTCCGAATATGGTAAAGTGAGCTACCAGCATGTTTTAGTATTTTTTACTAAGAAAGAATTTATTTTTCCCAAAAATTTTATTTTTTCCTTGAAGTCGAAAACATTACCATGTATAGAGTTTATATTTTGTTTTATTTATATTTATATAAGTATGGAGATTTTAATGAAACTCCCAAATGCAACGTGAGTTACCATGGAATTGCCCCTAAGTTGCGGATCGACTGAACCATGGAACCGGGTCTATTATATTTGAGGTAGAGACAGCGAAGGTATTTGAGGCATTTACGTGAAAAGGTGAGTGACTGGAACTTCGAACTTGTTAAGCTCCAAGCTGTTTTTAAAGCACTTAACTGAACAAAAAAAACTGTTGAACAATGGAAGAATCATTTGTCGAGGAAATGTTCTTGAAGAACTTGTGTATCGTCAGCTTAAAATGTAATATGAGAATGTTTGATGACGATGGCAGTATCGTTAATAGCAAAAATAAAGAAAAGTTGACCTAAGTGGCTACCTTGGGGACACCAGAGGAACCTAAAAAATGTAGGCAGATCTATAACGAACACTGTAATATCGGTTCTCCAGATAAGAAAAAATACATTTTAACAAAGCCACGTTGACAAGGGAAAGGGGATTTGCAGTGAAAACTAAAAGTTTTATAGAAAGTATTTTTGAAAAGTTTGGGCATATGTGAACGCTTGACAAAAGGACGTTAATTGTTTACATCGTCTTTTGACCCTTTTAATGTATTGCAATTATATAAGAGGTTTCCATACCTGTGGAAATTTTCCTTGAGGACGGGATAAGCTGAAGACTTTTGAGAAAGGAAGGTTAGGTAGGTAGGTAGGTAAAAATGGTGGCAAGAGCGTAACACTTTGCCCAATTAGCACTGGATTGCGCCGTTTTGATACCATAACACGTTTGACCTGTGTATGAAAGTAGATAAAAGCGTTCCTTGCTTTGAAGTATGGTTAATGTATCTCGTGAGTTGGGTCATAGGACACTCACTCGATCGGATCGCATCTCGCCCGAGCTTGCCACATTATGCCGAGCTCGGCAGGTTGTAGAATAGCAACGAAGCGATCGAACAGATCATGTGATCATCATTGCCATTGAGCATCATGAAGCTCCTCAGAAACCCGGGTTCCGATTACTCGCGGACTTTGGATCTGGGGGGGAACATGATGCAGAACGCAACAGATTTCTGTCTCAGAACCATTTCGTGGCGTTAAGAAGAGAGATCAAGTCTTTGATCTTCATTTCGGAAAGTTCGTTTAGGTCGTTAAGGATGAAGAAGCATTCTACTCAAAATCTACTACAAACTGTGAAAACCAAATATAAGCCAAGAGCGGAGTATTTTTTTCTGCAATTTATTACTGAACTGATTTTGTTGATGGAATATGTTTAGGTGTGTACCCGAGTGTAAATTCAAGTTGGAGGCACTAGGAGGTGCGAGTATCAGCCACCATCTTGGACTTACATGCGGAGGGCACCTTTGAACATATTACATCAAGAATATCAGTTCAGTAAAAAATTGCATATTATGAACCTCCTTTTTTGCTCTCAATATACATACATGAATCTTAAAGAAATCGTTGGTTAGTTGTTAGTTTCACTTTATCTTATGTCGTTTTTCATTGTTGAAAAGATTTGATCTTTTTGCATTTATTCTACTTTTTCATGTTTTATTCAATAAAAAGATGAGATCTGAAGAAGAAAGATGCGATCTTTCTAGTTTGGGAGATTTGATCTGCATTCACTAATACATGCAAACATATTCCTGTCAAACAGCAAATCGCAGCTTCGCATTTTTTTATTTTGCACTATTTTTGTACGACATCGTACGTGATGTTTATTTGTATGCGTGTATGTGTCCTATGTGTGCAATTGAATCTACTCAAAAGTATGCCCAGATGTTTCATTCAAGAAGGCAATTCTTGATTTTAAAATCAAATCTTTCAGATTTCAATGAAAAACGACATTACTTAATTCCAAATAACACTTAACTTAACTATCTTAATTGCGGTTTTTCGGAGTCATAAAAATATTAGAAAAAATTCCGAGATCAATCACATCACACATCAATCAATCAAAACCTACATTTGCAAACTCACAGCTCAAAATTGTTTTGGTTTTAGTACAGGGAGGGGTTAATCGCCGAAAAATATACATCAGCAGAATTTTTTTTTAAATCAAAAAATAAACCAATTTGAAGCCAGATGTTTTGGCGAGCAACAATTCAAAATTACGTAAAACAAGAACAAATGAGCATCAACTCAGGAGGTACTCAATTGACCGATATCTTTTTTTCAACTCAATGTCTTCAATTTCATACTTTCAAATAAACTTTCTCTATAAACAGCCCAATTTTTTTCGAAACCATCAGGAGATTCACTGAAATTTTGAGTAAAGGCAACGTTGCAACGCTTACTAACAATGATGCACAATCATTTCCGTCAAATGTTCATAAACTTACTTAACCGCCATCAGTTTGATTCAAATGTCAAGTGTTCATTTTTGCAAACTTTAATAAATGAATTCGCAAACATCAAGAAAATCAGTGTTAAAAAAAATCTTGACTTGTGTTATTGCTGTTGCATTGTAACTATCGCATTGCTAATCGGAATAGCAACGAAGTGATGATGCGCATATACATATTTGACGTTATTTTAATTCACAATACAAACAAAAATGAAATTTACTTTTAAATTGATAAACGTAATCAGTATAAAAAATATCACAATAACATCGCTATTTGTGTTTTCAAAAGAATTTAAAATTTGTTTTATTTTTGAAAAACAAAAAACATTTTCAATCGTTCTACATATTACGAAAAAATCATATTCTAAATGGATCGTAATACTTCTCGTGTAACTGGAAAACCGGAATATGTCGCACAATATCAAGCATTAAATGTAAGCATTTCTTGTACAAATATTGGCTTTAAAATTTTTGTTTAAATTTCTTCATTTATATACTGCTATAGGCAAGGGAAAGTGAAGTGAGTCTAACACCAAGTCAAGTTTCAAAGCGTGATAAATTGAATTCGGTATATTTTTTAAACTTTTAAATTCTATTTGAATTCAAATACAACAAACAAAAATACTTAATTTTAGCAAAGTAAAAATCCATTAGATGCAATTTCTAGGCCTCCCAGAGTAAATGAGTTTCCCGAAAAGAGATCGGTAATCAAAAGAGTTTCCTTTTTTATATTTATATAAAATATAATAACATTGAATTTATTGTGAAGGGCTTGCAAGACATCTCGGCAGAACATTTTCAACAATCTTCTTCGTTTTCTCAGAAAAGAACGGTATTTTTTTTTACTTTAAATTTTTCTAGTTATTTTTCATTTTTATATTTCGTTAGAAGAATATACCTGTTAGAGAACAGCAGTCGTACAATAACAACAATAATTTAGGCTCAAATAATCAACAGGATACTAAAATGACGGTTGTATATGAATAGTTAAGCCCGTATGACACTACATTTTTCTCTCATTTTTAATGAACTGAAAATTAAATTAAAGCGGAAAGTACAATTTCTTATTCAAACTTTGATTGGTGTGAGTGGGTACGCACTATATCCATAAATGAAAAAATGTCACAAAAAATCTATAAAAAATGTGATTTTCAAATTAAATTTGTCAGGTTCTGGCAGCTTTTCTTGAAATTTCAGAATAAAAAATTAAAAATTATTTCAAGGTACACTCAGTTATAAAAGTAGATATACACTGGACCCTAGAGAACACTAGGTAATGATGTATATTTTCTTTTGGGACACATTGTAAATGTGAAATTTAATTTAGAGAAATGCTATCCCTTTCTTAAAAACACGTTTTATCCCTTTTTTGCTCTGCTGACACTTTGATAGATTAAATGAGAAATACAATGAAGAAAAAATGTAGTGTCATACGGGCTTTAAGTTTGTATAGATGTCATTATTATTTTACTATTCAAAATAGGGTGCTGCATCTAAGCCACAAGCAAACATAGAAGCTAAGGTTTGAAATGATAAATATTTAAATTCTTGAAATATAAATAATGATTTTTATAGAATCCTCCTCCTTCTGAGCCAATTTTTACAGAAAACTCAAACGTAATTTGATCTCATATTGGTTTCTTATTATTTATAAGTAAAAGTTTCTTACAACAGATATCGAATGAATCTGAAAAAGGATTTTGTACAACATGCCCTAATTGCTCAGCAAAAATTCTATTGGTGCCTGAAACTGGCAATAAATCTGAAGACAATAATTCAGCACCAAAGGCTTAGTAAACATATCAAAATACATTTCAAAGGTAAATTGTAGAATCTTAACATTTCAAGGGTGATAGAATGTATCCTTATAATATTATAATAAGAAACATAAGGTTATCGTAGTATTGCTGCTACAATTGGTAGCAAGTCATAACAAAAAATATTTCTCCTTTCTCGACTTCTAGTCTCGTGTGAAAACCTGCACTTTTTTCATTCCTACAAATCGAATCTTTTGCAATACATATCACAGAAACTTCATATCCCCGCATAATCCTCACAATAAAATGTATTCCATCTAAACTCTTGTGAATTTGGCAGAATATCTTGACGTTCACTTTGAATTGTTTTTGCAAAAGCTTAATTTATATCTTTCGTTTGTCCTAGTTGCATGGTCTTATCTTAAAGAACACCATTTAAATGTGACGACATAATGTTACACTAGTGTTTTGTCTATGGCAAAGTAACACACAAATGTGACCCGAACACTTTCTGCAAAAGAACAAGGACTAGCATAAACCTCTTTAGCCAACAATGCTACGAATTTTGTTTTTCCTTATCACGCCTTTTGAACACAAAACAGGGACGATTATAATGACAATGCAGTGTATTGCCATTAAATTGGCTTGGTGCCAATAAACTTTCCCTGTCGTTTCCGCATAGTGTTTGTTAAAAGGAAAGTGAAAATTCCTAGTACATTTCTCATAAAAAAGACCATAAAAAAACGTCTACTTTAAACGTTCAGACAAAAAATAAAACAAAGAATTGTCAGGGATATTGTTTGGGTGATATATTTGTGTGTTTTTATTATTTGGGGTCAGTAGGAGGTCATTTCCGGTAGTTAAGTCGTTAGTTTAGACTGGTAATGGTGTCTAGCGTTTGGGTTTTTTTCAACACATTTGTATTCAATGCAAGTAACTGCTATTATGTTGATAGTTAATATTTGCACACATGCAGTTGTCTGGCATACATAATGGATATTAAATTCGATACATAATCATTAGTCTTAGAAAAGTTATTGAAAAAAATCCATTTAGTTGTATGTGCACTTTGCAGTTGCATATTGAATCAAACGTGAGCAGCAGACAAACCAATATTTGGATTCTTATATGCGTAGGATTTGGTTAAACCATAAAACCTAAGTAATACAGTGGTGGTCCAGTATAACGAATGCCGATATTACGAATGATCGATATTACGAACACTTTTAGGAAGCCCGTTAGGTATTCTATATAACGAACAAATAACGAATTTCACAAAATTAAACTAAACATTTTTAAGAATAATTAATTTTTCTGTTACGGACACGAATTAAGAAAAGAAATTTTGTGTAAACCGACTCTTGATTTGTATCCTTGTATCCTTATAATATGAGCTTTGGTTTGTTTCGCATTATTTATCCTCTCATATTTGCTTTTTTAAAGTATGAAAATGTTAAAATTTTTATTTTTTCACGGATTTGACAATAAAACTGGGTTGTATTGGAAAATGCTATAACATAAAGTGTTGAAAAATAAACAATTGCTACTTCTTTGGAGAAAAAAAGTATTCAATATAACGAAATTTCGATATAACGAATGAACCTTGGCCATTATATCATTCGTTATACTGGACCTCCACTGTACTTCATAAACCTTAACACACAAGTATTAATTATGGATAGCAAAGGATGTACGTTCAACAAATTGGGAGCGCGTATTACCTCATATTTTCTAACTTCCTCTGAGTTTGTTAATATGAAAATATTCGTCTGTATTCTGCTATCTGTTGAATGGTTATCAGATAAAATAAAGTTTCAAGAAACAGATGGTTCTTAAAAATTCAAAAATAATGATTTCAAAAAAAAAAAATGATTTGAAGCAAAATACACGTGAATCGAATGTTTCGAACGAACTGAATACGATTAGCCGAATATGGCTGAGGACGTTTTCGAAAAAGTCATCTGCTTCGAAAATGCATTTGCAAAATCATATAAAACGCAAGCAAACTGCAAGTCTTTTGTTAGAAAATGCTAGTACGAATTTGAATGCATAAGCATTGTGTGCGATAGTGCAGTTTGCTTAAAGCCAACAATCGTCACTTGTCACTCATTCTAGCTACTTGTCTCTTTTAGATGATGTCAAATGAATCGCTGTGTGTAGTTTTCGATAGGTCTTATGCATAAACAATGCACCCAGGTGTGGGAAAGGAACGCTGCTGTTATTCTACACTACGGTACTCACATGTAGATACACTAGGTTTGTGTTGTTACAAGTTTAAATAGAATTGTGTGAACGAAATAAAATGCAAGACTGGGTCTCAGGTACCAAACTATGCAAATCTTAAGTATTTATTTATATGCATATAAAAATTAAATTTCAAAAAAAAAAAATTGTCATCCCGTTTTTGAGTTAGCGAATTTTCAAAAAAATATTTGAAACTTTTTTTTAAAAATTCTTTCTTATTTGAAATTTGTATATTTAAAATTTAATCTAAATCCGTTCGGCTGATAATGAGAAAATTCATAGAGATATGAATATGAGAATAATGTTTTTTCGGTTTAAAGTCAACTTCTTAGAAAATTGCCCTCCTGGCTAAACGAGGATGAATAGAATCCCCCCTCCTGAACGATTTTTTTCCTTATCAACCCACCTTATGCGCTCTAGCTTTTTTTCACATTTTATACGAATCACCCTGTATAAACGAAATACCATGTTTCGTGACCTTTGACCCCGTATGATTAATGTGGTGGAGCCCGAATCGATGGGGAACTTTCCCAAAAACTTTAAATAAATCCCTGTGTATATTTTTTGGGACTGTTTTCTAGTTTTCCAAGGGGATACCATGCAAGAAAAACTCACCTGGTACTCAACCTCAAAGGTGGTGTAAAAGAGTACATTTTATACAGAAACATAAAATCTGTAACTCTACCGGTTGAGCTATCTTGAAAACGGTTACTCTTACGAAAAAAAGGTACTTAACATTTCTGTCGGAATTTTTCTAAGCTACAACCTTGTTTTTGACTTTTTTTCTGTAAGAATTACTGTTCGGGAGATATTGTTTAAAAACCGTTTGGGATGGACCTTTGACCCCCCGTAAAATTGTTAGCGGCGCTCATATCGATTGGGACTTTTTACAGTTTTTTAAGTTTTTTAAGTTTTCTAAGAATGCCATGAGGAGACTGTATACCAAAATTCAGGTTTCCGTCATTTTTTCCGAAGCAAAATGCTTAAATGACTGGACTATACATTATTTTTTGTAAGCAATGGTACCTTTCTAGGGCTGTAGGCTACCTGCGCATGTTCTCATAAACCGTTCATTGCTGGCATCAACACAAAATATGCCTTTAATTTTCAGAAGCTGGCGTAAAGGGATTGATTCTGAAATGCCTGATGACTCGTTTTATCAACTTTGGTGACAATATAGCAGCTTCCGACCGCTATTTTCTGACTTTCGCAATTAAATAATGGCTTTTCCTACCATTGTTGGTGTGCATTCAACTAGGCATAGAACCTGCGCATAAGTTTTGCCTTCTGGTATCAGTCTTCTAATTAGGGCACGCTATTCCGGTGTGCTGTGATCAGTCTTCTTATTAGGCCACGCTATTCCGGTGTGCTGTGTTTGGTTCTTCCCATTGCTGGTAAAAATACGACCAATTTTTCAATAAAAACTATGAAGGTGTAATGGATAAATAAAAACCAAACGTTTTTTGGAATGTTCAATATTAGAAATAAGAGAGACAAATAATATTTCTTCACATAACAGATTTCCACTAAGGTGTCGTTAGTGGATGAATGTTTGTTCCGGGGTAGGTGAACTCCTTGACTACCTCGAAATCACTGCTGCCAACATTGACGTTTTGTCCTAGGCGATGGACAGATGAGGCTTTGTTTGTTGATAGCATATACTTTGTTTTGTCCTCATTTACTTCAAGACCAACGCGTTTTGCCTGTTCATCAATAGCTGTGAATGCTTCTCTCTCTCTTGGAGCGGTCGATGATGTCGATGTCGTCCGCATAGCCAAGCAGTTGAGAAGACCTGTTGAAGATAATGCCTTCCATGTTAACACCAATCCTGCGCACTATCTGCTCCAGGACTAGGTTGAAGAAATCAAATGATAGCGCATCTCCTTATCTGAACCCTGTGCACGCCTGGAATAGCGCATTTGCACGTTGCACCGCATACTTTGTAACGTTATGCGGCATAGCTGGATCAATTTTTTCGGTATCCCGAGTTCCGATATCGCCAATAGAAGCTCTTGGCGACTTATGCTATCATATGCGGCTTTAAAGTCGATGAATAGGTGGTGGGTCTCGACTTGAAATTCGTTGGTCTTTTCCAGGATTTGCCTCAATGTGAAGATTTGGTCTATTGTTGATCTGCCAGGCCTGAAGCCACACGGGTACGTGCCGATCATAGTGTTACAAAAAGGTTTAAGAAGCTCACATAGTACGTTGGATAGGATCTTGTAAGCAACATTAAGCAGGGATATACCTCTGTAGTTCTTGCAGGACATAGAATCGCCTTTTTTGTAGATTGGGCATATGGAGCTATTTGACCAGTCGTCGGGCATACTTTCCTCCTCCCACACTTGGTTGATGAGCTGGTGTATGCACCCTACCAGGACATCTCCTCCATACTTGAAGAGTTTGTTCCCCTATCGCCTCCTCTACATAATGCCCATAAAGCAGTTGCTGGAAATGCTGCTTGAATACTTCTACAATTCCCTGTGCTTCGGTGACTAGATTCCCTTCGCTGTTTCGAAGAGCTTGCGTGCCAGTCCTATAACCAGATGCCAGTTGCTTGGCTGTTTTGTAGAACCGGCGGGTGTTGGTGGCAGTGCTAGACTCTTGCAGATACTTGAGCTGAGAAACTGTGGATGCTCTTTTCTTTCTGCGCAGGGTTTTTTCTCTTTCCTTCTCTTTTTACGTTACTCCTCTCTTGCTGCTCTTGTTTTCCGTTGCAGCATTTGCATTCGTGCATTTTCCGTCTCCTGCTTCAATATCGCGCATTCATCGTCATACCACGGGTTCTTTTTTCTGGGTGGTTGATAGCCTATGGTGGTCTCGGCTGTCTCCTTAATGATGTCGCGATACTGGTTCCACTGGTTGTTGACGCTTGTGGCTGGGTGTACGGCAGAGAGTTTCCCGGTCAACTGCTCACTGTAGTCTCTGGCTTTCTCAGGTGTGCTAAGGCATGCGATATTGAATTTCTTCCTTTGGGCGGTCTTCGTTTTCTTTTCGTTGGACATTCGGGTTCTGAACTTTGTAACAACAAGAAATTGGTCAGAGTCCACGTTTGCACCTCGGAAAGTTCGCACGTCCAAGATGTTCGATGCGTACCTTGCGCCAATAAGCACGTGGTCGATTTGGTTGGCAGTTCGACCATCTGGAGATCGCCAGGTTGCTGTGTGTATCCTTCGCCTGGGTAACCTAGTGCTACCTATCACCGTACTATAAGTGCAGCAAAGTCGATTAGTCGAAAGCCGTTGTCTGTTGTCGTTTCATGGAGGCTGTGCTTTCCAACAAATCCGCCAAAGATGTTTTCCTTTCCGACTTTAGCATTGAAGTCTCCGAGTACGACTTTGACATCGTACTCCGGACAGGCTCCGTTGGCTCCGTCCAGGAGGTCGTTAAACTCCTCCTTGTTAGACTCCTCAGCTTCATCGGTAGAGGCGTGTGCACATATTAGGCTGATGTTTTGGAAGCTGGATCGCGTTAATATCTGCCTTGTACCGCGAGAGGAAAGATTCAAGTTTTTGAGTAGCACCTGGTGTATAGATTGTCCTTACATTCCAGGTGCATACTCGTAGGTCATAGTCCATTTTCGTTCCGGGTCTGGATGACATTTGAGGGCGGTCGTTATCCGAGGCTTCTCACGTCTCTCTCAAAACAATTGGTTTTTTTACTGTGGTCGGGTCGCTAGCCCAACGCACTAACCTCCAATCTGTAGGGCCATAGGTTTAATGTTGCAATTCTTTCCTTGATCAACATTCGCACTTACAAGCTTAGCAAGTCCTGGCATAAAGCCAATACCAGCGTGCGGCTACCAACTTAGAGGTATTGTAAGCACTTGATGTGTAGGAAAGATACAGCTCGAGGCCCCCAGTTCCTACAACATCCAACCACCGGGTTTATCCTTATAATTTATTCTTACTGAAATTGCCTAATTTCGAGAACTCAATTTCCAAACTACCCAAAATGGCCACACTACAAGAGAAACAAAATGCCGGGGATTTTGAGAGTCTTCGAAGCAGCTAGAATATACATATTTAATGGTTCCACCTAATGCACATTTTATTTGGTTTATTAGGACGTTACAAAATAAAAATACATTTGGGGGTGTGTGCTTGTGAACAAAAGAATTGGGTACGATATGTGGACTTTTGAAATATCGACTCCATAAGATCGACTTTTAAAATCTCGACAGAAAAAATCTCGACTGGTTAAAAGACCGACAGATCAAAATATATGTAGACACAAATTTGACCGACTTTTTAAAATGTCGATTCTCAAAATGTCGACCGTGATCGAGATTTTAACAGTCGACATTTAAAAAGTCGACATTTTGATCAGATCATAGTTTAGGGAATGATGTTTACAAGCGCGCGCTTGTAAACATCAGCAGGTTGGCAATAAAAATGCGTTCTACTGAACTTTCTTGAAGCTAAACAAAAGGTAGTATAACAACCTAAACAACCTAAATAAGTTAATTATTATAAGAATCAAATAAGAACTTGTGTCTTAAACATAGTCTTAAATTTTCCACAGCATCAAGAAACTGTTAAGTTCCTGTTAAAAAATCAGACAAGAATTTATGATTCTTGGGATTATAGTAGTTATTCCGTGCAAACATTTAAGGCACAGCGTTATTCTTTGGGTTACTTTCAAATGACCAACAGATAAAATATCGACAAGTCAAAATGTCGACTGGTTAAAATGTCGATTTATATTTTAGATCGACTTTTCTGTATGGGAAAAATTCCGAAAAGTCGATATTTTTCTCGACTTCTATCAGGGCAGTCGACTTTTTGTCAAATCGACATTTCAAACTGTCGACATTTTAATAAGTCGGTAAAAACAAAGTCGGTATTTTAACTTTCAAAAAAGTCGATTAGGTCGACATTTTAACCAGTCGACATTTTTTTGTCGGTCATTCGTACGTAACCCTAAACAAAAAAACGAAATAAATGTGTATGTTAACTCATTTGAAGAAATTAGTGTAGATTTCAGTTATTCCCGGGTTAGTGGCCGATTGAAGCAAATTATTATATGTATTCAAATATTTCAAAAGCTTGAGCTAAAAGAGTAATTCTGAGGTTGAAATCGACTTCAGCGCATCTGAAACCATTAAAAAAGTTAATTCTGGTTTTGGCAACAGAAATTCATGAAAAAAAACTTGTAGGCCTGTGTTACAATTCATTCTTATTGAACATTCATGGTTATTTAGGGCTCTAGCTGTTTCTTAAGTAGCTGTCACTAATTTCTCATTCCATCTTTTTTAACTTAACAAAAGGATAAAATAAACCAAAATTCTTGTGTGAAAAACAATCTTAAATTATATTTATTTTTTTTATGATTTACGTTTCTATTATCAAATTAAAACTTTGAATAATTTTGCAGATAATTCATAGCAGTACAAAACCAACCACAGGAGAAGCTGGCAGGTAAAATAAAATTATTTGTAAAACACATTAATTCACCTCATTATTTTATTGATATATCCATATTTTTTAATTTTGCTTTTTTTCCAATGTTATTTTCATTTCTTATTGTTTTTTGTTTTATTTCAGAATATCGTAACGATCGACATGTACATGATTTTGTGATTGGATCATTAATTTCATAATATATTGTACCTATATTATTTTGCATCACCATTACAAACAATTTTTTTTTTAATATAATGAACATTGTGCTGCTAATTGTTAAATTCTCTCATAAAATTTGTTTGTCTAGTTAAATTATTTGTTATGTCCACATTTTAATATTTTTTTTTTTTTACAAACATTAAAAAGACATTTTTACTTTTTTATTTCATGAACTTGACTGTTTATTTTTATTACTTTAAGATATAGAAGAAGGAAATGATATACAATTATTAAGGTCGCTAGTTGGGGCACCTATTATGACTTGCGATTCACCGAGTCGAACGTTTGAATGTGACTATGTGGCATTACCATTTGCAACTCGCCTGAATTAAGTTCGCTTTGAACGTCTAAAATTTGGAAAGTTTGAATGTCACTCATAACCTTAAAAAAAACATCGTCGATGTCGAAATTTAATTCTTGGTGACTCTGAACTGAAGAAAATCGCAGTTTTAATTTTTGAAATGTCGAAAGTTCGAGTTGAGTCGAACGTTTGACTCCGCGAAGCACAAGTCATAATAGGGGTCCAGAATTTAAAATGTAAGCTTAACCTAAGCATCCAAGATCTCTAATGAATCACATTCCTGGCATTTGTTAATTTAAAATTTTTGTAATGAATTTCGCCATCCACTACGTTTTTTGAGTGATGTTCCTCACTTTTATTGGACATTCGGGATAGTACATAGATTCTCCCCGTTCAACAAAAAAATTGTATCATGAATACCTACGCACAGCCTAGGATAAGCGTTCATGAATGATCATGGATAACCCAGCTTTACATTCCTAAGGCCTACATACTCGTATATTCGTATATATGACACTAGAAAATGGACTTAAGGGCATATTGCTAGTCTCCTCAAAACAGACGTGGGAGCTTTTTGTGGGAGTCTGTTTCAAATAATTCGAAAAGACAAAAGTCGATTAGAAATTTTTGATAGAATTAAAATTTCTATTTAATTGAAAAAAATATTGACTAATTGTACTTTAAGTTTAATCGATCCTAGGTTTTGCGATCAAATATTTTTTTAATGTAAAAGAAATTTCAATTCTATAATGAATATTGATCTTAGTTTTTCGAATAGAATCCAGCAATAAGGCGCTTAATCTAGGGCTAAAATTGTAGACTAAGAGCCGGCAGCAAATTTTGTGGGTGAACGCATAACCGTAATATGAGTATGAGGGTTTGTAGCTGCATGCATCTTGATATCGAATACAAAAGTCTAGTAGGGTTTTTTTTGTTGTCGCTAGCAGTGGGGACGAGAGGTTGAAAATAGCGGTTTTCCAATTTTTGTGTGAGGGGTTCAACCACTTCAATTAATTTATTTTTTAAATGGGAAATGATGTTCCGTCATTTTCCCTAAGTCCAAAGATTTTAATGATCCGATTAATAATACTCAAGATATTACCATTTAAGGCGCACCATACTGGATATTTAAAAAAAAATCAAAACTCAACAAGAAAAGCCTTCAAAATAAGGCCGATAAGATTCGCCTCAAAAATTCATTTCTTCAGTTCTTTTAATTGGATCGTTAAAATTAAAGCCTGTGGACTGTACAAAAATAACCAAGCATCAATTCTCATATTTAATAAATGAATTGAACCTGGTTGAACCCAAGAGACACATGTCCAGCCTCTCGTCCCCACTATGGGCGCAAAACAAATCCTGCCAGACTTTTCTAGATATATGCTCCTACAAACCCTATACTATTATTTTGGTTATGCCTTTACCCACAAAATTTACTGCCGGCTCTTGGACTATTAGTTAAATGAATCTATAGCTACAGCAAGGTGAGTTATGGCTGTAAATCTTAATCTAGGACTTAGATTCTGGAACTAGAATTCTAACGCAATAAATATAAGAAGCATACATTTCTTGAATAACTTATACTTCTTTAAAAAAAAAGCAGTAATTTACAAATTAAGAGTGAATCGCATTCTTTCGAATTATAACTAAAAAACTTTTTTCTTTTTTATATTCCAATCCATCAAACAAAAAAACATTGCATACATTTTTAACTGTTGCAAAATAAAATAAAATAAAATTTCAACCAAACATTTTTGTTTACCATAACTATTCACATGTATTGTATTATTTTGTAAATTTGATTTACCATTAGGTGGCAACATCACTGTCAGTACATTTTGATTTAATTTTTGTGCTTTTTGTCTTTTTTTCCCATTACGCCTTGAAAGCAATTTAATTGATAATGTAGATAGAATACATTTTTACAACATAAATATCCTACCAAAAATATTTTTACAGCACATTGAACGATGTCGAAGATGTTTTAAAAGAAGAAATTACAATAAATTCAGTTTGTGAGGATTTTCAAAACTTACAAACTACTCAGTCCGAAGAAAATGTTGTAATTCAGGAGAAAAGCCCAGCAGCTACTGAACACTTGAAATTGGAACTTCAAGAAGAAAACATTAATGATATTTCTCTAAATACAAGCAACGACGAAGAGCGAGCCGAACCGGATGGGGTTTCTGAGAATTTTTCTCATCCCCAAAAGCCTAGTTCTTTCCAGTTGAGCAAGCAACACACTGGCCTAAAAAATATTTCTTTCAATGTAGGTATGGCAGTAACACCTACAAATAAAATGGAATTCGATCAGGAACAAACGGATGAATTCGGCATCGTTAAAATCAATCGTCCTCCTGGTAAATTGGTCTCCCCACCGCCACCAGATAACACTGATGCAATGTCAACAGTTTCATCAGGAGAAGGTTTTACCGATCAAGGCTATTATGACTTGAAGTTTTACCACAACAAGCTTTGGTAAATGCTGTCAATGTGCGTCGCGTCGCTGTGCCAGCCGTTAAAAATAATTAAGTCCTTAACTGTTATAAATGCATTTAGCCCTAACGTAATGTACTGGCAATTTATAAAAATTCAATACATATATATAGCTATGTATGTATGTATTTAGATCAATTTTATTAATTATTTAGTTTGTTTATTCTTTTAATTGTTTCATTTGCAATTTGTTACACACTGCACAAACGCACTCATTTAGTTAATTGAGTTATAGTTATAAATAATTTAAAGTTACCTATACTTGTTATTTTACAGCTCTTCGGTTAATAAATATTATCAGAACTTAATGCTATAGAACATTTAACCATAATAATATTATATTTAATCATAAAAAATAACGAAGATGACGTCTTAGCGGAAAGGAAGCTTCAGTATAAAAACACTTGTATGCATTTTGAGAACATTTTAAATACTAAGAAATACCTTTCATAATTTTGGAGAAAAGAAAACACCATTGAAATATCTAATTTGTGAATCTAAATTTCACTTACTTCCTTTAAATTGAAACTTCCAAATAAAAAAGATTTTTAAAATAAATCTTTTTTGTTAAAATAGATAACATTATCAAGCATTAAATTTTCACAATTCTGTTAATAACAATTACGTAATAAAATTAAAACACTGTTTTTTTTTTTATCGACCTAATAAAATTTTATATGACTAATATTATATTGAAATTTGATACAAAAACATATTTCACAAAATATATTCGTAGAAGCTAAGATAATTATAATTATAAAAATATATGCAGATTAAAGTGAATTTTTTTTCGCTAAAGCAAATAAATACCAATATCAAAACACAGCGGTAATTTTTTTTTTAATTTTTTCTGGAAATGAAAGGTTATTATATTCCACATTTGAAGAAACCTACTATTTAAGGGAGATTAAACCACCGACCGATAGAAGCAAAAACTTATTTACCCTTATAACGATTGTCAATACACATATTTACACGGTTTTTGACACGGGCAGACAAGGCTCGTTCTTTCAAATATCTGTCATCGAAAATCCTTAGGTCTGTTTCTTTACTTTTGGGATAAAGTTTGGGAAAAAGTTCGGGAAAAAGTTTGGGATTGAGCTTTCTGGTGTTGTTGTTGTAATGTTTAACCAGAAATGAAAAGTAAAGAAACGCATTTGGGATGTTTCTGGTTTGTTGCGGTTTAAATTTCCTATTTAACTTCATTGCTCGTTGGCTCCACCGCATACAAGGTTATACAATTTCTGTTATTTTTACATGCACTGATCATCTTGGGCTCTATTAAAAGAACACAGACAAATATTTTACTTTATATTTGCCTCCAATGTATCATTTTCATTTTATTTTATTAAATTAACCCATTTTATGTACGCTACTTGAAAAATTTAATTTAAAATTTTTCGATCAGCTGATATCTTATTTGACAAGCAAGAAAGTGCAGTAGCTAAAATGTTCGGGTAGATTCTTGCTGGAGGGGAAATGAAGAAAAGTCAAAAGCTCTGGCATTTTCGTGCCAGAAAATAGTAAAGAAACACATTTTGGGTAGATTTGGGATACTTCGGGATCCCACGGGCGAGTAAAGAAACAGACCTCTTGTTAGCCCCTACATAAATAATTTAATAAAAAGGGCAAATTCGGTTTAATCTGCTAAGCACATACATTTCAACAAGGGATTTATCAGTCAGAGAATACAAAGTATATTGGAATGAGCTCGGCATTTACTTGTTAATACCCATCTTACTTTCATCTCGAATTTTTTTAAATGGATCGGTTTTAACGAAATCAACTGAATTATAGACCACACTGCTTTTAACCGGAGCTCCAGCAGAAGGATCAGGAGATAAGTCGAGCTTTGATCCAGCTGCCAGTAACAATTAAATTTAACAAAAATCATACATTTCAACAAGGGATTTCTCAGTCAGAGAATAAGAGATATTGGAAAGGTTAAAACTGAATTTGGAAGAAGAGGATAGGTAGGTATTTTTAGTAACCTTTTCAAATTTTGTTGAAGATTTAAACCAAATTTTGAAGAAAAAGATTAGAGCTTTTAGACTCATCAGTGACAAAGTAAGGGCTTTTGTCATACGCAATTTGTATTAAGTTCAGTTAAACTGACATGAATTAAAAAAAAAACATTGTAAACTATATCCAACAAGATTAGAATTGAAATCCAAACCATTAAGCTTGAAGTTTTTGTTGACCGGGGCCATGCATAGTTTCTATAAAAAGGATTTTTAATAATACAAATTCTGTATACTACTGAAATAAACAGCCAAGTAGAAGACTTAGCAGTAAGGGTTGGACTTTTTGAGTTTGTGGCATTTTTGTCAACTAATCCATGTAAATTGTACTGAATTTAATACAAATTGTGTATGAAAAAGGCCCTCACTATGTCACTGATGAGTCCAAGTGAGATTTGTCTGACGAAACGCTTCAAGCTATCAGTTTGCATCGTCTTTTTTCGTGACCGTGATGAGGTAGGTAATCTCCAGGGCTATTGGAATAAATAAATTCAACTAACTTTCTTTTAAATTAATCAAAATAATAATAAATTCAACATACTTTCTTTTAAATAAATCAAAATAATTTTAAAAAGAGATGTCATCTAAACAAAATTTTCGACCGGGAAAAAGTTTCTTACATATGTGATAAAAATTTGATACAAACAAAATCCCTGGCCGCTTCCAGAATTCCTTGACTTTACCTTACCAAAAAAGTGTTCCCTGACTTCACAGTTTAGTGGAAACCATGCATTTAGAATACCTACCCTAAATATACAGTCATTTGAATTCAATTTTGTTTATTAACATACTAGCAACCCGGCCCGTCCCGGCTTCGCCCGGGTAAAATTATCTTTTTAATAAATACAATGGAAAAGGAAATACATATTTGCATATTTTCTATAACATAGTTAATAACTTTTTTATTAATAATTTATAAATAAAATTAATTAGTAAAACAAAATAACAATATTGATTGTAGAATATCTACTTCATAAAATTTCTTTGTAAACAACATTAATTGTTTTGCCTCCAATCGCCAGCACAAAAAGATTTTGTTTTGAAGTTACACGCGAAAGGTCTACGTATAGTTGCCCGTGTGAAAAACATGTTCCACTCAAATCGATTCCAGCCACAATTGACTTGTTTATGGTCATACCAAACCAAATTTTTAAAGGAAATTGAACTCTTTTAAAATGGAAAATAAAATCTGATGAAATCATTGATATTCTAGGTATTAAAACAGTTTCGCCAGTACCGCAGCCAGTCAGAATGGTATATTCAATAACATAATTTCTTAGGCTTTTAATTTGCAATCGAGTTTCGTTGCATAATTTCGGTGGATTTATGTTTCGCAATAAGATTATTGAATCTCCAACATTTACTTTAGTAATTACTTTGTTTTGAAATGGTACATACGCTTGTACCATCCTCACAAACATTCAAGGGAAGTTTAAATGTGGCGTGTGCGGTTCTTCCTCCTTCTAAGAGAGTAGCTGCGATACCACCGCTTGGTCTAACTTTAGTGAGAAAGATTAATTAAGAATGTTTTACCTGTTCCTCCAGGAGCATCCAAGAAAAATATTTTGTCTTCTTTGTTTGTTATGGATGCAAACAGGTTATCATAAACTGCTCTCTGATCAATGTTAAGACTTGGTTCTTTCTGTCTGAAGATTTGTAACAGCTGAGATTGATTATACGACGTCTCCTTTAATAATTCAGCATTATTAAGGTCTGAAGTAGAGCGTTAACGGATAGAGGAAGACCCAAATCTGTGATGGATTTGTCTCCAAGAGATTTTACTAATTTGTTCACTTCAAGTAACGCTTCGTCAAATACGTTTTGGTTAAAATTTAAATTATCATTTCCTGTCACCCTCTGAAGTCGATGCAGTATATCTTCAGACATACTTTCACTTTCACGGTGATTTTTCCAAAGGGCTATCGGTCGGAGATTTGGGAAAACGTAATGAGAATAGAAAATAAATATCTTAGGGAATGTGCTGAGCTGAATAATGCAGCCTCCGACAATGTATTTTCCCAATGCGTGTCATCCTCTAATAATCCTAAAGCTTTGCACGCACATAATGGGAATTTTCACAATTATTTTTTTAACACGTGTTAAAAGTTAATTCAGATGCGGATAACCATAGAAGATATATCACCCCGATTACAGAATCTGACGAATGGCCTGCGGAGGGAATCAGACTCAATTTTGACATTTTTACTATGAGCCAAAAAAAAAAAAAACAAATATCAAAATTAGATCTAACTCCCTCCACAGTTCATTCGTCGGAGTCTGTAATCGGGGTTAATAAAAAATAACTAATATGTATCCTTAATTTGTGTTCCATTCTTATGCACCTATTTATTTGGTTTAATAGAACCCCAATCCAAGTATAAGCCACAGGAAGGATTGAATGAGGCAGAGGCAGCAGAAGTCTCGCAAATTTTTGCAAGTCAAACAGACCACTTTGAAACCATCAGAACTATTATAGAGTGAATTGTGATTGTTGTGTGTATTTTAAAATTTTACCCTTTTGTGTGATTAAATTAAAAAAACAAAATTCTTGTCTTTTTTCTTATTAAGATTTTATTTGACGAAAAAAGAACGATATTTTCAAATCTATTTCTATTAAATTCAGTTGCCTATTTCAGTGTGATCCAATATCTACTGTACTGAAAGAAAAATTTGTCTTTTTCTTCGAGTTAAGCCTGCCGATGTGGATTGAAGTGGAGAATGTTTTTCATTCGGGTAGGGGCACTACTATGTAACTTATGGTCTACTTTCGAATCCGTTCGAAAGTTGTTTTCAATAATTATTAGTGGTAATATGTAACAAAGTGGGATCGAATTTTAGGGCTTCCGACTTTTTGCCACAGAATCTTCAATTAGCGCTATTCTATTTCCGTTTATTTGCGCTTGTCAAAAAATAACCGAGCTGAGATTTTGGATATTTTAACGTTTAGATTGTAGAATCCTGCTCTCCCAAGTGAAAAGGTTGTATGTACACTCCCGTTCAATTGAATAGGTTTGAAATTTCCGAGTGCGATTTACCGTTATAACTCCGAACTATGTGGAATAAATGCATTTTTAAAAATGGCATTAGAGAAAGCATCCAATTGAGGAGAGAATAAGAAAACACACAATATCAAACTTACCATCATTACACGTTTTATTATCATTTCTTTAAATTCATATTGAAATCGTAGCACTTTTTTTCGTTTATTTGAATAGGTGCACCGCCTTTATAATTACTTTTGCTTTGAACTCGTTGAAGGTCAGACCCTTTAAAGCTATTTTTGGGCTTTAGATCATGTTTTTTTTTGATAAGACCCAAACAAATTGAGAGCAAACGTAGAATGGGTGGAGGAAAAGCTCTTTTCGCGGCTGAGTACGCGCAAATTTATTGTTTTCATGATAAATGACTAACGGGATAACAAATTTCGGAAAAAACTTACAGAATCCATTCTTTGATCTATATTTATCAGAGAAGTAAGCAAAAAGATGGTGATGGTAAAAAAAAACTGCTGCCTCCGCAAGCTATAGACGAAAAATGCTGAGGGTTGGATCTTATTTGCCGGTTTAAATGGCTTAAATAAGGGAACAAGCTAGGTTTAGTGCGAGTATTTCTACAGTCGAGAGTGTAATAAAAAGTTCTTCATAATAAAAAAGAAGACAAAATTAAAATAAACCACCGCTTAGTTGAAAGAATTTACAATTTGAGAATTCAAGGAAAAGAAAATTAACCCCACATTTTTGAACTATTAGTATGACTATGGTTTAGTTACACAAAAACGCTTAGTCATGGAAATACAATTTGAATCCATCAATTCCGTTGAATTTAATCCCTTTTTCATTAGAAAAAACGACTTTACGCCACTTATTCTTTCAAGGCTTATGAAGCTTACAAAACTGCATTCGGTTTGTTTTTTTT
Organism: Dasysyrphus tricinctus; assembly: GCA_963921185.1. Lineage (NCBI taxonomy): Eukaryota > Metazoa > Arthropoda > Insecta > Diptera > Syrphidae > Dasysyrphus > Dasysyrphus tricinctus. The sequence continues at coordinate 188,536,299 of OY992532.1, read as the reverse complement.
TGTTTTTGCTAACTTCGTTTAAGTGTGGTTTCATTTAATTTTCTTCTTTTTCGGTATGCAGAACTTTTAATAATACTACCGACTGCTGAAATACTGGCACTGAACCTAGCTTCTTTCCTTGCTTTAACCATTTAAACCGACGAATTAGACGCAACCCTCAGACTTTTTCGCCTATCACTTGCGGAAATAGCAGGTTATTTGCATCCTTTCATATCGACACCATCTTTCTGTTTATTTTTCAGATAATTATAAATCAAAGAATAGATTCTGTAAGTTTTTTCCGAAATTTGATGTCCCGTTAGCCATTTTTCATGAAAACAATAAATTTGCGCGTACTCAGCCGCGAAAAGAGCCTTTCCTCCACCCATTCTACGTTTGTTCTCAATTTGTTTCTGTCATATATCAAAGAAACCATGATATAAGGCCCAAAAATAGCTTTTAAAGGTCTGACCTTCAACTAGTTCAAAGCAAAAGTGATTATAAAAGCGGTTCACCTATTCAAATAAACGAAAAAAAGTGCTACGATTTCAATATGAATTTAAAGAAATGATAATAAAACGTGTAATGATGGTAAGTTTGATATTGTGTGTTTTCTTATTCTCTCCTTAATTGGATGCTTTCTCTAATGCCATTTTCAAAAATGTATTTATTCCACATAGTTCGGAGCTATATTGGTAAATCGCACTCGAAAATTTTGAACCTATTCAATTGAACGGGAGTGTATCTCAAAAAAAAAAAAAAATTGGGTAGAAGCTTTTTGTAAATGTACAAACGGTGGAAGCTTTGAGTTTTAAGTATTTTTCTATACAAAATAAATAAATAGTAATGAGAATAATAATATTTAATTATTGAATTGAACTGAGATATACCTATGACAGATTCGGTTTCACAAAAATGATTGAGTATAAATTCTTAGTTGGAAATATTAGTGTCAGGAAAATGAGATCTCAGAGGGCTCAGTGTCAAAAACTGAGCAAACCGATCCAATATTTTCTTTCTGAGGAATCCTTTTCAAGAGACTGATGTCGTTTTCCATTGGTTTCACTCAAGAAGACACTCATTCCGAATCCAATGGAACAGTGCTTGTTACTTCTACTCAATTCTGAAGTTTTGTCTCTATATTGGTGAATCATTAAATAGAAACCTTTTGCTGGCACACAGAAAGTAAAACTGAAAACAATAGTGTATCAACACCTAACTAACAAATAATAATTTCTCTTTTTATTTTTCTTGATTTTTGTATTAAATTATATTAAATTCCTTGGTTTCAAGTGCACAATTAATTCGAATGAAATGTTAAAAAAATATGAAGTTGGACTGCAGTTTGTCTTGACGTTTGAGTGAATTTTTGTTGAAGTTTCGTGTTGCATGTATTAGTGCTTCTGAGTGTCTTCTGAATTCAAATCAAGAATCAATTTTCTCTCCTCAGAATCGTCAGAAGAGTATTTTTTGTGCCAATGAAACGGTTTCAGAAGCGTTCCGGACGATTCTGGACGCTTCCGGACGTTCAATGGAAAACAGCATGAGATTGCTGAGGGCTCTGAGATCTCATTTTCGAGAACACGCCTATTGTCTTCCTTTTACCCCATTTTAATTTTGTGTCTATCTTGAAAGATGCCAATCGTCTTTCAAAAACATAACAAAAATTTTAAATCAAATATAATATTTTGGTTTAACCCCATTTCCACCTATAAATAGGAAAATATTTTATAAAAAACTCAATGTGGCTGATGTGGATTTGAGTGAAGAATGTTTTTCATGCGGATAGACATATATTTTTGTTTTCACCCCATTTCACCCAATAAATAACTTAATTTTAAATTTTGTATACAGAAACCTTACAAGGAGGTTAATAAAAAAAACCTTCCAGGGGAAATGCATACCAGCTTTTAAACACGAAAAGAATTTTTTAGATAAATTGTTTAGTAAGATATTTTTTTTGTATTTACCCCATTTCACCTTATAAATACCTAAATTTCCAAATTTTTTATACACACACCTTTATGAGAAGATGCAGATCACCTTTCGAACAGAAAAACAAAATTTTAAGTCAAATACTATTTTTTAATTTTTACCCCATTTCACCCTATATATATTTTGGAAAATATATATAGGGATTCTCTGAATAAAACCTTCCAAACACACAAATAATTTCTTAAATCAGATATAATTTTTGGATTTTTACCCCATTTCACCCTATAGATAACTTATTTAAAAAAAAATATGGACCTTAGGTGACGCTTAGTCAGTTCTGTAAATATTATTTTTAATGCGATTTTTTTTTTTTGAAAATGCCTTCCATTTTTTGTGTTTACCCCATTTCACCCTATAAATAGCTAGATTTCTAAATTTTTTAATGGACAGAAGCAATCTGCAAAAGATTCTGATCCTAACTGTGAAAACCGCATTCAAATCCATTCGGTCGTTTTCACGCCAAGTTAGCACCAAGGAATAGACAGACGAAATTATCGACTTTACTTTATACTATAGATAGATTAAAAAGGAAAAATGGGAAAAAGCCTACTTCGAATCATGCTTTGCTCATTGAAATATATCAAAATAGCTTTGTTCATATTTTTTTTTTTCATAGATAAAATGAGAAAAAACCAACATCTTAGTTAATCAACCCTTAAACATTAATATTTCAATCGACTCAGGCCAACTTACGTGCACAAACAATAATAAATGTATTAAAAAAGTGAGTATACGCCCGAGTGTACCACAATTCTAATTTCCTGTATTTTTATACTCTCTTTATTCTTTTTAATTTGAGTAATAAATTGAAGTGAAGTGCATATTTTTATTTAAATTATAACATTTACCAAATTGTATGTATGATATTATGTATTCGATTTTGATGTAATATTACATCAAACGAATTCTGAGATCGGGTTCGAGTTCAGGACATTAAAAATGTCTAGAAAAGTATAATCTTACCCTTGTCCTAGGACCAACCCTGTATCTGTTATATACAAGGGATATTCCAGTGGACATCAGCGCTATCATTGCCACCTTTGCTGATGATACTGCAATATTGGTGTCGGATAAATCCGTTTCGAAGGCTACACAAAAATTGCAAAATGCAGTCGATAAAGTTAGTGATTGGACCCAGATATGGTGTATCAAAATAAACGAAAAAAAAATCGACGCATATCAACTTTACAAATAAAAACATAAAAAATGTTCCAATTTATAGAAACAACCACCGCCAAATACCTTGGAATGACTTTGGATGCAAAGCCTAAATGCAAAGAGCACCTCAAACAGAAAAGAACTAAACTTGAAGTACAGAAAAATGTACTGGTTACTAGGAGAAAACTCTGAACTATCTATCCAGAACAAACTTATGTTATATAAGCAGTAAGAAAACAAATGCTGAACCCATCCAGAAACTCCAAAGCAAGGTCCTTCGTGGAATGATTAATGTCCCTTGGTATATAAGAAATAGCGATCTACATCGTGTGTGACCTTCATATTGAAATGGTTACAGAAGTGGGTAAAACAAACGCTGTATCACACAATCAGCGACTGCAAAATCATACCAACTCCGAAATGGAGACTGCCCTAAATGTACGAAGCAATAATAGAATATGAAGAAAATTTGAAAAGAAATTCTTCTGTTTAAGTTTAGCTCACTTGAACTTTTAACTTGTACGAAGCAATGTTCGGAGATTAAGAAGAACCAAGCCTAATGGTCTAAGAGCTATGGGAAAGTGTTATAACCCTAAAATTCCCCCAATGTGATTACAAAATTAAGAAATAAAAATCATTTGTTGATCTTTCACAGATTCGTCTTGATTCACCGGTGGTTTTAGTGCGGTAAGAGTCAAACACTTCTTGGTACCGATTCTTACCGAGTGTCTTTTGAAGATTTCCATCGGATAAACAAAAATGTATAACAAAACATAACCCCGAATCGCATAAAGTAGGAATAGGTTGCAAGATAATCAAGCCGGTTGCGGGCGTCCAGGAAGCGTGCGGCTAACAGCTAGTAATACATAACCACTTAAAAAAAAAAAACAAAGGTTTTTTATACATATATGTAAGCAGAATTGTTTATTGATTATTAATAATTGTTTTATTAAATATATATAAAACAAACGCTTTGCGCTTCCAAAATATGATATGGATTCGTTTATTTTATCGATTATTTTGTACTTAAATTCTTACAAAATCGTATTATATTATATGCGGTGTTTTTAAGACAGATATTAATGTTTATAATTTTATAATACAAAGAATGTGCAATAAAATATTGATAAAGTGTAAAAGTCCACTGGTTTTAGATTGTTACTTGGGTAAAGTTATAGATAATAAAAAGAAGTTATAATATAGGTTCGACTTGTTGTGCTGAATAAAGCCTCAAGAAAGTTTTTTTAAATTGAGATTTTCAATACTATTCAAACTGGTTGAATATTCTAATAAAACCTTAATACCTGTTTTTTTTATTTCAGGACTTTTAATGTTCGCAGTGGAGTATAATTATATGTATGTAGGTATATAAAGTATCAAATCGGAAATTTATCTAATATGCGTTTATGTTAGTTTATTTAAAAAAACAATGAGCTCGGCATTTACTTGTTAATACCCATCTTCCTTTCCTCTCGAATTTTTTTAAATGCATCGGTTTTAACAAAATCAACTGAATTATAGACCACACTGCTTTTAACTGGAACTCTTGCAGAAGGATCAGCAGATAAGCCGAGCTTTGATCCTGCTGCCATTAAATTACTAGTACTCATGCTAGCACGATTCATTGCAGGTGGATTGGAAACGTCCAAGTCGAAATACTGCAGTTTATGTTCGTTCTTTTGCGGTGTTGGTGGCGTTGCTTTACTCAGCGACATTGCCCTGTTTACTGTGTTGCTATAAACACTAGACACATGACCTCGTGGCTGACGTGGCAATGTTCGGGTTTCCATGACGTAGGTGTCGCCTTCGTTTTGTAGAACCATTGATGTTGGAATACCCGATCTTCTTGTCGTACAACCAGAAGAAGTAAAACCATGTGCCTGCAAAAGTAACAATTAAATTTAATAAAAATCATAAGTTAGGTTATAAACCATACTTTAAATGCGTTTGGTTTTGATTTTCTATCAACCGATGGTGGTGGACGCAGGGGAGAATTTTCTCCACTGTTATGCATTGTTGTAGACATCAGCTTTTTGGTTACCTTGGTTAACGTATCTTGTCCGTTGTTTTGTAGAGGCGGTTTCGCTGCCAGTTCTTCGGGAGGCCTATCCTCTAGACTCACTTTCGGTTTCAATTTTCGATTTACTGGAGGCAAAGCAGACTGCAAATAAAATAATAAATCATTGAAAGCTATCGGAAGATAATTTAAAAACAGTCTCCTTTATTACCTGATCAATAAAATCATAGCGAAAAACATTTCCCTCCATTTTAGTTGGTGCTGCATTTGTGTAGCAATGCGGTCGTGGTAAAGTGCGATTTGAACTTGTTGCTGATAGCGGTTCTGCGTCAAGTAAAAGGTTAGGTGTTGATGCCGCAACAGGATTTTCTGGGCTGTTTACTTTGTCGAATAATTGACTCATATTGTAATAAGGCAAATTGTGTGAACGCGGAATATCATAACTCTCTTCCACACACTAAAAGTATGTTTTATATTATTTAACAATAAAAAGGAAAATAAATGTTTGTTTTCATACCGATGATGCATCTCGAGGTCCGATGGCAGGCGAAGTGTTTTCGGTATCCGAAAATTGAGGCATTTCTCTTAATACTCTGAAGAATAAAGAAAAAATATTAAAATTTAGTTGTTTTGTGAACAATTTAAAAAATATATACTTTTCATGTTCGTTTGTTATATCGAGTACTAAATTATTCTTCCGTTTAACAACGTTTGACATATTTTCGGCTGCATGTTCTAAGCTCTCTTCATCTTTATTATCTCCAGGGAATTTCGAGAATCTTTGAGAATACGTAAACACGAATGATTCATTCTCAACTGAGCTATCAGAAGGACGTGTGCTTCGATCTATTGAAATGAAAGAAAAATATAATTTTAAAATACGAAATTAATGCAAAAAGATTAAATTGACGAAATTAAAACAATTAAAAGGTTTGTATGAAACAGTTACAATTTTATTGTGATGCCAACAAGTTTATAGGCTATTTTATGGGGACCAACCTAATTTTGGAGCCTCGTTTTACAGGTGCATATTTGGTAAATAAATTTCTTATGAACATGGATTTCGTATTTAATTTGCATAATGTACAAGACTAATTAAAACTCCCGTTGTATTGAAATCCGTTAAGACCCTGAACTTGACATATTGTTTTAAATATAAAAGCTATTTTTCTGTACCTAAGCGAATCATTTAATTTGTTTTGACCGAATATTTTGGTATCTGACAAGTTATTGTACGAGCTACTGCAAGACTCGGAAACATTGAAAGAGACTTTCGTTATTTAATGCAAAACCTTACTCATCGAATGTGGTTCAACGGATCGGATCTTAAAGACTAAAGTCTTTAAATAAAGTCCCAGGCTATAAAAATCATTGGGGCCCCAAAAAAGTTCATACTAGTGGATCAAATGCATTTTTTCTAAATGAAAGAGTTGATCACAAGTCTCAGAAATTTTAAAAATAATTTTCTTCAAAGTAATTGCTCTAACCCTCCTTTATTGGTGGTCTTATATGAATAAATGCAACAGGAGAGGCAAAAATATCGATTTGAATCTAAAAAAAATAATGATTTGCGTTTTAATAACACGAAACCAATCAATTGAAACTAATGATCTATTGAAGAAACTTGACATCAATAGTTCGTTTGTCATGAAAAGCAATTATCAAAAGAATCCATAAAAATATCTGTGGCTCAAGGGTATTTTTTGAGAGGTTGGGGTTATGATAGGATTTTCACAATAAAACCTGTGACAAAAATGGTATCCTTATGAAACTTGGTGGAAATGTGTTATGAACTACAAGAATGAAGATTCAAAGGAAATAAAAATATGTGTCATAGGCTTAAGTTCTACTGAAGTTAATTTTTCCGTTTGAAACACAACAACTTCTCCCCTCTCTCCCTCAAAAAATATCCTTCCATGCGAAATATACTATAGACTCTTTTGATTCTTTATTCTCATGGTACACACATGAAATTTTTTCGCCAAGTTCCATTATAGTACGAATTTATTTTTATTTGTCCTATTTTAATAAAAAAATAACTATCTCCTTGATTTACGAGTATAACCTAATGATTTATCAGGTTATTAATAAAAATATAGTAAACACTCTACAAATGAAAGATACATACAAAACATTAAGGACAAATCAGATTTGAAATAACTTCAAAAGATCAAAAAAGTACGTATACGCCCGAGTACTCATTAAAATAATACTAGTATTCTGCCCAGTGTTCGAAATTCGACCATTATACCAAAATAGTTGTGCATCTAAGCTGGTATCTATGTCAACAGTTTTCTTTTACAACAATACTTACCTTTTGCTTTTTTTCAGTTTGTTAAATCATAATAGCTACAACTTGAATTCCTGGCTTTTGTCGTTAATCCCAAAGTCAAAGGAATTGATGGGAAAGCAAGTTTTTTGGAAATACTAAGGGCCATATTACCGTTCCAAAAAGCTGGCGAATGTATCAACTTGGTATTACAATAAGCGAACATTGCAAATGTTAGTGACTGGCCGGCGAAGGAAAATTAAACACGATTTTTTTGATATAAAACATTATTATGTAATAAATTAAGTTATTTAAATATTAGCAATGAAAAATAATTAACAAAAAAGCCATTGACAGCTTAAATCCATTTAAACAATTAATTTTTTAAATTAAAACACAAATACACCAAATTGAACACATTGGGTACGTTCAGACGACCCAAGGGACTTGATATTCCGTGATATGCGATCCGAGGAGCTTATCTAGGGAGGAATGAAAACCAATTTCGGCTAACACGATTATCCTCGAAGTTGCATTCATATTTTTAATAAATAATCCAATTTTTCGACCTCGAGCGCCAAACGCATCATCGTAAAAAAAAATTAAAAAAAAAACGCGATATTTTTACGCTTTTTTTAAGTAATCGGCGATTTTATATCTATTTATATAGTGCTCCTTCTCACTCCCACTGGTTTAACTATTTTCTCCAAGTGTTAAAAAAAAAAATACCATCCAATTTATAATTAAAAAAAATTATAATCATGGCCCAAGGGCCACGTGGTGTACTTGAGGGTAATCAATTTAGCATTCTTTCAGAAGAAATGCTATTTGAACCCAAGAATAAAAGACGTAAAAGATTTGACACAGTTACCCCTCCTCTTAACCTCAATGCTAACCCAAAATTCATTGTAATATCATCTGCCGACCCTAACAAACCCCTAACCAATTTCAGTGTATTCCTTCTTAAAAAAGCAATCGACGGTATAAGCACAGCATACGAGAGTATAAGTCAGTTGCGCGATGGAAGCCTTCTCATATTAGCTAAATCCGAAAAAATTGCAAAAATATTCTTATCAAAAAGAAAACTGTCAAATCTTTGTGAGATCTCAGTCAAACTACATGAACACCTTAACACGTGCAAGGGAACTGCCTATGCACCATGCCTGATTAATGTAACTGAGAAAGAAATTGTCGATGAAATGGGCTCTCAAGGGGTCAAAGAAGTTTACAAATTCACTAAAACCGTAGACGGCAAAAAATCCCCTTCTGGCCTTGTTCTATTTTCGTTCGACCTTTTCCGACCTCCAACTTCAGTAAACGTTGGCTGGTACAACATTAAAGTAGAGGAATACTTCCCTAACCCCATGCGATGTCGAAACTGTCAAAAGCTGGGACACACTTCCAAGCGCTGCAAGAGCGATCCCTCGTGTGAAGTTTGCAACCTTCCTCCCCATCAGTCCGATAAATGCACACGTGTTTCATGTGCCAACTGTAAGGGAACTCATCCATCCTCTTTTAAAAAATGCCCAAAGTTCACTCAAGAAAAGGAAGTTCTTAAAATTAAAACTACAAAAAAATGTACAATGGCGGAAGCAAGACAACATTTCATCGCACAATATCCTACCAATACATCCAACCCAACCTACTCTGAAATCATAAGAAATAATTCCCAACCAGAGCATACGACCCAGGTAACTTCAACGTACGAAAACACTGACCGTACTACGTCCCCTGCTACTTCGAATAATACATTACAATCAAACGAATCTACATCCAACGAAACTCATCTGTTTGAGCAGCAAATAGAAAAATCCCAACCTATAAATCAGCACTCGTCAACTTCTGCTTCTAATAATCCTTCAAATTTATCCGCACATACAAACAACAACAAACCCCAAATTCCTATACTACAATCTCCCCCTGAAATACCCAAACGCACACAACAAATTAATACGCAACTCAGTACTTTCCCTCTCTCACCACTAACTAAAATCACACAAGAACAAATAACTCAAAACAATTACTTTGTTAAAGATCCAGAACGCATAGACGACGATGATGACACATAAAAATACAAATAGTTTCAATAACAACGACCCTGGCGTCCGAGGACTGGGGCAGCCGAGCTCGGTTGCGAGCTCGCTTGATCCAGCCCACGAACGTCGGGGTCATACCGCTCAACCTCTTAATTTTCATCAAACAAAATTCATAAAACATACAAAGCCCTATAATACCCATAACACCACACACCCTCGAGAAGAAGCTCAACTCAAGATCCTTCAGTGGAATCTGAAAGGTTACTTGAATAATTTTGACGAGCTTAGTATCCTCATAAAAGAACATAATCCAAGTGTTATATGTCTTCAAGAGACGCACTTCCCATCCGACACAACTCCAATCCCACCTAAGACATACAATGCCAGTTTTAAAAATCTACCTTCCAACACTACAGCGAAGCAAGGGGTCGCACTACTAGTAAAAAACAATATACCATATCGAGAAATCCCAATCACCTCAAGTATAGCCTGCTCTGCTGTAGAAATTGCCATACCGCTAAAACTTTGTATCGTATCCTTTTACATTCCACCTCATCAATTATTTTCTAAAAACGACCTTCAATCCATACTAAACCAAGTTTCCCACCCAGTCATCTTAGCTGGAGATGTCAATTCATGGAACGTATTATGGGGATCCCCTTGCTCAAACCATAGAGGCAAGATAGTAGAAAACTTTCTACTAGATTCCAACCTATCAATTTTGAATGACGGTTCACCTACTCATCTCTCTACTCATAACACCCTTACACATATTGATATTACCTGCGCTTCACCTGAGCTTCTACCCAAAATACACTGGATTACCCTTGATGACCTCCATAATAGCGACCATTTTCCAATCATCTCTACCGTTAAACTCAACCAGTATATTAAACACTTTCCCTCAACTCCAAAATTCAAAACCGATTCAGCAAACTGGCTTGCTTTCAAAGCGCAAGCTCTAAAGTCTCTTCCCGATACAAATATAACTGCAAACACTAATAAAGAAGCGGCAATCATTCAAAAAGCCATCAGGTCTGCAGCTAATGTTGCTATTCCTCAAACACACCCAAAACAATACCAAAGGATAACACCCTGGTGGAATGCAGAACTTGCGGAACTACGAAAACAGAAAATGACAGCGTGGAAATCCTTTAAAAAACACGCCAATCAAAACAACCTTATAGTATTCAAAAAATCCAATGCCAAATTCCGCAGACAGCTCAAAATAGCTAAAGCTAAAAGTTTTGAAGATTTTACATCCACCATCAATCGGAACACTCCAACAGGTAAAATTTGGAATAATATTAGATCTTTGACTGGTAATTTTACTTCACTCACAATAAACCATATCCTTACACCGAATGGTCCAATTTCAGACCCAACTGAAATTGGTAACTACATAGCCCACTCTTGGTCTAATTATTCAAGCGATTCAAACTTTTCAAACGAATTTATAAATTTAAAACACGAAACCATCTCCAACCAAACTGAAATCCAGGCAATTAATTCTAAAGCCTTACTAATTGAGCGAGATATTTCAGTAATTGAACTTGAATCCTGCCTATCGAAGCTAAAAGGTAAAACCCCCAGTAGGGATAGAATATCATACCCTATGATAAAAAACCTCCCAAACACGGTGAAATTAAGAATTCTCGATCTCTATAACAATATACTTAAGACAAGCACTATCCCCCACAGCTGGAAAACAGCTTCAATCATTCCTATCCCCAAGCCCGGAAAAGACAGACAATCGCCTGAGGGCTACCGCCCTATATCCCTCCTACCATGCATTGCAAAAACACTCGAAAAAATTGTTGCCAAACGTATATCTTGGTATGCAGAGTCGAATCAACTTTTAAGTACAAACCAAGTAGCATTTAAGGCAAATCGAGGGTGTTCAGATGCCCTTTTATACATTGACGACTATATTTCAAGAGCTCTGAGCTCTAAAAATCATGTGCCTGTACTAACTTTAGACTTTGAAAAGGCGTTTGACAGAATAGGAATACATGTAGTTTTAAATAAACTCAAAGAATGGGGTGTCGGTCCCAAAATATTTAACTATGTTAAATCATTTCTTACTAATAGACAATTTTGTATTAGATCTAATAATTCATACTCTGCCACACACCGACTCGATAACGGAATCCCCCAAGGATCACCTCTATCAGTCGTTCTATTCTCTATTGCGTTTCAATATATATGCGATATTTTATCTAAACACAAATGCTTAAATTACTGCCTTTACGCAGACGACGTTTATATATTGTGTAAAAGCCATAAAGTAAACGACATGCAAACAACTTTAACAAATGCTGTTAAAGACATTTTAAAATGGGGAATTTCCTCTGGAGCCAAACTTTCATTAACAAAATGTAAGCTTCTGCATATATGCCGAAAGCACACTTGCACACCTCTTACTATAAGTATTAATAATGTTATGATAGAAAATGTTGACAATTTAAAAATCTTAGGTTTAATATTTAATAACAAATATAATTGGCGAAACCATTGCGTAGATATTAAGAAATCGCTAGCTGCAAGGTTGAATATTGTAAAATTTTTATCAAGTAGAAAAAGTAGCGTACATATAAACACCTTATGTAATATAACTAAATTATTAGTTTTAAGTAAAATAGATTATGGCATCTTTATAACGGGTGATTTTTTAGCTGGTTTGGTTTTGGCAACACTGGTTTTGACAGCTGACGTGTGTTTAGTACCTTGTGTCACTGTCAAACAGCTTCAGTTTGGTTTGCAATTTAACCATGGATCGTCTTACAAATGAACAACGCTTGCAAATTATTGAATTTTACTATCAAAATTCGTGCTCGGTTCGATCCGCTTTTTTATCGGAAAATTGTGTTCAGCGATGAGGCTCATTTTTGGTTGAATGGGTACGTAAATAAGCATAATTGCCGCATTTGGAGTGAAGATCAGCCAGAAGCATTGCAACAGCTACCAATGCATCCAGAAAAAGCCACTGTTTGGTGCGGTTTATGGGCCGGCGGCATTATTGGGCCATATTTCTTCAAAGATGATGCGAATCGCAGCGTTACTGTCAATGGTGAACGCTACCGAGCGATGATAACAAACTTTTTTTTGCCCGAAATGGAAGTTCTTGACTTGCATGATATGTGGTTTCAACAAGACGGTGCCACATGCCACACAGCACGCGAAACAATGGCGCAATTGCGAGGCGAGTTTGGTGAACAGTTAATTTCACGTTTCGGGCCGATCAATTGGCCGCCTAGATCGTGCGATTTGACACCATTAGATTATTTTTTGTGGGGGTATGTCAAGGCTAATGTCTATAGGGACAAGCCCGCTTCGATTGACGCACTGGAAGCCAACATCCATGCATTCATTCGTGAGATACCGGCCGATATGTGTGAAAGAGTATGCCAAAATTGGACTTAGCGAATGGGCTACCTGAGACGCAGCCGCGGTCAACATTTGCATGAAATTATCTTTAAACATTAAATTGCAAGGTTCAAACTATCGATTCAAATAAATATTTCATTCATTTTTTCGAATTTTTTGTGTTTTTTTTTTTTTTTTAAGTTCTAAACCTCTTAAAAAATCACCCTTTATATGGCAACGCTCCGAAGACCACACTTGGGATCATAAAACCATCTTACCACCAAGCAGCAAGATGTAGTGTTGGCGCTTTCCGCACCACTCCCATCAAAAACATCCTGGCAGAGGCTGGCCTCCCTACTTTTGAAGAACGAAGAGAAAAAATAACATATAAACTCTACGCCAAACTAATTTTTTCAACCGACTCGATAATCGATAAGGTAATCAACCTCACACTGAATCGAAAGAGGAGATATAAGATCCCGTCGGCCATCTTTACAATCCTTCAAACCGCAAATACCGAATTTCCAAAAAAAGATCTTTTAAAACTGATGAATTCGACTGCTCTGGAACCTCCATGGCTCATAGACTCTGGCTCCTTTATAATGACTCTTGCGTCGTATGCGAAAACCCATACAAACGACGAAATTTATCGCAGCCTTTTCCAAAAAATTTCATCTGAGTTCAAGGCCAACAGCTGGAAGTTCATTTATACAGATGGATCCAAAACCTCTGATACAACAACCTTTGCAATAACAAACGAAGACGGCAAAATGATTCGCCTAGGACTACTCCCACAAACAGCAACTATTTTCACTGCGGAAGCTTTTGCCATATTTACCGCCATCCATGAGGCTATAAAAATTGGTATAAAACAAATAATTTGCACAGACAGTCTCTCCACCATTAAAGCTGTTATAAACACAAATAACAACACCTATCTTATCAACAACATCCGCTCCCTGTTAATTAACAATAGGCAACATATAAAACTGATGTGGATTCCTGGCCATGTTGGCATCCGAGGGAATGAGCTAGCGGACGAAGCTGCCACTCTTGCAAGCAAATCACCGGTCTACCTTTACAATATTTACACTAAAAGTGACCTTGTAAAGAATCGCACCACAACTTTAATTAACTCCGAACAAAACGAATGGAGTTTATATAATCACCACTACTCAAAAATAAACCCAGCAAAGTCAACTCCTATCTATCCGACAAATATACCAAAATCTAAGATCACCAACTTCATCCGACTTCGACTTGGCCATACCTCTGCCACCCACCTTCACATCCTCAAAAAAGAGACCCCTCCCACCTGTCCTACTTGCCACACTACTTTTAATCTTCAACACCTGCTCTACGACTGCAACAGACTAAGACCATTTATCAACAACACATTAAGCGGAAACGACATCACCGAAACCTTAAAATCCCCAAATGTAGATAACATAAATAAAATTAATGAAATCCTAATGAAAACAGAATTAAATGTATAAACTAATATTAAGAACTAAATTAAGTATCATAGAGCGGTAGGCCTTTGCAGCTAGAAGCTCTTTAACTTATTATTAGCCTGTAATTTATTACATGATTAATAAATATATAATAATAATAATAATATCTGAAGGACTAGTTTTTGACTAAAACATTGCTCTACGATTTGCATTATACATCAATTTATATTGAATAATTTTGAATGAACAACAACTTGTGTGTGTTACCACCAAGTATATAGGCTGGAGTTATAGCTATTTCACGAGAGCCACCTCGATCATCAGACTCCTTTAGTGGTGCTTAGTCTGGTTATGCTCGTATTAATTGAAAAACTCTTTGCCGTCATATGGGAGCGAACCATGAACCTTGCGATTCAGAGGCCGATGCACTACACACCGCGCCACTGAAGCCACATGGTTAGCTCTATCCCAATGCAATTTTCGTTGTTTATCAATTGCAACAGCGACTAGCATTTTTATTTACAGACACAAGCTTGCTATTGTTCAGTCTAGTGAAATAGCTATAACTCCAGCCTATATACTTGGTGGTAACACACACAAGTTGTTGTTTGTCATTCAAAATTATTCAATATACATTGTTTCTCGTTTATGAATATTTTAATGTAGTGAGCACGTACTGAGACTGTATCAGTATTAGAACTATGTATAGTGTGAATCAAGTTTTGTTTCGAAATTTGAATTTATATGAGAAATAAAAATCAACGGCGACGTAAAAAACAAAAGCTAAAACCAAAACAATAAATATTACTGTTAATGAATCTGTGCCAGATTTCACTGGTCGTTTCGGCTGGTAAAGCGATAGGCTGAGATACTTAAGAATCCGATACGTTGCCGGACGACCAAAGCCGGATACGTAACATTTGCTGTCAAAAGAGTGAGGGCTGCTAACAAAAGGAAAAACAAATTGAAATTTTCAGCAACGATTTTGTGTCCTTACATAAATTATTTTGTACCAAATCTCGTCTGTATCAAAAATTTATTATTAAGTTTAAATATAATGTGCAAATGTTTTTGTTCAAACAAAAAAAAATCTGATGTGGAATCGCAAATACAAATAAATAGTCAGCTGTTAAGCAAAGTCAGCTGTTCTTCAAATTTCCCATCGGATAGTTGAGCATACCGAAATTTTTACTTGCGATATACATAGGTACTATAGGGCAAGTTTTGGATTCGTGCAAAAAAAAAAATTCGAGATAACAATCAAACATGACATTACGATGATAGAGAACACGAAAAAAGTGGGTGGCACAATTCTGTCTGTCTGTCTGTCTGTCTGTATGTACCTGAACCTACAGCCCAAACCACTGAAGCGATTTTCTTCAAATTTTGAACTTAAGGTTTTTTTGTAACTCTCCAGAGGGGAAATTGAAATTTTTTTTTTAGCTCAAAAAATAACGGTACTTGCCATACAACCGTTAAGGAAAAGCTTATTTATCTCAAGAACGGCTCCAACGATTTTGATAAAAAAAAATCAGTGTATTACTGTAGACATGATGTAAATTTCAATAAGAAAAAAAATCACCAAAAACATTTATTAACGGTACTTGCCATATAACGGTTTTTTTTATTTTTGATTTCCTCAATAACCGCTCATCCGATTTCAATGAAATTTTTTCCACGAAAGCTTTGTTAAAAAATAAATAATACTGCATACCAAAATTTTTGAAAAAATAAATTTTGGATTTTTAAAAAAAGATTCAAAATTTTTTTTCAAAATTCAATATTTCAAAAACGGGTTGATGAATTATTTTGAAATTTCAGTTTTAAATGTATATTAATAAATACTCAAAATTGGCATACCAAATTTTTTTTTGAAAAATGTTACAAAAATTTTATATATAAAAAATTAATTTTTAAGAAAACGGCTCCAACGATTTTTAATTTTTTTTTTTGCATTTATTCATATTTTTTCAAGTAATCAAATGGCATACTTTTTTTTGAGCTCTAAGTTTTTTATCAGGCTGTTTATACAATTAAAAGAACGATTTAAATGCTTTTTATACTTTTTCTATAATTACTTGAATATTTTTTAAAGTTCTTAAGCCCCACACAACTTGAACATAAGAGCAAGTACGTGCGATCCAGTCGTGCATTTTATTTTGGATAGCTTGCGATTTCTTTCTCACATCAGCTGCTTCACTCATCAGCTGTTTTTGCCTATGGGAATACAACAACACAAACAAATCCGGATCGCTTAAAGGCCCCGATCCATAGAATCCGTTGCGTCCGTTGTGGCGACGCATTCAACTGACAGCTCGATTAAATACATGTTTTCTTATGGGAACTGGCCCAATAGCAACGCAAGCGTCGGACGCAACGGACAGAGTAGCCGAACTTTTAACTTTTTCTCTCCGGCAGATGTGTTGACAGGAACTTTTTTGTGTGTGTTTGAATTTTAAGTGGTTGTTATGTGTGTGTGTTTGAATTTCAAGTGGTTATGTGTGTGTGTTTGAATTTCAACTGGTTATTATGTGAACTTCAACGCATTCATTGGGCTACCTCAATCCGTCGCATCCGGCAACATCAATGGCTCCGCCGCCGCAACGGACGCAACGGATTCTATGGGCTGGGCCCTTAAGATACGCCGCCGAACGCGCCCACTTTATACAATTGAAAGAAAGAATCAGTTCAGCGTGGTTTCTTTTCACTCTTCATTTTAAATTTAACATGTCTGCATAATTATTCTTTTACAAGGCTGGTCGAAACATCAAGTTGAATGACCTAATGACACAGTGACTCTTTAGCCGTGTTTTTTAAAAAATAAAAAATAAATTGGGTGGCGCAACAGCTCATGGAGAACCAGGGCCTAGGGACTTACAACTCACAACCATTCCTGTGTGCGTTTTTGTTGGCAGGAACGGAGGGGACCTACAGTTTTTTGCCGAGTCCGAACGGCTAAATGAGAAGCACTTTTTCATGACAAGTATACTCTTGGAGGATTTGTCAGTTCCTCGCAAGAGGCAGTACCTCGAATAAAACATTTCTGTTTTTAGGTGGCACGGCTGGGAATCGAACCCACACCTTCGGCATGACAGCCGTGTTTTTTACAGCATTTTAATCTCCATTTGAAAAAATACTTATTAAAAATACAACAAAAATTTGGTATAATTCTGTATTGTTGTTGTATTTAACATGTAAATTTAATTTAAGCGAAGATAAAAATACCCTAAAAACACGGCGTTTGCCTCTGATTCTTTTTGGTTGAATGAATGTAAAAATTAAGGTGATTTATTTGTATAATGAAAATAATTTTTATGTTTCGTTTGTATTCTACATGTTTTGAAAATGCTAATTTTTTTTTTTTTAAACAACTCTTCAACCCATGTTTTTTCACGAGCGAAAAATTGTCGTTATTTCTTCCGTTAAGAGCAAGGTGTACATTTTGATCCGTGTTTCAGTAATTTTATCTAAACGATTTTGGTGGATTAACTGAAGTTCAACTATTGTAGAACTCGCTTTTATCACATACTTATCACATACATAGTTGAACTTTCAGCTTATCCACCGAAATCGGAGTTAAAATAGCTGAACCACGGATCAAAATTTGAACCAAGATTGTACAACTGGATCTAATGGCCAGTTTGTTCACAGTTGCTTTTAATTTTAATATAAATTTAAAAGTCTTTGATTTAAGAGTGTTCCGAACTGAAATGGTGATTTCATGAAAAAGATTGTGAAGTGTGTACTTGCCGGATCATAACGATTAAGGTGTTTATGGACAGATAAACTTGTTTTCTAGGACATCATTGGAAAAAAATTTAAATTTTGTGCTCTTGTTTTTGGTAAAAGCCTCTAAGAAAACGAGAAAATGGCAGAAATGGCTGTTTTTCAAAGCAAATGTAGCTTGCACTAAGGGATTTTTTGCAAAACAATGCTTAATATCATAAAATTCCATACTTTTATTATGCCACTATTGGAGAAAATTTTTAATTTTGTACCTAATAAAAATTTTAGTAATACAAAAAAAATGCTTTTAGATTTTTAAAAAAACGCATTTTTGAAAGTCAATTTTTTATACCTAACGGTATTTTTTTTGACAAATTTTCTTACAGTGGATATAAATTTAATTTATTTTTCACAATTTTTATTAATTATATAATCATAACTGTATCATCAGATATTTAAATTTTTAATTCTTAAAAGCCACTTTTTGACAGAAAATTTATGTAAATTTGGAAGTTAAAATCCGTTACATTTACAGAATGCTTTTTTTAGTACAATAAAACGCCTACTAGTGACCAATTAGTAAAAATAAAAAGTTTTATATATCAAAGTATCTGATGAAAAAGAAAAAAACCGGTCTTATAAACGCAAACAAAAAGTTAGCAAATGACTGGTTTTGTTCACTTCGGAACACTCTTAATAGCGGTAATAAACTAAAATCAGCTGATTAGCGCTTTCGATAATAAACAAATGAAACTATGGATTCATGTAGCAAAGAATTGTTAGATAACGATATTCGATGATTTACCAGTTGTAATAATCATTGCTTAAAGATGATTAGCTGTGAACAAACTGACTTTTACTTTCCATTATTGACATTGGTTTTAATATTCGCCAATATTTTCGTCATAAAATAAATGACAGAGCTGATTGTCATTAATTATTGTCATTAAGATGACGTATAAACGCAGTGACACGATTTTGCAAATAATATGCCTGTTTGGTAACGTGAAATATTCACCAAGTTTCCCAAACTTGGGTTTTTCTTCTTTCTCTCCTTTTCTTCTTTCACTTAGTGACAATAGGGCTTTTTAGCAAATACCAATGTTAATTTCAAACAGAACCTCGGCACAAATGACATTTAGGTAACACCCATTTTGTTTTTTATTTCGGAGGCAAATACACTCCAATTGAACAGAATGAGAACATGGATTTTCATAGTTGGTTTGTCAATTTTTTTTTTTCAAACATTGTGCATTGTCCGAGAATAAATATAAACAATAAAAAAAAAACTATTTCAAAAAAAATTGTTTTACTTCCAATCATTAACTTTTATTACCAGTTTCAATATTTGAGCTTATTCAGTTGACACAAAAAGACTACATTTTCCCTTATGGAAAGACTGAAGAGAGCCCGAGGAAAAATAGCAGTGCTTTTTGAATTAATCTTTCTGTTTTCTTTTCCCAACGTTATAAGCAAACAGTAAGGATAATCAAATGTTTCATTAATGCACAATGTGTCTTTATTCATTTGAAGTGGAGTGTAAATGTTTGGATTTTTGTTTTTGTAATTGCGTCTGTCTAAAGTGCCGAATTGTTAGCTGTCACTTTGACTTTGACAATTTGGTAGAGATCTCTATTCATTTATTCAACATTAGGTGTGTTTTCTTTTTCTTGCCTGAATGGGCTTGGACGAAAAAAAAGGCATCGGCGCTTAGCTACGCCAACACAGAAACAAAAATGGAGTTTCCATACACACTATCGATAGCAAGTATGAAATTCATGTCAGTAACACAGTTTTTATCTGTGCTAAGGTTAAGCCCCGAAAATTCTTTGTGCTTAGCTTAGCCCGAAGAGGCTTAGTTGTTGTTGCTTTTAACATGTAAATTGCTTAGCCCCAACGTCGTTTTTTTCGTCCAAGCCCATTCGGGCAAGGAAAAAAACACACCTATTGTAGATGAAAGATGTAGGCCTACACAATTCAACATAACAGGTGTGTTCCTTGCCGACTTTCAAACAGTTTGAAACCGCCAGATTTAGTGCGAAGTCGTTCCACACTTGAAAATTTGTACTGTTTCGGACCAAAGTGAGCTGTCATAAAATTTCCCCTCCTTCCCAGATTTGGTTCGAGAAATTTCTGGTAGCTGTTTTGTACTAGCTGTCAAATATGCCAAGTTGACGTAATTTAGACGGATTCTGATTGTGATAGTCGGCGAGTGCGGACGTGCTTGATGACTAGTAAATTTGGAAATTTTTCAATCGTAATTAAAAAAAAACAAAAAAGTAAAAGTAATAAAAAAAAAGCTCCTAAGATGGAGAATAGTAATTTATTTCCTACGGATAATGTACCACCGGATAAAGTTACGGAGAATATTAATTCTTTTAAAATGCCCTCATCGTTAATAAATGAGGCAGAAAAGAAAAACATCGAAGAACGTGTTGAAAACGGTAGTTGGGACGAGGAAGATTTCCCCTCCAATACTAATACACATTCAGCAACCGAAGAAATGGACTTTTCCATTGATGGGAAAGAGACAACGAGTGTGGAAAAAGTGAAAAGTGCACAAGTTGTTCCTAGTAGCAATATTATTATTGGCTGCTCTAACTCCAATACATTTGTGAGGAAACGAGAATGGCTTTGAAAAATCTGCTTGCCAAAGATCAAGAAACGTTTACTAACATTACGGCCCGGAAAAGACGCCAGGCAGAAACGCCGAGAGCTACCAAGAAAGCTGCAATAGAAAAAAAAGGGAATAGTGGTAACTACTACGAAATACTCGACGTTGGTTTGGATGAGGATGAAAGTGCAGCCGACTCCCAGGCCAACAATCATGGTAGAAAAGGCAACAGAAAAGACTTTCCTGCCGCTGGTAGTGCGAAGGACAACAGCAACAACTTTAACGAACAGCCGAACGCCCAACAGGTGGTGGACGACAGGACTTGGTGTCCGCCGATTTTCACAAGAGGTATTTCATCTAAAAGTATTATTGATTTTATTGTTAAGGCTAATTTGAATTTAAATGACGTTAAATTTGATGCCAGAGGGTTTGGCAAACTAAAAATTTTTGTAAGGGATGTTGAATTACACAGTCTTTTACTAAATGAATTCAAAAGTATGAAGGTTGATGCCTTCTCGTTTACTCCAAGGGAGAAAAAAAAGTTTAATGCCGTTCTTAAGGGTATTTCTGGCAACTACGCACCATCGGAAGTGAGAAATGAGCTATTATCTGTGGATCCTACACTTAAAATTTCAGTCAAACCGTTTGAGACCAAATGGTCGAAAGAAAATGATATTCCCCTGGACCTTTTCCTCTGTGTTCTGGAGGACAGGGATAGTTTGATAAGAGTAAAATCCATCAAAACACTTTTGCGTCATAGAGTGAAGTGGGACTCAATTAGAAGTTCAGGCACTAAACAATGTTTTAGATGCCAACGTTTTGGCCATGTGTCGGACTACTGCGCCTACACGGCCAGATGCGTGAAGTGTCTAAAAGACCATCCAAAGGGTGAGTGTGAACTGGGGCCCAAGAGCGATACGTCAGTGGCGTCATGCGTTAACTGCGGTACCTTAGGACATCCTGCAAGTTATAAAGGGTGTCCTAAGAGAAATGATTACTTAAAGAACAAAGAAGCAGCACGAACATCTGCTAACCGGGGTAATAATGTACCCAGTAACAAAATGTCTAACATTGCTCAAAATGTTGTAGCTAACAAGTTATCTTTTGCAGATGCTCTAAGAGGAAAAGTTTCCTCAGTGCCCACCGCACCCCCTGAACCTGCGAATGGCAACGTCATTTCTGATTTTCTAAATGAGTCCAAAAATCTGTTCGGACTTCCTTTCAATACCCTTTTTTCAAAAATTAAGAATTTTTGGCCTAATTATATTCAGCTTAACGACTCTCAAAAGCCAGAAGCATACCTGGCCTTCCTTGCTTCACTCATGCCATGAACCTTAAAATTCTTACAGTTAACGTCAATTCATTTTCTTCCCCCGACAAACAAATAGAGGTCGAGCTCCTCCTAAAAGAAACTCGACCTACAGCAATTTTATTGCAAGAAACTTGCATTAAAAATCATAAGAAAAATCGTTTCAATTCGGAATACGATTTTATTAATAACGGATCTGGCCGGGGCACTGGTATTCTTTTACAAAACTCGTACAAAACATTTCACAAAACCTTCGTAAACAATATCATTTCGGCTACCATTGCCTTAATCCCATTCAAACTACAGAACATGACAAAAACTCTTGCTCTAGTTTCAATCTACATACCATGTAACACAGGCGCAAGGTTGGCAGCTGCGTTGGATGATTTGATGGTTTCTTTAAGAGATTATGAATACATAATAATAGGAGGTGATTTCAACTCCCGCCACCAACTCTGGGGAGATGACAGAATCAATCTCAACGGGATACATCTTAACCAATGGTACTCAGACGAACGTTTCCTGGAGTTTGACATAGTAGCAGCTGAAGGCCCAACTCGTCCCAGTTCTGGGTCGCATATTGATTTTTTTTTAATCTCTTCCAACTTTAGATCCCCTATTCATTTTAACAGCAATATAGTTTGTCTAACCCTAGACCCAATTTCTGATCACTAAGCAGTGTTCATGAACATTCAACTTCAATGTTTTTCTCCTTTCCCCATTCTGGTTCAAAATCCCCGCTGTTTCAAAAGAACAAACTGGTCAAGGTTCAATAACGATCTTGATTTCCAAATTTGTAATTTCCAAATACCAACGGATAGAAACTTGTCCAATGCAGAGTTAGATCATTTCATCTCACAGATAACTAATATTGTATCAAACTGTAGTATAGATCACAGCCAATCCAAGTCTATTAACCATAATCATCATAAGATATCAAACGAAGTTTTAGAGTTTTTCAAAATAAGGAAAAATTGGAAAAAAAAGCTCAAAAGAATTTTCCACCGTTTCGGAGATCGCTTAAGCCCAGAGTATTCCGAACTCTCTTCTAGGATAAACTGCCTTAGCAAAATTATCAGGGACAGAGTAAAGATCGAAAGAAATGTTGAATTTCGTTTGAAACTTAATAGCTTAAAACCTTCACCCAATGTTTTTAAAGCAATCAATCAGATTACGGCCAGAAAAAAACAAGTTAAACGATTCATCGCAAGAACTTAAATGGGGGAATCGAACATATACTACCTCATCTGAAAAATGTAATGCTTTTAGCCGTTTTTACTCGGATCTTTATTCTTTGAAAACACCACAATTTGACAACGAACACACTTTAGCAGTAACAACAGTCAACAGTGCATTTTCGGCATGGAATACAAACCTGACTATCAATAATTTTTCACCGAGTAATAAATCAGACTCAATTTCAATAGAACCCTTTGCAACCGCGAATCTTATCGAATCAATAATAGCATCTCTAAATAACAAAAAGTCTTCAGGGCCCGACAAAGTCACTAACTTCATCATTCGTAAAGTTAGAGTTGTACTGGCCAAACACCTAACTCCAATTTTGAATAACTGCATGAACAATTGCTATTTCCCTATAGCCTGGAAGCATGCTCATCTCATCCCCTTAAAAAAGAAATCGCACTCTAACAACCTTGACGATTTTCGACCCATTTCCCTGCTTTCGAATATAGGAAAAATTCTAGAAAAAACACTATTGGCCAAAATAAAAAACTTTTTTGACGAAAACTCCCTAACTCAACACCAACAGTTTGGTTTCAAAAGTGGACACTCCACCGAACATGCTTTACTTCATTTACAAAACAATATTTTAAACAATCTCAGATTGAAAGAATGTACAGTCGCATGTGCTATAGATTTAAAAAAAGCATTCGACTCAGTCTGGCACTGTGGTCTCATATATAAGCTCGACCGTTTGAATTTCCCTCCCCATTTCATAAAAATCTTACAAAGTTTTCTTTCAAATCGCAGTTTGTCCGTCCGCTTTGATAATGAAACATCCGATCCAATACAAATAGAAGCCGGGGTCCCTCAGGGATCGATTTTGGGCCCCTTCTTATTCAATATCTACCTCTCAGACTTTCCCATCCAGCACAGCAATTCGGAGGCAATACTCTACGCCGACGATACTATCATTTTTAGCAGCCACGAAAGGCCCCACGAGGCTCTTAGACAAGTCAAAGCGCATCTTGAGCAAATAATCCCATACTATAAAAAATGGTGCATAGATATAAACTTCAACAAATGCGAAGTAGTATGTTTTAGGAATGCTTCTGGTCGGGGCCATCATCTGGCCGTACGGGAGAGCAAACAATTGAAGTTGGTGATAGAGAACAACATAATCCCACTGAGACAATCTTTCAAATATTTAGGAATCTCATTTCATGAGCGCTTGAAAATGAATCCTCACGCGAGAGATGCCTTACGAAAAGGTAAAGCCGCTGCGGCTATTCTCAAATTGTTGCTCAACTCTAGAGAGGTAGAGAAAAAAACGAAACTTTTGATTTATAAAACACTCATCCGACCGGTAATGACTTACGGCTTCCTGTCCTGGTTCCATATCTCACCAAGCGTAGCTTTGGAAATGCAGAGATTCGAAAGAAGAATCATCCGGAAATGTATCTCAAAATACAGACGCCCATCGGGTAAGTGGTTTCAAAACAAAAGTCTATATGAAGAGTCAGGAATTGTTCCCATGCTAAGCTACGTCACAGAACTTGCAAAAAAACGTATTCGTGCTCTGCAATATCACACTAACCCTGTCCTCCAGAACATTTACGAGGATAATATCAACTTTGCTATTGATGACAGATTTTACATTTCCCCAATAAGTATCTCCTCCGGTAATTCAAGTTCACACTTTAGAATCCTTACAGATGATGGCTCTTTTCTCCCTCCGTTTTATAAAAAACGCCTTTCAAACAATTATAGAGGTTAGCAATGCAATTCAGCATCCCATTTTGTCACAACTCTAACTAATTTTAATCAAATTTGACTGTAAATAAAGTAATATAAAAAAAAAAAAAACTAAGCAAAATACAAAACAAAACAAAAAATAAAAACAAAATATGTACAGTACTCGTAAGTAATCATTATAAAACTATTTATTAAACACAAAAAAGACTGACATGAAATTGTGCCTTAATTCAATAATTTATTCACATTTTCTTTCTAGTTTATCATAAGATACAATTTACAATTAATGAAGTCCAACATTCTAAGTTTTCCAATTCTACTTTCACTCCGAAACATCTTCACAATAAAGTATCCAATCTTCACAATAAAGTATTCACATCAATTAAAATGAAACAGATATATATACCTACAAAGAATAATATAAAGTACACAATATATGTGTTTGACAGCTCTCGGCCTTCAGTCGTTTCTGTCTTGATTTTGTTTTCTTCTCTTTTTAATTTTAATATTGTTATCTCTTTTAGGTTAAGTTCTAGCTTAAGTTTTTTCAGTAATGGTCATATTGAGTGGACGCATTAAAATCAAAGTGTAAAAATTTCTTTCAATAATAATTTTTTGTCCATATTAAATACAAATTTCCGAAAACAAAAAATGTGTAGCCTGACCACTTCTAAGTCGGCAATAATATAAGAAGTAATAAATGTGTCATAGTTATTAAGTATCAAAAAACAAAAATCTGTAAATTAATGAAATCTCAATAAAGTTTACTACTACTACTTACTACGTAATTTAGACGTTTGTTGCATTCAAATTAAAAAAAACCAAACCTTTATTAAGGGTTACCCAAGTGCAACTTTTATTTCTATTTTTAATTTCATTTTAATAAGTGTGTATATTCTTCAATTTTGTTTTTCTTTAAAATAATCAAATGATATTTATAAAATTATTGCACTTAGCAAAACTGTTTGAAAGAACACATTTGTAGTACTTTTTGGCAATTCATGGCCTTTTCGATTGGGGACAGAATGACAGTTCTTGTTCTGAAAAGAACAGAAAATTGTTATGAATTTGATTTCAGAATCGAAATGAGAAGCGTTCACACGTATCGAATCACTGTTCCGGATTGCCAATCGAAAAGGCCATTAGTATTTCTTGTATATTTCAGTATTATTTCTTAAAAAGAGAAGAGATTTAAGCATTATGATTTACCACCGTGTAGGTAAGTATTTAGCACACTACTTTTTTAAGCGAAGATAAAAATGCACTAAAAAACAGGGCTAAAGTAAGTATGCTCATTTTATACACTCAACATCTTGGGGATTTGTGACGTCACAATCTTTTTTAACCAACTTTTATTATTAATCAAACGATTGGTTTAAAAGGAGCAATCAAATTACTTTATTTTTTTGCTATTTTCCGAACAAAATCAGAGATGATTATGACGTCACACATCGTGACAAAAGCAAAAAACCATTTAATGTTTGCATAAAAGAGAGAAAGCGAAGCAACTGGATGCAGCATAATTATGAAAGATGAAAAGGTAGGCATAAATGAATTGTAAAAGATATGAAACAAAACTCCATTTTGGTTTGTGGTGCTCTTATGTTTTAAATGCTAAAGCCCGTATGACACTACATTTTTTATTCATTTTATTTCTCATTAAAACAATCAAAGTGCCAGCAGAGCAAAAAAGGGATAAAAAGTGTTTTTGAGAAAGAGATAGCATTTCTCTAAATTAGTTTTCACAATTACAATGTGTCCCAAAAGTGAATATACATCAAAAACTAGTGTTCTGTTGGGTTCAATGTATATTTTCTTTTGTGACAGAGTGTACCTTGAAATTATTTTTGATTTTTATTCTGAAATGTCAAGAAAAATCTGCCAGAACCTGACAAATATTATTTGAAAGTCACATTTTTCATACATTTTTTGCGACATTTTTACGTTTATGGATATAGTGCGTACTCACTCATACTTGTCGAAGTTCGAATAAGAAATTGTACGTTCTGCTTTTATTTCATTTGCAGATCATTAAAAATGAGAGAAAAATGTAGTGTCATACGGGCTTAAGGCAATTTATAAATATTTTTTGTTCTTTATTTTAATAAACTTGAAATTTTTATTAACTTTTATTTTTTGAGTTGTTATTCTTGAAAATGTTTTTTGAGATTTATGATTAATGTACGGTAACTCTAGCCGAGTATGTCGTTTGACGTTTAGTCCGAATTAGTGGGCGCATTCACCGCAAGATCTGAAAATTCAGATATGAAAATTCAGAAATTTTATTACGTTGACTCTTTGTATATAAAATCTATAGTACTATCATTGAATAATTACAAATAGAAGGGGACACCGGACATTGCTCAAACGATAGTCGCACCAATCGAATCCAGTGGCCGCTCATGAAGCTATAATTTCCTTTTCACACAATAATTGGTTTTCTTCTCGGCTAAGTGAGTCTCAAATAAATCCTTTTGTATTTTTCTTAGAGATATAGATACATACGAGTAGATATGTACATAGATACAGCGAAGAAAGGATACATATTTTTTTTCTTCAATTTGTGCTTTGATTTTCTTTTGTGAATGAACGCACATGTAGGTACACATATGTAGGTGCATTTTGAATATATTGGTGTTTGGTGTCCGTCTCACCGCCATACAGCAACAAAAAGATACAAAACGGTTTCTCTTTTATTTAATTTTAATTTTATTCCATTATCAGCAGGTGAGTTTTAATTTCTCACTCCCAGTGGTGTTAAAAATTGAACTTATTTACAGTTATTATCCTGACATCCAATTAAAATTAAAAGAGCCAAACTTTTTCCTACATAGATAATCTAATCATCCAAGCAAATTTTTGCCTACAAATAAAAGGTCTGTTTTTTTTTAATAAAACGATATTATAAATCAATCATTTAAATGAAAAAAAAGGAAAACGTGAGTATTTTTTGAGAAAAAATCTACATATTATGCAGGCACATATAAATATCATTTAAAAGATATCATTAAAGATTTTTTTTTTTCAAAATTTTTCATTATAAATGCAACTTAACATGTGAAATGTGAAGATAGCAATATTTGTGAGTTTGACGATTCAGATGACGAGGCATCCTTAGACAATGAAGTTGAACAAAATACACCGTCAAATATTTCAGAAATGTCTACAACATATTTTGCTGGATACATCGCAAAGTCTGTCCTCAAAAAACCGGTTGTGAAATATGTAAATTCAACATAGTCAAAGCTCGACAATATGAAAAGACCACAAATGGAGGCTTGATAATTCCTTCAAAATCATTTGTCAAGCTCATAGATATTATTGTAAAATGTTTCAAAGAAAATTTTGATTAGCTTTGTTTCCAACAAACTGTTCTACAATCTTTTTTAAATATATGCGATGCCCAAGTTTATTACCCCTGTACATCCACTGATCATAAACAAATTTTATTAAATCATACTTTAAAGGTATTAATAAGAGCTAAAATTAAAATTATAAATGCCAGGCTAAAGTGTAAAGAAACTAGATATATTGAGACATATTTGAAGTACAGCTATTCGAATTTGTGGACCTCTTCTTTTCTGTAATATACAGGGTGTCCCGGACCTGAGTGGATTTATTTTAGGATGTGGTTCTTGGGGTTATTCTAAAAATTGTATGGGGGGGGGGGGGGCAAGTTGTATCTCTCCTCCCTGAGGCAGGGACTTCAAATGCAAAAAAAAACATTCAAAATCAACGAAAACACATCTAATAATGTGAAAAATAATACTTCATTCTAGCATTTGGTTTTTAAATCAAGTTGTTTAAGCAAATAGTTTTTGAGAAATTAAATTTCAAAGTCAAAATTAAAAAAAAAATGTGATTTTTTGATCTTAACTCGATATTTTTCAAAATTTTACGTACTTAAGTTTGTGTTCAATATTCAATGTCCTCATTATTTTTTAGTCCATTACCGAAAACTTAATGTAATTATCTTTCTTAGTTTATGAGAAATTAAGAAAAAACAAAAGGTATTTTTACCAAAAAAGGCCGAAAAAGGGTTAAATTATGGATAATTCATGAATGAATTCATTTTTTCGGGTTTTTTTGGTAAAAGTACCTTTTGTTTTTTCTTAATTTCTCAAAAACTAAGAAAGATTTTTGCATTTGGTTTTCGGTAATGGACTAAATAAATAATGAGGGCATTGAATATTAAACACAAAAAAGCACTTTATTACGTAAAATTTTGAAAAATATCGACTTAAGAAAAAAAATCACTTTTTTTTTTTTAATTTTGACTTTGAAATTTAATTTTTCGAAACCTATTCGCTTAAACAACTTGATTTGAAATCCATATGCAAGAATGGAGTATTATCTTTAAAAAAAAACTATAGCACATTATTAGATGTGTTTTCGTTGACTTTTAATGTTTTTTTTTGTCTGCCTCAGGGAGGGGAGATACAACTTTCCCCCCAAACATTTTTTTTCTTAGAATAACCCCAAAAACCACATCCTAAAATACTTCCACTCAGGTCCGGGACACCCTGTATATTATCTATACTAAGATTTAAATAATTTCTTGTATTTGTTGTTTGAATTAAGCTTAACAACAAACTACCGCTCACTTTCAAAAAGTATTCTTTATTTTTTTTATTATGTGTAGACTAAACTTTTAAATCTATAAAATAATTTAAAAACTCCTTTTGTTTTTAATTAATTAAATAAACACAATTCTAATGTTCGGACTCAGACGTCAAACTTCAACCATTCAAACAAATTTAAGGCAAACAAAATGTTTGTTTTTAGTTTTGTATTCATGGTACTAAGTTGTGGTATAAGATGAAACACGAAGCATTTTTTTTATTTTTGAAGGTTGTCAAAGTGAGAAAATCTCCGAACTTTTTGTTCGGAACTTTAGTTAGGTGACTTGTGTATTCAGCTTTAAGTCACCTTGTTTTTGTTGTAATATTTAGTTTTACCTGAGATATGTGATCTTCAAGCTTCATTGATTAATATTTTTTTATCACCAATATCCCAACTTATAATGATCATTTTAGACTTTGTTGAGACTATTTGTTTTTGTGGCTTTTCACCGTTATTTTAGAAAAAACTTCAAATGACTTTTTGTGATCTCTTCGTAGGTATGTATATCTTTTGCTTCCTTCCAAATATTTATTGCATGGTTAATATAAGTATGCAGATTTGAAGACTAACATATTCTTAACATTTTTGAAAATAACAAATTGTGTTTTTACTAAACATTTGTGTAATCACCATCGAAATGAAAACAAAAATAACGAATTCTTTTCAACTATTTACAATTTTGTATTGGTCACGCACTACTTGGACAAGAAAAAAGACTTAAAGTTTTTTTTTTAATATTTTTCAATATAAAAATGTTCAGCAATGTTAAGAATATGTTAATCTACAAATTTGCATACTAATATTTACCATGCAATTAATATTTGCAAAGAAGCAACAGATATACATATATGTACCTAGGAAGGGATCACAAAAAGTCGTTTTTTTTTTATTATTAGGTGTGATTTTGGTGATCAAAACAAAGTTTTTCGACTAAAAGTCAGATATCGCAGGCAGAACAAAATTTTACAACAACGGCAACAACAAAAAGGTTAGTAACTTTTAGTTGAATAAAGTCATAACCGATAGATTTGATTGACTTATAAAAGTTCCGAGAAAATTACAACCTTTAAAAATAAAAAAAAAGCTTTCTGTCTCATCTCACACATACAACAAAAACCACTGACAAAAAATTCAAAATCTTGTTCCTAGAATTTTTCTTAACTAGTGTACATACATGCGATTTTTTAATTTAAATTAAATTATGGCCAAATTCAAATCAGAATATCTACCTCTCAAAAGTCCACTTAAAGTGTATCCTTCTATTTAAAAGAAAAACATAAGATTTTTATCGCTTAGTTACTAAAAAAAGGGAGTTACATACCTACATACCTTCAAATGTGTTCTACACCCTGTTTCACGGTTTTAGTTTTAAATTTCAAATATTTTTCATTTGGGTACAGTAAAAACAGAACTTTAATTAAAAAAAAATACATCTTTACTATCACTGGTTGCTTTAGTTTCTTTTTTGATTTATTAAGTACATAATAATACTTATAATTTTTATTTTTCTAATCTTAAAAATAACAATGTATGTATGTACCTACATTTATACCAAAATCGTTGAAAAAACAATAAATGAGAACAAATTATAAACCATTATTTAATTATTTTTATGTGACAGATGGCAGGTACCTATGTAATAAATAGGTACGAATTGAAAATTGAGTACCTACTTGATAATCTATATTAATTGATAAGGATCCGTAAAAATCGACGAAAAATTTAAAAGAAGATGGAACAGGTACCTTCCTGCATATACCTATAAAACGACCCATTCACAGCACATAAGTGTGCACACACTCCGCCACACATATACCACCGATCGACCCACCACACCAAAAATCAAAGAGTGCACACTTGTGTTGTGTGTATGTACCACTTGAGACTAATGTTTTCAAATAAAAAAAAAAATTATTATTCCTTGCCTATGGATCTCAAGATATAAAAAACAAAACAAAGCCATCATCGTTAACATCCCAAATTGCAACAAAACACTAACAACAAATTTCATTTACTGGACAACACACACACAACCCAGAAAAGAAAATATAATTTTTATCTCTACCCCATATTTTCATTAACCTTGAGTCCTCGATTGGCATTGAAAAAAATACCTCAAAAGCAAAACTAAAACGGCTGTTCAATTCGTTGTTGTTGTTCATTTTCATGCTCTGTGGAAAAAAAACATTTCTTCCCTTTCTTCCTCGGCAATTAAGGAAATTTCCCAAAAGGAACAAACTTTTAAGGAACAAATTTATTAAAGGGGTGTTGTATTTGATAGAGCGATTGCAGCGACAGCCTGCCAAACCAGGCCACCTAGTGGACGTTTTGCCCGGTGTCCCTTCTATTTGTAGTTATTCAATGGTACTATCATGGGTGACGAACGACTGGCACGAACCAAGTGACGGCTTATGAAATTACTGGTGCTGAGCCTAACTAAGTGTGTACAGCTGAATTGTAAACTTAAGAATATGGCAAATGAAGAATAAAGTGTAATAATAAAATAATGAGAGAGCTGTACACTTTTTTATAAGAGTTGGAAGGAGGCAAGAAATCAAGCAATTTTGTTTTTTTCAAAGGTATTGGTTTTGTCAATGAAAAATAGGCTGAGAGTTGGGTGCGTATGCGTATTTGGCTCTGATGTGAGCTGAAATGAAAGTATGATTGTTTTTCTTTCTATCGTTGGGAAAGAAAAAATTTGTATTTGGAAACAAACAACAAAATATATGCTTGCAAGTTATATTGTAAGATTGTATTTGTAACCATGGTTACTTTAAATCTTTTTATTTGTTTATTTTACTTTTGTGTTTTCTTTCGTGTTTTGTTTTTATCAGATTTCAGTTGTAAAAATGCTTTGGTGGGGGTAGGTTGCTGCTGTTAGGTGTAATTTTCGTTGTCATTTAGTGTGTATATTTTTGGGTTGTTTTGTTTACTTTCGTTTTTTGTTATTTCTGTTAGTTGTTGTTGGAATAAGGTAAGCACGTAGGTGGTTGTCATTGACGGCTGCTGTTGCTCATGCTCGGCTGCTGTTGCTGCCGCTCAGCATACGATCGGAATATTTTTGTACTGGGGTGGGTAAAAAAACGAATTTTTGTTTGGGATGGTTGGTTGCAGGGTTGTCAGATTGGGCTATTTATCAGAAATTGGGCTATCTTTTTCCTCAATTTGCGACAAGAATATGAAAAAAGTAGCCCAATTTCATATTATTTATTATATAAATTTTAAGAAAATTCGTTACATAAGTTCAACGATATATTTTAGTTCGTCCAGATTTTAAGAATTTGTCCCCGGAAATTATTCCAAAAACAAAAAAAAACGTGGAATGTATAAGTAATCCTATATTTTTAAGATGAGATTGGGCTCGTTTTTGGGCTAGATTTTGGGTAGCGATTTGGGCTACAAGAATTTTCGATTTGGGCTACACAAGTGCTTCTTGAGCTGGCAACCCTGGTTGGTTGCTTTAGGTCTGTTTTCGTTTGGATGTTCTTAGCATTGCTTTTGCAGCACTTTTTCTGTTTGACACAGTTGGAATGAAAAAAGGAGTGCAAAATAACAGCCCTGAACAATCAGTGAAATTTGAAACATCTATCGATAATTAAACAATAATACAAGGGGAGATTACGATAACTCGGGCGACAAAGTTTATTGACAGATTTGTATAGAACAGTTATTTACAAGCATTTTTTACTATGAAAGAGGGGAGTCTATCTCACCCCATTTGGACGGGAGGTGCAATTTTCTAAAAAACCACTTAAGATGAAAAAAAAAATATTTAGAAATAATGGTAATACTTACAATTAAGAATTACACATTTTTTAAAGCTAAAAGTCTGTTCTATCATCTTGATTTTAAATCAAGTGATTTCCATGAAAACTAATTTGAAACTAAAAATTTCAGAACAAAAAATGACAAAAAACAAGCTTATACTGTCTTTATTCCAAATTTTGAGACTAAATACTAGTTTTTTTTTTAAATATTTTTTTGCTTTTATTAGTTTTTAATCGAATACTGAAGACTAGATGGTTATAGATATTTTTAGGGACTCTGGACTCTTGGTTCTATTGACTAATGAAACATTTATTCAAAGTTCCATTGACATCCCATTATTTTAAAAGGGTTTTCGGTAATATTTCGGATTTTGAGGGACTTTGGATATGCCATAAGGGGTGCAATTCTGCGTCGATACCAATTTTAATATTTCATGAATTAATTATTTCAAGGCTCCCCATACGATTTGAGTTCTTTTTTCTGGTCTACAAAAGTTTTTTTTTTTTAAAGAAAAAGCTAAAAACATATTATTCAACAATGTTCTTGTCTCTTATATCACAAAAGCAAACCAATCTTTGGTATTCACTTGATTGCATATTGAACACCAGAAAAATAAAAATTAATACAAAAAATTACATTGGGCCTCTAGCTTTTGAGGGCACCAATGGGAAACTACCAGTGTGGGTCGAACCCAGCCTCTTTTTAACTTGCGATATAGATACTATAGGGCAAGTTTTGGATTCGTGCAAACGAAAATTTTGGGACAAAAATCAAACATGACATTACGATGATAGAGAACACGAAAAAAAGGGTGGCACAATTCTGTCTGCCTGTCTCTCTGTCTGTCTATCTGTCTGTCTGTATGTCTGTCTGTCTGTCTGTCTGTCTGTCTGTCTGTCTGTCTGTTTGTATCTGGATCTACAGCCTAAACAAATGATGCGATTTGCTTCAAATTTTGAACTTAAAGTTTTCTTGTAACTCTCCAGAGGGGAAATTAAAATTTTTGTTGGCTCTTAAAATAAAGGTAATTGCCATACAACCTTTGAGGAAAAGCTTTTTGAATAAAATAAAAAATTTTTTGGATTTAAAAAAAAAATGTTTAATTTATTTTTTGAAAATTCAATATTTCAAAAACGGGTTGATGAATTTCTTGTCATTTTGATAACGACTACGCATTGTTTAGGCACAACACAATTTGTTCCTTTAACTGGTTTGTAAGACTTTGAAAATTTGGTGTGGAAAAACGGTTCCATGAATCTATTTGAATATTTACAGGAATATTAATGATTTAAAAGTCTAAAATTATGCATACCAACGCAAGCCATGCAATCAATATTTGCAAGGAAACAAAAGATTTACGAAAAGACCATAAAAAGTCGTTGTTTAGTACTTTTTTAAACTAACTGTGAAGGGTCAAAAAAAATAATAAAATGGTAATAGTACTTATATCTTTCTAGAATATTTGTCTCACAAAAGTGTTGAATTTCAAAACCAGAAAACCAAATTTGTATTTAAATTTTTCTAATAAATAGCTCCAATGATTTCAAGTTTTTTGTTGGTATAAAATTAATATTTTCGTATTTATGTACATATATGACATTCGTTTTTCTTAAATCAATTTCATGCTTTCGAACATTGTTCTTTTATGTATTTCATCTAGTTTTTATGTACACAATTTCAGGTTGTATGGGCCTAAACCGATTCTAAAGAAAAAAAAAAAAATATTCCCTAATTTTTTTCAGATTTTTACTATCATCCCTTTAGTCGCTGTAGGGGTTAATTTAATGGCATATTTTTTGTGCATACAGCATACTAGGTGATTCGCGTAAAATCTGCCAAGGGCATGTACTGTTACGAGGCAATTGGACGAGGAGGATGAGAAGGACCTTGAGGATTTGGAAAGGGAGACAGGCTAGATACGTTAGGGCATAGGAGGTACGAGGGGTAGGGAGTGGAAAGGCTATGAATGTCTAGCGGAAGGGGCAGTGGCATGCTGGCAACGCTCGGCTTAGCTCGCCGGATTAGGGGGGGGATCTTGCCCCCCCGCCAGACCTCACCTCGGTAACAAAAAAACTTCATGCCACACGATCTCAAAATCTCATCTCATTATCTCCGACTGTCTGTAGCTACCTTTTTGGAAAGACCCTGCCGTTGTTATTGCAGAGTGGCCTGACCCACACCGCTCCTGGAATCCGATGGCCATATTTTATTCAGACTCCCCTAGTACTATCGTACTTACTGTGTCGTCATCTCTCACCGTTTATCATCGCACATCCTTTAGCACCCCCTAAAAGGGCTGACTAAACTCTCATTTTCGAATCTTACTGATTTCTAAATACCAAAAAGAGGGTTAAGGTTTTGATGTGGCTTACAAGTCATTTTATTTAAGTATGAGATATAAGGAACATGGATATGACCAAAAATATAAAAATAGTACGTGACATGAGATATTAAAAGAAAATAATTAATGATGTGATGAAACAAATTATATAAAACAATACAAAAAGAAATAAAAAAAATGGCAAAAGGTAAGTTTCTCGTAAGCGTGTATTAAAATTTACTTCGACAAATAACAAAAAGACAAATTACTGATAATCAAACAAGGAAGAGAACCGAAAGGCAAATCAAAAAGTGGCTACCTTCGCTGGCGGACCTTTTCGTCCAGCTTGTGCCGCGCGTTTCAGATTCCTTAGGAACCGGAAAAGCCAGCAGCACCACCTACAACCCGTCGACTACTTTTTCTCAATCGAGCTCAGTCCCACCCGTCGCTATATCTAACCGAGACCAACTGTCTTATACCGACCTACCTACAGAGCGCTCTTTAGGTGGGTTGCACCCTCCTGGGTATAGTTCGCGTCGAGAATGCAACTGATGGATACCAGCCTCAACTCGCCGACCGGGCTGCGACAACGCAACGCCCCTTTTTGAACACGTTTCAACCTCTTTTACACTAAATATGTGATAAAAATTCAAAGAAATTTATAGCTCAAAGAAATTTATAGTTTGTTTCTTCTTTTCTAGGTTTTTTCAAATTTTTGAAAGCCAACGTACAAATAAACTTTCCCTAAAAACAGACTTCTCCTTCTTCAAGTGAACTCGTTTACTTTTCAGCTTAATATTTTTGGTTCGGGTCCTGGGATCACGTTAAAAATGTGGGATTTACTTTGTGGTATCGAGCTTTTTTCGTTATAAAATTTTCTTATAGGGTATCGCGTGGCTTGTTTTCGTTTCAGTTTATGTTTAATCAAAATAATATAGGAAATAATAAAAACATAACTTTTACTTGGTGGTTTTCCAGGAATTACGGGAATCCTTTGGATTAGGAGAGTCGCTTCTTGAGCAACGGTTTCTCAAACGGTTAATGTACGGACCGTTTTTTCCTTATCAATGTCTGTGTGACGCGCGACAGTATGGCGGCACCGACTTTGA
Source organism: Dasysyrphus tricinctus (assembly GCA_963921185.1). Classification (NCBI taxonomy): domain Eukaryota; kingdom Metazoa; phylum Arthropoda; class Insecta; order Diptera; family Syrphidae; genus Dasysyrphus; species Dasysyrphus tricinctus. The sequence continues at coordinate 188,499,619 of OY992532.1, read as the reverse complement.
CCTTGTCGATGACCGCTTGCTCTGCCCACGATACCTAAATCAATATTTTTTTTTATATTGGCTAACTCACAATTAAACGGGATTAAATCTTTTTTTTACTCACCCTATAACGATAAAAAAAACAGCACATATACCATCCAAAGAAATAGTTTATGTCGGAAATCCCCTGATGCTATTCACAATTTCACGTAACAAAAATACACTACAAAAGAACGAAATATATACCACCACTGTTTTTTCTTTGTTTAAGCTAAGATCTTACAAAATTTTGCTTTGTTATTTTCCTATGCTCCACACAGACTTTCCGTCACTAATAATCGCTCGTGACTAAATGCCTTTGTTCTTTTAGTCTAACCTACAGGCCGATGGTTTATAATTTTCGCCGCGCATCTCAACAACAACAAAAAATGTTGCGGTACTTGATAGCCATTTGATTGGCCTACTAATCTTCAGGAGCCCCCCCTTACAACCTCCCCAATTTATTTACAATCCTCATATCTACCATAATTCCCAGCGCATTCAAGACTAATGTGTTACCGTAGACTCAAACCTCTAATTTCCCTCATTGTCTTCAGCATCTGAATACCTTCATCTGCCATTGACCCGAACAGCTGTTCTGTCACTTAAATAATTTCGTTGAATTATTTATTTTGCGTTCAATTGGATAGAGAATCAATTTTGTTCTACTGCGCGATTACCCCCGAAAATATAATCGATAAAGATCGATTTATTTTATATTCTCATGCCTTATGGACGTAAAACCCGAACTGAAGAACAGCAAAACCAATCTTCGGCAGATTCTGGAGTAAAGATTATTGTAACCGGAGGCTAGATCGGTGACCTTGTCCTGCATTTACCTCAATCATACGGCCTCAAGGCTGTCTGCCTAAATTCCGAATTCGGCCTGCGTCGTCCGAGCGGAGTTTTTGATGGTATTGTACCGATACCATTAACAAAGCTCTAACCCGTTCATAATGAAGACGGACCTGAACCGGGGTTCGAAACTGACTGCGAACCGGGAGCCACAGAGGACGTGACCACTAAGGTATTGGACTGTGGTCTCTATGGTATGCTACTACAATCCACGCAGTCAGTCACATTACCAACGCGAAGATAGATATTGTTGGTTCTGTGGATAGCGGCCGTAACAGTACTTAGGTTAAAAGTAAACAAGAAAAAAAGTATATTTAACCGGCTTGGACAGGCGACAATTTTATAAAAAAAATACATAAAATGGAAAAACATACATAATGTAAATATATTAAAAAACAACCTTTTTCACAATTTTAAGTTTGAAAACAATTTTTGTCGAAGCTGTTTACGAAAAGAACTTTATTTAAAAATAAACCATGAGAATGGACTTCTGGTTTTCCAAAAAGCTACAAAACAATACTGTAAGTGGTTGTTTGATAGGTATACTTTTTCCATTCTAAGTACCTAGGTACCTAACTATTTTTTTTTATAAGACTGCCCCTTCTGTCCAAGCGGGGGGAAATAAAACCCCCTCCCGTAGGATTTTTTTTCTTGTCTACTTTTAACCAATAGTGAGTATCATAAGTGATTAAACACAAATTATTTCTGGAGTTACATGAAATTTAAACAAACAAATACATAAAAAAAATTGCATCCCAATAGTTAAAAAAAAAGTTTTATTCAATAGCAATAGATCAAAACAAAACTATTCATAATAAAACTACCTAATGCATTTTTTCCTAACAAAAACTTAATATACCTACTCTTTATTTTACGCGATGATGGTTTAAATTCCATGAATCGTTATCGTAAGACTGTTATCATAATGTTATAATAAAATTTGGAAAAACTGTAAAACTCCTACTACCTACATAAGGTAAATACAAAAAATTAAAATATCGCAACATGTCCTTAAATAATTCCTTCATAGATGTGGTGAAAAGTTGCAACATTGCTACAAAGATTAAAAATTTCAAGTCGAATACCCAAGATTTGAAAAACAAAATTAAAATAATAAACGAAAATATAATCTACATGCCTACTTACATTATGTATGTACGTATAAATCTATAAACAAACATATAACTTATACCTCAAGCTCACATACAAACACAATCGCGTAATAGAAAGCAATTTGTTTTATTTTTATTTCCTTTCATTTATTCTTGTCGTTAGTATAGCACAAGCAACTGATTCATTTGTCTCCCTTGCTCCCTTTATTGTTGCGAGAATCAATGTAATATAACCCTCTCTTACGACTTTTTCATTTTGCTTTTACATTTTTCTTCTATTTCAACTCTCAAATATCAAATACATTTCCATATAAGCGCCGCCTGGTGAAGGCTTATGAAAATAAAAAAAATTGGCTGATGATAGTACTATAGATTTTATATACAAAGGTGCTACGTCAAATCCCGTAAGAACGCCTATTATAAGGAGTGTACAAACATTTCATTTCACAAGTGTGTTTTGTCTGATATTTCCACATAAAGTAATGTGAAGTGATGTTTTTAAGGTAAATAAATTATCGTAGAATACTTTTAATTTACGGCCATTCCAAAGTAACGGAGGAAACAATCGGATGCTTGTAGTAAGGTTTTTCTTGTTAAGATATTAATATTTTTTTATGAAACTCAGTGGTTTTTAAGAATTCATCACAAAGTACCTACACGACACAGAAGTTTCACCAAAAAATTATGAAATTTAGTAAGTTTATTCAAAAAAATAGACGGTAACGGAGAAGACACGTACGATTTAGAGATTTCCGACCATTGCACTGTGGTTCCACAGTAGGCCATAATTAAAAAAAAAAATTATTACAGTTTCTTCCAAAAACCTTTTAAATCAGCTTAGAAAAACCAAAACTCAATATAAGTAATAAAAAAAATTATATTTTTCGTCGATACCGTTAGATATTTGTTTGTAAAGTGATCACTTCGTACAAACATATAGCATTTCAGTTTTAGTTCATTAAAATAAGGGCAACTGCAATTAGTTTTTGCTGTTGTTAGCATTGTCTGTGAATTGTTTTGTTTTCTTGGAGGTATTATTAGATAGTGAGCCTTCCATTATGCATTCTTTTAAGCCGCTATACGAATAAATATAAGAATGGTGTGGCTGCGAAATTGGGCTTTAAAAAAACTTAAAAAAAACTGCGATCTGTGTTTTCTTTTAAGCTTTTAACTGTTACGCCCCGCTACGCCCCCAAAAAATTATATACTGCAGGAAAGGTACATTTATCTACTTTTAAGTTTAAGTTGAATTAGCTGCGGAAGCTTGCGGATGCACTTTTTATTGAACTTTAAAGGGCCCTACCTCTAACTGCTTTTATTTCAGAATCTGTCTGAGTATGTCCATTTACTGATATATTTGGTCCTTTAGCATGGGTTATAGTTTGTGGAAGTAAAAGTAATAAGTCCTCTTCCTAAATTAAACCTTAAAACAGTCTTTATGAGTCCTTAAATGCTGTCTCAAATGAAAATTATACCGCGATTACGCGATTACGAGTAGATTTTTGGAACAGATTTTGTCAAAATATATTTACGTTTGCCTTAAAGTGTTCAAAAATAATTAAGAGCTGATATTATCATAATTTTTTTTTGTGAAATAAATAAAATTTAGGAGTGAAAACCCTTCATGAAATATGATAATTTTATGTACATATGTAAATTAAGAATCCACATAATCAAAGAAGATCTTTTTTCTGCAATGCACTGTGGTTCCACCGTAGGCCATAATCCCGAATATTAATTGTAACGGTTGTTATACAAAGACATTTAAATAAGCTTAGAATATACCAAACTAATTATAAATGAGAAAAAAATAATGCACTTAAGTAATACCGTTAGATTCTTATCTTCAAAGTGATCACTTTGCCAAAACATGGCATTTGAGGTTTAGTGGCCCAAGAGTAAGCGTGCTTGCATTTATTTATTATTTTTACTTTGATATTTTGTGAATTTTTTTTTGTGATGGAAATATTAGTTGAAGGTGACTTCCGTTATATATTTTTTGTGATCCATTATTAAATTGTATATAAAATGAGGTTTAAATAAAATTAAACTTAGGTTGTGTTCTGTGTTTTGATTTAATCTTTTAACTGTTATGCCCCGTTATGCCCCAACAAAATTTATAGTTCCAGAAAAGTTAATTTATTTACTTTTAAATGCAAGTTTAATCAACTGCGGAACCTTGCGGATAATAATTGAGCTCTAAGCGACCATACGTTTTATTGTTTTTATTTCAGGGCCTTTCACAAAAGTTTCATTTGCAAGACTATTTCTTCTTCAGCATTGGTTGAATGCTTCTGGAAGTGAAAGCGACAAGCCCCGTTCCATATTAGACGTCTTTTTAAAACCTTTAAAAAACGTTCCAAATGCTGATTATACAAAATTGGAGACTAGAATCGTATATTTTTGCAAAAAACTTACGTATTTCTGGAAAAAGTCCGATATTACACCCTTTTACCTAAGGTACCTCTGAAACAAAAGAAGATAGAGCGAAACTGATTTCAGATTCATGATCAGAGAGCCCAATTTACCCTATGACCAAATATTTCAGGTTGATATTATGCCAGCAAATAATTATGGCCGCCTTTGTTCGACAGTGGAACCACTGTGCATTGCCTTGAAGTTTAAAGCTCTGCGCCGTCCATTAAGATATAAAGTTGATTTTTTTTGCACACTTTCATAAAACCAACATTTATCAAAAACCATCCTTGGTTTAATGCCAAGTTTCATTTTACTAACAGAAACAAATATGAAAGATGGTAACGGAGAAGACACGTACGATTAAAGATTTCTTTTTTGTTCAGTTATATTGAAATTCGTATTTTTAAATTATTCTCCTCAATGATAAAAGTGATTCAGGCAATTGAAAAAATGTGTGTAATATTTCATTGAAATCGGTTAACGTTAACACGTGCTAGCGAGCACTTGAAATTTTTCATTCAAAACACATGGGGTTTTCACAGTTTTCACTCAAAATATCAGCAAAACTGTAAAAGTTGATGGAAAATCTTTAAACTTGGCACATAAATTAACTACTGTTAGGAGTATCAAAACAAAATATTTTCAATAGTTTTGCATCATATTAACCCCATCAAAAAATTTAATTAAAAATCGTTGTTTTTGTGCATTTGTTGCTATTTTAAATGGAGTAACTGTTGTTTACAAAAATAAAAAAAAATATATTTGTATACTCCTTATTGTATTTAGCATGTTTGCCAAGTTTAAAGTGTTTCCATCAACGTTTACACTTTTACGGGCCCTTTGAGTAAAAGACTGTCAAAACACCATGTTTTTTATATGAAAAACTTCAAGTGCTCGCTAGCACGTGTAAACGTCAACCGATTTCAATGAAATTTAACACATATTTTTTTTTAGTTACCTTGATCCATTTTAAGCAAGGGGATCAAAGAAATTCAGACTTAAAAAAAAAGTGCCTGTGAGTCGTTGAAATTTGGATGAGAAAGTGCAATTTTGTCTTCTCCGTTACCCTGTTTTAGACAGTAAGACATGATTTAAAAATCTATAAAAAATCCACCATAATCCTTTTTCAAGTCTTGCTTTGTATGCGGAATAATTTTACAAACACTAATATAGTTCACCATTTATACCAACTTTAGTCATTTTTCGGTAACGGAGAAGACATGAACTGTTCAGTCATTTTGAGGCTTAATACTATTTTTACAGCACTCCTATCAGAAAAATAGTTCCGAATTTAAGTAGTGTATTGAAAACACTTATAAAAACCTAACTGCACATCGCCATTTGCATCACAATTTATAGAGAACTGATAGCGACAAAAATGCCGAAAAATGCCCAGATACGAAAGATAAAGTATGAGCTTTTTTTAATCACTTGCCTATTTTACAACAACAAGTAAAATTTTATATTTACAATTTTTTCGTTAACTCTAATATACATATATTGTAAATATTGGCACATTTAAATATATTTTTTTCCTTAATTTGAAATTGAGTTGCTTGGTTTCGAAATTTTTGGAATGGCCGTTTAGTATTTCATGGCATTTGGCTTTAAAAAAAAAGAAAATTAGCTGGAAATAAAAATGTACTTTAATCCAGTGATTTAGTTAAAATTGAACTGTTAAATCAAAAATTCTGCTCCAGTGCGGGTTCGTTTTGTTGGTGATTGCAAGGCGCTCAAATTCGTTAAGCATCCGTAGTTCTTTCTGCTGTTGCTCCTATCAATCATGCCGGTTTTGTATCTTAGTCAAGAAGTATTTATGTCAGTCTAAAAGTATTCTACGATAATGTATTTACCTAAAAAATATCACTTCCCATATCTTAAATCTGAAAAAAACTTACATGTGAAATGAAAAATCTCACTCCGTATTATACCTAGGCGTTTTTACAGGATTTAATGCATCATCGCATGTCGTTTTATATTTTTGTTCGTAAATAAAGTATTGCAAAGTTTTCACTATACATATCTAACTTTTTTAATCATTTTAATAAGCTTTTTTCACTACTCTATTCACAGCTCTATTCTGAACTAAAAAAGAAAATCGCCTTATATGCCAACTATTAAACTCGCAATAGTGGACTCGATACTAATCTTAGAGTTTTTTTTTCGGATAGATACCCTCATCTAAATTCATTTTTTTTATTAAAATATCAGTTTTCTTTCACCCTTTTATTTGCAACAATGTTGATAAAATTTTACTACTAAAACCATCCTAAAATAATAACTATAAATAGCTATAACTCCAGCCTATATATTTGGTGGTAACACACACAAGTTGTTGTTGTTCATACAAAATTATTGAAATAGTAACCTTTCAAACACCAAATGGGTTTGAACATTCAGTTGTGTAGTTTCTTACAGCTGTCCATACACGACAGAGCCAAAGAGCCAAGTGGCCCCGCATTTGGATTTTCAGCCAATCTTGAGATCAGCGCTCAGTAACAAACAAACAATAATTATTATATTCAATATAAACCAAACTTGGATTTGTGCCCGAGCAAAGCTGGGGGGGCGGCTAGTCATTAATAAATATTCCAAATATTTTTAATCTTGAGCTTGTGTGTGTAAAAATTTACCTGAACAAACGCTTCCTTTACATCTTATGCTGCTATATATCTCCATCTCAACCTACAATTCAATATGAGCTGCTTGCGGATGTCGTTGCCTTTGTTGTTGATTCTATGAACCCCGAGGACGATGTCATACTTGTGGGTGATTTCAATTTACCTCATTTATTATGGTCAGAATCTGAGAATGAGCTTTATTTCATTGCAACAAATGCCACTTCGGAGAAAGAAATTCTATTCACCGACCGTCTTCATGCTTCCTGTTTTGTTCAGATGAGTGATTTCAAAAATAATCTCGGAAGACAACTAGACCTGATTTTTACTTCTGACGCTGACAACTCCGTTGTCAAGTAATCACCTCCTCTCCAAACTTGACAGCTATCACCCCCCCCCCCCCCCACATTTCTATTATTTTCGCCTTTGTTAGCAAGCTTCATAATCCTGATCTTTTAACTCAACGGAAATTTAATTTTCGTAAACTAACTTTGACAAACTCAATGATCTTATTGGGGGAATAAACTTTGACTTCATCTCCGATGAATCTATTCATATTGATGTAGTAAGACACCTTTTATACCCACATCCTAACTTGTTTATCTAACTCTGTCCCTATTTTACTTCAAAAAAAACTTCACATCTTCTCCTCCCTGGTACAGCAAAGAACTTCGTTTACTTCAGAACCTACGTAATAAACTTTGGCAAAAGTTTCTAAAATCGAGAACCAGCTTTGACTTTTCAAATTATCTCTCATCCTACAATAACTTCTCAGTCTTTTGTGACTCTCTTTATTCCAATTATATACACAAAATGCAGGCCGATCTTATTTCCAACCCTAAAAAGTTTTACCAATTTATGAATTACAAGAAAAAATCGGATGGTTATTCCTCCGCCTTAAGACTCCGTGAATTTTTGTCAGCTGATCCTAACACCATATCCAATCTTTTTGCAGATCTTTTCAATGAAGAATTTTCTTTCAACAATACTGAGGTAGATCCGATCTATTGTAGTTATTTGAACAATTGCCCTAAAACCTCATTTACGAATATCAATATTTCACCATCTTCAGTAGTGGTTAAATTTAATCAGCTGGAGGATGATTTCTCTCCAGGGCCTGATGGTCTTCCAGCAATCGTTCTAAAAAAAAGTATTGACAAATTAGCGCAGCTCCTTTCCGCAATCTTCAACCTTTCTATCGCATGTGGTATTTTTGCTAAGATGTGGAAAGATTCTCTCATAAAAAGGCTGCAAAAATGATATTTCCAACTACAGACCCATTGCAAAACTCTCGTGTATACCCAAACTTTTTGAAAGTATAGCTTATGAGTCAATGTTTCTTCACTGCAAATCAATTTGTTCCCCCAAGCAACACGGGTTCTTGAAAGGGCGATCCACAACCACTAATCTGACTGAATTCGTTTCGAAAACGCTATCTGCCTTAGAAGAAGGTAAAGAAGTTGATGCCATTGCAACAGATTTTAGCAAGGCGTTTGAAAAAATTTCCCACGACATCATTATCTTCAAACTGAAAAAGTTTGGGTTTCCACATTCGTTCTTGTTTTGGATCCAGTCATATCTAATTGACCGTCAGTATCGAGTTCTTTTCAGAGCGAGCGTCTCCAAAACTATTCATGCCATATCTAGTGTACCTCAGGGAAGTCACCTGGGACCTCTTCTCTTTGTTTTGACTTTAAATGATGTTGAGCTTATTTTACCCCACACTGATTTGGAAATTTACGCTGATGACATGCGGATCTCTAGAAAAATTTCAGCCACTGACGATGCACTTATGCTGCAAACAGACTTAAATAGTGCCAAAAGAACTTCCTTGAGCTAAACATTAAGAAAAGCCAAGTCATAACTTTCTCTCGTAAGCGTCCTCCCCTGTCACAAAGACAATACTTGATCAATGACGTGCCTGTTCTTACCGTAACCTTCATTCGCGACCTTGGTGTCATTTGTGACACCCAACTCAATTTTCGCTCCCATTACGACAGCATTATTAGCAAAGCTAATTCAGCTCTCGGCTTCGTAAAACGCTGGTCAAAAGAATTTTTTTGTCCCTACGTTACCAAATCTCTTTATATGACTCGTTAGACCTCTACTTGAATATGCCTCCCAAGTCTGGTCACCATATTATCAAGTTCACATAGAACGTATTGAAGCCGTCCAGCGCAGATTTTTGCGCTTTACTTGGCTGGGATGACCCTTATAACCTTCCTCCTTATGCTGACCGTCTTAAACTTTTAAACCTCCAATCCCTCAACCTACGTCGAGATATTGCCGACATTGTTTTTGTTCACCAATTATTAAATGGTGTCATTGATTGTCCTAATCTCCTCCAAAAGATCTCTCTGAACCCAAATCCTCGCCAGTTAAGATCAGTACCCTTCTTCCTCATTGACTACCATCAAACTGATTATGGCCTAAACGAACCTTTAACTCGAATGCAACGTAAGGCTAACAAAGTAAATACCTTCAACCTCAACACTAGTAAGCCTTCTTTAAAGCTATTCTAAACTAACCCATCTTATAGCCCTTTTCTTCTAATTCTTACTCTCGCCCTTTGAATTTTTCAACCTTTTTATATTTAAGTATAGATTTAAGAAATTGTATGTTAGTTTTAAGTCTAGCTTGTATTAAGCTTATAATAAATTTGAAATTTGCACTCTTATTGATTTTAATAAAGTAAAAAATTAATTGAATTATTAATTAAACAAAAATTAAAATTTTGTATTTATTTCTTAAAAAAAAACACTCAGCAAAAGATCAGAACTACCGGATCTGACGCAAGGTCTGATGTATATAGTTACTGGACTATATTGTTTTTTTTTTTTTTTTTATTTTATATTTTTGAATGTGCACAGTGATCAGTTAATATCGTACATACTTAACTAAATCCTACCCACAGTGTTTAATTTTGAGATTCGCACCTCCCCATGATTATAGCTTTCCAACCATATAAAATTTATCCAAATCGGTCGTATACTTTTTGAGAAAATGGTACGACAAAATTTATGTGAGGCTATTAATATATAGATAAAGATACTACAAGCAAATTAAAATAGAAAGCACGCGTTTTTGAATTAAGCTCGGATTGAAATGAAAAAATAATAAAATTAAATATCAACTTTTTCAAAAATATGCAAAAAAAAGTGCAATCTTTCTTCACTTTTGCCCTCATTTATTTTAATCCTCTTTGTTTTTCTTATTAGTTTAAATTCATGAATGTAAATTTCATTTCTTGTGAGTATATATGTACATATCACCAAATTCAGAAACCAAACAAAATTTAACATACCTACTATACAAATGGAATCAGCTTTTAAGTTTTTATGAACAAAAAACAATAACTCACCAACATTTTCTCTAAGCGGCAAAGGATGCGTCCATTCATCATCATCGGTAAAAACGCTTTCTGAATCTGTTGGACTGGAACGCCCACTACGTGCTTTAGAGGTCGTTTGCTTAAAAAAATAAAAGACAAATAAGTTTTCAAACTTTCTTGAATATAATTGAATATTACCAATCCACAGTTAGTTATCTTGGGGGAATAAGATTGATCGTTTGTCAAATTCAGACCGATGTTGTTATGACTTCGAGGGGTATCATAAAATTTCGGATCCAAATTATTGAGTGGAGTTGAAGGATTACCACCATCTGTCTATTAAATAATATTGCCTCTTTGATATAAAGTTCAAAAATTTAACTAAATCTTATTGTAACTACCAAAAATTTTGGGCTTCCCGAAAAGCATTCACTTATTGGAATGTAAGGCCCCGAAGATGTGCTCAATGCTGGCGAAGGTTCAACATTGCCTTCAACTAAAGTTGTAGCACTCAATACTAAATTTTCAGGGATTTTTCGAACTACACCTTGCGAACTCACAGCTAAACGGGATGATGTATCTGCAGTTCTCCATACAGGCGTGGTGGACTTTGAAGTATTTTGTGCATTTTGAGATGATTTTTTGACATACAAAGGTTGATTTCCACACACCATGGTCTCCCTGTTTGTATAATCAGTGTTCACATACGAACAATCATTTCCCGATTGTGATGCACTGCTAATAACCGACTGTCGTAAGCAATCAGAACTCATAGATGATTGTTTTGTCATGGAGGTTTCGTGTTGAGAACCGGAAGTGTTAACCGTTGTACTTGTAGTTTCATTCGATGGCACAAACTGTTCGGTTGTTGTTAGACTCTTAGCGATATGTATTTTTTCATCTGCAATAATTTAAAGGAATGAAATAACGAGAAATTACAAATTGTACATAAAACAAATCTAGTTTACCTTGCAACTCATTCGATTGCTTTGTATCATGCAAATGACACACTTGGCAAATGCAATTCACCCAATCACGCATATCGGCCTCTGTGTCTGCAGCTAGATAATAAGTTCTTCGAGGAGTTTTGATGTCGAACATGTACTGAAACTTTTGCTTTCGATTTTCTAACCGCAGGCCACAGTCTACTTGTTCGCATTGATCCAGATCTATGACACCTTTTAGCTTTCGACAGTTTCGGTCTGTGTAGTATTCCAGACAGAATTGCTCAGGAATTTCACCTTGTTTCAAAGTGAACCAGCGGCGTCTCCAGCGCTGAGAAATGACAAACAAATAAATAAATGCATATTATTTATTTATGATTACACAGAGAGTAACATGAGCACATTTGTTGATTTCAATGGAATTCGAGTTGAACAATGAAAACCATACAAAACACAAACTAATAACAAATATGCATGATTCATTATCATAGTTCACTTGATGCCGATTGTGATATAGATGTCGATGTCGACGCCGACGGAGCGATGTGAAAGTTCGTTCGTTCAGGCATCTTGCTTTTGATGGATTAATTTTTTTGTACCTACTTGTCGATTGCGACTGATTTTGATTAAGCACTAGCACAAAACTCGATAGTATATTTTCCAGATTAAGGATTATTTTGTGAGATGGGGAAAAGGATAGATGCGGTATCAGAATGTTAATAAACAATCCCCTCCCAAATGGGAGGAGGTTACACCCTAGAATTTGCTCGGTGTTGTTGTATTCGAATGTAAGTACAAGTTAATGTGCATTTCATGCTAATTTTACTACTGCTATTAGATTTAATATTATTTAACAAATATACCTATTTAAAAATTAGAGCAAAACAAAAATGTATGTGACTCACAGCTCTCCATATCCTTTTGGTTGGTGGCGATTTTATCAACCAGCCTTCGTAGTGTACTTCTTTGTTCATTGCCCTCTTTCAGTCTATTTTTTTTTTATCGAGACATTTGAGCACTTTGTTGGTTTGAAAATCGATTTGGAATTTCAAAATGAAATAATTTATTTAGTATAAACACTGATGGTTTAAATTATACGTAAATTTATCAATATGCACCTAGAGATTCGATGTAAGGAAAATTTATTTAATTTTATGATTTCACTCCCGATCTATTTTCCGTGAAAAAATTGTTTTCAGCTTCTGAGGCTTATGTCAATTATCTTGATTAGGGATGGGCGGAAAAGTTAGGAGAATATTGTAGTAGATGAGTTGTCGGTATGGAGGTGTATAACTAACTATTAAAATCTAGGGTATGGTAGAGCCGTAGAAATTAACGGAACAAACATTCGTCTCATTTTACTTATTGGTGTGTTATTTTTCCAAACCCGAAGGGAATTGCAAGGAAGAAAACTTACTTACTTACTTAAGGTGGCGCTACAGTACGGGGTGGACCAGGGCCTCAACCAACAAGCTTCTTCCAGCCGGCTCGGTTTCTAGCTAGCTGTCTCCAGTTTCGCACGCCAAGTTGGTTGAGGTCCTCTTCCACTTGCGTGTGCCACCTTTTACGCTGTCCACCTCTACTGCGTTGTCCCACGGGGTTGGATTCGAAGACTTTCTGGGCCGGAGCATTGGTGTCCATTTGCTCTAGGTGACCCAGCCATCTTAGTCGTTGGCTTTTCACTTTTTAGGCTAGGTCGGTGTCGCTGTACAGCCCATACCATACAGTTCGTGGTTGTGTCTTCTTCTCCATTCCCCATCTATGCAGACGGGACCAAAAATCACCCGGAGAATTTTCCTCTCAAAACAGCCTAACGCGTTCTCATCCACCGTTAGCAGTGTCCATGTCTCTGCACCATACATCAGGACTGGGATGATAAGCGTCTTATACAGGGACAGTTTAGTTGCTCGAGAGAGGTTTTTGCTTCTCAATTGCCTTCTTAGCCCAAAGAAACAGCGATTGGCAAGAATTCTTCGTTTGATCTCAGCACTGGTATCGTTCGCTGAGTTTATAGTGGATCCTAGGTAGACAAAGTCTCTGACCACCTCAAAATTATAGCTGTCTATTGTGACGTTCTGTCCTAGACGTCGGTGTTGGGTGTCCTTTCTTGTTGTTCTTGTTGACGTGAGAGTTTTGCACTATTCTTTCAAGAACGATGTTGAAGAAGTCGCATAACAGCGCGTCGCCTTGCCTAAAACCTTTATTGACATCAAAGGTGTCGGTGAGGTCTTTGCCGACCTTGATGGAGCAGCGTGCATTCTCCATCGTCATCCTGCACAAACGGACGAGTTTGACAGGGATGCCAAAACTAGATATTGCTCTATATAGCTTGTCTCTATAGATGCTGTCATACGCGGCCTTGAAATCGATAAAAAGGTGGTGGGTATCGATTTGAAACTCCTGGGTTTTCTCCAAGATCTGCCGTAGTGCGAATATTTGGTCGATGGTGGACTTTCCTGGCCTAAAGCCACACTGATATGGACCTATCAGGTTGTTGACGATTGGCTTCAGGCGTTCACAAAGTACGGCAGAGAAGATCTTGTAGGCGATATTAAGAAGACTGATACCTCTGTAGTTGGTGCAGTCCAGAGGATCGCCTTTCTTGAGGATCGGGCAAACAATGCTGAGGTTCCATTCATCGGGCATGCTTTCCTCCGACCATAGGCGTTTTTCTTTTTTAGCTCCGAGCATAGCACTGAGCTGTCAAAAAAAGATCTGTGTTTCTTTTTTAGCTCCGAGCACTCAGAGCGCTCAACTTATGTTTCTTTTTTAAATCAGAGCTAGCTCGGAGTACGCTCCATGAGCTCAGAATAAAAAGACCGAGCGAATGCAGCAAATAGCTGAGCGCAGCCAACTTCACTCTTTTTATTCACTTTCTAGTGGACGCGTTCGACACATCAATTTCAGTTCACAATTTTGAAATTTTTCGAGTTTTTGATTGGCCAGCTGTCTGATGAAAATTAAGTCATCACTTAATTTTAGTGATTTGAACGCATCGCAATCGTATGACAGTGTTTCAAAATTAAATCGGAGAACTCCGATCATACTCTGCTCAGAGCTAACTCCGATAGCTCGAGCTCTACTCTATGCTCTGCTCAGAGCTAAAAAAGAAAAACGCCTCATATTTTACAGATGAGCTGGTGCATACTCCTAACCAATTCATCGCCAGCCGCTTTGAATAGCTCAGCCACAAGGCCATCAGCTCCAGCAGCTTTATTGGATAAGTTTAGATAAAAAGCTATCCTTATTTCGTCGAGATCGGGTGGATGGAATTGTTGGCCTACGTCGTCCAGGTTGAATGGTGCAATCTGCATGGTAGCGGAATTCGGTTCGTCATCGCCGTTATACAATTTGCAGAAATGATTTTTCCATATCCTCAGCACCAACTGCGATTCTTCTATGATGTTCCCCTGATCGTCGGAAGAAAACACAACAGGGCCTAACAAAAGGCATGTTTTAAGTCCCAGCGTTGGGGACGAAAAAAGCGAAAGCGGGTCTAAGAAACGCCATTATAGATTACAAATTTCTATACAAACTTTCTAAGTAACAAGCATGTGAATTACACACCGGTAAGGTAACACAGTTTTTCTCAGGTATTTGAAAGCATTTTGGTTCCCCGCATTCGTTAACTTTCAGTGAAAACAAATTATTTAAACTAGTAGCCCAGTGGCCGAACTTCGGCCAGGAAAAACTGACACACGCACTCAAGAAAAGAAAAAGCAATAAATAATATTAAAGAAATAACTTGATGGCAACGCTGGCATTGCCGTTGGTTTATCTTGTTTCTCTAGGTTCATATGTAAATAGCATTTGTGAAAGCTTTGTATAAAAAACACCTGATTTGTTTAACTAAATATTAATAGCAAATTAGGAGATCAAATTTGTCATTAAAAATTTGTAATGATAGTCATCATTCTGTTTGATAGAACCGTTCTAATATCCTTCGATATTACGGTTCGATCAAACCGTAATGATATTAGAACCTCTCTGATTTTCTCCCACTGCTTTTTCCCATGTCGTTTGAAAACCTGAAGATGTTGGAATAACTTTTGAAAAAAAAAAAACAAAAACCTCAAGTCGATACCCACCGTCTCTTTAATTATTTCAGGTCCACGTATGACAGCATCCATACGACCGAGATATGCATTATGTTTATTGAAAAATTTCAATTTTTTGCAACTCGAAGGATTAACTAAATTGACAAAAATGTTAAAGTATCATATATCATTAAACATATATCACACTTACCTTTCTTTAGTTCTTCATACTTTCAATACAATATGTACATTGTACCTACATTTACAAACGTATAGTTTTTCAATATGGGTATTCATGCAACAGCGTAAACTCGTCGTAATTGTTGTAAAGTTTAAAACTTCGTAATTCTGTCACAATTTGTATGGAAAATTTGACAGATTTACGAAGTTTAAAACTTTACAACGATTACGACGAGTTTACGCTTTTGCATGAATACCCTTAATATATTAAATTAAATGTTTGAAATTTTTAAGCAAAAAACAATCATTTTTATCAATATTCAAAGTGCGCGGCAGTGTAAAATGATACTTGGCTAAAATGTACCCAAACAGTTTAATTTTGCGATTCGCACACCTTCACGACCAATAGCTTTCCATCCATATAAAATTTATCGAAATCGGTTGGATACTTTTTGAGAAAATTGTACCATAAATTTTTTTAAGGCTATTTATATATAGATTCCAACACATTTTATTTTGAAATCGGTTTTGTACTCTTCTTTAGGTTCGTCTTGCATGCTGAAGGCCCAATTAAAGAGGTCTTGGACACTTGCACCTCAAGTCAGGGCTTGGACTAGAAGAAGAGGGGGAAGGATATTCGCCTCTTTGAAGGACAGGCTGAACAAATGCTGTTTTCCATCTACTCGAAAAGATATCATCTGTAGAGCAAAGCTGGCCATACAAGACCAAGTCATATCTGATCCATTTTTGGCTTATTTGGATTTCAGATTGTCTGAAAATCCAAATGGATCTGCAGCCGATCACCGGGCCATTTGGATCGGTGGCTCTTATTTCGTATATATCGCCTCTGACACATATAGAAAAACTAACGCAGCCTATACAGAATTAGGTGTTTTGTTCCTTGTCCGAATGGGCTTTGACAAAAAAACGACGTGGGGCTAAGCAATTTACATGTTAAAGCCTGAGAACGCTGCTGATGCAAAACGAACTTTTTAGTTGGTCTCCGACAAGACAACGAAGTACTTACGAAAACGCGGTGAAAAAATATTCATTGACAGTTACACCAATTCAAAAAATCAAAACAAATCCAACTAAAAAAAAGAACACACACAGCCACGTTGGAAGCAAAGAAACAACAAAAATACACACGAAAAAACACAAATGTCATTTTTCCGCACACAATAAATTAGTTAAGTCTAGTACGCTCCTGATGCGAAACGAAAAATCCCATACAAAAATGACACAACGAAATCATAAACGAAAAATTTAGTTTTACTTTTCGTCAAAAAGAAATGTCAAACTTTAAGTAACCCAGAGGCCACACGAGCAAGTACTTGCAAGCAAGTTGCAATACATACACTTTATTTACTAAGTCCCCTTTCACACGAAGAAACAAGTTGCTGGAGATTTTTTTGATGTTTTCTTTTAATCTCCTTAAAAATCTCTTGTACCTTTCATACGAGGAAACAAATCTCCAGGCAATTTTTGAAATTCACCTTGAAATTATCTACTGGCATGCAGGTTTTGAAGCCAGTAGTGAAGCAAGTTGAGAAGCAAGTTGGGAGACAAGCAAATGGAATGCAAGTGGAAAGCAAGTGGGAGGTAAGTGGAATGCAAATTACGAATTTGATAGGCAGTGTATGTAGCCAAGTCCCCTTTCACACGAAGAAACAAGTTGCTGGAGATTTTTTTGACGTTTTCTTTTAATCTCCTTAAAAATCTCCTGTACCTTTCACACAAGGAAACAAATTTCCAGGCAATTTTTGAAATTTCCTTTGAAAGTCTATTGGTTGAACACACCTAAACCTAGATGTGAAAGGAAATGTCAAAAAATCTCCTCAAATCCTCGACCGGGGAGATTCTGTTCGCCCCTCTTTCCTCCTGCCCTTCTCACCCAGGAACTAAAAGTTGCTGGCAACTCAGTTTCCTCGTGTGAAAGGGCACCAACTTGCTTGCAAGTACTTGCTCGTGTGGCCTCAGGGTAAAACGTATTTATATCGGCTCCACTTTCCATTCGATTATCCACAGTTTTCATCGTATATTCTAACATCCTGAACATTTATTATTACGGCGTTAGTATTAATCTCTTGAAAATTAATGAAGTTTAAGTGAATCGTGGTTTTTATCTTCTTATAATTATAAATCAAAATTTATATAAACCACACAAATTGTATACAATCCATCTGCTCCTGTCTTCTCTTTCACTCCAACGTTTAATCACCTCTCAATAATGGATAAAACCAACGAAAATGTCAAAGAAAAAAAGCCACGCACTGCAACTAAAAAATAAACGCCTGCTCCAGCGATTAATACAAGTTTAACTTCAGTCGCCTCGGCCTCAAATTCGTCATCTGCCGCTGGCGTCAACACCCCCAAGTCAATCACAACCAAAATGGATCTGCTTATGGATAATGTTGCAAATAAACTCTCTTCCCTCCACGAAGATTTGGAAAGGCAGCTTGCTTCCCTTTCAAACATCACCTCTAATATGGATGAAAAATTTGATTCCTCTATCAAAGATGTCAAGAATTTATTTGCCAAGTTTTAACAAAAGCTGTGTCCCGATGTCGTTTTTTTCGCCAAACTCCATATGGACATACAAAAAAACGCAGCTAATACCTACAAATTTCCCTTCACAAACATCAGGCTGCAGTTGACTTGCATATTGCCGAGGTGGCCAAGAAAGTCTCCCAAACTGAACAACGACTTAATTTTCTTGAGAGACAGCAGAGCGGATCTTATTTTGGCTGGTGTCATTCAAAACGAAGATCTAATTGAATACTTCTCCAAACTTTGCAATTCATTAAGTCTGCAAAAAACTATTACTTCAATTGATATTGCAATATTTTCTGAGGTTCATTAATAAAACTTATTTACTTTATTCAAAACGTCCACTTATTTAATTCACAAAATTAAACACTTTACTTTTCTTACTACAAACAAAACGATTTATTATTCACCACTGAAATCATAGACATACTAGATATGGACTGCTAGTTGTTTGGTTAGGTTGGTTCGAAATTTAAATATAAACACCACGAGCGCTGTTGGAGGTAAAGCGGAAAATATGGGAAATCTTTTGACACTTTGGTTTGACGCTTTTTTTAATTTTATTTGTCATTTTATTTTGGAGGAAAAAATTTATTAAAAAAAATATTTTTTCAACGTAGGTATTCCTTCAATGGAAAAGTTCTTGAGGAAATCAGAAGAAGCAACTGTTCCAAAAAAAAAAATGCATGAAAAATGCAATTAAAAAGGTATACCTACTTGTGCTTTTTCTCTAAAGCGGAACCATATTTAAATTTTTATTTTACGTTTTTATTTT
This sequence comes from Dasysyrphus tricinctus, assembly GCA_963921185.1. Taxonomy (NCBI): domain Eukaryota; kingdom Metazoa; phylum Arthropoda; class Insecta; order Diptera; family Syrphidae; genus Dasysyrphus; species Dasysyrphus tricinctus. Next base: position 188,480,781 of record OY992532.1, on the reverse strand, counting down.
AGATTCCAGAATACTTTCTTTCGAATGCTTTAGATAATAATCCAAATGGTCGTGCAATATACCTAGGTGGCAATGAAATAAATTGCAATTGCAACTCGGCAAAATTTCTTAAAGTAACAAACTTAACTCTTTCAAAAAAAAAAAAATTGTTAACACATACATTTTACTCCACAGCTTTGACTTTTGGCTCGTTCGTCATGCAAATATTCCAGACTACAATTATATTCTTTGTCTTAATATGAAACAAAGAGTTACAGCCAAATTAATAAACGTGGAATAGGGAAGGTTTAGACCTTATTCCGTGGACTAAGTGCAAAATGTTATTAAAAAAACAATATTCCTTCTAAGTGACGTTTACTAAGCTAAACCACCGAAGAAGGTAGTTTAGCGAAGGAATAAGAACCAGATGTGTCAAATTTATTTTGAAATAAAAAAAAAACAGAAGTGGAAATTTGTGAATTAAGTTTTTCATTAAAATTATAATGGCTGATCAATTTATCGAATTCTTAAATCGTCTTCAGTTATTAGATGATCAACCCTCAACAATTAGAAAAAGAAAAACATACAAGCCTAGATATAATCCACTACAAGTGCTTGGAGAGGAGGATTTCAGGAAAAAATATAGGTTTTCCAAGGAAAATATGAGGAAACTCATTGCTATAGTTGAAGACGATTTAAATGGGGATACAAGAGGTGGACGTATTCCTGTGGATCTCCAGGTTATGGCTTCCATCAGATACTGGGGTCGTAATGAGGTATGATTATTGATTTTATATAATCATAATCTCAAATAACATTATTACTAAAATAAATAGGTTCAAGACGATTGTGCTGATATGCACGGCTTTAGTCAGCCTACACTTAGCATCATTTCTGCACGTGTGGCCAAAGCATTTGCTTCAAGATCAAGATCAGTTTATAAAAATGCCTCAAACGATTTCTGAACAACTATCAACCATGCAAAAATTTAAAAACATACGTGGGTTTCCTTACGTCATTGGCGCAATTGACTGCACCCACATACGAATTAAAAAACAGGGAGGAGACAGCGGACAATATTATGTGAACAGAAAAGGATATTACTCCATTAATGTGCAGGTAAAGAAACTTTATTAAAAATTGTGTCAATATATCTAGCTTTAGATATTTTCAATTTGTTTTCTTAACCTAATCAGGCAGTTTGCGATGCAAATTTAAAAATAATGGACATAGTTTGTCACTGGCGTGGAAGTACCCATGATTCCCGTATATATGGAGAAAGTACCCTAAAAGACCGCTTAGACAGGGGAGAATTCCGGGGGCGGCTTTTAGGTGACGGTGGTTATGCGTGCACCAATCGCTTATTTACACCTGTTCAGAATCCATCAAATTCTGCAGAGCAAAATTACAATATTGCCCACATTGCAACCCGTAATACGATAGAACGGACATTTGGAGTTTGGAAGTCCAGATTTAGGATTTTGCTAACAGGAATGAGAGGTTCATTGAAGAATGTCAAAACATTAATTGTGGCCTTAGCCGTTTTACATAATTTGGCTATTGAGTATAACGATGAACTCGGTAAATCCTCTCTTAATTTTTTAATAACAGTTTTTGATAATAAAAAATGCTTTTTTCTATAATCAGATGACGAAAACGATTCTTTCATAAACTATCCACTGCCAATCCATCAAGAAAATCAACAGTCAATGAGAGGTCAGGACAGTTCACGCGCGGCATTTATAGCAACACATTTTAGATAGTCCACTCTTGTAGCACCAACCTCCACCCCACGTACACATTTTACCATGTCATTTTTATTCCTATCTATCTATATCAATCTATTTACGTATATCAATCTATGTATGTATATCAATCTATGTATGTATATCAATCTATGTATGTATATCAATCTATGTATGTATATCAATCTATCTATCTGTCTATATATCCATCTATTTATCTATCTCTCTATCTATCCATCTATTTACATATCGATCTATCCCCTCTATTTAATACGAATAATATTTCCAACAAACTATCTATGTCAATCTATCTATCTATGTATGTATCTAAATATCCATCTATCTATCTATCTATCAATCCATCTATCTATCTATCCATCTATCTATCTATCTATCCATCTATCTATCTATCTATCTATCTATCTATCTATCTATCTATCTATCTATCTATCTATCTATCTATCTACCTAGCTATCCATCTATCTACATATCTATCTAACCCCTATATTTAATACGAATATTTCCAATAAAAACAGAAAAAGAAATTACATCTTCATTTAATTTATGTGTCTCGATATATATGTACACCAATGCACAATCCATGGAAACCAGTTCTACCCACCTACAAAATGAAATAAAGAAAATAACGATAGGATATACCAACATACACTACACATAGGTATACGTACAATGTACATATATTGTTCCTTTATAGGTTTTATTTTTATATAGGTAACTGTTAGACGAAATACATAACATAAATTAATTCATTTCTTTTTATAAACTAAAGAACAATTCATAACAAAATAAATAAATAGGTAAATAAACAAAAAACTCTTTGTAAAAAATAAAGCCTTCAAATTAATCAAAAATAAAAATAATCACATTTATATATACATTTTTTGCTTAATCATTTCTCCCTGCATCTTTAAATTTTTTAATTCCTCTTCTCGACACAGTTGTTCCAATTTTAGGAGTTTGATCTTCTCCTCATGCTCTGTCTTCATGTTATCTCTCGTGAGCTCAAAAATCTCCTTCTTATAGGATGAGTCCGAGTTCTAGAACGTACATATATGTATATATAAGTAAATAACATTTATCCGAAGATACATATTTTAATACATTTTATCTTACATTGACCATTTTTCTTTTTGTCGCTCCTTTTTTAGTCGATGGTTTTGCCTGTTCCACATCAACATATATTTCATCTTGCTGGTTTTCTGCAAATTGAGTAAAATTTCACTTTAGTGAAATTGTATTGGTAATGTTGAATTATTTGTTATACCTTTTTCTGAATAATAACTCTCATCATTTATTATTTCAATATCTTCATAAATAATTGCATTGTCTTCTGTTTTTGGATTCTGTTTGAAATGAAAAAGAATATTTTCGATAAATATCAGGTATATGAAAATAAAACCAACTAAATTACCTGCAGGGTGGCTCCATTGCTGTCGAACTCATTGAAATCGATTTCGAACTCATTTGGCATGAGATCGATGAGTTCCTGGTCTTCTTTGGATGGGGATTTAGGTGGTGGGCCGCCGCCAGTTTGGTTTTTTGCTCTTCGGTAAGCAGACTCAGCAGCTTTTACTCTGAGCTTCATATTTTTCCACTGCAATACTACCTGGGAAACTTCCCGAGAAACATCAGAAGCGGAATTGAATCTGAAAACATATTTTTTGTTTTAAAATATTCGTCCAATTAAAACAAAATAATAACTTTTATCAAACTTACTGGTTTTTTATTTGCATCCAGCATTCTTTTTTTTTCTTGTTTGTGTTCGTGTCAACAGATTTATTCTCTATTGTGCTAATGTTTTCCACGCACAACGATTTCAGGAGGTTCTGAAAAATATAATGGAAATCGTATTTTATAAATGGGTCACTTTATTTTTAAAAACTTACTTTGTCGTTGGTACTCCAATTCTCCGTCCTTTTTCTTTTCTTAATTAAACTATCCATTTGGAAAATAAAAACACAAAACAAAATCAAAACAACACACAACACAAACAATTGCAAAAATAATAATAGTTTTGACAGAATTATTAGGTGTGTTTGGTATCGTGAGATTTTTTTGTTTTTTTTTTTACAAATGTTCAAAATGTTCTGTCAAAACCCATACGAAAAAAAAACCAAGATTGCGAAACTTGGTGAACATTTCAAGTTACCAAACAGGCATATTACTCATTGTACTAGATCTTCTTAAGGGATTTTTGGTAAACGTCATTTAACTATTCCACGAACAATTTGCTTCTATTAATAGTAAATTTTAATCCATGGCTTAGCTCTTATTCCAGGGTTTTGTAAAAACATGGAGTAAAGGTGGAATAAGCGTTTTTTATTAATAGGGCTGTTATAGATTTGCAAGAAATCAAACTTTTTCAATCGCTGCATGATTGGACACACTATATCTTCTATCTTATCGGTTTGGAAGTTATCCTACTCGTGGCTCTTATCATGAAATTATCATACGACTATTGGGTGTTCAAAACGGCAGGTTATTTACCCTGGCCAGCTAGTAAGATGCCTAAGCTTCCATGTGATTGGCTTTGTAAATCCTAAAATGTATGAAATCAAAAAAATCAAATTTTATGTCCTCAAAATGTGGTGTTAACCAAACAAGTAGTGTCTTTGAAACATATTTTATAGTTTTTAAGTCCATGTTTTTTAGACTGTGTAGCAATTTAAAAGTCAAAAATTTCATAGAAGAATTATGTCGTAGTTTTATTTTTATTTTTGAGAATATTTTCTATGAATTTTGTTTTCTTTTTAGTAGACGCATTTTTGTTGGATTCGTCATCTGAATTAGGACGGATATTTACAAATTGTGCCACTCTACTTATCTTCTTTTCTCTGCGCTCTTAAAATTCTGGATCTGTGTCGTCTATAATAATATTCTTACTTTTGGATTGTAAGTGTAAGCACTCATCATACTCATTTCCTTTTGCAAACTAGCCTTTGTAGCATACTCCTAGCCTTTGTAGTAAGCACTCATAATCCTGATTATTTCCTTTTGTATCCTATGTCCCTAAAGCCCAGTGTGCCTTAAAATTATTACCTACTACTACTATTTCATACTTTTTTTAAAATATTTTTTTTATCAGAAGATTGTATTACCTCTGTTCGTTTCTTCCCACTTAATGGACTAAAATTGGTAGAAATTGGCAGATTTGAGAACTAAACGAACATACCAATTATTTTCGAACAAAAAGCAATGGGAAATAGCACTTGAAGTAGTCGGTGGAAATAATAATCTAATTTTAAGATTTTGATTTTTGCACTCATACATTTTCACGATTGTATAGAAGTGCAAATTTGGGCGATCCATTCATTGGTGTTTCGATTAAATGTTCATAAATCTGTCACCAGTTTCAGATTTAAATAATAATCTTCTGATCCAATTGAAATTTAATAATTTCATATAAAATAAAAGTGTGGTGTTTCTATTTTATTAACATTAATTCACTGTAAGTATAGAAGCGGTGCTGTAATATGTTGCATGAATAAAATATATTTAAAATTTTAATTAATATTTATAGCAGTACACTTCTATAACTATGTAGATAAAGTATGTACAGTGGCTCCAAATTTAAATCGGAGGCCTAGGAAATTATAAATTGAAAAAAAAATACTGCAGCAATGGCACGAAGTTGGAAAAAAGCATAATTATTTCAAACAAGCTTATATTTCACAGTTGTAACAAAAAAAAAATAAAGATATTCACTTATTGAAAAAGTAAGACCCAAAACATTAAACAACTTAGGTCTATTTATTTACTTTTGGGATAAAGTTTGGGAAAAGTTTGGGATTGAGCTTTCTGATGTTTTTTTTGTAATCTTTAACCAGAAATGAAAAGTAAAGAAACGCATGTGGGGTGTTTCTGGTTTGTTGCGGTTAAATTATAAATAAATTATACAGTTTCAATTATTTTTACATGCACTTATGATTTTTGCTCTATTAAAAGAACAAGGAGAAATATTTTCTTTATATTTGCCTCCATTGTATCATTTTCATTTAATTTAACTACTTTAAACCATTTTATGTACGCAACTTGAAAATTTAATTTCAATTTTTTCGATCGGCTGTTTGAAATAACGTATTTTATACAATTTTGGTTGGGGTATTTCCATGACGTGGGGCTGTACAGTAGCTAGGAGCGTACCTGATAAGCCCTGTGCTTTGGATCTTTATTTATATGTGTATTAAAACGTTAGCATATATATCTCCATTTTTAACTGACTTTATGGCAACGTATTTGCATAATTTTTTTTTATTTAAAAGGTGTAGCGAATTGCTCCGGCCTTTTAAACATTTATAGAGAAAGGCCGAATTTCGACCACTGGGCGATACTAGTCTTAATAAAACTGCCAGCGGTCACAAGGTCCAAGATTTGTATAACGGTAAATTTAGCTCGAAATTATCCAACTATACATTTTGGATCTATTATTCCATTTAGTTCGAAAAGCCTTACATTTAAAGTACAAGTCCATGATGCAGAAATGGACCCCAAATCATCAACGATCTTTTACCGTGTTTATTTACACCCGAAGTGAATAATATGGCTTTTAGTGTATCTTAAAATGTTTAAAATAAAAATTTAAATAATGACTTCACTTTTAAGGAGAATGGGCAAATTTGTATGAAACATGGGCGTGGAGTGGCCAAGAATGATTTTGTAATTTTTGGATGTGGTTGAGTCCTACAATCACCGTGCAGAAGTTTTTTCATTTTGGTGTAATTCAAAAACGAAAAAAATGCATTTTTGTTTTAACACTTCAATCAAGTATTCTGGTCTCTAACCAATGCAAAAATAGAAAAGGAAAGTGAACTAAGAAGTCTAGACAGTCTCAGGAATATTTTGTGTATAAAAATGCCCATATAACATCATAAATAAGTTCATTTGCCATAATACCGTATATTATAATTTACATAATTTAAACAAAATATTTGATGGGTATTTTATGTAGTAAAAGTGCATCTAGTCAAGCTCTAAATCCCACTTGATTCCGTTGCGTGTAATCGAATTTGGTTTTCGTCAAAAACAGGCCAATTACCAGTGGTGCTTTCGAACGTTGCATTCTGTCTATTCATATTATTGCGAAAATCATAGCGCGCCCAGTAGTTATAAGTGGTCATTATTAATGTAGATGTATTAACGCTTTCATGTATTGGCATTTGGAAAGCACCAGTTAGTCAACCTGCTATATTAACGTCTTCAAACATGGGGTCTAAATCATGATTAAAATAATATATTTAAAAAAATAAAAAAGCTGTTGAAACCGAACTGGGTCTGTTTAAAACGGCAACGTCACCTTGGGAGCTTCTGAAATCCAAATATACCCATTCTCCTTTGTAGTCCCATATATAAGTGAGCTGCTTTTCTTTAAGATTTGTTCCCTTAAAATAATATACTATAAATTACTTCGTCACAGAAGGACATATTCATTCGATAGGTGGATTATGTGATGACAACTTACCTGGACTCGTTAATCGCCAAATGTTGCTTTTAGAGCCGTGTCGTTTTACTGGCGTTTTAGTAAAATGACTATAGTAATAAGGATCAATATTGTGGATCGTTCAATCGATTGCATTGTATCAAAAATAACAACCAATGAATATAACAAACAAATTTCGACTTGAATGGTAACCGACAACGGTAGTCGGGGCCGTCCACACTAAAAAAAAGAACCCTTGCCTTTTAAATGTTGATGATAGAGTCGACAGAAGATTTGAGCATAAGGAAAATAAAAAAACAATCATTGAAAATAAAACTTCAAACATTTTATTTCTAACATTAAATTTTATATTTGTTTTGTTTGATTATACCACTTTGTATATTCCATCAACAATTTTTAAAAGAACACTGTTTTTTTTTCATTACATTGAATTTTTATTTAAGTTGGCTACAATAATTTTTGTATAAACTAAATTTTTCTTTAAACGTAAACCAATGAATAGATTTTATTGAGATCCTTATCAAAAGGACCTTCATGTGAGTGTGACGACATCAAGATGAAGATATATACTTTTGAACTATTTTTTTTTGTTTTAAATATTTTTCTTTTAAGGTCTAAAATAATAAATGTTTATATCTGTTCTACAGATGGTTGGTGTGCGCTGGGTTTTGTTAGGGCACTTTAAATGAGGTATTTTTCTGTTGGATATTTTTATTCGACAGTTCTGAAATAAATAAAATTAAAATAAAGTTAGTTGTTTTGTTCGTTTAATTCTTTGTCATTCATTAATCATTCAATCATTCTTTAATTCTAAATCAGTTAGCTTATCTCATTCTTTCAAAATACACTCAATTTTATCAATGGAATCTTGTTCTTCAAATGCATACATAATGCGCATGGTGTTTGTGAATCCGGATCCTTGCTTCCAGCCAGTAACAATAACAACAGATGAAACCGTTCTTCTTTCCAACTTGGATACCAAATTGTACACGGGCATCCACATCCTTTAACCAGTCACCGACGGCGGGTTCTGAAAGACAAATCACGTATTAATGAGTCAATTCATTTAATTATTCTTATTTCAAAAACCAACCTGAGTAGACCAATGGAAGAATGCCACGGTATAAGTGCGCTTGTCTGGCGATCTGTCCGTACCTGGTCACAGCGATGATTGGACATCTTGGCTTATATTTGCTCAAGTAGTGAGCAGATCGGCCACTTGTGGTGATGACAATGATAGCAGCAGCTGTGCTCTTTGAAGCAGCCTCAACAGTGGCGATCGATACGGCATGGGCAGCATCGGGGATGCTGGAATTCTTCGATACCAGATCGGAGAACAAATTCTTTTGCCACAAGGCAGCTTCAGCTTCCTTGCGTGTCTTGGCCATGCACAACACACATTTTGAATTTTCTATTATTTTGTATTTTACCATTTTCCACAAAATAATATACATAAATAGTATACAATAATGACTTCCAAAGTAAATTTCATCCTTCGTGTGAAAGGAATAAATTCCAATCATAAGAAAACCTGACCAAATTAGAAGCATATAAAAATGTTTTAAAATCGATTACAATCGCTTTTGAAATTTCGTATATTCACATTAACTTCAAATATGACTTTGCTTGGCTAAAATGAGTGAATATACTGAAAATCTAGTTTACACCCGGATTAAACTACTTTAACAACTCCCTGCAGAGCAGTTAAAATTGAATCGGGTTACTCGCGACAAAGTTTATTAAATAGTTTATTACCGAGTTTAAAGAGTGAATATTATGCGCTTGGGTAGAACTTTTGAGACTTAACTCACTTTTAACCAAGGTGTAAATTTAAAACTGGATTAATTGAGTGAATAATATGGCTGTAATAAATACTTAAGATTTGCAAACCAAACATTTTAGCTAAAAATATTAAAAGAATTTTATAAAACGATTTGTTTTTTCATACATTTCATATTTAATAAAGATTTCAGATGACATTCTTTTATATCACCTCAAATTATTAAAAAAGAGTTATTTTAGCGAAATTTAATATCGAATTTCATGCTTTTAAACATTTTTCTTTGATAAATTCCGATATGTGATGCAATGCAGTTGCATTTGCATATTCTGTGTTATATGTTTTGCTGCGCATAGCATATCTTGCCCTTAGGAATTAGGCCATATATTTAGTTCGCGAAGAAAAATATGTTTAGAACTTAATTTGTCAATTACCTTACCTTACTCTTTACAAAAATTAGCACTGGTGGCTTCAAGCCCTCTCGCACAAGGTAATCAATCAATTTTCCCGATTCGGAACCAACAAAAAGCAATTCCTGATTAACCAATTCAGTAGCAGCAATTTTTTCAAAGCCCATTTGGAAGCTTGCACTGTAGAAGTCGCACTAAATAGTGCAAGCTTTTTGGTTTCCTTGGAACACGCAGCAATAATATCATCAAATTGTTCCTTGAAACTATTTTGGCCTTCTTCTAGCATTTTGTCGGCTTCATCAATGACAAACCATTCGATGCTATAGAAAAATATAAATTTATAAGAACATAATCTAATAACTAATCAAACACAAACTTCGAACTCACTTCTTTGAATCCAAAACAGATGGTTCCTGTTGCAACAAGTAACGCACTCTATTCGGAGTCGATATTAAAATTTCATACTTTTTGCTGCTTTTTCGGCCACATTTTTGTTCGACTTGATTAACTTTACTTATAACGTGTATTTTTAAAGAAGTTCCCTCAGATAACCTAAGACATTCGCGGTAAATTTTTTGAGAGAGAGATCTCGTGTTGGTGCCAGAATAAGGGCCCGAAAACCGTATTTTTTTTGGCGCTTTGAGGTAATTAATGATTGGTGTCAGGAAAGCTACCGTTTTCCTAGAACCAGTTGGAGCACAAGCCATTAGAGGGCGAGCCTTATTACAAAAGGTTAATTTCAAAACAAAACAAAACAAAAATTAAAAATATATAGTGAACAGGTAGACTCTTACATGATGGGTATAGATTGCATAATTGGCGTTGAAGTTGGATATTTGCTGTTTGTCAAATTGTTATCAAAATTGGGCGAAATATTATAGGCGATTTGAAGTTCTTCGAATGTTGATATTGGCGGGGGAATGTTTTTACCACTCACTGAGATTTTATTGTCTTTTCGCGTTTTGTAAACCTGTATTAAACAATTAATTATAATATGGCAGTGAAAAATTTATTTCCTTTTTACTTACCTAGGTACTGAAAATATCTAGATCATTATCTTCCTTGTCATCATCAACGTCATTTTCTGATGATGGATCCGATTGCCAATTGAGTTCTCCAGTGAAAAGCTTCAACAGTTCCAAGTTCTTTTTTGTTTCAATAGTTTCAAAAAACGAGAAAATAGTTAGAGAAATGAAAATAATCAACGCTAAGAGTAAACTTACCTGGATTGGATAGCAATTGATTTGATTGTTATAGCCTGTTGAGTCTCTTCCATATCACACGTGTGGCACTTCTTTGAGCTTCCAAACGATGAATTTTTGTTTGCTGTGAGGTTAATGATTTGTCTAGTTTTCCGAGTGTCCTTGTGGTTTTTTCTTTCTGTAATCTGAGCTCACCAATTTCTGCTCTAAGCATTAGAATGTTTGTCTGTAGTTCTTTGCAAGTTCGTTTCAGCTTTTCTACATGCAGAGAGAATTCAATGTACGCGTATTTATAGACCTTGGTTTCTTTTTGTGGTGATTTTCCCAAAGAAGATTCTTCGCCATCGACTTCCATCTTCGAAATTTCCTAAGCTGTAGTGGCTGTTTTGGGCGGTGTTTCTCTGACGTGGAAAAAAGAAAATTGCTGCAAGCAAATAGTAATAAAGGTAAGAACAAAACACATCTTACCAAGAGGTTGAATTTTCAGATTCTGTGGTTTCATCGTCCTGATTTTCATTCTTCTTTTGAGCTGTTCATAGTGCCGATTGGCAATCATTTTAATTTTAATAGTTATATTTTATATAAAATACATTTTTACACCAAAGAAACCAAACACAAATGAAAACTTCTAAAAAAAAAATGCAAACATTTGCACCAAAACGTCAGACGTCAAACAATAAAGTTAAATTAAAGCAGATGGCTCTGTTTTTCTATAAGATATACCAATAGATGTCCCTACTTTCTTTGACTAACAATACTTCTTTAGGCCAAGTACCAACAGATGGCATTAAGAATAATTATTTTGTTTGCCACTTTTAGGCCAAAAGCGCTTATGTCGCAAATCAAATAAAGAACTGCTCGCATTGAAACTTTTGTATGAAAATGGGTATCGACTAGCAGTCCATATCTAGTATGTCTATGACTGAAATTAATTCACAAACTTTACTTTTCACTTTTATTACAACCAACTTTATTCATACACGATAAAAAACAAAACTGTCTCGCTGCCGGTCAAAGTTTGACAAACTCTGGAAATAAGTAGAAGTTTCTGGTCTCTGCTTCCAGAGCTTTCCGTAGGGGAAATTTCCCAATAATTTCCCTTCCAAAAGCTTCTATTTGACAGCTGGTATATCTGCTATAATCCGGCAGATGGCGCTTCTTTCGTTTGCTAATAAGGGTATGTTTGCACTGCGACCGTTAGCTTTATTGTGTCCGTTGGTTTGCTTTTCGGAGTCGTTATAGTTCAAATATGGAAAGTCATTACAATATGTTCCGAACTCGAGTCACCTCCTCAAGATCATATGATGCACCTATTATTATCAAATTGTGCAATATATAAGTGACAAAAGTGAACCTCCTCTCCGCTGTTCGTAAAACCATACTTCAACATCGTACAAGTGAACCCAGTGTCAAGTCACTTACCTTAAGGGACCTCGGACTCGATACAAATGGAGATATGAAAGCAGGTTCCATTTATATCAACGAGTATTTCACCTATCAATCAGGAATTAATAGGCGTGTTCTTGAAAATGAGATCTCAGAGCCCTCAGCAATCTCAGTCTCTTGAACAGGATTCCTCAGAAATTTTGCTGTCAAATCACTGAGGAAAGAAAATATTGGATTCGCTTGCTCAATTTTTGACACTGAGCCCTCTGAGATCTCATTTTTCTGAACTAGCCTAATGAAAAAGGCCTCACACCTTAAAAGAAACAAAGTCATCCTCCACTGCTTTTACACGATCTGGAAGCGTATGGATCAAGAAATCTGAAAACAACAGTGCCATCAGAGACAAGACGTTAAATGAGCTGGACTTATTGCTGAACAACATTGCTTAGTATTACAACAAACAAAAACAACTAAAAAATTTGTATTTGCATTGAATTTTATATATTTATTTTATTTACATTTCTTTCTTTTTATAATAATAATGACATTTTTGTGTTTTTTCGTGTGTATTTTTGTTGTTTCTTTGCTTCCAGGGTGGCTGTGTGTGTTCTTTTTTTTCAGTTGGATTTGTTTTGATTTTTTGAATTGGTGTAACTGTCAATGAATATATTTTCGGTGCGTTTTCTTAAGCATTTCGTTGTGTAAATTATACGTTTCGCATCAGCAGCGTACTAGGCTTTAAGCCTAGTCCGCTGCTGATGCGAAACGAAAAATCCCATACAAAAATGGCACAACGAAATCATAAACGAAAAATTTAGTTTTACTTTTCGTTCTGCAGTACGCTGTTTGATGAACGAAATTGAAAATTGTTGTATATTTTTTGGAGAAGGCTTTACTCTTTTTTCACAATTAATTACCCAGGCCATTTATTGTGTGCGGAAAAATGACATTTGTTTTTTCGTGTGTATTTTTGTTGTTTCTTTCATTACAGGTGAATGTCTGTGTTCATTTTTTTCAGTTGCATTTGTTTTGAATTTTTGAATTGGTGTAACTGTCAATGAATATTTTTTCGCTGCGTTTTCGTAAGCATTTCGTTTCGCATCAGCAGCGTACTAGGCCTTAAGCCTAGTACGCTGCTGATGCGAAACGAAAAATCCCATACAAAAATGACACAACGAAATCAGAAACTAAAAATTTAGTTCTACTTTTCGTTCTGCAGTACGCTGTTCGATGAACGAAATTGAAAATTGTTGCATACTTTTTGGAGAAGTCTACACTCTTTTTTCGCACACAATTAAGTACCCAGGCCATTTATTGTGTGCGGAAAAATGACATTTGTGTGTATTTTTGTTGTTTCTTTCATTCTAGCGTGGATGTCTGTGTTCATTTTTTATCAGTTGCATTGGTTTTGAATTTTTGAATTGGTGTAACTGACAGTTACACCAATTCAAAACAAATCCAACTGAAAAAACAGAACACACACAGCCACGCTGGAAGCAAAGAAGCAACAAAAATACACACAAAAAAACACAAATGTCATTTTTCCGCACACAATAAAAGGCCTGGGTAATTAATTGTGTGCGAAAGAAGAGTGTAGACTTCTCCAAAAAATATGCAACAATTTCCAATTTCGTTCATCGAACAGCGTACTGCAGAACGAAAAGTAAAACTAATTTTTTCGTTTATGATTTCGTTGTGTCATTTTTGTATGGGATTTTTCGTTTCGCATCAGCAGCGTACTAGGCTTTAAAATGCAACAACTAGGTCCCTTATTCGGGCTTAGCCGGTGTCGTTTTTTTCACCCAAGCCCATTCGGGCAAGGAAAAAAACACCTATTTTTATACAACCATATATATGCACATTAGACTGCGCCAAAAAAATCGAAATTTTAATTTTTCATGATTGGTCTCAAAATTTCGGTAGAGGCTCCAAAAATATTATTCCCAAAATTTGAACTATTTATATTGATATTTATAGGTGGCGCATTGCTTTTTACTGTTTTTCATACAAAATTAATGGACAAAAACATGGTATTATTGCGTTCTCATGATTATATCAAAAAAAAAATTTCTAGTCCATGGAAAAGTTACTATATTAGGTCGATAGAAAATTTTACGTTCGTCAAAAAATTACTCGAGTAAAATTTTCGTATACCGCACCGTTTTGATGATATTCCATCCCCTGTCCCTTAAGGCTTAAGCCATACTTTTCCCATACAAATTTGTATGCGAATTTAACTCTTTTTACGTAACATTTTTTTTTTTCACCTCGAACTACGCTTAAAAATTCTTTATAAAATACATATATTGATTTTTAATATTATTGGTTTTTACATAGAAGATATTTGATAATTTTTCAGAATTTTCTATTTTTTTTTGTATTAAATTTTTGAGTGGGATCTTTAACAGGATAATATTTAAACACAAATCAACAAATAGTACAGGTAAAATAGAATAAATAAAACAAAAAAATTAGTATCATCATGAAACTTGGCGAAAACGTTTCATGTGTTATGAGAATAAAAAATCAAGGCTATAAAAATATTTCACTTGAAAGGGTGTTTTTTTGAGGGGGGGAGGAATTGTTAATTTTTCTGTTTGATACACCACAATTCCCTCCCCCCCCCCCCCCTCTCCCCCTAAAAAAAAAACATCCTTCCATGTGAAATATTATTATAGACTCTTGATTTTTCGTTCTCATAATACATGAAACGTTCCCACCGAGTTTCATGATGGTACTATTTTTGTACTAAAAACAAAATTGAATAGCTGCTGTAGTTCGAGAAAAAAAAATAAAACCTAAAAAGTGAGACTTCTAACACAATTTGTGTTGGAAAACTATGGCCAAAGTAAGTAAGTGAGTATAGTAACTTTTCCATGGACTAGAAAATTTTTGAGATATAATCATCAGCCTTATTATGAGTTTCACGTGAACAACATTCCACCCGGAAAAATTGAAATTTCGCTTTTCGCCTATTGTGAGTTTCACCCGAAAAATTAAAATTCTCCTTTTTTGTGAGTACTCATTTCGGGCAAAATGTATCGTAATTGAGATCTTAAATCAACAGTTATTTTTTGAAGGCGAACCAAAGATAAACAAGTGGTACTGGTGCCCTTTGTGAAAGTTTTTTGTTTATTTTAGGCCAAAAGAAGTTTAGGCGAAACTCATAATAGCTTTAAAAATTTCGGGGGAACACAAATTTTTCGGGTGAAATATTTTTCGGGCGAAACTCATATAGGCTGCATGATACACCATGTTTTCGTCCATACATTTTGTATGAAAAACAGAAAATTGCGATCCAATAAAGTTAACTTATAATCATTCTTCGTACATAATTTCTGGTATTTACATATATTCCGTCTGGTTCGTCGTCTTCTGTGTATGAAATGCATTCCTCAGCCATAACTGATACTATGGAAACATAATAATAAAAACAATTGCGAATTTTATTTTGTATACATATGTACATCATAGAGGTGGCGCCTCTAAACATCAATAGCTGCGTTTTATTATATCTGGGTCTGGGTCGAGGTTATCTTTTATCATGCATTACAAAAACAACATGGGATCTAGGTTTCTATCGAGGTTAATTTCAATAACCCAGATAGAGGTTTTCACTCTGACCGGCAGAGGGCTATTTACCATTGTGAATGGATGTCAGCGATTTGTCAGCAGTATTAGGAATAGAGAAATGCTTACAAAGAAGAAGAAGTAAAGGAACTGGCATATCGTGGAAACAGTGAAGCATTTTTCAAAATAGTGTGAGTTACACAAACACAAATGTATTGCCCCAGGGTCGCAGTGCAGTTACAGGGCTGAAGGCTGGGGCGCCCAAAGGAAGCCAGATTTAAAAAAAAGAAAAAAACAATTAAGATGCTTCCGTCATTTTGCCGAGCTGTAGAAAAGTGTACAGAGATTTTAAATCATAAAAATAGTGAAAAAGCCTATTGAACTGCATAAAAAAGTGAAATGAAAGTTAATATAGTGATTACTTTGAAAAACTTTACTGATAAGAAATATATAAAAAAACATGTGGTGATGCATTAAATCATATAAAAACGCCTATAATACGGTGCACAAATTTTTCTTTTCACAGGTCAGTTTTCTCTCATATTCCTCTTAATAAAGTGATGTTTTTTATAGTAGTGTACTTTTAAACCGAAATAAACACTTCGTGACGAGGATAAAAATCCAACAAGATAAATAGAATTCTGCTGTTACCCTTTTAAAAATATTTTATTTGAAGCGTTAAAAAATAACTCTGCACTACGGGCGCTAAACGGATTTGAGCGCCTTGCCACCACCAACAAAAACTAGATCGACCCTGTGCGAGAGTTTCTCATTTGACAGATGAGTCTCAACGAAATCACGGGATTAAAGTATATTTTTGTTTTCAACAAATTGGTTATTTTTATAGCAAATTGCGATAAAATCTTAATTTTAAAGTATTCTAAGATAATTTATTTACCTAAATAACATCACTTCACGTTACTTTATAGGAAAATATCAGAAAAATTAACTTGTAAAAAAAAATGTTTGTATACTCCTTAGTATAGGCGTTTTTAGAGGATTTAACGTAGCCACCACATGCTGTTTTATATTTTTTAAATAAATTATTGATAGTTTTCACTATTCTAACTTTTATTTCACTTTTTTATTTAGTTAAAATAAACTTTTTCACTTGTTTAACAAATTGAAATTTCAAAACACTTCCTTTCAGCTCGGCAAAATGACAGATGAATCTCAATTTGTTTTTTTTTTTCAATTCTTGCTGCTTCACTCACGTACACTGTATATGTGATATACACCACTTCCTTTACTTCTTCTTCTATGAATGCTTACATGAAAAACAAATAAACATAAGAAAAAAAGAGACTGATATACAGCACTGCTTTTGCACTAACCCACATCGTTTTATTTTCACGAGGTGAACCATATGGGTTATGAGCGATAATAAAACGCGGCTAGGTATTATTAATAGCTCAAATTTCTTCCGAAATTTTGAGACCAATCATGAAAAATCTAAATTTGGATTTTTTTTTGGCAGTTTATGATGTACATATGTATAAAAAATAAAATTCGCAATTGTTTTTATTATTTTGTTTCTGATTTTTTTGTTTCCACAGTATCAGTTATGGCTGAAGCCGGATTCACAATGCGACGAGGAAACGAGACGTGAGCGTGACGAGATCCCGTCGTTGCTGTCAAACGAATTTTAAACAATGAAAGTATATGAGGATATACACAATGAAGCGTTTCTCGTCGTCACGTCACGCCAAGAATTCGAAAAATTGAAAAAAAGACGCGACGAGACGACGATTTTATTTTTTGACAAGTTATTTACATAATGGAAGTATTTTTTTAAAGAAAAAATACGATAACTTGAAATTAAAAGATCAAGTAATTTCTAATCTGTTGTCTTTAAAGCTTTTTTGGATAATTTTTATTATTTTTTATTTTTAGCAAAAGAGTTTTCGTTGTAATGAATCTCGCCGCATTGTGAATTGGGAAACGATTTTATAACTAGAAAAAGATGACAGCGAATCACGTCACGCTCTCGTCTCGTTTTCCCGTCGCATTGTGAATCAGGCTTGAGGAATACATTTCATACACAGAAGACGACGAACCAGACGGAATATATGTGCCAGAAATTATGTACGAAGAATGATTATAAGTTAACTTTATTGGAAGTAGTTCTATGTTTATGAACTTATTCGGAAATGGAACACTTAAGAGCAAAGAATTAGCTTAAGAATTAGCAAGCTGAGATTTTGGGAATTCGAACATTTTTATTGTAGAATCGAGTTTCATAGCTTTGCCCCTGAAAATCTGTTATCACAGCTCAACCTATATGTTTAAACACAGCCCTTAAGTTCTGTAGATTTTTTTTAAATTATGGAATTCATGATTCTTTATTTGCTGTATGTGAATATGATTTTAGTATATTATAATGTTTGAAAAAGAAATATTTCTCTTCAATCTCAAAGCTCATAATTTGTAACCAAATTATTGTCTTAAAAAAAAAATAATTTGTATACTCTATTGCTATTTTTTTATTTTTATTAAATATTTTACACTATAGTATATTTATTTGTTGATAAACTAAATACACACTAATACAATCTGCATTAATTTAAATGTCAATTTCAGCTTTAAAAAGACTTTCCAATGAGCATTTAGTAAAATTCTCTTTATTTTGTTTTGTATATATATATAAACTTTGTTACTTCTTGCCCCGGATTGGCTGCTTTACATATATATAAAGTTAAATCTGCAAAAAACAAAATAGAATTCTAGTTTATTTTAAAAAAATGCATGTGAATGCTGCAACATATGATCAAATTACCTGCATAACGCTTGTGGTAATGATGAGATTATGGGTCCATACCCTTGCGAGTTGTCATACAATTCGAAAAGCGGTGCAGCGACTAACTTGTAGTTTTTAGGTACGGCAAATAGCGCTAAAAAAATAACAATCATCTCATTTAATATACGAATTTAAGCAAAACAAAAAAAAGTGATTGCTTATTTTTAAACACTTAACAAATTCACAGAATTTCTACTTTATTAATTTGAAAATAAAAAAAAATTTTAAATAAAAACAATGTATAATTATGTTTACAAAAAATAGCTTTTGAGCTGTTTGTGCAAAGTAAATGAAATTGAATAGACATTAATTAATAATTTTGCACAAGGAAGGAAGGATCGTTTTTTTTTATTTTGTCATTATACTAATTACTAGTATCGCCAAGTGGTCGAAATAAGTATTTTCTCTTTTAATGTCTTAATGGCAACATACATTATGTACAAATATAAAAATTAGATTCTGCCAGAGCGATTGGCTATACCTTTCAAATACAAAAAAATACGTTGCCATTAAGTCAGTTAAAAAAGGAGATATAGAAAAGAAATAACGTATTAATATACAGGGTGTCCCGTAATGAGTGGATAATACTGCAACTGGTGATTGCAGGCCTTATGACTGCTCAGACACATGTTTGTGTCTACAACTATAACCAATAAAATTGGCATTTAATCTACTAAAGTAGTTTTTTAACATTTTATCAGATGAAATTAAGTTACAAAGTTAAGTAAAAACTACGACGACAAATGAATAACTCATATTGTTTTTTTTTAAATTTTTATTGCATTTAAAAATAACCGTTCTTAAATAAAGGCAGTAACATTTAACACTAGTTGCTGGATTTTTTTAAATAATTTTTTTAATTAATTTTTTAATAAAAAAAATGATATTTTCATCAAAGTTGCAGTATTATCCACTCATTACGGGACACCCTGTATAGATCTTACTATCAAACTTTTGTCCGTCGCTTTCGTTGTTGTTTATTTTTAATATTTTTTAAAAAGTTAAGCTTATTTTTGGATCAACAAATCCTAAAAAATAATCGACATTTGAGTTTAAATGAGGCCGAAATTTATATTCAGAGAGCTCCTGCCAAATTATGTCATATTTTTTTCTTTTTGCCTTTTCGATTGGCAATCCGGAAGACCGATTTGATACGTGTGAACGCTTCGCATTTCGATTCTGAAATCAAATCCTAAATAATTTTCTCTCCTTTTCAGAACAAGAACTGTCACTCTGTCCTCAATCGAAAGGCCAAGTATCTCATAGATGCGACATCCAGTCCTATCACAGAGTTCCTTGAAGCAAAGTTCTGAATGTTTCGTTAGACTATAAATACGAATAAATTCACATAAACCAATCTTTTTTTTCCTTCCAAACATGATACTTTTCCGAGATTAGTAGAAGGGATCTATTAAAGTCTTAATTTTATAAACACGAGCATCCAAAAAGAAATTACATATTCGCTTTAGCTGGGCCCCAACAAGAAAAGGAAACGAAAAATACACGCATTTGTATGTGTCAGTACTATTAGCTCGCTACCAATAAAAAAATACATATTATTCCAAAACCCCGACAATTTCAACACTTTGCACAAAAGCTTTTTATAAATTTTAATAAATTTACAATATTTTGAAGAATTTTATTAACAGATTTTTTATCCTAAGAAAATTATTTTCGATAATGAAGCTACAAAACTCAAGGCTGTTAAACTTCCATAAATACAGAGCGATAGTTGTTATTACAGAAATGTATTAAATGAGTTCAACAAAATATATAAATATTAAATATTCAATACATGAAGATGTTTCTTCATTTATACAGTTAAAAATAAAATAGAAACATTTGCATCAATTTTAAGAAAAGATTTCTTAAGAGTTCACAAATTTGATTTGCCATAATTGCAATAGCTATAACAAATTCTTTTACAAATTTATATATAAAAACATTTGATTTAATTCATTCAACAAACAATCGGAGGCAAAAAGAATCTGTATAGCGGCAAATTGATATTTGATTTGACTCATCAACTTATCAAGTTACACTTTGTTTGATTAAATTGTAATTCTTTTACAAGAAACATAAATAAACAGTTATTCTAAGAGTTTTTCAAGGCGCGCTTTTGAACACAAGAGTAGTAGTAGTATTGCACAAATGATATATGTCGTAGTTCATATTCTACATTTGATATTTGGTCGCAACGAGTAAAATATTTGATAAAAATAAAAAGTATAGGAAAATAAAAATTAATTAGTTTATGTTGGTAATATTGGTACTTTTTTTTTTTACAATTTCTAGAGCTAGGAAAATAACAATGTTTTTTGTTGTTAATTAATCTCCAAATTCTTTCTTATATATAAATTAAATTACAATTTGTCATTTATGAAACATTACCCTTTTCGTGAAGTTGTACCAAAAACAGTCGTTTGTGTTCCTTGGGTTTGGTGATATGTGGTGGGATGTACGGGTATTGTGGTGGTTCAAAATTTGGTCTCCACCAATTTCCGATGGTGTCCTCGACAATCCAATCTTGTTTAACGCCATCCTGTCTGCCTAATGTCTAAATAAATCATACAATCATATACAATCTAACATAAATTACAAATTTAAACGCTTTTTACACATTTTATCATCACATCTTTTTTTTGTTGGCAACGTTAATCATTTAACAAATCTATGCATTTCTGTGCACACACGAATCTTCTTTACTTAAAAATATAAAATGATTTATTTATTCACATTTGTTTTTAGTTTAGTATACAATCCCCATGTAGAAAACATGTATCTTGGTGGTGTTCGTAAACAGATTCGAACAAACGAGATAGGTTCCTTAAGTTTTTTTTTATAATAGTTTATTCTGAGTTAACTTACCTCTGTTAGAAGTCTTTTCAGACCTTCCACTTCATCTTCTCCAGCGTTAAGTTCGCCGCCAGGTAGTTTGAAGAAAGTTGTACCTAATTGTAGAAGCAAAACATGGGGGAGACCGTGTTCATGAACCAGCAGAACACCTTCCACTGAGCGGCGCATTCCAATTCTATCGAATTCATCGCGCATCCTTTGGAAGCGCGCCGGCACCGATGGATCCTTTTCAAAAAGAGGTTCTTTTGTACCGAAGGTGTAATTTGTCAAAGGATATCTGTATTTAAAGAAAGCAAAAAGTTATGAAAATAATAAACAGGTCTTTGGAGTTTTGTGAATTGAAATCTTTCAACGAGGAAAGTAAAAGCTTCATAAACTTTCAATTTATTCGTAAACAAACAAAATTTTTAATGCATAATGGCGTCATTACATGCTTATATTTCTAGCAAAAAATTAAAATAAATACTGTTGCAAGACATAACTTTTCAACGCATAAAGATATCTCTACAATTTTAAACAGACACAAATTCTACGAATTTTGTAAGAAAAGTTCATGAATTTTTAAATGTTCCCAGGGTGTTCCTTAGGGTGGTCCAAAAAAGAAAAGTAAGTTGCTTGAGCACCACCTTCCGCTTTAACTATGATTTTGAAAATTTGTGCCTATAACACAAATTAATTAAGGTAACAAAATTATGTGGTGGGCCAGTCATAAATGTTCCTATATAAAATTGATAATAAAACTGGATGGTTTAAGCTAAAATTAGAGTTGCGGAAATAGTTTCTGTGTCAAAAGTAGATAGGAACGAAGCCGTTTCCAAATAAACATTCTGCAGGTAATTTTTGGTCCCGTCTAAATAGTGCAAAGAGGCAATAGGATGAGGACGTAGGATTCGGAATGGCATCATGAATGAAAAAAAATGAAATAGAAGTCAGGAAACGAAACTGGAATCTGGCCGGTAGCGGAAAACGGAGTCGTTCGCCTAGCACTAAAGTACACGCACCCGTTGGCTTTCTATGGTAGACCATTTTAAAATGTCAATAGCCCTCGCACCCGTTCGGTGGATTTTGGGTGAAATCATTTTCCTCTTTCTTTCACACATAAAATCTACCTTTCTCACAGGATGCGTTACTGCAACGACCATGTAGACAGACACTTTGAATATGAACATGTTCGTCTTCATATATAAACTTCCTATAATCAAGATTTCTTGCATTTTGGTCCTCTCTCCATCGAAACAAGTAAACATTTGAAATTTTACATCCCTTTTACAGTCAAAAATGACACACCAAACACAATTTTAGGCGTTTTTCTTTTTTAGTTCAGAGCAGAACCTGAGCTGCCAAAAAAAAAATCACCGTTCAGAGCTTAAAATTTGTATTACTTTTTTCGGTGTGAGGGTGTAAATGCTTCGCGTTGGTTTGGGAGAGCCTTAATTTGTATCCAAAGCAATCTGGAATGGTTTGTGTTGTTGTAATCCCTTGTAAAATCGCAGCTGATGACAAAATAGTTGTTGGCAAAAAAGGAGATCCCAAGCTATCCTAAAAATTTTAGGATACGAAGCTATCCTATGAGAAATGTCAACAACAGCTGATTGGCGTTCAGAAACATACATGGATACAAAACTAGCCTAGATAGACTATCCATTGAAACTTGAACGCGGCCGATAGTAAAAAAAAAAACATGACAAATACAAAAAACACGTTCTCGGCAAATGTTTCGCGTTGGTTTGGGAAAGCCTGGCTGTCGTCGGCGTGAGTTTCGCGTTAGTTTTGTTCGTAAAATGGATAATAGATGTAAATCAAACGTTTTGTGGTAGGCAAACCGCTAAAAAATGGGTATTGATTTAAACTAGTCATCGTTTTCTTTTTATCGCGATCACCACCGCAGATCTTTCTTTGTGTGAAACTTTGTGTGGACTAAACCCTTTCACACAAGTACCTGGAGATTTTTTTGAAGTTTTCTTTTAATTTCATTAAAAATCTCTTGTACCTTTCACATGAGGAAACAAAATCTCTAGGCAATTTTTGAAATTTCCTTTGAAAGTCTATAGGTTGAACGCACGTTAACTTAGGTGTGAAAGGAAATTTCAAAAAATCTCTTCAAATACCAATTTCGGCGAGTTAAATGAGGTTCAACGACGCACGGTTCAAGCTTGAAATTAGCTATTATTATATTCTTGAGCCTTGAACCATCGTTGAACCTCATTTAACTCGCCGAGATCGGTGATTTAAAATTGCTGAGTCATGTATTAAAATTTGAACTACGTTTCTACAACTCGCCCTGGACAGCATAGAATCCGTGGTTCAGCAATTTAACTGCAGGACTTCAACAAACTTACTGAGTTTTAACTATGGCTCAGGCATTAAATTGGCACTATAACATACTTGAACCTTGAACAATCGTTGAACCTCAGTAATTCCGCCAAGTTTCCCAAATCAACGCGAAATCATAGCGATTCATTCGCAACGATACAAAATATGACATACAGCCAATATTTCGAGTCGGTTTGGGAGAGTCATCACACGATGCTCTTTTACGTCTGATACTTTTCTCGAAAGGCAAAATTGACTATTCTACTCTTTTATTGCGAAATTTATTGCTATACTGTTCGAATGGCAATGTACAGTCTGTACACGAAAAATATGAAAATTTCCAAGATTTCTGGAAATTACTTTAAGATTAAGTTTGGCTCAAATATAAAATAAAAAGATAGTTCCATTACAAGCATACCATTATTTTAATTAAATTAACTACCAACAAATTAGATTTATAATTTTACATTCAAATTTTGTTGTCTATCAATTCAAAATCCAACGAATTTAGTTCATGCTCCTTTGGCAATTATGGCTCCACTTCTTTTGTGTTGCAGTTCACATTCTATATAAGCGAACGTGTTCAGCTTTAACAGTGTTGGCATCTCATATGGCCTCATCACCTTTTGCAGCTCTGAGATAACTAACATGTAGATCAACCGAGATATCTGGATGGCAATATTTCGACATAAGGGCATATGTTGTTATGTTATTAACAAGATTAGCAGTGAAACTTCCATGAAGGCCTCCGCCACGGTTTAGGTGTTCTTCAGATACAGTAAATTCAGCCAAACACTTTCCGTCACCAAGACGGTAAAATCATCAAGAAATTTTACTTTTTTTAACGTTTTATTGATGATAAAACCGTCGCCTGTGAATCTAGTAGCCATATTTGTTTTGGGTTGAAAATCTAAAAATAAAAGTGCGTAGGGCTTGATATGTATTTAAAATAATTATCTTATATTATTTACTGCAATTCATGGTCTTTGCTTTTCGAACTTCTTTAATTTCTATGTTTTCAAATGTCTTAAAACAAAAAAACAGCAATTTTTTGAAATTTAAACATAATTTTAGAGTTCAAAAATTTGCTTTTTTTTTGTTCTTAGACAATTGAAAACATAAAAATAAAAGAAAGCAAAGACCATGAATTGCGGTAAATAATATAAGATAATTATATTAAATACATGTCAAGCCTTACGCACTTTTATTTTTAGATTTTCAACCAAAAACAAATATGGCTAATAGATTCACAGGCGACGGTTGTACCATCAACAAAACGTTAAAAAAAGTAAAATTTCTTGATGATTTTACCGTCGAGATAATCAATAAAGTTCTCGATGATGTCTTCGACGATATCACGAATATTGAAAAATCCTCTGTATGCGCTCTAATGACAACGTCTTCAGCCGAAGAAAGCTTCTGGCTACCAAA
Organism: Dasysyrphus tricinctus; assembly: GCA_963921185.1. Lineage (NCBI taxonomy): Eukaryota > Metazoa > Arthropoda > Insecta > Diptera > Syrphidae > Dasysyrphus > Dasysyrphus tricinctus. The sequence continues at coordinate 188,455,854 of OY992532.1, read as the reverse complement.
ATTTTTTGGTTGGAAGCGTTTATTTAGGTTTTCTTCGGCGTTAGGTTCACCAGGATAGGTTTTAAATTTTATTTTTTTCTTTAAACATATTTTGATCGTTTTTTTTTGTTGAATAGAATAATTTTTATAATTTCACTTTGACATAATTTGCTAAACACACTAAATTAAATTAAATTTTATATTTCATGAGTTTTTTTAACTTGACTGTATTTATTTGATAAGCAAAAATAACATAAATATAAACCTATAGACCGAGAGCCCACAGCAGATTTTTGGTGTGAGTGATAGCAAAAAAAAGAGTATAGGCGTCGAAAGCTTCATTAAAGGCTATTCAAAAAGTCTTGCAGTCCACAACTGGGACCTTTGCGATTAAACAGTGCATTTTGAAATAAAATATGAACGCAACTTCGAGGGCAATCGTGTTAGCTGAAATTTGTTTTCATCTCCCCCTTAATAAGCTCCTCTGATCACATATCACGGAATCTGAGACCATTTGAGTGTATAGTTCGCTCTACAGGATCGTTTAAAAAATTCAAAATTCTAAGTGAAAAATGGTTTTTTTAAATAGTCTGGCAGGGCGAATTAAACCCTCAAATGATCGCAGATTCCATGATATGGTATCCGCGGAGCTTATCTAGGGAGGGGTGAAAACCAATTTTGGCTATCACGATTATCCTCGAAGTTGCATTCATATTTTCTATTGATGCACTGTTTAATCACAAAGGCCCCAGTTGTGAACTGCAAGGCTTTGATTTTTTTCATAGCTTTTAATGTAGCTTTCGGCGCCTTTACTTCCTTTTTTGCTATCACTCACACCCAAAATCTGGTAGGTACCTACTCTGTATAAGTTTTGGACAAAATCGAGGTAAACAAATTGAAAAGAAATAAATAAAATAAGATTATTTTCAGTCTTGTGCTAGCTGTTTTTCTGTTATTTTAATTCTATTTTAATTTAACTCCAAATAGAACACTCAACTCCATTGACAAAAACCTGGCTTGAAGATCCGCCCCTTATCCAACTAGGAGCCTCAAATTAAAAACAATTTAGTTATTATATACAAAAATATAGAATGATGATCAAACTGTGATCTACTATAGTAGTCCACGCGTGTACTCAAGAGTAAAACCAAACCGCAAATGAAAATAAGCGAAATTACGTTCAATGGTTCTTCTATACCAAAATCCTCGAATTTGGAGGCGCTCTCTCTTCACGTAATTCTCCCTCTATGAGTAGCATCACCTATCCTATACAAAATCTACAATGATGCGTCCACTCCCCAATCAGTTATTCCATTACCAAACCCCTTGTAATATCGTTCCCTGATGCCAATAACTAGGCAAAATATAGGATATTTGTTAAGTGTAAGTAATATACAAATTGAACTTTCCCACGTTCTATAGGTATCTATGAACTTTTTGTTGCTATCTCCAAAATGTAAAGAATCAATTTACCTAGTAGTAGTAATAAAAAGAGTTCATTCAATGATAAACCTTGGTAAATTTTTGGTAAAAAAAAAAAACCAAACATAATCAATAAAAACGTACGAATATCCTAAAGCCGAGGGGAAACATCATGCAAATCAAAAGTTGGACAGAGGATGCGGATAAAAAAAACCTGGATTCTTCATTCATGCTATTTCAGCCATTGCTAGTGTGACGGACAACAACACGGCAGATAACTACAATTGGGGCTGCAACTCAGCCTTTCCGAGTCTGAGTCGTCCTTACGGAAATACACCCTAAATTTAAATTTTTAGCCTGTAGCTAATAAAACAAGCGAAAGCTACGCTCTTTCTAACATTTATTTATTTCCCCTTATTAACCGAACGCCTGTTCTGGACACTGCTAACAGTGGATGAGAACGCGTTAGACTGTTTTGAGAGGAAAATTCTCCGGGTGATTTTTGGTCCCGTCTGCATAGATGGGGAATGGAGAAGAAGATACAACAGCGAACTGTATGGGCTGTACAGCAACACCGACATAGCCACAAAAGTGAAAAGCTAGCGACTGATATGGCTGGGTCACCTAGAGCGAAAGGACACCAATGCTTCGGCCCGGAAAGTCTTTGAATTCAACCCCGTGGGACAACGCAGTAGAGGTGGACAGCGTAAAAGGTGGCGCACGCAATTGGAAGAGGACTTCAACCATTGGTTCCTAAAAAAAACAAAGGTTCAATCAATTGTTGGCAAGGGGTGCCAATAATTACATCCTATGGAGCTTCAATTACTGGCACTGCCAATAAATGTATTTTTAACACTGCCAACAATTGTAGCATTCATCGTTTATTAATTTTGTGTTGACAAAATCTCGAAATAAACGATATAAATCAAAATATTTAATTTTTCCCACTTAAAAGGGTGCCAATAATTTTACTTTTTTTGGGTGCCAATAACTATATCGTGGTGCCAATAATTGTAGTTTCTGGTAAACTTTTTTTAAATTGTCGTTAAAAGTTAGTTTTTAATTAATAAACTTATAATTACTTTGAAAATTAAATAATACTTTGATATACAAAGATTTCTCATCACTCTTCAGATAGAAAAGTTGTGGTTGATTGAAGTCGAAATTTCCTTAGGGGTGCCAACAATTGTATCCGTTACGCTACTTTCTAGTTGTCTAGAAATTTCCGTGACTGAAGTTGCTTTAAAAAATAAAGTTATTTGGAAGCTGGAGAACACACATGAATGAACGCTTTCTCCAATAAATCGGTAATAATTATTTTGAACGCCAGATTTTCGAAATATTTTTGTGAGAATATCGGTTCAAAAGTTGTGGGAAGGTATTTAACGTATGCAGCTCCTAAATGCTTTGAATTAAAAGACATCATCGAGACTTCCAAATATTTTACGAGGTTTTCAATGTCTTAATCAGTAGCAGGCATGATGTACCGATGAGTTAAACCTATTAACTTCATTTAGTATGAAATATTATGTCCCTAGAACAAGTCATCCTAGATGAAAGTCACGAATTAAAAAACAACTTCATCTAAGTTTTTCTGAGGGACCTACACGAATTGATGAGCGAAAATACACTCAACTAACTCAAAAAAGAACTAACTTAAGAAAAAGAATATGTTTTCCTTAACATTATCGATTTTTTGGATGTAAGGAATATACCATTAGTTAATTTTGGCAAATTAAATTAGCTCTGGTTTTTCATAATTCTATAGATAATCCCAATCTTACAAATATGCAAGTATAGCTAGCAAAAAATGCTAACTATTTTTGCCTATACATAGGTACTTAATTAAAAACTTACAAATTTATTGTTCTATTAATCGTCAACGATTGGCTTAGTTTATTATTAGATGATCCTTCAATTTGTCCCTGGCTACTCCGCCGTGGCCACCCTGTTCCAGCTTTGTTTGCAACTTGGGACGCCATTTTCAGAAAATTCAAAGATTAGTTTTTTCGACAGACAAGCTCGCTGTTTATTTTATATTTTTATCCACTTTTACCCCGCAAATGCAAAAAGTAGATTAAAACAAAACTAAATATAACAAATTATTTTTTTTATTATTTTGTTCACGTTTTTATTAAACTTCTTTTAGAAAAAAAATAAATTTGCCACAAAAATTTCTTTCAAGCTATCAGAAGATAAAGACAAGAGATGCAAGAGAATTTGTTTTTCACAACCCGAAACCACACTCAACTTTTTACATCACTTTTTTTTTAATTGTGAATATTTTTCGGGTTTCGTTGAATACCAATCGATACTTGAAGCTCGAATAGAATAGTTCGAGCCTCGAAATGGTGCATTCAGAGTGAATAATTAAGAACTTAAGCCCAGTTCACAATTATTTTTTTCCACAGCAAAAAGGCTCTCCCAAACCAACGTGAATTCATGGCGAATCATTCACACACAAGCACACAACGTTAAAATAAGTATACAGTTCTTTTGAGTAAACGAATTCTTCAAGGTGAGAAAAAAAATATTTTCGCCAGAAAAAAAATGTCCAATTCGTCAAGGAACTGTATACCAAGCTTTAAGGCTCCCCCAAACCAACGCGAAACATTCGCCGACGACGCGAAATCATTCACAATAATACAAAATATGAAAGATACACAATGCTATACAACAACAAAAAAACGCCTTTGCCTTTAAAGGCTCTCCCAAACCAACGCGAAATCATAGCGAATCATTCGCAATTGCGAATCATTCGCATTGTGTATCTCGTAAACTGTCTTTGCGAATGATTCGCTATGATTTCGCGTTGGTTTGGGAGAGCCTTTAAACAAAAAACAAAAAACGCGAGTGTTTCGCGTTGGTTTGGGAGAGCCTTCATAGCAAAACATCACAATGGCCGCGGTCAAATTTGTATCAAAATCTAGAACGATTTGTGTTGTTGTAGTCTCTTGCAAAATCGCAGCTGATAACAAAACAGTTGTTGACAAAAAAGAGATCCCAAGCTATCCTAAACATTTTATTTTAAAAAAATGGGTATTGATTTGAACTAGTCATCTTTTTCTTTTCATCGTGATCTTTTACACGAGAAAACAAAATCTCTAGGCAATTTTTGAAATTTCCTTTGAAAGTCTATTGGTTGAACGCATATTAGGTCTGTTCCTTTACTTTGAATTTCTGTGATTTTCTGCGCATTTCTGCGCATTTTAGTCCAAAGTTGTGTCAAAGTTCATATACAAAAAAAAATTTGACACAAGTTTGGACTAAAAATCACAGAAACCCAAAGTAAAGGATCAGACTTATTAATTTAGGTGTGAAAGGAAATTTCAAAAAATCTTTTCAAATACTCGATAAGGGAGGTTTTGTTCACCCCTCTTTCCTCCTACCCTTCTCACCAAGGAACTGAAAGTTGCTAGTAACTCAGTTTCCTCATGTGAAAGGGGACTTAGGACCAATTGATAAAACGTGGTTTAAATTTTGATCCGTAGTTCAGCAATTTTAAATTACCAATTTCAGCAAGTTAAATGAGGTTCAACGACGCACGGTTCAAGCTTGAAATCGGCTATTATTATATACTTGGACCTCGAACCATCGTTGAACCTTATTTAACTCGACGAAATCGGTGATTTAAAATTGCTGAGCTGTGGATCAAAATTTGAACCACGTCTGTACAACTTGCCCTGAACAGCATAGAATCCGTGGTTCAGCAATTTAACTGCCCGACTTCAACAAACTAACTGAGTCTATAACAGACTTGAACCGAAGTCGAATAAAGTCTCCCAAACCAAACCGAAATCATAGCAATTCATTCGCAACGATACAAAATATGACAGATACGCAATGCAAAATAACAATAAAAACTGTTGTTAGCCAATATTTTGAGTCGGTTTGGGAGAGCCATCACACAATGATTCTTTACGTCTGATACTTTTCTCGAAAGGTAAAATTGACTATTCCACTCTTATATTGCAAAATTTATTGCTATACTGTTCGAATCATTGACATACTAAATATGGACTGCTAGTCGAGTTTCGTTTCCTTACAAAAGCTATATTAAAAGGAACTCACATCTTGCTAGCCACATAACTGCTTATTGGAGCAAAGTGGCAAAAAATATAATTATTTCCAGTGCCATCTCTTGCCACTTGGCTTAAACAAGCTTTTTTGTCCATAGAAACTGAGGACATCTATTATAATCGCTTATAAAATAACAGAGTCATCTGTGTTAATTCCAATCTACCTTTTGACATCTCTGACATTTGTCAGTTATTTTTATTTACTATTTTGGCTTTTTTCTATTTTAATAAATGCAATGTTCCTATTTAAAAGAATTTGCAATTTACATAAATCAGTCACGTTTGAAGATTTATCTACACTTCATCAAGTTTTCGTCGGAAAGGATGTCGGAAAAATGAAGAAAATACCAAAAATAGTAGATACATAATGCACATAATTATGTACATCAGGTAAATAAAAAAATATTAAATTGAATTAAGTCCAAACCTAAAATTTAATAACATAACTAAAAGAATAAAATTGCTCCGACCAGCCAACAGCACGTTTTCGTCCAATTGGTATTATAAAGATATCATTCCGGAGAAAAGAGCTGTAGTACTACAATCTAGCTGAACTGAATGCATAGTATTTAAAAATCCCAAAAATTTCAATCAACTGGACAGTTTTCCTATCTCTGGATCATAATGCTCCTAATGTCATCGCATCAGGTGGGTTGTTTTTTCTTGTTTGCCACCAACAAAAACTTTACAGGTGTTTATTTTGTTGGTGAAGCTCCTATTATTTTTGTAATTAACATATTTCACTTCAGGAGCCAGCTGGTGAAGAGTCAGATCTAGAACATAATGGTCCTGTAGCTCTCCCTAATCCGCCGAACTTCGTAAACAACATTTTCCCGTCGCCCACAGCTGTCAACATTCAAAACTGGATTGTGGTCGGGCATCACCTGAGGTGTCTTATTCAATAAAAGTGCCGAAAGATAGCTTAAAGTGCGCAAGCAGTGCATTCACATTCTAAAACGGATACATCTTCAAACTAAATACCGCTCCCAGATATTTAAAAACTCAATTCCAATAAAAATAAAATGGATATTCAACTAAAATGTGTTAAACCTTATGCATAAAAAAAAGCATTCAATTATATTAGCTTTTTAGAAAAATATTAATCTCACAATTGGTATTCGCCCGAAATTTTAAAAGCTTAAATAAAAAAAAACTGGAGTGGAATCGGCTAAGGTGATTTGTGATAGTTGACAGTCACATTGCCATAGTTTTGCTATTGTGTTGTGATTGTCAACTATCACAAATCACCTTAGCCGATTCCCTCCCTGGTTTGAAACATTTGAACCAGTTGTTAAATATTTCAAGCATATAAATCCTTAGAATTACCTCTTTGAGTTTATTTTTGTTGAAAAAATTGGATTTCAAAATGGTTGATAAGGACCACAAAGTTAGTGTGACACAATCCTTTCTAAACCAAAAAATTATAATTTATAGACATTTACATTAGACACGCGAAACAGCCTATTTGCAGAATCATATATTCGTAGTAGTAGCCTATTTTATATTTCAGATTTTCTTTTTTACTTCATTTGTTTTATTTTGGATCAGTAAATTTGTTTACATGTATATTACAATACTCAGTTCAGTGAAATAAATATATCAACTTTGTACCTATCGCATCAATTGGCAAATACTTTTCATAGAAGCCCAAAATCACTTCTTCAATCTTAAAACCGAACTTTTGATACAGACATACATCTGGATTAGTTGCAGATACATGTAAGGTTATATCTTTGCTCATACACGTCTGAATCAAATGATACAGCATAAAACTGGCAATTCCACATCGCTGCCAACCTGGACGAACAGCCATCGTTGAAGCCAACATCTGGCACTAAGAACGCGCATCCTACAACTAGTTTTTTGTACAGAGTAACGACACTAAAGCCTGGATAACTTAGACACTCGGACACTGTTAAAAATAAAACGTTAACTATCAGTTATGGAATTGAGTATTATAGAAGCCATCTTACTGTCAATTCCAGGCCAGAAATAAAGCTGCAACAAAGCATTCACAGCAGCAATATGATTGGGACATAGCAGAAATCCACAGTCGACCGTTTCGGAATTTTTCCTGTGACACTATGTTCCAACTCACACACAAGTTTCATCCATGGGGGGAAACATTTCGTATTGCGATAGATGAACGAATGTAGAATGCGCGAGGTGTAGAGCGATTCAAAAACTTCATTGTGAAAGGATCCTGCCATTTTAGCATGGAAAGAAGTCATTGGCGTTTGATTTGGAAATAATGGAATTGTGAAAACATATAAAAGTTAGTGATTCTTCAAAATAGTTACTACCGAAAAAAACATACTTGATCTCGATCCAATATGTGAGCTTTTAAGACAGCTTCAAGCTCATTTTTGCTTTGTATACAAGCGTCTACATTAAACAGGGGCTTTGAGTAGGCTCTTTTCATTTCTCTTACAACTATAATTTACGATAGAATCGTCTTACGTAAGTTTGAACTGGTTCGAATGACAATGTATAGTCTTTACACGAAAAATATGCAAATTTCCAAGATTTCTGGCAATTATTTTTATTAAGTTTGGCTCAAATGTAAAATAAAAAGATAGTTCCATTTCAAGCATACCATTATTTTAATAAATTAAATTAACTACCAACAAATTAGATTTACAAATTTTACATTAATTTTTTTTTTCTTCAATTCAAAATCCAACGAATTTAGTTTGTGCTCCTTTGGCAATTATGGCTCCACTTTTTTTGTGTCGCAGTTCACATTCTATATAAGCTAACGTCTTTCCAGCTTTAACAGTGTTGGCATCTACTATGACCTCATCACCTTCTTTCGCAGCTTTGAGATAACTAACATGTAGATCAACCGAGACACCTGGATGGCAATCTTTTGACATAAGGGCATATGTTGTTATGTTATCAACAAGAGTAGCAGTGAAACCTCCATGAAGGCCTCCACCACGGTTTAGGTGTTCTTCAGATACAGTAAATTCAGCCAAACACTTTCCCTCACCACCACTAGTGATGTTTACCTGTATGTTATAGAATTAGGTCAGTATAACAATTAAAAATTCAGATCAATGTTTTTTTTTTTTGGTTACAAGAAAAGAAATAAACCATTCTTTGCTTAAAATAACGTACTCTCATAAAATTACAGTACATCATTTTTCGTATTTAAAACTTTTCTTTTATATTTGAAGTAAAACCGATTACATTTTCTTATATTTATTTAAGCTATAAGATTGCTAAAATAATTAAGAAGCACCTTTACTAACACCCACATTATTCACTCGTTTAATCCAGATTAAAACTTGAATCCAGATTAAAAGTATGTTAAATCCAAACATTAAAACCAATCCCATATTATTCACTACTCGTTTAATCCAAACTTATATCCAATATCGATTAATCCAATTGGATTTAAGCTGCCTTCCGGAGGTCAGTTTAAGTACTTAAATCGAGATTAAAACACAATTTCATATAATTCACTTTTTCTTGACATTTCAAGTTTCTGATTGTTTGTGCGCTCGCAGAATCTTAAAAACATAGTAAAATAAACTAATTAAAGTAAACAAAAAGTTTCACGGGAGAAATTTTACATTTCGCAAAACTTCTTACGGTTCTGTTTTTTTCCTATGGTTGGTATGAGCTCTCACGAGAAATTAATGGGGCTTTTCATTGAATAAATAAATTAATTAATTCTTGATTTGGATACGGAAAAATGTAGACTTTCACAATTTTTTCATTCATTGGTCGAAAAAATTGATTTAGTTTTTGATTTAATGAATACCCTTAAGGCTCTCCCAAACCAACGCGAATTCGTAGCGAATCATTCGCAAAGACGATTTTTTGTTGTTGTGTAGCATTGTGTATCTTTCATATTTTGTATTATTGTGAATGATTTCGCGTCGTTGGCGAATGTTTCGCGTTGGTTTGGGGGAGCCTTTATAAATTAATTTTTATAATGCTAAAACTTGCACCCTGTATGAACTATTATAAGTTTATTGTGAATTAGCCATGGTAATAATTGCGAACTTTTCTTTGGAAAATCTGACAAGTGAAGGGACGTACCAAGACCGAAATCGTTTTGTAAATAATTTTTCAAACGATTTGTTTATCACAAAAATATCTTGTGTACTCACCTTCTTCATTACGCTATCATATCCTTTAGATTTTGCCATATACTCTGCAATATGCTTTAAAAAATCTATACCTTTTTTCCCCGACATTACACAAAATTATCAGCTAAATTTTAGATTCGTTATGAAACTACTCGACAGTCGACACTCGATCTAACAAAACAACTTCTATTTAACTATAGTTCACAATTATGTATTTATACAAGTATGTTCACAATAGTTTTTGTTTTTTAATTTTAAAAATCATAGACCTCTGCCAGTTTACCTGCACCAGTTAATAGCCATTCCACACTACCCCACTGAGTAGTGGGAAGAAAATCATGTATAATAGTGTGGAAACAAAATATGAAATTTCATCACACACAAATTGACAGCGCATCCGACACGATTTGACACGAGTGTTTACACCTCAAAATATTTAGGATCGGTTTTTAAACCAACACACATTCTATCCCACTTGGGCGTTTGAGGTTATGGTGAAACTGATTTGTATTGATGCAAGTGTGGAAGCAAAATATGAAAATCATTTTCATCACACAAATTTGGCAGTCGTATGAAATTCTTTCCTACATTATTCTGACATGTTGTGTTTATACTTTAGGTTTGTTCCTTGCCGACTTTCAAACAGTTTGAAACCGCCAGATTTAGTCCGAAGTCGTTCCACACTTGAAAAATTGTACTGCTATGCACCAAATCGGGCGGTCTGAAACTGTTTGATACTGTTTGGGACTAACCAAGGAACAGGGTTTTTGTGGGATAGTGAAGAGGCACTTTAACCACCACCAGTTTACCGCCCCCGGTTTACCACCGCCAGTTTACCTCTGGACAGTTTACCACCGCCACGTACCGACCTTCACCAGCATAGACTTATCTATACTAATATATAAAGTAAGACTTTTGTTTGTTTGTCGGTTGTGTGTATATGACCGATAAACTCATAAACAAACAAAAGTCTTACAAAATAAATTAGTACAAATTAAAGCCCTATGCACTGATTGTGCAATAGGCTGTTAAAAAAAAAAAACAAATAATTATTAGTATAAGAAAACATAATTTAAAATTTGAACTTACCTGAAAAATGTATTTTGTTTATTTAAAATGACAGCCGACTGAAAACTATTTGAAATTTATATTTATTTTGTTTCTATTTATCATTTCGTTTCATTTCATTTCCTCTTCATTCTTCTATTATTATTATAAGGCTCAGCTCATACTTAAGCTGTTGGACCAAGACACTGTTTACACGTAAATTCTTCAACACAATTTTCTGTGCAAAACAAATTTTTAACATCGATATTCAAAAAAGGCATGGATTTCAGTTTCCAATTTCAAAAATTTTGAAATATTGATGTCCTGTAAAGGGTGTTCAAAAAAGGAATGGATTTCACTGTATGCACATTGCATAATACTAACTTATGTTCGTAATCTTAATAGCTACTCAAAAAAGTCATGGATTTTTGTTAACACATTGAGTACGATTTTCTGTGCATCAAATGCTCAAAAAGGCAGTGTTTACACATGCATGTTTCTGGCATACAAATTTCGCATAATGAATATTAGGTTCGCTCTTTTGGAAATCTATATGAAGTTCTATGAAAAAAAAACGCCATTGGGCTTTGGAATTTCGTCCCCAAAAATGTCAATAGTTCAACTGAGATAATGAAAAGAAACGTCACGCAAGTTCTTGCGAACGATTTTCTTTGCCAACAGACTTTGCAATATCGATTCATGGATTTAAGTTTACAACTCATGTATGTATGTACATATGTGCATGAAAATTTTGATGTTTGAAAATAATGTCAATTAGTTTAACCAAAATTTTCTCTTAGTACACTATGATTCAACTAGAACTTTCTTCGTTTTTTTCGTTTTCTGAACAATTTTAGAAATGTCCATTCTTACGGAAAGGTTTCGATATGTATTGTAATGCCTTACAAAATTACTTTCGTCAAGTATGTTTGATCTTTTTTTGGTGCAAAAATCATGTTTTAACATCGATGTTTATGTATTTAAATCATCAATGCTCAGGAAGATGCCGTTGACACATGCAAGTTTCTGCTATTTTCTGTGCATGAACATTTTTCATGATGAATATTAAAAAAAGGCACGGATTTCAGTTAACACATTTCACACGATTTTCTGTGCATACAACATTCGCAATTTCGATACTCAAAAAAGTCATGGATATCTATTGAAACATTGAATACAACTTTCTGTGCATGAAATAGCCTGCAATATTGCTAGCGTAATTTTGTTGAATGCTCATTTGTGCAAAAATCAATACTAAAAAAGACAACGTTTACATAATATGCACTTTACACATAAAATGCCCTGCAAAATTGCTTCCGTAAATTTTGTTTGATGTTAATATGTGCAAATCATGTTTTAAAAATACTGTTCACACATGCAAGTTACAGCGAATTTCTGTGCATCAAAATTTCGTAATATCGATGTTCGAAGAATTCATTCATATTCGCTCATAAAAAGCACCAAAACTTTATTTTATACGTACATGAAATAGATGCCTTACAATATGGCTTTCATCAGATTCTTTTCCATACGAAATATTGATTACACTGTTCACACACAAGCTCTTGCGAACGATTTTATTTTTCTATTCCAATGACGGAAATCCGTAAAATGGAAAAAAGTAATTGCTTTTTCGAACTTTTTTTTGTCAAAAAACAAAAATTCTTCAATTGATTTCCGATCGATTGATACATCATTTGCGTTTCTAGCCAAAAAGAAACATACTAAAAAAACCATTCAAACATTTCCAATGATGCTTTTCAATGATGGCTATAATAAAGGACCGTTTATATGTTTGGATATATAAAGATTTAATTCGCGACGAATGATTTATTTTCTTAAATTTTTGAAATTTAAGACACCAAAAAGCAAATGTATGCTTCTGAAATTCTTCATAAACTATCATTTCCTTCAAAAATCATAAGCAATAATGTCTGTAATGTGCGTAAAATCAGTTTTTATTGTTTATTCGTTGGTCGCTCTCATGTGAATAGTCCTTAACATGGCCCTAAAAACACGAAGCACAACACGACCGAAAAAATGAGTCGTGTAATCAGCCCCTCAAATTTGTTGAACCAAAACAGAAAACAAAATGTTCCAGCCATTTCCGAAATGTTCCAATAAAATTGTTCCGAAACTATTAGCAACGAACGGTTAAAACATTCGAAAATTTAACAAACAATAAAACAACGTATTGAAAAACGAATCAACAAACGAATTTCAAATTCAAAAATTCTACGACGAATTGGTAAGTCTTTATTATTATTATATATGTATAATCTTATTATTAACCCTAATCCTGGTTTAGATACTTGGAAAAAAGAACAATCATCATCAAGCAATAATATACATATATTCATAAATCATAACGACTAATTGGTAATGCTACATTTCCACCTAACGCTAATCTGAGATTTAATAAGATTTACCTCAAATCTCCTTCAAACCTCGGAGATTTAGCATACAAATTTATTTCGTAAATCTTGAAGATTAGAAATTAATCTTGTTAAATCTTCCTAGGACAAATTGTTTTACAAATCGAACTAACCTATTCTTACATGGTGCTGAACGATTCATTCGAGACTCGCATTCAGTTCTTCATTGTTTTACACGAACTAAACATTCTGTCTCATTCGCACTTCATAAGAAACATTGAAACGCCATTTGCATTTTTGAAAGTGCTGTCAAATTTAATCTTTTTTAAATCTTTTTGTGCGGTGGAAACACCAAAAAGATTTATTTAATATAATCTGAGATAAACCTTTGGTGGAAACATAGCATAAGTCATTATTAGGTTTTGTTATATATGATCTTATTACTAACCCTTATCCTGTTTTAGATACTTGAAAAAAAGAACAATTGTCATCAAGCAATAATATACATATATTCATAAATCATAACGACTAATTGGTAAGTCAGACAGACAGACAGACAGACAGACAGACATTTGTTATTTTGTAAATAAATAAGACAGACAGACAGACAGACAGACAGACAGACAGACAGACAGACAGACAGACAGACAGACAGACAGACAGACAGACAGACAGACAGACAGACAGACAGGCAGACAGACAGACAGACAGACAGACAGACAGACAGACAGACAGACAGACAGACAGACAGACAAACAGACAGACAGACAGACAGACAGACAGACAGACAGACAGACAGACAGACAGACAGACAGACAGACAGACAGACAGACAGACAGACAGACAGACAGACAGACAGACAGACAGACAGACAGACAGACAGACAGACAGACAGACAGACAGACAGACAGACAGACAGACAGACAGACAGACAGACAGACAGACAGACAGACAGACAGACAGACAGACAGACAGACAGACAGACAGACAGACAGACAGACAGACAGACAGACAGACAGACAGACAGACAGACAGACAGACAGACAGACAGACAGACAGACAGACAGACAGACAGACAGACAGACAGACAGACAGACAGACAGACAGACAGACAGACAGACAGACAGACAGACAGACAGACAGACAGACAGACAGACAGACAGACAGACAGACAGACAGACAGACAGACAGACAGACAGACAGACAGACAGACAGACAGACAGACAGACAGACAGACAGACAGACAGACAGACAGACAGACAGACAGACAGACAGACAGACAAACAGACAGACAGACAGACAGACAGACAGACAGACAGACAGACAGACAGACAGACAGACAGACAGACAGACATTTGTTATTTTGTAAATAAATAAATAATTATCGTTCTTTAATATGTACTTAATTTTTTATTTTCCATATTATTTTTTCGCTTCTTTTTATTTGTTTTCAGTGATGTTCGCTGGAATGGTTCAGGTTTTTTGTAATGTAAATAACAAAAGAAAAAGAAAAGCAATCTAACTTTGTTTCCTTTAAGTATAGAGATATGTAGGTACATATATGCTTTTAGTTTTTAGATTGTTGTTTTTTTTTTTTCACTTCTGTTAGCACTTATTTTGAACTGAAACTGCATTTTGAACCACAACTTCCTTGGACTTTAGCATAGCGATGTTATTCAGAATTGATAAAAGATTTAATAAGAATTAATTTTCTTCTCTTTCACTGCAAACTCATATTACAATGCATTAAGAACCGTAAATGCAATCCCAATTTCTTTCGTTTAGCCTTTATTATGTTATGATTGTTTTGTAGGAATTAATAGGTGACTTAATATGTAATAGTTACTGTTATTGTATATTATGATTTCTATTATGAAATATTTTTACATGCAACTGCAATTATTACCACTTTTTTTTTAAGCCAGCTCGGTGAATAAAGAATAATTTAAGTTATTCTGTGCTGTGGTTTAGATTTGATGCCCGGACACACAAATTTTCATTTCATTTTTATATAATAAAATATAATATTAAATTAATACAAAAACAAATACTCAAAGGAAAAAAAGAAATTTTTTTTTAACGAAATAAAAAAAGTTTTGTAGGATGTTTAAGTTGTCATTACATAGGACTTTTTGTGCGGAGGAAATTTGTTTCACAGGGACCCGGCAGCGCCGGGTATTTTCTGCTAGTTATATATAATACGTCAATGTTCACCAGTTTACTTCGAGAGCGGTCAGGACGTCTGTCTCGAATGAGATCCAATCCAAAGAAAAAAACGAAAATACTATTGTGATTGGATCTTCTTTACTTTTTATTTCAAGTCTCGAAATGAATGGCTGTTTGACATTTTAACTTGTGTACATAAAATAAATTTGTTTGAAATTTGAGAGGATTTTGCAGGCTTTTAGCAAAGAAATTCCAAAATTTTAGTTAATGTTGTTTTTAATTTGTAAAATGATAACTTAAGTGAAACATAGCTGAAAAGCTACCTACATATTTAATAAACTAAATATTTCGAGACTTTCAAGTGCCGGTTGTATATTTTTAAACCTACTTTGCAAAACGCTTTGATGCTACTAGTTGATAAAAGATTCACTATTAAGCATGGAGTTCAGAGAACTTGCTACATCCGCATTCAAACAGAATGCAATCCTTGCATTCAACTTAACATCCTCGGAGTTCAATGTCGGGCTACTTGGGTCCACCTCTGAAGTTATACTGCTCGAGATGAAGCATGCTAATTTGGCCACTCACACCTTCCCGTATGCAGTCGAAACCATTAAACTTCCAACAACTCAGCCAGCCAAAGAAATAATTGAAAAATTTGACATGTCACAAATATACTTGAAGACAAATTGTCCTAAACGACAGTACTTAGCCTTGGATCCTGTCTTTGTGTCCGAATTGTCAGAGGACCCTGTAAAGTATCAAGCTGTGGTACTAGCATGGTGTCCTAAGAACTTATACAACTGTAGTATATTAGCGGTGGTGTCTAACAACGGTACCTGTGAGCTAAGGCGCCGAGATACAATAAGTCGCGAATGGAAAATTGAAGTATGCAGTTTGAATAAATTGTACATAGATATGTTCCCAGTGACAACAGCCAATTGCAACTCTACATTCGAAGACTTTAAAGAAGCCGTAGAAAACACTTGTACTACGGCATTCTCCTGGAATATGGATCCCAACAATAAACGTTCGATATTCGTGACTGCCAATGCAACTGGATGGATTCTTTTGTTTTTTCTAGCAAACGATGGAGTTGTTTGTTGTTTGGAAAAGTACAAAACTACTTTGGGTCGTATATCGTTGGTTTACTTTTTTAATAGCTTTATATTGACTTCTTTCATAAATGGCATTATTAAGATATTCGAATTAAGAGGCAATGAAATCGTAGATGTTGATACTTTATGGCCAAATGCTGATCGAATCCCATGCAAAAAGATGGCCATGTCATTCTGTAACGAAACTAATAAATGGATATGTGTGACTTCGAAATCTGCACATGTTATTGTTTTCTTATTATCAAAGGAGGGCAAGTTAATATTTAAAAATACCAGATATTTGGGGAATATTAAAATAACAGGTAATTTTAACATTATTTTTATATGTACAATCTTTTACGTAAAAATTTCTTATATTAAAAAAATAAAAAACAAAAATCCATTCTAATTCGATTATTTTTGACGAATCCAAAACTTGTACCTGCAACTATATCGCAATCGAAAATCTCTATATCTTCTTAGGGAAATGTTAAACTAAATAATATCCATTCATGTAATTACTTACATAAATTTTATATTTACAATTTTATTTCTAAGGCTTTGATCTCCTTTCACCGAAAGAGTATATTTTTGTAACAATTACTGGAGCAGTTAAATTAATAAAGCTACACACTAGTAAAAACAATATTGAAATTCACGAAGAGAATGTCAAATACGATTATGATCACAAAAACTATCAGATTTTAGGCATAGTTTCATCACCAAACAAAGTTGCTTGGACATTCATATTATATCACAACAAGCCATACACACACCCATCGACATACTCGTCCAACGATGCTATTCTCTCCGTATGTAGTTTGAATTGCAAAGATGCATTTAAAATGCTTACAGATGAAACTAATTATTCTATAGAAAACTCTATAGATTTTGCAGAGATTATTAGATTAGAAATTCTAAAAGATAATATTTCGCCAAAGTTCGAAAATATTTCAATTCAAGAAGTAAAAATAACGAAGAGCTTTTTCAAAAAGCTACAGCTAAAACTGTTAACTATGAATGCAGGACTAACATATCAACGGTAATAATTGTAGCCATTTCTATTAGAATTATACAAAACAGCATTTCTCATTTCAGTATAAAATTTAATCATGTTAAAAAAGTGATTACGAACGAAATAAATTCTGTGAGCAAGATTATTGAATGCGTATATATAAACTTACGATTACAACGACTTCGCAGCTTTAAGCATCATACTGCATTTCAAATGCTCTCTGGAAAATGTATGAAATATAGATTGAAATTACTTCAATCTGAGCTAATACCCAAAGAAGATGTATTTAGAAATGTTCATGAAAATTTAAATACATTAAGTGATTGTTTACTCATGGATTTGGGACATATGTTTGATGATGCTAAAGAAAGTTGTAGCTACTGTGATAAACCAATTGATTTTTCTACTTTAATGTGCCCATCTTTACATTCAGTTCCTCGATGTTCAGTATCATATTTACAGGTGAATTATAGTGCTGATAGATAGTTGTCGTAGAACTAATTTATTGTTATTTTATTTAGGTACCGTTATTCACGAGAGTATTTTGTGCCAGCTGCAATAGACTTTTCATAGATGATATTGATAATTTAAAAAGTATTTTTGGTAATACTAATGACGATGTTAAATGTACATTTTGCGGGTTTTCGATTAGTATCGATATGGCTGAAACTTTTGACACAAATAATGAGTAAATATGTATTTATTTATTTAACTTTGAATATTTGTGGAATAATAAAAAATTTCCTTGAATTTTACACATTTTTTTAATCATACAAACAATCTTAAACTATGAATGGCTGTGTGAATTTTAAAAATTAAACGAAATAGCGTAGAGTTATTTTTCAGCTAAACAACACCTGGTAAAAGACACAAATGAAGCTCTGCTAGTTTCGGATGAGGACCAGCTCAAAAGGTGGAAGGAGCACTTTCTGTGGGTTTTAACCGCGTTTTCGCCAGTGAAGTGAACCCAACACACAATGACCCGTCCGTAGTAACAAATTCCCGAATACGTACTGAATCGCCCAGTAAGGGGGCGTGCGTGCTGTCTGCTGTAGTAAAAGTAATTACAAAAATCGTCTGGAGCCAATCAAAGACTACCTCAAACATATGCTCGACGCCGAACAAGCAGCATTCCGCACTAGATCTTCCTGTGTTGACATGGTCCACACAGGAAGATCCACCACACCTTGCATATCATCACTGAATAGTGCATTGAACATCGATCAACACTTCGCCTGCTGTTCATTGACTTCGAAAAAGCGTTCGATTGTATAAATAGAGCATTTATTTGGCTTGCTTTGAGCAAGATAAATTAATTGTTATTATTAAGGCTACATGGTGATGGATCCAAATGTCACATTCAGCATAAAGAAGGTCTTCAGAGGAGTTTGAAATCCAAAGTGGGGTTAGGCAAGGTTGTATACTGTCACAAATACTGTTCCTGTTGGTAGTAAGTGATAATATGCATGAAGTTTTGTCGACTGGAAATGGAGGAATTCACTGAATCTGCAAAAACAGCTCAAACACATGGACTACGTAGACGAGGTATGCTTCGACCGAAAAGGGCTACAAAGACCGTCATACAAACTACAAAATCAGTATCAAAACCACCGTCAACGATAGCACAGCTCACCCAGTCCAATTAGTTAAAGGCTTTCCCTCACCAGTGTTAACGAGTCTTGTAAAAAAAAGGGAACTAAGAGCCGAGTTTACCGGAATTGTCCGAGATTTTTTACCAGTTTTACCGGATTCGGCCGAGATTTTTACCATTTGTACTGTGGTTTTTACTGGACTCGTCCGAGATTTTTCCCAGGTTTACTGTAATTTTAACCGAAGTTGTCCGAGCTTTTTAGTAGTAATATTGAGATTTTCAACAGTATTACTGAGATTTTTAACGGACTCGTCCGAGATTTTTACCAGTTTTACTGTGATTTTTACAGGATTCGTCTGAGATTTTTACCTGTTTTTTTCTATTTAACTGTGATTTTCACCGGATTCGTCCGAAATTTTTACCAGTTTTTTTTTATCTGATCTCTCAAAGATTCTCACCAGTTTCATCCATTCATTTCACTGGATTCCGCACGTGATTCGTACCTCACTGGACATATCTTATAACGCAAGCTTTCGTGGATAAAGACAAAAGCCAGGATCATCTATATCACCATAAAGAATCCGCCGTATGCAATACAGAAAGGCTAACAATATTAATAATTAGTTAATAAATGTATTTAGATTAAATTGAAAAGTTAGAGTTTTGGGGATTATAACTTATATAAAAAAGGACTCAAAATAAAGTTTTGAACTTCTTTAGAATGAACCCAGGGAAACCGATGAGCATACCTCAGCCTTAGACGAAAGGTAATTCACAGGGTGGAGAGAGAAGCTGAAATCGTTAGCCTAAAGATCAATACGGCAGAAACCAAAAGAATCAGCCTTGGAACTTCCTCATATGCACAAGTAGATATTTCTGGACAACCAGTAGAGATTGTAGAGAATCTATAATTCTAAAGACCAAACTTCGATTGTTCAGTTCCAATGTTGAATCCGTTCTTCTTTATGTGTGCATCATGCATTTGGAAAGTAACAATCCCTGTCACAAGAAAGCTGCAAACATTCGTGAATAGATGTCTTCGAAACACTTTGTAGTTTGGCAGACGTTTGGGGCCACCTATAAGTACTTGGCGAAGAACGGTCGAAGAGGAATCAGCACAAGTGGGAAAAATTTGGAGGGAGCTGAGGTATGTACATATCCAGAAACCGTACAACCGTACAACCGTATACCCTATGGAAGTGGAAACTCACGAACGTAACATGTTCGAGGATCTAAAAGTAAGTAAATTGAGTTTTTATTTTGCACGAGTGAAAAGAAAAAAGAAAATGTTTAATATCACCTGTTGGAGGGTAAAAAATTGGAAAAAATCTACAAATGAGCAAACGTACTTCTAAATAGTTATTCAAAAAGTATATATTTCTTTTAAAAATTTTACAAATATTTTTTTTCTAAACAAAACACTACACTTTTTGGTGCATTTTAAATGGATAATACTTTTAGAGTAAACAGTTTATATCCAAAATTTTGTATTGTTTAATGTGTGCTTTCTTGCAAAGCAAAACCATAGTGACACGATGTATGGTAACTACACCAGCTGCAGACAATATTAAATCAATACCTTTTACCCAAAGTAAAAAAACAAAGCTCATCAAATTCATCTTTTGTGTATTCCTTAAAACTATTATCAAACGAATATTTAAATATTTTTGAGAATAATGTCACTTGTGTATATAACATTTCATGATGAAAATATTCATGACATCGAAAAACCAACATCTTCTGAAGAAAATTACAAATTTCCAAAATACGTTTCTGTTCATCGCAAATTAGTACAAAGTGCACCAATCAACCAAATCGACCGTCACGGAAAAAAATTAATCTCTGCATCCAGAAAATACTCCCATAAAACACTAGGCTATGCCGAAACTCCCTTGGATGATCCTTCTAAGTTTCTAAAGAAAAATGGTGGTGTTAAATGGCAACGGTTGAATGATCACGTTTGTCCTCCCACCAGGTTTCTTCCACCAATTCCGAAAAAAGAAGACTTGCATGGAAGGGTGGATAATCAGAATGAGATAAATTTTATAAAAAAGAACATCAAACGAGTAAAAACAGCGTTGCCACAACGTTCAATGCCAAAATATGTTGACACTGTTGTTGGTGAACGACATAACTTAGATGGAACTGGTCTTGTTCCAAAGCATGTACTTTCGAAAAAATTCGGCAAATCCCCGGCTTATTTAAATGGCATCAAGAAGAAACTTGAAGAAAGTATGTGTTACAAATCCAAGGAACCAAATGAAAATGCTGAAGGCGTACATGTTCTAAGCTTTTCAGAACGTAATGCAATTTTAATGGTAAAACTTAACTCTTTTTTTAAGTAGACATTAACGGTTCATATTTTCTCCAGGGATTACGTGACAATCATTCAGAGCTTGAAAAAACTTACCAACTTTTGCCCATTTTCACTGACACTCATTCAAAAAAACAACGGAAGGCAAAGTTAGAGCAAGAGTTAAAGCGATTGGAACAGGATATACTTCTGATGGAGTCGAATCCAGTTATTCTGATTTGTGATGATTGATGATTTCATAATTTGTTCTTGATACCCACGCGTGTATCCTAATGTTCATTTAAAATTTTATGAAATGAAAATAAACAGAATGAAATAGTTTTTTTGCGGGCGTCTATTATATAAATTTTGTATGACTATTGTTGGTTTTTGATTCCTGAAGATGTTTCTTATATTGGTGCAAAGAGGGATAAATCTGCAGGAAATAACAAAACAAAACTATAATGAAGGTATATTTATTGATGTATAAAATGACTTGCTTTCATTATTACCTACTCCCTAACATTTGCCTCTGATTTTTCATAAAAATTTCATGGTGTGCAATTCTTTTGAATACAAGTAACTTGCGAACGTTTACATTTGCAATTAGTACATTTGTCCTGATCCCATATTTCATTATTTAACCGGACTTGTCCTGACTCATCGACACAGTTAGTTTTCTTATTCGTTTTGATTGCTTCGTTCTTCAACGCTGAATTACAAGTTTTTTCAAGTTTCTGAATCTGTTTTTGTAGTTCTTGTAATTCATTCTGAAAACTACTTATGACTCCTTCCAGACCGACTATCCTCTCACTATTCATCTCCCAATGTTCTTCGTTACTGTCGTCATCTCTGGGCACTTCATCGGATAAAGATCTCTTCTGACGTCTTGGATACGTTTGCGGCACATAGGTTTTAATTAAGGCAGGCAGTGCATCGCAGTTACTGCATTCTTGCCAAAAGTATAAATTTATACCGGGAATATCAAGACAGCTCTTGAAGCCTCCTTGCTCTTTAGGGAGTACAAAAACATCTTCAGTTATTTCTTTAATGTTATCACCATCGTCGCAAAGAACTCGCGCTAAGTTTGTTTGTTTGATCTGCTGGAGCTGTTCGGGAAGGAAAACTGAAGGGTTTTCATAGAAAAGTCTATCACCATCTCGTAGCCTTTTAAATTGATCAACTATCAGACATTGAAAGAGTGGTCCAATTTTTCCACCATCGACAGGGTCTTCAAGTATGCCCCCGACAAATATATCGATGTTATCAGGGTGACCGTAGAGTTTTTTAAGCTTCATTCTCACTTCAGCACTACTTATTTCTCCCGCCAAATCGTCAAAAGTCATGGCCATTGTCATATTGCAGAATTTTCTATAGACGTTATAGCCTGGAATTCCATGTTCTCGTGCTCGTTGAATATTCATGGCTGCTAAGTCGAGAGCGACAGCATGTTGGGTAAGGAACAGCTTCTCGGTTAGTTCAGTATTTAAGTTCTGATCAGGCTTCTTAAGCTTGGCGGCGATTGTGAAGAAACCACGCATTAGAGGATCTACACCACCCTCGTAAGCTATTCGCCACGGAGCGAAAAATGCTTTATGCAAAGGAAGATGGCCTTGTGGTATGGGCTGATAGGTTTCGTTGAGTCGATGAAGTATCGGGTTAATAAGTGTATGGCCAAAACGAAATGCTGCGGTAGCGAATTCGTTAGCAATCGATGGATTTACGGATGGATTATAGCCTTTGTATTCACCTAATTTCTCCATTCCACTAGGACCGACGACTATAGGAAGCCAATGACTGTATGTTATGTGCTGCATCTGGGCTCCAACAATCTTCCTAGCTTCCTGGTACAGCTTTTCACCATCCCAATGGGGGTTTATTTCTTTAAGTTTCAAGGCAATCCTATTATGTTCTCTCATCCAAATTGTATGCATGGCTAACAGACCTACCTGTTCATTGGCACGAATGTCGCCAGCCACAAAGCAATTCATGTTGTTGTCATTTAAGTTTCTTCGACAATCGATTCCATCTTGTGGCGCTGCAAATGGTAACATCTCTTTTTGATTGGGAAAGTGGACACCAGCTCGAAGCAAACCATCGTTAGTGGTAAGATTACGGAGCTCACGCGAAAACTCTTTTGTAAAACCGTAAACTTGAGAAGCATCAATGTATGAAGTCAATTGATTGATTTGCTCTCTGGGCTGGATAGCGTCGAAGAATACTGATGTCATTCCTGAACCACAAATTGCACTGGATCGGATCAAATCTATACATCTCCTGTTCTTGACACGTGGATCATTGGGTGGAACTTCCATGGGATAGCAGGGAGGTGCGAATTCACAAGTTTTCTTGCAATCAATTCCATCCCAGCTCTCAGAGCTTACTGACGGAATGGCATGGTCCAAATCGTGATCAACAAACTGACCCCATTGCATCACCATGTGGGTTATCCGTTCATCTGGAGTTATCTCCTTGGTGGAGATCAATGTCGTCGATACCAATCGTGCGACGGGTTTTTCAAAGCCTGCATACAATTTCCCCTTCATCCAACCAATGGGCATGCTGAATCCATTTTCGTATATAGGCTTTTCTATCCGCCGGAAAGCTGTTAATGAGGCACCCCATGTGGGATTGTTGAGATTGTTACATGTACCATCGATACTTCGGTACTTGGAATGATAGCACATATCTGTGCAGTTTGGCATTTCACGGTGTTCCATGCAGCCGGAGAGCTCGGCTACAAGGCGTAAATGTTCTCGAGATAGGAGATCTTTAAATTCATATTGACTACTGGTGATGGAGAGATTGTGACCCTGCTGAACATGTCTTCGAATGTTGACCAAAGTCCTTTCGTATATTTCGGCTGCACGAGCTAGCTGTCTGGCTTCGCCTTTTGGAAATCGAAACAATCTCAGAAGATCGCCGTGATGCAGTGGGTTACTTGGTTTGCGATCGGTAAATAACGATTCAATGGTATTGTTGATGGATAGGTCAATTTCCCTGGCAGCTTCTGCAAAAGCCACCCGAACGAATCTATCACCCGGAGCAAGGACATCGTTACTTCTACGAATGAAATAAAATAAAAGAAAAACTTAATAAAGTAAATTAAAGGAAATTATTATTAATTGTTGATTAAAGCTTTTGAGCAACATAACAATATTTAAGGAAGGTAAAGCAGAAAAAATAAAAAGTAATCAAAAAAATAAAAAAACGTACTTGATTGTTACTAAACCCGATGCAGTTGCTCTACCATGTTCGTTCCTAATCGAACATTCATATCGTCCAGTATCAGAAAGTGTGGCATTTTTAATGTATAAATTTCCGGAAGCGCTTATTTGAAAACGATCATTATTTACAATTTGACGGCCATCTTTTTGCCATGTTATCTAAGCAATATAGAATTTAAAATAATAAACGATTAATTATGGAATTGGAAAATCAAACCTGTACAGAATCATCATTCCCCTTGCATGGCATCTCAATTGTTGTTCCAGAATAAGCTTCTAAATCGTATGGAGTGAATAGAAGACTAGGAGGGCTATGTTTACTTTCCACGAAAATCTCTGCTTGCGATTTTGATTCTCCATTTTCATTACTTGCAATGCAGGTGTAAATACCTTAAAAAAAGAAAATAAAACATTATTACGTTACATACAGTAAAAAAGTCTGCTTTAAATCAAAGCTGTTAATTAACTTTACCAGAGTCAGATTCCTTAGCATCTTTAATGATTAATTCTGTGTTTTCATTGTCCAAAGTGATACGATTATCTGGGGTTATGAGTTGATTGTTAAAACTCCAAGTTATGGATGGTAACGGATTTCCTTCAGCATCACATTCCAGCTCAATGTTTTGTCCCATTTTGATCGCCTTACTTTGTGGAGACAATATAAATACAGGAAGTTCTATCAAAAAATTCGAAACACAATTTTCAAGGATTCAAAATTGAAATGCAAAATCGTTTATCACTAACCCTTTACATCGACCTTAGCCTTTGCTTGTACGCTTCCAAAAGAGTTGCTAGCTACACATTTGTATGTGCCTGCCGAGAGCAAATTAGCTTCAAATATTTCCAAACTTCCATTCGAAAGAATTCTTGTTGTTTGCGTAGACTGAGATACTTGACGGCCATTAAAGTACCATTCTATTTCCGGTACTGGCCAACCTGAAGCACTACAATCAAGAATTGCAAAATCATCAATACCAACAATTGTATCTTTTGGTTGATTAATAAAGTGGGGTGGCTCTTGACGAACATCATTGCTTTTAACAGTCATTCTTATGGGCTGAGATTTGGTCTCGCCAATATCATTTCGGCCAATACATTCATAGATGCCAACATCATTGGGTTCTATCGATGTGATTTGTAAATTTCCTGAATCTAGAATTTGCATTCTCGGTGAGTAGTCTTCGGAGATTTCGTTTGTATTATGCATCCATACGACTTCTGGTTCGGGATCCCCAACCACAGAGCATAGTAGTTCAACTGTCTGTCCTGAATGGGCCTGAACATCGTGCGGTTCTTCAATCATTTCAGGTTTGCCTGAAATTAGTTCAGTGGGAAAATTAAAGTAATATTTTCCTTTTCAAGTAGGAGTTTGGTGTTAGTCGAATTTTACTTCAATCTTCTTAAATGCAGCTCCATTTTGAATATTATTTTTTTTTGAAAAATGTTTATTAAATGCAGAAAAGAAACGTGGAGTCAACACTGGGTAAACTTCAACGAACGAGCATATAGAAATAAAATTATTTGAAAGTAACGGCAACACTTTCAATGTTATGTTATAATAAGTAAAAATGGCCATTTTTAAGTTTTCTTTTCAAATGAAGTTTTTTAATTTTCAACGTCAAAATTTTGAAAATCAGAAAAATGAAATTAAACGAGAATTGGCAAACATTTTTAGGGCATTAAAAGTTGTAGTCAAACAACACAGGCCTAAATGTTTGATATCTCTAAGCAGATTGCACATTAGCTCCATGATAGGTGTCATAACCGGACACTGTCTTATAGGCAAGCACGCAACACGTCTTGGCGTATTCTCTAACGATTTTTGCAGAAGCTGTATGGACGAGGAAGAGGTAGAATCGATTCCTCATCACTTGTCCTGCTCTATCTCATAGGCGAAGACTCCATCTTGGAGATTTCTACTTCAATGATCCTAGTGATTTAGTAAATGTTGACATAGGTAGTCTGTTACGCTTCATAAAAAGCTCCAAATGGTTCATCGAGTAGGGAAAAAGGCTTCCCAGATTCTTGTGGTATCACAATGGGCCAACTTATGGTCTAAGTGTGTCAGTTTTCATGACTGACAGCCACTTCAACCTAACCTAACCTAACACAGGCCTACACGGTTTTGGAAACAAAGCTATAAAATTAATTTTAAAGGTAATTTTTGTTAATGAGTTCAAAAATCATGTTAAAATCAAATATGTATAATATAATAAATTACTTACTGCAGTGAAAGTCGTGTTCTTGTAGTTCAACAAAAGACTTTTTGTGAAGTTTTTGGGGAGCTTCACAGATAAGTGATATTGACATTTGATCTCTAGCATTTATTTGTAGGTTTATCAATGAACCCACTCCACAATCACAATTAATAGGATTATTATCCAGGCGCAAACGCTTTAAGCTCACCAAATTATCAAATAACCCCACAGGTAAAGTTGTAAGTTTGTTGCCAAAAAGGAACCTGATGAATTAAAAATGTATCAGAATATAAATAAACCGTATCTATGAATAAGTAGGTACACTTACAATCTAGTGAGTCTTGATAAATCGTCAAATGTTGAAGGTTCTAATTGCCAAATATCATTGTTTTCCAAAAATCTTTATAAATAGAAAACAAAATTGTATAAAGTTCTAAAAATTTTTCCATAACATCTATTATTTATACTCACAGGCCTTCCAAAAAGTCCAATCCTTTAAATGCTCCTGGTGCAATTTGACTGATTCGATTATTGCTAAGATACAAATATTTAAGAGCCACCAACCCAGCCAGGGAGTCTTCTTTAATAAAACCAATTTCATTTTCACTTAAGAAAATTGTGTGAACTTGTGTTAAGCCAGCGAAAGCATTAGATGGCAGTGACTCCAAACGATTGTATCGAAGGTCACTATGGAATACAAAAATAGAAAATTAGGTAAATTTATAGGAACATCAAATTCATTATCTCCATGAACAAAAACTTAATGGAAATTGTAGATGTTACTAGATAAAAAGCCCATAGAAACATAGGTCGTGTGGCCATTTTGTTACGGGTATGACACTGTTAACCATAATTTTGTAAAAATATCTCAATATTCTAGGTTAACTTGATAAAACGTAAAAAAAAAAAAAAATCTTTGAATAAATAGGATTTCTATATAAAAAAATATAGGATCTATTTCTATTGCGTTATGGGTGTGGCTTTAGAATTTAGTGATTTTAAAATGGGACATCTAATACTCATGTGGTAAAAATATTGTATGTAGATCATGTTTCATTCTTTTTTAAATATGTATTGCCTAAAAGTTGAAAATTGATTATTCCCAATATCAGTTAAGAACTAAATAAAAAAAAACTGTGAACAAAAACTTTTTGAAATTATTACGGTTATGTTAAGTTGCCTGAATGCTACGGTTTGTGACTATAAGCTGATTTGAACACATGAATATAAAAAAAAAAACCCTAAGCCGTAAAAAGTTTGGTATCTAAAAGCAACAAAGGAGGATTAAATTATGAAATGCCAAACAATGTTACGGGTGTGACACAACCCTCAAGCTATAGATTTGAGCCCAGTATAATTTTCAAATTTAATTCAATATATTCATTTGTGTAACTCCCCTAAGCTATATCATTTTTGTAGTAGAAAAAAAACATATTTACACATATTATTGTTACGAGTGTGACACTTTCCACTTTATTAATTAATTAACTGCACCTTAATTTTTTTTTTTATTAACTACTAACTACCATCTTAAATAATATTTGCGCTAAGAGCATTATGCTCATTCAAAATTTGAAAGGAAATTCTTCTGATTAAGTGGAGTGACTGAATATTTATTATTCAAGTTAAAAGTTCAAGTGAGCTCAACTCCATATTGCGTATTAGATGGGTACGATAGTCATCCAACTGATGAGCCCAACTATCGTACCCGCAATATGGAGTTGCGTTCACTTGAACTTTTAACTTAAGTGAAGACTTTGCTCCACTCTGTTTAGCTTTGCTCTTGCGCAAACATAAATGCAGCATAAACCACCCACCTTTTTAAGGATGATTGTGTAATATTAAGGGAAAGGATTTTGTTGCCCTAAAAAATTAAAAAAAGTTTAAAAAATGCAAGAAAGGCATTTATTAAATAAAGGGAATATTAACATATCTTAACGTTCAATTATAGTAGCATTAAAGACTACGAACAGCTTCTTAAAGTTTACAGGTAATAGCTTCTACGATTGTCTTTTATAAAAACGCATTGAAAGAGCTAAAGGGCTTTTTCAACGTTTTTGGGAAATTTGGAATTGACGTCGTTATTCATTACAGGAATTTTTCACACAACAGTTTTATGTGTCGTAATTGCATTTAAAACAGCAGTGAACTTCTTCAAATTTCGTTTGCATTCGGCCGTTCACTTTAAACCCAATTTTCATTGGGATTGAGATAAGATGTCAACCTGACATTTGACAGACCTAAGAATTTCTGCCCAAGGAATTTTTTCGGACATAATTTTTCAGGAAGGGAAAATATTTTAAATAATTTTACTCTCTGATGAGCACTCTCTTCTGTCCAAAACAACCCAATTTTTGAAGTGTGGAACAGAAATTGGTCAAAAGTTGGTGACAAATAGTGGGGGCTATCGTATGGTTAAAATTTCCGACGGAATTTCTCCCACCTTCTAAAAATTAAAATGCCCACAATTTTACACTGTTCCTTGCAGGATCAAAATTGGTCGATCAAAATGGTGGTGGAATATTCATTTTCGATGCCAATAAATTCCGAGAGAAACGGCGACAAGTTCCCAGTTTTCGACGATGGGGAAAAACACCATGGGAAATTTTATTCACGATACCCCCCAGTAACATTGCCGTTTTTGTAAATCTTTGGAACAACGCAAAAATGATAGTTAATCACCTCGATTACAGAATCCGACGAATGAGCTGCGGAGGGAATCAGACTCAATTTTGACATTTTTACTATGAGCCAACTGTCAAAATTGGGTGAGATTCCCTCCGCAGCTCGAGCTCATTCGTCGGATTCTGTAATCGGGGTGAATAAAAAAGTACGTACATAGGTACACAGATACTTATGTCGTTTTCCATTGGTTTCACTCAAGAAGACACTCATTCCGAATCCAATGGAACAGTGCTTGTTACTTCTACTCAATTCTGAAGTTTTGTCTCTATATTGGTGAATCATTAAATAGAAACCTTTTGCTGGCACACAAAAAGTAAAACTGAAAGCAATAGTGTATCAACCCCTAACTAACAAATAATAATTTTTCTTTTTATTTTTCTTGATTTTTGTATTAAATTATATTAAATTCCTTGGTTTCAAGTGCACAATTAATTCGAATGAAATGTTAAAAAAATATGAAGTTGTACTGCAGTTTGTCTTGACGTTTGAGTGAATTTTTGTTGAAGTTACGTGTTGCATGTATTAGTGCTTCTGAGTGTCTTCTGAATTCAAATCAAGAATCAATTTTCTCTCCTCAGAATCGTCAGAAGAGTATTTTTTGTGCCAATGAAACGGTTTCAGAAGCGTTCCGGACGATTCTGGACGCTTCCGGACGTCCAATGGAAAACAGCATTAAAACTACTTTTTTTATCTTGAAAAATAATGAAATATCAAGAATAAGGCAAAAGAAGGCATTAAGGGATAAAAAAGGCAAAGTAAAATACATTTTTTTGGGATCAGGATTAAGCCGATACTTTCATACGATAACGTCCAAAAAAGGCTAAATTAGCATGACCCTATCACTGGTTATATTGCTAAGATGGTGACATTAATTTTTAAATTTACCGTAATGATATTCAATATGACGAAAGCATGAGTCTAACACATTATTCAACTTAATCGCCAAAACAATTCTAACTTAAAAATAAACCAAACCATAAAATTCTAAGTTATGTAAGAATCGAATACGGACATTGAAAAATTAAGAATTGAACTTGTGTATCCAATGGATCATTAGTACAGTAGCGCCTGGCCTATTAAGTATCTTTATTATTTTTTTTTTACGTAAACACTTCAGATTTGCAAAATGTAATCAAAACAATATGAGTGCTCATAGGTTAATTGTTAGGAGGTGTGTGTACTCGTAAGTATAGTCATCAAAAATATAGTCGCATGCTTCTAAGCGTTGCGTTGGTGGATTAAATCATAAAATGTGCAAGCTGTACATAGTTTAAAAACAAAAAAAAAGTATTTTCACAATGCAATTATTCAATTTATGATGAATTCTCACTTTGTGATGACAGAATCTTTCATAGAACACATCATAAACATATTTGTACAGAACTTCAATAAAAATGTGCGAAAAACTGATTAAACAAAAAAAAAAATAACATTAGAGTTTATGGATATAAAAAATAAAATTATGTAAATGATTTTTTAAGATATTTATCGCTGAACATTTCGAACTTGTTTGTTAAATAGCTATGTGTGTGTGTTGAGAGAAAAGTGGATTTCAGAAATATTAGTATTTGCACGCAGTATACTATGCATTAAATAGAAGATGGAACTACCTATGACCTTGCTGAATAGTTTGCAATAGTTATGAAAAATATTAAACAAAAATATTTATATTTTGCTTCATTCTAATTCAAGCCAATAATCGTCCTCTGTAGATTCAAAAATTTCCAAATTATAGCTTTTCAAAAATTAAAAATTAAAAGCAAAAGTGAGTTTGTTTGTAACGCTTTCATGCCTAAGCTGCTAAATCAATTGTGATCAATTTTGATATAGAGATAGATGGGACTCTGGGGACGGTTATAGGATACATTTTTTTAAACATATGAAACAGAAAAATATATTCGGTACCAACAACAACTTCATTTTACATAGGGAAAAAAAAAATATATGTTAATCAATCAAATTTGAAAACAAATCAATCAAGTTTGTAACTCCTTTCAAGAATAAAATTAAAAACGAGATGTAAAGTTGACTCTCGATTATAAGAAGTTCAAATGTGGACTACCATAACAGGCGCGGTTCCAGGATTTTGTTCAGGGGAGGGCAATTTTGTGAGTTTCTAAAATATTGATGAGATTTACAAAAAAATTGAGTACACTTCATACCGCTCTACACGACTGGTCACACAGAATAACAATAATGTGAATTGATGCTATAGCATGGTGTCCTAACAACGTTTTTGAGTTACCTCTGGATCTGCGTAGCTCCACAATTATGCTCGGAAAACATAATGGTACAACGGTATGTTCCTATTCAGGCATATGACGTTCGACCTCGAGTGAAATTTCCAGCCTCTTCTTAAGCTGGGACAACCTAAATTCAAACAACCTAACCTTGCCAGTAAAAGGCCGTTTCGAAAACGTCATCAGCATCAAAAATGCATTTTGCAGAAATTTCTTAAATGCAAACTGCGAAAACCTTCTGTTCAAAAAGGTAAATATAAGTTTTACTGCATTAGCATTGTGTTCGATAATGAAGTTAGCTAAAGTCACATGTTCGAAAACATAATGTTTGGTGCTATTCTGCAGTAAAAAAAAAACCAAGTTGGCAACAAAAATATTGAGAAGACGGAGAACGTGTTCATAAATGTCAAATGCGTTTGCAAGAAAATTGAAGGACGTTGATAAAAAAAATTTGGTGCAAACAAAACCATTGCATTAATTTGATAATAGCTGTATTTTAGCTGAACTAAAACAATAGATCAAAAACGAGATGAACCGTATCATTTGCTCAGATGACTTCGTCAATCGATACAAAACCAAACTTTCCCACACTGAAATAAAACACGATGTTAATAGTGGAAAATACAAAGAAAAACACTCTTTATTAAACCTTTCCGTTCGACCTTCTACGATTGTGACTAACTTTCGTTATACAATTTCATTTACAACATTTAGCCTTCATACAAATGTTTCATATGAGCTCAAACCATCGTTCGCAGAGTTGCCAGACTCATGCAGTTCGATACAATAGCAGTATTCGCGTTGAAAAATGACGATTATTTGAAATCGAATTGAAGTTGACTTGACGTTTTCAAAAACGCCCAAAAACAACTATCCTTAGGTTTAAAAGATTCATCCAACATCTCTCCGACAGTGAATGCTGTAGTCGTTTCCTGGTTTCTCTCCAATCTTCTTCATTGCATTCGTACTCTTCGCCAGTTTAATAATATGGAACACGGAAGTTCCTTAAACGCATTCACGAAAGTGACAAAATCCTCACGAATACTTACTTACATCAAAAACGTATATTATGTCTAAAACAGATGTGCAGCACGTCTGCACGCATCGCTGCATACAGCACAGAACTCGAAACACATGTGCATACTCTTAAGGTGCGAATCCATTTCAGAGTAAAAAGACAGCGAGCAGCTCTGAAGAAGTTTTCGAGAGTAAATTTTGAAAAGGGTCACAGACACAGTCATGAAATAAGCTCACCAGAGGGGAAGACAGATATCCGAGAGTCGCTTTCGTGGGTTTTCTAGTGAAAATAATCCCTCAATGGAAACGCACATTTAAATATTTATCATGAAAAGAACTCTATCACCCTTTTAGTGTGAAATTTTTGGTACTTCTCAACAAAATTTATACACAAATGTAGTTTATTATTAAAGCTCTAATTAGATGTCTTTATCCTGTAGATACGAGTATTTGAAGCGAAGTTAGAAATTTTTGAAGCTAATTAAATCGACGTAAGGATATAATTTTTTTTTATATTAAAATCAACTTTAGGGTTGAAAATTTAGATAAGTGCCCCCGCCGCCTGTACCGTTACATTTAACTATAAAAAACCACTAACAAATTTGTAGAGAAGGGTTGGAGGTGGAGCAATAACTTTTTAAATCATTATTTTTCAAATTGTGAATATTTTCATTCACAGCATTTTGAAAAGTGAATATAAAATCGATTTGGGATTCAATTTGCTCTCTAGTTTGAAATAAATTAACTATTCTCATATAATGTTATACAGTAATTTAGCCTGACATTTATTTTTTAATTAAAGACCTTAACTTTGAAGATCGGACATCTAAAACCGAAGTTATAAACTTTTCACTCAGTCGATTTGAAGGCTATTTGTGCATAGCGAAACTTTTCTTAACGTGAATTCAAAATTTTTGACAGATAACGTGTACACTATCAGTCAAATTTATTCACACTTGTTTTGGGTGTGAATAGAATATGTACACGACAAATCATTCACGCTTACGGAATTGGGTCCCAGGTCACATTGTGTTAGGGCTGTGTAAATCAGGAACGATTCGATTTTTTTGATCCGATAATCGAAAAGTATTGATGATTGAAATCACAAATTTTCATTTCAATTGATCTTAATCTCAATCATTTCCATGATTCTCGATTTTCCATCCCAATCTGAATATTTTCGATGATTCTCGACTTTCCATCCCAATCTCAATCTCAATCATTTCGATTATTTTCGATTTTCCATCGCAATATCAATCTCAATCAATTCGATGAATCTCGATTTTCTCTTCAAAACTTTTTATATGTTTAAAGTTTTTTAATCGGTCGACATCGTAGCCACCATTCAATGGAATTTGACAGTTAATTACTTGACAGTTAAGGGATGAACTATATTTTGACAGAAAAGGTGTATTTTGATCCAAATGTCACCCAATTGCTTTAAGATCACATTTTTGCGGAGCAGTAATAATTATTCAAAAATTTCAGAGTTCTTAGAGTCCTGCAATGGAATTTAACAGTTGATGGCTTGGAAAATAGGGAATGAATAGTGTTTTGAGAGAAAAGGTGTATTTCGATCCAAATGTCTCTCAATTTCACTAAAATCACCTTTTCCCGGAGCAGTTAAAAAGTGAGAAAACTCCATATTTTTGTAGAGCTTTTTTAATCCATCCAAATGGTTTTGTTTTGGATTCGATCAAAATCGGTACAGTATTGAATTTGAATACATTTTCAGCCTTTTTCCGTTGTGGGTCTATTTCTATTTCGAAAGTGAAAGGCGTAGAAGGATGATTTCCATAGTGTCGCACAGAGATTTCAATAGAGTTTTGACGACTGAAAGGTAAAGTTAGTCCTCAACTAAACAACTGAGCTAACTCAGTACTGAAGAATTGGACCTAATGCTACATTTCCACCTAGCGCTAATCTGAGATTTAATGAGATTTACTTCAAATCTCGAAGATTTACAAATTTATTCCGTAAATCTTGAAGATTAGAAATTAATCTTGTTAAATCTTCCTCGGACAAATAGTTTTACAAATCGAACTAACCTATTCTGAACGATTCATTCGAGACTCGCCTAAAGTTCTTCATTGTATGACATGAATCAAACATTCTGTCTCATTCGCACTTCATAAGAAAAATTGAAACGCCATTTGCATTTTTGAAGGTGCTGTCAAATTTAATCTTTTTAAATCTTTTTGTGCGGTGGAAACACCAAAAAGATTTATTTAATCTAATCAGAGATAAGCCTTTGGTGGAAACATAGCATAAGGGTCTTTCAGTTGTCAAAAATCTATTAAAATCAAAGTGCGACAACATGGAAATCACCCTTTCACCATCAAAATCGAATAGGTGCCCAATCCACAGTGTCGCATCTTGATTTTAATAGATTTGGCACGAGTACGATAACTCAGGCGCCAAGAAATAAAAACCGTTTTTTGTAGAACAGTTCAATACAAGCATTTTTTACTATGGGAGGGGGGTCTATCTCACCCCGTTTGGGCGGGAGGGGCAATTTCATAAAAACAGTACAAAAAATGTAAAAAAAATATTAAAAAATAACGGTAATATTTATAACAAAGTATCATACTTTTATTTAAAGCCAATACTCTGTTCTATTAGCCAGTTTTTGAATCAAGTGAAATCTATGCATGGTTTTTGAAAAAATGAATTTTAAACTCAAAATTTGCGAGAAAAAATCATAAAAAATAGGTGTAAAGTGTAATTTCTCAAAATTGTAAAATTATATATCATTTTTTTTCTGAAATTCGTTGTTCTAATTAATTCCGCTTTTTTTAAGCTTACAACCCTGATACCTACTGAGAAACTGAGCTTACACTATTTTTAAACTATAAGAGCAAGTTCGTGCGACGCATGCGTACATTTTATTTTGGAATCCTTAGGGAAAACCCACCCACCTATTATACCAATTCCAATCATTACATTTCTTATTCGACCGGCTTAGTTTGGTGAGAAAAAATCTCTGCCGACTGGCCTAAGAGAAATATATGTGCCGGTCGTATTCAGCAAAATATTGTAGGTCCCCTTCATACCTATCGACTAAAGACACGCAAACAGGAATGATTGAGATTGTATACATAAGTATTAAGAATTAGGCCCTGGTTCTCGCACCACCAAATTGTTTTTTTTTTTTTTGTCAAACACTTTCCTTTTTTGACTGAAGACGTGTGGTTTGATATAAATCCAATGGCAC
This sequence comes from Dasysyrphus tricinctus, assembly GCA_963921185.1. Classification (NCBI taxonomy): domain Eukaryota; kingdom Metazoa; phylum Arthropoda; class Insecta; order Diptera; family Syrphidae; genus Dasysyrphus; species Dasysyrphus tricinctus. The sequence goes on along the minus strand of OY992532.1, from coordinate 188,420,109 downwards.
TTACCAAGATATTGACAAAAAATAGAAATGTTAAAGCTATTTTTAGCACTTAATTGGCACCGTTAAATCTATGCGTATTATGGGGATTTTGTATGGTTTGTGATTGTGATTCCGTCTGGTCATTGTCTTACACTAACTTCAGTTGGGCTACTTTTATAAAAAAAAAAGTTCTAATCAAACGCTGTCTTTCCAAATCCTAAATTTTATCTTCTTGTTTATATTTTGAACTTACACGATGACAGTATCAGATGGGATTTTTGGAATATCGCGAAGCTGCAAACGAACACATCGCACAGTTCTTTGAAAACAAGAACATCGATCAGGACAATCACTAACTGCAGAGAGACCGCCGAAAATTGACGTCACTAAAATCAGTACCAAAGATGCAGTAGAACTTCGCATCGTCGATTTTTTTATTTTTTTTTTTGTATTTAAAATTGATTTTTAATACTTATTCAAATATAACTCAAAGATTTTCACTTCTTAACTACACTCATTGTCTTTTTTTTATACTTATTTTTTTTTTATCAGGCACACGCTTTTCCGGTTTAGTTTCGAATTTGATAAAAATATATTTTTTTTAAATTATATTCTTTTTTTTTTGGAACAAGCAGAAACCGAGCTCAACAAAAGACTTCTAAAGCAAGGCTTTTTGTTACCATCCAGTTGAGATGGAAGTTCGCGGGTAAATGCTTGGCCAATGTTCTGACAATTTAGTTTTATACGCGTTTTGTAAATAGTTAAATTATTGAAATGATGATATCTTGAGTTGAATTTCAGATTATTTAATCAAAAATAAAACGTGGATAGCATTAAAAAAAAAGTCTAAAATATTATTTTCAGTCATAGGACGCCGACGTGACCCAAATGAGAATTGATATCTTAAAACTTCACTGTTTCTTATGTGAAAATTATATGAGGTTCTTAGTTCTAAAAATAAAATTATAATCTGCCACCAACTAAACCGCGTTCGTTGAGGATTTGCGAACTTCTGAGTTCTGAGGAGCATCTTCAACGCGAAGATGTGTAATTTATTATTTCTTAAAAATGCATTTTTTTCCTCATAAAGGCATCAACTCTTGCTCGTATTTGTTTTTCTCTTAAATAAACATTTTTGTGTGTGACTTTTGCTTTCGCGATTTCATCTCAAGATATGATGCGACTAGTGTCACAGAGCAAGGAAACATGTTTGGATTTGGATATGGATTTGCAACCTTAACCTATTCAGTGGTGGACTCGATTTTAGGGCCCTTAATAACAATAAATCAGTGACCTCTGCAGACTTTCAGAATTTTGATTTTCATAATTTATAAATAAATAAAATGCTCGAGAGAGTCGCATGAGTTTATTCTACGAGTAACTACATTCAAGGTTATAATACATAGAACAATCTGTCTGGGCCGTTTTCTCCATCGCATCGTTAAAAATGTTTAGTGAAATATTTTTTTTAATCAGTTTTTCCCAACTCAGATAAGTTTGCGGCCCCTGAGATGAATTCTAAATATGGCCTTGGTCCCTTAAATATTTCCTAGCAAAAAAAAAACGATTACAAAATTTGTGTTATATTTTTTTTTTTTTGAAATTGCTATGAACTAAATTTTGATAACGAGTTTTGGCTACGCCTTGATTTCAAAAGATCTTGAATTTTTGGTTCAATTAAGCTCAATGCGAGTCGCATATCATTTTCGTAGTCCAAGCGATTTCGTTGTCCAGCAACATGTTGCTTTTTAGCAACACATCCGAAAAACCTTGTTCACATAGATACGATGCGGAAATCATAACGTGTAGGTATACCGTTTTTTTTCAAATATTTGGATATGCTTGCGCCTTACACCTGATTCTGGCGAGGCTGATTCCGGACGTGTGGGGAGATATATGCATTGGAGTTGGAGAAGTGCACACTTTCTTTTTTTGACTAATATTTGACTCCGATTGTTTCATTCTAAGGAAACTGTAAAAAATCCCCATCGATATGAGTGCTGCCAACAACGGGGATCAAAGGCCACCCCAAACGGTTTGTAAGGAATATCTCCCGAACGCTAACTCTTACAGAAAAAATATCAAACAACGGGTTGTAGCTTAGAAAATTCCTACAAAAAAAATGTTAAATACTTTTTTTTTATATAAAATTAACCGTTTTCGATATAGTTCAATTGGTAGAGTTACAAATTTTATTTTACTGTATAACTCTCTTACACCACCTCTTTGAGCTTGAGTACAAGGTGAGTTTTTCTTGCGTGGTATTCCCCAGGAAAATTGGAAAACAGTTCTAAAAAATATATACCGGGAATTACTTAAAGGTTTTGGGAAAGTTCCCCATCGATTGGCTTCACTACACCGAAGCGGCGCTGGACCAAAACGAGGAGTGTGCGAGATCAAATTGCGGGCCCCTTGCGAAAATCTAATTTAAGTTATAAAACTTTAAGGCCTTGTTTCAAATTGTCTGATCAAGCACTTCTGCCAGGGTGTCCGTCAAGGTATTTTCGCCTGTCTTTTTGAAAAGAGGCTTGTTAGGAGATCCGGATAGGGATGGCATTCAAGAAAATAATACAAAATTACTTCCGGTTAGGGTTTTAGGCAGAAACGTTACACATAATAAAAAAAATCAGTCTGAAAGGGCTTTCGGCAAGGAGTTTTGGTCTGCCTTTTTGACCTGTGAGCTTGTGGCTTATGAGAACATCTCAAAAAGAATGGCAGTCAAAAAAATATTACGCAAATCACTCCCGGTTAGAGTTTAAAGTAGCAACGTTACTCAAGTTAGAGGAATTTATAAAAACAAAATATGAATTGCAATAGTTTAAAACATGTTTGTCGGGGTGTGCGAGATAAGACTTTGATCTTTATTTTTGTTCAGTGATACTTGTTGTTAAAATGTCAAAAAGGAATGGCTATAAAAATAAGTATTGACATTGAATATATAGAGAATTTTCTGGCCTGTATAAATGTTAATAAAAAAATATCCGCCAACTGCCTTTTTGAATTAAACCAACCATGAAGTCTAACATGTTAGGCAGACATGTTCCTAAAATGGAATTACCATTTCTCTTAGGAAAAAAGTAGAATAGGTGGCCCTTTTTCAAAATTCCGTGTATCAGATGCCTGCCATTTACTTTTTCTATCAAATAACTCATTAACTTAAACATATTAAAGAGGCAGACGTTTTGTTCCAAGGAAAAAGGGCATTGTTTAGGCTTCCAACAAAAAGTTGACCTAAAACCAAGGATTTCCCTGGTTTTTTCTTCAACATTATAATTTTGTCTACTGGGGTGGGTCGTCAAGGAATTTTTGTCTGCCTTTTTGGATCAACACTTGTGAGATTTTCCTTAAACGAATTTCGTGGTAAGATTATTGTTTAAACTATTGGGATTTCAGTAAATAGAACCTAAAACGGTTAATTAAGGTTCTTTTATTTTATATTGAAATTACCGTTTTGCATCACTTTCAACACTTCATTTAAATGAAGAGTTAACAATTCCAATTAAAATAGTACAAAAAGTATTTCGAATAAAACAAGCAAATAGTACCATCATAAAACCTGTGACAAAAATGGTACCCCCAAGAGACTTTGTAAAAATGTGCTATAAACTAACAAAATGAAGAATCAAAAGATCGCTTTTGAAGATAGGAGAAAGTGTGTGGTTATTCAAACAAAAATTGAAAAGGATGTCAATAGTGTGTTTTTTTTAAAACCGTCATAAAGTAGAGGTTTCGACGAAAAGAATGCTGTCTTAAAATTTTCGAAAATCAAAAATGTTTTCGTCAACTTTTTTGATTGAAAATTAGTTTCGAATTAAATTCACAAAAAATCCAAAAATTTATATTTTGCTTTGAAAAAATTACATCTTGCTTCAGATGCAATAATCTACGTTTTCATCAATTTTCAACAAAATCGAGATATTTTTGTCGGAAGTAAAAATAAAAACAAAAAATTGATTTTTGGTTTTTTTCTCAATATTTTTGAGGTTATTTGAAAAAATGATCTGTATAAAAGATGATCTGAATAAAAGTTATAGATCTTTTACTTATCTTCAACTTTTCTATATAACTTTTTTCCATAGGATGTCTACTTTTGCCAGAATCGTAAAAAACCCTGTTTTCGCACCCCAACCCACTTTTTCGCACCCCCACTCCACTTCCAGTCATTTGCTACGGGGCAATTTATTTTTCCCCTTTTATATACTATTTACCCTAATTTAATAATATACTGCTCTACGTTCAATAGGAGCCGAAAAAATCGCATTAAGGTCTTTCAAAGCTTTTTTTTCTAAAGGACGGACAACGAATATAAAAATTAGTTCTTAGAAATAAATCTCACACCAAGACCAAAATGAAATTTGAAAGGCTCAAGCTCAATATAAAAATGGATGCTCAAGCCCAAAAACAAAACCTGTCACTATGATTATCTCAAGAATAATTGATTGTTGTTGTGGCCCACAAAGAAATTTCACTCGAATAGTTCTTTCTTCAAAAAGTGATGTATGGCGTATGAGTGTTTTTTTTTTCATACGAAGATAAAAAACAAATTCACTTGGAAAATATCGGAAAATTGATGGCAGTTCATTCCGTTTTGCTTTTAAAATATCTTTTTATTATACATATTTTAAAACGTTAACATGTCACTGCCAAATTGTATGCAGTAAAAGTACTTAAGAAAATCAGTGAAGATTGAAAATTTTGCAAAAAAAAAACATTAAATTCCAAATGTTAAAAACATATGTAGCTGCATTCAATTTTTTCAACTTAATAAATAAAACCTTCCACAACATTTACTCGAGAACAATGGAGTAAATGCAATTATTCTTTAAAACTGCGAAAATGTTTTTTTTTACAACACAGGATGAATGCCAAAATACACGACGAGTCTTTTATTTGTGGAACTGTAAATTATAAGAATTCAGCTCAATTGTTAAATTAGTTCGGGTTTTTTTTCCAAAAATTGATTTTTGGCCAGCCGATAATATACCTTGTTTGCCTAAAGATAAGTTAATTTATTTAAAATATTATGACTTGAAGTTTTTGCTAGTGAGTTATATGCCGGGCATCAAAAGCCGTTGTTTAAGTGTCTATATTTGGTTTCTAGGGCTGTTTTAAAAATTGTCGATTCAAAGAGACTCAATTTAACATAATTTAAAGCTCTTTCCGTTTAAATAACCAAAAACTTCGGTTTTTCTGGACTCAAGATAGAAAAACCTTCAGTGACTTGAATAGAATAAGTATTAATTTAGAACTATTGTACTTTATTTTAGTAATATTGCCATCGATAGAAAAAATAGAGAAGTGGTAACACTTCTTCTTCCTTTCTTATAGCAACGAGTAGGTACTTTATTATTTCTACCGAAATCAGTTTGTTTTTCTACTTCAACGAGAAAACAAGACAAGCGAAAGCTGTCGTCATATTGAATTTGTGTGAAAAGTAAATATTAATTTTGATCTCGATAAAATGCCGAATGTACCTCTGGTTACCCAAAATAATGGAACTAAAATTCCGGCTTTTGGTCTAGGAACATACACTGTAAGTGCATAACAACTGTTTACATAGGCAAAATATTATAAAATTTTATCTGTTGAATTGAAATTGCTATAAAAGAACATTATCTATGCCGCATTCTAAGCACATACGGACGGTATCAAGGTCAATTTAAGAAGATTATGAAGAGAGAATTTTTAATAAAATCACAATGAATAGGGGTAGGGTAGGTAACAATCAGGCTCTTGCTCATGCTATTATACTGTCTGAAAGAAATCAGTGTGACCAAATTTGTTCGAAATAATGCGACTTGGTTTGAAAATGAATCTGCATAGGAAGAGGAACAAGCATTTATGGGTCAAGTCAAGAGTTTGAAATGGAATGGTTTAGTCTAGAAGATAAATAAGGTATATTGATTTTTAGGCCTATTGTTGGCAGCATTGATTTTTGAAGCGAAAGTGGAAGCTCACTATCGATAATACCGTGATAAGGGGAATTCGCTTAGTCATTCGTTCCATTCGCTATTCGTAATGAGGACCTTAATAATATGTAAGATGATGAAATTGTTTTTTAAGGCACTCGGCACGTTCCGATGTTAATTCTCAGTTATTCGGATAGCTTTGTGTTGTTGTAATCCCATGTTAAAAAACAGCTGATGACAGCTGACGCAACAACAACTCAAGTTATCTCAAAATTTTTGGGATAACTAGATAAAATAGCGAATAAACATCGGAACGCGAGGACTGCCTGCAAAACTGTATACCGCTCATCTGGTACCTCTATGAGGGTAGATCGTCCTATGGCGGGATCCTAGACTATAAAATAAAGTTGTAAGAAGTATAAAAATAAAATGATGTGTATGGAAAAAGTATCCAGCTAATGAAAATAAGGAGTCAAAATTGAATTGGATTTCGAAAAAAAAATATTAAGTAATTTGGAAATTCTAAACAAAAAAATCTTTATTCCAAAATGATCCAAAGCTTTTTGGATAGGTTTGTGTTGTTGTAAGCCCTTGTGAAACAAAAAGTGGCTCAGGATGACTGAATTTTTGTTAAGGTAGCTAAGCTAGATAGCGTAGCGGATAGGTACTGGAAAGCAAGGAAAGGTTTGATGTCAGAAATCTGAAAATCACTCACAAAAAAGATTTTTAATAATTTTAGTGTGGTTAGTGGTGTGGTATTGCCCAGAGCCAGGGGGGACAAGTGCCCCCCCTTGCCCCCTCCCCCCTCCGGGTGCCTATGAAAGGAACCATGAAAAAGTTGCAGAGCATTGATATTTGAATTCAGTGATACTTTTTGAGCGAAAGCATATTAAAATTTCATATAAGGACTTAAGAGGTTTTGACAGAAAACCGATGGTATGTAGGTAACTAATAAGCTTCATTTTGATAGCAAAAAGTCTTAAATGTTGTTTGGTTAACTTTTTATAGATCGAAAGAAAAATTTGAAAATTTTCACTGAAGGCTATAGCTGGAGCCTTGATGTTGTTTTCGAAAACGTCATCTAGATCTTAAATACATTTGCAGAATGTTCGATAGTGCAGTTTGCTTTATTCAAATGTTCGAAAACATCATCTGCGATGTATTAATCCAGTAAAAAATCAAGTTGATGACAAAACAAATACATATTTAGAAGCCAAAAAACGTGTTCGGAAACGTCAAATGTGTTTGCAAGAGAGTTGCCTAACGTTGGATTTAAAACATTTTTTAAACACGAAGGTTGTATATTTGACGAAAGCAAAATTTGCGTCAAAAAATCACAATTATTTGACGATCAAATGGGCGTTGTTTTGACGTTTTCGAAAACAGCCTCATACACCGAAATAGATTTTTAATCATGTAAGGTAGAACTGTAATGGTAGGAAAGCCATTTAAGGCAATGTCAAAAACCAACGCAAAGTAGCTTTCCGTAGCGTCAAAAGGAGAACACAACCATAGAGTACTTGTCATCTATCTCTTTTTGACATTCCTATTCCACCAAATGTCAGTTTCACTCACTTCCGTAAGCAAAATTGAACGAAACTTGACGAAACGCTCCACTCCACAATTATAGTCGCGCCAGTTATAGCAATCAGAAAAACCCATCCGAAAAACTTGAAACAGTATGAAATTGATTTTTTTTTCTGATGGTTGTTTATAGCAATCAGAAAAAATGTGTCAGAAAAACTAGATTCTTCGCAAAACAAACAAACAGACGCCAAGATTTTTTCTGATTGAATTGTCAGAAAATTTTTTTCGAATGGAGTTCTTTCCGTGGAACAGAACAAATTGGAACACAAATCAGGGGAATCATTTGTTCCTTTTTCTGTCAAAAAGCAATCAGCTGATACGAAAAATGAAATTTCATCCGAAAAACAAATAAATCCATTTAAAACATAAAACACTATTGTTTTAGCAATTTTTTTCGCAAAAAAAATTCTACGCTGAATTACGCGTCGATTGATATATCATTTGGCTATCAAATCGAATTAAAAAGTAATAAGAACTTCAGTTATTTTTTTCCGATGTTATTTTCTGATCGCTATAACTGGCGTCTTTACAATGGACACTTAAGCCATTAAACCGGTATGACACGGCGCATGTTTAGCCTTTCATGAATGAAGTGGAAACTAGAAAGAAAAAAAGAAAGGTGAAACAGAAATACAAAATCTATCTGAACATGCATGGGTAGGATTTTCCCTGCATATGTTTTTGACGTTTCTCCTTATTCTTTTTTTTTATTTGCTTCACTTTTGTTTTGCTATGTCACTTATGTCGTTTTTTATTGGTTGTTTGAATTATTCCTTTTTCACTCTTACTACTCCAAATTTACCATATTCCATAGGAAATGGAACAGAACGCAAAACCAATCGAAAACGACATAAGTATACCTAAATGATGTCACACTAGGATAACTATTGTAATGCTGTTGACTGGCTGGACACCAAAAGTTCTAAGAAAATTTTATAAATCCGAATGTGAAAGTCTAGAATATAATCCTTTTGAAATAATCGAATTCACTTTATGTGGAAGTTGTCCTTTATTTTGACTGAAGCATTGGTTTTATTCGTTGAATTTTACCCAGGACTGATCTAGATTTTCTTGATATACTGAATAGTTATCAAAAAATTATCTGGTCTTGTCAGTTTTCAAAATTATGCACGGTCAATTAATTTATGTGTTTGATATTAAAAGTGAATGAGCAAGATGTTAAGAATTTTTGTGTTCCACAATCCACATAATCAATAGTTACAATTTTGTTTGATTCTTCATTGAGATTTTTCAAATAAATGCGATTTTTATTAGATTCTATTACAATTCACAAAAACGTTTGGAGTAAATACTCTTTTTGCACTCTATTTTTACTCTTACTTCTCCAGAAGCCTTGAATTGACCACGTCCAAGTTTTACTGGATAGTCTATCTAGGATAGGTTTGTATCCATCCATTTTTCAGTGCCTACGTTCTGAAACTCTCGCATTGATACAATTTGCCGAGGAACGATGGGAATTGAAATAAAATACATGATTTTTGTTCCATTTTTCAACGTTTCTCGATTAGTTTTATCGAACGTGGGCACAGAACGACCAAAAACAGAACATGGGCACTGAAGGACTAATACTTGTCTGTAAGACGGTGTTCACATTGGGTGTGAAAAAGTGGATTTTTAATGACTTTTCAGTATTCACATCTCACTTCAATGAAGGAGTGGGAGCGAGATATGAGTACTGAAAAGTCATTCACTTTTTCATACCCAATGTGGACACCGTCTAAATCCCGAATCGTTAAAATCAGTCAAGAAACGTTGAAAAATGGAGCAAAGGTCATGTATTTGTTTCAATGTTTCAATTTTCATAGTTTTTCGACCAATTTTATCGATGCGAGAGTAATACAGAACGTAAACACAGATAGTTACATTTAGCAGTAAAATCATATTTTCAGTCGGCTGTTGTTAAAATTTTTCACGGAACATCTTCGTATCCTAAAATCAATCGAACAACCAGAAAATCCAATCGAAAATAAATATTTATAAATAATTGACAATGAGTGAAGGGCACAGTACACAAATCTAAGGTATTATACTCCGCAGGTTGTCAGTCGAAAATAAAAAATGGCTGTGAGCGTGAGGAAGAAAACACACGTAAGAACAACAACAAATTAAAATTGAAATTGTCAGAAATAAAAATGGCTGGGAGTGTGAGGACTTAAATACACGTAAAAACAACAACAATTACTGACATTTGACACAAATTTTGATATATGCTTGTGTTCAGCACAAATGGAAGTAAATATAGCAAATGGTGCAAGAGTTTGCTTTGTAATCGTTCTAAGAAATATTTTTTGCTTAAACATTTTATTTTACTGCACCAACATCAAAGTGCCATATGAAGTCTTAGAGTGTCATATTTAAATGAAAAGATGCCATATTATGATTATGTGCACGACCGTACCACATCAGAAATGCCGATAATTTAGAGTTTTGAGCATGGTACGGAAATTCTCACTTATGAGAGTCAGGACTTAGCGAAACTAAATGAGCATTTAAGGCTCTTGCTCGTGAGTAATTAGCTGTGAGCATTTTTATTTTCGCTCATGCTCGCTCATAATTTTCAATAAAGGATACTTTCGCTTCATGAGCATGTGTCGAGAGTGAGCAATTAAGTGCTCGTGAGAAATTATTATTTTAGATTTTTTTAGTTACCCAAGCAAGAAAAAAAAAGTTTCGAAACCCTCGGTACTTCGTTGTTCCTTCAGCTATTGCAATGTAATTAACACAGGTGATAGCTGATACAAATTTTAAAAAGAAGGTGTTTCAAAAACATGTCAATATATTCCATCTTTGCTTTCCTCTGATCAAATTTAATGAAATTGACACAGGTGATGCTGATACAGAATAAAAATGAAAAAACAAAGTGTTTCAAAAATTACTTCTCATATGGGTGAGCATTTCCGAACTCTGCTTAAGAGCGAGCTTAGGGAGCCTCCAGAACTCTAAAGTCAACATTTCAAAACTTTTTAATGATGGATATGACAAATTATTTGTAAAATTTTAGTATGCGATTGAGTGGATGTACATTATGATTTTTTAGAAATTCCGGTATCTTGAAGATGGTTGCTTGCACTGAAGAAATGGAAAGATTTTTGTTGGGAATTGTATAATCTACAAACTGAGTACATCGATTTTGTTCAACTTCGTTACTAATATTTTTTTCATTTTTTGTATAAAGCATGTGTCAATTTTCGTCTTTGTAGGAATTTTGGCAGAGTTTTCACATTTTGTTTTGTGGACTTAATTGTGTCCTTAATTTACTACACACACATTAAGTGCAGAGTTAATTCTGACTTAATTTTGAGGATTAGCAAATACTACAAATAAATTAATCCCGAGTTAACTGAGAAACATTCTTTCAGTTGAGGAATAACTTTTTCTTTCAGTTGTCAAACATTTATTGAAATCAATGTGTGACACTTGAATATAATCTTTTAAGACCTTTCACTATCGAAATTCTGATGGCGCAATAACAGACACTGTCCAAAAATTGAATTTTGAAATCAAGATGACATTACAACGAAAAAAGCCCGAGTTAATTCACTAAATAAAGATTTAAACTGACTGATAACACATCTCTGGAGTTAGCTTTGGTTTAACCCCGAGACTAGGATAATCTCGCACTGAAAAACTGGCCCTTAGTGTTTTATGACTTAAAAAAGAAATTTAGCAAGTTGATGCCAAGTCACCTAAAACCAAAGTTAGTTTAATTTATGTTTTTTCTAAAAGATGGTGCTACGTGGGTGTTCGTTATTCATATGTATTTACACATTAAAAGTCGTTACAGTATTATATTAAATGTTTTTTTTAAATAATTTTAAATTCATGATTTATTTAATCAACTTCTCTGTTTCAACACAGTCCTTAGGCGGTGATTGTGAACGATCTGTTAAAGATGCTATAGATGCCGGATATCGTCATATCGACACGGCTTATTTTTATGAAAATGAAGAAGAAGTTGGGAGAGCTGTACGTGATAAAATTGCAGAAGGCGTCATAAAAAGAGAAGATGTATACATTGTTAGCAAGGTAAGTACTTTTTTGTTTAATTTTTAGCGTCATACAAAATGTATAAAAGCCTTTAAAATAATTGTATGATATGCCGTTTGGATGTCACTTTACTCACCATGCATAATTTTTAGCTTAACCCTAGCTTACAGTTCCCGTACGCAAAAAAGTCTTTGCAAATATTTTCGCATGTCAAAAATAATTGAGGTGAAATGCAAAATTGATTGTTTGCATGATTGGCTTACAGCTTCATGCAAAAAAAAAACCATTGCTGTCATAAAATGTCATGCACAACAATGGACTGGCAATTGTTTTGCATGTGGAAAAAAGTGTGGTGAATAAAATATTTTTATTTGGATGGTCGGTTTACACTTAAAAAAAAATGTTTATTCGCCTCGAGGCATTATTTGCATGCAAATGGTTTTTGCATCCAAAAATAAAAAAAGGGTAAATTAATGACTTAATGGGTGGCTTAGGCCAAGGCAAACGTTTTTCGTCTCGAATATTATTCAATTTGGTGCATTTTGAAAATTTTGATTTTTTTGTTCGCATGGGAACTGTAAACTATGCTTAAGGGAAGTGTAAAATGTTACTATTATGCATAGAGTTCGCTTGCACAAAATTCATGTAGTGCGAGTTTGTACAAACTTTTTAAGAAAAAAAAAATCCAATAGTTTGATGTAAATCAATATTGAGAAAGCTTAAAAAAGAACCCTGAATTTTAACATAACTTTTGAATGACATCATTACAGCTTTGGTGCCATTTCCATGATCCGGAAAGAGTAGAATATGCTTGCCGAAAATCGCTCAAGAACTTTGGATTAGACTATGTGGACCTATACCTCATGCATTGGCCATATGGTTATATTCATAGGGGAGACAATGAAATGTTCCCCACCAAAGCAAATGGAGATGTTGAATTGAGGTAAATATTTTGATCGTTAAGCTTACACACATGGACTTTATGTACTAAAAACAATTGTACAACTCTCCATGAATGTTTTTCACTTTTCATCCGTAACTAGATTTGATAATTTTTGAATATTTTGAATTTTTTCAATTCTTAAACTCTCCAAAATGTACTTCATAAAGCCTAGTACATACTTCCTCGTGAAGTGAGCAATCACCAGTGGAGAAAGTGATTTTTTGACATTGCTCACTGGTACAAACTTGCGAATGTGTTGTGAACGTCTGACATTTAAAACCACAAAACCTCCAATGAGGTATTTTTCTTTTGTAATCGAACTGTCAACTGTTCACCAAGAGTTCCCGTACATTTTGCACGAGAATTGCTCGTGAACGAACATGATTAAGGCTTAAAAATGTATTATTTGTTTGTTTAGTAACTCAGAAGCAATTCATGTTTAATTTTATCAAACTACTCATCAGGCGCGGATCCAGGAATCCAGTTTGGGGGGGGGGTCATGAAATGTTAACATCAATAAGAACTGATTAACAAAAGTCCAGCTTAATCATGGCTTTATTCCACTCGAAGGCTTGATCAGGGAGAAGCTTAAGACTCAATCGGACTCCCGCTTATGTAGTTTGAGCTAGAAACTGTATTTATCAACAAGATTTAGCTTCATTTCATACTTTTAGACAATGATGAGTATAAGATAAACATTTAAGATTGGAAGCGAAATTGACGAGAAAACCGTTGTTTTGAAAACTTTTGAGCAATTTACAAAGAATAATTGACAGTAATGGATTACACATTACATATAGGTACATAATGTAAAACCAAAAAAAAATCAAAAGGGGTAATTCAAGTACTAAGCGTCAATTTGAGACGAAACAGAAAAATTGCAAAAAATATGGTGGATTCCATGCCGTAAAGAAAAAAAACTGCTATCAAAGCAAAAAGGAGGAGGAGGAGGAATACTGTACTTGTTAATTGATTTCAAAGAATAAGGTTAGTTAAGATAAGCTGTGGGTGAAGTTAGCATCGCCATTTTCGATCAAAAAAAGTTGTGCTGTATTCTGCTCAACTTGTGCTGCCTTGTGCCGTAATTATTACAAAAAATCGAGAATTTTCCAATTTTACGGATATGAGAATTTTTTAAATGTTTGTTGTTTTTTGGCCGTAAAAGTTGCAAATATGCGAATTTTTGTATCTCCATATGGCAACACAAACTGAGCACGAAATAGCACAATTAAGTTTTTTTTATAAAAATGTGAAACTTATACAAAAAGGCATATATGTATGTATTAGTTTTTGGCCTAAAAGTTGAAATTTTGCAATTTTTGGTTATCTTTTCGGCGCACGAAACTGAGCACAAAACAGCATATATTTCACTTTTAAGAAATTGCGAAATTTCGAAAAAAAAAACATTCATAAAATTTGCATGTTTGCAATTTTTTTTAATTTACGGCCCATTCACATATACAGCATAGCGAAAATGGCGGTGCAACTTTACGCTACAGCCCTTCGCATTTTATTCTTGTATATTAAAGCTGCAATTTTGCGAATTTTATATTTATCTCTTTGGCGCCTAGCAGCATAATCGTAGCACAACATAACAAAACTTTCTTTTTTAAGAAACATTGAAATAAAAAAAAAAAATGAATTCGCAAAATTTGCAAATTTGCGAATTTTTTTAACGGCACAGGGCTGCACAAAATTAGCGCAATAAAGCACAATTTTACTTTCGAAAATCAAAAATGGTGGTGCTAACTTCACACACAAGTACATTAAGAAACGAAGACATCCAAGTAATATTTTTAGAAAATTAGCAACTTACATAGATCTTCTGCTATAAAATTTTCAAAAAATAATGCTACCTTTTTTGATCGGTGCATCCGCAACAAAATGTCTGTGACACCCAAAACTATTTTCTTTTCAATTGAAAATAAAACAGAGTTAAGTAAATATAATGCTTAAAATGCTATGATAACTTGTTATCAAAACTACTATACAGGGTATCACACAGTTTCCACCGCAGATGAAAACCATGGGTAACTGAAAAACTTAAGAGGTATTTTTCTCATTTTCGCTTTGCTTTCGAGTTATAACGGATTTTATGAGTAAGGGTCCCGTTTGCTTCAAAGTTCAAATAGCTTAATCTTTGTCAAACTGCGGAAGAGTCTTATTTTTTGCGATGATGGTGACTGTGGGGAACCTTTATTATTTAAGAGAGTCCGCAGAATTTTAAGTCGGATGGATATCTAAGACAATTTAGTATATCCTCGAGGGTTAGTAGTGATTTTTGATCAATATTTCCTTGCTGTACATTTCATTAAGAAGCTTGGCTTTAAGAAAATAGAAGCTAACCATTAATAGGTCATGTTTTTCGTATAAATAGTATAGATTACTAACAAAAATGGAATAACCCAAAAAGTTTTTCTCTGTCCTCTATTTTTTTGAATAATCAGTAAAGATTGGTCGTGTTTGTTGTTTTCGCTGGAGCTCTGGGGGGGGTCATGACCCCCATGACCTCCCCCCTAGATCCACCACTGCTACTCATACAAATTGAGAAAATTCGACTCTACTACAATTTTTAAAAATAAAACTATATTTCTTCTAAACAGTGATGTGGACTATTTGGACACTTGGAAAGCCATGGAAAAGCTCGTTGGTCTGGGTTTGACAAAGAGCATTGGAGTGTCAAATTTCAATTCAGAACAATTGAAACGGCTTTTATCGAATTGCAGCATTAAACCAATCCATAACCAGGTTAGTTAAATAAACAATATATATTTCTGTTCGCGTTCTTCCCAGACAACTTTCTAGTATTTTCAGTAAAATTTAATTTTAATATGAACTTTGACAGAACTTTGGTCTAAATTCGTAAACTTAAATATAGTACGCTGCTGATACGAAACGACATTTTTAGTTGGTCTCCAACTAAACAACGAAATGCTTACGAAAACAAGAGTGTAGATTGCTTCAAATAATCTGCTACAATTATTAATTTCGCTAGTCGAACAGCCATTGTGTCATTTTTGTATGGAATTTTGCGTTTCGAAGCTTACTAAACTTTAAGGAAGAACACAAACAGACATAATATTGACTTGAATACAAGCTCATCAAACTGATTAATTTCCCTTTAGATTGAATGTCATCCAGGATTGAATCAAAAAAAACTAATTGCACTTTGTAAGGAACATGATATCATTGTCACAGCATATTGTCCATTGGGAAGACCAGATCCAGCTAAGAAAACACCTGCATATTTGTTTGATCCTAAAGTAAAAGAAATTGGACAAAAGTATAATAAAACACCAGCACAAGTTGTTTTGAGATATTTGGTAATATTTTTATTTCACCTTTCATACATATTTAATTTTTGGATTGTTATAATTAAAATCTTGAAATTGCAGATTGAAATTGGAGTAATTCCAATACCAAAGACCGTCACTAAATCTCGTCTTGCTGAAAATATTGACGTATTTGATTTTAAATTATCCCCAGAGGATCATAAGTTTATGGATACATTTAATACAGGCGAACGCCTCATTCCAATGGACCATGCCCTTAAAAGTATTCACTATCCGTTTAATATTGAATTTTGATTGAGTGAATTTTTACCTTGATCTTATATTTTTTTGCTAATAATTATATATAATATACCTATGTACATATATGTATGTTCCTATTGTTGATCAATAATATGCTTTTTTGTCAAATATAAATGAAAAATATTAATGAAATTAAAACCTAGGGTCTAGACTCAAACTCAATTCGAAAATATCTCTATTCAAAGGCATTTTCAGGCTAATAAATCAAATAACGCAAAAAATAAAATATCAATTTGGAAGCGTATATTTCGAGAATCAGTTATCATAGAAGGTTCTGGTTTTCAGTTTTGGAAAGTTTCTATCCAATTTTTTTTTTTACTTTCTACAACGTTTGATTTAGGAATTATGGCTATCCAAAGACATTAAGATAGGTAGTTTTGGGGCAAAAAATCAGTAAAATCACTTTGGATGCGAATACTTTCTTAACCAGACGATGAAAACAAATTTGGTTTTAATATATCGATTGGGTTTGAATAGACCTTTCCAAAAAGGTACGTCATGATTTATTTCACTTTTTAAGAAAAGTAGTTAAAAAAAAAACGGCGAGGGGGGTCCATGCTTTTTTTCGGAATCCAAGAAAACATTTTGTGATGAAATTTTTATATTTTTGGAAAGGTGTGTTCATTTCCTATTCAGCACTGAAGACCGCAACCATTTTGAAAGCTCCGTTCGTTTGATTAATTTTCTTAAGCTCTTCAGCCTCTTGAATATAAGAGCCTGTACGTGGCGACCTATTCGTGTATTTTATTTTAAATTTCTGTTGTACGGAGATCGTAAATTGTTTTTAACTGTTCTTTTGAAGTTATTTTCTGTTAAATAAAATCTGAAAAATTAAATCTAAATAAATTGAGTTGACTTTCCAATGGTTAAACTTTTTTGCAGATTCAAAAATCACTATGACATTGAAAAAGTCGAAAAAAATTCATTAAAACAAATCTGAAAAGACAAAACGTTAAAATATTTAAAAATCAAAATTTATCTTTGCAAGAAAAACTGCGAGTCATGGAATATAAACAAAATAATATGCCTTCAAAGATTCTTTTGTGCAATTATATTCTTTTTAAGCGTTAAAATCTTTTTTTGGTGATCGCGACTTAAAAAAAAAAAAAGTTTTGGTTTTGAAATGTCAATATGACATTCAAAGTTATCGCCTTCCAATGGAAGTTCCAGTCGGAATAGTTCGGAAATTGAACTTATCGCGTTCAGTTACAGAAACCCGAATTTTTCCAGAGGCGATAACTGAGGAATTATTTGTTTCATTTTTTAACGATGCGAAAAGTTATCGCCTGAGTTAAAGAACATGGGTCCAGCTGACCTTTTATGAAAATATTGTGTGTGACTTTGAAATAAATGTTTAGCCTTGATCAAGCTTTCTAGGGCTGACCAATTCCTAAGACTATTTGAAATTGGGGCGAAACTTACAAAAGTATACTTAATTTTAAAGCTTATACATTTTCTAATCGATGGCCCTACAAAATTTATAAAAAATGGTGACGCAAAACAGCTAAACTGAAGAAGAAAATCTAAAAAATTCTTATAAGTCACAATTTATAACAAATGCATTTTTCTCAGAATATATTTTTTTCGTCTAACTCTAACTTCAAGTTGGAATTTCAATCAACATTTTTTAAGTCTTAACCTTTATTATTATTAATTATAATTCACAACTACAGCTGAAATTTCAACAATTGTCCTTTTTTGCAAATGAAAAAAGCTATTTTGCTAAATGGTACACTGTGGCGTATGCGTACTATTACTCAATACTATACAAAATGAAAACTTAAATTTGATCTTAAAATTTCCGATTTTTTTTTTAAATACGGATCACACAACATGATCATTTTTTGGTTCACTGTGTGGCATAAAAGGTTTGATAGGATGTTTGCATTTAATTTTTATAAACATTACCTGCTGACCCGACAAACGTTGTTCTGACACATAAATTATCAAATAAATCGAAAAAAGAATAAATCGAAAGTAAAATATTAATGTTGATGATTCATATGGCGAAACAACGTTCGCCAAGTGCAGAATAAAATGCAATCTATCATTCATATACCTATGAAAATAAGTCCGAAAGACCCTTACGTGTTGTGGCGAGACGTTTACACGCATCATGTTCAAAAGACGATATCATTAGTGATCTAACCCTGAGGCCACACGAGCAAGTACTTGCAAGCAAGTTGGCTACATACACTGCCTGTCAAATTCGTAATTTCGTTCCACTTGCCCCCCACTTGCTTTCCACTTGCATTCCACTTGCTTGTCTCCCAACTTGCTTCTCAACTTGCTTCACTACTGGCTTCAAAACTTGCATGCCAGTTGATAAGCAAGTTGCTTGGGTTTGTTTGTGTTAGTAAATAAATTTGTATGTACTGCAACTTGCTTGCAAGTACTTGCTCGTGTGGCCTCGGGGTAAAAGAGCGCAATTTCAAAATCTTAGATGCTATGAACATCGTCAAAAGAGAGAAACAGACAAAAGAGGGTGAAACAAAAGTGGTACAACGTGGTCTTCCACTATTTATACTTTCGTTCAATAAGACTGAAAAACTAGATGAAATTTATAAAATCAAAACAGTCCACCGACGTGCATTAATTGTAATGGAAATCACCCGGCAAACAATAGAGGCTGCGAAGTAGCCAAAGAATTACAAAAGCGGCGATCAAAATCTGCCAAAACACAAAGAAACCCACAAAGGCAAATAGAAACCGTAGTTCCCAAGACTTCCAAATCGAGTAAAGCTCCAAAACCTAGTATCCGTAAGGAAAAGAATACAGTGTCAATACCTTCGGAGAATATATCAAAGCAAGCAAATGTAGAAACATATGCCAAAATAGCGGCCAAAAATATACCCGTAAACAACGACACTGAAACCGACCCGGTTTCAAAAGTCTTTTCAATAATTCTGTCGAAACTTGAGGAACAATGTGACACAAATAAACTTATCTTTAATAGGTTAAGTAAGCTCGAAAATTGTTTTCGACCCAAATCTGAAAGAATACTACTCCTGCGCCTGCCAGCCTATAATAGAAGAGAAACGATTAATACCTGAACATCAGTTCGGATTTAGAAGCAAGCATTCACCAATTGATCAAGTGCATAGAATAACTGACGTAATTGAGAGAGCTCTTGAAGAAAAGAAAATTTGTTCGACGGTCTTTTTGGATGTGTCGCAAGCGTTTGACAAGGTGTGGCACGAAGGCCTCAAATTCAAATTACGACAAGTTCTGCTTGAAGGACTTTATAAAATTCTTAACGAATATCTAGAAAACAGACTTTTTCGTGTAAGACACGGAAATGAATATTCTAATTTCAAAGAAATAGTGGCTGGGGTACCACAAGGTAGTGTCTTAGGTCCAGTTCTGTACCTTATATTTACACGTGATATACCTCAAACAGAAGACACTATCGTAGCAACGTTTGCTGATGATACTGCAATACTAGCAGTAGGCAAAACGATTAACGAAGCTACGATTAAATTACAAAATGCTCTTAATAATGTTAATGAGTGGACAAAAACATGGCGAATAGCGCTCAATGAACAAAAGGGGATCATGACGTTATCTCGAATGACAAAAATCTCGAATGCAAAAAATCCCGAAATAAAAAATTTTAAATCTCGAATGCAAATATCTCGAACGCACAAAAATCTAAGAATGAACAAAAATCACGAAAGACATAATCTCGAAAAATAAAAACAAATTCGAGATTTTTTTTTAAACTCATTTCAAAGGTTAAGTCTCTGATAACACGTATTTTGTGTTCAATTTATCAAATTATTGACTTTTCTGGGCAAAAAAAATTAAAAAAAATCTAACAAATGAAATGCAACAGATATATTTCATAACAACACAACATGAAATATATATCAAAAAATAAATAAAAATATACGCTTTATAGAATTGAAAAATAAAAGCAGTGATTCCAAACTACCAGCATTCTGACATTGTCACAAAGTGTCGAGTTTTTCGGCTTTAAGTTTCGCAGTGGCACATTTTTAGATAAACTTTGTTTTGAGTGTGACAGTGCAAAATTATACAGCTGCCCAAGAAAATTGTTCCCCTAGGTGCCTTCCTGGCCATTGAACATAACCTAAACGGAGCATTGGGGTTTCCTAAGCGGTACAAAGGATCCAAGAAGAGAATTAAAAACCTTTGAACCCGAGAACCAGGCTGCTCACGGTACTTTTGCTCCACCTCAGTCAGTCGTACTCTTTTACCAGTCATCGAGCCACAGCCTCAAAAAACATAGTCTTAAAAAATATGTAAAAAAAAACAGAATCAATAAACTTATTTAAAAACAAAAACATAAGTTGGTATAAATATAAATGTCATTCTTAAATTTTCGGCTGTTTGCAAGGCTCAAAATTGTAATTTCTTTTAGATAGATAGACATTCTAAGTCTAGAATTAATATTAATTTTTGAGACAATGGTTATAATTCGCGCGCGCGAATTATAACCATTGTCTCAAAAATTAATATTTATTCTAGATTTTTGCATTCGAGATTTTTTTTTCTAGATTTTTGTAATTCGAGATTATGCTTTCTAGATTTTTGTTTTCGAGATTTTATAAGTTCTAGATTTTATTTTTCGAGATTTTTACTTTAGAGATTTTAGCTTTCTGGATTATTGTTTTCTAACGGGTGATTTTTTAAGAGGTTTAGAACTTTTTTAAAAAAAAAAACATAAAAAATTCGAAAAAATGAATGAAATATTTATTTGAATCGATAGTTTGAATCTTGCAATTTAATGTTTAAAGATAATTTCATGCAAATGTTGACCGCGGCTGCGTCTCAGGTAGCCCATCCGCTGAGTCCAATTTTGGCATACTCTTTCACACAATTGACCGGCCCGAAACGTGAAATCAACTGTTCACCAAACTCGCCTCGCAATTGCGCCATTGTTTCGCGTGCTGTGTGGCATGTGGCACCGTCTTGTTGAAACCACATATCATGCAAGTCAAGAACTTCCATTTCGGGCAAAAAAAAGTTTGTTATCATCGCTCGGTAGCGTTCACCATTGACAGTAACGCTACGATTCGCATCATCTTTGAAGAAATTTGGCCCAATAATGCCGCCGGCCCATAAACCGCACCACACCCAGAAAAATATTTCGTAAAATCACTACGAAATTCTTTCGTAAAACTTTTTTTCGTTCATTGCACGAAATTTTGTAAATTGAACAAATCTTTCGTAGTGAAATTAAGATTCAAAAATTTCTGCGATACAAAAGAATTGTAAAATCTACGAAAGCGCTTTTGTGATTTTCTATTGAACAAATTTTAATAATATGTACGAACAATTTTGTATGTTCTACTAAATCTGCATGAACTTAGGATAGCTCTTAATATTTGTATTGCTGTAATAATTTTGTATACCAAAGATTTCATAAAATTACAAACCTTTTGTAAATTTATCCAAACAATCAATCAAGGGATAATATCCAGAAGATTTCGTAAATTGTATGAATTTTTTGTACTACTCACAATTTTTTTTTAAATACTTATTCAATACTGTAGTTGTAGTAGATACATACATATTCGTCAATTGAACAAAATTTTAGTTCACGTTTGATAGAGACATCAAATATCATCATTAGTGTTTCAGTCGTTGTAGAGTAAAGTCATGTGATTTTTGTTTAATTATTGATATTTCAGTAAATTAATGAGAACTTTTAATTTAGTTTATTTCATACAAAAAAACAATCATTTCATATTTAGTAAAGTTTAAATCAGTGATACAAATGTTACACATGACGGAAAACGTATTCTGCAAAATTAATTAAATCGTAAGTCATATCCCCAAGTTTTTATACATATTATAAAATTTTTAATTCTCATTATCTTTCTCTTATTATTTATAGTTGAGAAGATAGAAAAACTTAATCAACAACAAGAGAAGACAAGACTAAATCCACATTTATTTTATTAATAATTACTTAAATTGCAAGAAATTTCCTACTAATTTTTAAAATAAACTTTTCCAAAGATTCCATTTGTTTTATTCAGCATCAGGTTATCTTTTTTTCTTTTCTCATTGCAGCCGAGATACAAAATATTCGTAAACTTACGAAACTATTCGTTCTTATAAAAAAAAAAATATTTTTCATAAGTATATACCTACAAAAAAAATCGTAGAATCCACAAAATATAAGAAAAATGTTTCGTACATTGCACTAAAGTTTTTTGTCAATATTTTGCAAAAAATACAAAAGTTTCGTAATATTTACGAATGCATTCGTATTTTTTATCGACACGATATTCGTACAGTTAACGAAAGCTTATTCGTACAAATTACAAAAAACATTCGTGGTTTTGCACCACGAAAGTTTCGTACAATAAACGAACTTTTTAGTTATATAAACCAATTATTTTTTTGGGTGCAAACAGTGGCTTTTTCGGGATGCATTGGTAGCTGTTGCAATGCTTCTGGCTGATCTTCACTCCAAATGCGGCAATTATGCTTATTTACGTACCCATTCAACCAAAAATGAGCCTCATCGCTGAACACAATTTTTCGATAAAAAAGCGGATCCTCGGCACGAATTTTGATAGTAAAATTCAATAATTTGCAAGCGTTGTTCATTTGTAAGACGATCCATGGTTAAATTGCAAACCAAACTGAAGCTGTTTGACAGTGACACAAGGTACTAAACACACGTCAGCTGTCAAAACCAGTGTTGCCAAAACCAAACCAGCTAAAAAATCACCCGTTAGATATCGTGGTAGACCCGAACAAAAGTCAGTCCACGTGAACTTTACGTATAAAAAAATTAATAGATTGCCCGTCTTTCTAAATACCGGTCGTGTTCCATTTGCGAATGAGGCCAAATAATACTACTCCTGCGCCTGCCAGCCTATAATAGAAGAGAAACGATTAATACCTGAACATCAGTTCGGATTTAGAAGCAAGCATTCACCAATTGATCAAGTGCATGGAATAACTGACGTAATTGAGAGAGCTCTTGAAGAAAAGAAAATTTGTTCGACGGTCTTTTTGGATGTGTCGCAAGCGTATGACAAGGTGTGGCACGAAGGCCTCAAATTCAAATTACGACAAGTTCTGCTTGAAGGACTTTATAAAATTCTTAACGAATATCTAGAAAACAGACTTTTTCGTGTAAGACACGGAAATGAATATTCTAATTTCAAAGAAATAGTGGCTGGGGTACCACAAGGTAGTGTTTTAGGTCCAGTTCTATACCTTATATTTACACGTGATATACCTCAAACAGAAGACACTATCGTAGCAACGTTTGCTGATGATACTGCAATACTAGCAGTAGGCAAAACGATTAACGAAGCTACGATTAAATTACAAAATGCTCTTAATAATGTTAATGAGTGGACAAAAACATGGCGAATAGCGCTCAATGAACAAAAGTCAGTCCACGTGAACTTTACGTATAAAAAAATTAATAGATTGCCCGTCTTTCTAAATACCGGTCGTGTTCCATTTGCGAATGAGGCCAAATATTTGGGAATGACTCTAGACACGAAATTAAAATGGAAGTCGCACGTAAAAAAGAAATGCGAAGAACTAAAAAGTAAATTAAGAGATATGAACTGGCTACTCGGTAAATATTCTAAGCTTAGTATTATTGATAATAAGTTGATTTTATACAGACAGGTACTTAAACCTGTCTGGACTTACGGTATACAACTCTGGGGTTGTACCTGCGATACAAATTTAAATAACTTACAAACGTTTGAAAACAAATTGCTTAGGTCATTTGTAAATGCACCATAATATATAAGAAACGAAGATCTTCACAGGGATCTCGGGATTCCAACGGTTCGAGACGAAATAAAGCGTTTCGTGCGAAAACATAGAAATCGGCTATTAGATCACGCTAATCCAACGATTATTGACATTCTTGACGAGTCGAATTTAGTACGCCGTCTGCAAAGAACAAAACCTTCCGACTTGGTGCGGTGAACGGAAAACCGCTTTAAAATCGTGGAATAAGCAGGAACTTTCACCGCAAAGTTACCTGCAACACGTTACTTAACTTCGTTAAAAATAAATTGCTAGATAAGTTTCAACTTAGTTGCAATCGGGAAGTGGAGGTGGTTTTAGTGTAGTAAGAATCTCACACTTCTATGAGCACGCGTTTTTCGGTCCTCATAGAGCCTGATGCAGGTTTTGCACCTACCCACGGAAAAAAAAAACTTTTTTGTTTATAGCTTTAGGATAAAAAGTGTGTTAACATAAATTGATGAGAAGTTTTTTTCTAAGACCAATAAAATTTAAGTGGCCACGAAAACTTTTTTGAACTCGTTTTTCAATATGGTGGCCAGATGGTGGGGCTTTCAACACCCAAAATTGAGTTTTATACTTGCACTGAACCCCCTTACACATCAAAAGAGAAAATCTTTGTCCAACCCAGATTGGAAGGTTATTGCAACATTTTAATAGACGTTTTGCGAAAATGTAAAAAGCTGCTTTATTAGACGATTGACAAATTTTCTTGGTTATTTTGTTTAAACACAAACATGTGTTATACCATTTTGGAAAGTGCATTAAATAGACAACTTTTTTAAGTAATGGGCCATTCATGTTCTCATACAATTTTAATTTATTAGCGGTGGTCAAACTTTTTTAAAAATACATTTTTGTACTGACAAAAATATTTAAAAAAATTATAATTAAAAAAAATGCAATAACTAACACCCCTATTACGGTTGTCAAATATCAATTTGATAGTTGATAAATTTAAAATTCAATGTTTAAAAATCCATCTTATAAAAGTTTTGATAATTGAGAATGATGCAGACAATTGCTAATAACAAGAAAATTAAAAAATATAAAAGAATTGTTGACCAGTTTATTGATAAAATGAGTTTAAAAAACCAATTTTCAAGGTTTATCAAATATTAAATTGATAATTGACAACCGTAATAGGGGTGTAATATTAAATTTTACCACCCATCTATTAAAACAGTTATTCTAGAATATTACAAAAATAAAAAATTAGTAAAAATTGTTCATCCTTGGTCGTAGCGTTAACGTATTTGAGAAAAGAAGAAGAAGAAGAAGTACTTGTTAACAACTTTTGGAAAAAAACATCATAACATAGTAGGTAACCACTGGGAAAATATTTTTTTTATATTTTTTTCTGGAATGGTCATAAGGCCTACAACAACCAGTTGCAAGGTTATCCATTATTCACAGAATATTCTGTTTAATGTAAACAATTTCTGCTTATTAACTTAAGCACCCAATTCTTTCGTTTTTTTGTTTTTTTAAATTTTTAAAAAAATTTATAGAGGACTTGATACAATTTGAATAAATCAAGACAATTTCATTTATTTTGAAAATGGTTTAAGTTTATTAACAACTGTAAGAAAATAGTTTTTTTTCTTATTGGGTAAGTAAATTAAATAGGTACCTACATATTATATTAAGATGAAATAAAAAAAAAATATTTTAGCTCTTTTTATAGGTATATCTCGAATTAGTAATAAGTGGACTTAGACCACTTTCAAAATAGACGGCTCAAGTTTTTGTTTAATTTTAATTTTACAGAAACACTAGAATAGGAAGGTACCTATTCCCTATCCTATCCACCACATCCATCAATGCCAATGCAACGATTATACTTAGTGGTTTCTCTGACTTAAGCCCTTTATATGCTAACTAAATAATATGTAGGTCTGTTCGTCTGCTGTTCAAAGCTGTTTCTGTCTCAGCAATTATATTTTTGTATACAAACTTTGACAGACTTTGGATTAAGATTGTTAAAAATATTTACCTAGCATATCTACCAATTATGTATTTATTTTTAATACATAGAAACTAATTGTTAAAATCGTTTTATTCAATTACTAATTTAATAAAAACAATAATTTGAAGGGAGGGTATCATGATACTGTGTACTTAGCTCTTTAGATATATGTAGATATGCAATAACAATATATGCATTCCAGCTAACTCTTGATAGAATTTTCTTTGTCTACTCTTTTATCTTTGGAAGTTCGTTAAAAAGCCCAACAGCTGCAGCCTACATAAAAATGTAAACACTGACACTAGCAAGTCGCAAATTTAAAACGAGAAAAAAAACTGTCGCCCAAATCACATGGAAGTATTTTTAGTTTTCTATCTTCTCGTCAACTTGGCGATAGTCACTATAGATTTTGCTCTACATCTTTTTGTGATAACTCAAGCATTTCAAATTAGTCTTCGGTAAACCTTAAATCATTGAAAATATAAAACATTTTCAAAGTGAATCCGCAAAAAACAAATTAATTGCAAGTGAAATAATCTTTACATGCAATACTTTTCGAGAGTCAGTAATATTTTTCCAACTATTCGATTATTGCATAAAATGAGTGCTGCTGCAGCTGCTGTGCCAAAAGTAAAATTAAACAATGGATATGAAATGCCGGTTATTGGATTAGGAACCTATGAGGTAAGCTAATGTTTCAAATTAATATGTAATTAATTTTTACAAGATTTACATATTTGTGAAAAGTAAAGTACAGAAAAACACACTCATTGACGTTTTTTTTTTTTTTTATTCATTAAACACGATTATCTTTTCTTTATCTACCGCTTCTTTTGACATTTAATGAGCTTTCTTTACAGCTGCTGATGAAAATTGCTGTCAAAGCTTTCAATATATGTAGGCAATGACAGTTGTTGACAGTTTCAATCAAAAAGCTCGTTTCATTTTAGGGTACTTGTGGCGGAAATAGAAATGGGGTTTATAATAATTTGTTTAAACTTTGATCGTACGATTTGAATAAATATTTGATTTCAATAAACCAAGTGAGATCATTCAAAATAAATTAGTATTAATATGTAGATATTTGTATAAATAAAATTTATCTAAATTGGTACACATAACACATTAGGTTTGTTCGTGTACTTTCTGTGCTAAATTTGGGAGTCTCTCAAATTTAGAGCATTGGAGATGCAATTCTCTCAGAGGGAAGTAAAACTATGCAAAAGTTCACGAACGCATAGAACCATAATTTCTAATGCCACAAAAAGTAAACAAAAAACCTATTAAGAAAATAAGAAAACAAAATCACAGCATTGGAATTTTTCTTTTTTGACTTTATTTGATATTTTTTGTATTAATAATTCCAAACTCAGCATTCTGGAAATGAAAAATTCAAACACTCAAACACAAAATTAATTAATTATTATTAAGAAATAATATATTATGAAATATTACTTTTTTTTTTATCAAAAAGCACTGCAATCAGTGATGAAAATTGACTTTTGTCGATTGTACTGAAAACTGAAAAAAAAATTGTACTGAAAAAGACCAAATAGTACTGAACTTTTTTAAATTATAAAACAACGCAAACAAAATAAATATTTAACTAAAACAAAAATACATAAATTAAATATACCTATACATTTAATTGGTATAATTTTATTCTAAAATAAGTCTTATGGACGGATAGCAACTTTGGCACAAGTCTTTTCCTTGTATTTACATTCATTTGTACATACATTAGATTCATTTGTTTTTCTTACTCTAAAATTTCTTCGTCGGCAAGTGGTTTACTCGGTAAATGTCTATAAAGTTTCCCAAATGCGACACAAAATCAAATAAAATACCGGTCGGAGTCGAATGACAGCGCGAGAAAGAGAGAAAGAAAAAACAAATAAATGAGTGCAACCAGTAACAGATGTCAAGTCAAACTTTCAACGAAGCACGTAAACACGTCCATTGGGGCAAGTTCACAAATACTTTTCTTGTTATGAAGATGTGGTGAAAACTGGCTGAACACTCCACTCATCAAAATTTGGCAGACTGCCCAATTTAGCCCAGAAAGTACACGAACAAACCTCATATTTGTTTGATTTTAGAGATTTATGAAAGTTGACCTTTTCAAAAATTAAAAATAGTACAAATAGTATTGGAAATTGAAAAGTGGTACTTGCGTACTCGGGAAAGTCCAATAGTACCGAATTCAGTACAATAGTAAGCCTTTTTGCAACTGTGACTGCAATATTTACAAAAACAAGAAATTCACAATTAAGTAACATTTTTTTTTCTTTAAAAAAAGTCCAATAAATTTATTTAACAAAAAAAAAAACAACTGATAAGAAAAAAATCACTTTATCAAGAAAGAAGAAAACTAAAAGTAAACAACAGCCATTTTGTTTTTGTGTTGTTGTTCTCAACTTACAGAATACAAATACAATTTCTGCCAAAACAAATTTCTTGCGCAGAATTTGGCATAAATTGTCAGGAAGGGGACTCTCTTTTGCCAAAAAGTATACATTTTTTGCGTACACGAATACAGCTTCGGGCTAAATTTGAGTAAAATCTGGTTTTCTGTGAGTAGGTACTGAGTACAAGATTCCAATTCCTATGCAGTAGGCCTTTTTCATTTTTAGCTCTGAGCAGAGCATGGAGTAGAGCTCGAGCTATCGGAGTTAGCTCTGAGTAAAGTATAATCAGAGCTGTCCGATATAATTTCGAAATACATCTGAGCTCGAACTGTCATACGCTTGCGATGCGTTTAACTCACCAATATTTAGTAATGACTTAATTTTTATCAGACAGCTGGCCAATCAAAAACTCGCAAAATTCAAAATTATGAACTAAAATTGATGTTCCGAACGCGTCCACTTGAAATTAGTGAAAAAAGGAGTGAAGTTGGCAGCGCTCAGCTATTTGCTCTATTCGTCCGGTCTTTTTATTCTGAGCTCATGGAGTGTACTCCGAGGTAGCTCTGGTCTAAAAAAGAAACACAAGTTGAGCGCTCTGAACGCTCAGAGCTAAAAAAGAAACACAGAACTTTTTTTGATAGCTCAGTGCTATGCTCGGAGCTAAAAAAGAAAAACGCCTAATATGACAATTTGAAGTAGTAGAAGTAAAAATGAAGTGGAAAAAAGTGCTCCAAACATTCAAATCCAAGTTATGAAGAGTATTTAGAATATTAAGATCAACAGTAAAATTTTAAAAAATGTCTTAAAAAAAATGATCTTGATTAAAAGTACATAAATCGATATGATTTCATTTATAAATCTTACAGCCAAATTAGAAAAAACTCGGTATAGCGAAGGGTTGGCCTTATTCCATGGATTGTGTTACGTTTACTATGCTAAACCACAGCAGCAGATAGTTTATGTCGTTTTCGATTGGATTTTCTTACTGTTCTACTCCTTTTTGATTCCAATCGAATATGAAAACATTGTGTTGTCCTATTTACATACACATTACTGACTGACGCCATTTTATAAAATAGCTTCTTCAAGCATTTATCACTTTTGATGAGTAGTTCGACGAAAAACTATTATGCGTGTGTGTGTTCCCAATCTACTCCTTCTTGAAATCGGGAACAGAAAAATACTCCGAAAACATATCTCGAAACAGCCAATCGAAGGCTTTTGGAGTAGTAGGAGCTAAAATGGAGTGGAAAGGAGTACTCCGAACGTCCTATCGAAAACGTCATTAGCAAAGGGATAAGCAGCAGACTCTTTTTACTTGCGAACTTGCGATGGTACTATAAGACAAGCTCTAGATTCGTGAAAAAAATTTAGAGATAACAATCAAACATGATATTACGATGATAGAGAACACCAAAAAAGTGGGTGGCACAATTCTGTCTGTCTGTCTGTCTGTTCGTCTACAGCCTAAACGACTTGATCGATTTTCTTCAAACTTGGTACATAGTGGTTTTTGGTGGTGATTATGGCCACACGTTTTTTTCATTTTGTTTTTAGAACCAAAAATAACGGACCCTGCCTTTCAATTTTTTTATCAATTTTACATAATCGTATTTTTCTCAAAAACGGCTCGAATACTTTTCTTTAAAAAAAATTCAATAAATTTATTTTAGTAAAGGCTTCCTTTGGGCGGAGAACCATTTTTCAAAAATGGTTATTAATGGTACCATATTTTTAATTTTCTTCAAAACGGTACGACCGATTTTAATTATTTTTGTATACAGAAGCTTCCAAATAATATAAATAGTTGTGTGTACCAAAATTTTTGAAAAAATATTTTTTTTCGGATTTTTGTTTCAATTTTTTTTTTGAAAATCAAATATTTCGAAAACGACAAGATTGATTTTTTTGAATCTCGATACTTAAAAGTGTTGTAGTACTCTCTAAAATATTTGAAGAAATAATTTAACATTTATGAAAAATTAACGGTACCTTCCATACAAAAGTTAAAAAACCGCAAAGGAAAATATTTTTTTGCTTAGAAACGACTCCTACGATTGTGATTAAACTTTTTCATGCACTAAAATTAATACGATGCACTACCAAAAATTATAAAATTTACACTTAGCAACTATTAATAGTACCTGTCATAAAACTAATTTTTTTTATTTTGAATTGATTGATTTAGATGAATTTTGTATATACAAATTTCAGATAAAATTAAATATCAAAATTTTCAAAAAAAAAAGTCTTTGAATTTTTAAAGAAAGTTTAAATTCTTTTTTTGAAAATTTGATATCTCAAAAACGGGCTGACAAATTTTTTTCAAATTATGTTTTTATATAGGGTAAAGTCGGGTGATATGGCACCACGGGAGATATGGCACCCTTTAAATATTTCCTACTTCATTAATTATTTTTAAAACAAAAATATCAGAATATCATCAAGTTTAACTTTAGCTCTCAATTGATGCAGTTAAATTTGAAGTAGCTTTTTTAACTTTAAAACCACAACCGAAAGTAAAATAATAGTGACTATATTTATGTCAATTTTATTTTGTGCATAACATAACAAAGTACAGCAACGGAATTATTTGGCACCAGGTGCTCGCCTTAACGAAAAAAAGAAGAGTGATGCGTGTTTATTTGTTTTTAATTATCGCAATATGTAAGTATCCTTGCTTTGTCTGAGTAAATTGAAAAAATAGTGGTAATATCAAAAGGGAGATATGGCACCCCTTAAGCTTAGTACAAATATCAATGGTGCCATTTCACACACTACTACATTTTGGAAATTTTTCATTGACTTTCTAGGACCGTTTTTTTTTATTAAATTTGAGCCAAAAAGTGCATTATTTGACTTTTCTCATTGCATTTGTAATTAAACTGCGTTGAGTGTGGCAAAAATCCATACAAAAAGTAAAGTTCCATATCACCCTCTAGCAGGTGCCATATCACCCGCTGTTTTTATACCGACTTTACCCTACACATAAATATATACTTTAGATTTACATACCAAAATTTGCTCTTAAAAATCTTTTAAGGATTTTGTATATAAGAAATTATTTTTTTTTAAAGACGATTTTAAATTTGTTTCCCCTACAATCATATTCAATCAAGAATTAAGATGGCATTCTTTTTTTTCACCTCAAACTGTCAAAGGAGTTGTTTTAGCCAATTTAAATGTCGTATTTCATGCTTCTCTTCATTTTTATCTCATAATGTCCATGTTTTTATATACAATTTTCTTCAACCCGCATTGTCTTGATCATAAGAGCAAGTAAGTGCGACCCAGTTGTGCATTTTATTTTACTTACTTTACGTTTTTGAAAACCACGACTATACAAATGGAGGAATTCCATCGACTTTCTCTGGCAACAATTTTCTACACTATTGGTGCTAAAACATAATAAATTGGTAGAAAATTTTATTAGCTCTTGGACTTTTTTATTACAAAAAAATAAATTTGTTTTCAATTACAAAAATTAAAAAAAATAAAAAAGTCTAAGCATCTCTGGTATAAACAAATTCATATGGAAACTCTAGTGGCAAACTTTTTAAAAATTTGGCGCAACAAATGTAGATTTAAGAACCTACGTTGCACTTATAAAACTTGTAAGACTGCACGTTTTTAACTTCAATTGGTGGTCGTTATAAAAAAGGTCATCCGGGTGGGCCCAAATCGGCTCTAAATGAAGAAAAACAAATTTCCAAATTTTTTTCAGATTTTTATTTTCATCTCCTATAGTCGCTGTAGGGGTAAATTAATTTTCCCCTTTTTTTGCATACTAGAAAATTCGCGTAAGATCTGCCAAACAAATTCAGAGCATGTACTTAGGTGGGAACTAGATAAGAAAAAAATCCTACTGGAGGGGGGTAATATCTCCCCCCGCTTGGACGGGAGGGGCAATTTAATAAAATAGACAAAAAATAATTAAAAAATAACGGCAATACTTACAGTAATTTTTGTAGCCATTTGGAAAGCCAGAAGTCCAGTGGGGGGAATTACCCCCCTCCGGTAGGATTTTTTTTTTGTCTACTTCTCACCTACATGCTTTGAATTTTTCGGCAGATTTTACGTGAATTTCCAAATAAAAGGGGAAATTTAGTTTACCCCTACAGCGACTATAGGAGATGAAATATAAAATCTGAAAAAATTAAGCCTTTTTTTTTTTATTTAGAGCTGATTTAGGCCCATGCAAATATTAAAACTCAAAAAACCCATTATAACGACCACCCTAATGTACATATAGATACATTTGTATATCACTTTCGTTTTTCGTGATTCTTGCATTAAACGTAAGAGCCACCTACGAGTTCCTGAACTTTAACCGTCGTCGGTCACATCGATACGTACATATTGTAAAAAAGAATACTGACCTAAGGTAGTTAAGCACTTACTAACAGAAAATATAGGACAAAACTTACTAGCGAGAAATTAACAATTTACAAAAACAATTACCTTCTTTTACTACCTGCCTGTGTGCATTATGCATACCATTTAAACAACTTTTTTGACAAGGTACCTTTCTTCATAAATCATATTGCTCTATGCACATGTTTGACTGCGTTAACAATACTTTGTTTTTTGAACATTTTAAGTCGAAAGAAAACGAAGGTGAACTGGCTGTTAAGCACGCCATAGACGTTGGCTATCGGCATTTTGACACCGCATACTTTTATCAAAATGAAGCCGAAGTGGGAAAGGCCATAAGAGATAAAATTGCAGAGGGTGTCGTCAAAAGGGAAGACATTTTCATTGTAACCAAGGTAAGGTCCAATCGCATGTTACAAAAATATTGCTATTATTATTTATTTATATACTCGTAGTAACAAAAAAGTAAAATTATACTTTATTTCTTGTTAAAGCTTTGGAATATTCATCATTCCCCTGAAAAGGTTGAACCCGCATGTAAAAAGTCCGTTGATAGGCTCGGCCTTGGCTACATTGATTTGTATTTGATGCACGTTCCAGTTGGCTATGTTTATGTTGATGAGGAAACTCTATTACCAAAAGATGCAGAAGGGAAATTACGATTAACGTAAGTAAATTGATATCAGTATTGTTTATTGTTGTTAAGTTAATCATTACAACAAAAAAAAAAACTTTCCTAATAACACAGTGATGTCGACTACTTGGATACATACAAAGAAATGGAAAAACTTGTCAAGAAGGGTTTAGTTCGCAGTATTGGTGTTTCGAACTTTAATAGTGAGCAGATTCAACGTATTTTGGATAACTGTGAAGTTAAACCAGTAACGAACCAGGTAAAACTTTGCATTATAATAGTTTAGGAGCAAGCGTTGGAAATACAATAGTAATTATTGTTCTCCTTTATAAAAACTAGGAATTTCTCAAAACGAACTTTTGTAGGAAACTAAAAGAATTCAGCAAATAATATGGGTATTCATGCAATAGCGTAAACTCGTCGTAATCGTTGTAAAGATTAAAACTTCGTAATTCTGTCACAATTTGTATGGAAACTTTGACAGATTTACGTAGTTTAAAACTTTACAACGGTTACAACGAGTTTACGCTGTTGCATGAATACCCTAAATATTAAGAATTATTATTGAAAAAGTTTTATTTTCGCAAAATGAATTCGAAAAATCGAACTTAGCAATAAGATATGTAATTTGAATAAGACGAATTATTATCACTAATAGAGCATAAATCACAACTTGTATTATAAGATAGATTTATTAATGTCTTTTTCGATTGGACGTTCGGATCGGAGTAGGTATTCCTTTTCCACTCTATAAAGTGATAAATACTTAAAGAAGTCATTCTATAAAATGGCCTCATTCAGTATTGTGTGTGTAAATTTGACAACAACACGATGTTTTCATATTCGATTGGAATAAAAAAGGAGTGGAGCAGTCAGGAAATCCAATCGAAAACGACATAAGCTTGACGGTTTTCCGGGGACTTTTTAAAATTATCAATGAGAACTCTCAAGAAAACTTCTATTCTATGAAGTCAGAAAAACTGAGGAGGACATTTTCTGGATTAGCTTTCTCAATTAATAGTGCGTTATAGTGGGTGTTTTTTTGAGACGTATGAACTTTGAAATGGAATAAAACAAAGTTGATATTTTTAAATTGACATAAAATTTACCGCCACGGCTGGCTCGGACGTAGTCTAATCTGGAGGTCCAATTCGATTGAATCGATGACCTTTTTCAACATTTGTGGCCATATATCGGCAATAACGCGGCAAATATTGTCCTCCAAGTGTTCAATCGTTTCGCACTTAGTTATGATTTTAAAGAAAATTAAAAATAATATTCTTCTGGTTTAGTGGAGCGAATGAATTAAGTTCAAAAAAGAAGTTTAAGTGAGCTCTACTCCATATATTGCGTTTATCGGCGTAGACTACCGACTTCACATATCCCCACAGAAAATAGTCAAGCGGCATTAAATCGCACGATCTTGGAGGCCAATTCAAGGGTCCGTAACGTGAAACTATGCGATTACCAAACGATTCCTTCAATAAATCAATGGTGGCACGAGCTGTGTGACATGTTTCGCCGCCACCGCCGGCCGCCGGCCGTCTTGTTGAAACCTCAGCTCCTGCACATCATGGTTGTTCAATTGATGAACGAAAAAGTCAGTAATCATGTCTCTATACCGGTCACCATTGACTGTAACGTTCTGGGCTGCATCGTTTTTAAAGATGTACGGACCAATTATTTCACCAGCCCATAAAGCACACCAAACAGTCAGTTTTTGTGGATGTAACAGTTCTCAACATACACTTGAGGATAATTATCACTCCAGTCTATTCATGTTGAAATGCCAAACCAAACTAAAAAAAAACACTTGACAGCTGACAAAATGGCCGCCAGTTAAAATAGTGTTGCCAACTTAAAGTTATACCTCTAAAAAAACACCCGTTACAAATCAACAGAAAAGGGAATGACAAAAATTGGTCAGGCATAGACTTTTGTATGAGTTTTTAAAAATATATTCTGGGTCATATTAATTTTATTGATACCTTAAAATTTGTTTAAGAAATTCATAAGAATCAACCGCTGACCTATAAATGAAACAAGCTGACCTTAAGGTAAGGTAAGGTTAGGAGGGGCGTGCACAGCACAGAGGCTGTTGTGTACATGGGGGCCTATTGGTCCATTGTGATCCACTTACAAAAAGAAAACAGAGATGCTCCTAAGCTAATGATTCATTCATTTGCGAACCAGCCTCTGCTCTATGAATTTTTTCATGTTTGCCATTGAGACCTGCGCTAAATCTTCCAGTTCTCTAACACACGTGTTTCCAAAGTAACGGAGGCGATTTTTTTGGAGGTTTATGCTACATTTCCACCTAGCGCTAATCTGAGATTTAATGAGATTAACCTTAAATCTCCTTCAAATCTCGTAGATTTACCATACAAATTTATTTCGTAAATCTTGAAGATTAGAAATTAATCTTGTTAAATCTTCCTAGGACAAATAGTTTTACAAATCGAACTAACCTATTTTTACATGGTGCTGAACGATTCATTCGAGACTCGCATTCAGTTCTTCATTAGGAGTGTTTTATTGGGAAAGCTATCCGCAGCACAGTGAAATTTTATATGAATTACAAAAACAACATCGGCAGCAAAATCGCTGCCGATAAAAGTTAAAGTAGAATCCCGATGCCGATAAACTTTTGACGTTTGTTCGAGTATCGAACTCAATTGAATAGGATTTTTGTGTGTCGTCATTGGTACGACTGGAACTTTTATGTGTCTCGAATCCTCGATGGCTATGTTCGTAGAGTAGAATTATGTTGAATGAATGGCCCTGTTTAGACTGTAACTTTTCACTTCGTCAAGACCATGTTTTTGTAGAAGAAATCGGTGAAGAGAAAATTTCACCCATAAATTTACGTCATGGTGGCGTAGTGAGCAATTACAGTCTAAACAGGGTCGTTTGTAAGTGCATGGTTGTTTTGTTTTACCTTTTCGACAAAATGAAAAAACGATCCTATCCTATGCTATGCTAAAAAAAACGCTGCCTTAAATTAGTTTAAAGTGCAAAATTTAGCATTTTTATTTATAAGTGACAAACAAGATATATTCTGCCGACTGTCAAACGATAATTCGCAAACCACAACATCAAGACGCATTTCACAAAGCATTTTTCTTCACATTTTCTTCTATAGGCAACCAAACAAATTACTCAAGGGAATGGAAGGTCAAAATTCACGATCATTCCCATTTCAAAATTCACTATTCGCAGCTCATATGAAAAGCTCTTTTTGTAAACCTTTGGTCTATAGGGACCAGTTTGTATAGCCAGTTTGTATAAGTCACTGCTTTTGGTGGGAAGGCTACTTGTACAATTATTTTAGCTCACTGATTTCGGCAGTTTAACCGAGGTTCAACAAAGGTCAAGCTTGAAATTGTTATTCCAACATACTTGAACCTTGGAATCATCGTTGCACTTCAGTAGATCCGATAAAATCGATGAGTCACAAATGCTGAACCATGGATCAAATTTTTAACCAGTTAGTACAGCTGAAACTAACTGAAGTTCAAGGAAGGTTCAGGCTTATTTGGCTACTAATGTACTCAGTTAATCCGGTAAAATTGGTGAGTTAAAAAATTTCCAGTGGAAAACTAGGTAAATGCATTAAAATTAGCCATACAATCATGTCCTTATTGTAATTTATAAAATTATCGCTAATAAAGTCATCTACTCCATGTGTATTGAGCCTGTTATTATACGACCACTTTTGAGTCATGACTTTTTTCAAAATTAAATGAGTGCAATTGAGAAAACAAAACTTGATTTTACTTTCACAATATTAAATTTCGAAAAATCTCAACTAAAAAGTCTTTGTGTAATAGCAGACTAAATCATTAGTTTTTTACTTTGACCATAGTCTACCAACACACCCCTACCCCTTTTCTTTTCTTTTATAGCTGCAAAATCAATTTTCGTATCTGAAAATGGCAAATAAAGAAAAAAGGGACACAAACATTTGATTGAAAACATTAATTATATAAATATATAGTTATATTTCCCATTTAACTTGCAAATATGTTAGTTTTTGTTAATAATTTTGGTTTATTTCTACTTTTAACTTACACAAAATTCACTTTTGTGTCGTGACAGCTGTTCAGGCGTACCATATTGCAAATACAAAAATATAGGCCGCTGCGGATGCGTTTTTATGGAAATTTCTCACTGTACTATATATAAAATCCCAAAAAAACACGCCTATTGTTTCACACGAATCAAACATTCTGTCTCATTCGCACTTCATAAGAAAAATTGGAACGCCATTTGCATTTTTGAAGGTGCTGTCAAATTTAATCTTTTTTAAATCTTTTTGTGCGGTGAAAACACCAAAAAGATTTATTTAATCTGATCTGAGATAAACC
Source organism: Dasysyrphus tricinctus (assembly GCA_963921185.1). Classification (NCBI taxonomy): domain Eukaryota; kingdom Metazoa; phylum Arthropoda; class Insecta; order Diptera; family Syrphidae; genus Dasysyrphus; species Dasysyrphus tricinctus. Next base: position 188,382,580 of record OY992532.1, on the reverse strand, counting down.
TTTGGTGGAAACATAGCATTAGACAATCGCTGAGCAGGTCTTTAATGGTTTCTGTGTCTTCTACGTCCTGACAGCTCCTACAGCAATTGGGTGCGAATACACCCAGTCTGGTGACCAGTGTGCCAATGGCGCAGTGACCCGTTAGTAGATACATCTATAGAGATTCTTATATTCTGAGTTTTATTTTCATTAATTCTAGGCCATAAACTTCAATAGAAAACGCAGTAATTCCTGGTAATCTCTCAGGATTTATTGATTGCCTTTTTTGTCATTAGGTCTATTTTCGTTTAAATCACGCTGCCGATCGGAATGCCTATAGTCCTATATCTTATTGGCTACTACTGTTTCTATTTGATACTGACAACCAGGGTTGTCAGATGTGGCGATTTGTCGCCAAACAGGCGATATCAAATTTGATTTGGCGACACGAAAATCAGTTTGGCGATGTACCTTAAAAAAGGCGATATTTTTAGGCTTTGGCGATTTTAATTTTTTGAATCAAAGTCCTAATATTTTCGGTCAAAAGGTAAAACTCACAGAGTACAGAAAAATATATATGAGAATGAAATTAATTTATTAATCCAAGAGGTCTCATTTTGCAAGAGGTATTTACTAACACATTGAAATATATGCACAGGAACGTTATTTCGAAATTGGCGGAACGTGAATTTAGCTTCAAAAAATTCTTTTCAACCTAATTTCAAAAGTATATTTTAATAAATTGTGAGTAGTTTTACCTTTTAACCGACGATACTGTTTATTTTTATCTGATCTTCACTTAAACCTTGCATCTTTTTTATTGGTGTTTGCTGAAATTTAGGCATCACAATACTAAATCTAATCGCACTCAAAACTGAACATCGATTTCTTTCCCATCACTCAAATAATTTTATAACATTTTTGTGATTTTTGAATTTGGTCATTTATAAAGTGGAAAATTTTAAATTTGGCGATTTTTTGGCGATTTATATTTTACCTTGGGCGATTCCGCTTTTTTAAACCTGACAACCCTGCTGACAACTGAACCCTTCCTTATTGCCAGCTTATCTGCTATATCATTCCCTTCTATACTGCAGGAACCCAGCAGAGTTTGACTCGGAGTGTTACAAATATTATTCAGTATGCCTCTGAATTTTGCCACTGCTTTTGATCGTTTAGTCTCACTGGCTATTGTTTTGATAACGGCTTGGCTGTCCATGAAAAATGTGATCTCCGACGACGAGATCAATTTTTTCTTGTGTACCATTTCCGTGTCGCTTTTTCAATAGCATAAATCTCAGCCTGAAAGACACTACACTCATGTGGGAGTTAATATGATTCTCTTATATTAAGAGCTTCATGGAACACCCCAGCTCCTGTTCCTTCTTCCATTTTTGACCTATCAGTATAGAAGGGTATACCCTGTTCACCAATAAGTGAGTTGGGCTCCCATCTATGTCTTTCGGGTACTGAAATAGAGAAGTGTTTGTTGAAATCTATTAAAGGCGGTTTGTAGTCAGTTGTTACATAAAGTCCAGCCACTGTGTCATACCTCTGCAAGATAGACCCTTGACTATAGCAGCTATGCTTCCAACCAAGAGACCAGTTCTTTGAGCCCAAGTGCGCTTTAGGCTGCTGTGCATCTTTCGTCTAGGGCTGAAAGATTTAAAATAATTTCCAACCCTGCTTGTGGCGTAGACCTCCGTGCCCCCGTTATTCCTATACAGGCTAGGCTTTGTACCTTGTTCAGGCTTTTGAGATAGCTAACTTTCTTAAGAGCCTTCCATCACATGATAGAACCAAATCCCTGTGTACATCCACTGGATGACCAGCGGTCGCATACCCCACCGTGTACAGAAGGTTTTTTTTTTTACATGTGTAGAAAGTGTAGAGTGCTCTTGTCACTCTTCAAGGAATCAATTGAATTTGGCTTCTTTGGAAAGTTTCAAAGGAATGTCATTAAGCCTGAGAGGGGTAAAGTCCTCTAATTTCTTTTTACTCGTGAACAAAATAAGTTCAGTTTAACCCCCGAGACCATTTTGTGCTGCCAAGTGCAGTGTGGATTCCATAAGATATTTACCCGATATCAATATTACGAAGTCTTCTGGCATAGGCCACAATTTTAATGCCCTGACTAATAATAAATCTTGTAAGAATTTAATTAACAACGAGGACCCAAAGAAGAGATGAAATTACCCCTACCTGTGATGTGCCTCTTGTAACTGTTTTCTCAACAATAGTTTTTTTCAAGTTGTGAACTTATGATTCTACCATTGATCGTGGTATAAATCCAGTCCGCAATGGCAGATTCAACTCCAGCCGTTTCCAGAGCAGACTTAACGGACTCCGTTTTTACTTTTTTAAACGCTCCCTCTAAATGTCCAGAATTGCTCCCAGGGGGTTGTTCTTTATGCTAGGGACTTTTCTCAATATGTGAGACAACTTTGTGCAACGCAGTCTTCACTGACTCACCTTTAAGGTAAACGTGTTGGTAGTTGCACTGATTGTTTGGATTGAGAAAGTCCCTAATAAGCAGATCAATGATTCTCTTGAGGAGGAACAAAGAGAGACTTATCAGTCTGTAATCATTTGCAGTCAAGTGTGTCGGTCTCTCAGCTTTTGGAATAAAGACCACCTTAACTTTTCTCCAGTTGATAGGGACGTATCTAAGTTTAATACAACTCTTGAAGATCACTCTAGGCCAAGGGGTGATTATCTGTAGAGCATGTTGTAGAAATGCCAGAATAGTCTCGTCTGGTTCAGCTGATTTATAGGGTTTGAACGAGTTTGTTGTCTTCATAATTTTCAACTCTGTGATAACCTGTTCCAATGCTGGTGCTGATTGTAGAACTTCTGGTTGTTTATAACCTAAGTCCTTAGTCCTCAGGGCTCTTACAGCCAGGGAAGTGCGTTTCCATAAAGAGTTCAAGTGTTTCTTGGCTTGAGTTCGACCACGATCCATTGGAATGTTAAATTATCCCAGGATCGTGGGGTTAAAGGACCCTTCGAAGTCTCACCGCCTCACTTGTGTTCTCAATGGATTCACAGTGTATAGCCCATGAATCCTTCTTGGCCCTTCTTAACTCTTTGGTGTATGGACTAAGTTCAGCTCTATATGTATTCCAGTCTTCCTCTAATTTGCTCAGTTTTTTTTTTTTTTTTAAGTTTTCTGACTGATTTAATGTTCTTCGTTTCTTACGTTCAATGTTTCACCATGGTGGGCTTTTAATAACTAATTTCTGATCGATTAGATGGCATACTTAATGATCCAGAATGAGCAGCTACTTTCCAGTCTAAAATGCTCTGGTACATTAGCAGATATACTATAAACCAGTGTTTTTCAAACTTTTTGAGTACGTGACCCCTTTGTTAGTAAAATAAATTCTGGCGACCCCCACATTTATAATAATACTTTGTCAGTTATTTAAAAAATGTCATGAATCGAGCCCATCGAAATGTCCTTTGTCAAACAGAGCTCAGATGGTTGTCAAAAGGAAAGGAATCACAGCAGATCTTGGGTGTGATTGATAACAAAAAAAAGTATAGTTGTCAAAAGCTTCATTAATGGCCACTCAAAAAATCGAAGTCTTGTAATAACCGGAGCCTTAGTGATAAAATACAAGGGTAATCGTGTTAGCCAAAATTGGATTTCATCCCTACCTAGATAAGCTCCTCGGATCCCATATCACGAAATCTATGATCATTTGAGTATATAGTTCACCCTGCCAGACTGTTAAAAAAACCGTTTTTAGTCTCAAATTTTGAATTTTTTAAACGGTCTGGCAGGGGGAACTAAGCACTCAAATGGTCTCGAATTCTGTGATATCTATGTGACCCACGCAGCTTATCTAGGGAAGGTGAAAACCAATTTCGGCATTCATACTTAATTTTTTGCTATCACTCACACCCGAAATCTGGTGTGGGCTCTTTGCCTAATTAACACGAGTTCTGGAATTAGAATAATTGATGTTTGTACAAGGGGAGACTGACGCAAATACAAAAACCGAAACTATGCGGGACTATACCAGAACGTAAAATACTCATAAGTGCGAAAATTTTAAATGGATGACTACGATTCACCAAACTATGAAAATGGAGGGCAATATACTTTAGCTTGGGTTTTACGTTGGCAACCATAGGAGGAAAAGTGCCAAGCAACATATAAATAAAAATGGAGTTGGATGATTCCTATTGGTAGATACATTAAAAAAGAAGGCGTATGAATAAAATATTAATGATGGAGTCGTGGGGATAAATTTATACGAAAACGGGGTCGGAGTTAGGCACAATTAGGATCTAGGAAAATTAATATGGTATTGGCTAACCAAACGCATTGATTATGTAGGTAAATAGGTTAATATGGCGGACAAGGCCGCAAGGGGGAACATTTATACGAACACGGGGTCGGAGTTAGACATAAAGAGGAATATCAGGAAATTTAAAGTGCCGGGTGATGATTGTAATTGGTAAGGCAAGAGCATTGTTTAGGATGGAAAATAGGTAAATATCATTGACAGGGCCGCAAGGGGGTACATTTATACGAACACGGGGTCGGAGTTATATATTGTTTTGGATGTACATAAATAGGTAAATATTGAATATCTCAGGGTACGGAAATGCTCCTGGGGATCAATATATTGCAACTTCGTTGTTTCTTGAGCGATTTCGATGAAATTAGCACAGGTGATAGCGAATACAGATTTTTAAAAGAAAAAAATATTTTCAAAACATGGTGTTTGAAAAATGTGTCAATATATTGAAACTTCGTTGTTCCTTGGTTGATTTGACTGAAACTGACATAGGTGATAGCTGATACATAATTAAAAAGGAAAAAAATATTTTCAACAAGGTGTTTAAAAAAAAAGTCAACTTCGTTGTTCCTTGAGCGATTTCAATGAAATTTAAACAGGTGATAGCTGATACAGATTTTAAAAAGAAAAAAATATTTTCCAAACAGGGTTTTTTATATCCCATTAAAATTTGATTTAGAGTATTGTGTACTTAGATGCCAAAATTTTCAAACAATTATTTTTTGGATTTATATTACTTGGTTCTTATCGATTTTTTAACACTTTTAAAGATATTTAAAAAAATATTTTACTTTTAAGAAAAAGTAACGCTAGGTATGTACCTATATACTATCCATCCAAATGTCAAAAATCTCATTTTTCTCGAAATGAATCCTACAAAAATTTCATAGCTATAAACATTTTTCTCTCACAATATTTATCCATGTTTTTATGCATACATATTTTAAATACAAAGCATAAAAGCAAGTACGTGTGACCGAGTCAAGCATTTTACTATACACAAATAAGTTGAAACATATTATTTTCAGAAAAAAAAACTTTTGAATTTATAAAAAAGTTTCGACATTTTTTTTTTTAAATTCCATATCTCTAAAACGGCTTGACAATTTTTTTAACTTCATTTTGATATATTCATTCAAAACTACTCAAGATGGCATACCAAAATGTTTTAAGAATTTGATTTTATAAAACTAAAGAAAAAAAAATAGTCCGACGATTTTCAAATTTTGTTCCAATACATACATATTTGATCAGGAATCCATATGGTAATCTTGTTTTTCACTTGAAATTTCATGATTTAAAAATTGTCTCTCCCATATTTTTCATGTTCTTAACATACAATTTTTAAAACTCTATAAGCCTCTAGAACATGCCATTGGTAAACAAAATTCTATAGCTGACCATGGCCAATTTCTAAAACTAGTTGACTACACCAATTACTGACGAATATTGTTGTCATGCTATTTTTTTGCGAATATCCCATTTTGTATATAACCGAACTTGTTTATTAACAATAGCAATCACCATCCAGGATGACATTTTTTGCAACATCATATTTTGAAAATATTTTTTTTTTTAAATCTGTATCAGCTATCACCTGTTTAAATTTCATTGAAATCGCTCAAGGAACAACGAAGTTGACTTTTTTTTTAAACACCTTGTTGAAAATATTTTTTTCCTTTTTAATTATGTATCAGCTATCACCTATGTCAGTTTCAGTCAAATCAACCAAGGAACAACGAAGTTTCAATATATTGACACATTTTTCAAACACCATGTTTTGAAAATATTTTTTTCTTTTAAAAATCTGTATTCGCTATCACCTGTGCTAATTTCATCGAAATCGCTCAAGAAACAACGAAGTTGCAATATATTGATCCCCAGGAGCATTTCCGTACCCTGAGATATTCAATATTTACCTATTTATGTACATCCAAAACAATATATAACTCCGACCCCGTGTTCGTATAAATGTACCCCCTTGCGGCCCTGTCAATGATATTTACCTATTTTCCATCCTAAACAATGCTCTTGCCTTACCAATTACAATCATCACCCGGCACTTTAAATTTCCTGATATTCCTCTTTATGTCTAACTCCGACCCCGTGTTCGTATAAATGTTCCCCCTTGCGGCCTTGTCCGCCATATTAACCTATTTACCTACATAATCAATGCGTTTGGTTAGCCAATACCATATTAATTTTCCTAGATCCTAATTGTGCCTAACTCCGACCCCGTTTTCGTATAAATTTATCCCCACGACTCCATCATTAATATTTTATTCATACGCCTTCTTTTTTAATGTATCTACCAATAGGAATCATCCAACTCCATTTTTATATATATGTATGTTGTTTGGCACTTTTCCTCCTATGGTTGCTAACCTAAAACTAAGCTACAATATAGTGCCCTCCATTTTCATAGTTTGGTGAATCGTAGTCATCCGTTTAAAATTTTCGCACTTACGAGTATTGTACGTTCTGGTATAGTCCCGTATAGTTTCGGGCTTAATAGTCGTGTTATAGATTCTTGTACAAGATTCAAAATCTGGATATTCAAATCATTGTTCTGTCCCCACTTGGCTTTTAAAATTATCATTTCTCGCTGATCTTTTTGACAACTTAAACATCTTCAGCAGTATTAATAAAAAACTGGTATCCGTTCCCTAACACACGTGTTAACTGGCACACGGATAGACAACTTGTCCGCTTGATAACTTTTCTTATTAAAAAAGATATAATATCTTTCCAGTATTTATCACTTCACCAAATTCACCACTTCATCAAATTATGCTGATTTTCTAATACATGTGTCACATGCATGCACTGCCTTACGAATTGTATACTGGTAGTAGTAAACGGTGCTATCATACGCGTGCTTGTATGTGTTAAGAAGTTCTCCGTTGATTATACGTAGAGTCTGGCTAGTTAAGGTTATCCGAACGTTAACACACGTCACAGACTATTACGCATTTGTTAATAAGAATTACTAGTCAACAGATGTATAAACGCTAGCACGTTGTTATCCGCTGCGCCGTTTATTAATATGGGGGCTTGAATACGAGCCTCCAAGGGAGACAAGAAAATATTATTACTGCAAAAGACAAAATCAGAGGACTCCTCGCAAAACTTTGATTGTGCTCAGAGTACATATTTACAAACAAAAATGTATGATTCTTTTCCACGGGTTCAGAAAATTCTCGACTAAATTTCATCAGATGAATACATGCCATGACAGTAAGCTCTTCTCACATTCCTCTCATGAGAATTTTTATAATTTGGAGAAGAATCTATTAAGTGACTTTCCAAATGACAATTCTGAAGGTGGAAATGGACAGATATAGATACTTAATCCTTTTTTGAATATATCAGTTCATCTGGCTGATCTTCCATCGGTAAAGAGGCTTTAAGATTGTTAGTGCCATTCACCACATCATACCTATATAAACTCACGTTCTCTTCCTTCAATAGAAAAATGCTTAATTGTTAACGCCTCAAAGATACAACCAAGATTTGAACAGTTAATAAAAGAAAAACAGTTCCAACCGTCTAGCTAAAAAATGTTGTGTTAAGTGTTTTAGCACCTTGCACCTAATGGCTTGCGACCGCGACCCCTCTAGTTATTCTTGGCGACCCCCTAGGGAGTCGCGACCCACAGTTTGAAAAACACTGCTATAAACAGCAGGTTAAAACGATCTGGTAGATCAGCAAGTATCAAAGTCCCTGGTGGAAATTAACTTAGTAGGCACAAAAACACCCTACAACATCACCAGGTACCAAAGCCCCTGGTGGCAATTAGGACGTTTCACTTCGAGTTAATGCCCCTTACCACTGATGGGGGTAAGTGTTGGTAAGAATTAGCTGGGCAAAAATTTTAATTCGTGAATTATCTTTTGATAAACGTTTTAGTTAATTTGTAAACTAGAAGATAACTAAATTTTTGTTTATAATAGGGGTATAAAACATATAGTTTTACTGATTATACCTAGTATTAGGTATCATTTAAGGCTCCGATAAAAATCAAATAAAGCTTTTACAACGCGCTACCTCTCAAACTTTAATGTTTTTTTGTTTAATGTTAAATGAATGAAAATTAAAATTAATAATTAAAAAATATTATCATTAAAATTAGGTCGAATGTCATCCAGGATTGAATCAAAAGAAATTGAAAGAGTTTTGTAAGGAACGTGGTATGACTTTAACAGCTTACTGCCCACTTGGTCGTCCTAAGCCTGAGGAGAAGACACCAGACTTTTATTATTCCGAAAAAACCAAGGCCATCGCCGATAAGTACAAAAAGACACCGGCACAAATTATTCTTCGATACATGGTAAATAATTGAAAAAAAAAAATATTTTTTATATTTCGCTTCATTTGCTACAAGAACAACAGTCATTGAAAATTGAAGATGCTGAGCAAAGTATAAAATTGTGATTATGGTCTATCGTTTCAAATACATCATTCATCGAAAATCTTTTCTTCTTTTTGTCGCATTTATCTCGAAACAATACATATTAACTTATTCCACAGGTCTTGTAGTAAATGATTGATTTATTTAATTTAATAATTTTTCTAATAAAATAATCACTAAATTTTTTTAAAAATATTTTTAGATCGATATTGGTACAATTCCGATTCCAAAATCAGCTAATACAAAAAGAATCAGCGAAAACTTTGATCTATTTGATTTCCAATTGTCTCCTGAAGATATTGCCGTAATGGAAACTTTCAATACTGGCAATCGATTAGTGCCATTTGCCCTTATTAAGGCACTTAATCATAAATATTATCCATTTAATATTGAATTTTAAAATGAACACTGTGCTAAATATTTTAAAACTATAAACACATGTTTTCTAATAAATTTTACATGTATTAAAGCAAAGCTTCTTGTGTTTATTTTTTTAAGATGAAGTTGAAAGCTTAAGAAGGTTAATTAAATACGTAAATTAACCTATTTACGTCAAATCTAAATATTTAGTTTCTTATCTTATTTTATTTGCATTTACGTAGGTACTATTTAGACTTTTGATGTTATTTTGTCAATAATCAAGTACCTAATAGGCTATTGAATACACCTGAAAATGAGGGGCTTGGCTTACAATTACTTTCAAGAGTTTTTTTTATTGAATAATCAGCTATATCACGAATTCCATCGTAATCGGAAATTTCCTACGAATCCTGAAAAAAACTATCACAGAACCCATCGTAGCGGACAATCTCATACGCGATTACAAACGGATTAGTTGAAAGCTTTTTTCGGGGTTTGTACAAGTTTCCGATTACGATGGAACTCGTGATAAAGCTGAATATGTTTGTTTGGGGCATAAGCATATATGCTGTTATTGACAACATTCATCATCATCGTGTCCTGTAACCCCGGTCGGGGCATAGGGCGTCAACAAAACGTCTCCATTCTTCACTCTCTGCTGCAAGGTACTTAAGCTGTGGCCACGTCTTTCTCTGGGATTCTGCTTCCGCCATCAAGACAGTTGATTTCCATGTTGTTCTTGGTCTTCCAACCCGCCGTGCACCCTGAGGATTCCATTCAAAGGACTGCTTTGCAATTTCATCGTTTGGTTTCCTCAGTGTGTGACCAATCCAACGCCATTTACGCTTTCTTATGTCGACGTCCAGCCGCTCTTGACTTGTCCTGCACCACAATTCCTCATTTGATATTATTTGTGGCCAGCGAATCTTTAGGATGTGGCGAAGACAGTGATTCACAAAAGCCTGCAATTTCTTCGAAATGGTAGACGTGACTTTCCAAGTTTCACAAGCATATAACAGCACGGATTTGAAATTGGATTCGAAGAATCTCAACTTAGTGCGTAAGGATATTTGACTGGATTTCCAAATTGGGGACAGGGTACCGAAGGCAGCACGAGCTTTATTAATTCTAATTTTGACTTCCGGATCCATACCACCATTTTAAAAAATAATACTGCCAATGTACCTAAACTGTTCGACTTCTTCCACCGGCGTCCCAGAATAATAGGTAAGCTGCTGTGCGGAGCCGCTTGTGAGCATTATTTTTGTCTTTTTGCTGTTTATTCTTAGACCACTCAACTCTCCCTTCACTTGCAGTTGCAGTCCTTGGCACATCCCGTTCAGCCCACTGATGTTATTTGCCACTAGACATATGTCATCGGCATAGTCTATATGACTGAGCTTTTCGAACGGTCTCCATTGAACGCCCTGTCGCTTAGCTGTACCAACACTGGCCGTCAATACGTCGTCCATCGCCAGCAGGAAGAGAATTTGCGATAGAACATCACCTTGTCTCACACCCTGTTGCACTACGAAGGAGTCAGATAGCTGGCCACAACTACAACCTTGCGTTGTTGTAGGACTCTTTAATAATGGCAACAATTTTGGTGGAATTCCTCTACCAAGTAACGATCTCCATATACATACACTCTCGGTTAACTCGATCGAAGGCCTTCTCAAAATCCACGAACGTGAGGTAAAGCGGTGATTGAAATTCCATCGACTGCTCGAGGACGATACGCAGGGTGTTGATATGTTCGACACACGATCGACCCCTGCGGAAGCCAGCTTGATGCCTCTTGAGTGTAGACTCGATTCTATCCTTTATTCGCTCGAGAATGATGGTTGCCATTCGTTTTGGGAAAACGGAAGAAACGGTGATACCACGCCAATTCTTATAAGGTCACCTTTCTTTGGAAGCTTACAAATCACACCATCCTTTCAGTCCTTGGGATAGCTTTCACTCTCCCAAATGATTTCTATCAACAGATGTAGAATATCAACCGCTGTTACGTTATCGGCTTTCAGGAATTCAGCTGGTATTCCGTCAAGTTCCGCTGCCTTGTTGTTTTTGAGGAGATTTATTGATACTTGAATTTCCGATACAGAGGGGGGTTCACTGCCAATACCCCTATAGGACCCGCGCATCTTGGTAAGGTGGGTCACTTAAGCACTCTCCTCAACGGAATCCTCATATAGCAGGGCATAAAAATGGTCCTTCCATCTGCGTAGCTGATCCTCAATTGATACCATAAGTGTGCCATCCACATCCATTACAGGATGATTGGTGGTGTTTTTTTTTTCCAATAACATCTTTGGCTATTTGGTACAATTCCCGGAAATCTCCTCTTCTGGCAGCTCTTTCCGCATTATCTGCGAGTTCATCTAACCTCACCCTCTTGTCATGTCTCACATAGCGATAGACCATCTTATGTGCAAGGCCATACTCGCTGCGCAATTCAGCCTTTCGTTGAACATCTACTTTGGTATTAATTCCCATTTTCAACGATTTGCGAAGTTCAGTTTTATCCCAGGTGTCTTGGGATATCCAAGAGTCTCTAACTCTCATCCGCTTGGGTATAGTTTCGGATCCAGCCTCCATAAAAACATCTGTTACTTTACTTCATATATCATCAATTGTTGAATGTTGAATTCCGTTTAATAACGAAAATTTTTCGTTAAGGGTGGTGACATAGTAACGACCAATGTTGGGGCCATTCAAAGCATTCATATTGAATTTGGGACTACTTGCTACATCCTGTGCTTGTACGGCAGCGGTTCGCAGTTTGAGACTCATCAGAACCAAATGGTGATCGCTTTCCACATCGGCATTTCTTATACTTCGAACATCACACATTGGCTTCCTCCATCGCTGCTGAATCATGATGTGGTCAATTTGGTTTTCAATTTGACCGTCCGGATGCACCCAGGTGATTTTGTTGCACGTCTTATGCTTAAATACAGTCTCATCTAGCACAAGACGATTCACGTTACAAAAGTCAACAAGCAATCACCATTTTCGTTCCGTGGCCCCAAGCCCTTTTTTTCCCATCACGCGTTCCAGCTCGTAATTGTCTGAACCAACTTGGGCATTGAGATCTCCCATGACGACTATGATGTTGGCTCTCGGAACACTCCTGTAAACCGAGTTAAGATGAGCGTAGAGCGCGGTTTTATCTTCTTCGGTCGCTTCATTTGTGGGACCGTAGCACTGAATAATTGTGACGTTACGATAGTTTTTGAACGAAACCTTGCTGTCATTAATCTCACAGAATGAGCACCCAGGAAATCAAACTACGCCTCAGTTCTTCTTTCAACATATTCCCGACACCCTGCAGTCTTTGGCCACCCTCTCTTTCATCTTTCCCGGCATTCTCGTTTGTCCAGTGTCTGATCAGTATTCAGCTCTCCCTCTACTTAGTTTCGCTTATGCCCAGGATACTGACTGATCTTTAGGCGAAGCATTTCACGCTCAACCTGCTTATATTTACCTTCGCTGTACAAGGATCGAAAATTCCATAGTACTTATGCGGTAGCCAAAAGTAACGTTTGTGCTTCGTGCGGTTCACTGCAGCCGAAGCTCCAGAAGGATTCTTCATTAATAGATTATCTCTTGGGGACTCATTTCCAGTTGTGTCATAGTTCATGTATTTGCAAAATACGATTAAAAACATATCATACATAAGCTCAGATTTGGCAGGCACACCCGCCCTTTGTATGATCAAACACATAACTGATCGAGGCCACCCACTATATGGGCAAATAGACGCCTTTTGAAGCCGTCACATATAGGATTTAAGACGCTACTTCCTGCTGCCGTTGGTCTTTCAAGATAGACACCACCAAACTATCATGCCGTTGACCGCCACCTGCAGTTCTTTCACCTTCTGGGGGCTGGATGTAAAGGGTGTTTTTTTTTAGACGTGTGGTTTTCAAGAAGAAATAAAACGCATATAATTTAATGTTATGACCAAGAATTCAGCTTTATTATAAAAATAAGGGTTTGCCATTATGTTTGAAAAATGATTTCGGGCAAGTGGCCGAATAAATTCCAGCCGAGAGGCCCAATTTTCGACCACCAATTTTCAAGAGATGGCGGATGAACTCATTCCGGTCTTATTCGATACTTTGCTCCACAGCAGCAATAGCGTCTTTAGTGCGCACTGTACGCGCCGGCGTCTCTGAGGATGCGAATTATCCACCAGAGTAAACGTGGTGCGTAACCAATCTATAGTTGCCCTAATTACAGACTTCGCAGTGCGATTATATCGACCGAATATTGGACGCAGCGCACGATGCGCGAACCGAACCATTATTTTGGTAATAAATTTGCACGATTTTCAAACGTTGTTCATTATGAAATGGCAAACCAAACTTACTTACTTACTTAAGGTGGCGCTACAGTCCGGGGTGGACCAGGGCCTCAACCAACAAGCTTCTTCCAGCCGGCTCGGTTTCCAGCTAGCTGTCTCCAGTTTCGCACGCCAAGTTGGTTGAGGTCCTCTTCCACTTGCGTGCGCCACCTTTTACGCTGTCCACCTCTACTGCGTTGTCCCACGGGGTTGGATTCAAAGACTTTCCGGGCCGGAGCATTGGTGTCCATTCGCTCTAGGTGACCCAGCCATCTTAGTCGTTGGCTTTTCACTTTTGTGGCTAGGTCGGTGTCGCTGTACAGCCCATACAGTTCGTGGTTGTATCTTCTCCTCCATTCCCCATCTATGCAGACGGGACCAAAAATCACCCGGAGAATTTTCCTCTCGAAACAGCCTAACGCGTTCTCATCCACCGTTAGCAGTGTCCATGCTTCTGCACCATACATCAGGACCGGGATGATAAGCGTCTTATACAGGGACAGTTTAGTTGCTCGAGAGAGGGCTTTGCTTCTCAATTGCCTTCTTAGCCCAAAGAAACAGCGATTGGCAAGAGTAATTCTTCGTTTGATCTCAGCGCTGGTGTCATTCGCTGAGTTTATAGCGGATCCTAGGTAGACAAAGTCTCTGACCACCTCAAAATTATAGCTGTCTATAGTGACGTTCTGTCCTAGACGTCGGTGTTGGGTGTCCTCTCTTGTTGACAGCATATACTTCGTTTTGCTTTCATTCACCGTTAAACCCATCTTCTTGGCTTCCTTCTCAATGCTCACAAAAGCACCACTGACATCACGCTTTGTTCGTCCTATTATGTCAATGTCATCAGCGTAAGCGAGTAATTGGACGGACTTTTGAAAGATTGTGCCTCTAGTGTTGACGTGAGAGTTTTGCACCTTTCTTTAAAGAACGATGTTGAAGAAGTCGCATGACAGCGCGTCGCCTTGCCTAAAACCTTTTTTGACATCAAAGGTGTCGGTGAGGTCTTTGCCGACCTTGATGGAGCAGCGTGCATTCTCCATCGTCATCCTGCACAAACGGACGAGTTTGGCAGGGATGCCAAAACTAGACATTGCTCTATATAGCTCGTCTCTATAGATGCTGTCATACGCGGCCTTGAAATCGATAAAAAGGTGGTGGGTATCGATTTGAAACTCCTGGGTTTTCTCCAAGATCTGCCGTAGTGCGAATATTTGGTCGATGGTGGACTTCCCTGGCCTAAAGCCATACTGATATGGACCTATCAGGTTGTTGACGAATGGCTTCAGGCGTTCACAAAGTACGGCAGAGAAGATCTTGTAGGCGATATTAAGAAGACTGATGCCTCTGTAGTTGGTGCAGTCCAGAGGATCGCCTTTCTTGAGGATCGGGCAAACAATGCTGAAGTTCCATTCATCGGGCATGCTTTCCTCCGACCATATTTTACAGATGAGCTGGTGCATACTCCTAACCAATTCATCGCCAGCCGCTTTGAATAGTTCAGCCGCAAGGCCATCAGCTCCAGCAGCTTTATTGGACTTAAGTTTATATATGGCTATCCTCACTTCGTCAAGATCTGGTGGACGGAATTGTTGGCCTACGTCGTCCAAGATGAATGGTGCACTTTGCATGTTAGCGGAATTCGGTTCGTCATCGCCGTTATACAATTTGCAGAAATGATTTTTCCATATCCTCAGCACCGACTGCGATTCCACCACGATGTTCCCCTGATCGTCTTTGCAGGCTTCGGATCGGGACTTGTAACCTTGGGAGGTTCTTTTTACTTTTTGGTAAAACTTCCGAACTTCATTCCTGCATTCTCTAACTCCTCGATCGCACGCTTCTCATGCTCTTTCTTCTTCCTTCTAAGGAGCTTGTGTTCCTCTCTCCTCTTCTGCTCGTAGAGCTCGCGAGCAGCTCTGGTCCTTCTATGCAGCGCCGCTTTGTATGCCTGTTGTTTGGCTGCATGTACTTGTCGGCATTCTTCGTCGAACCAGAGGTTTCGCTGTGGTCATCGAGCAAAGCCCAGCACGTCAGAGGCGGCATCTCTGATGGCTTCCTGGCAATTCTTCCACTGGTTCTCGATGCTTGTAGTTGGTGGTATAGGACTATTTAAGAGGGTGCGAGAGACTCGATCGGAAAAGGACCTGGTGATTTGTTGCGACTGTAGCCGTCCGACGTTAAATTTCCTGACAGTATTTCCCTGTTTTGGCTTTGGTCTGGATATCCGTAGCATTACCTTGGCTACAACGAGGTAGTGGTCCGAGTCAACGTTGGCTCCTCGGAACGTTCGGACATCCTTGATACTGGAGGAGTGCCTTGCGTCGATCGCAATGTGGTCAATTTGGTTGGCGGTTGATTGACCAGGAATTCGCCATGTCCCCTTATGTATATCGAGATGTGGGAACTGCGTACTAGCTACCACAACGTTTCGCCCCGCAGCAAAGTCGATTAGCCTGAGTCCGTTATCGGAGGTGGTGTCGTGCAGGCTGTATCTTCCGATTGTGCCACCAAAGACGTCTTCTCTTTCTAGGCAAACCAAACTGAGCATACATCAAGTGACAGCTGTCAAAAAGATCAACTCCGAAAAAAGTGTTGCCAGATTGAAAACCATACGTCTTAAAAAACACCTTTTACTTACCGGCTGCAGCTTAAAAGTTGCGGAATAAAGAGTAGACATTTTGGGTCATCTGTCATCTCTCTAACCACCATCGCAATGTTTATCCTTTCTTGTCGCTTTTTTTTTAAACCTATCAAGTACAGATAATCTTTCTTTATAGAAACTAAGTAGAAATGGAAGCCTAAAGAAAACACAGAGACCATTTGGTGTGTGTGTTTGTTTATAATTTCATATAAATAGATATAATGTCAGAAATCAGGAAAAAAATTTCTTTTACCAATTTTTCCAAAGTTGATCTGATCTGTGATATGGCACAAATACTTCAAGTATTTATGATCTAATTGATGCTGAAATATTCTTGTATAGCATTATTTTTCCATGACGTTACAGCCTCTTTTTAGCTAAACTGTAAAACAAGCTTCTGAATTCAAGTTAAGCTGTTTGCACTTTGAACATTTTTGTTTTTTTTTTTTTCTGAATCGAATCTAGAAATTCAATAATTGGTCTTTTGATTACGCTTTTTATGAGTAAAGAATATTCTGCACCTTTGCACACAATTAATACATAATTGGGGCCAGTTAATTTGTTTATATAGGAAATGGCAGCTCCTCTGTATAAAAAAGTTTACATATAAAGTATATGTCCATATATATTTTAAATGTAAGTACCTATAATTTTATTGTTTATTAACATCCTAAGCTATTAACAGTCATGCTTTTATTTCAAAATCAATAAAAAAAAATAGTTGAATACATAAATTATGAAGAACTACGATTAAAATATCTTACTTTGATAACCATGAAGATAATAAAGTTGCATTAAATGTTGGCGCATGTTCTTAACAGTCCAGTAGGTGAAATAATTATTTTAATTGCTCACTGGTCCTGTCATTATCAAAATACAACAGTTTAAATAATAATTACTAAAAACCAAACTAATAGATATCTTCTTAAATAATCATACACGCATCAGTTAGTTCTTCATCTGATTTTAAGTGGAAAAATATCTAAAAATAAATAAATGCCGGTACAGTGATGAGCAGAAAACATTTCAGAAAATTGGTTCCGATAATCCGATAGTTAATGCTGATAGAATTTTTTTTCCCGTGGGTGGGTGCAAAACCTGCATAAGGCTCTATGAGGAGCGAAAAACGCGTGGTCATAGGAGTGTGAGATTCTTACTACACTAAAACCACCTCCACTTCCCGATTGCAACTAACTTGAAACTTATCTAGCAATTTATTTTTAACGAAGTTAAGTAACGTGTTGCAGATAACTCACTGGGGCAAGTTCCTGCTTATTTCGCGATTTTAAAGCGGTTTTGTGTTCACCGCACTAACCAGACAGCGATTTCAATGGCCCTGAGTAATAGATTCGAATCTATAGCCTTAAGTCGACTTTAACAAAGACATCCGTAAAAATAAAACATTAATTTCACTACTTAATGCTTAGAAGCACCTCAAGCTTAGTTTAAAATGATCTAATCTAAGCATTTAGAAGTGAATTTTGTATTTTATTTCTACTGATATTTTTGTTAAATTCAACTTTAACTAGATTCGGATCTATTACTCAGGGCCAATGTTTTCTCGTGAAACTCTTTAGGAACCCCTGTGAAGATCTGAAGATGTTCGTTTCTTGTATACCATGGTGCATTTATAAATGACGTAAGCAATTTATTTTCAAACGTTTGTAAGTTATTTAAATTTGTTTCGCAAGTACAACCCCAGAGTTGTATACCGTAAGTGCAGACAGGTTTAAGTACCTGCCTGTATAAAATCAACTTATTATCAATTACCTACTAAGCTTAGAATAATTACCGGGTAGCCAGTTCATATCTCTTAATTTACTTTTTAATTTCCGCATTTCTTTTTTACGTGTGGCTTCCATATTTTAATTTCGCATCTAGAGTCATTCCTTGAGATTTAAACTCATTCGCAAATGGAACACGACCGAAAGACGGGCAATCTACTTATTTTTCTAATACGTAAAGTCCACGTGGACTGACTTCTGTTCATAGAGCGCTATTCGCCATGTTTTTGTCCATTCATTAACATTATTAAGAGCATTTTGTAATTTAATTGTAGCTTCGTTAATCGTTTTGTCTGCTGCTAGTATTGCAGTATCATCAGCAAACGTTGCTACGATAGTGTCTTCTGTTTGAGGTATGTATATCACGTGTAAGTAGAAGGTATAGAACTGGTCCTTAAACACTTCCTTGTGGTACCCCAGCCCCTATTTCTTTGAAATTAGAACATTCATTACATGAAAAAGTCTGTCTTCAAGATATTCTCTTGGAATTTAATAAAGGTCTTCAAGCCGAACTTGTCTTAATATAAAGGGTGGTGTTGATTTTGAATAAAGCACATATTATTTAGGAAATTATTGTCATTTCTTTTTATTATGATTATATTGGTATGGTTCAATTATGTTTGGAACAAAACATCGGCCAAATGGCCGCCGCGACCTTGGCGGAACACCTACATCCGATGGTCCAAATTTTCGATGACGCTGAGGCATAATTGAGGTCCTATGCCGTTAATGTGCTGAATTATCTCATCCTTTAGCTCTTGAATTGTTGTTGGCTTATCGACGTATACCTTTTCTTTCAAATAACCCCAAGAAAAGAAGTCCAACGATGTCAAATCACATGATCTTGGCGGCCAATTGACATCGCCACCACGTGAGATAACACAGCCATTGAATTTGTCGCGCAAAAGAGCCATTGTTTCGTCAGCTGTGTTGTAAGTGGCACCGTCGTCCTGTTGAAACCACATATCGTCCACATCCATATCGTCTAATTCGGGTCATAAAAAGTTCATTATCATCTCACGATAGTGAGCACCATTCACAGTAACTGCCTGACCGACCTCATTTTGGAAAAAATACGGCCCGATGATGCCGCGAGCCCATAAACCGCACCAAACAGTCACTCTTTGTGGGTGCATTGGTTTTTCGACAATCGCTCTTGGATTATCATTCGCCCAAATGCGGCAATTCTGCTCATTGACGAATCCACTGAGGTGAAAATGTGCCTCACGAAGTGCACGATATGCATTTTCATAATAAGCCTGAATAACTTTAATGCGTTACTCGATTGTGTTAATTGAATTAGTCTGAAATCGAGAAATGTCAAATGAAATGCAGAAAAAAACTTGACGTTTTGGTGTGGTTCACATTCAACATCGGCCGTTAAAATTTAACCACCCTTTATTTGAGGCCTTCGTGCCACACCTTGTCAAACGCTTGCTACACATCCAAAAAGACCGTCGAACAAATTTTCTTTTCTTCAAGAGCTTTCTCAATTACGTCAGTTATTCTATGCACAATGCACTTGATCAATGGCCGAATGCTTGCTTCTAAATCGGGTATGGTTCGTTTCGGCTTTTTCATTTCGGTTTTTTGTTGTTTCGTCTAGGTCGTTTCGCATTTTGTTGTTTCGAATTTCATTGTTTCACTTTTCATTTATTTCGTTTTTTATTGTTCAGAAAATTTTTATTTCGTTTAGCAATTAGTTCGGCCGAACTTTATTTCGTCTTTGATTGTTTCTTTTTTCGATTATTTAATTTCTGAATTATTTCATCCTTAGTTTATTTCGTCTTTAATTGTTTCGTTTTCGATCACTTTGATTTTCATTGCAAAGTTTTTAGTTCATTTCGACTTTCAATTATTTCGCCATCGTTTGATTGGCTTTTTGATTTTTGTGCATGTAAGGAACCTAAAGGCGTTAAAATTCACCCTTCTAAATCCGAACTTATGTTCAGGTATTAACTATTGTTTTTCTTCTATTTATCGGCTACAGGCGCAGGAGTAGTATTCTTTCAAAAACTTTCGATATTATAGGAAGAAGTGAAATCGGTCTGTAAGAGTACTTTTCATGAGATGGTTTGCCAGGTTACAGCTCATCCGAGTTATTCCAGACGTGTACAGGGTTCAGACAAGGAGATGCGCTATCATGTGATTTCTTCAACTTAGTCCTGGAGCAGATAGTGCGCAAGAATGGTGTTAACATGGAAGGCACTATCTTCAACAGGTCTTCTCAACTGGACGACATCGACATCATCGGCCGCTCCAAGAGAGCTGTACTTGAAGCATTCACAGCTATTGATGCACAGGAGAAACGCGTTGGTCTTGAAGTGAATGAGGACAAAACAAAGTATATGCTATCAACAAACAAAGCCTCATCCGTCCATCGCCTAGGACAAAACGTCACTGTTGGTAGCAGTAATTTCGAGGTAGTCAAGGAGTACCTCGGAACACATTTCAATTCCACGAACGACACCTTAGTGGAAATCTGACGAAGAATTACCCTAGCGAACCGCTGCTACTTCGGTTTGGCCAAACAAATGGGTTCAAAACTCCTTTCCCGAAAGACAAAGTGCACGCTATACAAAACGCTAATTTTACCAGTTCTACTCTACGGCGCCGAGTGCTGGACGATAAGTAAAAAAGGGGAATTGATACTGGGCACTTTCTTTCGAGAAAAATTCTTCGGCGGATATTTGGTCCTATATGCGAAGAGGGCGATCGGAGGAGAAGATTCAATCGTGAACTGTACGAGCTGTACCAAGATGTGGATGTAGTCCAAAGAGCCAAAACACGTCGACTACACTGGCTCGGCCACATCGAGCGAATGGACAACAACGCTCCAGCCAAGAAAATCTTCGAATCCCAGCCCCCAGATTCGAGACGACCAGGAAGACCGAACCTCCGCTATAGGGACCAGGCGGTCACAGACGCAAGAGCGCTTGGTCTCGACGACTGGAGGGAGTGTGCGAGGGACCGCAACCGATGGAAGACCGCAATATCTCAGGCAGAGACCCTTCATATGGATCGGGAGCTGGATAAGTAAGTAAGTAAGTAAGTATTTTTAACGGGTCAGTTGGCCAGTAATGCTACATTTCCACCTAGCGCTAATCTGAGATTTAATGAGATTAACCTCAAATCTCCTTTAAATCCCGTAGATTTACCAAACAATTTTATTTCGTAAATCTTGAAGATTAGAAATTAATCTTGTTAAATCTTCCTAGGACAAATAGTTTTACAAATCGAACTAATCTATTTTTACATGGTGCTGAACGATTCATTCGAGACTCGCAGTCAGTTCTTCAATGTTTCACACTAATCGAACATTCTGTATCATTCGCCCTTCATAAGAAAAATTGTAACGCCATTTGCATTTTTGAAGGTGCTGTCAAATTATCTTTTTTAAATCTTTTTGGGCGGTGAAAACACCAAAAAGATTTATTAAATCAAATCTGAGATAAACCTTTGGTGGAAACATAGCATAATTTGGTTTGCCAGTCGAGTGAAAGTCACAATTATCTTCCATTCCTGCCTCATACAGCATTCCATTGAGTTATCCATTTTGAGGCCAAGAAAGTGTGTTTTCAATTTTACGAGGGCCAAAGCCCCCCCCCCGGTTTTAAGGAATGGGTTGTAGCTTAGAAAGTATCACACAAAAAACGTTAAATACCTTTTTTTCATAAGAGTAAGCGTTTTCAAGATAATTCAATCAGTAGAGTTACGGATTTTATGTTTCTATATGAAATGTACTCTTTTTCCTTTCGGGAGACATTCCTTTGAAACCGTTTGGAGGGCCTTTGAACCCCCGTAAAATTATTAGTGGCACTCATATCCATAGGAACTCTTAACAGTTTCCTAAGAATGCCATGGCGATGCTATGATACCACAATCCAGGTTTCCGTCATTATTTCCGTAATTTTGCTTATTTTTCTGCTAATACATATGAATGAACTACTAATATTTTAAGTAGCTTCTTACTCAAATGATTTTGCTGATCTTATAAGATATAAAATTGAAATTATTTTCAACACAGCATAGTACATTTTCCTATTTTGGTGCTATTTGGTAGAAGGGTATAATAAAGTTAATTGCTCTTGTAGTACCGGCTTTCCAAATGATCTCAAAGTAGTGAGTTCATGGCTGTGTCTACCTTTTGAGTCGAGTTCTTATAAACTTCTTTTAATTTCTCGTTTTTCGAGTATATCTCAATTTTAAGCTAATTTACTGCATTTTTATTGGCGTGTGCATGGACAAAAATATTTCACTCACTACTCATCCAACAACCGACGACGACACGATGTTAAAATGGATTGCCGAAATTAACATTATGAAAGATTAATGCCAGTGACGCACAGAGCCTATTCTCATTAATGTTAATAATACCTGAAAGCTACGATCCGAGAAGTGCACACTGTATTAAGATATTATATAGTCATGGACAGTGGCAGGGAGGGTGGCCGAGAGGGGCTCTGGACAATTTATAGTATATTGTTTGTTCGTTTTATTACTTCTGGAATTTTATGAGTTATTTAGCAGTGATGTATGTTCCGAATTTAAATGAAAAAGTAAAGCTGATGAATTGAGGCTTGTTGAGATAGTTGAGGTTTTGAAAGTCTTCAGAGGGAAATTCGAAGTTTGAGCATCTACCTACATGTTTGATGAGCACCTCCTCAGTGTGAGTACCTGCTTAATTGTTAGGTATGAATAAACCAAATCACGTGTCGAGTGGAGCATCCGCTCCTAATTTGTAAATTAAAAGCCAATAGTATTTAATATTTTGTTTCTTTAAGGGCGATGTTGTTCCAATTCTGAATTAATAGTTTAAATTTAATAACATCAGAAGAAAAGTATTCGAAAGAATTATTCATACGAAACAGGAACAAGTACAGTTTTTCTTAGCGCTTTACCTGTTAGGAAACGTGATCTGTTTTATGCATTTCATCTCTTATCCACATTTTTAATTTTATTATAAAGTCTAGACAATATGCTTGGCCAAAATTTGAATAATTTTGAAAATTGTTACCATATGCCTCGAATTAACTGCAAAAAGTCTCTGTCAATCTAAAACGAGCAAATCAAACAAGTTATTCAAAGTCAACGATATCAATAGCTTTTTTCATAAACAACTTCTATAGGTACGGTGAATAATAACAAAAAGGAGCTTGAGGTAGGACTAATGGCTAAGAAAATAAAGTTTTTTTTTCTTCCAAAAAGGTTAAATGACGAAAATGTTGCAGTTTCTCGCATCGAATGTCTTATTGAATGGTGAATGTTATTGAAAAGTACCTACTTCAAGTAATTTGTGTCTAAATTGTGTGTCTATATGCATAGCAAAATATTCTATTATTTCTTAAGCATTTTCTGAAAAGTATCCTAAATTTGAGGTGTTCACATATACAGTTAATCCAATGGAGTTGAAATTAACAGAAGTTTGTGTTAATAGTAAAAGGAATGTTTAGAGAAAAGTTTTTGTTAAATGAGGCCAATAACAGCCGAGTAATATGCATAATTTCAAATTTATGTAAAATGAAAAATTGAAAATAAAATCAAATTAATTCATAAGAATTTTATATGACCAGGAAAAATAGCTCAAATCGTATAGGGAACCTTGAAATAATTAATTCATAAAATATTAAAACTAGTATCGACGTAGAATTGCACCCTCTATACCATATTCAAAGTCCCCCAAAATCCCTGCATTGGCTTTTTGTGTAGATGCATTTGAAGAGAGGGAGAGGGGAAAAAGTTGGAAGTCTTTCAAACTGATATACATATCTAGAAAAATTTCCAAATTTGTTTTTTGAAAACTTAGGGCGATTTTTTTCAGTCAAAGTTGAACATAACTTGAGGATTTTTATTTTCAACTTGTGAATTTGATTTTATTCACTCAAAGTTGACGTTTTCAACTTCCGATTTTCAACTCTAGAGTTGATCAACTTCAGATTTTCTTAACTCCCGGAAAAAGTAGAAGTTGGCAGAGTAAACTTGAGAGTTGACACATAAATATTGTTTTTTTCTTTTGTAAATGCATGGGTACAAACATTTTGCTTTGTGCTCTTCATTTTTCAAAACAGAAAAATTAAAAAAAACCTATACTGTTCCGAAACAATTTATTAGTATTATCGTTTTTGGGAAAATTGGACATCATTTTCTTCGGCCAGTGATAGTGAACATGATGGAAATGACGAGCCATTATACATTGAAAGAAGACAGTAGAAGATTTAGCCGTGCGTTGGAATTGAAAAGTGGGATGACCAAGCCCAACGGCGCTTGGAGGGCTGGCAAAAGGGCGTTTCCCCCCTTGGCTCTGGATAATACAACGCTGCCAACACATTTTTAAATTTTCACTATGGACCTATGGAACTTTTGGCAAATACCTGTCTTTTTTC
The DNA here is from genome assembly GCA_963921185.1 of Dasysyrphus tricinctus. Taxonomy (NCBI): domain Eukaryota; kingdom Metazoa; phylum Arthropoda; class Insecta; order Diptera; family Syrphidae; genus Dasysyrphus; species Dasysyrphus tricinctus. The sequence goes on along the minus strand of OY992532.1, from coordinate 188,358,364 downwards.
TGTCTAAGTTCATGATTTACGGGGCCTGGAAGGATACACCCACACCCTTTGAACAAATCTTGCGGGCGCCTATGACCGTCAGTTTATATATAACTTTCGCCTTTTAAAGCCAACACTGATATTGCTATATAGATTTACTTAAGGATGCACTCCCTTGTGACGACAGACGGTACATGCATATGTATATAGATGTTGGGCAGATTATCGTTTCGTTTTTGGCGCTGCAGTAGCCCGGGCCAAATTTTTTAGAAGTATAGTTATTTGCGCGATATCGATAGTTCTTCTTCCAGTGATGTATGTTGCACTTTGGGGAAGTGTGCATCTAATTTGTTCGGTATGGGTGAGATGGTGGCGATTTGTATGTAGGTACAGATATCTATAAGTCTTACATAGACGCTATAAAAAATTAATAAAACGTGCCAACAACCACAACAGGGATTTCTTTTTTTTTTGCATCTTTAATTACTTTATCAGGCATTGTTTTTAAATTTTATCTGCCTACACACATCAATTTCACACAAAATAACACAAATTTTGATAAAAATCAGTTTTCTTGACCGAATTGCTTCAAATTTAAATATTAAAATGACAGTTCATGAATTATTTTCACAAATATCCCAGGGATATTTTTCAAATCAGAAGTTGGCCAACTTTAGATTTTCAACTCGGGAGTTGAGAACAATATTAGTGAATAAAAAGGAATTTCAACTTGTGTTTCAACTCTCGAGTTGAAGTCAACTCTCAAGTTGGTCAACTTGAGAGTTTGCCTCAAGTTGAGCAATAGTGAAAAAAATGGCTCTTAATGTATTTTAATCATGATATGATCGATTGTTTTGCAAGTCGATACCTTAGGGTTTTTTAACGCTATTAAGAATATTGTGTAAAAAGGTTTTACTTTTATGAAAAAATAATGGTTCCTTCCAAACTTATTTTGAAACCCATTAGGAAATATCTGTTTTCTTCTCAAAAATGGCTCCTACGATTTTGATAAAACTTTTTCTGTATACTTAGATCAAAACGATCTATTACCAAAAATTATAAAAATGTACACTGGAAAACTATTAAAATTACCTCTCGTTTTTTTTTTCAACTTTAAATTTTCTCACTAGCGGCTTAACGGGTTTGGATAATTTTTTTTATTAATATACTCTAAACAAAAGCAATTTTTAAATTAAAAAGAAATAAATTTTCTCAAAAATGGGCTGCCAATTTTTTCTAAAACATTTTTTAAACTTTTATTACATGAGATATAAAATTCCATGTCGTTATATACAATTTGTTCAATACCTAAGCCAAGAAGCGATCCAGTAGTGAATTTTATTAACTTTCCATTGGAAGTAATTGTTATTGGTCGAATTTGTCGAATCGAAAATTTTGACATATCTTAACGTTTCGAGCTCCCTAGACTCGCAATCCATCATTTTTAGAGAGATGTCTGTGTTTGTGCGTACGTTCGTACGTTCCTTCGCTTTTTTCGTTCACCATATCTCAAGAACGAATAAAAATATCGACTTCGGATAGTTTTTTTTTTTACCATAGAAATTAAAAATAAACGTTGTTAAATTTCTTTACTCTCGAATATCTCGAGAACAAATCATGCTATCGACTTTGGGTTAATTTTATTCTACGTAAATTGACGTTATAAAGAATTGTTTAAAATATAAAAACAGATCAACTTGTAGTTTTTTTTTTATTTAAAAAATTGTTGAAAATTGTTGAAAAAAGTTGTTTAGCTCGACTATCATGAGAACAAACAATGATATTACCTTCGGGGTATTTTATTTTATACACTAGTTTATAAATAAATAAAATGCATGACTAGGTCGCATGTACTTGCTCTTATGTTCAAGACACTGCAGCTTTGAGAAAATTGTATATAAAAATATTTAAATTAGCTATAACAACTCATTTGACAGTTTGAGGTGGAAAAAAGAATATCATATTAATTCTTGATTGAATATGATTGTATGGAAAAAAGGGATCGGGGTCAGAATCCCGAAAACCGAAATCCCAAAGACCCAAAATCCCGAAAATCCAGAACCCCGAAAATCCAGAATCCCGAAAACCCAGAATCCCGAAAACCCAAAATCCCGAGAACCCAAAATCCCGAGATTGAAATCCTGACAAATTATACAAACTGAAATTTTTTTCGCTCGGGATTTCAATTTCGGGAAAAGTTTCTCTAGATTTTCGATGTACATTTCTGTTCTATCTTTTATGGAAAACACAAAAACTGTGTTAAAATAATAGAAAATAATAATTAGCTCTGAAGTAAGAAGAAATTTTGTAAAAACTTAATGCGCGAATGTATTGGATGGATACAAAAATATGCCTAGGTCAGAAAATAAGCAAAACACAAAAAAAAAACCTTTCAAGGCCATTTTTTAAATTCAGAATAAATTGAATACAAAACAACATGCTAAAATTCGGAAAAGAGTTTAAAAACGATTAAATTATCAGAACTCAGTTAAAATTCAGATTTGTGCGGCATAACAGTTATTAATTTGATTTCGATTCAATAAAGCTAGATCCACAATATTTTATCATATCAAGATTTCATCGATATCAGAGCTTGAATGTAAATTTGAAAGTTCGTCAGAAAAGTCAGAGTAATGGCAGTAACATTTTTTTCCAAATGTTGTCTATTTTGTATAATTTACTTTTTTTTCAACTATAGTTTCGGGATTTTGGCCTTTCTGGATTTTGGGTTTTCGGGGTTTTGGGTATTCGGGATTCTGGGTTTTCGGGATTCTGGGTTTTTGGGTTTTCGGAATTCTGGGTTTTCGGAATTTTGGGCTTTCGGAAATCTGGGTTTTCGGGATTCTAGATTTTCTGGATTTAGGGTTTTCTGCATTCCAAATTTTGGGATTGTGCCCGTCTCTCAAAAACAAGTTATAAATCATTGGAGCGATTTTTTAAGAAAATAATTTTTTATATATAAAATTCTTAAAACATTTTTGAGTGCGAATTTTGGTATGCAAATCTAAAGTTTGTAGGTATCTATGTGTTTATAAAAATAATAATAAATAAACTGGGTGGCGCAACAGCTCGTGGAGAACCAGGGCCTAGTGACTTACAACTCTCAACCGTTTCCTGTATGCGTGTTGTTGGCAGGAATGGAGGGGACCTACTGTTTTTTTGCCGAGTCCGAACGGCTAAATGAGAAGCACTTTTTCATGACAAGTAAATACTCTTGGAGGATTTGTCAGTTCCTCGCAAGAGGCAGTACCTTGGATAAAACATTTCTGTTTTTAGGTGGCATGGCTGGGAATCGAACCCACACCTTCAGCATGACAGTTCTACGCACTAACCATCATGCCACGAGGCATGACAATTTGAAAAAAAATTGTCAAGTCGTTTGTGAGAAATTGAATTTAAAAAAAAAATTTAAACTTTTTTTAAAAATTCAAAAACTTATTTTTGAAAATTTTGACTTGCAATATTATTTAATCTTATCTGATGAAATTTGTATATAAAAAATAATGTAATACTACATTCCCACCTGACCCTAATCTGAGATTTAATAAGATTTGCCTCAAATCTCCTTCAAATCTCGGAGATTTACCATACAAATTTATTTCATAAATCTTGAAGAAACATTTTTTAAAGATCCAAAAAATATATTTTTTTCAAAAATTTTGGTACATAGTAGGGTAGAGCGGGGCTAGTTGGACCACGGGGCAAGTTGGACCACGCCAATAACTCAGAAACCGCAAGTGCTACAAAAAGATGATCATAAACGAATGAAGCATAGTTACTAAATCACACATGCTAAACTGGTTTAAGGCGGATTTCTTCAGCCAAAGAAAAGCCACGCGCTTACTTGTGTTTCTTGGGTACAAAAGTAAAAAAAACGAATTTGTTTCTTTTTGTGTTATCGTGATGAAAACGTGCGAATTTTTCAACAAAGTACAGTAATTTTGGGAGTTCTGTTATTGAATTTTTATATTCCATTTTTGAAATTGTAAAATTCAAAGTGTTTAATTTCAAAGTGACGGAATATATTCATCAAGGTAGGTGTGGGGTTAGTTGGACCAACTTGCCCCGCTGTTTATTTTATATTGGAAAATAGTATGAAAAATTTTGGACACATAAAGTTTCAAAGAGGAAAAAGAATATTATTGCTGTATGGTGTTATTGATGTGTATGGAAGCAAATTCTGAGACTTTATCCGGCGAGGAGTGGGTGCAATGCCATTCTTGCTGAAATCCAGATCCATACAAAATTCCCTAGTACTGGCCATTGCACCATGGGATCATTTACGTTATCTTAAGTTGTGATTCGAATTAAGTTTTAGTTTGTGAACAAATTTAGTTCAAACTAACGGCGTTTATGTCCTTAATATTAATTAATTAATATTAATAGAGCTTCTTTTTCCACTTTTTAAGCTTTGGTCCAACTTACCCCATCTACTGGTCCAACTCGCCCCGCTAGTGGGGCAAGTTGGAACACTTGGACTTGGTGCATTTAAAGTAATCTTATTCTTCTGCTATAACATATTTTTAACTTTTTAAAATTTATTAAAGAAGCCGAAGTTACATTCTTTCTATAGATTCCAGTTAAATTGTTATGTTATGAATAGGTAAAAAGTTATAAGACTTCAAGTAAAAAGTGGTTCAACTAGCCCCGCTCTACCCTACTACTTATATTTTTTGAAAGCTTCTGTATAAAAAAAACATTAAAATCAATATTACCGTTTTGAAGAAAATCGAAAATTAAAAAAAATGGTTCTTTGGGAGATTCCTACCATTTATAACCATTTTTTGAAAAATGGTTTTCCACCCAAAAAACCTTTACTGAAGGAAATTTACTTACTTACTTATCCGGCTCCCGATCCATGAAGGGTCTCTGCCTGAGATATTGCGGTCTTCCATCGGTTGCGGTCCCTCGCACGCTCCCTCCAGTCGTCGAGACCAAGCGCTCTTGCGTCTGTGACCGCCTGGTCCCTATAGCGGAGGTTCGGTCTTCCTGGTCGTCTCGAACCTGGGGGCTGGGATTCGAAGATTTTCTTGGCTGGAGCGTTGTTGTCCATTCGCTCGATGTGGCCGAGCCAGTGTAGTTGACGTGTTTTGGCTCTTTGGACTACATCCACATCTTGGTACAGCTCGTACAGTTCACGATTGAATCTTCTCCTCCAATCGCCCTCTTCGCATATAGGACCAAATATCCGCCGTAGAATTTTTCTCTCGAAAGTGCCCAGGATCAATTCCCCTTTTTTACTTATCGTCCAGCACTCGGCGCTGTAGAGTAGAACTGGTAAAATTAGAGTTTTGTAAAGCGTGCACTTTGTGTTTCGAGAAAGGAGTTTTGAACCCATTTGTTTGGCCAAACCGAAGTAGCAGCGGTTCGCTAGGGTAATTCTTCGTCGGATTTCCACTAAGGTGTCGTTCGTGGGATTGATGTTTGTTCCGAGGTAGGTGAACTCCTTGACTACCTCGAAATTACTGCTACCAACAGTGACGTTTTGTCCTAGGCGATGGACAGATGAGGCTTTGTTTGTTGATAGCATATACTTTGTTTTGTCCTCATTCACTTCAAGACCAACGCGTTTCGCCTGTTCATCAATGGCTGTGAATGCTTCAAGTACAGCTCTCTTGGAACGGCCGATGATGTCGATGTCGTCCGCATAACCAAGCAGTTGAGAATACCTGTTAAAGATAGTGCCTTCCATGTTAACACCACTCTTGCGCACTATCTGCTCCAGGACTAGGTTGAAGAAATCACATGATAGCGCATCTCCTTGTCTGAACCCTGTACACGTCTGGAATAACTCGGATGAGCTGTTACCCATTTGCACGTTGCACCGCGTATTTTGTAACGTCATGCGGCATAGCTGGATCAGTTTTTTCGGGATCCCGAGTTCCGACATCGCCAATAGAAGCTCTTGGTGACTTATGCTATCATATGCGGCTTTGAAGTCGATGAATAGGTGGTGGGTCTCGACTTGAAATTCGTTGGTCTTTTCCAGGATTTGCCTCAATGTGAAGATTTGGTCTATCGTTGATCTGCCTGGCCTGAAGCCACACTGGTACGTGCCGATCATAGTGTTGCAGAAAGGTTTTAGACGCTCACATAGTACGTTGGATAGGATCTTGTAGGCAACATTAAGCAGGGATATGCCTCTGTAGTTCTTGCAGGACATAGGATCGCCTTTTTTGTAGATTGGGCATATGGAGCTATTTGACCAGTCGTCGGGCATACTTTCCTCCTCCCAAACTTGGTTGATGAGCTGGTGCATGCACCCTACCAGAACATCTCCTCCATACTTGAAGAGTTCCGCTGGTAGGCCATCCGAGCCGGCGGATTTGTTGTTCTTAAGCTTGTGGATGGCTTTCTTAACCTCTTCAGTACTGGGTGCTGGGACTGGATCTTCATTGACTGGTCTAATGCTTCTTTGTTCCCCTGTCGCCTCCTCTACATAATGCCCATTAAGCAGCTGCTGGAAATACTGCTTAAACACGTCTACAATTCCCTGTGCTTCGGTGACTAGGTTCCCTTCGCTGTTTCAAAGAGCTAGCGTGCCAGTCCTATAACCAGATGCCAGTTGCTTGGCTGTTTTGTAGAACCGGCGGGTGTTGGTGGCGGTGCTGGACTCTTCGAGATACTTGAGCTGAGAGGCTGCGGATGCTCTTTTCTTTCTACGCAGGGTTTTTTCTCTTTCCTTCTCTTTTCACGGTACTCCTCTCTTGCTGCTCTTGTTTTCCGTTGCAGCATTTGCATTCGTGCATTTTCCGTCTCCTGCTTCAATAGCGCGCATTCATCATCATACCACGGGTTCTTTTTTCTGGGTGGTTGATAGCCTATGGTGGTCTCGGCTGTCTCTTTAATAATGTCGCGATACTGGTTCCACTGGTTGTTGACGCTTGTGGCTGGGTGTACGGCAGAGAGTTTCCCGGTCAATTGCTCACTGTAGTCTCTGGCTTTCTCAGATGTGCTAAGGCATGCGATGTTGAACTTCTTTCTTTGGGAGGTCTTCGTTTTCTTTTCGTTGGACAGTCGGGCTCTGAACTTTGTCACAACAAGAAAGTGGTCAGAGTCCACGTTTGCACCTCGGAAAGTTCGCACGTCCAAGATGTTCGATGCGTACCTTGCGCCAATTAGCACGTTGTCGATTTGGTTGGCCGTTCGACCATCTGGAGATCGCCAGGTTGCTGTATGTATCCTTCGCCTGGGGAACCTAGTGCTACTTATCACCGTATTACGAGCTGCAGCAAAGTCGATTAGTCGGAAGCCATTGTCTGTTGTCGTTTCGTGGAGGCTGTGCTTTCCAGCTAATCCGCCAAAGATGTTTTCCTTTCCAACTTTAGCATTGAAGTCTCCGAGCACGACTTTGACATCGTACTCCGGACATGCTCCGTAGGCTCCGTCTAGGATGTCGTAAAACTCCTCCTTGTAAGACTCCTCAGCTTCATCGGCGTGTGCACATATTAGGCTGATGTTTTGGAAGGTAGCTTTGATGCGGACCACAGCCAGGCGATCGCTTATCGGCTTAAAATCGATAAAATCGATGTGAGTCGATTTCCCACGACGAATCCGCATCCTAGCATGTGCAGTCTTTGGTGACAGCTGTAATAAATGTCGCAATCTTTTCTTTTCGTTATACCTGATCCTATCCATCGTATCTCCTGGATCGCGGTAATGTCTGCCTTGTACCGCGAGAGGACAGATTCAAGTTTTTGAGTAGCACCTGGTGTGTAGAGTGTCCTTACATTCCAGGTGCATACTCGTAGATCATAGTCCATTTTCGTTCCGGGTCTGGTTGCCATTTGAGGGGGGTCGTTATCCGAGGCTTCTTGCGTCTCTCTCATAACAATTGGCTTTTTTACTGTGGTCGGGTCGTTAGCCCAACGCACTAACCTCCAATCTGTAGGGCCATGGGTTTAATGTTGCAATTCTTTCCTTGATCAACATTCGCACTTACAAGTTTAGCAAATCCTGGCATAAAGCCAAGACCAGTATCCGGCGGCTACCAACTTGGAGGTATTGTAAGCACTTGATGTGTAGGAAAAGATACAGCTCGAGGCCCCCAGTTCCTACAACATCCAACCACCTTTTTGTATTTGTTTGGTTCGGTTTTATTTCAGAGCTAACGTTCGGCTTTATTTCACTTTCTCAAAGCGAAATAAGGCCGAACGCTAAAATTCGGCGTTATTTCACTTTAGAAAAGCTAAATATAGCCGAACTTCGAAATTTCACTTGGCGTTATTTCACGGCATCTAGTTGATTTGGTGGCCAAAAATCAAAATTTTCCCTTACGTTTCCTCATTATTAGTTTTGTACAGAGTTGGGTAGTAATCATTACAAAAAATGTCAATTACGATAACATGTAATTTGTAATTGAAAAAGTTCAATTATACTGATTACATGTAATTGTAATTGAAAATTCAATTACAAAGTTGTTGAAACAAAAGCAATTACTTGATTTAATTACATGTAATTGAAAAAAAAAGTAATTGAACAAAAAAAAGTAATTAAAAAAAGCTTGATACTACTTTTTTAAACGCAGAAATCCATTTTTGAATTCTTTCTTCAAAAAAAAAAAATTTTTGAAGGAAGTTTTTTTTTAAATTAGTTTTCCAAATCTTGAAAAAAAGTATTCAAACTGTTTTTTGTTTTCAAAATTTTACGTTAAATTGGTATTATTATATTTTGAATTCAATGATCTTGGTAGTTTTTAGTTTAAAGTCTAGAACGCAGATCGCGCTAAATTTTTGCTCCCACATTTCTCTCCAAGCACCAGCTAAGACCGTAGTTAAATTATGACACAAGATTTCGGTGGAGAATATATCACAGAAATCAGCTGTTCTCTGAAAAGAAATTTTACTCAAACATTTCAAAGAATTTTGTATCAATATTTCAAATTAATCTAATGAAATAAAATTGATTTTTCTCTTTTAAATTGATAAATCCTTTGTCCTCGAGCATTTCTAGTCTTCAACTTTAGTTGTCACAAAGTAAAGCTTATGTACATAAATATCAATAATAAAATATCCTGTCACAATTCAGTTCGCGAATTAATGTGCTGGACAATTATTTCACGCTCTTAATTTTGACAGATGACCGCTGTACGAAAATTTGATTTTTTTGCTGGAGCTGCGTACCTCTCGACTTAACTGCATGGCTTAATTTTAGCTTGGCTTAATTTTGGAGAGAGCTTTGTTTGGGAGCGAAATTTCAGCTTGATATGCGTACTAGGCTTAATATAAGAAACTATTTGGGTGTGTGTATTTTAGTTTTCAAGAAAAAAATTACAAAATCACTCTTTTCTTAGAATAATTTTTGCATAATTTCCAATCATTTTCAGCTTCTAAACCCAGCCCTTAGAAAAACTAAAAATCAAAAACTGTCAAAAATTCAAATAGCGGTTACCTCAACGGCTATTAACAGGCACGATTTTCAGTTTGTTCACATCTGGGGATAAAACCTTTCCAACGATCTGTAATGTATGCCCATCCGCCTAACATGAACTATAAATAAATGGTACGGACAAATTTTTTCCTTTTCATATTTTTAAATGTAATTGATATTTTGTGTAATCAATTACATTTGTGTGTAAGGATTACAAAAACAGTAGTCATTACAATATTATTTTCAATTACTTTTTTTTTTCTTCAATTACAATTTTTCCCAATCACATGTAATTGTAATTGAAAGTATCCAATTACAATTATATGTAATTGTAATTGGAAAAAGTCAATTACTGATTACATGTAATTGTAATCGATCCTGTAATCAATTACAAAATATAATTATTACTACCCAACTCTGGTTTTGAGTCGCCCTTTGGAAAAACAAAATCGAGAAGCCACTGAAAAATAAATAATGGATGAATACAGTCAAGTAGATATTCTATTTTTTGAGCTAAAAAATTGATGTACATAATTGGCATTAAACGACGACCCAAGCTATATTTCATCAAGTTCAATCACAAGCTGCTTGCTGCTGTACCAAAAGCTCTTTTGGTTAAAACTTTCCTTCTAACTTAGAGTTGAAATTGCATAGCAGCAAGCATTAAGTTTCAAGCTGCACACCCCCTTAGAATAACTTTTGCGAACGTCTCTGAATAATCAAGAGTATAGACGAAGGAATAGCAATCGCGCATCATTTGGTATTACACGTTTCGTATATATAAACGTTGGTTTGGTTGCGAGTTTGTACGTGTACAAGAAGCCCGGCTCAATTCAGTGGTGGGAAATAATTTTAAATAAATTTTCAACAACTTTAAAAACTTCAGTTTGTCGTGGTTCCTCTCAACATAAACAACGTATACCTACTTAATACTAACTGCGGGTTTCGTGTGCTCCTTATTCGGTTTTCAACAATATCCAATCAACCCATATTACGAAATATAATAATTATAAGATTTTTTTATTATAATAATTATTTCGTAAGTGCAACGAAATTTTAACAAAAGTGAGTTGTGATTTGTATAATATTTTACCTATCCGATTGTATTTATGATTATTATGAAAAAATGCCATAAATAAATTTGAATGATTTTTTATGATTTCTTTCAAACATGTTAACATTTTTTTATAGTTCGTCTATGCCTATTTTAAGGAAAAAAATTAATGTCCTTTCGGCAGCATATTCAAGAAGTGTTGAATTTAAAATAAGATCGTTCCATGAGACTTGTTGTTTAACTTAATTTTGTGGCAACACATTACATAAATATACATACACTGGGTCTTACCAATAAAATTATCTTTGTTTTTGATTAAGTGAATGGTTGCAACAGGAAATGTTGCGAATATGCAGTGACCAAATCTTATGTAGCAAAGAAGTGAGGATTAAGTTTTTTTTTGTTATGTTTTTTTTTTTTTTTGTTTAATGAAGAAATAAAAAAAAAAAGATAGAGATACTTTAATCGAAAAGCGTACTAGGTACTCCCATTCTGTTACGTAGTCTTCGTTGTGTGTCGGTCAAGACAACTTTCGCTTTCTCTTTGAACTCGGCTTAGCTAAAAACGAACGGCTTTTCAGTTGTCAGAGTTGATCTTGTATCGAGAAAAGAGTATATGAGTGAAAGAAGTTCACTGTCTTTTGTATGATCTGAAGTCTGAGTCCGATGTGATGTAATAAAAAATTATTAATGCAAACATTGTGGGTATGAAGAAGTCTTGGTTGATGATGCTTAAAATAATTTGAACTGAATTTGAAGAACTTAAGTGTGGATTTTTATTTTCGTCATTGTTTATTTATTTTTTGTCATTTTGTAGAGAAATAATAAACAAAAGAAAATGCAAGTAACCTAGAAAAGGTTTTTTTTTCAAAACAACTTTGTTTGAAAGACTTAAAATGAATCAAGCTTTATTGAAAGTCTTCACCTCAGCTATGTCACTGATCTAGTATTTTGTTCTCCTTAAGAACCTTTTCAGTTTGTTAAGTCTTGTCTATACAACCTCTTAAAATAATTATGAATAAGAAAGATTTTAAAAATTATTTTCTGGGTGAGTTTTGTCAATATTTTACTCATGATTCTCATGTTGTTGATGTTTTTTGAATAAAAATGTTGACCGTAAAAATAAATTGAAAAAAAAAAAGAAATATCGAAGTAAAACTTTGAAAAACATATTCACCATATCAACAAGGCTTAAATGCTTAATAATAAGCAGAACTTCTTGAAGATAATGCGTGTAAGTTTTAAATTATTTGTTAAAAATATAAAAATTACAAAACTGTTTACACAGTTCTAATGTTCAAGCTCGAAGCGAAAGGAATAATTAATACTCAAGAACAACAAACTGTGAGTCAGAAAATCACAAAAAAGCTACAGATAATCATATCCTGCTAAAATCTTTAAAACTGAGTTATATATACACAGCCTTATTTATAAACTCGTTTTAGCAACGGAGTAAAATTACTCCGACTTTAAAACGCATCTAATCCTAAAATTTGTATTTATAAAAAAATACACGAGGAATAGATTAGGAGCAAGCTTAAACTGATTCATAGGAGGTTTAAGGCCGTAGTAAAGCCGTTTTTTCATGTGAAATTTTGTATAACTTTTTTTTTATTAAGAACGTTTTCTTTTATTTTATTTATCCATTTATTAATTCCTTCGCCAAAATTCCACCAATAATAATTGATTGAAATGATTAATTGTGGAAATCAGCCAAGGGTTTGTATTTGTTTACGTTTTTGATAACCAGAGTTTTAGATTGGTCATTTTTTTTTTACATACGGTGGGTGTAGCTAAAACGGCTCAGAAAATATTTTATAAATAAGGATTTGTTTGACGTGGCATAAAAATGGAGCAAGTGCTTCGACTTGATTTAACTATTCCAAAGTTGAACCGAGTATTGGTCAAATCTAATAAATAAGGCTGATAGAGCGTTAGGTCTAGCTTAAACGGCATTGCACCGAACGTTTTTTTGCAGTGTAAATCCGTGGGAATAAACGGTGACGTATACATTCTACATAGCACCTTCACCTTTAACATGTTGTCGTTTGTACGTTTTCCGTTTGGATTTATACTTATGTTTGGATTCATACTGCAAAAAACGTGAGATGCATTGCTGTGTGAACCTAGGCTTACTTATAAACTCGTTTTAGCGACGGAATAAAGTTACTTTGACCTGAAATGCTTATATATACAAAAAAATACACGAGGAATAGAGGAGGAGTATAAGCTAAAACTGGTTCATAGGAGTTTTAAAGACGTAGTAAAGACGTTTTAGTAGTAGTACCTCGTGGCGTGATGGCTAGTGCGTAGGACTGTCATGCCGAAGGTGTGGGTTCGACTCCCAGCCGTGCCACCTAAAAACAGAAATGTTTTATCCGAGGTACTGCCTCTTGCGAGGAACTGACAAATCCTCCAAGAGTATATCTGTCATGAAAAAGTGCTTCTCACTTAGCCGTTCGGACTCGGCAAAAAACTGTAGGTCCCTTCCATTCCTGCCAACAACACGCACACAGGAATGGTTGAGAGTTGTAAGTCACTAGGCCCTGGTTCTCCACGAGCTGTTGCGCCACCCAATTTATTTATTTAAGACGTTTTAGTAATGTCATTTTGACATAACATCGTGTGAAATTTACGAAAAGTAGTGTAAACGAAAGTTGTTTTTGCCTTTTTGTTATTAACAACGTTTTCTGTTATTTTATTAATCCATTGTTTAATTCATTTACCAAAATTCCACCAATAATATCTCATTAATTGAAATGAGTCATTATGGAAATCAGCAAGAGGGGTTTGTTTTTAATAACTAGAGTTTTAGATTGGTCATTTTGTTGACATAATTAGGGCGTTGTTAAAACAGCTCAAAATTTATTTTATAAATAAGGATTTCTGTGACGTGGCGTAAAGACGGAGTGAGTCCTTTGACTTGGATTAACTATTCTGAGGTTGAAACGAGTATTTGTGAAATCTATAAAAAATAAGGCTGACAGTCGTTTTAGAAAACGTCAGCTGTGTCAAAAATGCATTTTATGGAATGCTCTTAAATTCAAACTGCGAAAGTTTTCTTTTCATAAAACCCAAATACCCTGCATTGGCATTGTGTTCGAAGATGCATTTTTCTTAAGTCACATATTCGAAAGCATCATAAATGCGGTGTAATTCTGTAAAAAATAGTAAACAGTAAAAAATCCAATTGACGACAAAATAATGAGAAGCCAAAGAACAATTGAGAAAACGTCAAATGCTTTTGCAAGAAAACTCACTGACGTTGATTAAAAAGTTTTGTGTAAATAGGACGATTACATGTTTGACAATAGAAATATATGTGTCAAAAAATGACCATTATTTGACGATCAAATTGACGTTGGTTTGACGTTTTCGAAAACGGCCTAGTTAAAAAACATGTAGTGGTTACATTTGAAAGTCAAAACCATTAGGTATCCAACATCATCTGAATTTGAAAATTCCATGGAAAATTAATCAAACCGCAATTTTCTTTGAATACAAATTCTGAAAGTACAGCATTTAGGATTTCTTTGTTCAATTACTCGTTTTTTTTTTATGTTTTAAGTTTGTTAGCTGGACTTTTTGAAAAAGATCAATTACCTGAGATGCAATTAAGCAGGGAAGACTGTATATCTGTTTTTTGATTTGTTTTTTGTTTTATAGTTTTAACTATGTACCTGCATATATAATACCTGTAAGATCTATGCTCTTTATAATGCAACCTGCTAGATTACATATGCATAACATTAACCTTAAAAGATAACATGTAAACGCGGGCACCTTTAGCCTCCAAAAGGCCATAATGAATTATATTAATATTGTGTGACTATTATATCAATGAATTTGATCTTTGCATTAATTTCCTATAAAGTAAAAGTGCACTTCGCATAAGATATTACAGTTCCCACGACATTGGAACTAGCAAATTTTTAAACTGTTTTTTTTTTTTTTGTGAAAATATTTCATCAATTTAAAAGTAGTGAGCTTTGCATTTTTATAATCATGTTTTGCAAAATTTAACATAAATAACGCAAAATGATCGATAAGTTAACTCGACAGTTAAACAATTTAAGTGTGACCCTAGGCGTAGTTAAGGTCTTTGTAGTAAATTATTATAGATTACGTCAAACTAAACTTTTTATTTAAATAGGTACTTGAAGCATAAAGATTAAAAACCGTTAAAGCTTGAATGTAATTACAAGTGTCAAACTATACCTCGTATGACATGTGTCATATTTTTTTTTTTACATAAACTATCATTGATTTAAATGTGTTCAACTGTAATAATTAGTATAGTGTTTATAGTCGAGGATTGGTGAAGGAACTGCATCAAACAAACAATAGTTTATTAGTATGACGCAGTAAAACTCTTAAAATAGGCTGTATATAATTTTACCAATGTGTGTAAATATCAACAAAAAATTAAGTATTTAATGGGCTTAAGAAAGCTGAGATCTTTTTTTTTTATCAAAAATGACTAAGTATTAGCTAGGTATTTCCGAAAATTGTATTTTTTCAACAAATTGCGTTTCGAAGTAATTCGTGAATTAATTATTGTAATTGTATTCACAACTTAAAGTTGGTTTTCTACACTGTGTATTAAATTGGTAATCATCAAAACTGAATCTCAACAATCTTTGCTATGTATACCTATTTTAGTTAGTTTTCAGCAAAACATAATTTTAAACTTACTATTTCTTAATCTTAAGTTTAATATGGTTTGGTCAAAGACCGTCTACATTGTTTTGCTTTTCCCATAATGCTCACCAGTCCGATTTTCTTAAGTCTTTTCCTTTATGATCTTTTTCAATTCCTATCTGGGGAATTACATATGTACATTAATTCAACCAAGTGGCTATAAAAAGCTTGATTTTGGCTTACCGAAACACGAAACTTGCTTCAACTGATGATCAATAGGCTCGGAGACTATTACAACACCACTGGAATCTGCAGAACAATCCAACAAAGTCTAATACTAGCTAGGTTTCCATTTCTCATTTACCAACTGACGAAAGACACATTTTTGAGTCATTGAGGCAAATGACTAGTGGAAATACTCCAAAATAAGTTTTCTTTGAACTGACAAATTCTAGTTTGTCAATGAAACACAAAAAATTTGAATGACAAGTGGAAATAGCTCAATTGACAAACGAAATGTCACTTTGTCCTTAACTCATAAAGAAATTTTCTTGGCAACGTGTTTTAATTCTTTGTCAATGAAAGACACTAATTTGACAGCTGATCCAAAGCAATTTGGAGGTGATTTTGAAAATTTGGCCGTTTATGTTATCAAAAATGAAGACAAAAAAAAAAAAATAGAACTATGAGATGAGTGACTTTAACATAAGCTATCTTCCATCTATTTTAAAGGTTGATAATGTTCCTGACAACAAAGAAATGAAAAAAAGTTGACAATGAAATTAACCAAAATCGCTGATACAAAAGGTACAGAAGTTCGAAATTATTTGTAATTCAAACCACTAATTCCATAAAAATAGATACAAATAATAACTCTTCGCACCACTATACACACATTTCATTGAAAATGACTAACAGCTTCGAAAATTTACTCATTGACAATGAGTGTCAGTTCATAAAAGACAAATCACAATGGAAATAGCTGTCAATGAACTGACTAAGACGTTGGACAAAATTTCTTTGCCTTTGAAAAGACCAACGATTTTGTGTCAATTAAAGACACAAGTGGAAATGTTGGCAATTGTTGTTTTCAAAGACGGTGTTCACATTCGTCTGACTCCTCTGACTTTTATTGACATCTCTGTACTTTAGCTCACTCCCACTTCATGGTGACAAAGAGATGGCAAGGACAGGCAGGATAGTTTAAATTTTTTGAAAATCTATGGTTTTATTTTGACGTTTTCTTTTTTGACAACTGCTTTCTCTCTTTGTACTTTTTCTTTGACAGGCAGTACACAATTTTCACATTAGTTTGTGTCTGAACAAAAGAAGTTGGATGAATGTCAAAATAAGTTGGAGGAGTCAATCCAATGTGAACACCGTCAAAGACTAAATCGTGATCTGTCAGACTGTGTCAATTCAAAGACAAGTGGAAACCTAGCAACTATGGTATTTTGCAATAAACTGGGACTTAGGCTCGGATCCTTTAGATTAGAAGCAATTTAAAGCTATCGATATCTACGGATTGCTATAATACCTAGACAAACCTTTTATCTGCACCTACGAGGAAAATTTAAAGAATCCACACTTTTCAACCAATACCCTATTTCCTTAGTTAGTTTGAACAGTTTCAGGCCGCCAGATCTGGCCATGTTTAGTGCGGACCAGTACGAATTCACTTGTGGAATTGGTTCGCACTGAATCTGGCGGTCTGAAACTATTCGAAACTTGGTAGGGAACACAGTTAGAAGATGCCCAATTCTGCAGGAAGCGAGAAAGCACCTCTGACTGGCATCAATCCTTTCTACAATGGATGAAGAAATATTGAACGAATACACCTGGAAAATGCTTTCGTCAAATTTCGTCAAAGCTCGGTTTAGTTTGAAAAAAATATTGGAAATAAGAAAAAGCGTGCTATATGGCATTTTTTCGTTCCAATGTGCCATGGTGACATTTCCGTGTCAAAAAAAGACGATTGTGTCACAGCGGTAACTCGTTTTGACATTTTTTTCTCAGATGAACAAGTGAGGCACCATGATTTAATTGTTTTTGAAAATTTCTGCCGCACTAGTCCATCTCTTTCTTACTAAGAGATAGTGAAATAAAAAGAGAGACATCAAAGTAATTTGCGCGGAGTGAGAAGAGTTTGAACACTGAATAGGTATACTGATTGACAGTACGGTACTGTCAATAGTAGTTTTGTTTTTTCCTTGCACAAATATGGGCTTGGACGAAAAAAAAACACGGCTAAGCAATTTACAGGTTAAATACAACAACAGCCCAGAGAATTTTCAGGGTTTAACTTAAGTCCAGATAAAAACTGTGTTACCGACACGAAATTCATACTTGCTATCGATAGTTTGTATGGAAACTTCAGTTTTTTCTGTGATGTCGTCGCTTAGCCCCGATTACGTTCTTTTCGTCCAAAATCCCTGGGCATTGTTTTATTTTAATAGCAGCATGATGCGTTAAATTTCATATCTTCTATTCAGGAAAAAGTTAAGCAGGCTGAGTTTCTTTTGTTTTAATGAAAATACATTGGCCCTGAGTAATATCGGGTTTTTCAATAAGAGCGCTACAAAAGTTTTTTTTAAATAAAACAAAAACGGTTTTGGATATCAATAAAATTCTTTATTCTTGTGAAAGAACGTTCGATGCCATTATGTATTAAAATCGATTTCTTTTGCATTGCCACCACGGGCACGCTTGCAGAAGTCCAGACGCTGAACCCAATTTTCGACGGTTTTCAAGCATAAATCGGCCGATACTGCTGCAATTTCACGTTCGATATTCGTACGAAGTTCATCAATCGTGGCTGGCTTGTTGGCATAGACCATAGACTTGACGTAGCTCCACAGGACCGAGCACGACCGAGGCGGCCAAGCGACTGGACCATTTCGTGAGATCACACGTTCTCCAAACTTGGTTTCCAATAAGTTGATTGTTACATTCGCTGTGTGGCGCCGTCCTGTTGGAACCACATGTCCTCCAAGTCCATATCATCCAATTGGGGCCAAAAATATTCGGTTATCATTGAACGGTAGCAATCCCCATTCACAGTAACGTGCCGGTCTTGATCATCACGGAAGAAGTACGGCCCAATGACGCCGCTGGCCCATAAATCACACCAAACCATAATTTTTTCGGGATGCAATGATTGCTCATGGAGTACGTGTGGATTGCTGCCTGACCAATACCGCATATTTTGTTTATGGACGAAGCCATTCAGCCAGAAATAAGCCTCATCGCTGAAGATGATTTTTCGATGAAAATCCGAATCATTTTCAAGTTGTTGCTCAGCCCAATTCACGA
Organism: Dasysyrphus tricinctus; assembly: GCA_963921185.1. NCBI lineage: Eukaryota > Metazoa > Arthropoda > Insecta > Diptera > Syrphidae > Dasysyrphus > Dasysyrphus tricinctus. Next base: position 188,340,010 of record OY992532.1, on the reverse strand, counting down.
ACATGCGACGCTTCTGGTGGTCAAGCGTCTTCAGTTCTTGTGTCAATTTAATCTTGTAAGGATATAGACCAAGATCTTTTCACAAATTTTGTACTGTGCCTGTGGATTCAAATTTTTCCACTAGACGCTCAATTGTTGATCTGCTAGGACGATTATGACGACCATAAATTGGACGTAGCGCTCTTAACGTTGAGGCCATTGACTCCGAATTTCGGTAGTAAATTTTAATAATTTCGACTCGTTGTTGGCTCGTACTTATGTATATCTTTTCATCATGAAATGGCAAACCTTACTGAAGAGAAATGTTAAAAGAGCTGCAAGAAATATGGCGTCGTTTGCTGTCCCTGTCGCTCTACTTTTGTAGCGTTCCTGTTGAAAAACCCTTTATATCCGAATCCAGCTAAGGTCGACTTTAACAAAATCATCCGTAGAAATAAAACACAAACTTCACTTCTAAATGCTTAGATTAGATCATTTTAAACTTAGCTTTAGGTGCTTCTAAGGCTTTACTGGTGAAATTTGTGTTTCATATCTACGGATGTCTTTGTTAAAGTCGACTTTAGGCTAGATTCGGATCTATTACTCAGGGCCATTGATGTTGCTTCAAAGATTATGACCGTGTTAAGCTGCATTCGAAATTTGGCTTCCATTCTATCCATCAGAACTATCAATTTGAACGACCTTTACACGAATTGCTTCCCTATGAGTTGTTCCAGTTATCGGTGTCTATGCCGGTACACACGTATATTGAGGTGACCGCACATAGTGCACCCAGACATGTATGAGATTGACAGAAAAATTTGAGAGAGAGTGCGGATTGAAAACTGTATCGTTGCAAACGAACGGTTTTTCACCGTTAATTTTATAAAATGGTAAAGCGATGTGGCAAGTGTCATCTGCCACAAATATCCCTTAACAAGGATATTTTAGGAACTGCAAGTTAGTTAACTGGGGAATTTAGATTTAAAGTAGTAAATAGAAGGATTTTTTCACATTTCCGTTCAACATCGGATTTGAAATCAACTTCAAAGTTGGCAGTTGAAGTTGTCACAGCAAGTAAAGCAATACTGAATGAGATCAAAAAAGCTTAAAACTAGAACTATAATAGTCGGAAGGGCACTGAAGCTAATGTCAAAAGCCAACGAAAATTAGCTGTCCGTACCGAAAAAAGGGGAACACACCCATAATGTAGTTATCATCTATCTCTTTTTGGCATTCCTATTTCCCCAAATGTCAGTTTTACTAAAGTGAGGTGCGCTCGGGAGCGCACCTCACTTCCGTAACCAAAGTTGAACGAAACTTGAAGTTCTAGCTTAAGAGTTAGCATTCAGCTCAGTGCCCTCATTGCTCGTGAGTATATGTTCATATAAAGAGTAAAGTAGCCGATACTGATAGTAAAACTTTAATTCTCGGAGAGGCACTTCAGCGGTGTCGGAAGAAAACAAGCGAACACAAGTGAATTTATATGCCACGGCTATTTTTGCGTTTTGATGATTCGTTTAGGTTTTTCATTTTTGCTCCCGAGAAGACTTCACTGAAGTCAAACTGACATTTGGTAAAATAGGAGTACAAAAAAGAGGCAGATGATTTAATACAGAGTGAATAGGGTATGTTCCCTTTTTGCTTTTTGGCTATTGGAGTTAGCATTTAGTTCAAGTGATGGTTGATGGTTCAATATAAAAATTTTCTTTGAAAATTGTTTTTCAAAACTTAAATACTCGAAATTTATTTTCCCATTGCTCATATGCCAAGTATTGGTGTCTCGTAAAAACGATAATACAAAAATTGAGACATAACAAATAGTAAAGTTTTCATCATATTATCAGTTTTATAATAAATTTCCTCCTGACAAATCACTCCTCGTCCTCATAAATGTATTTATTAAAACCAAAACAAAAAGTCAATCAACCAATCACGGTCACTTAATTATAGGAAATTATCAGCCAATTTGAATAAACCCATGATGTCTTCTAAAATATAAAATTATAAATACAAAAATTTTATCTGGTTTTTGTTGGTAAAAAAAAACAAAAATAACTTAAATTAAAAGTCAACTGGTTTTCAACTACACCTACGTAGGTGCCTATTCCCTAGACGTATTGTTTTGTGTCAAACAAGAACAAAGGTGAATCCCACCATTTTAATTAAATTAGAAAATCAATGTTAATTTTGTTGTTAAGTTTTTAAGCATTTAATTATGTCATGTGTTATTGTGATTATTTAAATTATTGGGTTTATTTTTGGGTAAAATCTTATAATGAGTACTGGATTTTTTATCTGAATCACTGCTTGTGTTAAAAATGGTTAATTTATTGGCATCTGCAAGATCGAAGTTGCTATAATTATTACGATTCCAATTGAATTGATACACGCGCATATCTTTTTATAAGAGTTGAGATGAGGTTAATCAGGATACTAAAAACTTAAATATTTTGACTGGGTTTTGTGATGGGAATGTACCAACTTAAGCTTCATTTATATTTCTGTTTTATTTTTCAATGGAAAGTTAGAAAGTGGGTCATTTAAGTTATTATCAATAGAAATAGTTGCGATAGGAAGTTTTTAAACAAAAATCAAGGACTTATTTTGTTATTTTTGCGGCTTATGATTGTACGGAAATATTGGATTCAAGACCAAACAAGTTTGATATTGTTTTATGTTCTTTCAAGGTGAGACTATACCCATTTACTGCAGATAGTTAGGTATTCTGCATCAAGGCCAGGCTGAGTCAACTTTATAGACTCCCATTTGCTTTTGTATCAATCGAAAGGTATAACTCCATGTCATAGTTTGAATTTCTTGCACTTTTGCTATCGACCGACATTTAAATTGCGTTTGGCTTTAGTTTTGACACATCAAGGCAATTTTTTTGTCGAGCTCGGAAGTATTGTGCATTGTGCCAAACTAGGCAGCTAGCAGAATGCGTTATTGAAGCGCAATCAATACAAGAGCCATAATCTGCACCATGAACTCCTTTCAAAAACCCATAGCAATCACAATACGGTCTTAGACATTTAATGGAGAATACGATACAGAAGCAAACGTTGTTCGTCTAAGATCAATTTTGTAGCCTTGAGAAAAGAGGTCAAGTCTTTGATCTTGAGTTCGAAAAGTTCATTATGGCCAGAGCGGCAGAGAACTACACTAACAAAGAGAATTATTGACTGTTTCCTTTCTTGCTGGTCCTCCAACTACGACAGTGAGTATTGTAAGAAATGTCTAGTCTCGTCGCATGTTCTCCTACTTGCCAGTCTTCAGTACATCTTGTAACGACCCTGATGGCAATGTCTTGCTGGGCCTTGCATTAGTGTATCAGATCAATTGTGCGGGATATAAATATTTTAGGTGGGTGAAATCTTCCTGGATATTGAAATGTGTCACCTTCAATTGGGTTCATTAAGAAAAATTGACAATCCTCTCCTCTTCACAGCTCCAAAGTGAATGTTGATTCTTTCTGCAAGAGAGCTTTGAAAAGACCCTTGCCTGACCAAGTTCTTTCACCCGTTGTAATGTGTCCTGGAATCCATCAGATTAGAAAGGAGACCTTCAGCTTTTTGATATTCAGACTTGTGAGTTCTAATTGAAATTTTTGTATACATTTAGAAGGTAATGGCTTTAACAGCTGTCTGACTATCTGGGTGGATAGCTGAATTATACGATTCTGGTTTTGGGTCATGTTTCAGTATTTTGCATGCTTCTCTAATTGCCAGTAATTCAGTTTTTATGACAATTAACAAAATTGAGTAGCCGAAAGGACCTAGCAATTCAGTTTATTCGCTACTTCAACTCACCCTAGCAAAAAAAAACCTTGAGATCTCTATACTTCAGGGCGAGTTCGGGGTGACCCCCCCAGGTCTAAGAAAACACAGGATTTGCTGGCTGGGGTGAGCTCAGGCTTATCAAAAAAACGCTTTGGGGTGATCCCAGGGTGACTTCAAGGCTCAATGAACAAACCTCCTACCGAATGCCTCCATTTAACAAAATGGCTTCTTGAAGCATCTGCGACTTTTGAAAAGCAATCCAACGAAAATCTTCAAATGTTTGTATGCTACATTTCGAATCTATTTCGAAATCGGGAACAGAAAAAGACTCCATTACTTGGAATTGTCTATCGAAGGCTTTTGGAGAAGTAGAAGTTAAAATAAAGCACCATTAGAAAGTCAGAAAAGATTCCTGAACCAAGACCACACTCCATCTTTGAGTCATCAGTAAAATAGCTGTGTCAGAGTTTCTCATCACGGCCAGCTTGTCAGCCTGTCACCCATCATCACAATTCTTTCTTCATGGAAATATAACTTTAAATTATTGTTAAAGGAGTGAGTCAGTGATGGGATTCGATAACATTTCAGTGGGGATCATTCGCTTGAAATTTGTTGATCAGAACCTGGCTCAAGTTTCAACCCTTGAGCAACTCCAGCTCTGACGCTCTTAACCGTTATTGATTTGCAGCTCTTCAGTTGTACGAATAAGTTCCTGAAAAAAAGAAAGAGAATATAATTTGTATTAGTTCTGTGGAGTTATGGATAAAAACTTTAGTCCATACAATGTTGTATGCTTTATTGACATCCATCAGGGACCAGGAAGCACCCGACGGTAACTCTTTGGTGGTTTGAAGCTGTGATAGTGATGTCATGATGAAACTAGATGGTGGTTTGAAGCTGTAGTGATGTCCTGATGAAACTTCAAGAGCAGATGCAGGGTGGAATGCTTTTTCAAAAACTGAACTGCATATCTTGGAAGATGTTGTTTTTACCGCAGAACTTCTTTAGTCTCTTGGGGATGAGCTCTTCCAAGAGCTTACTTATGGGTTGTTGAGGAGGGATATCGGCTTGCTTGACTATGTTTCTTGCACTTTTCTTAGGAATCAGCAGGATTTTTGTAAATTTCCAATTCTGGGGGAAGTAACTGTTGATCATGTAGTTTTTTTGAACGGTGACTAAGAACAATATTACTGTTTGTAGAAGCCTCTTTAGGTCAAAGTTTTATACCTCATTCAGCCCAGCTGACTTCTTTGGCTTCGAGTTGGTAATAAGCTCAGCTATCTCCTGTGGAGCGCTCATATAAGGGGAATTGGTGTCGCTAAACATTGCTCTAATCCAAGTTGGACATCAGTGTCTGTTGGGTGGATACCTTAATTTCGTCAAAGAAGACTGGATGTTGGACGTGAAGTTTTGTTTGAAATGGGTCAAATTTATCCTGTATAGTTGTTGCTTCTCCATATTAATGGTGATAATCGTCTCAGACATTGGTGATTTTTAATCAATCAAATCAGTCTGTTGTTTATATTTTTTGAAGGAATTATGGGTCCATGTCTGATTGACTGCAGTTTTTTCTGGAACTGGTTGTTGTTGTGGGTGTCTGGCTGTCTCGTAGTTGCTGTTGGTTGTGCTTAGTTCTCGCTGGTGGATTCTTTGCAGTTAAGATTTGTGTATTCGTTCTTATCGTTAGTATTTTTCATTCCAAATTATTTGGTTTGAAGTTTGACGTACGTCATTTATTTTAGGGAAGGCAAAAAAAAAACTTTTAATTTTTGGGGTGCGTTCAGAATTAGTATTTTGATGGCTCCATTCAGCAAATTGCAATCTAAAGTTTATGTGAAAATTAAAAAGAAGAAAAAATGTAAGGATTTCAATTCAAAAAATTAAAATCGCCAAAAACTTGCGATAAGTACATCGCCTTTTTGGCCAATAATCGACACATCTGACAAGCTTTCCCACAACACGATATCCTATTAGATTTTGATTTTTTTGTTTGTATTAGTTGATGAGAACCAATACTCGCAATATCCATGCCTATTGTGACCAGATCCAAGCCCAAGAAAAAGAGGACACCTTAAAAAATTTCAAAATAAAAAATTGCAAAAAAAAATAATGTACATACATAACTACATAATTGTCGTTCATTAACCTTTGTTTGTTTAAACATTGGGTATTTTTCTGCAATTCTACGCTAAGCGTGCATTTTCGCGTTGGCGTTTAACTTGTTAGTTCGTTTCTTTTAACAAAAAAAAAAACCATTGGGTTTTATTAAATTTGAACAGAAAAAAAAGAGGTATGGACTGAACTGTCAAATGAGTGGTTGTGTTCAAAGGACTGTTTGAAAAAAAAGATGGCGTTGTGTTGAGAAGTGAATGAGTTCAGGTACAAATATATTGTAGGTCGTGTTCACACTAGAAAGATGAAGAAATTTTTTGATTTAGTGTTGAATAAAGTTTTTTCTTGTAGTTTTTTGACGTCGAAAAATTTAGTTAACTGAGGAAGAACACCAAGAAATAGGACAAACTGCATGTTTTTTTTTGAAAAAAAAATAATTTAATAATTATATATCTTTTAAGCAGAATAATAATTAAAATCTTAATTCAAACCATAACAAATAATTAAAGCGTCTATGATTAGATAAAATAAAAGTTTCCTAAGTAGTCTCAATTAAGATTTAAAGTTTTTCTGATATGGATGTTGCGAATTTTGGTTCCCATTAACTCATTAGTACATGTACCTCATTAAGTCAAGTTTTCATTTTGCTTTTGACTGAGAACAGAATTTCTACATTATGTACCTACAAAGCATATGTATATAAAACTTGGCAAAGATGTTTCATTTGTCATGCTAATGAGTTCATAAAAATATCTTAGCCTCGGGCCATAATTTGTTTTTCTGTTTGCCAAAATTTTGCCAGTTGGTAATTCGCTGCTTCTTTAAATCTATATTATAACTTCATTATGATGAAAGACTTCTAAAGCAGGGAATGAGGGAATACACGATACAATCGTTATATCGATTTGTATTGTACAAGTGTAAGCACAATTATTGAGTACCTATATGTAGCAGTAAGCACACAGAATGTATTCGTACAAAAGGTTTACCCGACCTTTACAATTACAACCAGCTTGCGATTGTCCACAATCGGTGCAATCGTTTGTTGTTTTTGACCATTAATCGTCGCATACAGTAGCAACTCTGTCAAACTGTTGGTACAACAGTTGTTGTGTTGTGTATTCACCACTTAAGTCAATTTAAAATATTGTGAGCTATTCAGCAAAAAAAAACAAAAGTTACATAATTGAAGTGCGAAGTTAGCTAAATCACCCGCCGCCGGCTGTGGCGGGATAAGTTTAACTTAGACAATTCTAAAATCAAAATAAATAAATAATAATTTGTTTGTATCTACCTACATAGGTATGTATGAGTAAATATCTACTAACAATATTCTTGTATATATGTACATACAAAAGAGTGAAAAAAAAAAAAAATAAATAAAAATCTCACACCTCCACTTATTTCGATCGTTCAAATATGAATAATTTTCATATAATTTAATTTTATTTTGTTCTCGCAATAACCATTTACCTAGATTATGTGTATTTTTTTCAAGTCAATGTTCTTAGCTTGTCTAGGCCCGGCAAAAAATGTTTGGTCCTCTCTATTCCTATAAAAAATACACTCACAGGGGAATGGTTAAGAATTCTAGCTTCTAAGCCACAAGGGCCTGGGTTTTGTACGAGCTTTCACACCACCACATTTATTTTACTTTTTTATTTGTTCAAGCTTTAATAGAATCCTCCATTCCTGCCAACAAACACGCACACAGGAATGGTTGTGAGTTGTAAGTCACTAGGCCCTGGTTCTCCATGAGCTGTTGCGCCACCCAATTTATTTTATTTTTTTTTAATAGAATTAATTGTCATTCACTTTATGTAACTCTAGATTTGTGAATATTTGTTTAAGTTGTTAATTTAACACCTTTATACAAAAATGTAAACTAAGTTAAAGTATAGGTAAGGTGCGAATTAAGTATTTAATTTTAGTTCCTGGTGATAAGAGTGTGCACTAATGTGCACCCCATCACTTTTAAGTTTGCCAAACCTTGACGGCCCTGTCAACTATTCATTTTCCGTAAACAAAAGCATATCATCATACACACGTTTTGCAATTCAAATAAAACAATTCTTATTTGTTTTATATATTTTTTTTTGTCTCTAAAGAAATACTTTATCATCTTTGATCGCTTTAATCATGCTATTGTTTCTAGAATTAACATATTTCCCATTCTAATATAATAGGAAAACAAAAATATAGATAGCTTTTTAATGAAAATTAATTAAAAGATATTTACGTAAATAATGCTATTGGCTGTTTTTGAAAACGTCATCTGCGTCAAAAATTCATTTGCAGAATGTTCTTAAACGCTGTTCGAAAACATATGCAAACTTATTTAATGTATTCGAGTATACAGTTTGCTAAAGTCACATGTTAGAAAACATCCTCTGCGGTGCAGCTGTGCAGTAAAAAGATTGAGTTGACGGTATAAATATAAAAAAAAAACAGAGTGTGTTCTTAAACGTCAAATTGACTGACGTTGATCAAACAGAGGCCGTTTTTGAACACGTCAATTGTAGAAACGTCAATTTGGTCAAGTTTTGATCGTCATTTTTTTGGCACAAATTAAGCTATCGTCAAATATATGTAATCGCTTTGTTTGCAAAAAATCTTTTCGATCAACGTCAGCCAGGTAATTCTCATGCAAACGTTTTTGACGTTTAGGAACACGTTCTCTGGCTTCATCAAAAAATGACGAGCATTCAACGTTTTAATTGACAATAATTTGACGTTTTTGAAAACGGCCATTATATCTACCATTTGAAATTTTAAACAATTCCTTTTATGGACATTAATCATATTGTTTTCCTGTGAGGGATATGTCGAGTTTTGGGTTCTCATCACCTTATTGTATAACAATTTCTCAGTCCTGACGAAGAAAATTCCCTCTTCTTGAAGTATGATAGTGATAATAAGGGTATTCATCCAACGTAGTAAAACCATCGTAAATTTCGTAAACGTCAGAAAGTTACAAAATTTGTAGGTGGAAGTTTTACTTTCCGACGACGTTTACGATGATTTTAGTAAGTTCCATGAATACCCTTAACTATAGTAAAGGCTTGGTCAAACAGAGCGCGGTCCGACGGAACGGTCAACAGTTAACTGGGAAAGCAAGAACGCGACGGTCAAATTTTCTTTGTAAATTTTTACAAAGATCGATTCATACAACAGCATAAGGCCGATGAAAACGTAGTAAATTTTTAAATGTTGTTAATCTGTCACAATTTGTATGGAAAATAAATACGTTTACGACGACTTTACGCCGTTGCATGAATTCCCGCAATGTATTTTGTTATCATTAAGGGTATTCATACAACATCGTAAAGTCGTCGTAATCGTAGTAAACTTTTAAACTTCGTAATTCTGTCACAATTTGTATGGAAGATTTGACAGATTTACGATGTTTACAACTTTACGATGTTTACGACGAGTTTACGCTGTTGCATGAATACCCTTATTATTTCTTTTTTCTTTTGTTAAACGTCAATGATTTAATTTTATTTTATAAAAAATATTTTCCAAAGAAAATAAAAGTTAGCAATAATAAATGTTTACATACATACCTAAATTGGATATCATTCAGAAAAGCTTTTTTGATTGATTATCGTAGGTATGTATGTGTGTACCTATGTTTGTAAATTAATGAGAAATACATATGTAGGTACCTACTTTTACTGTGTACTTAATTCATTTGCATTTTCTATTTATGATGCTTGTAATGTCTTAAATGCAATAATCAAGTTCATAAAAAAAACTTCATGTTTTGAATACTAAACTTACACGCACTTCCGGACGATATGGTAGTATAGGTGTGTAGGTAGAATTCAAGTTACAAAATAAGGTCAGTAAATGTCTTTTGTTTTAAATGAAAATTGGCTTTCATTCAAGTTGATTTTTCTGTCGAACGGTTTTTGATAAAGGGTAAATTAAATAAATTTTAATTTGTTTTTGTTCTAATGAAGTTGTTATTGTAATTTTTTTTGTGTAAAGTGCATAGGTATTTATTGACATTGAATGTATAGACAAATGATTAAGTTAAGTATGTACCTATATGATATCCAGTCAAATTGTTGACAAAAAGAGAACCTATTTAAAAAATGTGAATAGTAAAATGCTTATTAATTGCTTTGTAATTTTAAGCTGGATTTACACCTTCGTTTTTCATTCGGTGAACGTTGTTCCACAAACAACGAACAACGAGTAAAGTTCATCCAAAATTTAAAACGGCTCTGAATTTCTTCGTTGTTCGTGTTCGGTGTTATAATTTACACCTTTGTTGTTCCGCGTACGGGCAAAACCGAACAACGTACACGGACGATAACAACGAAGGTGTAAATCCAGCTTTACTCTTATTATGATAGGTGAATTTATAAACAATTTGAACGAATTTTTGATGAATTTTGGAGACAGCGACCATTTTTCACGACAATTTTTGATAAATATTAATAAAATTTGGTACGTTGAGTTCAGAAATGTTTGTATTTAAAATTATTTTTCGATTTAATCTGAAAGAAATTTGAAAATGTTGACAGTTGGAAATTGCAAATCAAATAGTTCTAATGATATTAATATTTTTTTGATGTTGCATAATGTAAATCTCACGTCAGGCTAGGAATGCTGATAGTTGACAAGCAACTTCCAACTGTCAAAATTATCAAATTTCTTTCAGATTTCATCAGACTAGATGTAAAAACTATTTTCAATACAAAATTCAAAAGAATAGGACTAAAATTAGTTTTAATCCACATTTTGGATTAAGGTAGAACTATAATGGTAGGAAGGGAACTGAAGCTAAAGTCAAAAACTAACGAAAAGTAACTTTCCGTACAGTCAAAAAAGTATACTGTATTTATTATCTATCTCTTTTTGGCATTCTTATTTCAACAAATGTCAGTTTTTCTAAAGTAAAAAGGGCGCACTTCACTCCCGCAAGCAAAGTTGAACGATTTCCACTGAGAATTGTTGTGGGAAATGATTTTTGTCGCAAAGGGATCACTGTGCGCTGTCATTACCTAAAGAATTTTGAGCGTCCCCATTGAAGGACTTTTTAAAAGCACAGAGAACTTCTCGAAGATTATCATGCAAAAGTTTGTTAAACTTTAAAAATCGGAAACTCTGAATAAACTATAATTTTTGCTAACGATCAGGGTCTTCGGTAGTAGGTAGTATATCTTTCGTGATTTACAATTTAAAATCATTTCCGCAGAGAAGTTAAGTCCACAACAATTTATGGTTTCTTTAAAAACCAAAAAACAAAAACAAAAATCAAGTGAAATAATATATAATCAATTTTGGTGGTTATTGCGGAATTGTCTTTTTATAATCAAGATACCATCTTCTTGGTTTTAAATTACAGTTTTTTGGGAAATTCTTCAAGGCAGCTCTACGTTCGTTGAATATTAATATTGTAGTTACCTATCCTTTGCTTATACATATTTTAATGATACATGTTCCCACGTACCTAAACTTTGTATAGCCTTTCAAAAACAATGAGATTTTGCATTAATGTGCAGCCATTGACCTCTGTGCAAAATGATTGAATCAATACCCTCCAAGCCTCAAAACATTTTTAAAGTAAACGAATGCGTATAGGTTGAAATACTCAATGAATGGATATAATGAGGACATGCATAAAATATGATCAATGCAATAAATTTTGAAATAAATAAATGATGAATAATTAAAAGATTCTCAATATCTTTATGTGGATCTTGTAAAATTACTATAATAATAAATTGTAATATCAATGTCAATTTTATTTCCTATACGAGCAAGTTTGATGAACTTAATTTTAAATTATAGTGTGACTGGTGATATATATTAATTAAGCACCTCTTTGAACAAATAACTTCTCCAATTATTAACAAATTACAATGTGGAATATAAACAATATCACATCATGGGACCCTCAAGCTTTTAAAGTTTGTGTTTGTACATAATACGGTGATGACAATTATTTTTCTATTTTGTCATTGAGGAAAACTTTTAACATAGTTGTAAGTAAATTGTAAGCTACTGATGTTCTGTAGTTTCAAGCAAATAAAAGAACTTTAGTCAATAGTGAAATCGGTGTTGGAACTATCTATTATTTTTAAACCAGCACTTCAATATTTATATGACTAGTCACCATTTAAGTGTTTGGCGCTTTAAGATGTTTTCAATTTGAGCCCCTTCGTTTCCGCCAATCAAAGTAGTGATGATTTCCTAGGGTAAAGGTAGGTCCCGCAAGTGGTGGTACGAAACCGAGCGAATACAAAGAATTTATATGACGTGCTCATAGTTGCGTTTTGGTACTTTTCGTCTAGTTTTCGTTAACTTTTGCCGTCGAAGTAAAGAGTGGTCATCGACCACTCCTACGTAAGTTGACTGACAGCTTGCTGCAAAAATCAAAATGGTGGAATTACGAGCGCAGCCCACTAAAGTGAAGCAGACATTTGGTGAAATAGGATTACCACATTAGCTTCAGTGCCCTTGCAGCAGTTAATTATTCATCGGATTTCTGCTAAGATGTCTTTCGTGTAGTTACCTACAGCCCTATCAATAAAAAGTGTTCAGATATCTTCTGATTCATAAATTAACTAAAACGTCGATTAGAAGTTAGTTCACGAATTAAAATTTTATATCAATAAAAATATAAACTGCTTATCCACGTTAAGTTCAAAATCCTAACGAAAATCTACTACAATCAACAAGAACTCTGCTTATACCAAAGGCTATTTACTGAACTGCACATATACTTTCTCCCTAAATGTGAACTTTTGCACATACACTTTCTCATTTAAGATTGTAAATAGCCGTTTTCCTTTGGAGGTGGCAAAGTACTTATGAGTAGATGAAAACCCTAATCTAGTACTATCAACTGCACATTTTCTCATGTGCGAGTAGATACATTTTACATGGGAAAGCAGTTTGATGTGTTCCATTGAAAAAAGCTAGCAAAGTACTTGCAAGTACTTCGCCACCTCCAAAGGAAAACGCCTAATAGCATGTGTGTCACTATAGCGTCTATTACCTTTTATCTCTAGTTTTTGGCAACAAATGATAGAAGTATTATTAACTTAATAGGCGTGTTCAGGAAAATGAGATCTCAGAGGGCTCAGTGTCAAAAACTGAGCAAGCAAATCCAATATTTTCTTTCCTCAGTTATTTGACAGCAAAATTTCTGAGGAATCCTGTTCACGAGACTGAGATGGCTGAGGGCTTTGAGATCTCATTTTCCTGAACTCGCTTAGTTACTCGTTTAATGTACCTTCTTTTGTGAGTTAGTTTACTACCATGAATTTTAATTTATTGATAAGATTTGGCACTTAACTCACTGATGAAAGATATTTTGTGTTTTATTTGCGTTTATGAATAACGGTGCTAATTTCTGAGGTCGATGAACTATTCTATTCTTTCGAAATTGGTGATATCAAAACTCGGGGTTATCTTCGTTTACTTAAGGACGCGGTTGATGATTTCGATATCCAGCATCAATGCATACCCAAATAATTGGACATATTAGTTGAGAAGTAGGCCCTCTAACGCCTACCCTGAGTGAATTTTATTGAAGAATGAAAATGTGTAACCTTGTGCATGTTTTGAATAGTTTGGAAGAGAATATTGCGTGACACTGCTGAATCAGTTTTCGAGGGATTTCAATTTTCAAATTTGGTTATCGCCATATAGAGCTCCTAACGAAGAATGCTTTCATATGCAGTTTTGAAATCCATGAAAAAGTAGCAAGATTTGAAATTCGTTGGTCTTCTTTGGACAATCTTCATTCGTTGATTTGCCTGACCGGAAGGCACACTTATACTTTTTCAATTAAGAGTCCTGCAACTATGGAATTTGAGCTGCATTTGGAATAGCTGTCAAAGTGTGTCATACGTTCTATTTAGTACGTACCCACAATGCAGCTGTACAGGTTTCTGTTATTTTGTTGTGGAATGCTCACTGCTCTATCTAGACTTTGGAAAAATTAAGGGCCAGTTTCTCAGTGCGAGATCATCCTAAACCTGAGTTAACTCAAGAAAGTAGTTTTGCGGTGAATTTAAATCTTAAGTTAACTTTTAGTTAACCCACCTTATTTGGTCAGGGACTAAACTGAAATATGCAGCCAAACAACAGGCATACAAAGCGGCGCTGCATAGAAGGACCAGAGCTGCTCGCGAGCTCTACGAGCAGAAGAGGAGAGAGGAACACAAGCTTCTTAGAAGGAAGAAGAAAGAGCATGAGAAGCGCGCGATCGAGGAGTTAGAGAGATGCCACTGCAGGAATGAAGTTCGGAAGTTTTACCAAAAAGTAAAAAGAACCTCCCAAGGTTACAAGGCCCGAACCGAAGCCTGCAAAGACGATCAGGGGAACATCGTGGTGGAATCGCAGTCGGTGCTGAGGATATGGAAAAATCATTTCTGCAAATTGTATAACGGCGATGACGAACCGATTTCCGCTAACATGCAAATTGCACCATTCAACTTGGACGACGTAGGCCAACAATTCCGTCCACTTAAGTTTAGATATGACGATGGAGAATGCACGCTGCTCCATCAAGGTCGGCAAAGACCTCACCGACACCTTTGATGTCAAAAAAGGTTTTAGGCAAGGCGACGCGCTGTCATGCGACTTCTTCAACATCGTTCTTGAAAGAATAGTGCAAAACTCTCACGTCAACACTAGAGGCACAATCTTTCAAAAGTCCGTCTAATTACTCGCTTACGGTGATGACATTGACATAATAGGACGAACAAAGCGTGATGTCAGTGGTGCTTTTGTGAGCATTGAGAAGGAAGCCAAGAAATGGGTTTAACGGTGAATGAAAGCAAAACGAAGTATATGCTGTCAACAAGAAAGGACACCCAACACCGACGTCTAGGACAGAACGTCACTATAGACAGCTATAATTTTGAGACTTTGTCTACCTATCCGCTATAAACTCAGCGAACGATACCAGTGCTGAGATCAAACGAAGAATTACTCTTGCCAATCGCTGTTTCTTCGGGCTAAGAAGGCAATTGAGAAGCAAAGCCCTCTCTCGAGCAATAGACTTTCAAAGGAAATTTCAAAAATTGTTTAGAGATTTGTTTCCTCGTGTGAAAGGTAAAAGAGATTTTTAAGGAGATTAAAAGAAAACGTCAAAAAATCTCCAGCAACTTGTTTCTTCGTGTGAAAGGAGACATTCGGGCTATGAATTTAAACGCAAAAACCGAATGGCCAGGGTAAACGTTTGCTCCTCGAAATAGACGTCTTAAGGTGAGTGTCCATTTGAGAGTAGTAAACTTAGCTAGTAAACTCTTGAGAGTTACTCTCAGGTGGCTGTCCATTTTGGAGTAATATTTTTGAGATTTTGATATCAAGAGTTGCCTCCTAGAATTTTTGGCAAAATACAAATCGTGTTGGAATGATAATGATCAAAACAAAACATGTGTCCACTAGCGAGTAACTCCCCAGACTGTGTCCTTCTAAGAGTTTGCTCTCGAGAGCTACTAGAAGGCTGCTCGCATCATTTTTACTCTCAACTCAAATGGACGCGCAAGATGCTTCAATTTGAAAATGCTCAATAAATCGCTGATTTTTGCCGTTACATAAACATCTAGTCAAGTTGAATAATGCAATCCATTGAACTAACTGTTTTTCGCCGTGTGTAACCGTGTGAGAGTAAAAAAAACTGCGAGTAGGTCTTGAGAGCAGCTCTTGAGAGTAACACTCGCAAGTCATGAAATTGACTCACAGATAGATAGAAACCTATCCGAGTGTCATTCTCGAGAGTTTGATTGTGAATGTATGTACATATGTACTCTCAAATGAAAACGTGTCTTAAGACTCATGATCTTCAGAGAATAGCTTGATATGTGATGTTCGAAAAGACGTTTTTTTCAATTCAAAAATATCTTACTAGGTTATTCTAGGTTTATAGGTATAGAATAGGGTTGGAAAAGAATGCAATCTTTCAATGCAATATTTAAAAAGTATTCATTGAATTCAATTTGAAGGTTGTATTCATTGATTTGAGTTTGAGACTTCAACTTCAAATACTGCAATCACCATTCTAATAATAAATTATGTTTACCTGAAGGCCAAGTCAAGATTATTTGGAAATTTTGGTCAAATTTAATTTTATTTTAAAAACAAATTAATATATTAAGATCCAGTTTGTGGTATAGAACAGTTTAATTATATAGAAATTAACTTCTTTTGAGACAAAAATAACCTTAAGTTTTTCCATTACGTTGATTTACAAATAATATACCAGAAACGTAGAAGGTGAATAGCCCTCTTCATAGAAGGCTTTAAAAGCCTTGAAGTTTTAGTATTTAACTTTGTTTTTTTGTGTATTTAAAATAATTTAGGTCAGAAACAAGCTTATTTTATCAATTATTTAATTGCACATTATTGTTCTTTCGTCATTGCTTTAATTAAAAATGCAGACGTACGTCAAAGCCTCGTGTTTTGCATTTGAAGGTAAAAGTAAGTCTTTGAACTTTCGAATAAATAAAAATAGATTTTTTGAGTGGATGGAGTGTGGTTGCAAGTTTGGAAATTTCAGACAAAATATACAAACAGGATTTTTTGCAGAGCCTTAGGATGAAAAGTTATAAACAAAAATTATTGTTTGCTAATTAAATTTTTATCAGAGAATAAATTAAAGAAAAAAAAACTCTTCTTTCATCCAATTCACCACGAACACAATCACAAATTGTGCTCTTTAATTGTTTTTATATTGAAATATCCAAAATTTATTGACACACGAGGTCTTATTCATGTTGTTTTTGTCTTCTTCCAAAATCAATATTACTGTTTGTTTGCTTAGGCAATATTTGTTTAAAACTAGTTTGGTTAGATCAACAAAAAGATTTTAGGAAGCAAGCACGGTGGATACCTACCTTCAGGTAAAAATGACTAAATTTTTGTCAGCTAATTTATACAATACCAAAGATGCCGCAAAACATTCATACCTAGATAAGGTATAATTTTATGCATGAACACTTTACTGAAACTTTGTTTGTATTTTAATTGTGACCTTGAACTGATTCGATGAATGCCAAACGGTCCAGTGACTTTTTGGGCATCTTTCCATTATTACAAAATAAAATTAAACGCGACTTTAAAATAGTCCAACTTTCGGTTTCTTCATTTTCGATGGCTGATAAAATAATAATGAAATAAATATTTAAATTTTTTGTTTTAATTAATATCACCCTGTCAAAGGCAAGTTACATTTTTGTATGTGCTTAAATTAACATAAAGTTTGTTTTTTTCTTTTTAATTTTTGGCTTGCACATGGCTTGGTTATTGGTAAACGCGCTATATTCGAAGTGATGATGATGGGTATATTGCTCATAGTTTGGCTTTGGGCTCTCATCATCAGTTTCGCCTATAGCTATTATACGGTCTTCGGCCTTAGGCAATATTTCGTTGTTGTACAAAATTCATATTCAAGTTGTAATTACGTAATATTTAAATCGTGGTTTAACCGACGAATTTTGAAGGTCGAATTTGTTTATGCTAAATGATTTGTTAGTCATTCAGTTGGCATACATATTATTCAGTTTTTTTCTTTGGTTGATATAATTATGTTAATCGATCTTAATTAAACATTAAAAATTTCATGATCAATTGCGACAAGCTAAATCCTACTTATTACCGAAATGCTGATTTGCAAATAGATCTTTCTTTTTAGCTCCGAGCAGACAGCACTGAGCTTTCAAAAAAAGATTTGTATTTCTTTTTTAGCTCAGAGCATCAGGGCGCTCAACTTGTGTATCTTTTTTCAATCAGAGCTAGCTCGGAGTACGGTCCATGAGCTCAGAGCCAACTTCACTTTTTTTTCTTTCGTTTTTTCACTCTTTCAATTTTCAAATCGACGCGTTCAACACACCAAATTTCAGTTCATATTTTTTTGTAATTTTTGTCAGATGGAAACTAAAAGTGGGTACTAAATTTATTGGAGTTGTAAACTTAGCCAATCCGCGTCACCTTCTTACAACTATTACGACAACCAACTGAACAACCCTAAACTCATCTTTCATATTTTGACAATATAGTCGTTGAACATTCTGTTTTTTTTACCGTCGCACACGAAGTTCATTTTCTTTTATTTACTTATACTTTTATCAGTTTTCTTATCAGTAAAGATATTCTTAAATTTAATAAGTGAATCGGTTATTATTATTGTCCTTCGGTTCATCCACTCGCATTGTTCGAATCCTCATTGCTTATAAAATTTAAGTGCATTGAACGCGCCGATTTCGATACAGTTCGAATGACAGTTCAGTGCTTAAAAATGTGTTTTAAAATTTGTATCGGCAATCTCTGATCACACTCTGCTCAGAACTAGATCCGACCGCTCAACCTCCGCTTAGGGTTACTAGATTGAAAGTGACTAAAAGGGGGTCATCGCAAGTTTTCCAAGCATTAAAAGTGTTCAAAAAGGGGAACAAAACGTGAAAAATATAACAGAGTAAAAAGAAAATGAAGTAAACAAGTTTCATTCAATTTTTTACTAGGCGATTTCAGGAAAATGAGATCTCAGAGCCCTCAGAAATTTTAGTATCGTGAACAGGATTCCTCAGAAATTTTGCTGTCAAATTACTGAGGAAACAAAATATTGGATTCGCTTGTTCAGTTTTTTGAAACTAAGCCCTCTGAGATCTCATTTTCCTGAACACGCCTATTATAAAAAACAATCACAAACATCAATCAAACTGACAGATGAAGAAAAACGTTTGCCCCTGAAGTGAGATGTAGTTCATTGAGTGGATGCGTTCAGCTTTAAAAGGATTTTGAACTTCAAATGGATGTATTCACAGAGAATCTTTTTAAAAATATTTAATGAAAATATTTGTACGGTTTTCAATTGAATATTTTCTCTTTTTGAGTTTTTACTTAATAAGAAGGACAGACAATTTTCTAAGGGGGGGGGGGCAGCATTTCGGTATGAAAAAGGATGAGTGTCTTCCCCTAAAGGGGTACGTTTGGTAACCTTAACTCTGCTTAGAGCTAAGAAAATGCCTATAGAGCCTGAGGAGAGGCCTTTCAACGATTTTAGGAGAAATGCTGCATCATAGCCTCATAATGAACTTTTCAAAATTCATTTGAACCTCTTTTCCAACTGTTTTGACATTTCATGAATTTGCTTTTTTTTTATTATTATAGTGCTTGAAACCGAAGTTATTCACAACAACACAAATTTATCCAACACACCCGATGACTATGATCCGTATGTTTGCAAATTAAATCCCGAATTAAGAGCCATTGCCAAAGAAGAACTCCACGAAGATGATAATATTAGAAAGCAAGCTTTGGCACAATTCCGCGAATGGATTTCCAAACATCCCAACATCAAAAAATGCCGAACAGATTCGATTTTCCTTCTACGTTTCTTGAGAACCAAAAAGTTTTCCGTACCTGCAGCTTGTGAAATGTTAGAACGTTATCTCACCATCCGACAACTTTTCCCCAAATGGTTTTCAAAGCTGGACATCGAAGATGCGGCGATAAATGAAATTTTTGAAAATGGCTATCTTGTTCCACTTCCGGAACGTGATGAATTTGGTAGACAAATTATTTTCTCTGTTGGTGGTAAATTTGATCCTTATAAATACACATCGGTTCAAATGGCACGTATACATTCGCTGATATGTGAGGCATTGCTGGATGACGAAGAATCTCAAGTAGCTGGATATGTTTATATCAATGATGAATCTGGAATGAATATGGGATTTGTTAGTCTTTGGTCGTTGACAGACTTGAAGAGCATAATAAAGTGCATACAGGCGAGTTTATATAAGAAGTGATTTTGGTTCAAAAATTTAATAATATTTGTGTGTATTTGTTTTTTTAGAATTCAACACCTATGAGACACAAGGAGACACATTTCATCAATATTCCACACTACGCTAATCGCATTATTGAATTGGCCGTTTCAATGCTCAGTGACAAGTTAAAAAAGAGAATAATGGTAAGAAGCTTATTGATTCAATATTTTACACTTCTCTCATTAGATGTTTTTGTAATTCGATAAATAAATAGTAAGCTGTTTAGATGTTTGGGATTGAAAACTTTGTAAATCCAATGTGTTCTGCTAAACGCTATAGTTTTTCAGTAGTGATTTAACCCTGAGTTAAATCAGAATTAGCTAATCCTGAAATTAAATTTTCCCAAACTTATTCAAAAATAATTTTTCAATGGAGGATTATGATATCTTGAAATCAAATTATTATCAAAATCAAGATGGTGCCAAAAAAGGATACCGCCCTATTCGCATCTGTCAAAAAATTTGCACTAAATCAGTGATGATTTTCAATCCCACAAATTTGTATGCAGAATGCACTCCTTCTTCCTTGGCGTTTATCAGAGGCTGAGCACGACAGACTGACTTTTCTTGAAAGAAAGGTGTTGTGGAGTTTCAGATTTTTGTCTACTACAGCTAAACTCTTGCATTCTTAAGGATGAACTATAAAGTGCCTTGCTTATGGACAGTGTAAACATTGGGTCTGCAAAACTGAATTTTGTTTGACTTTTCAGTAATCACATCCCGCTTCCGCTCCTTCATTGAAGCGAGATGTGAATACTGAAACGTCACCAAAAATCCAGTTTTTCAGCACAAGAGCTGCGAATACCGCAATGCGTACCATCCGGAAGCTTTCAGTAGCTTATGTCAAAACTGAATGAAAAGTAGCTTCCCGAAATTACAATTTGACGAGTCGCAGCTCATGTCAAAGGCAGTCAAAGGCGTGTTCAGGAAAATGAAATATCAGGGCCTTCAGCAATCTCAATCTTGTGAACAAGATTTCTCAGAAGTTTTGATGTCAAATTACTGAGCAAAAAACTATTGGATTCGTTTGGTCACTTTTTGACAGATAAAATTTGCTGAGCTCTCCGAGATCTTATATTCCCATGCCTAATAGTTGGAAGCTTATGTCATCAAAATGTCAATTTGACAAAGTACCCATTAGTAATGTACGTGACTGGTTGAAATTGAAACAATTGGAAATACATACATACATATGTAATATTAAATTTTTTATTCAATGTTTACAATTATTCACAGAGTGATAAGTTCTTAATTTTTTTTGAAAAACCACTTAAATTCGATGTGATATAAATTAATTAAAAGAAAAGTAAAAGATTTCTTTTCAATCATTTAGCAAACAAATAAAGTTGAAAAACTTACAACAACTGCCAAATTCTTTTTAGTTTGATTCTTCCATTTTGATTTTTGCAGCCAGTATTAGTCCGCTTACATAGGCCGTTTTCGAAAACGTCAAATCGAAGTCAATTCGATCGTGAAATGATCGTCATTTTTTTACGCAGGTACTGCGATCCTCAAATATGCAATCGTTCTGCTTGCACAAAATCAGTTTGATCAACGTCACTCAATTTACTTGCAAACGCATTTGACGTTTACAAACACGCTCTTTGGCTTTTCAATATTTTGTTCGTCAACTCAATTATTTTACTGCACAGCAGCACCGCAGATGATGTTTTCAAACATGTGACTTTAGTAAGCTGCATTATCGAACACAATGCTAATGCAGTAACATTTTTATTTTCGTTTTCGAACAGAAGACTTTTGCAGTTTGCTTTTAAGAACATTCTGCAAATGTATTTTTGACTCAGATGACGTTTTCAAAAACGGCTATACACATATGTAAGAGCGATCAATGAGCACTTTTCATTTCCGAAGGCAAAAGTTAACGAAAAATAGACGAAGACTATCAAATTGCAGTTATAAACACGTCAAATGAATTTCCAGTATTCGATCCGGTTCGTTCGACCTATTGCGTATCCTTTCGACTTCATTATAGTTCTACTTTCATACTCAAACAATCGTCTTCGTCAATAATGTGTATAGCTGTTGGATACAAAATGTCAAAATTCTTTGACCTGTGGGAGTTTCCCCAGAGTTCTATTTTTGAACTTATACTTTCTGTCACTTTATGTGAACGAACTCATTCAAATTTTAAAATATTGTGTTTCGTTCGTTGAACTTCAACCAGTCCCAGAGTTGACTGTGATTTTCTGGACATTCCCAAGAGTGTTGTCAACCAGTTCTCAAAAAGACGATAAGGTAGACAAATGAGTTTTTTGACATTTAATGAAAATGAAAGCTGCAAGAGTTT
Organism: Dasysyrphus tricinctus; assembly: GCA_963921185.1. Taxonomy (NCBI): domain Eukaryota; kingdom Metazoa; phylum Arthropoda; class Insecta; order Diptera; family Syrphidae; genus Dasysyrphus; species Dasysyrphus tricinctus. Next base: position 188,318,031 of record OY992532.1, on the reverse strand, counting down.
TCAATTTTCAATTATTGCTTTTTAATAAAAGTTTGTCCTTTTACTTTTAGTACTAATTATGCCGCGTAACTATAAAAAAATTGATATCTCCACTCGCTGCAGCAGAAACCTAGGTCTACTTTAGAGAGACTTAGGGAAACTCTAAGGCAATTTTCATATCCCATTGAACAAACTTATTATGTTTGCTGACGATGACGACATGACATCTAATACTATCGAGCTGTCAATAAAAATAAATATGTACATACGTCGATTTATGATCATAAAGTTATACATCAATCATTCATCGAATAGTTTGGTCTTGGATAGATATTGTCCGCTAATTGTTCCTTATCTTCTAAAACAGAGATAATCTTGTCAACTTCCTCTTATCATCATCTCTGCAAATTATGGGTCCATGTCCATGGTTCAGAATATTAGCTGGACGGTAGTACACCAACCTGCTTGATATGTACAGCACTTATTAAGAATATCTAGCTTCATAATGACCAGATCCGATTAGGCGTTTTTGTTTTTTAGTTTAAAATAGAACTCAGAAAATAGTTCGAACACGTCGAACCAAGTGTGTTCTGAGTGCTCTGAGTTATTTTTGAAACACATCTGAACACTTGCTGTCAAATGTTTGTGGTATTCTGACCTCATAGAGTGCGCTCAGAACACACTCAGAATTCAAAAACGCCGTGCACCCTGAGGATTCCATTCAAAGAATTGTTTTGCAATATCGTTTTTCAAATTGGGGTCAGAGTACCGAAGGCATCACGAGCTTTATTAATACTACTTTTGACCTCCGGATCCGTGCTACCATTTTCAGAAACAATACTGCCAAGGTATCTTAACAGTACTTATTCTACTGGCGTGACCTGTAAAATAATAAGCTGCTGTGTGGAGCGGCTGTTTATTCTTAGACCATACTCTGCTCTCCTTTCACTTGAAGTATGAGCACACTGATGTTATTCGCCAGTAGACATATATGTCATCGGCATAGTCTAAATAACTGAGCCTTTCGGTCTCCATTGAATGCCATGTCGCTCCGCTGTGCCAACACTGGGCCGTCAATACGTCTCGTCCATCGCTAGCAGGCAGAGAATTGGCGATAGAACATCTCCTTGTCTCATACCCTGTTGCACTACAAAGGAGTCGGATAGCTGCCCACTGTGTTAAACAAAACACATTGCATTGTTGTAGGACTCTCTAATAGTGGCAAAAAATTTTTGGGGAATTCCTCTATTAAGCAATGATCTCTTATGTACATTCTCGGTTAGATCGATCAAATCCCTTCTCAAAATCCAGAAAATGAGGTAAAGTGGTGATTGAATTTTCATCGACTGCTCAAGGACTATACGTAGGGTGTTGATATATGGCGTTTTTCTTTTTTAACTCAGAGCAGATCAGATCAGATTCAGAAATTGAAAATTTTATTATCTGAGCCCTCTGATTCAATTAGTTTTGTGTTTTGAATCTGATCTGATCTGCTCTGAGCTAAAATAGAAAAACGCCAATAGTCAACACACGATCGACCACTGTGGAGACAGCTTGATGCCTCTTGAGTGTAGACTCGATTTGATGCTCTTTCCGCTCGAGAATGATGGCTTCCATTAGTTTTGGGAAAACGGACAGAACAGTGATACCCACTGTTGCAATTCTTAAGGTCACCTTTCCTTGGCAGCCTAACAATCACACCATCCTTCCAGTACTTGGAGAGAGCTTTCGTTTTCCCAAAAGATTTGTATCCACGGATGTAGAATACAAGCCATTGCTATGGAATCGGCTTTCAGAAAGTCAGCTGGCTTTCCATCAAGTCCAGCTGCTTTGTTGTTTTTGAGAAGATGTATTTAATTTTGGTTTTACAATTTTGAAGGGGGTTCGCTGTTTATACACATGCGCATCTCGTTACGTTGGGGCACTTCAGCACTCTGCCCAGCGGAATCCTCATTTAGAAGGGACAAAAATGATCATTCCATATGCGTAGCTGATCTTCAATTGATACCAAAAGTGTGCCATCCACATCCATTATAGGATGATTGGTGTTGTTTTTTTTTCCCTATAACATCTTTGGATATTTGGTACAGTTCCCGGATATCTCCTCTTTTTGCAGCTTTTTCTGAATTATCTGTGAGTTCATCTAACCTCACCTTCCTGTTACATCTCACACAGCGATAGATAATATAGATACTCACTTCACAATTCAGCCTTTCGTTGAACATCTCCTTCCGCGTTTATTTGCATTTTCAACAGAATTGTCAACTGTCAAAAATACCTTGGTTTTAAGGTTCTCAAAAAACACCAAAAGACTCACAGTTGATGTGTTGTTGAGATAAGCCAGAAACAAAATTTGTTTTAAAAATGAATACAAATTAACCATCACAGTTTCTATTTTCTCTTTTAAATTGTTACTATTACAGTTAATTTGTATATTCCTTGAATTTCCGTTTCAAAAACAAAAGAATTACTTGCAGCACGTGAGCCCAAACACACAAAAAGAAGCTTCAGAGCTCTTGAAACTTTGACAACTTTCTCCAGCTAAAAACCTAGGTCTATACTTCAGGGTGAGTTTAGGATGACCCTAGGTTGCAAAAAACACAGACTTTGCTGGCCGGGGGTAGTTCAGGGTTTTCAAAACAAAAAACACTTTGGGTGACTAAAGTGTGACTTGAGGGCTCAACGAAAAAACCTATAGATCTTCTTCAGAGCAGGTTTAGGATAACCCTAAGACTCAAAAGACATGAAGTTTGTTTGAAGAGGTTGAGTTTAGGTTTTTCAAAAAATGCTAAAGCGCAAATCCAGGTCCCATTGAACAGACCTTTTTAGTAAACAGATTTCATTGAAATTTACTGTCAATAACGCCTAGCAGCAATGTAGACAGAGCTGGATCAGAATAGAATAGAATGTTGAATACACACAAATGCTATGATACAAAAACAATGCAGCTGCAGAAACGCAATACAATCGAACAGAGTCCATCTGAACTCAATGCGGGTCTACCTACATTAGGGTGGTCCTTAAATTGGACATTGTCTTGGATAGCCATCATTCGATTCAAAACATTGAAAAACAATTTCCCTAATTTTTTCAGATTTTTATTTCACCCCCCTAGTCTCCCTTTTTTCACTTCAAATAAAAATCTGAAAAAATTAGGAACATTTTGTGTCTCCCTTTAGAGTAATTTGATGCCTATCCAAGTTGAAATTAAAAAAAAAAAACCAATATAAGGACCACCCTAACCTACATAGGGTCGAAGTTAAAAACCCTCTTTTTTCAATTTATCTGACCTGCTTATCTCAAAACAAAATTCATAGATGAGTCCACAAATAAAAAAAAGCTGCATTGTCGAAACGTGCAAAATAACACGTATGACACTTTTTGACAGTTATTCAACTGCAGCTTCACTTTCCAGTTGCAAGACCTTAGGTCTGTTCGTGTACTTTCCAAAACTGCCATTTTCTACCTTCTATTTTAGTCAAAGTTCATATAATAAATGGAAATTGACAGCATTTCGAACTTTGATGGGCTGTTTTGGGTTGAACACGAAGATAGGTTTTATTGTAAAGTCAGACACTAAATGCAAAGTTTTTGATAATTAATGGTTTAACCGTCCTTAGGTCCGTCTTAACGTCGTCTTGTCATTTTGTTTCTTTTCTTAATTTAATAGATATTTTGATTTAATAGAATTAATCTCAAATTATTAATTAATTTAAATTTCTTTCAGGTTCACAAATCTGTTGATGCACTCAAGACAAAAATCAACCCAGCAATACTTCCTCTGGAATATGGAGGCACTGTACCTCTAGCTGATATGATCAAACAATTCAAACAAAAATTAATGCAAAAAAGAGCAGCTATTTTGGCTCTAGACGATATGTACATCAAAGTTTCAAAAGACGCCGTTAATTTTGCTGGCAATGACATTGGAGATATTGATTCTGGAGTTGTTGGGAGTTTTAGAAAGCTGGAAGTTGATTAAATATCAACTTCGATTAAAATTAATTATTAATAATTTTGTTTTTTAAATGAGTTATAGTTTTTGTTATGTATGTATTAAATTGTATTTTTAAAATTAAGTTTATATGGTAATTAAATATTAATAATATACTTTTGTGTTAGTAACATTATTTTAATTTGTTGTTGTTTTTAATTTATATATTATATGCACCGATTAGTGAAAGAAGCTTTGCCATCTTTTAGAGACCAGAAAAGCTTAGACAGTGGCTTTGCCAGTGGGGAAGACACGATTCCGAGTAATGTAATAACAAATGAAAATGAAATAAACAGCCAGCATTATAATATTTGAGTATACCTAACTGCTTACATGTTTGGTTCATGCTTACAAATCACCTCTTTCTGAAATGAGCATTATGCTTAGATTAATTTAAATTGCCAGGTTCAAGTACCTTGTTCAATTACTTATACCATGGAATTTTTAATGCAGTTTTTGTAATACACTTGAAGAAAAGTTTACTTCACATCGTTCAATTTGATGTTTTGAATTGAAGTTTATGTTGGATTGCTCTGGTCCTAAAAATCAAATTCTTTTCAGACTCTTTTGATACACAGAATTTGAATCAGACTGCAGAATTACTCGAGGCGCTTCTAGAAATTTTAAAGTATGAAATTGTACCAAAATACCTTTATGGTTGAAAAGTTTTCTTCATGTACGTTTAATTTTGCCAAAATCAGTTCTGTTGTTCCGAAAATTACATATTTACTTATACTTACTTAAGGTGGACCTACAGTTTGGGGTGGTTCAGGCCTCCAAACAACCAGCTTTTTCAGCAGTTTCTAGCTGTTTGAGGTTTTCTTCCACTTGGGTGCGCCACCTGTTAGATACGCTGTCCTCCTCTACTGCATCGTCACACGGGGTAAAATTCAAAGACAATCCAGGCCAGATCATTGATCTCCATTCGCTCTAGGTGACCCAGCCATGTCAGTCGTTGGATTTTAACTTTTGTGGTTAGTTTAGTGTCACTGTATAGCCCGTACAGTTCGTTGTTGTATCTTCTTCTCCATTCCCTATCCATGCAGAAGTGACCAAAAATCACCCGGAGAATTTTCCTCTAAGAAAACCTAAAGCGTTCTCATCCACCGTTAATAGTGGCAATGCCTCTGCACCACATACATCAGAAGTGGGATGATAAGCGTCTTATACAGGGACATTTAGGCTTGATTCACACTACTGTGCCAATATCGATAAGTTCTCAAAACGTTCTCGCTCCGATACTTAACTCTAGTATTCAAATTCCGGCTCCGATACCGATATCGATATAGCTCCCATATTTCTTTGTATTCTTTTTTTCATATATTATTTTCAAATTAATTTTTTTTGTCATCGATTTGTCACATCAAAATTAATAGAAAATTGAAAAATGAGTTCTCACTTCGATAAAATATTCTTTCAAACAAATCGAAATCGGAGCGAGAGCGTATCGGTTTTGGAGCGATAACGATTGTGTGAATATAAACATTGTTTCTCGTTTAAGAATATTTTACTGTAGTGAGAACGTACTGAGACTGTATCAGTATTAGAACTATAGTGTGAATCAAGCTTTAAGTTGCTCGAGAGAGGGCTTTGCTTCTCAATTGCCTTTTTAGCCCAAAGAAACAGCGATTGGCAAGAATAATTCTTCGTTTGATCTCAGTACTGATATCGTTCGCTGAGTTCCTCAAAATATATCGGTGTTGGGTGTCCTTTCTTGTTTATAGCATATATTTGGTCTTGCCTTCATTCGCCATTCTACTTGGCTTCCTTCTGAATACTCCCGAAAGCACCACTGACATTACGTTTTGTTCATCCGATTATGTCAATGACATCAGCGATACTAAGTGAGTAATTGGAGAGATTTTTGAAATATTGTGCCTCTAGTGTTGTTGTGAGAGTTTTGCACTATTATTTCAAGAATTATGTTGAAGAAGTCGCATGACAGCGCGTTGCCTTGTCTTAAACTCATTTTTACATCAAATGTATCGGTAAGGTATTTGCTAACCTTGATGAGGCAGCGTGGATTCTCGACGAGTTTGGGAGAGATGCAAAAACTAGATATTGCTCTATACAGCTCGACTCTATAGATGCTGTCATACGCGGCCTTGAGATCGATGAAAAGGTGGTCGATTTAGAATTGAAGCTCCTGGGTTTTTCCAAGATCTGCCGTAGTGCGAATATTTGGTCGATGGTGGACTTTCCTGGCCTAAGGCCACACTGATATGGACTTATCAGGTTGTTTACGAATGCATTCAGGCACTCACAAAGTACGACAGAAAAGATCTTTTATGCGATGCTTAGGAGACTGATGGCTCTGTAGTTGATGCAGTCCAGAGGATCACCTTTCGGAGGATCGGGAAAAAAATGCTGAGGTTCCATTCATCGGGCATGCTTTCCTGCGACCATATGAACAGATGAGCAGGTGAATACTCCTAACGAATGAATTGCCAGCCGATTTGAATAACTCGGCCGTAAGCCCATCAGCAGCAAAAACAAAGAAAGATGTGGAGAAAATGCTATGTGCAGCAAATAAATTCTTCATGGATAGGGGAATGGCGCTGAACAATGCCAAAAGTCTGATGTTTCACTTAAGACCAGTGCTTTGTAGACATAAAGTATGCGCTGGTACCCAAGCTGCAAAACATGGAAACACCATTAAAGTACAGGGGATTTAGGAGCAAATGACGTATTTGGGCAGCACTTTTAGGTCCTGTTGTGACACAACACCAGACTTTGCAAGGCTTTTTTAAGAACTCCAAAGCATAAAAAAGCCCCGCTAAGGCCTCATCAGAAACTCAACATTCTATGGCGATATCTAATACCCAGGCTCATTCCACTCTTCCATCGACCCACCATAGCCCGATAGACCCTGAAGGAGGCGACAGGAAAATCAGGGCTTTCGTGAGAGCATTTCTCCATCTAACTGCCTATTGTAAGAACTCGATATTGTTTGTACCGGTGAAGCAGGGTGGGCTTGGGCTGTTCGAATTTTGCCGTCAAATTCCAATAATCATGACCGAACGAATCGAACGCCATGCAGCCAGTGACCCAATCATATCAAATATTTCCACCATCGGCCAAGACTGGATTGAACGTGTGCGAATAATGATAGTACCAAACCAACAAACAAAAAGTGACTGTTTCAATTTTTACGCACATCTTACTCCGACAACGGCATAAATCAGGTCACCAGCCACCAATGCTGTACAAAGTTTATATACAATCAAGGCCATCCTGCTACGTTTCAACTTCCTTCCTACAAAAGAAATACCATCCAATCCAGCTGCTGAACGAAGATGCCGTGCCAACTGCAACCGAGTGGAGAGTTCGTCTCACATTCTTCAAGGTTGCCCAGCCATCCATGGGCAACACATTGGCCAGCACAACTACGTTCAAAAGCGACTCGTGACTGCGGCGAGGACTAAAGGCTGGCGAACAGAGATCGAGCCAAGGTTTCGAGGGAATGATGGTCTCTTGAAGGTTCCCTACCTAATATTCAGTAAAGGCAACACCACTATCTTTTGTGCATTGGGAAGGACCTGAATCGCATTAGAGAATGGATTCATGGCTTTGAAAAAAGCCATAGCATGCCATTGTTAGTGGTCCCGTTGTTTTTTAATAATTTTGTTGTCTATTTTGGGTCAATTTTTTGGAAAATTTCCCCTCCCGCCTGAACGGGGGGAGATAGACCCCCCCTCTAATACGATTTTTTTTTCGTCTGAATCTAATCTATAAGTTTTGATTTTTTTTCGCGTGTTATAAGAATCATCCTAACTTCATTATTTGTATCTTGAAGGGGAAAAGGGAGACCAGGGGGTGAAATAAAAATCTGAAAAAAATTAGGAATTTTTTTTTCTCTATTTATTTTGAAGAGTTTGTAACTCACTTCAATCCTCATGTTAATACTCGATTTCGTCCGCAGTTTTGAAACGTCAAAAAAGCTGCAAGCAAAAGTTAAAAATTGACCAACTTGTCCAGCTGTGTCTGCAGCTGCGTCGTGTTGTGTTCGTATCATTGGATTATTGAATTTGTGTGTATTAAACATTTTGACAGCTATTTCAGCTGCAGCTCCGTCTCCATTCTGTTCAGCCAGTTAATGACCGAAGACAGTTTTAAAATTCCACCCAATTATTAATACCGCATTTAACAATTTTGTTTTAATCTGAATTTAATGAGCTCAATAAATTCTGCCGTTTGCAGTTTCACATTCAAAGAACATGAGGGTGCACCTGAAAAGGAGAATAAAAAACTAGAGGTTCTGTCACCAGCGAAACAATTTAGTGGATTGGTAGTTTTAGACAAGAAATTATTTATGAAAATAAGAAATAGTGTCGGAGACAGTACGGAGCCTTGGGCACATCAGAATTTATTTTGTGAACTTCAGACCTTTTAAGAGTCCAAAACAACTTATTTTGAATGGTCGAAAAGGTAATAATTACTAATCCAGTGAAGAAGTAATTTCTTGATTCTTTTGATAAGAGAGCTTGATGTCAAACTGTATCAAATGCTTTACAAATATCGAGCGCAACAATTTTTCTTTCTCCAAAACATTGCAAGGATTGATTCCACTTTTCGGCCAGCAAAAGTCACCAGTGGATCTGTTGGACCTTCGTTGTCGTGATATTTCATTAGCTGACGATTGATCAGCGTTACTATGAACTTGGGACTGAATGGATGTCAGAGCAATTGGTCAGGAATTGGGGGGTGAAAATGAATCGCAGTGGGAAAGTGACGAAAAGATAAGCTTAGGCAGTGGTTTTCCCAAAGTGAAAGTGGTTTCCGAATATTGAGATCTTTTAGTAGTCTTGCAACTGTATGGGTTGAAAAAGTATTAGTCCCAAAAAATAATAGACGGATTCAAGTAGATACAGGTGGGACCCTGTCACTTTCTGGCAGTGTAGAGTTTGCTGCGAGTTGTCCTACAAACACATTGGCCTTGTTTATGGAACTAATGAAAGGGTTGTCATTGAAGATGAGCATGGGAACCAATTTTGAATATTCTTAAGAAACATTCTTAAGAAATTACCAATAGTTTTTACGACCTTTAAGACACAGCAGTAGTTTTAGCCTTATTTTTGTTCGTGTAGAATTTGGTTCTTAGACTGAAGGCGCTGCCAGAATTTCTGGTTTATTTAAATTTTTCTCGGGTTTCCTTGTAACGAAGTGTTACACTTTTCACTTCCCCCCCAAAAACAATTAATTACCGATCCATTGGTTGCAGGCTTTTGTGAATCGCTGTCTTCGCCACATCCTAAAGATTCGCTGGCCATAAATAATATCAAATGAGGAATTGTGGCGCAGGACAAGTCAAGAGCGGCTGGACGTCGACATAAGAAAGCGTAAATGGCGTTGGATTGGTCACACACTGAGAAAAACAAACGATGAAATTGCAAAGCAGTCCTTTGAATGGAATCCTCAGGGTGCACGGCGGGTTGGAAGACCAAGAACAACATGGAAATCAATTGTCTTAGCGGAAGCAGAATCCCAGAAAAAGACGTGGCCACAGCTAAAGTACCTTGCAGCAGACCGTGCAGGATGGAGACGTTTTGTTGACGCCCTATGCCCCAGCCGGGGTTACAGGACACGATGATGATGATGATCACCCTGCATGGCCAAACCACCAAATATCTACTTTCATCCATATCAACATACGCCCGCCACCACCCACCGAATGATCAACAGCCACAGCACACAGAATGCCATTGTATACACTCTGTGTAAGCAACAACAACTGCGTACTGCAGTGGTGTAGCCGTTATACGATTTTTAGATTTGTCCTCCTTACAATTCACACTGTCTTGTGGCACAAAAATCATGATGAGGAGGTACAAATTTCCGAAAAAACCGAAGCATGTTACCTAGAATTAGTTCCTAGTTATTAATTGATAACTTCGAATTTTAGGAGAGTTAAGCTTCCAGCGGTTCATCGTTTATAGCAACCTTGATAAGCTTAGGTCCTTTACTTGGTGCATCTGCGTGTATCATTTAAGGAAAACCTTTTTGGCATCCACCGTTAAAAAACCCGTTGTTCTTCCTTGAACTAGCCTTGAGCTGGAATCAGATTCCTACCGTTGTTCTCCCTGGTTGCTCTTGGAGTTGGTTCAGGGCTAAACCCGTTGTTTTCCCTTGGACTAGCCTTGGGCTGGAATCAGATTCCTTACGTTGTTCTCTCTTGGACTAGCCTTGGGCTGGATTCAGATTCCTACCATTGTTCTCCCTGTCTGCTCTTTGAAGTTGGTTCAGGGCTATAACCGTTGTTCTCCCTTGGACTAGCCTTAAGCTGGAATCAGATTCCTACCGCTGTTCTCCCTGGTTGCTCTTGGAGTTGGTTCAGGGCTATACCCGTTGTTCTCCCTTGGGCTGGAATCAGATTCCTACCGTTGCTGGAATCAGATTTCTACCGTTTAATCCCCGGTTCGCTTCTTCTAAGTGGATTTTGTGGGCAGAGTCTACTCCTGTAGCTCTACAAAACCGAGCCTAGATTTATATGAAATACCGTGTAAGTTACCTTAAGACAAAAAGACCCAAAGTTGTAAGATTGTAAACCTCTTCGTATTAATAAAGAGAAAATATTATAAAGCTAGTGTTTAACCTGAGTTCTTTCCTTCTTAACCCGAGTTTTATCTGCTTTTCATCGGAAAAGCCCTGGACTAAGACGAGCCTATCTCAGCCTCGAATAAAAAGCATCAAATCCTCATGTATAGTATATAACGAAAGTGCTTCATAGACAAGACTTTGGAAAATTTTCGGTCTACATGAATGCTTGGCCATTGGGAGATAGTTAGAATCATTGTTCTTTAGTCCTTTTATATGTATAGGAACTAGGAACGAAACTTTCCACTTCTAACACATCTAGGGTAACTGGATTCCTGAAATATCCTCCAAAGGGGATTGAGCACAAAGTAAATTTACTACACGTTTTAGATTGATTTTGTCAATTTTTCTATGAGTGTACTAGTGATGCACTTTACAAACATTTGCAAAACAAAGTCTTGTAAGTACTCAAAGCAATATAATGCTTGAGATTAAATTAGTACGAATATATGCCTACCTACAATTCATTAAAGAAGATTTATTTGAGTGGCGCATTCAAATTTATGAATGCACATAATATATTTTAGTTTTGAAAAGACCATCAAATAGAGCGGTTTAAGTCAGTATGAAATTTACGAAGTTAAAGTTGTTTTTAACTATCACCCTATTGCCCTTTGGCCTCTGTGATCAGTTTGATACATTTTGGCAGCATAACTTCTTGCCAGCAATATTTTCTGGTCCATCGAATTGTTCGATAACACCATGTGAAGCCTTAAAAATTATAGCACAATTATTTGTTTTTTCCAAGGAGACCAGATTTGGCAAAAATTTAATGCCAAAAAAAGACCCAAACATTTCGGATATGGGCGTTTTTAATTTAGAAAATGATCTACACAAAAAAATTCGTCAGATTGAAAGTCGATTACGTTCGGTTGAGCAACCAGTTTGGAGATTGACCCCAGGAAGTAAAACCGAGTGGAATCATTGTACATCTGGGATATGTCGTTGTAATCCTGATACGAAAAGTTTTACTTGTTGGAATACAAATTTAAAATCAGTTCCAGCTACCCAAGTTATTCCAATGAATATGGTATTCATGTGAGTAAATATCTTTGCTATTTAAGAAAAAATAATTATTGACAAATATTTGGCTGTGGAGTGATCTGGGTTTTTGCATTGGATGCTTCAAATGAACTTCCCATGTTGGTACTTTCTTTTTTCTTCCTAATTTTATTATTAAATAAAAGGATCAAGTATATTCTAACGTTCTTGATAATTTTACATATATTTTCAGAGATTTATCAAGAAATTCACTTTCAACTCTTCACAAGGACACATTTAGAGGACTGACTCTATTAGAAGAACTAGATCTTTCAAGTAATTTCTTAGACTTCATACCTTACGATTTATTTCAGGATTTAGATAGTTTGATTCAATTGTAAGTTAAAGTTAAAAGATTAAAAAACTATTTATGGAAATTAATGAATGTCACTTTTAGACGCATTCAAAGCAATCAACTAGAAGAATTGGATCATCGAACACTATGGAAACTTCGAAATTTAGTACTTCTGGATATGAGTAAAAATGTTCTATCTGAGCTTCCGGAAGACTTGTTAAATCACGTGCAGCGACTGACAGTTATAAATTTATCTGATAATCGAATTAAGCATTTCCCGCCGGAATTGTTGAGAGATCAAATTGTTTTGGAAGAACTGGATATGTCGAAAAATGAAGTTACAATTTTGAAGTCCGGCAGCTTAAAGTATCTCGAAAAACTTACAATATTGGATTTTTCTTGGAATATGATTAGTAAGTAGCTTCATTCTATAAAATGCTCATAATAACTCATAGCTAAATTATTGGTTTAGTTGCGAAAAGCTTTTCCAAAAAATCGTTCCTAAAATTTACTAAAAGGGATTCGCAATACTAATACCCCGAGAGCCCACAGCAGATTTTGGGTGTAGTGATAGCAAAAAAAGAAGTAAAAGCGTCGAAAGCTTCATTACTTACTGACTTACTTAAGATGGGGCTACAGTCCGGGGTGGACCAGGGCCTCAACCAACAAGCTTCTTCCAGCTGGCTCGGTTTCTAGGTAGCTGTCTCAAATTTCGCACGACAAGTTGGTTCAGGACCTCTCCATTTGCGCCACCTTTTACGCTGTCTTACTCTACTGCGCCGTCCCACGGGGATGGATTGAAAGATTTTCTGGACCGGAGCATTGATGTTAATTCGCTCTAGGTGACCCTGCCATTTCAGTCGTTGGCTTTTCACTTTTGTGGCTAGGTCGGTGTCGCTGTACAGTGTACAGCCCATACAGTTCGTTGTTGTATCTTCTTCTCCATTCCCCATCTATGCAGTAGGGACCAAAAATCACCCGGAGAATTTTCCTCTCGAAACAGCCTAACGCGTTCTCATCCACCGTTAGCAGTGTCCATGCCTCTGCACCATACATCAGGACTGGGATGATAAGCGTCTTATACAGGGACAGTTTAGTTGCTCGAGACAAGGCTTTGCTTCTAAAATGCCTTCTTAGCCCAAAGAAACAGCTATTGGCAAGAGTAATCCTTCATTTGATCTCAGCACTGGTATCGTTTGCTGAGTTTATAGCGGATCCTAGGTAGACAAAGTCTCTGACCACTTCAAAGCTATAGCTATCTATAGTGACGTTCTGTCCGAGACGTGCGTCGGTGGTGGGTGTCCTTTCTTGTTGACAGCATATATTTCGTTTTGCTTTCATTCACCGTTAAACCCATCTTATTGGCTTCCTTCTCAATGCTCACAAAAGCACCACTGACATCTCGCTTAGTTCGTCCGATTATGTCAATGTCGTCAGCGTACGCGAGTAATTGGACGGACTTTTGAAAAATTGTACCTCTTGTGTTGACATGAGAGTTTTGCTTTCTAGAACGATGTTGAAGAAGTCGCATGATAGCGCGTCGCCTTGCCTAAAGCCTTTTTTGACATTTAAGGTGTCGGTGAAGTCGGCCGACCTTGATGGAGCAGCGTGCATTCTCCATCGTCAGCCTGCACAAACGGACGAGTTTGGCAGGGATGCCAAAATTAGATATTTCTCTATATAGCTCGTCTCTATAGATGCTGTTTTACGCGGCCTTGAAATCGATGAAAAGGTGGTGGGTATCGATTTGAAACTCCTGGGTTTTCTCCAAGATCTGCCGTAGATCGAATATTTGGTCGATGGTGGACTTCCCTGGCCTGAGGCCACACTGATATGGAGCTAACAGGTTGTTGACGAATAGCTTCAGGCTTTCACAAACTACGGCAGTGAAGATCTTGTAGGTGATATTAAGAAGACTTATCACTTATGACTCTGTACTTGATGCAGTCCAGAGGATCACCTTTCTTGAGGATCGGGCAAACAATTCTGAGGTTCCATTCATCGGGCATGCTTTCCTCCGACTATATTTTGCAGATGAGCTGGTGCATAATCTTTACCAATTTATCGCCAGTCGCTTTGAACATCTCAGCCACAAGGCCATCAGCTCCAGCAGCTTCTTTGGACTTTAGTTTAGAAATAGCTATCTTAACTTCGTCGATATCGGGTGGACGGAATTGTTGGCCTATACGTCATCCTGGTTGAATGGTGCAATCTGCATCTTAGCGGAATCCGGTTTGTCATCGCCGTTATACAATTTGCAGAAATGATTTTTCCATATCCTTAGCACCAACTGCGATTCCAGCACGATGTTCCCATGATCATTCTTGAAGGCATCGGTTCCAGCCTTGTAACCCTGGAAGGTTCCTTTTGGTAAAACTTCCGAACTTCATTCCTACAATGGCATCCTTCTATTTCTTCCTCGATCACGTGCTTCTCATGCTCTCTCTTTTTCCTTCTTAGAAGCTTGTGTTCCTCTCTCCTCTTCTGGTCATAGAGCTCGCGAGCATCTCTGGTCCTCCTATGCAGTGGCACTTTGTATGCCGGTTGTTTGGCTGCATGTACTTGCCGGAATTCTTCGTCAAAGCAGAGGTTTCACTGTGGTGGTTGTGCGAGGCCCAGCACATCTGTGGCGGCATCTCTGATGGCTTCCTGGCAGTTCTTCCAATTGATACTTGCAGTTGGCGGCGAAGGACTATTAAGGAGGGCGCGAGAGACTCGATCGGAAAAGGACCTGGGGATTTCTTGCGACTGTAGCCGTCCAACGTCAATTTTCCTCACAGTATTTCCTTGTTTTGGCTTTGGTCCGGATTTCCGTGGCACAACCTTGGCTACAACGAGGTAGTGTTCCGAGTCAACGTTGGCTCCTCGAAACCTTCGAACATCCTTCATACTGGAACAGTGCCTTGCGTCGATTTCAATGTGGTCAATCTGGTTGGTGGTTTATTAACCAGGAATTCGCCATGTCGACTTGTAAATCTGAATATCGAGATGCACGAACTGAGTACTAGCTACCACAATGATTCGCCCCGCAGCAAAGTCGATTAATCTGAGTGAACTCGTCCTTGGTGTCATCATCTTTCTCCTCTGTGGGGGCAAGCGCACATATGATGCTAATGTTGGCGAATTTCGGCTTGATGCTAATTGTCGCGAGGTACTATCGTTCACATAGTTGAAACTCAAGACTTCTTGTCTAAGTTTACCTCTTACGATGAATCCACATCCAAAAAGACGCTGCCGTATAGTAAATGTCGCCGTCTTTCAGTTTTCTTTTGCCCGGCCCATCCCATCGCACTTCTTGGATGGTGGTGATGTCTGCTTTGTAGCAGTCTAGGGCTTCCTCTAAATTATCGGCTGCACGTGGTCTATAGAGAGACAGAAAATTCCACTTGTGCAGATCCAAAGTTCGTTGTCCTTATTTCGGCAGCTAGGTTCGTCAACAGTAAGTCCATCCGTATCCGAGACTTGTTGTTGCATCGCAACTAAATATCTTTACGTGGTGGAGAAATCACTCCGACGGCACTACCCCCAACGTGGAGGACCAGACCCTTACAATATAACTCCAAGAGCGGGGAGCTGGATTAACCACTCCTTATAGGCCTGAGTTCCGAATATGTCGTAGTAGCCCGTATAAGGTTTTCACTAAATAGTTCAACCTAACTGGAGAAGTTCCTTAGTGGGAACACTCCTCCCCCCTCTCTCCCTTGCTGTCGCCTAAAACCGTCCACAGGGATTGGAACCCCATCTTCAGTTAAAGGTATACAAGGCACCCGATGTTCATTTTCCTTTTTTAAGATTTAAGTATTATTAAAATTTCTAATTTTTCTTCCATAATTTTTGTTATAACTTTATTATAGAAATTTCTCATGGTATAATATTAAAAATTGAAGATATATCAATCAAATAGTGAGTTGTTCTATTTGAGGCGCTTTTAAAAATATTTGTATGCTTGATTAACTTGTTAGGAAAATTTTGAGTTTTAACTAACTGTGACGTTGTTTTTTATAAATTTTTTTTCATTTTTTCAGCCAATATATCTGACGATTTCTTCATTGGTGTCAAAAGCTTGAAAACATTAATACTTCACAGCAATCGTTTAAGTTCTATTACGAGAAAGACATTTGAGTATTTACCTGAATTGAGCACTTTAGATCTGACTATGAACCGAATAAGTCATGTAAGTTATTTCTTAACTCTTATTTCATTAATGTGTCACAATAAAATCACAAAATTGGCGTGAATACTCAATGCAAGGTTAACTTTATGTTATGGTTAGAGTTGTGAGGAACTGTTTTTTTACACTTCAGATTTTTTGTTATAGAAAGTGAGCTTAGAGCAAAGCTGCAACCTATAATCAGAGGTTGAAATAATATTTGGTACTTGCTCTAGATACATAAGCCTCGATCTTACAACATCTAATGCTCTGCTCTTGAGACACTTTTGCAATCTGATAAGATGCTCATCATTAGAAAATCCACATGATCAAGTTGAATTCTCATAAGATGCTATGAAGAGAGGCCATTCTTCAGCATACCCAGAAAAACATGGTGGTTCCCTGGGAGCTATTCGTCTTGTCTAAGCATTTTACTCAGAATATAAAACACGATATTTTAACAAGCTAAAACAAATATACAGTAGACGTTCGATATAGTGAAGTAATTAAAACCAGTCCCTTTCACTGTTTCGAGATTATTCACTTTTTCGAGCGGGTGTTTCCTAAGGCTTTTTAAAGACTTATTTGATCAAAAATTCTCATTTCATTCGAT
This sequence comes from Dasysyrphus tricinctus, assembly GCA_963921185.1. Classification (NCBI taxonomy): domain Eukaryota; kingdom Metazoa; phylum Arthropoda; class Insecta; order Diptera; family Syrphidae; genus Dasysyrphus; species Dasysyrphus tricinctus. Next base: position 188,301,365 of record OY992532.1, on the reverse strand, counting down.
GTGAATGTTTTTAATTTTAATTAAACATTAAACAAGGCAAGACAAGATAAAACAAAAAACAGAAGCAATTCCTCAGAGCTATCAAGCTATGTAAAATGCTTGCACGAATTTTTTATACAAAATACGTTTTTATATAAAATTTTGTGTGTTCTCTATTGTGGATAGTTCACTCTTTCGAGATTCACTAAATCGAGCGTCTACTGTATATAGATATTTAAGGTGGAAAAAAAGAATATCATATTAATTCTTGATTTAATAAGATTGTATAGGGAAAAAAATTAAAAATCGTTTGAGTGGTTTTTAAAAAATTATTTTTTTATAAATCAAATTCTTAAAACATTTTTAAGGAAAAATTTTGGTATGCAAATCTTTAGGGCGGTATTCACCGAGCACCTAAGTATTTATTTATCTGCATATAAAAATAAAATTTCAAAAAAAAAAATTGTCAACCCGTTTTTGAGATATCGAATTTTCAAAAAAATAATTTGAAACTTTTTTTTTAAATTCAAAAATTTCTTTTTTGAAAATATTATTATACTATAATATTATTTGAGCTTATTTGAGATTTGTATATAAAGTTTTTTTTATCAAAATGAGAAAATTCAAAATAAGAAAATATATTTTATGAGAGGTACTATACTATAATAGTTGCTAAGTGTCAATTTTTTTGTAGTAAATCACCTTCAGCCTAAGAAAAAAGTTAAATCAAAATCGTAGGAGCCGTTTTTGATAAAAAAAATATTTTCCTTAACGGGTTTTTAACTTTTGTATGGGAGGTAACGTTCTTAAGACATTTAAGAATGTATTAAAAAACTCTTAAGTATCGAGTTTCAAAAAATATATCATGTCGTTTTCGAAATATTGGATTTTCAAAAAAAAAAAATTTTAAACGTTTTTTAAAAATTCAAAAGATATTTTTTTGAAAATATTGGAAGCAAAAACTGTTTATATTTCCTAAAAGGTTCTGTATAAAAACATTTTTGAGATCATAAGTACTGTTTTGACGATAACCCAAAATAAAAAAATGGTTCTTTGGGAGGTACCATTAATAACCATTTTTTGAAAAATGGTTTCTTATCCAAAGGCAGGCTTTACTAAAAGAAGTTTATTGAATTTTGTACAAGAAAAGTTTTTGAGCCATTTTTGAGAACAATGAGATTTTGTAAAATTGCTAAAAAGAATTGTGTGGCATGTACAATTATTTTAGCTCTAACAAAAAAACTGAAAAACCTGTGGACAGAATCACTATAATACCACTCTATACCAAGTTTTGAGAAAATCGAATCGAGCCGTTTAAGCTGTAGCCCAACAGACAGACAGACAGGCAGATAGACAGACAGAACTGTGCCTCCCGCTTTTTTCATTTCTCCATCATCATAAAGTCATGCTTGATTGTTCTCTCGAAATTTTTTTCTGCACGAATTCAAAACATGCCTTGGTCAGATAACTGTTTATTCAGCTGTAATTAACCTTGTTTTGTTATTGTACTTTGTTTTAAATTTATCTGAGTTAAAATGAAAAAAGATGGATTGGGTACGATATATCGACTTTTAAAATATCGACTACATAAGATCGACTTTTAAAATTTAGACAGAAAAAATCTCGACTGGTTAAAAGACCGAAAGATAAAAATATAGACAAAAATTTGACAGACTTTTTAAAATGTTGATTTTTGAAGATTTCGATTCTCAAAATTTCGACAGGGATCGAGATTTTATGAATCGAGATTTAAACAGTCGACATTTTAAAAGTCAAAATTTTGAGAGTCGACATTTTGATCAGTGCCTACGTTCTGTAACTTAATCGAGAACTCCTCGCACAGAGAAAAGGTGGAACACAAAATCCCAACGTTTTTCGACCTGGAAAAATAAACAGTGTGAGAAACAACTCTTTTGATTTGTCTTTCCATTGGAATATCTACCGGAAACTATGTTATCGGCAGTTAAAATTCAAATATTTCAAAATATTTGTATTTTTATCAAATGCCTTGTGAACATATATGTTAAATACAGAGGACAAAGGACAATAACCGCCATAATGCAATAAATAAATACGTATTTATATAAGCTAGCATCGAAAAATAGTCGAAATTCGACCTGACTCTATTAAAGTCTTAACGGCTACATTTAAATATAAGAATAAGAATCTGCCCAAGCGATTAGCTATACCTTTCAAATAAAAAAATATGAAAATGAATTGCCATCAAGTCAGTTTAAAAGGGAGATAAGGAAAAGTGTTTACGTATTAATATAACTAGTACGTCCAGCCCTCGAAACTCGAGTGCTTATATAACACTATCGTCTAGTTGCCAAAATTCTAGAAAATCGTTTAAGAATCGATCACCAAAATGATTCGATTATTTCAATCAATCAAAAACCCAAAAAGAAATCTAAAATTTTCAGTTTTGAATGCTCAGGAAAAACGTGGTTTTATGTCAATCGGTTGACATTTGGATCGTAATACAATTCTTAAATGAATATATAGTTTGGCCGCTATCCATCAAAACATAAACAAATTTCATTGGCTACGATGTCAATGGATTAAAAAACCTTTGAAAAATCACAAATTTTTGATGAATTTTTACTGCTCCAATAAAAGGTGATTTTAAGGCAGTTGGGTGAGATTTGTATCAAATTTTACTTTTTCTGTCATAAAATAGTTTGCCCCCTACATTTTAAGCCGAAAACTGTCAAATTCAATTGAAGAATGGCTACGATGTCGATGGATTAAAAAGCGTCTTAGAAATCTGAAATTCTTGATGAATTTTTAATCCTCCAGAAAATGGTGATTTTAAGGCAAGTGTGAGACATTTCTTCTTTCATGATATTATTCTATCATGTATTATGCAACATGCAATATGCAACATGCAGCATGCAACATGCAACATGCAACATGCAACATGCAACTACCTACTTTATTGTCTTTGGATGGCGATATTTCGGAATATTTGCCTTTTAGAAGGCAAGAAAATTCAAGAGCTTTCCAAAATTGAAAACCGGAACCTTCTACGATATCTGGTTCTCGAGATGTACGCATCCAAAGTGACTTGCGAAGATCTGCGTATATATGCGTAGAATTGCGTAGATATGCATAGAATTGCGTAGAAATGCGTAGATCTTCGTAAATATGCGTAGAATTGCGTAGAAATGCGTAAATCTGCGTACAATTGCGTAGATCTGCGTATGCGTAGAATTGCATAGAAATGCGAAGATGAACGTATATATGCGTAGAATTGCGTAGAAATGCGTAGATCTAGAAATGCGAAGATGAACGTATATTTGCGAAGAATTGCGTAGAAATGCGTAGATCTGCATACAATTGCGTAGAAATGCGAAGGTCTGCGTATATATGCGAAAAATTGCGTAGAAATTCGTAGAATTCCGAAGATCTTTGTATCTATGCGTAGAATTGCGTAGAAATGCGTAGAATAGCGTTGGAGTGCTTAGAAATACGTAGAAATGCGTATAATTGCGTAGAAATAAACAGATCTGCGTACAATTGCGTAGGCGTAGAAATGCGTAGAAATGCGTACATCTGCGTACAAATGCGTAGAAATGCGTACATCTGCGTATATATGCGTAGAATTGCGTTGAAATGCCAAGGACTGCGTGCGTAGAATTGCTTAGAAATGCGTAGAATTGCGTAGAAATGCGTAGAAATGCGTAGATCTGCGTTGATTTGCGTACAATTGTGTAGAAATGCGTAGATATGCGTACTGCGTACAATTGCGTAGAAATGCGTAGATCTGCGTATGCGTAGAATTGCGTAGAAATGCGTGGATCTGCATACAATTGCGTAGAAATGCGTAGATCTGCGTATGCGTAGAATTGCGTAAAAATTTGTAGAATTGCGTAAAAATGTGTAGATCTGCGTTTATATGCGTAGAATTGCGTAGATCTGCGAACAACTGCGTAGAAATGAGTAGATCTGCGTATATATGCGCAGAATTGCGTAGAAAGGCGTAGATCTGCGTACAATTGCGTAGATCTGCGTATGCGTAGAATTGCGTAGAAATGCACAGAGTTGCGTAGAAATTTGTAGAATTGCGTAGAAATGTGTAGATCTGTGTCTATATGCGACCCGAGTATGTTTCCCCAAATTAACAAGATATTTAGAAGGAACGATCAGAACGACCTTCCGTGTCTTAAGCTCCAGAGAACGACAGATAACAGAGACGTACTTCTGACAGCAGGAATTGATCCAGAGGACGCCGTCTTGGACGATGACCTCTTTATTGTCGAAGATCCGCAGGAGAAAGTGGAGGCTGTGGGGGCTGCTTTCCAGCAAGTGTACAAGGTGAATGCATGCATTCGCCCGAACCATGACCTGGAAAACAGAGCCTTGCTCCACCACTTCTACCTTCGGAATGACATAACGCAATGGCGATCAGAGAACCTCGGCTTCACCGGGTTCAATGAAGATCATTTGGCAAACGCCATAATCGCCGAGCGAAATGGGCCCAGTTCCCTGTTAATTACGAAGGTGGAGCTTCAGCTCATCTTCGATTCATTAAAGAAGAAGAAGTCAGCAGGAGTCGATGGCATATCCAACGTTGCACTTCGACATTTACCCCAAGAAGCAGTAGACATTTATACCACACTGTTTAACAACGCTCTGAATAATGCATATTATCCAGTGCGGTGGAAGACAGCTGTGGTGCATCCTCTCCCGAAAAAGGGAAAGGACAACTCCAATCCGGCGAATCTTCGGTCGATAAGTCTTCTTCCGAGTATCAGCAAGGTATTCGAAAAAGTTATCAATAGAGCTCTGTCTAAGTGGGCAGAGGACAATAATATCATACCGGATAATCAGTTTGGTTTTAAGGCGGGACATGACACCATTCATGCCGCGTCTAAACTCGTTTCTGATGTCCAATGGAACAAATCAAAAAAGCAGTGTACGGGTGCCTGTCTGGTTGATTTGGAGAAGGCTTTCGACACCGTATGGCTAGAGGGTCTTTATCTAAAGCTGACCAGGTTTGGCATTAGTAAACCACTATTATATATGCTGTATGATATGCTCAATGGTAGAAAGTTTGTTGTCAAGAGTGGCAATGTGACTTATGCCACAACCTTTAATATTAAAAATGGTCTTCAGCAGGGAGCGGTCAACTCGCCGATTCTATTCAGCATTTACTTCAGCGATCTGATAAGTAGTCTAACTCAGGCAATTGCGTATGCCGACGATCTAATTGCGTACAGAACAGCCCCAAAAGTCGAGGTCATCAGAATTCTCTTGCAGCGTGACTTCGAAAATATTCAGCGATATTGCGATGACTGGAAGTTGAAAATCAACTTTCAGAAATCAGAAACTATCTTGTTTAGGACTCCGTTGCGTGGAGCCACAAGGGATACGAGAAAGAACTGGCGTAAGCTGGTGATCGTAGGGCCAAATGGACAGCCACTGGCGAGTAAAAGTGTAGTAAAGTACCTTGGCATCTGGATGGATCAGTATTTGTATTTCGACAGACATATAAATGCTGCTCTGTCCAGGGCTAGGGGAGCTTTTGCCCTGACGAAACGGTTGTTTTATAGCAGCCGGCTTGACAGCAGGGTGAAGGTGATTTGCTACATGGCCCTCATACGGCCGATGATTGCCTATGGGTGCCCGGTTTGGTTCAACGTTGCCCCATCTCAAATGGAAAAGATTCGGGTGTTTGAGAGGCAGTGTCTTAGACGCTGCCTTGGATTACACAGAACACCAGAGTCGGAGTACAAACATTATTATTCCAACCTGGTTCTATACAACGGTGCCAACATAAACAGGATAGATAATTTCTTGTTGAAGCTTATTCGGGGTCACATTGCAAGAGCAATGTCCTCGACCAACAGCTTAATTTTTGGGGCTTATTACCCTAAGAACGAATACTACGAGAGTGTGCGTCTAAGCGGCTTTATTCCGCCCGATGCATTCCTCTATTTAGACAGTCGAGGGCTGATCCAGGATAGAGCGGCGGTTCCGCTAATCTACCACGTCGGCCGTAGAACTGTGGATCGGCGGCTCCTTTACAGTCGAGACGTCCTCGCACAAGACGGAGCCGAGCACCTTCGGTTCAGTAGGACTGTGTCCGATCGGGACCGAAGAGACAGGGTAAAGCAGGAGAACCAGTTCTGGTGGTTGAAACCGGAACACGAAGTTAATGGGGATATATAAAAGTTAACTATGCATTTTTCTATGCCATGGCCGACTTACATAGGTTTAGGTAGTTAGTTTTAAGCAGGGACAGGCAGGGTGGCACCAAAAAAAAAAAAAAAAAAAAAAAAAACAATAAAAACACAAAAAAAAAATATAAAATCAATAAAAACACAAAAAAAAAAAAAAAAAAATTATAAACCCGAAAATGCTTGCTGTGGCTGTTCTAGTTTGTAAGTAGTTTATAAGTAGCTTGTAAGTAGTTTTAAGTAGCTTTATAGTAGTATTAATTAGTTGTAATTAGTTTTGATTAGTTTTAATTAGTTTTAATTTAGTTTTATTTAGTTTGTAAGTTTTATATAAAACAAAAAAATAAAGACAAAGATACCGAGTTTTTTATAAATTCTTCTCGGTGAAAAATAAAACCGAAATGAATTCTAGTTTTTAAGATAGTTCTTAGGCCGAAAGGCATTAGCATTAAGTTATTAGTTTAACTTAGAGCGCCCGAATGGGGCCAGTAAGTTAGTTGTAAGATATTGATAAGTAGGCTAGTTTTTATGAATTTTTGCCTAGCTTTAAGATAGTTTTAAGATAATGGAAAAATAAAAATGAATTAATAAAAAAAAAAAAAAAAAAATTGCGTAGAAATGCGTACAATTGCGTAGAAACGCGAAGATCTGCGTATATATGCGTAGAATTGATTAGAAATGCGTAGATCTGCATATATGTGCGTAGACTAACGAAAACTTATTGTTATGTTAATAAAATAAATTGCAGTGCACGTCAATGGAAGGTTTATTCAAACCCTATGGACACATTCAAGACAATTTTTTTTCATGGTCTGGTTGAGGATATATTCGAATCAAAGCGTTTTCACCGATTTTCTGCCCCCAACGCAGTCCGTTACATGCAAATATCTTACGAACCGAGCTTTCAAAATGGTCGTGGTTTTTAGTGCTGAAAAGGAAATTAGCACACCTTTCCAAAAATTTAAACATTTTGTCACGAAAATTTTTCACGGATTTAGAAGAAAAGCATGGACCCCCTCTCGCCATTTTTTTTTTCAAGAAAAAAACAATTTTTTTTTCAAAGTAAATAAAATAAATCGTGACATACGTTTTTGGAAGGGTCTATTCAAACCTTATAGACACGTGCAAGCCAATTTTCTGCCCCAACTACCTACCTTATTGTCTTTGGATGGCGATATTTCGAAATCAATGCCTTGTAGAGTGCAAGAAAAATCAAAAGTCGAGATAGTTTTTCAAGAGCTTTCAAAACTGAAAACCGGAACCTTCTACAATATCTGGTTTTCGAGATATAGTAGATCGCGGATACCTCAAGGATAACTCATGGATAACACGCGGATAACTCGCAGATACCTAGAAGATACGAAGCGGACGCCTAGTTGATATCTAGCGGATCGCGTTTAACTCACAGATACATCTGGGATAGCTCGCGGATACCTAGCAGATACATAACGGATGCCTAGCAGATACCCAGTGGATCATGGAAACCTCGCAGATAACTCGAGGATAACTCGCGGATACCCCGTGAGTATCTCGCGGATAACCCACGGAAACATCGCGGATACCTAGCAGATACGTGGCGGACGCAAAGCGGATATCTTTCGGATCGCGGATGTCTCACGAAAAACTCGCGGATACCCCGCGAATAACTCGCGGATAACCCGCGGATACCTAGCAGATATGAAACGGATGCGTAGCGGATACCTTTCGGATCACGGATACCTCACGAATAACTCGCAGACACCCCGCGGATAGCTCGTGAATATATAATGCGGATAACTCGCGGACACCTAGCAGATACCTTACGAACGCCAAGTAGATACCTAGCGGATCGCGGATACCTCGTGGATAACTCGCGGATACCCACGGATTACTTGCGGATAGCTCGCAGATACCTCGCGTATAACTCGCGGATACATCGCCGATACCTAGCAGATTCCTAACTGATAATACGCGGATACATCATGGATACCTAGCAGATACGTAGCGGACGCTTAGCGGATATCTAGCAGATCGCGGATACCTCGCGGATAACTCGCGGATAGCTCACGAATACCTCGCGGATAGCTCACGAATACCTCGCGGATATCCCGCGGATACATTGAGGATATCTAAACGATATCTAGCTCTAGATAACTCGCGGATACCCAATGCTTTAAAAATCATTTAAATATTCCGATGATCCAAGAAAAAGAGTACATTGAAACTCGACAAAATAAAAGAAATAGCTTAAATAAATGGATATACAGAATAACTAATAGATGATCTACTGATTGCACATAGAAGAAAACAAAACCTAAGGAATCATACAACATGGAATTCAATCAGAAATGAACAAGATACAAAAAAGAAATTGTCAAAATTTAATTTCTATCCCAAAATAACATCTAGGCTTAAGCCAATCTTTGATAGACAAAACATCAAAATAAGTTGATGTAGTCAAATACAAAGAAAAAATCTGTTAAGTGGGTCAAAAGACAAAATTGAAATATTTCAACAATCAGGAATTTACTCAATTGGTTGCAGTGTTGCCGCTGAAAAAAATCAAAAGTGGTCCCAAAGGGGGCCCCCGAATAAAAAAGTGGCCCTTTTAAGAAATTGCCATAAAGGAGAGCATACAAAAAATATTATTTGAACGTAAAGAGGCAAAGCATTTGAAAACAAATTATTTTAAAACTATAGCAAAATTTATTCTTATAATAAAAATAAAATTTCTTTACTTATTACAACAAAAATGTAAATAACAAATCTTTTAAAAAAATTCGAAAATTAATTTTATTTTATGCCTTTCTTCTGTCATTTTGCAGAGTTTAGAAGGAAACTTGGTGAAGTTCAACTATTTTTAATGAAAATCACATATATTTTTTAAAAGGGGCCAATTGGTTGATTTTTGAAAAAGTTGTTTTTTTTTGTGTTGGGCCATTTTTCATTGAGGGCTAACTTAATGGAGGCATTTTCTCGCATTTTTGACGAAGATGACGTTTTCAAAAACGGCCTTATTTGATATTTTTATTTTTTTTTCTACAGGTTGCTTCCAGAGCATTTGCCTAGCTTAACAGTTTTGTTTTTTTTTGTTTTTACAGATTGATTCCAGAGCATTTGCAGAGCTTGTCAGCTTGCGAGAATTGTTTTTGGGACAAAATTCAATTTCCCATATTCCGGATGGCTTATTTGTACACACAATTTCACTTACACGTTTGACACTATTTTCCAACAATCTCACAACACTCGAAGACGGTAATTTCCAGGGCCTCACAAATCTGGTTAATCTAATGCTAAATAACAATGTGCTTAAAAGTTTTAAGCCCACAGTTTTCCATCCTTTAGTAAATTTAGAAAAGCTGTAAGTTGTTGCCTAATTTAATTTAAAACTTAAAAAAAAACTTGTTATCTTGCTACAGACGAATCGATTCTAATAAATTACAATTTCTACCACATGGATCATTCGACGGACTTAATAATTTAGTTGCGGTTAAATTAGATAAGAATCCTTGGCATTGTGATTGCCGAGCTCTTTATCTGGCCCGTTGGATCCGTGAATCTGGTCCAAAACTTTGGGATGGCCAACCAATGTGTCGAGGACCTGGTGACTTGGGTGGCCATGAAGTTGGTCTGCTACGTTATGACGATCTGTGTGATGGACAGTGGGCTAGTATGTTGTCCTTATCACCTCGTTTGCCAGTTCGTAAACATCGAATTTTAACACCAATGAATTATACAGATTATTTTAATTTGTATTTAAAACATATTTATACATCCACCACGGAAGAGACATCGAATGTGTCTACGACTACAGTATCAAGTAGATTTGTTGCTGAATCCTAAAAAGTTGTTATTATTTTGTCTTTGCTTTCAATAAATTAATAAAGGATACAGATATTATTATCGCGGGTATATTTTTATTCTTTTCTATATTAAGTCCTTTTAGGTGATACGGAGCGTATGAGTGATTTTTTTCTTAAATACAATAATTCTAAAGGTAATTTTATTTTTGAATCGATTGCGAATCTTGTTTTTCGGATCTTTTAAAATAAAATTAGTTATCATGATCGAATCTAATTTGCTGCGATCCGTAAAATATGGATTAATTCCGAATTTATCTCGCGGGAACTATTGAAGATCCATTCCCGATCAGTTCAAATAAAAAAAAAATAGAAAGAATATTTTCAATAGGGTTTTACAAGAACATACCAACTTTATATATATTAAGCGATTTCATTGAAATTGACACAGGTGGTAGCTGGAGTTATAACAGAAAAAATATTTTCAAAATAGGGTGATTCAAAAAAATTTCAACTCTATGAAAATTTTTTGTTCCTTGAGCGATTTCAAAGAAATTGAAACAGACGAAAGCTAAGACAGAATTAAAGAAGAAAAAAAAATTATTTCAAAACAGGGTTTTTAAAAAAATGAATGAAATAAAATTTTTCGTCATTTTGTTGTAAAATGAAATATGATCTTTAAAATGGTGGCCTTTCCTTATGCCGCGCACCCCAAAAACAAAAACGCAATTGGTACACGACCGGTATTAAGAAAGACGGGCAATCTATTTATTTTTTTATACGTAAAGTCCACGTGGACTGACTTTTGTTCATTGAGCGCTACTCGCCATGTTTTTGTCCACTCATTAACATTATTAAGAGCATTTTGTAATTTAATCGTAGCTTCGTTAATCGTTTTGCCTACTGCTAGTATTGCAGTATCATCAGCAAACATTGCTACGATAGTGTCTTCTGTTTGAGGTATATCACGTGTAAATAGAAGGTACAGAATTGGACCTAAAACACTACCTTGTGGTACCCCAGCCACTATTTCTTTGAAATTAGAATATTCATTTCCGTGTCTTACACGAAAAAGTCTGCTTTCTAGATATTCGTTTAGAATTTTATAAAGTCCTTCAGGCAGAACTTGTCTTAATTTGAATTTGAGGCCTTCGTGCCACACCTTGTCAAACGCTTGCGACACATCCAAAAAGACCGTCGAACAGATTTTCTTTTCTTCAAGAGCTCTCTCAATTACGTCGGTTATCCTATGCACTTGATCAATGGTCGAATGCTTTCTTCTAAATCCGAACTGATGTTCAGGTATTAATTGTTTTTCTTCTATTATCGGCTGCAGTCGAAGGTGTAGTATTCTTTCAAAAACTTTTGATATTACAGGAAGAAGCGAAATCGGTCTGTAAGACTTCTTTTCATGAGATGGTTTTCCAGGTTTCAAAACCATTATTACTTCCGCAACTTTCCATTGGCTCGGAACATATTCTAACCTAAGGGCGGCATTTATTATATAAAGAAGGTTGATCAAACCTTTACGAGGAAGCACTTTTAGAATTTCTGCTGTGATTAAGTCATAACCTGGAGCTTTATTTGACTTAAGCTTCTTTATTTCTCTTTTTAACTCGGCAAGTGTAGCATTTCTAATTATTTAGCTGTCATTTGATGTTAAATTCATATTAAAATTTTCGTTGAGTACTTGTCCATCGAAAGGCTTAAATGTTTCCTCCAGGTAATCGGCGAATACCATAGCTTTTTCTTTGTCACTTTTAGCCCATTCATTTTGGCCTTTCTTAATAGGAGGCGCTGGAAGCTTTGGTCGTTTTGTTACTTTTATAGCTCTCCAAAGTGAGTAATTAGAATCTTTTCCTGCGGTCAGATTTTCAAGGTAATTTTCAACTTCACCGTTTTTGAAATCTGATATTCTCGTTTTAAGCAAATTACACAATCGATTTAAATTAGCTTTGTGTTGAGGAGCACGGGTTCGCTGCCATTTCTTGCGTGCTTTTCTTTTCTCTTTCACTAAATCTTTTATTTCTTGCGGATATTTTATATCTTTGCGGCGCGGAATTTCCCTTTGATAAGGTGTGTTATTCCATGCGGCCTTTTGTATCATATCAACAAAGGTATCAAGTTCGAGAGACGTTTGTAATGATATTCTTAATTCAACGCTGTCCTCGATATCTTTCTTAAATCCATCCCAGTTGGTTTTACCGTTTGTTAACCTGGGTGGTTTTTCAATTTTTATAAGACTTTCGCTCGTATTGAGTATGACGGCAGAATGATCCGAGAAGAGATCAAAGCTCTCTGTAATTTCAACATAGTTAGAGGGTATTCCTTTTACCATAAATAAATCGATTAGGTCAGGTATTTTTGATGGATCAGTTGACCAGTAAGTTGGCTTTCCAGTTGAATGAAAATCGCAATTATTTTCCATTCCTGTCTCATATAGCATTCGACCTTTTTGAGATATGCATCTTGAGGCCCAGAAGGTGTGTTTTGCATTGAAGTCACCACCAACAATGAAGTTTGGACTTAGTGACTTTATCAGTGTCGTAAATTCACTCTTATCAATTTTGCATCGCGGAGGGCAATATATTGAAGATACATTGAGAAAAATATTTTTAGTTCTAACCTGAACACTACTCAATTGCATTGATTCCACCTCTATTTTCAAGCCTATTGAGTGTTAAATGAACTCTTTTATATATAACGATGATCCACCTCTTGCTTTGTTTGACGTATGAACAGCGTGGTAGTCATGAAACCCGTGGATTTTAAGATTTGATTCATTTTTTGCATGCGTTTCAGATATCAAACATATGTCGATATCATTTTCCTGCATAAACATCTCTAATTCTCCTAGTTTTTGCCATAATCCGTTGGCATTCCATGTAAGAATTTTAAGTTTTTCCATCATATATTTTTTGAAAGAGGTTTGGGTCGAAAACAATTTTCGAGCTTACTTAACCTATCAAAGATAAGTTTATTTGTTTCAAGTTTCAAGTTTCGAAAGAATTATTGAAAAGACTTTCGAAACCGGATCTGTTTCAGTATCATTATTAACGGGTATATTTTTGGCCGCTATTTGGGCATATGTTTCTGTATTACCTTGCTTTGATTTTTTGTCCGAAGGTTTTGACACTGTTTTCTTTTCCTGATTTAAAGCTTTCCCTGATTTAAAAGTCTTGGGAGTTCCGTTTTTAATTAGTCTTGGTGGTTTTCTTTGCGTTTGGGCAGATTTTGATCCTCGCTTTTGCAATTCTTTAGCTACTTCGCAGCCCCTATAGTTTGCCGGGTGATTTCCATTACAATTAATACACGTTGGTGGACTTTCACTTTTACCTTTGCAGTCAGCGTTTAGATGTTTTCCGGCACATTTTACACACCTTGGCTCTTTTTTGCAATAGGTTTGGGTGTGATTGAATTCTTGGCAGCGTTTACACTGAGGGACTAACCCTGTGCTCTTTCTTAGAGGTTCGATCTTGACTACGATGTTTAAAATTGTTTTAATTTTATAAATTTCATCTAGTTTTTCAGTCTTATCGAACGACAGTACAAATAGTGGAAGGCCACGTTGTACCACTGTCGTTTCGCCCTCTTTTTTCTGTTTCTCTCTTTTGACGATGTTCATTGCATCTAAGATATTGAAGTTGCGCTCTTTTAGATCACTAATGATATCGTCTTTTGAACATGATGCGTGTAAACCTCTCGCCACAACACGTAAGGGTCTTTCCGACTTATTTTCATAGGTATACCATTCTACTTTTTCTTCGTTTAGTTTTCGCGACAGAAGACGATAACTTTCAGGGTCTTTCACACATACTTTCCATTTGTTGTTATTGAGCAAAATAACTTTAAAAGACGATGGTAGTTATGCCTTTAATATGGTTTGCAACTTGTTATACTCCGCAATACCGATAACATTTATCGGTGGCGGGGGTCGCTCCTTAACAGGTTTTTCTTTTACTGTCGCATGTTTTGGTGAGACTATTATTTCAAAGGACGAGGCTGCCTCAGGTGAAGAGCCAGCTTTACGCTTTTTACTTAATCGTTTCTTTGAGGACTTTTCCGTTTCACGTGCTACCTCTTCTTCGTCTGTTTCATATCTAGAATTATTGGCTTGTGGCAAGCTAGCTTTGGAGTTTATTGGAGAATTTTTGCCTTTCAACATCTCATTTTCTTTTCGAAGAAGATCGACTTCTTTCTTTAGCTCTTGATAAAGTTCCATTACTTCATCAAGTCTTCGTCGAAGTTCGTTATTATCTTTTTCAAGATTTTCTGTTTTATCTGAGTCTTTTTTGGCACGCGCTGGCGTGACGGGTGGACTCTTTTGCCCAAATTTAGATTGTTTTATACTCGATTTAGATGGTGGTGATCGAGATACCCTTGCACTTTTTAGGAAGGGATTTATTTAATGCAATAATTGGCTCTCCCCAGAATCCATAGAGCCGACCTCCGAAGAGGGTGGATTTTCCAGTGAGCCTGGACTGCCACCTGGGGTACTATATCTTATTGTTTTGCTCATTGCATAGTTTTGTATACATCAATCTCAGTATACGGAGCTTGGATTTTAGTCGCCTCTTACGACAGGCATGCCTACGTCGGGTATATTCTTGCCCCTAACCCGCAGGGGGTACTCAGTTTTGGCTAATTTCTGAACGGAGGAAGTTAGATAGATATTTTTTTTGGTATTCGATAGATTATGCTATTACAAAAATTTCGAAGGTGTAATGAAAAATTCAGAAAAATTAAGGAATGACATTCAAAAGTCAAAAACGAGGAAGTAGATGGCTAAGAATAATTTGCGATAAATCTGGATGATACTTGTTGTTAAAAAATTTTATATTTTTGTAAAGGTACACATAAATTATTTCACCCATGTTTGAGGAAGTTTTGTTTGATGTGCTAGTTTTTAGAGCAAAATTTGTTTAAAAATCACAATTTTAAGATATAATTTTTTTTCAAGAACCTATTTTTTATATTTTTAACGATTGGGTTAAAAACTCGGATATCATTAGAAATGATGTGGACTATCATATCTATTTTTGATCAATCGATTCATCACATAATATTGAGCGCAGAGAAATCACGCTTAATTTTTTTAGACAGCAGCTTATATAAGAGTAAAGTGCGAGCATGTATTAATTTGGGTTTTAAAATATATAAATTTTATTTTGCATATCAGACACGTGATTATACTCTGCAAGCAACCACCATCTTGAGTTAAGGAGTAAATTCTGTTTTTGCAACTAACAACCGAACCGAGAACATTTTTACGTAGCACTGAACAAAAATTGAATAAAAAATATGTGAGTTCCATGCATTGCTCATAATTGGTTATAGCCCTTTAAATACACAAAAAATACCACTGATAAATTTGTAGCAATAATTCTTCTTGTCAGAAATGCATTATTTTTATTTTTTCGATTAAATTAAATATACGGAATTTATTTGTGAAAAACGAGTTCACCTCTTTAATTGAAGATAGTGGCAACCCTGTTATGGATTGATAGTCGAAAATTTGGATTTATGCTTATGTGAGCAAACAAAAAGATCTTGTTTCATTTATTGACCTAAGACCCAAAAACAAATATAGATTAATGCAGTGGCGGACTAAGCCTGTTAGAGGCCCGGGCCGGCTGTGCTAAATGGGGCCCGTTATGTGATCAGATAAGAAAACGATTATTTTTATGTTTATAAAATAAAAATAGTTTTTCTTATTTTTAAATTTTAGGCAAACTAGCAGCAGAACAGGGATGAAAAATTGTGTTTCCGCAATGTATCGAAAGTTAAAAATAAAGTCTATCAAATTGTACTTTTTGCTTCAAAAACATAATATTTTATCCACATTTGTTGATGAATGTTTGTATTAGGGTGGCACTTATTGTAAAAAACATTGGATTTCCCCCACCACCTAAGAGCAAAAATGTGTGCAAATTTTTTTATATCGGTTAACGTTAACACGTGCTGGCAAGCACTTGAAATTTCTAATACAAGATACATAGAAATTTCTCATTCAAAATTATGGAAAAAGTGTGTAAGTGGATGGAAAATTTTTAAACTTGGCACATACATATATTAAGCACCATAAGGAGTAGGTATACAAAACAAATTATTTAAATTTGTTTTCAAAAATATTTACCCCGTTTAAAATAACAGTTAATATCGTTGTTTTAGTGAATTTATTGTTATTGTTATTTTATTTATTTTATGTTTTAAAAAATGGCTTGAAAAATAGGAGATAAACTATATTTTGAAAAAAAGGTATATTTTGATTTAAATGCACCCAATTTTCCTGAAATCACCTTTTTCTGGAGTAGTACAAATTATTCAAATATTTCAGATTTCTAAGAGGTATTATACTTTCACATAAAAAGTGAATTTTGATCCATATGTCAACTAATTGTAATAAAACCTTATTTTTCCAGAGCAGTAAAAACTGTGAAAATTTCATATTTTTTCGGATTTTTCAATCCATCCGAATCGTATTGTTTTGAAATTTGGATCAAATTGAATTCGATCAAAATCGATACCGTATTGAATTGAATTCGTTAAAATCGGAGAGATTTAGTTCCATCAAAATCGAAATGAAAATTGAATCGGAAATAAATTCAGTGAAATGAAAATGATCGATACATCGATTGATTGAAATGATCGAATCATTTTGGTTATCGATTCCTAAACGATTCGATCATTTGAAATGACCGATTAACATAGCTCTAAAATTGAATTGAGCACTGATAGTCCAGTAACTATATACATTTGACCTTGCGTCAGGTCCGGTAGTTCTGATTTTTTGCTGAGTTGTTTATGATGTTGGCCTAGTAATAAATCCGATTTTTCGACCTCGAGCGCCGAACGCAACATTGGTAAAAATCCAAAAAACCGCGAATTTTTCACTTATTGGCCATTTTAACCATTACGCCTTAATTTCCGAATAAAACATTGCTCTACAATTTCAACCTTACTAAATTTGCTTCAATTTGAGTCTAAGGCCGGTTCTGTAGACATAACAGTTTCCAAGGAACGACTTTTCAAAATATAGCAATAAAAAATTTAACACAACAAGTAGTATATAAAACAGTATAATAACAAAAACATGGTCTTTGACACATACTGCATCAAAGCAATAGAGCATATAGATTGGGCCAAAAGAAGAAAACAATAGTACTGGATGGGGGGTATATATCCCCCCGTTTAGGCAGGAGGGGCAATTTTAAGAAAAGTTGACTTCAAATAGAAAAATAACTTTAAAAAAACAATGGTAATATCTGGACGAAAATCCTTTTGCTCATCTTAAAGCCAGAAATCCAATATTTAATTTTCTTTTTAAATACATTTTTTTTAAGTTGATAGTTTTTGAAAAATTTACTTTCAAACTCAAAATTTTGAGAAAAAGACGATTTTTTTGTGTTAATCTATTTTTTTTTTTTTTATGGTATTAAGTACTATTTTTGTTTTTGATTTTCAATGCACTTATTCAATTTTAGTTCAAAACTGAAAACCAAATGCTAAAATGACTTCTAGTTTTTGAGAAAACTGAAATTAACATGATCAACTTCAATGTTTTCAGTCTCGTATCCTTTTTCCTTGGGGTGGGAGGGCTCTGCCCTAGATCAAGTAGTTCTGATTTTTAGATGAGTTGTGTATGATGTTGGCCTTACCAATAATCCAAATTTTCGACCTCGAGCACCGAACGCAACTTTGTAAGATATGCATAAAACCGAGAAATTTTCGCGGTTTTTTCAGTTATTGGCTATTTTAAACTTTAAGGCCTGGTTTGCGGTTTAAATTTTGCTCTACCATTTCAAAATAATTAAATGGGCTTCAATTTGAGCGAAAAATCAATTCAAAATGTGAAATTTGTCAACATAACTTTTGAATTTGGAATGCTGCAAATCGAATTGAAAGGGGGCTTATTCACCCCTTATGTGAAATCGTTTGCCCCTTTTCAATGATTTTTGTATATTGTGTAGCGTCTCATATTGGCTTTATTTTAAGATCTTAATCATGAAGATCGGATGAGTAGAAACGGAGTTATGATTTTTTAAAGTCAACCATATTTATTTATTTTTATTTATTTATTTATTTATTTCACCAATTGATACAAAGATCTGCTGATTACTACTTAATAATACATTTATAAAAATATATATATACAAATAACAATAAAAAAGAAGCCAGATATAATCAACTATTACATTTTTGGTTAATAATGCTTTTAAAATGATCTCTTTGTATGCAAAGGTCGATTTCACTGCACACAGAATTATATAGTCTTAAAGAACGCGTTATAGGCTCATTAGACCCATAATTAGTTCTATGTGTGGAAACATAAAACAAATCGCTCCGGTTTCTTAACCGCCTTTCCGGAATATAAAAAGTAATAAATGAAAGCAATTCGCTAGAATTGACACGATTATCTAAAATGTCCTTTATGAACAAAATACTTTGAGATTTTCTACGGCATTCAAGTGTCTTCAAATTTATTAAAGCACATCTAGAGGTATAATCTGGCAAATCACCGGGCCAATTTAGTTTCCTTAAGGCAAACCGAGTAAATTTTTTTTGAATCCTCTCAATCCTTGAAATACTATTTTCATAAGAAGGAAACCAAACTACTGAACAATATTCCAAAAAAGGCAATACTAAAGACATAAACAAAGTCTTTAGAGTATAAACATCCTTGAAAATTGTCGAATTGCGTTTTAAAAAACCTAACATAGAGTTACCTTTTGAGACTACGAAGTCTATATGGGTTTTAAAGCTGAATTTTGAGTCGAAAAATACTCCAAGATCCTTTACAACCTCAACTCGTAAAAGTTTTTCATCCCAAAACTTGTAATTAAATGTGATTAACGACAACGATCTTGTTGCACTAAATACTTTGCATTTAGAAAAATTTAATTCCAGGTGATTATAATCACACCAAACTAAAAAATTTTGAATATCTATCTGTAAATTGATACAATCAGGTAAACCGGATACATCAAGAAAAATTTTAACATCATCCGCATACATTAAACAACAACAGTATTTGAGGATGGTTGGCAAATCATTTATAAAAATAATGAACAGCAGGGGGCCCAAATGGCTTCCTTGCGGAAGACCTGATAAAACATCTATGAAATTAGAGTAATATCCATCAATTTGAACAACTTGCTTTCTATCAGATAGATACGAATTCAACCATTTGATAAAGTTGTCATTGAAACCTAGCTTTTTCAATTTTCGAAGGAGAAGACCATGATGTACTCTATCAAATGCTTTAACAAAATCGGTGTACAAGACATCGATTTGTTTACCTTGTTCAATTTTATTAATACAAAAATTTGAAAATAGACAAAGGTTTGTATTAGTCGATCTACCCTTTACAAAACCATGTTGTTTAGAGGAAAGAGAATTCTGAACTGAAAAATAAAGCTGCTCAGTGACCAATTTTTCAAAAAGCTTTGGCACGGCAGACAGCTTTGAAATCGGTCTATAATTTTTAACTAAATGCTTTAAACCACTTTTATAGATAGGATCAATAAAAGATATCTTCCATTCACTAACAAAATAACCAGATACAATTGATTTATTGAATAGCAGTGTTAAGGCTGTGCAAAGTGAAAAGGAGCACTTCTTCAAAAAAATAGGAGGTACAGAATCATAACCAGCTTTTTTAGATATATCTAACTCATTCAAGCCTTTTAATATATCATCCTCAGAAAATTGAGTAAGGTCAAAATCGGTAATTGGAGATAGATCTGAAAATAGACTGATAGTGTCTGGAATGGAGTCAGAATTGTAGCTTGTTTGAAAAAAATCTGCAAAAATATTACAAGATGATTGCAGATCAAGCGACTTGCTATCTTCGTACTCCATACATTGTGGAAACAAAGAACTTTTCCTTTTGGAATTAATAAACACCCAGAAGGCCTTACTGTTTGTTTTGATGCTAGTTTCTGTAGAGCTTATATATGAATGATACAAAAATGAACTTAAAAAAGAAAATTCTCTCCTTAAACGACGAAAATTTTCCCGGTCTTCTACATTATTTGTTAATTTGGAACGCTTGAATGCTTTATTTTTTGCATTCTCTAGGTTTTTTAATCTTTTATTGAACCACGGAAGCTTGAAAGATTTTTTCTTGCTGAAGACAGGGACGAAAAGTTCAATACCTTCAAAAATTACTTTCTTAAATGTATCATAAATGCATTCAAGTGAACTACCATCTAATAACTCATTCCAGTTAACGGTACCATAAAAATTATTCAGTGCAATGAAATCACCTTTTGCAAAATTATAACATTTTCTCTCAATGAATGTAGTTGGTGCAAAAACATAATATTCAAATGATAAGCATAAGGCTTTATGATGAATTGAGTTATTAACATAGGGAAAATCTGCTAATTCTACATGATATTTAAAATCATTTCTAATATATATTAAATCTAATATTCTATTTATATCATTCTTAATATAATTAATCTGATATAAATCTAAAGAGGATAATGAATCAACGACTAATGATTCAACATCTTTTTTGACATTAAAAGGAACTAACACTTTGTCCTCTTCAAGATAACTCCAGGTGACTTCACCAATATTGAAATCACCGAGTATAAATGGAAATTGATTAGTCGTTAATTCACCAACCAAAGAAGATATATTAAAAATATGCTTTGAATAAACTTCAATTTCACTTTTAGGGCGAATATAACTTGCTACGAAAAATAAATCCACTACTGTGGTTACATTACATTTTAAGTTTACGCATACGCAAAGTTGCTCAAGTTCATCAGGATCATCTGCTAAGGTATACTGTCTACTATTTAAAGATGACTTGACAGCTATCAGCACTCCTCCTTCCAAATTCATCCCAGATAAAAATGATCTATCCTTACGATAAACAGTGAAAGAAGAGTCAAAAAGTTCGCATGACGAGATGTTTGAGTTGAGCCAAGTTTCAACTAGAACAATAATATCGTACTCATGTAGGGTAGAAGATGAATAAAATTGATTCGTTTTGGTTCTTAGACCACCAACATTTTGAAAATAAACACGTAATTGTGATAACTTATCCGATGGAGTTGGAATATTTATGACGTCTTTATCTCCTCTGGGCGTCTCTCTTCGTTTTTTGGAAAATTTATAAATTTTTTAATTTGAACACCAACAGGCCACAAAGATGGGTCAAGAGCAGCATTAAATGAAATTGAAGGAATTCCCAGTTTGAAGTTGACATACCGAATAGTTGATTCATCAACGCCTTTTTTTATCAAGAAAACTCGAACTAAAACATTCGCTTCAGATAACTCACTGGTGGGTACTGAACATGCAACTTGCACATGAAACTTGCACATGCAACTTGCACATGCAACTTGCACATGCAACATGCACAAGCAACATGCAACATGCACATGCAACTTGCATATGCAACATGCACATGCACCATGCACATGCAACTTGCACATGCAACTTGCACATGCAACTTGCACATGCAACTTGCACATGCAACTTGCACATGCAACTTGCACATGCAACTTGCACATGCAACTTGCACATGCAACTTGCACATGCAACATGCACATGCAACTGGAACATGCAACTTGCACATGCAACTTGCAAATGCAACTTGCACATGCAACATGCAGATGCAACTTGCACATGCAACTTGCACATGCAACTTGCACATGATACTTGCACATGCAACCTGCACATGCAACTTGCATATGCAACTTGCACATGCAACTTGCACATGCAACATGCACATGCAACATGCAACATGCAACATGCAACATGCAACATGCAACATGCATATGCAACATGCATTTTGCACATGCAACTTGCACATGCAACTTGCACATGCAATTTGCACATGCAACATGCACATGCAACTTACAACATGCAACTTGCATATGCAACTTGCACATGCAACTTGCATGTTGCACATGCAACTTGCATGTTGCGCATTCAACTTGCATGTTGCACATTTAACATGCACATGAAACTTGCAACATGCACATACAACTTGCACATGCAACTTGCATATGCAACTTGCACATGCAACTTGCACATGCAACTTGCCAATGCAACTTGCACATGCAACTTGCATATGCAACTTGCACATGCAACTTTCATGTTGCACATGCAACTTGCACATGTAACTTGCACATGCAACATGCACATGCAACATGCATATGCAACATTCACATGCAACTTGCACATGCAACATGCACATGCAACTTGCACATGCAACTTGCATGTTGCACATGCAACATGCACATGAAACATGCACATGCAACATGCACATGCAACTTGCACATGCAACTTGCACATGCAATTTGCACATGCAACTGGCACATGCAACTTGCACATGCAACATGCAACATGCACATGCAACTTGCATGTGCAAGTTGCATGTGCATGTTGCATGTGCATGTTTCATGTGCATGTTGCATGTGCAACATGCATGTTGCATGTGCAAGTTGCATGTGAATGTTGCATGTGCATGTTTCATGTGCATGTTGCATGTGCATGTTGCATGTGCAAGTTGCATGTGCAAGTTGCATGTGCATGTTGCATGTGCAAGTTGCATGTGCCAGTTGCATGTGCAAATTGCATGTGCAAGTTGCATGTGCAAGTTGCATGTGCATGTTGCATGTGCATGTTTCATGTGCATGTTGCATATGCAAGTTGCAATTTGCACATGCAATTTGCACATGCAACTGGCACATGCAACTTGCACATGCAATTTGCACATGCAACATGCACATGCAACTTACAACATGCAACTTGCATATGCAACTTGCACATGCAACTTGCATGTTGCACATGCAACTTGCATGTTGCGCATTCAACTTGCATGTTGCACATTTAACATGCACATGAAACTTGCAACATGCACATACAACTTGCACATGCAACTTGCATATGCAACTTGCACATGCAACTTGCACATGCAACTTGCCAATGCAACTTGCACATGCAACTTGCATATGCAACTTGCACATGCAACTTTCATGTTGCACATGCAACTTGCACATGCAACTTGCACATGCAACATGCACATGCAACATGCATATGCAACATTCACATGCAACTTGCACATGCAACATGCACATGCAACTTGCACATGCAACTTGCATGTTGCACATGCAACATGCACATGAAACATGCACATGCAACATGCACATGCAACTTGCACATGCAACTTGCACATGCAATTTGCACATGCAACTGGCACATGCAACTTGCACATGCAACATGCACATGCAAGTTGCATGTGCAAGTTGCATGTGCATGTTGCATGTGCATGTTTCATGTGCATGTTGCATGTGCAACATGCATGTTGCATGTGCAAGTTGCATGTGAATGTTGCATGTGCATGTTTCATGTGCATGTTGCATGTGCATGTTGCATGTGCAAGTTGCATGTGCAAGTTGCATGTGCATGTTGCATGTGCAAGTTGCATGTGCCAGTTGCATGTGCAAATTGCATGTGCAAGTTGCATGTGCAAGTTGCATGTGCATGTTGCATGTGCATGTTTCATGTGCATGTTGCATATGCAAGTTGCAATTTGCACATGCAATTTGCACATGCAACTGGCACATGCAACTTGCACATGCAACATGCACATGCAACTTGCACATGCAACTTGCACATGCAACATGCACATGCAACATGTACATGCAACATGCAACATGCACATGAAATTTGTAATTTAACAAAATCAAGAAAAAAACTGCTTCCCCAATCTTTTGTTAAAAAAAAGTCTAAATTGACTGGACTATTTGTTTTTGGAGAAATTAGGAAAAAAACTGAAATTTTATTTTGGTTAATAACACTGTGTGATATGAATAATTTAGGCTGAGTTAAATTGCTTATTGAGTTAAGACTATTATTGCCGAATAATTTGGGTATCCAGCACGTCACGTTACTAAGTTATGACATCATAACTATTTCAGAAAACAGAAAAAGCAGGTTTGTAACGGTAGACTGACGCAAATACGAAAACTGAAAATATGCGGGACTATATTAATACGTGCAACACTATCTACTAAGTACAAACATTTAAAACGGACGATTACGATTTACACGAAAATGGCGGGCGCTATATTGCAGCTTGGTTTTTGGTCGGGCAACAATAGGAGGAAAAGTGTTAGTGTTAGTTTAAGGCAAAGGCTTACATATGAATAATAATATATAATATAATAATAACTCCAAAATTTGCATAAGAAAATGATTTTTTTTTTGTCAAAATTTTAGATTCAAATATCTCAAAACGTGAAGTGCTACAATTCTGATGTCATATTTGAATTCAACGCATCAAATACCATCAGAAAAATTCATGTTCGAGACAAAAATTAAAATTTTGTCACACAGAAAGTAGGTAATTAATTAGTATTTTCGGGTGGATTTTCGCAAGCAGTAAAAATAAATGGATTGTCTTAGAAAAGCAAAATTTTAAACGGAGACTTATTGGAAATTATGTATTCTACCTACTTTCAATTGTATTTTGGGGAAATTTACAAACGATTCGGATGCAGCACCCTCGAAAAAATTAAGCAGGAAAAAAAACAAAGTTTGCCCCAAAATTTGCATGGTAAAAACAGAATATGACTGAACTAAGGGAAATAATTTTTTTCTACAATACTGTTTAGAATTTTGAAAACTAACATAAACCTACAAGCAGCTCTTGAATTGTAGTCTTGTATAGCTTTGTCTTAATGGCCCTTGGATGTGGTTCAAGTCTGATTACAATAAGTTGTTTTAAATGGCGATGATATTTGAAATTAATAGTTGGTTTCTTTAATATTTCTGGCTCTAAAATTTTTACATCTCATCTAAAAATATCTTCTGCGCAAGTTCGATGTTTTAAGTGTTAAAATTTTATTCTAAACTTCGGACAGAATTCTTCAATGATATATATGAATAGAATAATTCTTGCAGGCACATCTGACTAGTTAACTACTTAAAAACAATTTCCAAAGTTACTTTTTTTTTTGTTTCAAACGCGAATAGCTTTGCTTTAAAAACATCAATCAGAATGTAGCGGCTGAAGTTCAAATGAAGAATGTAAGCAACTCAACTAATCAGCATTTTTTCATAATTATTGCAGCATTAGATCACGCTCAGACTGGCGCTCGTCGTCATTACAAACACAAATATTAAACAACATCCAAGCATGATAACTCTTATCGCTCAACGTAGTTATTATTCTCAGCGATAAGAAATTTAATTTGACAATATTTGAATGGTTTTATAGACCGAGAACAATCTCATTTTAAGATAAACTTCAGTTCAAGCTCCATTCTCATTCACGATCCGCGCATAATAATTTTCTCTTTCTTAAAACCTCTTTATTCTACAACCCTTGTTATTCTACATTACTAAGTTAGTAGTGAGTCGTGAAATAATGTTCAATTACTTTCCTGCAAAGAGCAGTTTCTAGGTCACTATAAGTACACATCTATAAGGCTTTTAATTTGTTAGTCACGAATCTTTAAACAAACTTGACGCTCGCAGTTTAGAATGTAAATTTCTTTTATTCTAATTAAATTTTTGTAAAAAGTATCTATTTATCGTAGGCAATGCACGAGAAAGTATATTCATTTGGGAATCACCCATACGAAATTCTAAGAGAGTTTTTTTTTCATTCCGATACAAAAATAGTGTTTAACTGAAAACATCTGTGATAGATTTTAAATCGCTCTTCAAACAAGTGTGTTTTTTATCAATTTTTATTGTTGTTACCTTCAAATGCAGTTAAGTGGCTTTTCAAATATACCTACATACAAAATAAAATATTCCATCGATAAAAGGAGAACGCTGAGTATCTTAAAGTTTGTCATTTGAAGTACAAAATTAAAAAAGAAAAAAACAACAAATTAGCACTTTTTTTTTGTATTTCATTGTGCATTAATGATTCATGAAAACGATTCTGCATCAGTGTAGTTGTGGTGTTAAATGTGAATACAAGTTCCAAGTTGCAAGTAAGAGAAGTGCTTTGAGTTATTATTTTTTTCGAATTGAATTGATTTGCCGGGTATTTATATATTTTCATAAATTGTCAATTACACTCCGTGTCACTTGACTGAGTTGTTTTTTTTTAACAAGTTAGCAAAGCAACTTTGACGAATTGAAAAATAGATAGTTGGAAAATTTGCCGTTAATTAGTTGTGACGATTTCGAACTTGTCGTTCAATGTTTTCTATATTTTTTTGGGTGCTTTGCTAACTTGATATCAAGTTTGCAAAGCATCCTGTTAAAAATCAGTAAAAACTTCTTATATCTGATGGTGAATGGCTTAATAATTTGCCGTCAATTAGTCGTTAATTAGTTGTGACAAATTCAATTTGATCATGCAATGTTTTCTATGTTTTTTTGGGTGCTTTGCTAACTTAATATCAATTAGTTGTGAAGATTTCGAATTTGTCGTTCTATGTTTTCGTGAAAAACTTCTTATACTTAATGTTTAATGTGTTAATAATTTGCCGTAAGTTTGGCATTAATTAGTTGTGAAAAATTGAATTCAATTGTGCAATGTTTTCTATTTTTTTTTATTCTTCGTTAGCTTCATATCAAATTAGCAAAGCACCATCTTAAAAAGGGATTCTAACTGCTAATTCCGAACTGTTTATGGCTTGATAGTTTGCCACTAATTAGTCTTTAAATAGTTGTGACAATTTTGAATTTGTCGTTCTATGTTTTCTATGTTTTTTTTTTTAAGTGGTAAAAACTTCCAAGACTTAATATGTTATTCCTTGATAATTTGCCATAAAAAAGTCGTTAATTAGTTGTGAAAAATTCAATTTTGTCATGCGAAGTTTTCTATGTAAGGTGATTTGTTCTATGAGCGTGAGGTGGGTAGGTGAATGTTTTGCCCTTAATAATAATTGTTCGTTAGTGCTAATATTAAATTAATAACCCAAAATTACATAGAAAACATCGCATGACAAAATTGAATTTTTCAGAACTAATTTTACAGCAACTTTCTGAGGGTGTATTGTTGAAATATGGATATTTTTGAAGTGTTCTTTTTGTATAGGTGATTAAAAACTGAATTGAATTTATAATTTTAGTTTTATTTGTTTAGTTGAATAAAATTTAAATTAATAATAAAAAAATCTTAGTTAAATTTACAAGGCAAACCAACAAAATCTTTAACTAACTGTTAACTAAGTTAAACAAAAGTTACAAAAAAGTGGTTCTTACAGGGGTCCTATTTCATTGACGCTTTAAGTTACTAAACAATTAAATGTTTGCTTTTTGAAAGTACTTACCTTCTTGTTTAATATCCATAACAATTAAATATTAGTCAGACTTTCATAACATAAGCTATGACTACCTATCACAAGTTATCTAGTAAAAAAACTGCACTGATAAGCGAGCTGTATATTTTAATATACGTTAACTTTGAAAAATGCATCAAAATATTTTTTGGCTTTGGTTAAGAGGGAGTTTGAAGAACTTTATTGACACTTAACTCTTGATTAATGACATTTAAATATTCAAATTTTGTCCTATGGAAGTATACACTGTAAAGTGGGTTAAATCTGTGATATGCTTTTCTCAGGTTATGATTCAATTACGTCAATCAACTTATCATAGGCTAATAAGGGGTTTCCATGATTAACAACTCATAAGTTAAGTGCGTTCATTGACTAAAATATAGAAAAACAAACACATTCGATGATTAAGAAATTGCAATAATCAGATATCAAAGTTAATTCTTGCATAAAAGTGCGTTTAAATTTGAGAGTTTGAGAGTATTTTCACTCTCAAATTTAAACGCACTTTTAAAACTCTCGCAAGTGACTCTTGGATAGTTAACTATCCCTCTGTCAGCTAATTTCATGACTGGAATCACTTGCGAGTTTAATTCTCGAGATCTGTTTCAGAGATGCTCGCAGTCTTTTTACTCTCAAATGAATATTCACCAGTGAATTTGTGAGAGAAATTAGAAGATTTCTCATATTTGTGACATTTTATATAAGAAATTGATTTTTATCAAGGTTAATTTATAAAAAAATGTTTTTTCATTATAAAAAACTCTATCACATAAATAAAAGGGCCTAATTTATAGATCCAGATCGTGTTATCTCCTCCAACAATGTGATTTTTATGATTATTTATTTTTATATTCGTGTCATCTTTTATCGGTAAAGGTATGGTTTATGGAATAAAAAACATAAATAAAACTAAACAAGCAATGAAGAACAGTTATTTATTCCATAAGCCGCTACCAGCCGTGCGTCGTCGGGTCTAACCTACCCTTGTCATTGCCATAGTATATTTTGTGTATTTCATCCACCCTGAATACCCATGACCGCGTGAGCCAAGTGGCCGTTGGCCGAGTCACTTTTCTGCTTGCGCCTGTATGTGATATGTGAAAAGCACAAAGAACAACAACAACTACAATTGTCAGAAAAATAGTGTGACCAAAGTGTAGTTGTAGGAATTGTGTTCTAAAAAACATATCGTATCTTTATCAAAATAAAAAATAATTATAACAAAAAATGAATTTCACCTCGTTGCGAAGTCATATCATGAGCCATTAGTATTTTAACTATGTAAGCAAAAACTGGAATTTTTTCTTTGTTTAACTGAAACAGATCTTTAGAACTAAAAAAGTTATCTATAATTCAAGTTAAAAGTTCAAGTGAGCTCAACTCCATAGTTGCGTTTCGCCCAGGTACGATAGTTGGGCCTATCAGTTAGATGACTATCGTACCCTTTTCTAAGACGCAATTTTGATGTTTACCGACTAATATAAAAATCACAGCATGGAGATACTGTGAATTTTATTATTCTAAGGGAATTTGGTTAAATTCAGACACTTAGAATTTCAAATGCCTGCGCTCAGGCTTCTTATAATAATAGAAAATGAAGAAAATTTGAAAAGAAATTCTTCTGTTTAAGTGGAGTGACTGAATATTTATAATTCAAATTAAAAGTTCAAGTGAGCTCAATGTTAAATCATCATCAGTTAGATGCAGTTTTACCCTACCAAGACACAAATTTTGATCGATTCTTACCTACTTTTATAGAAATTCACAGCATGAACACACTGTGAATTATATGTTTCTAGAGAATTTATTTAAATTCAGACATCTAGGAAATAAATGTATCTGGCCGAAACGCAATAATATGGAGTAGAGCTCACTTAATACTTTTATTTGTTTAAAAATGTTTCAATTTTTTTTTTTTTTATCAAATATGTAGGTGTGATCGATTTTTTTGAAACTCGATACTTAAGAGTTTTTTAATAAACTTTCTAAAATATTTTAAGAAAAAAAATTACTTTTATGCAAAACTAATTGTGGTTACTTTTTTTCTTAAAATAATTGTTAAAACGTCAATTTTTCTTGAAAATAGCATGGTGAGCGAACGTCATTTTTCTTAGGCGTTTTAGACGTTTTTTTTCACCTTAAACTACCAAAAGAGTTGTTTAACTATCGTACTTGATGATTTTCATTTTTCTCTCATAATTGCCCCAGCCTCTTGAACATTAGAGCAAGTACGTGCGATCCAGTCGTGCATTTTATTTTATTTTAATTCGGTGTTAATTCTTTTTATTGGCCATATAGATTACGATGCCTTATCATTAAGGCTTCAATAAACATTTTAAGGTTGAAAAAAGAACATAAATAGCTAAGGCGTAATTCCTGAGCTTTCAATTCAAGTAAACAGAAAATACATATATAGAAGGCGTGTTTTGTTGACCTCTTCAATGTGAACACTAAGAAATGCTTCGCATCAAATAAAATTTAAATATCCAAATTCCAACAACAACAAGTTAACTGCACATTGGAACTCCAGAAACTCTATCGCTAAATGTGGAACGTATCTTTACATGTTCACAAGCAATAATTGAAGGCTTGGGAACTCATTTTTTTGGTTTAGTGTATTAAGAATAAGGTGTTTAAAATCTAATGAAATCCCAAGGGTGCAACATTGTCAATTTGACACGATCATGTTTTTTTTTTGACAAGGCAATTTTCTTGTGGCACGTTGGTATGAAGTTCAAGGCAAGTTTAATATGTAGGTACACGCTTTTCTTTTTTTCAGTATTTTCTAAAATGTATACAAAATTTTATGGAAATTGCTCGAAATGACATCGAATTTGACAGAAACTTCTTAAATACTTGAATAGAACAAAAGAATATTTTTATTTGTTACTGCAATGCAATATAAACAGTAATAATAGTTATACATTATTTTTTAAGTAAATTGTATAAAGGCATGGGAATTATGAGAGAAAAACTATTAAAAGCATGAAATACGATATTAGAGCTAGGTAGAACTAAGTACTCTTTTGATAGTTTGAGGTGAACAAAAAGAGTGCCATCTTTATTGAATATGATTCTATGGAAAAAAAATTAAAACCATTGAACCAGTTTAAACAAAAAAATAATTTTTAAACATAAAATTCTTAAAACATTATTAAAACTTATTAGAAATTTTTATATAAGAAATTAATCTATTCAGCTGATAATGAGAAAATTCAAAATATAAAAAACATTCTATGAGAGGTACTATACTAATAGTTGCTAAGTGTAAAATGTTGTTATTGTTTGGTAGTAGATCGCACTATTTTTTGCATACGAACATATTTTAATCAAAATCGTAGGAGCCGTTTTTGAAAACAAAAATATTTTCCCTAATGGTTGTTTAACTTTTGTATAAAAGTACGCTTAGTTTTGCATAAAAGTAATTTTTTTGTTCTTACAAAATTTTAGAGCAGTGTTAAAAAAACTCTTAAGTATCGAGTTTCAAAATAATCAATCATTTTGTTTTCGAAATATTTGATTTTCAAAAAAACATTCATTCAGCCTTAAAGAAAATCGAAAATTAAAAAAAAGGTTCTTTGGGAGGAACCATTAATAACCATTTTTTGAAAAAAGTCAAAAGTCATTTATTGATTTTTTAAAGAAAAGTTGTTGAGCCGTTTTTGAGAAAAAAAGATTATGTTAAATTGCTAAAAAAAAATTGGATGTCAGGTACCGTTACTTTTTGTTCTAAAAAAACTTTTTCAAAAACATTGACTTTAATTACTACATATATTTCTGTACAGTAAAGGGTTCACGAGATATATGATAAAACGTGTATTTCAAGATGGCGACTGATGCTCACCCCCCCCCCCCTCCTGGGAACTTGGATTTACATTGGGGGGACACCCCTGAACATTTTCCAACGAAAAAATCAGTTGAGTAGTAAATTGCATACCATTTTGAACCTCCTTTTTTTACTCTTTTGGCCTAAAAGATAACTTATGAGAATTGAAGTTTGAAAGTTTGCAAAATATTAACAAGAATAAAATTATAGTATCTCTCTTGAACTATACATATAGGCTAGAGTTTTAGTAAGGAGCAATTACGTTCATAGTGTTTCATTATTATTGAATAAGTATGTTTGTTTGGGACATAATCATGCTTGAAACCGAAAATGCTACTAAATTCCCCCTTGTGTTTCTGAGGGATAGGTCACACTGGCCACATTTCAATATCTATGGTATAATTGTGAAGCTAACGCTGTGGCTCCATTGGCAATTTTTGAGGCAATTGCAATGGGAATATGAATATTGCTTGTGGCTTTATTGCTTAGGTGGGCATTTAAATTGCCAGGCAATTTCAATTATAAAATGTGTGTATAGAAATATTTGACTGCAAATGCAGTCAAATGTTGTTCAAATCTCCTGGTTTTAATAAAATTTAATTTTAATTCACTATATTTTGTCATGTGCGTTCCCATATTCTACGATTAAATTGAAAAAATCAATAAAGAAGCTATTCACAATTACGGGGAACCCCATTTTTCCTCAATTTATTGCCTTGACGATGGAAATCAATAACTGCCTCTCATCTTCTTGGCAATATTGCCATTGCCATTGCCAAAGCGTCTCCATTTGCATTATTAAAGGCAATAGCAATGAGTGAGGCAATTTATTGCCTCAAATATTGCCAATAGAGCCGCTGGGTAAGCCATTTCTTTTCATTTTTCACAGTTTTGGCCAAAAGGTTATTTTCCGGGACTACATGGCAAATTTCATATTCTTAAAACTATTCGAATGCAAAATTTTGATCAAATATCACATAACGATTATAGAGAATATTTAAAAGGTAGATAACCCCACAATATATAAGACTTGGTGCTAGATGCAATTAATGTTAAGTTTGTCATGCAGTACCAAAAAATAGGCTTTCCGACAAAAATTACGAAAAAGAAACAAAAAATTGAAAGTTTGAATGGCTATATTTTGTTGGGCGCCATTTAGTAACAAAATTTTTAAATCTTTGATTTTTCAATTTTTTTTTTGGTTTAATCAACATTTCCTTTGTAATTTTTTTTATTAAATTTTTTAAATTCTCAATTTTGATGGCAAATTTAATTTTGAAAAAATCTTTTTAAGTGTAAAATTTTCAAATTCGGCCTAGTTTCCGAGTTATAACTTATCCTCCTCATTTTCCGGTGTATAAGACCCTTTCCAAGTCTTATTGTTCTGCTAATTTACTATCCAAAAATAAAAGGGGAAAATATCCGCGGGAGCTTTATCCCTTTTGAAATGGTAGTAAGATCCTCAAGAAAAGAAATAAGAACCGCAGCTGTTATTGCCTTTGAGATTTGGCATTAAAGTATGTTCAAACTTTGCGTTTGCTTTAAAGTATATTCCTTTTAACACATTTTGAAATGATACTATTAACATTATTTTTGCATTGTCCAAACGGAAGCGGCTCTAGGGTTTATTAATTTATATTTTTAAACACGCCGAAAAGCATCAGTACTTAACATAATAGCTAAATAATTTGCCCAATTTTTCTCAGCTATTATGTTCCCCGTTGATTTTCACGCAAATTTTTGTCAGCTTTTCTCAAACTTTCTGCTGACAAATTTCGCGTCACATTTGTCAGCTATTCTGTTACTCGATGATGTTTTTAATATGATCCTTACAGCATAAGTAAATAATTTACAGAATAGCTGACAAAATCGTGTGATTTTTGTCAGCTATTCTGTTCAAAATAACCAACGAGTAAAGTGCCTTTCATATGAGCTGCGAATAGCGAACTGCAAGTTGCGAATGGTCATAAGTTTTCATTCGCAGATTTGTGGAATGCGTCCTAATGTTGTGGATTGCGAATAAGTGTTTGGCAGTTCGCAGAAAATATCTCGGTGGTCGCGTAGAATAATGTATAAAAATGCTTAATTTAATAATTTAAACTAATTTTTGTTCGTGTTTTCTTTTTAAAATTGTAGATAGGGTCGTTTATTCACTTTTTTGAAAAGTTAAAACACTAATTTGTTGATATTTGCGCTTGGAACTGCCTAAACAAATTTTTTCGCATTTGCATTTCGCAGCTCATGTGAAAGGTACTTAAGAAATGGGCCAAAGCGCGGTGTATTGATAGCCCTGAATCCTCTATTAGAGGATTTTCACAATATTTTTAGTGATTTTTAAGTTAATTTTGCAAAATGAAATAAAGCCCTTAATAGTTTTTTTTAAATAAAATGAAACTTAGCCTTATTTCATGGGGTCTAAAATGGCGAAGCTCATATTATGTTCCTGATATGATTTTTTCAGCTCCCTTTTTGTGTCCTCTGTCCCGCTCACGAAAATCCTTTGTTCCACTTAGGGTATGCTCAGTAGCCAGGGAGGCCTATGACCTATGTGTGGACAGTACAAATGCTTTAATACGTAATGTTGAATTTTATATATTGTGCTATTTTTTATAATATGGGATTTGTTTCCATTTTCATTTGAAAGCAAAACAAAAGGAACTTAAATCTTAAACCTACGGCTTTAGTTGCCAATTCAATAAGTATAAAAAGCCCGTGGTTATTTTTTTCCTTTTAATTTGGGAAACAAGACGCACGGCTTTTATTTCCGTATGTCCTTATGCACTGAACCTCTTTAATTTCATGGCAAAATCTTAGCTCATTTTGTGGTTCAATTGAATAGGTATGTAGGTACCCCTTTCATGCTAGTTAAACATCAGACAGAATAAAGCAATTTATTGGCTATATCATCGTTTCTTTGAATTAACATAGACAAATTCTTACAAAGTGGAGAATGGGTATAAGAAAAGCCCTTGGTGATCAGGGGCTAATAGAACATCAAAATTCCGAAAAAGTACTACATTTTGTATTTTAGATTTAAGACTATTATCGTGGCTCTGAGACATTGTAAATAAAAGATGCTTTTCGGACTTACCACGATTGTTTTATTTTTATTTTAATCAACCGCACTGCAATCGCAACAAGTACCAGCTCAGTTGCAAGCACAAACAACACATCAATATAATCTCCGCACACGAAAATAAAAAGAGAGAAAAAACAACAACCACCCACAAGCCATCAGTTACCCCGTGACCACGACAGGTGCAACCCTATCGAAACGTCGGGAAATTATCTTTTAATCGGTTGATTAAATTAAAAATAAAACAATCGTGGTAAGTCCGAAAAGCATCTTTTATTTGCATTTTGTATTTTTCTAATAAAAATAGTTAATTAAAAAACAACGGGAGAGCGTATACAATGTCAATTTGTAGCTTTTTTAAAAGCCAAAACCCTATTCTCTAATTTAATATTAAATAATTTTGTTTTACACTAGTTTTTATAAAAAAAAAGCTTACGGCTTTCAGTGTTTAATTAGGAATTAAACAATTAAAAAATAAAGTCAAAGGGCCAGTATCAAATGTTCCGGTTAAAGTCTCGGATAGCCTATCCGGAACTTATCCGCAAGATAAACTTCAACTTTTGGTTTCAAATGTCTCGGATAAAGTCTCGGATAGCCTATCCACCGGTTCAAGTGGCTGCTATAGCCCTTATGCAGAAGATACAAATATTAATGTGAAGCGTTTGGAAAAAATATTGTTTCAGAACATTTTTTCGTAGACTTTTTTAAAGAAATATAGAAACGGATGAATGAGCAGTAAAAGGCTAATGAACTTTACATCTTTATTCAAACATATCATTATTTATTACACCTTTTATACATACATACATATACAGGGTGTCCCGTAATGAGTGGATAATACTGCAACTGGTCATAGCAGGCCTTATGACTGCTCAGAAAAAAAATATAAAAAAAATATTTTTCTTGTGGTCTCCATGGTATAATTTATTTTCGAAAAATTTTAAAAAAATCGGGGTCTCCTAAAATACCTAATTACAACGGCCACCCATAAAGGATTCTTATTATTTTTGTATTTTTATAATATTCTTGAATAACCGTTCTAAATGATGGGTAGTAAATTTTAACACCAGCTGATGCATTTTTTGTGTTATAACTTTTTTAAATTATTTTTTATTCAAAAATAATTCAATATTTTTTTCACCAAAGTTTGAAAAATAATAAAGGGAAAAAAATGTATGAGAACATAAGTGGCAAATTTGATAAAAATTGGCCTGTTTAATGTACTTTCCAAAATGGTATAAGACATGTTTGTGTCTAACATGTTTGTGTTTTTTTACCATTTTATCAGATGAAATTAAGTTACAAAGTTAAGTTAATACTACGACGACGAATGAATAATTCAAATTATTTTTTTAATTTTTATTGCATTTAAAAATAACCGTTGTTAAATAAAGGCAGAAACATTTAACACTAGTTGCTGGATTTTTTTTTAATAATTTTTTTAAATTAATTTTTTAATAAAAAAAATGATTAAATATTTATTTTCATCAAAGTTTGATGACAACAAAAATTGAGTTGTAAGGAAAAGTCAATAGATATACCAGTGTCACTATTATGTCTGCTAAATTCACTAACTAAAATAATAGTATGTTCAAAAAGGTTTTGATTTAGGTATGGGAAATGCGTCAAAAAATTTTGGAAAAAATTCACGAAGATCCGGAGTTCTTCAAAAAAATATTGCGGAGTGATGAGTCGTCTCTTAAAAGGGATGGATATTTCAATATCCATAATTTACATATCTGGCAACTGGAACATCCAAATTTAATGCACGAGAACAGATCGCAGTACCAATTCAAAATCAATTACTGGGCAGGTATCCTGAATGGACAAATTATAGGCCCTTTTGAATTACCGGGCAACTTAGATGGTGAAGCCTATTTTAATTTCTTGCAAACTAATTTGCCAACTCTATTGCAGGAAGTGCCCGAGGAGCTAAGGAATTCAATGTGGCTTCAAAACGTCCTGCTCATTATGCTGTAAATGTAAGGAGGTACTTGAATCGAACGTATGGATAGGCCGTCTGGGCCCAATTTTGTGGCCACCACGTTCGCCAGACCTAAATCCTTTGGACTTTTTCTACTGGGGGTGCCTGAAATAAATGGTTTATACTAAACCAATTACATCCATTACGAAACTGTGACGACTTGTTCAAGACGCTGGCGCTGTGATGAAAATAAATGAGCGCCAATATGCTCGTTTTATTGAGAGGTCCTTCATTAGAAGATGCAGAGCCTGTATCACAGTGAATGGGGGACAGTTTGAACACTTGATATAAATTTATTTAAAAATACAAATAAATCATAATTGTTTATACTGTTGTTTTTATTTATCGCATTTCCCATACCTAAATCAAAACCTTTTTGAAAGTGTATACTATTATTTTGGTTAGTGAATTTAGCAGACATAATAGTGACACTGGTATATCTATTGACTTTTCCTTACAACTCAATTTTTGTTGTCATCAAACTTTGATGAAAATAAATATTTAATCATTTTTTTATTAAAAAATTAATTTAAAAAAATTATTAACAAAAAATCCAGCAACTAGTGTTAAATGTTTCTGCCTTTATTTAACAACGGTTTTTTTAAATGCAATAAAAATTAAAAAAACAATTTGATTTATTCATTCGTCGTCGTAGTGTTAACTTAACTTTGTAACTTAATTTCATCTGATAAAATGTTAAAAAACTACTTTAGTAGATTAAATGCCAATTTTATTGGTTATGGTTGTAGACACAAACATGTCTTATACCATTTTGGAAAGTTCATTAAACAGCCCAATTTTTATCAAATTTGCCACTTATGTTCTCATACATTTTTTTCCCTTTATTATTTTTCAAACTTTGGTGAAAAAAAATATTGAATTATTTTTGAATACAAAAATAATTTTAAAAAGTTATAACACAAAAAATGCATCAGCTGGTGTTAAAATTTACTACCCATCATTTAGAACGGTTATTCAAGAATATTATAAAAATACAAAAATAATAAGAATCCTTTATGTGTGGCCGTTGTAATTAGGTATTTTAGGAGACCCTGAATTTTCTAACATTTTTCGAAAATAAATTATACCTATTATGGAGACCACAAGAAAAATATTTTTTTTATATTTTTTTTCTGAGCAGTCATAAGGCCTGCTATCACCAGTTGCAGTATTATCCACTCATTACGGGACACCCTGTATATACTCAGCTAGCGGTTGTTGGACTTGTGCTGTGAGAGGTGGCACCATTTTGCGGTACAATCACACCTCTTGAATCACGCCGGTTGAATTGAATTGTGGTCTCTAAATAAAATATAAAATAATAAACACAACAAAAAAAATATTAAAAAACTATGGTCACACTGACGTCTTAAGTAATTTTAATTGAACAAATACCGATACGATTGTCTATTTTGCTTTTGTGGCAGAAAATGCATGTGGGGTGTGGGCTTTATTAATGTTTCTTATTCATATAGTTAATTCGATACCTTGTGGCGGTCGGTGGCGATGGGTTAGACGTAAGACTGTTGATCATCTGTTTAGATTTTTTTTTTAAACGAAACGATTTGAGGCCTATACTTGCTGCATACAAATGCAGTGACATAATATATTATTTGATTTTTAACCGCAGAATATTTTTTTATTTTTCTTAACAAAGTTCTAATTTACATTCAATTTATTCGATTCTAGTGAAATAATTTGTCTTCCAATAAATCAAATCGTTGTTATCTTAAACTAAGTGCGATGTCGTTCTCTTTAAACAAACTGCGTTCACTCATACCGGGACAAAATTCTTCGTCATCGAATAATGGTGCTAAACAGAGACATTCTGTAAGTTTAGAACCGGAAATAGGATTTCAAATATTTATTGAATCAACGCCATTAACACCACCAGATGGAGCTGAAGGTGTTCGAGGAATGGTACCAGAGTTAAATGTTTTGCTAATTTCTGCGCGGCATTTACCAACTGTGTT
Source organism: Dasysyrphus tricinctus (assembly GCA_963921185.1). NCBI lineage: Eukaryota > Metazoa > Arthropoda > Insecta > Diptera > Syrphidae > Dasysyrphus > Dasysyrphus tricinctus. The sequence continues at coordinate 188,263,293 of OY992532.1, read as the reverse complement.
TGGATTTAAAATGGTCCAAGGATATAATATTAAGGTATAATGCTTCGTAAGTTGAGCAAGAATGTTAATTAACAGAGAAAAAAAAATCTAATGGATTTGTATTTGTTTTTTTTAATGATAAGGTAAAACTGTTTCCGGGAACGAAAAGGTACGATAGCAGTATTCAAACTAATTCATGGCCAAAATTTAACGAGAATTTTAAATTTCCATTGGCGCCAGATAAAAAGTATAAATATGGTTTTTTTTTTTACAAAATATAGATAAATTATGTGTTTTTTTTGCTTATTATAGACCTTCGATAAAAAGCTACACGAAAGGAAAAACTGTATCAGAATTTTTACCAGAAGAACTATTTACGGGACATTTTGTTGTTTTTACTGTGTATGCTCTTTTGGAACTACCACCAGCGGTGAGTACTTGTGTCTTTCTATTTCTTTGAAAAAAATTATTTCTTATTAAGGGTAAATTAAATTATTTACTTAGAGTCTATAGTCTTATGCCTGGTTTCATAATTCTTACTTGTTTTTTTTTGCTCAGTGTTCACCTAAGAAACTTATCAATATACCTATAAGATGGATGTTCCTAATCACACCGTTCCCTTGTGCTTTAGATTAAATTAAACTTGAAAATTATTTTGTTTTAAAGATGGTCTCCAGAGCCGAGAATTTTTAAAGGTGAAAATGCGCAATGCTAGCTTTTCGCATTGTGACTGTGGAATGTGGATGTGTATTTAGCTCACTGGGTACATTGTATCTATTATTGATAAGTCATTTGGCCTTTGTTTTAAGATTATACAGGTGTTGATGTTGACATCACTTTTTAATATTTTATTATTTTTTGTTGGTACAATGGTTACATGAGCATTTATTCTTCTTAGAAGATTTACGATTTCAATCATTTTGTAAACAAAATTTTTGAATCTTTTCATTTTTCTTTCAGAGTCTTAATAGATTCAATAAAACCTACAGATCTCTAAGAGAACGAAGTTCTTCACTTGTTCAAAAAGTTGTAGATTCAACTGCCAAACCAAAAGATGATGATGCTTTTGTCAAAAGTTCCAAGGTTGCTGATTCAAAAACACAAGAAACTATACAGCTTACTAGCAGTGAAGCAAAAAGAAATATTGGTAGAGTTTACTATTTTTATCTTTTTTAATTTTTTAAATATTAAATTAATTTAATTTATCATCATAATTTCAGGCTCTGTAACTTGTTACTTGGAACCAAAAGTTTTTAAAAGAAATACAAGAACGGGACAGTTCTGTACCGATGAATTTTGGCTGCCGATAAAAGATATTACAACAACAGTATTAAAAGACTCCAATAGTGTAAGAATACAAACATTTTACTTTTATGATCATCCTTATCATCCATTTTGTAAATGTGTTCTATTCGCTTATGATCTAAGCATAGTTTAATATTAAATATGAAGAAAACTTGGAGAGGAAATTCTTCTGTTTAAGTCAACTAATTTATTAATTTAATTGAATTAAGCCCAAGAAAATTAGACAAAAAATAGCAAAACTTCGAAAAAATTCCGACAAAGCTGAAGAACTTTGCTGGAGAACTTTGTTTTGACGTCCCAATCATTTTCTAAAGAGTTTCGTAAATTTGGACCAGGGCTAAATATTTTAGGGGGAGGGGGGTAAAAGTGGGAAAAAATCAGTTTTTTCTTAATTTCTTGAAAACTATCATTTTTTTTTTTTGTAAAAAGGTTAAAGACAAATTGTAGCTTATAGTAGGGACGTTAGTGCACGATATGAGGGCATACATACCTCTCATTTCGACCTGACGGGTTGAGCTTTAGTACACTAATAATTCATGTCCTAACTTTACTTTTTAGAAGTGTTGCCAAGGTGGCAACACTGTCAGAAGGATAAGAGAAGGGTTGCCATAATTCCGAAATGTTGCTTATAGATCAAAAACCAAGGGTCGGACGATGACCCGAGAACTCCCGTTGGATTCAGCACCCTTGAAACCATAGGACCACATTATTGTTTTTCTCCCACCCCGCCCCTTGCACGAAGGGGGTGGAAAAAAGTCGTTTTGGAAACAAAATTTGAAAAGCCAATAAAAGTTAGAAAAATATTTTTATCAATTAAATTTAAAGATGGCGTCGATACAGAATTTCACAATCTACTACATTACTTCCAGAGTTTATTGAAAACCTACTTCGTTTTTTTTTTTTAAAGCCACTTTCAAAGTGCTGGGGAGGGGGATATGAAAGATTAACAAACTTAAATATTTTTCTTGGAATAATATAAGCATATGACACATGTTTTAAGGGTATTTTCTAATGCTCAATCTTACTAAATTAGAATGAACTTGATACAACTACCTCCAAAAAAGTTAGAGCCTTCTTCATAAATGATGACCGAATTATTAGTGAAATACGTAAAATACTACCAAATTTCAACAGCATTGACACAAAACTTGGTCCACATATTTCATTTGTCATAAGCAAAAGAGTCAAAGGAGTCTACAAAAATATTTGTAGCGAAAGGGCTACACACTTTTGATTCTTGTTGCTTATGACAATAATGTGGTCTTATGGTTTCAAGGGTGCTGAATCCAACGGGAGTTCTCGGGTCATCGTCCGACCCTTGGTTTTCGATCTATAAGCAACATTTCGGGATTGTGGCAACCCTTCTCTTGTCCTTCTGACAGTGTTGCCACCTTGGCAACACTTCTTTAAAGTAAAGTTAGGACATGGACTATTTGTATACTAAAGCTCAACCCGTCAGGTCAAAATGAAAGGTTAGTCTCACTAACAGCCCCACTATTATGTAATTCTACACAAAAAAGATGAATAAACATACTTTTTTCATACGATCAATAGGTTCAAAAAATTAATAAATTTATATTATTTCTTTTTTTTTATACACTATCAGATCTTTGTCGAAGAGAGCTTAGTACAAGCGACATCTTGCGACCAAAGAATTGCCAAACACAAATTAAGTGCTTATCAGGCTCATCACTTAGTGTAGTGTTAGTAGTTAGTAAACAACAAACTACTTAAAACATACACTTTACAAAATAAAAATTAAAACAATAATTACAAAATAGCAAATAAAATGACATTGAAAAAATTAACAATTACAAACATTTAAGAGCGTGGTACACTGGTCTTCAATGAAGCTTTGAGTCTATTCTTACTTATATTAAAATCAAAAAAATTAGAGTTCAAATTCAGAATGTTGCACATGCGGGTAAAAGGCTCATGCATTCCATAATTGGTACGGTGTTGAGATATATGCATTAGTTCTAGACTACGAGTGTTGTGACCTCCACCACGGTAATTAAGGCTAGTACAAGATAATAAATCAGGTGCATCAATAACGCCCGTTAAAAGTTGATGAATAAATACAATATCATTATTAATTCTCCTTTGTGCTTAAGTTTGAATCTGAAGAAGCTTAATCCGGTGTTCGTAAGGAGGAAGATTATAAGGATCGGACCACGGTAGTCCTTTCAAGGCGAAACGTATAAAATTACGCTGCACTGCTTCTAGTCTATTCTTATGGACATCGTAAAAAGGAGTCCATACCTGTGATGCGTATTCAAGATGAGGGCGAACAAGACTGTTGTAGGGTAACATAAGGATCCTGAAATTCCTTAGACCAACGTTTAACAAACCCTAACATAGAGTTTGCCTTGTTGACTATTAAATTGATATGCTTCGTAAAATCAAGATTAAAAGTAAAATGAACCCCTAGGTCTTTGAAACTATCAACACGACGCAATGTGTTCTGCGATATTTCATAATCAAATGAACTAGGAACTTTTTTTTTAGAAAAAATGACCGCCTGACATTTAATAGGGTTGAGATTTAAACCGTTTTTACTACACCAAATAACAAAACTGTTAATATCTTCTTGCAAAAGTAAACGATCACTCACAGATTTGACGCTTTTGAAAATTTTCATATCATCCGCAAAAATTAGAATTTCACTATAACGTATATAGAGGGATACATCGTTGATAGCTAAGATAAAAAGAAGTGGGCCCAAATGACTACCCTGGGGAACTCCAGATTTGGCAAAGAAAGGGTTGGAGACAGAGCTCCTAAATCTAACTTGATAGGATCTATTATGGAGATAAGAAGAAACCCAATTGATGAGTTGAGGAGGGAAGCCAAACACCTTTAACTTAAACGTGATGATATCGTGTGAAAGTTGATCGAAAGCCTTAGAAAAATCTGTATAGATGCAGTCGAGTTCTTGACCATGTTCCAACGCAGTTGAGCACTTGTGCAAGAATGCAAGTAAATTGGTTATCGTCGATCGCTTTTGCATGAATCCATGTTGTTGATTGCAAATTATATTCTTACAGTTGAATGTCAAACTATAGCACATTACTTGCTCAAAAAGCTTAGGAATGCAAGATAGCTTGGAGATTGGCCTGTAATTGCATATATCAGATCTGTTACCCTTTTTAAAAACTGGTGTAATAAATGCTTTTTTCCAAATACTTGGAAATTTACCGGAGCTAAGTGATAGGTTAAACAAATGAAAAAGAGGGGGTGCTAATATTGATTTACATTTCTTCAAGATTATTGGTGGGATGCCATCAGGTCCAGATGAGTAATCATCATGAAGTAAGGACATATAATGTAAAATTTTTTCGATTATAATTGGGATATTATTGAAGGTAGTCTTATAAAACTCTTCACAAAAAAGATTTATTTATTTATTTATTTATTCATCAAGCAGAGAGAAGAAAAAGTAAAGTTATTATTATTATTATTCAAGCTTTATTCACGCGTAAAGGTTATCAATTTTTTAAATATAAAAACGGTTATTTAATAAGTTTGATGAGTATAAGCTTCCGCTTCATCTTCCACATTCATCGGTCTAAGGCCTCTCTCCAGTAGTTTGGACAAAAATTTTGGATTTCGTCTCTTCACCACTTGAATTGTCTTCCAACGCTTCTTTTCTTATCTAATAGAGACCACTCTGTTGTTGTTTTGGTCATCGATCATCTGACGTCTGAAATACGTGTACAGCCCAATCCCATTTCAATTTCCTTGTTTTGTGAATTTTTGAATCTTCAAATTTTGTTTGGCTTCTTAGATTTTCATGGTTAGTCCGTTGAGATAATCTCAACTTCAGAATCGATCGTTCCATGGCTCTTTGACAGGATTGAAGTATATTTTCGAGGATTCTTGTAGATTGCCAAATTTGGCAACCAAATAAATGTAAATCTCGAGGATTCTTGTAGATTGCCATGTTTGGCAACCATATGTTAAAACTGGAAGAATTGTTTAGTCAAAAATACATTTCCGTGTTTGTGTCGAAATGTTTAGATCCAGCTGATTCTTCAAATTCCAAAATTGTAGCCAAGCGTTTGTTATTCTTTGGTTTTTGGTTTGGTATTCATTATATTAAAATTAAATTAAATGACAATACAATAACTTTTTAAGTTGCCTGTCAGGTTAAAGTGTTATCTGTAAAAAATCCATTAAAACTTTGCAAATGATTTTTACTTTTAAGAATATTCATTTATAATTAGGTTTCGATATCTTAGAGCGTATTTTAAGAAATTGTAAAGTTGACTATAGGAGGAGGAGGAATTGTTCGCGGTTAAGGCTTTCACTTTCTAGGAATTGTCTTCTGTATGTCCCAAAACAAGGGCGGCACACTCCAACAAAGTGATATGTATTTTCAGTAGCATCAAGGTTACAGATCGTACAAATGCCTACTGAATCTCTTCTAAACGCTCTTGCATTGAAATTGAGCAATCCGCACCTGGACTTTAACACCATGCTAATCATATCTCGCATGAGTTACAGTCTTCGAAGTAGTTTGGCACCTCGGCATAGTTCATGTTACAGTACTCGTCGTGGAAGCGTGATTGAAGCGCTCTGTTTGTATGTTCGGGCCAATGTTTTTCTATAAGTTTTGTGCAAGTTTCTATATGCAAGGCTTTCCACTCAGACTTTGTTGACCAGTTAAACTCAATGTTGACCTCATTAAAGAGTTTCGACCACTCACTTGCCCAGTAAATCTGCTTTCTTGCAAATGGCATCTGAAAGTTTTCTCGGTAATCTGTTTTCGAGAAGGGTGCTAACTCTTTGGATGTATTTGAAATGGAGTTCGAGTGTTGAAAGGAAGGCTTTTGGAAGTCCTGTTTCTAGATTAAGCGCGTAATTTGGTGTGTTACTAGGTAAGGAAAAACTTCTCTTGATAAAAAGCCAACGACTTCGTTATGTTCGGAATAACCCCAAACTTGCGGGCAGTTGTAGTTCATCACTGATTTGAAAGGCGCTTCATATATTTTATACTTAGCTGAGTGCTGTATGTTCTTTTTTTTTGATGAAGTTAGACCAGGTAGCATTTATTGAGTTTTTAGACATTGCTAGTCTCTGCGTAAGATGTTCTGTCCACGATATATATTGTAAGTCAGAGTTACTCCAAGGTACTTGTATTTGTTTGATATTTTGATTTCATCGTTGTTAAAAGTCCATTTTTCTTCAGCTGCCCGGCGTCCACCGTTTCGAAAAATCACTACTTCTGATTTTCTTAAGTTCACAAGCAGATTCCATTTTGAATCATCATTGCTTGCAAGGAAGTGGGATTGTCAGAGAGAAGAACAATATCATCGGCATAAAGTAAGACTTTTACTGATATGCCTTCAACATTTACTCCACCCGGTAGATCAGAGTCGAGGTCATTCAAGAACAGGATAAATAGCAGAGCACTGAGAAGGCATCCCTATTTTACACCTTGATTGATAGGAAAGTAGTCGCTGATGTTTGTTCCATTCCATACTGTTGCAATGTTGTTGTGATAGAGAGCCTTTAGGATTGAGAGCATTTTTGTGGACATTCCCAAAAGTTTCAGTTTGTGGAATAATGTGTCTCTGTTTATACTGTCAAAAGCAGCTTTTAAATCGATGAAGAACGCATAGAGTTTCTTTTTTTGATTGAGTTGTAGTTTTATGAGGCAGGAGAGATTGAAAATTTGGTCTACAGTGGAGTAGTTTTGCCTGTATGCAGCTTGGAATTCATTCAAAATCTGATTTTATTCGACCCATCGATTAAGTCGATTAAAAGAAAAGTTGTGAACAGCTGGTATATAGTGTCCATAAAAGACAGACCGCGGTAGTTGGCTACATCGTTAGGGTTCCCTTTCTTGAAAAAAGGAAATATTATTGATCTTCTGAAAGAATCGGGAATGGTTCCTGTACTAAAGATGTCACAAAACAGTCGATGGATTTCCTTGATTAAACAAGGAGAAGCGTTTTTATAGAATTCGAAAGGAGTACCATCGAGTCCAGGGGCTTTGTTATCATTTGCTGATTTGATAGCTGATTGAACTTCATCCATTTTGACGTCTTCATCAAGCAAAGGTATATGGATATCTGTATTTAATGTATATTCGTATGATGTTACTGCAGGCAATGTTGGATTAAGTAGGTTTAGGAGTGTGTTCTAAACTCAAATGATCTTATGTCTGACTTCTGATTGCTAGTGCTACCACGCATTATTTTAGCGAGTTTCCACCAATCACTTGTTGCTTTGACTAACGCCAGTTGACTTTAGATGTTTAAATAATAACTGCGTTGTTTCAGTGTACATAAGGGTTTGTATTTTTACTTCGACTCTCTGTAATGATATTCTATAAACGTCGATATTGTGTTTTATGTACATTTTAAGGTTTTTCAACACAACCCTCCTAGCGTAAAACAAGCAGTATCGAACCATGGTTTCTTTGGTACGAAATTCAGGTTAAGCCGATTATTTTCTCCATTAGCACTGTAAATACATTCTTTAATAGCAAGACAAAGATCTTCACCAGTGTTAGTACTAGCGATTTTTTGTGGTATCCCAGCAAACATTTCCCTTCAGAAATGATTTATAAATAATTCACAGAAGTGAAAGAAACCCTCATTTATGAATTCATTCATAAACCGGTTTGGATCAAATTTACTGGGTAGCATTACTTCGAATTCGAATCGTTTTTATGTTTCATTAATAATAGAGTAATTCTTCGTTTTAGTGAATGTAAATAGGACGCTTATATATCATTTCACTGAACAATTCATAAATCTTTTTTGAATCATTTAAATGAGACAGATTTGATTCATTAATATGAATATAAATTGGGTTTCCTCATTCAGTTTAGTGAATATAAATTGAATTATATTTAATTCATTATAATGATTCTTTAATAATCCGAATGTATACCATAGAACTGAATGTAAATATTATTTCAGTGTGGTTATACAAAATGCTAAAAGACGTCAAGAAGACAAACAGTATCGTCGTCATCAAATTTCGATTGTTTAATTTACTTATGTACCTAACGAAAGAAAAAAAGAAAAATATTAATTATTTTTAAGTTTATTGATAGGTTGGTATACAAAAATGTATGTACTTAAGTCCAGAAATATGTAAATACTTAGTTATACGTAGGTAAGTTTATGGATTGGAAGCATGATCATTTTGAAGGTTTCTTTGCTCCTAAGCGATCATTTTATTTATTTTTATCACTTTATATGTTTATTTGTTAATTTATTCTATTTATATTTTTTATTTTTTTTTTCACTGCCACAATGGATTTATATGTAGTTCCGTCCGTACAATAACAATACGCAAAATTGACTGAAAGTGGCGAATTTCCTCTTTGCATAACTTTTGTTTCAGTTTTGGCGCGACTAGGTCCCGTTATGGCTTTTCAAAACAAAATGAAAGGGACATTCAGTTTATGTGAATAAAAATGGACGCACTCAAGATATACCTCTTTTGAGGATCGCTTGTGCGCGTTCACTTTTATTCATATCATGTGAAGGAAATAAGAATCTCGATATTTTTTTACTATGAAAAAAATCAACACAAATCCCTTTCCCCGCGTATGAGGTAAAAGTGATGGGATATAAGTGATGGGATATTTGAGTATATTCACATTTGATTCACTGAAGTGAGTGTTTCTCGAATATATATTCTTCATTTTCACTGAATGTTCAATGAACGTTCACAAAAATGTTTGCTGGGATGTTTTGTTCTAGACTGCATAAGTATGCGGTTTTTCTGTCATCGCGCCACTTAAGTCTTGGCAAAAGATTCATAGAATCATTGGTCGCTATTACTTACTGTGTAGAAAAACTTACTAAGAGTGGCATATGATCGGAGAAAGTTTCACAGCCTATTCTAAAGTCTCTTATTGCATCAATAGAACTGTATTTTTTATTTATTTATGATTGACAACAGTAGTCGATGACCGAAGACCCTCTGCTACTTACAAAAGTAAATTCACCAGACCTGTTTCCATATCCTCTTCCGTTCAAAATGTATCCAACCTCTTTTAAGAACTCTGTTTGAGTTTCGATCACAACAGTTATCCTTTGAAGTTCTGAATGTGGGGGCTAGGTTTTCATTCCCAAACTGGACATCTACACGTCCTTCCGTACTAGTTCTTACATTAAAATCGCCTACTACATAATATAAAATATACTGATCTGTTTCATCAAAAAAAGGAATAACTTTTTCAAAGTCGCTTCTCCAATGGTTGCAGTTTATGTACGCAGGAACAAGGTTAAGAAAAGCTCCTCCAAAATGGCCTCTAAGAAAAACGGTATCACATTTCTTGATAAAGCTGAGTTGGTAAACCTGTTCTTCGCATTTTTTATACCCGTATAAACAGCCACCACTTGCTCTTCCTCGTGTTTATTGTTGTGTTCTTGTCGCAGGAATCCATTCAAGTTTGTATCCCGGAAAGAATTTTTCGTATCTTATACTATTTTCAGATTGAAAACATCTTCCAACCAGTTGGCGAATGAACAATTTGCGTATTTTAAATACTCTGCAGCAATTCCATCATTTCTATAACATTTCTCGTTTTTTTAAATTTTGAATCGCATTCTCGGCTTCCCTTTTAAGAAAGTTTGGAAATTCGGTGCTAGGTCCAGCATTTAGAAGTGAATGAACATTCAGAACTGTTTAGTTGTGTTTTGTATAGATTGCTATAAAAGTTTGTTGCTATCTTGTTTATATATTTTCTCTTATGGATCCCGCTAACATTATCGGATAAGGCAACAATCCATTCTATATGAGGTTGTAATGACGCATTTGCTTTTTTAATTGATTTTGTTTCTTCTACTATATTTTTTAAACAGTTTTCGTTAAAATTTTGTATTTCTTCTTGAGATTTTTTCTTAATATTTTTCCTGAGAATTTTAAGATTGGATACATTGAGATTTTTCTTTAAGCGCAACTGCTCACGTTCCTTAATAAGTTGCAATGTTTCATTCGGGAGTTTTTGCCGTTTCTTTGCTGATGTTGCCAGAATGTGTCTTTTTGCAGATTGCTTTATTGTTTGATCCATGATGTTATACATATTTTGAACTGTATCATTCCAAAGAATATAAAGTTACTAAGAAGTATTATCTGGATCTTAAAATAAAATCCGATCTCGAAAGCTCTTTTCGAAATAATAAAAAAAGAACAAAACAAAATATAATTGAGAGAAAAGCTCTTTCTCTTAGTAAAAAGGAGGATACTTTTGACTGTGTGGCATCTCATTTGACGTTTTATGAAAAGCTCTGAGGGAAAGTTCTTGCCAAATTTGTATGAGATGCGTCTTCTTGGTAACTATATATTTTTTGATTATTCCTAGATGCAAGTATTTCGTATCGTTGTTGTAGATCTACATTATAATTTCTGATGGCTTCATTGGTGAGGATCTTTGAGACGTTCTTCTTTGTTCTTGCTTTGTGGAGTTGTCTATTTTTGTGACAAATCGTCAGTTTGGCTCGCACTAGTCAGTGATCCGAATCGAACTCGAAATTATTTAAAACACTGACATCTTCTAGAACAGATCGTTTATTTGAAAGGATGTAATCTTATTGGTTTTTATAGTTCCTATCTGGCGATATCCAAGTACACTCGTTTTGTGTTTTTTTTTGTTTTAAAGAAAGAATTGCCAACCATAAGCTTGTGGTGTAACGTATGTTGGATGAGGTCGCTTCCTCTTGCGTTTCTTTCTCCATATCCGAATTCGCCCATTATTTTTTCTACTCCTCTCTCCCTAAATCCAATTTTTGCATTGAAGTCGCCAATTGTTAGAAGTATTTCAGCCTTGAAATGGTTTGTTGCTCTATCAATAGTGTATCATAGGATGTATCTATTTCATCTTCTGTTGCCTTTTTAGTAGGTACATAAATTTGAATTATTGATATATTACATTTTTCAATTTGTAATTTTACACCTACTACTCTGTCGCTAAATCCTTTTCGAGGATGTTTTTTTTGAGGTTTTTGTTTATCAGGAAACCAACGCCAAAGGATCCTTTTTTGGTACCGAAGTATGTAAAAACTAAAAATGTTGCCATTGTTAAGTTCTATAGTGCCGGGCGGCACTTTATGGGGGGCGGCAAATTTTGCGGTACTAAATGGGTGATTCCGTGCCAACTGTGATTATTTATGTCCAGTGCTTTTTTTATTATTTTATGTAAAATCTTCGTATATGTTTTTGGTTTGAATTGGGTAAATGGCTATTTACTACAGTCTACATTCGATATCATGAATAAATTTGCTACTTATTCCACATGGCTTGAAAAAGTGTAGTCAGAGCGGAGGCCGAGCGGAAGCGGAGAAGAGGCCGAGCGGAGGCGGAGCGGACGCTGAGCGGAGGCAGAGCGGACGCTGAGCGGACGCCGAGCGGAGGCAGAGTCGACGCTGAGCGGACGCCGAGCGGAGGAGGAGCGGAGGCCGAGCGGAAGCGGAGCGGAGGCGTAGCGGAGGCCGAGCGGAGGCAGAGTCGACGCTGAGCGGACGCCGAGCGGAGGCAGAGCGAAGGCGGAGCGGAGGCGGAGCGGACGCTGAGTGGACGCCAAGCGGAGGCGGAGCGGAGGCCGAGCGGAAGCGGAGCGGAGGCCGAGCGGAGGCTGAGCGGTGGCGGAGCGGAGGCGGAGGCCGAGCGGAAGCGGAGCGGAGGCCGAGCGGAGGCCGAGCGGAGGCCGAGCGGAGGCCGAGCGGAGGCCGAGCGGAAGGAGAGCTGAGGCCGAGCTGAGGCCGAGCGGAGGCCGAGCGGAAGCGGAGCGGAGGTGGAGCGGAGGCGGAGCGGAGGCGGAGCGGAGTTCGAGCGGAGATGGAGCGGACGCTGAGCGGACGCCAAGCGGAGGCGGAGCGGAGGCCGAGCGGAGGCCGAGCGGAAGCGGAGCGGAGGCCGAGCGGAGGTGGAGCGGACGCGGAGCGGAGGTGGAGCGGAGGTGGAGTGGAGGCCGATCGGAGGCCAATCGGATGCGGAGCGGACGCTGAGCGGAGGACGCTAAGCGGAAGCAAAGCGGAGGCCGAGCGGAAGCGGAGCGGAGGCAGAGCGGTGGCGGAGCGGAGCCCGAGCGGAGGCGGAGCGGAGGCCGAGCGGATGCGGAGGCCGAGCGGAGGCCAAGCGGAAGCGGAGCGGAGGCCGAGCGGAGGCCAAGCGGAGGCGGAGGCGGAGCGGAGGCTGAGCGGAGGCGGAGCGGCGGCGGAGCTGAGGCCGAGCGGAGGCCGAGCGGAAGCGGAGCAGAGGCTGAGCGGAGGCGGAGCGAAGGCCGAGCGGAGGCGGAGCGGTGGCGGAGCGGAGGCTGAGCGGAGGCGGAGCGGAGGCGGAGCGGTGGCGGAGCGGTGGCGGAGCGGAGGCGGAGGGGAGGCTGAGCGGAGGCGGAGCGGAGGTAGAGCGGAGGCCGAGTGGAGGCCGAGCAGAAGCGGAGCGGAGGCAGAGCGGTGGCGGAGCGGAGCCCGAGCGGAGGCGGAGCGGAGGCCGAGCGGATGCGGAGGCCGAGCGGAGGCCAAGCGGAAGCGGAGCGGAGGCCGAGCGGAGGCCAAGCGGAGGCGGAGGCGGAGCGGAGGCGGAGGCGGAGCGGAGGCTGAGCGGAGGCGGAGCGGCGGCGGAGCTGAGGCCGAGCGGAGGCCGAGCGGAAGCGGAGCAGAGGCTGAGCGGAGGCGGAGCGAAGGCCGAGCGGAGGCGGAGCGGTGGCGGAGCGGAGGCTGAGCGGAGGCGGAGCGGAGGCGGAGCGGTGGCGGAGCGGTGGCGGAGCGGAGGCGGAGGGGAGGCTGAGCGGAGGCGGAGCGGAGGTGGAGCGGAGGCCGAGTGGAGGCCGAGCAGAAGCGGAGCGGAGGCCGAGCGGAGGCGGAGCGGAGGCGGAGCGGAGGCTGAGCGGAGGTGGAGCGGAGGCGGAGCGGAGGCGGAGCGGAGGCGGAGTGGAGGCGGAGCGGATGCCGAGCGGAGGTGGAGCGGACGCTGAGCGGACGCCGAGCGGAGGCTGAGCGGAGGCCGAGCGGAGGCCGAGCGGAGGCCGAGCGGAGGCCGAGCGGAGGCCGAGCGGAGGCCGAGCGGAGGCCGAGCGGAGGCCGAGCGGAGGTGGAGCGGAGGCTGAGCGGAGGCGGAGCGGATGCGGAGCGGAGGCGGAGCGGAGGCGGAGCGGAGGCGGAGCGAAGGTGGAGCGGAGGTGGAAAAAATTCAACTGAATATTTTTTTAATTGGGACCGGGTAAAGATCTCATTAAAACTCATCATAATAGGCAACTATAGAGAGGTGCTTTATAAAAAATTGTTGTGGGGGAGGGGAATGGGATAGAGACAAAGTCATTCAGAATACTTAAAATAATTCAGTTAAGATGTGGTTTTCTTTAGAAGCCCATAACTTTAGTTCTAGCTAACGGATCCTCAAGGTTGCAATTATTAAATGAAGGGTAAATAATAGGCTACCATGGAGAGGTGCTTTATAAAAAAAATCGTTGTGGGGGAGGGGAAGGGGGTAAAGACGAAATCATTCATAGTTTAAGTTTCATAAATTATTTAAAAAAGAAGAAAAATAATACAAAGTTATTAAAGTTTTTTGAATCATACATATTTTTTTATAAAAACCATCTCCCTACATCACTGCATATATTTCTTTAGTTGCCATTTTTGACCCAAAAACCACTTTTTTTGACGTTTTTGTCTAGAACTACAGGATTTACATAACAAAAAAAACAACAAATATTATTCAATTTTTTACGAAAAAAGTAATCACTCAAAACTCAAAAGTAACGATTACTTTGGAAAAAGTAACGAAAGAAACGAGTACTCAAAAGTAACGACTTTTTACATCTCTACCCAAAGCCCATAATCCCAAAATGAAAATCCCAAGACAAAATTTCAAAAAAAAAATATCCCCAAGAGAAGATTCCGAAAAATAAGATGTGCAAGCAATAAAATCGCGCGATTTTATCACTTGATTCACTACTTGCAAATCTTATATTTGGTATTTTCTCTTATTTCTTATTTAATGAAATAAATTTAAAAAAAAAACTTTTTTTAAGAGTTTTACCTTTATTAAAAAGAATAAATAGAAAGAGCGTTAGGAGCGAGTCCCGGAAACACATACTGAAAACAAAACGATTTATTATTTTAGGAACTACCAAAACCTGAAATTTGGGTTGTGGCACTTCTGAAAATGACTACAACCCTAAGCGGTAAATAGAAAAAGTTAACAGTTCCTTTGGATAGGTCACTTCGCGAGTTGAAAGGATTTAACTTCCTAACGGGTCCTCTGTCCCGCTCACGCAACCTCGTTGCTCTGCTGACGTTATGTAAAGTGACCAGGTAGTCACCTATATCAACAATTTTCCTGGAAAACAGAACCTTGAGTGGCCCGTTTAAGGTTGTTTGGTTCTTTTAATTTTAACAAATACTTACAGCCTAACAGCTAAACAGCAAACTCAACAAAGACACAGTGCGTATAATCTGTGCTATTTGCGAATTTTTTGGGGGATTTTTGGAGATTTGGAGATTTTGGCAAACAAAATATTTATTGGGCTTTTTGTCAATGGGACCCTCTACCCCATGGGGATTTTGTCTTGTTGGATTTAATTTTCTTTTGAAGATTTCATCCGATTGAGATATTGTTTTTTGGGGATAACGGATGTTTCCCCATTGGTAATATATCTACTCAAAACTACAAGAAAAATATTTAAACTAGGGCTTTATGGACTTCCAGAGTTGAGGTCTTTGTCAATGTCAATATAATGAAACAATGATGAGAGATTATACTAAAGGGTTTAAGAATTGCGCGCTGAAATCATTGGGTTTGTTGATAAAAACTACAGTTTTAATGTAGATACCACGTATTAAAAAAAGTTAAGAAAAAGGAGTTTTTGAAATTTTATATTTTTTCAAAAACTTAAATTTATGCAACCATCTGGTTTTAAAAATTTGACTTATAATTTGTAAATGCATTGAAAAATTTTAATAAAAAAAAAAACAAATAATAATGATTTTTTTTCAAAATTCTGAGAAAACTAATTAAAAAAATGATTAATGGAAATTACTTTGTTTAAAAAGCTCATTAAAGCATGGAGTCTTTGCTTTAAAAAAATGTACCGTGATCTTTTTGGTGTTGCCGTTGCTTTTCAATATTTTTAAAGAAAAATTATCACTCCTGCTTAACAGGGGGACGTAGACACCCCCTCTTATATGATTTTTACTTGCGATATAGGTCCAGAGTTGAAAAAGAATGCCATCTTTTGTGATTTTTACCAAAAATTATAATCATTGACTTCACTTTGAGACTGCAACTTCAAATTCTGCATTCACCATTCATTTGCTTTGAAATGATTGCTGTTGTCCCCAATCATTTTATACCAATCAATTAATTGCAATCATTTGGGAATGCATGCATTCTTTGCAGTCATTTGCATTCTTTGCACCAACCTAATGTGACAATACTGTAACAAACTTTTTTTTTCTCGAGATGCATGACAAAACTTTCTGTATTATTAAAATGTAATCCTTCCTTAATCTGCAAAAATATTATTTTTTTTTGCACCACCCTGCTTGAAAATATTTTTTACTTCAATAATTTGCTTCCATCATTAACCACATCGAATGCAAATAATGAAAATGAATGCAAATGAATGCACGCATTCCCAAATGTTTGCAATCAATTGATTGGTGTACAATGATTGCGGGAAAAAATGATTGCAATCATTTCAAAGGAAATGAATGGTGATTGCAGAATTTGAAGTCGCAGTTTCAAAGGGAAGTCAATGATTGTAATCTTTAAAAAGACGTCAGTAAATCATTGCATTCATGTGCATGTTTTGGATTCGTGCAGAAAAAATTGTTTGAGATAACAATCAAACATGAAATTACGATGATAGAGAACACCAACAAAGTGGGTGGCACAATTCTGTCTGTCTGTCTGTTCGTCTACAGCCTAAACGGCTCGATCGATTTTCTTCAAACTTAGATTATAGTGGTTTTTGGTGATTATGCCCAGACGTTTTAAATTTTTTTTTTACCAAAAATAACGATACCTGTCAAACAATTTTTTTTTTTAGCAATTTTACACAATCGTATTTTTCTCAAAAAACGGCTCCACAACTTTTCTTTAAAAAAATCCAATAAATTAATTTTAGTAAGGGCTTCCTTTGGGTAGAAAACCACTTTCAAAACTGGCTATTAATGGTACATCTCAAAGAACCATTTTTTTTAATTTTTAATTTCCTTCAAAACGGTATGACTGATTTAAATAATTTGTTTATAAAGAAGCTTCCGAAAAATAAAAATAATTTTGTGTGCCAAAATTAAAAAAAATATTTTTTGGATTTTTAAAAAATGTTTCAATTTTTTTTTTGA
This sequence comes from Dasysyrphus tricinctus, assembly GCA_963921185.1. Taxonomy (NCBI): domain Eukaryota; kingdom Metazoa; phylum Arthropoda; class Insecta; order Diptera; family Syrphidae; genus Dasysyrphus; species Dasysyrphus tricinctus. The sequence goes on along the minus strand of OY992532.1, from coordinate 188,246,692 downwards.
AAGACAAATATTTCGAAAGCGATATGATCGATTTTTTTTTGAAACTCGTACTTAAGAGTGTTTAAGAAGGGTACAACAGCATCTAACTGATGAGCCCAACTGTTGTAACTGGGCGAAACGCATTTGGACTAAAGGTAGCAAAAAAAAACTTTAAATTTGAATTACATATATTCAATAGTCTCTCTAAAATATTTTTAGAAAAAATTTTACATTTATGAAAAAATAACGGTACCTTCCATACAAAAGTTAAAAAACCGCAAAGGAAAATATTTTCTTTCTCAAAAACGACTCTTACGATTTTTATTAAACTTTTCCCATATACTAAAATTAGTACCGTCTACTACCGAAAATTATAAAATTTTACACTTTGCAACTTTTAATAGTATCTGTCATAGAATGTTTTTTTTTTTTATTTTGAATTTTCTCATTGTCGGCTATACGGATTTATATACATTATTTTCAAAAAAAATGACCTAAGCAATTTATTTTCAAACGTTTGTAATTTATTTAAATTTGTATCGCAGGTACAACCCCAGAGTTGTATACCGTAAGTCCAGACAGGTTTAAGTACCTGCCTGTATAAAATCAACTTATTATCAATACTAAGCTTGGAATATTTACCGAGTAGCCAGTTCATATCTCTTAATTTACTTTTTAATTCTTCGCATTTCTTTTTTACGTGCGGCTTCCATTTTAATTTCGCGTCTAGAGTCATTCCCAGATATTTTGCTTCATTCGCAAATGGTACACGACCGGTATTAAGAAAGACGGGCAATCTATTTATTTTTTTATACGTAAAGTCCACGTGGACTGACTTTTGTTCATTGAGCGCTATTCGCCATGTTTTTGTCCACTCATTAACATTATTAAGAGCATTTTGTAATTTAATCGTAGCTTCGTTAATCGTTTTGCCTACTGCTAGTATTGCAGTATCATCAGCAAACGTTGCTACGAAAGTGTCTTCTGTTTGAGGTATATCACGTGTAAATAGAAGGTACAGAACTGGACCTAAAACACTACCTTGTGGTACCCCAGCCACTATTTCTTTGAAATTAGAATATTCATTTCCGTGTCTTACACGAAAAAGTCTGTTTTCTAGATATTCGTTAAGAATTTTATAAAGTCCTTCAGGCAGAACTTGTCGTAATTTGAATTTGAGGCCTTCGTGCCACACCTTGTCAAACGCTTGCGACACATCCAAAAAGACCGTCGAACAGATTTTCTTTTCTTCAAGAGCTCTCTCAATTACGTCAGTTATTCTATGCACTTGATCAATTGTTGAATGCTTGCTTCTAAATCCGAACTGATGTTCAGGTATTAATCGTTTCTCTTCTATTATAGGCTGCAGGCGCAGGAGTAGTATTCTTTCAAAAACTTTCGATATTATTGGAAGAAGCGAAATCGGTCTGTAAGAATTCTTTTCGTGAGATGGTTTACCAGGTTTCAAAACCATTATGACTTCCGCAACTTTCCATTGGCTTGGAACATATTCTAGCCTTAGAGCGGCATTTATTATATAAAGGAGGTTAATTAATCCTTTATTAGGAAGCATTTTTAATATTTCCGCTGTTATTAAGTCATACCCCGGAGCTTTATTAGACTTAAGCTTCTTTATTTCTCTGTTCAATTCAGCAAGCGTAGCATTTCTGGTTCTGTAATTTTCACTTGAGCTAAAACTCATATTAATATTTTCATTGAGTGCTTGCCCATCGGAAGGTTTAAATGTTTCTTCCAGGTAATCGGCGAATACTGCCGCTTTCTCTTTGTCACTTTTAGCCCATTCGTTTTGGCTTTTCTTAATCGGGGGTACTGGAAGCTTTGGTTTTTTCGTTGTTTTTATAGCTTTCCAAAGTGAGTAGTTGGATTCTTTCCCAGCTGACAAGCTTTCAAGGTAATTTTCAACTTCACGGTTTTTGAAATCTGATATCGCTGTTTTTAGCACATTACACAAGCGATTTAAATGAGCTTTGTGTTGAGGAGCACGGGTTCGCTGCCATTTCTTACGTGCTTTTCGTTTATCTTTTATTAAGTCTTTTATTTCCTGCGGATATTTTATATCTTTATAGCACGGGGTAACCCTTTGATAAGGTGTGTTATTCCACGCTGCCTTTTGTATTATATCAACAAAGGCATCTACTGCATCTTCAAGCTCAAGAGGCGTTTGTAATGATACCCTCAATTCAACGTTGTCCTCGATATCTTTCTTAAATCCTTCCCAGTTGGTTTTACCGTTTGTTAACCTGGGTGGTTTTTCAATTTTGACAAGGCTTTCGCTCATAGTGAGTATGACTGCAGAATGATCTGAGAAGAGATCATGGCCTTCTGAGATTTCAATACGGTTAGAGGGTATTCCTTTTACCATAAACAAATCGATTAAGTCAGGTATTTTTGACGGATCAGTTGGCCAGTAAGTTGGCTTTCCGGTCGAATGAAAATCGCAATTATTTTCCATTCCTGCCTCATATAGCATTCGACCCTTTTGAGATATGCATCTTGAAGCCCAAAAGGTGTGCTTTGCATTAAAATCGCCACCAACAATTAAGTTTGGGCTTAGCGATTTTATCAATGTCGTAAATTCACTCTTATCTATTTTGCAACGTGGAGGGCAATATATCGAAGAGATATTGAGAAGAATGTTTTTAGTTCTAACCTGAACACTACTCAATTGCATCGATTCTACCTCTATTTTCAGGCCTATCGAGTGTTCAATGCACTCTTTTATATATAACGATGATCCACCCCTTGCTTTATTTGAAGGATGAACAGCGTGGTAGTCAAGAAACCCGTGGATTTTAAGATTTGATTCATTTTTGGCATGCGTTTCTGATATCAAACATATGTCGATATCATTTTCCTGCATATACGTCTCTAATTCTCCAAGTTTTTGCCATAATCCGTTGGCATTCCACGTAAGAATTTTAAACTTTTCCATCATAAATTTTTTGAGAGAGATTTGGGTCGAAAACTATTTTCGAGCTTACTTAACCTATCAAAGATAAGTTTATTTGTGTCACATTGTTCCTCAAGTTTTGACAGAATTATTGAAAATACTTTTGAAACCGGGTCGGTTTCAGTGTCGTTGTTTACGGGTATTTTTTTAGCCGCTATTTGGGCATATGTTTCTGCATTTCCTTGCTTTGATATATTCTCCGAAGGTATTGACACTGTTTTCTTTTCCTTACGGATAATAGGTTTTGGAGCTTTATTAGATTTGGAAGTCTTGGGAACTACGGTTTCTATTTGCCTTTGTGGGTTTCTTTGTGTTTTGGCTGATTTTGATCACCGCTTTTGTAATTCTTTAGCTACTTCGCAGCCTCTATAGTTTGCCGGGTGATTTCCATTACAATAAATGCACGTCGGTGGACTTTCATTTTTTCCGATGCAGTCAACGGTTAAATGCTTTCCGGCGCATTTTTTTTTGAATTCTTAAAAAAGTTTCTTTTTTTTTTTTGAAAATTCGATATCGCAAAAACGGGTTGATATTTTTCTTAATTTTTTTTTATATGCATATAAATATATACTTTAGATTTTCATACCGAAATTTGTCCTTAAAAATAATTCAAGAATTTTATATATAAAAATTATTTTTTTTTTTAAACCGCTCCAACAATTTTAAACTTTTTTCTCCATACAATCATATTCAATCAAAACTTAAGATGGCATTCTTTTTTTTCATCTAAAACTGGCAAAGAAGTTGCATTAGCTAATTTAAATATCGTATTTCATGATTTGATTTCCATGATTTTATTTACAATTTTCTTAAACCCGCATAGTGCCTTGAACATAAGTGCGACCCAGTCGTAAGGCAAAACTGCCCTCTACACAATTCCAATGGTCAGACAGACTTTTTTTGGCTGTTGCGATCAGTCCGAAAATTAAAAAAAAATGGTCTTTTTTAACACCTCGTTTTACATTACCAAAAAATCATATCAAATAGCTAAACAAGTGGGCTTAACCACTTTTTTTTCATTTTCATTAAAGGATGCACAAAATTCCTAATTTTAGAAAAGTGCTCGGACTCGTGGCATCAGCCAAAAAAGTCTGTTCGACCATTGGAATCGTGTAGAGGACACCTTGCATTTGATACCGCATTTAGAAGTTGCTTATATTTGGTACATTTCGCGGAAAATGCAACTTGAAAAGTGTATTTTCTAACCTTTGCGACCAAATAAAGCTTTTCCGACCAGTAGTTTCGTAAGTGTTTGGACTAAAGCTATCAGTTGGCATTCAACTTTTGCGGAGCCGCGATGAGATAGATAATCTTACGGTCGGTCGGCTCCCGGAATAAATGGTTTTATCTCTAATACAGGGTGTCCGCCGGGAAGGTAGACTACTTTGTTTGTTAATAATTTTTGATTAAATGAAAGAGAATGCATCTTATATTGATAAATGTTTTATTTAATGTCGGCAATTATGTATGGAATGCAATATCAGGTAAATGTCCGCCTCTGTCAGTCTCACAAATGCGAGCCCTTTTGAGCACATTTTTCATTACATTCACACACATTTCACGCGGTATTTCATTAATTTGTTTGAGTTGCTCAAGCGTTTCTGGTTTGTTTGCATAAACCATGCTTTTCAGATATCCCCACAAAAAGAAGTCCGGAGCAGTCAAATCAGGCGACCGTGGAGGCCAATCAACATCACAATTTCTTGAAATAACTTGTTGTGGAAATATGTCTCGCACTAATTCCATTGTATAATCCTGGTTGTATGCGATGTGGCATCGTCTTGTTACCACATGTTAATCAAGCCCAAAGCATGCAGTTGTGGCGTTATAAAGTTTTCAATCATATCACGATATCGCTCCCCATTCACAGTTACCGTCGAATTGAGGTTGATTAAAACACGTTGGTTTATCGAATATTTTTCAGGTAAATTTGCCACGTGTCTACTTCACAACTGCCAAATATGAACTGTCAAGACTAATGTTTACCAAAATGGCGGCAAAACAAATTAGTATATACCTTCCCGGCGGACACCCTGTATCTCGAAGGCAAACCAATCTTTGGTCTTCACTTGATTGCATATTGAACACCTGAAAACGTTTTCGGCGAATATATTGAATTGGCGATTTTTTAATTAAAAATATACATAACTTTGGGTCTCTATCTTCCGAGGGCACCAATGGGAAGTTACCAGTGTGGGTCGCACCCAGCCTTTTTTGTATTAATTTTTTATTAGAACTTTAAATACATAAGTTGTGAGCTTGAAAACCCTTTAGAAATTCATTAAACAAAACTTTTGGCTGACCAATTACTTAAATATATTCAGGGTTTTTTGTGGAGATTAAGTGCCCTTTCAAATACTTTTTGTGATAATTACCCAAAAATGAGGTGCCAAAAATCAAACAAAACCTTTAAAAATTAAAAAAAAAATGCCCAACTAACAAAATTCCTTCACATTTCAGACATTAAAGTGTTATTTGTTTCTATAGCGCTCCTATTACCTTTCTGACGGGAAGTAAATACCTTATTGGAGCATCAGCTTGATAGAAGCGATATACCAATGTTTCTTTAATCTCTCTATATTGCCCTTTTGAAATGACGACGGAGCTTTCGCTTCTATAGCCATCCTGTAAAATTATTATACAATCTCTATGTTAGTTTCTGTTAATTCGTTTCTATATTATTGTACAAATCAGCAGTGTGGAGAAAGTGCATACGTTTTTTTTCGTCGTAAATATATTCTTCCATGGCCGCGCGGTAAGCGTGGTGAACTTTCGGTGCATGAAACCATGGTTCGAATCCCACAGAAACCCTGTAATTTTTATAACTTATATAATATCTAATAAATTCTAAGATTGCATTTCAGATAAAAACTTCCAAATAAAATATTAGCGAATAAATAATATAAAATACAAATAACGGGTGATTTTTTAAGAGGTTTAGAACTTTAAAAAAAAAAATTCGAAAAAATGAATAAAATATTTATTTGAATCGATAGTTTGAACCTTGCAATTTAATGTTTAAAGATAATTTCATGCAAATGTTGACCGCGGCTGCGTCTCAGGTAGCCCATCCGCTGAGTCCAATTTTGGCATACTCTTTCACACATATCGGCCGGTATCTCACGAATGAATGCATGGATGTTGGCTTCCAGTGCGTCAATCGAAGCGGACTTGTCCCTATAGACATTAGCCTTGACATACCCCCACAAAAAATAATCTAATGGTGTCAAATCGCACGATCTAGGCGGCCAATTGACCGGCCCGAAACGTGAAATTAACTGTTCACCAAACTCGCCTCGCAATTGCGCCATTGTTTCGCGTGCTGTGTGGCATGTGGCACCGTCTTGTTGAAACCACATATCATGCAAGTCAAGAACTTCCATTTCGGGCAAAAAAAAGTTTGTTATCATCGCTCGGTAGCGTTCACCATTGACAGTAACGCTGCGATTCGCATCATCTTTGAAGAAATATGGCCCAATAATGCCGCCGGCCCATAAACCGCACCAAACAGTGGCTTTTTCGGGATGCATTGGTAGCTGTTGCAATGCTTCTGGCTGATCTTCACTCCAAATGCGGCAATTATGCTTATTTACGTACCCATTCAACCAAAAATGAGCCTCATCGCTGAACACAATTTTTCGATAAAAAAGCGGATCCTCGGCCAGCTTTCCAAGAGCCCATTCACCAAAAATTCGGCGTTGTGGTAGGTCGGCTGGCTTTAGTACTTGCACCAGCTGTATCTTAAAAGGCTTTACGCCCAAATCCTTCCGCAAAATTTTCCACGTAGTGCTGTAACAAAGGCCTAACTGCTGGGAACGGCGCCGAATCGACATTTCGCAGTCTTCTGTCACACTAGCTGATACGGCCGCAATATTTTCTTCACTACGCACAGTACGTAAACGTGTTGGTGGTTTAATGTCCAACAAAGTAAATTTGGTGCGAAATTTGGTCACAATCTTCCGAATAGACTGCTCAGAAGGTCGAGAATGCCGACCATAAAATGGAAGCAGCGCGCGATGAACATTTCGAACCGAGCACGAATTTTGATAGTAAAATTCAATAATTTGCAAGCGTTGTTCATTTGTAAGACGATCCATGGTTAAATTGCAAACCAAACTGAAGCTGTTTGACAGTGACACAAGGTACTAAACACACGTCAGCTGTCAAAACCAGTGTTGCCAAAACCAAACCAGCTAAAAAATCACCCTTTATAAATACATAAATATAAACCAATTGTGAAATATTTTTTTTTATTTTTCCACCTTTTCTATAAGACCTCTAAATTGAGTCCAGTAAGCGTTTTTCGGGGCAACTGAATTTACTCCAGAAAGGTCCAATAGGAGTTAAAATAGTTTGCCTTTTTAATTCTATGGACTATTATATAATGCTTATATGATTGCAAGAAATGATTATGAGAAGCTTCTTTGGATGATTATAGGGGCAAAATTGTTAGTTGGGTGTATGGCTCCGACTTTTTATGTCCTTTCTGATTATTTAGGTTTTCTGTGAATATCTAACTAACTAAGAAGGTGCCCAAAATTACGTGAAACCTTGAAAATTTAAACCATTGATTAAAAATTGTCGGCTGACCATAACCAATTTCTAAAACAATTTGACCATTTAGACAAATCGGGATTTGAGCAATTATATGGCTTCTTTTTTTTTGTAAAAATATGGGTCGCCAGTATCCCAGAGCCCTAGATAATGTGATTTCAGATGCATTTTTGCTATCTAACATAAACATAGCCACGCTCAAGTTGTAGATCTCCTCGAAATAGATACCGCAAATAGGGTTACCCTTAATTTTAAATAGTTGCATAGCCTTGGAAATTTTACATTGCAACACATTGTTTTTTTTTATAATGACTTATATCGTTCAAGGTGATGTCAAATGAAAAAAAAAATCTTGGGGTAACTACTTTTAAAATGGTCACATGTGCCTTGCGAGGCCATTTGAACAAAAGAAGTAACTAAGTGATTGGATGATCACCAATCGCAGATTAGACCATAATTCCGTAATTAAAATAACCAAAAACGAATTAAGCCAATTTGACATTTTTCTTAGTAATAGTTCTTCTTTTCCAAGAGAAATATGTATTTCTTATTTTGTATCTTCTGAAAAAATCGTTTTTTGTTTTAGTTCTGAAGTTATTATTCTCAGCAATCAACGTACGATATAATGTAGGCATAGATACAAATTAAAAATGAATGGAATATTTCGTTCATTATGCCTTTTGCTGCATACTATGAGTGAAATTATCTCATATTATATTTTCATTAATTGTTTTTATGCAATCATTTTAGAAATGTGTTTTTTGTTGTTCAAAGTAATTAGCCTTGATGTAACACACCCAAAGTGGTGGCGGATGTAATTTAACATGCGCTTCCAACTAAACAGCTTCACCAAAATTAAGTCATTAAAACATCATAAAGTTGCAGCTACCATTAGTAAATTAACGTCATATTTTTTTTATTATTTTTTTTTTCAGTTGGCGCAATCAGCAAAAGGGGTTGTTGAATTAATTCTTGAATTGCAGGATTCAATTAAAGATGAGATAAAAGATTCAGCAAGTACTTCAGATGGCATCACTGATCAAAAACCGAATTCATCATCAACGAAAACTTCAAATGGCAGTAAAAGTTCATGGCATGGCCTATCCGAGGTGAGACGAAAAATAGGAAAATCCAATACAAAGCAGGACAAGGGACTACTGTTAAAAGTATCAACCACGAAAATGCGGTGCTCTAATAAGGTCAAAGATGAGCTTGAAAGTTCAGCTGGTAGTGTTTACATCAAAACAACAGTTTTTGAGCATAATATTTATTTAGATGCTTGGAAGTCGGATTACTTTTTTCCATCACTTTCGACCAAATGGGATTGTAATACTTCAACTGTGACAATACCAATAAAACAACCTGAAGATTTGAATAATATTCTCATCAAGACAACGCTGGCAACAAAAAATAAAATAGGAAAGAAAATGTTTCTAGGAACAGTGATAATAGGTCCCAGTGTGTCAGGTTCAGGTTTAGAACATTGGCAAAATGTGGAACACACGAGAAATGAAAAAATTCCAATGTGGCATAGCTTTCAATAAACGAAAATACATAATGAAAATTTAGTTTTTTATTGGTTAAAATATTTTTTTTTAGTAAGGGATGATGGGCAAAATGGACGTTAATCCCACAGACTTGAAATGCTTCTCAAATTAAAGCTCATTAAGAACCAAAACCATATATAGACCTAGGCCAAAAACTGATCTACATACATCCCTCAATTCCTGAAATGCTGAAACTTTCATCACAGACAGATATGTAGGTATTTGTATATAAACATTACACTACGGTTTTGTTGATTAGGTATACATATTTTTTTTATTAAATCGCAATCCCTGGTTTTGATCAACATGAATTCAATTATTTTTACTATATCAACCAACTTTATTCGTTGCAAAATCATAACCTCTGAACCGAAGCGATTCAATCAAGATTGGCTTATCCAATCCAGTATCAGTATATCTTATATACCTATGTTAATGGTTTCTCAATAAGGGGGCATTATTTCATTAAAAAATCAAAACATGTATTTTTTGTGAGTCGTGATATTAGCATTGCATAATTAAGTAGACATGTTCCGTTTAAGTATGGAATAAAATATCCACCAAATGACCCACGCAGTTCTGATGACAGGCCCATACTTTATTAATCGAACGTATGTTTGGTAAATGGGTGGCATAGTTATTAAGTCAAACAAAATCGGGAGCGGTACGATATCCCGCAAACCAAAATCTCGAATAACGAAATCTCGCAAATTAAAACTTGTTTTTCATAAGCTGGGAATTTCAAAATCTCGCTTTTAATATCTTGATTTGCGAGATTTTCCCTTGCGGGATATCGTTGTTGCGAGATTATGAAAAGCGGGATTTTGACATTGCGATATTTTGTTTTGCGAGATTTCCAATGCGAGATTTTAATTTGCGAGATTTCGTAGCCAACCTAACAAAGTCGCACCTTTTTATTAATACTGATTTTGGTTTTTATTCATAGAAAAATCGGTAAAAAATACATATAAAATAATGGTATGGCTTTCAAAAATAATATACCGAAATAAAATTCAATATTAGAGTTTTTAAATAAAAAATATATGACAGCACAAATATTTTGACAAAATCAAAAAGAAACACAAATACAGATTTTTTCCTATCAATAAAAGAAAAGATATAAGACAAAAAGATGCAATTTTTGTTTGGTCAAAATATTTATGCCGACCACTGCATGAGTTATTTAGTCAGCGTGACAGTAATTAATGTTGCAGTTTTCCGATAGATGCCACTCAAAACTAAAACTTAAAACAATAGATTTGTTATGAAGTTAGAAGTGCACCTAAATATAAGGTTTTCTATTAATGAAATAAGTAAGAAAAGAGCTTAATTTTAAAATTTTGTTTTTCAGATTTTATTTTACAGAGATTATGAGAATTAAATATCGTGTGTTTTTAACATAAAGGAGATAATTTTTTGGTGGCTATCGGTAACAAATAACAATGAAAATATATAGCATTGGTGCAAACAGAAAAATACGCGTAAAAAAGAGAATCGGTTTCATTTTTTTAATCGCTGCGATTTTACAGTCGAATATGTGTGCATTCACATTTAAAACCATGTGCCTCATTTCTTGCGGCTAAATAAATAGACACTCTTATATGCATTTGTCAAAAAACTGAATTCGAGATTTTGATCAGATTTATCTTTGCGATGATATAGGGAAGAAGAATAAAATGCACGCTGGCTTTTATGTTTAAGAGGGTTTAAGAAAATTGTATATAAATAAATGGAAATTATGAAAGGAAAATGTTGAAAACGGCCATTCCAAAGTAACGGAGAAGACAATCGGACGCTTGTAGTAAGTTTTTTCTTGTTAAGAAATTAATATTTTTTTATGAAATTCAGTGGTTTTTAAGAATTCATCAAAAAGTACACGACACATAAGTTTAACCAAAAAATTATGAAATTCAGTAAGATTAAACAAAAAAATAGATGGTAACGGAGAAGACACGTACGATTTAGAGATTTCCTAACTTTGCCTTGAAGTTTAAAATTATGCGCTGTCCATTAAGATATGAAGTTGATTTGCACACTTTCATAAGGCCATACAAAATAAAAAATAAATTGGGTGGCGCAACAGCTCATGGAGAACCAGGGCCTAGTGACTTACAACTCACAACCATTCCTGTGTGCGTGTTTGTTGGCAGGAATGGAGGGGACCTACAGTTTTTTGCCGAGTCCGAACGGCTAAATGAGAAGCACTTTTTCATGACAAGTATACTCTTGGAGGATTTGTCAGTTCCTCGCAAGAGGATCAATAAACTTGAAATGTACTGCCAATTGTGGAATTTGATTGTGAACCATAACAAATCTAAAGTTATGATTTTTAAAAATGGATCGGGTAGATTATCAAGGAAGGAGAAATGGTTTTATGGAAGAGAACCGATAGAAGTTGTAAAAGCTTATAAATATCTTGGAGTTCTTATAACTTTTAACCTGAACTTGGAACCACATCTGAGAAGCAAACTTATACAAGCTAAAAGCGCTATAAGTGCAACATGGAGAAAGTGTTTTTCGAATAAGCTGGTGTCACATAGTGTTAAATACAAAGTTTTTGTAGCCGTGGCCGAATCAATTATGATGTACGCTGCCCAGACCTGAGGATATGAAAGATACGAGACCGTAGAAAAGTTATTACGATATTATGTGAAGAGATGTTTTCAATTGCCGAGGAATACCCCAAATTACATGATCACCATCGAAACAGGACTATCACCACTTTTTGTCAAAACCCTTAAGCTCCATGTGGAATATTTAATAAAAGTATTTGACATGTCAGAGGAAAGACTGCCAAAAATTATAGCTCTTCATACTGTGGAAAAAAAGAACCTTTGGTTTGGAAAACTGAGTGAGCTTGCTGAATATTGTGGACTGAGCTTTGATCTAAACTTAGAAGGACAAACGGACTCAAGATGCGCCAGAGAGATTCTTTATAACGTTATCTCGAAGTTGGATGAAAAATTAAGAGCTGAAAGCATAAGTGAAGCCTCTTCTTCAGTTCACAGAGTAATATACAGCCAACTTCAACACAATCTTTGTGAACGAAACTATTTTCGCAATGAATATGATTCAAGCTTAATTTCGGCAATTTTCAAAATGAGAGGAGAGCTTGTAAGCCTTAACTTCATTCCCCATCGAGAGGACCTTCCAATATATTGCAGCCTTTGTAACATGCGAGTGAGAGAAGATGTTATCCATTTTATTGGAGTGTGTCCAATTCTGAAGGAAGTAAGAAGAATTTTTCTTAGCGGTGACGTGAAATCCGAAGAAGAAGTTATAAAACTCCTTAACTGCGAAGGTGATCCAATCTGTCTTTTCAATTTCTATAAATCAGCAATTTCATATAGAAAGAAAATAGTAAACGAAGAATTTTAAAGTTGCTTATATATGTACCTGCATAAGTAGATTATACACTAATGATTATTTATAGTATAAATATTATGAAAACTAAAGAAAATACCATTAATTTTGTTTTATATAATGTCAATCGGGCAGACGGCACAGCCATGCCTTAACGATTTTTGAAAAAATTTTGTAAATTGTATTTTTGAGAAGCAAAATAAATCTATATCTATCTATCTATCTATCTATCAGTTCCTCGCAAGAGGCAGTACCTCGGATGAAACATTTCTGTTTTTAGGTGGCACGGCTGGGAATCGAACCCACACCTACGACATGACAGTCCTACGCACTAACCATCAAGCCACGAGGTACTACATAAAGCCAACATTTATCAAAAACCATCCTTGGTTTAATGCCAAGCTTCATCTTACACTATCAAGTTTAAAGTTTTTGAATCAACGTTTACACTTTTACCGGCACTTTGAGTAAAAGACTGTGAAAAGACCATTTATTTTGTATGAACAATTTCAAGTGCTCGCTAGCTCCTGTAAACGTCAACCGATTTCAATGAAATTTTACACATATTTTTTTTCAGTTACCTTGATCCATTTAAAGCTCGAGGATCAAAGAAATTCAGACTTTAAAAAAAAGTGGCTATGAGTCGTTGAAATTTGGATGAGAAAGAGCAATTTTGTCTTCTTAGTTACCCTATTTTAGAGACAGTTAAATATGATATAAAAACTTATAAAAAATCCACGATAACACTTTTTCAAATCTTGCTTTGTATGCGGAATAGTTTTACAAACACTAGTATAGTTCACCATTTATACAAACTTTTGTCATTTTGCGGTAACGGAGAAGACATGAAATGTTCAATCATTTCGAAGCGTATACTATTTTTTACAGCAGTTCTCTCAAGAAAATAGTTCCAAATTTAATTAGTGTATTGAAAACACTTATTAAAACCTTACTGCACATCACCATTTGCATCACAATTTATAGAGAACTGATAGCGGCAAAAAAGCCGAAAACTGCGCAGGTACGGAAGATAAAGTATGTATGATGTTCCTTGAACACTTTACAACAACAGGTAGATTTTTATATGTACAGTTTTTTCGTTAACTCTTATATATACTCTAAATATTGGCATATTTAAATATATTTTTTTCCTTAATTTGGAATTGAGTTGCTTGGTTTCGAAATTTTTGGAATGGCCGAAAAGCATAAAATACTATTGTATGGGTATACATGCAACATCGTAAAGTCGTCGAAAACGTTGTAAGGATTTAAACTTCGTAATTCTGTAACAATTTGTATGGAAAATTTGACAGAACGAGGTTTAAAACTTTACCATGTTAACGACGACTTTATGCTGTTGCATGAATACCCTAACCATATTTTAACCAGCTAAAATAACTCTTTTAATAGTTTGAGGCGAAAAAAGAACGTCATTTTAGTTGTTTAGTTTAGGCGAAAAAAGAACGTCATTGAGGCGAAAAAAGAACGTCATTTTCATTTTTGAAAATTTTGATATGCAATAGTATTTGAACTTATTTGAGCCGTTTTTGAAAAAAAATCCTACTGCGATTGCCAGAAAATCACAAGTCCGTACCTAGCCTAAACCTTAGGTGATTTTTGTGCGCCGAGTATCACGACCAATTACCAATAATACAAAAAAAGGTCAGATTTCTCCAAAACTATATCGACTCTTATTGCATGACTCACCCATACCTAATGATGGCTTGGTTCAAACTATAATGTGGATTTTTGACTAAAAAAAGATTTTGGTATTAAATCTCGAACTTGAAGTTTTAAGAAATTCATGTGATCAAATCCCATTCCGATTAGGAAATAATCCCTATAATGCCTGTAACCACGTATTAAGGAGTCAATGAAAATCCAAACTGATTTTTCCTCTCTCTTTCAATGTTTTTATTGAATTGTTGCTAATCGTTCATTATAGCTGTCAAAATCCGAATACGGTGCTCTTGTGAGTCCAATTCCCAATTCTATAAAATATATTCAATACCAAATCGCAAAAGCAATTCATAAAATAGAGAAAAAATTCAATTTAGGTACATTTTTTCAAACTTAACGAAGACACTAAATACAACTAAGCCAAAAAAGCAGAAAAACGTTTGCCACAGGCCTCCTAGTGCGTACATTAGGGTGGTCGATTAAAAAAGGTCATCGCGGATGGACTTAAATCGGCTCTAAATGAAGAAAAAAAATTCCGTAATTTTTTCAGATTTTTATTTTCATTCCCTATAGTCGCATAGTCGCTGTAGCCTGTAGGAGTAAATTTAATTGAAAAATCACTAAAATCTGCCAAAAAAATCAGAGCATGTAAAGGGGAAGGACAAGAAAAAAATGTATTGGAAGGGGTAATGTCTCCCCCCGCTTAAACGGGAGGGGTAATGCAATGAAATAATTGCATAAAATAGAAAACAATTTTAAAATTACTAAAAAGTGAAAGTCGTACTGTTTTGTGCTCAATTTGTGCAGCTATATTCAAAAGAGATAAAAAAATTCGCATATTTGTAACTTTTACGGCCAAAAAACAGTTTTGCGAAGTGTGCAGTTAGAATCGCCATTTGCGATTTTCATAAAACAAAAAGTTATGCTGTATTGTGCTCAACTTGTGCTGCCTTGTGCCGTAAATATTTTAAGAAAATTTGCAAATTTTAAGGATGAACATTTTTCAAATTTTGCAATTTAGTAAAAAACTAAAGTTGTGCTGTTTTCTGCGCTACTTGTGCTGCCATATTTCGAAGAGAAAACAGAAAAATTAGCATATTTGTAACTTTTACGACCAAAAAGCGGTTTTGCGAAGAGTGAAGTTAACATCGCCATTTTCGATTTTCAAAAAAAAAAACGTTGTTCTGTTTTGTGCCGTAAATATTTTTAAAAAAATTGCAAATTTTGTAAAAATTAAAGTTGTACTGTTCTTAGCTCAATTTGTGCTGCCATGTTCCAAAAAAATTCGCATATTGGTAACTTTTACTGCCAAAAAACAGTTTTGCGAAGCTATTTTGTGCCCAGTTTGCGTTCCCTTGTCCTGGTGCATATTTACACATTTTCGCAAAATTTTTTGCTGCGTTAAGTAAGCAGAGTTTTCGATTTAAAAAAGAAAACAAATGATAAGTTTTCATCTTTTCTGTTTTTTTTATTATAATTTATTAAAAATTGTGTAGAGAAAATTCAATGGCTTCTCATGGTTCCCTAGTCAAGCAATATAGAAATACTTTTGTTTCAGTTTCCTGTTTACACTTATTTTGTGTACTTCACATCCGAGGCCTGAAACTCATGCTTATGGTAAGACTACATTATGTTAAACCGTTTTCTCTTCCTTACCCTGAGGCAACGCGAGCGAGTTTAATCACCAGCGAGTTGGGGGGGTACATACATTAATATTGTCAAATCACTAGCTTCTCAACTAGCTTCAAAAAATGTAAGCCAGTAGTTGACAAGCGGTTTGGAAAAGTTTCTATGTATGTATTAGTAGCTCGCTAGCGATAACTCGCTTGTATGGTTACAGCAGTTGTATAATTCGTAAAATTTGCAATTTGCGAATTTTTCAAAAATATTTACGGCACAAGCCAGCTCAAGCTAAGCACATTACAGCACAATTATTTTTTTTGAAAATTGCAAATGGCGGTGCTAACTTATCGCTTCGTAAAACCGTTTTTTGGCCGTAAAAGTTACAAATATGCAATTTTTTTGTTGTCTCTTCGGAATATGGCAGTAAGAATAGCGCAGAAAACAGAACAACTTTAATTTTTTACAAAATTGCAAAATTTGAAAAATTTTCATACGTAAGATTTGTAAATTTGCAAATTTTTTACAGCATTACTTTTGAAAATCGCAAATGGCGGTGCTAACTTTACGCTTCGCAAAACAGTTTTTTGGCCGTAAAAGTAACAAATATGCAATTTTTTTATCTTTTCGGAATACGGCAGCACAAACTGAGTGCAAATAGCACATGTTAGTTTTTAAGAAAAATGTAAGACTTAAACAAAAATTATCAGCTCATTTTTGGCATAAAAGTTCCTAATATGCGATTTTTTTATCTCTTTGGAATATGGCTGCACAAATTGAAAACAAGACAGCACAACTTTCACTTTTTAAAAATTACGAAATTTCTCAAAAATTTCATTCGTAAAATTTGCGATTTTTAAAATATTTACGGCACAAGGCAGCAGAAGTTAAGCACAATACAGCATACATTTTTTTTCAAATCGAAAATGTCGAAGCTGACTTTACGCTACAGCCCTTCGCAAAGCTTAGTTTTGGCCATAATAGATGCAATTAGGCGAATTTTTGTTTTTTTCTTTTTGGTTCTTGTATCACTTTTTGAGCACAATGTAGCACAACATTTTTTTTTTAAAGAAATTTTGAAATTTCGCAAAAATTTCATTCGTTAAATTTGCAAATTTGCGAATTTTTCAAAAATATTTACGGCACATGCCAGCACAAGTTGGGCACATTACAGCACAACCTTTTTTTTTAAAAATCAAAAATGGCGGTGCTAACTTCACACACATCTATGTATGCGTATATTATAAAGATGAAACATTTATTTGTTTGTTTTTTTGTTTGTACCTATGTAGGGCGTAACCTCTGGAACTATCGAACCGATCCATAAAATCCTTTAACAAATGGACAGATATAATGTCTCTGAGTATATAGTCCAAATGGGTATTTGTGAGCTTTTGATTTTTATATTTTTATATTTCAAAAAAATCTTCTGGAGTTTGAAAGATTATTCTAAATCGCCGAGGGAAGCCGAGGTGGGCCGATTTAGGCGCACCTACGATGACCTTTTTTTTAAAGACCACTCCAATGTACGTAGATTGGTTTTACTGCTTAAATAACGAACAAATTATTGGTATTATTTTGCTTCTCAAACTACGCACGATGTATTCTCCTAAAAATAAACAAAACGACAGCACTGTAAGGTCTTAAGCACAAGCAACATGCCGCGTATACATTTTCCCATTCCGCTGCAACATACAACAAAGAAATATACATTTTGCTGAGACACAACAATATTTATTCTTCAAATACTTTCAATTTCAATCGTATTCAGTCTGCCGGCAATCCTCGTTGGATCTGGATGAAGTGCTTAGTTTTGCGCCATCCGTAGACGAGCGCGTGCACTGCAATTTAGTTTTCTAATTAATTGTTTTAAGTTTTAACTACAATACGTGTTTCTAGTTTCTATATTCTTAACCATTTAATTACAATATATTGTTCATAACCAGTTAAGTGTTTTGTTTAATAAACGACGTTTTATTTTGTCGAAAACCGTTAGACCAATCGTACGAATTTCTTATGTAAATAATTTACGGATGCCATCAGCGGAAACGGAAGTATCGTTTGCATTCATTCATAAAACCGATCTGTAATCGTTAATTGTTCGTTATATTCATTCAAAGTGAGCCAGTGGAGAATTTCGCGTATTGAATTTGTTTTCACAAAGTTTAATCAATTCATAAAAATTATAAATACCCCCACATACGTTTACGCGTTCCCCAGCAATTTATTGTATTTTAAAACAAAGCAAAGCAAAAAAAAAATTAAATAAAACAATACCTCAGCGAATGTGGGGAATTTTTTGTTGATTTATTAAAAAATCAAATTTGAAATTAAAAATAAACATAAAAAACGATCCGAGAATCTCAAAGGTGCTCTGTGGTTTTTAGTGCGATGAAAAATTTTGTTTAACAACCTGCGATATAATTTGTTGTTGGTTGAGTCTTAAATACTGATGCATGCCGATGCCGTGACAATTTATATTCAAATTTCGGGCTATCCATCATGAATGCGAGCAGTTCAGAGTCAGACTACATCTCACCTAACGCAATCAGCTCGATCTGATCATTGAATGGAGTAATTTACATTGCAAACGTCGTCGTCGTCATCATCATCATCGTCGTAGTCGTACTATTGCTGGTGCTAGTGCTGCTGCTGCTGGATCATGGAAATGATGAATTGAAGGTCTTGAGAACATCAGGTAAAATGACGAGGCAAATCTTCTGTTTTGAATTCTGACACATGTAACATATTTTAAAAGATATAAATCACCGGAGCGAATATAGGCATTATTGAGGGTTTTTTGTTGTTGCTACTATTGAGATTGATGTGCGGTTGTTTTCAGGTAGATTGGGTGCAGCTAAAAATATAACATTTTTACGTTTCGAATACGCGCTCATAACTTAATCATTTTAAAATGTTTTTAATGCCTTTGATGATCTAGTTTTGATTTTTTGAATCTCGCTTATTTGTTTAAGTTTAATTGCTAATAAACAAAAAAGTGTGGTAGGGTATAACTGGATAATAGTGGTCAGTTGGGAGTAGGTATATTGGTCAGAGTCTTGTTTATCTAAAACTGTGGCGTGTGAGATGGCCACCAGCCTATTAGGATGTGGTGGATGATGTAAAAGTTAAACTTCACACTGAGGAATTATTTGTTTGATTTAATTTTGGTGTTAAGTAATGAAGTTCATTAAGTTATGTTTGCTTGATGAAATTTTGATTAAAAAAGTGATACAAACTTAATAAAATGTACGAATGGATAACACGATTCCGCTATTGTGATTCAAACTCATTACTTTTACTTTGAGGTTTTGGTAATGGTTTATTGATATGTAGGTAATGGACTTAGGAACAAGAAAGTGTAAAAAAAATTCTTAAAGTACTTAATGAAAAGATTTTTTTTTATGATTTTTGTATTAATAAAATATTTAAGCTATTTTTAATGACAGGTATATTTTGACTTAGTATAGTAAAGTATAAAATTGCAAAATCGGTCAAGCTATTAACAAGACTAATGGGAATAACTCAAAAATAAGACCATTTCGTCAAACAACGTTCATATCTTTTTTTTTTCGATTTTTTTTGGCAAAAACGCTATACTTTTCGGTGTGGATGTGCATCCATTTGAACATCAATCTAAGGCCTTAACATTTACATTTGTATGAATTAGCTTCAAATTTGTTAAAGACCATTCTTACCAATGTTTAGTTAAATTAAAAAAAAAAAAAACGATCCAATTGTTGCTTGTGGCACATAATAAATAAAATAAAACTAACACAATGATTTATATCTACTAATAGTTTTAATCACCTGTCTAAATCTGGGGTGAGGTCGAATAGGTCTGTTGCGTGATGAAATAAGCCAGCGCTATGAATTTTTTTAAATTGTAACTTGCGATATATTGAACATAGACACCTACTACTAAGCATATGTGGAGGACCCACAGCTGTACCGAACCAAGTCATAATTTTTAATTTTTTTTTTGCAAATTTTTGTGAATATTTTTTAACTCAAGTTTTTCCTTTTTAAATAAGAGAATAGTAATAATAATTTAATTTAGAGAATAAACTTTAGACTTGTCCTTTAAACGAGTTTAAAATTCATTAAGTAATAGCAGTTAATTTAGTAATCCTCTTATTATCTTCGAATTTCCTTTTTCTGACTTGGTTCGGTTCAGCTGTGAGCTCTTTATATATGTATGTTTATATGGCAAGTTGGATTTTTTTATTTTTTTAGAACCAAAAATAACGGTAACTGGCATACAATTTTTTTTAGCAATTTTACATAATCGTATCAAAACCGGCTCCACCAATTTTCTTTAGTAAAATTCGTTTAGTTAAGGATTCCTTTGGTGGAATACTATTTTTCAAAAAGTTAACAATTCCCATCCAAAAAAAAAACAAAATTTTCAAAAGGATTTTCTATGTATTCTGCGCTGGTGCACAGAATTGAATAATATTCAAGACGAAAAACTTTTGCCTTGGCCTAAGCCACCCATTGAGTCATTAATTTAATCTTAAGTAATAAACTGTAGGCCTAAAAATTAAAAATAATAATTTTTGGATGCAAAAACCATTTGCATGCAAATAATGCGTTGAGGTGAATATATTTTTTTTATTGGAAGTGTAAACCGCCCACCCAAAAAAAAAAAAAATATTTTATTGACCACACTTTTTTTTTGCATGCAAATCAATTGCCGGTCCATTGTTTTGCATGACATTCCATGACAGCATTGTTTTTTTTTTTTGTTGCATGAAACTGTAAACCAATTATGCAAACAACTAATTTAACATTTCACCTCAATTATTTTTGACATGCGAGAATATTTGCATGGATTTTTTTTTTTTGCGCACGGAAACTGTCAACTAGGCTTAAAACACCTGAGGTCTTTCAAGGTTTCAAGCTATCTAATGTTTAAACTATAGCCTATTGAATAGACCTTTTAAAAAGGAACAATTACGTGCAAGGGTTTTTATCAGAGATCAGAAATAAAACTCAACCTTTTGAAAGGTTCTTCAATAACTCTCATTTGTTGTCATTTTCAATAAAAATCACTCTTTAACCTTTATTCTAAAAAAGAAATTTTTTCGGTCAAGCTCTGAGAGAAACCTTTATTTTGATTTTTTTTCTGTTTCGGTCAACCAGTGAGATTTATCACTAAGAGAAAAAAATAAATCTCATCTGCAAATTGATCATTGAGAATCTCTGTTAGTATGAATGTTTAAATTTTGTAGGCCTTACATGGAGAAATGCATTTAATTAGGCTATTTAGTCATCGGTGAATACCTACTCATGGATAATGAGCAGAGTTGTAATAATCTATTTTTTGAAATGCATTTTGGCTTGCATTAATTATTAAAGAAAAACAATTAATGAATTGTGAAAATATTTTGCAGTAAAAAAAATGTTAATGTAAACTCAAAACTTTGTTGCATTGAAATGTTAATGCAGAATAAAAATGTTTTGCATTAAAAAAAAAAATGTTAATGCAGGCCAAAAATTGTTTGCATCAAAAAAAAAGTTTATGCTAAATCGAAAATTTGTTGCATTAAAAAAAATGTAAGAATATTTTTTGTTAAAATCGTTAAACTACGTCCATAATATTTAAGGGCATGATACGTGGTAATGATGGGTAGGACACGAATTTCAAATGAGTTTGTATTTGATAGGACGTAGATTCACATGAACACGATTTTTGACAGGTGTTAAAATGTCAACATCAAAATTTTGAAAAACCGAGTATGCCAATCGATTAAGAAGGGGGGTATTACCTAGTGTTCCCGCCAACGCTGTGGGACCACTAGAACACATTTTATTCGATAGGCTAAAAACCAACATCAACATTTTGAAAAACCGTGTATGCCAATCGATTTAGAAGGGAGGCATTACCCAGTGTTCCCGCAAACGCTGTGGGACCACTAGAACACATTTTATTCGATAGGTTAAAAACCAACATCAAAATTTTGAAAAACCGTGTATGCCAATCGATTTAGAAGGGGGGTATTACCTATTGTTCCCGCCAACGCTGTGGGACCACTAGAACACATTTTATTCGATAGGCTAAAAACCAACATCAACATTTTGAAAAACCGTGTATGCCAATCGATTTAGAAGGGGGGTATTACCTAGTGTTCCCGCCGACGCTGTGGGACCACTAGAACACATTTTATTTGACAGGTGTTAAAATATCAACCTCCAAATTTTTAAAAACCGGGTATGCATACGTTATTCTAAATCGATTTGCATACTCGGTTTTTCAAAAAAAAAATTATTTTATTTTATTGACATGTTTTTTCAATGCAAACAATTTTTCATACTGCATTCTAATTATATTTTTTTAATGCAGAAAATTTTTGATCCGCACATTTTCACATTGCATTAAAATTTTATTTTTAATAAAAAATGCATTTTTTTCATTGAATTTTTACCAACTCTGATTATGAGTGATTTTATGCAATAAATCGTAAAAACCATTTTTGATTTATTTTCAGCGAAAAAGGTTAAAGGTTGACCTTTTCCATTTATTTTTTCGCAAAAAACTCAACCATTGAGAGATATTTCTAAGAATTAAAAATAAATCTTAACCGATAACCTAAATTTTAATTTTTTTTAAATAAATGTCAAACCAAAACCGAAATCTTTTTAATGGAATGTAGTTACTCTCAGAGAGAAACCAATTGAAAATAAAGGTTGACAGTTATTTCTGATCTCTGGTTTTTATTATTGAATATGTATGTTTGGCCCATAAGCATGCTTCAAACCGAAAATGCTACTAAATTCACCCATGCGTTTCTGAGAGAATGGCCACACTGGCCACATTTCAGTATTTTTGGTATAACTCGAAAACTAAGCCGAATTTGACAATTTTAAATATAAGCCTTTTTGTTCAAAATTAAATTTTCTATCGAAATGGATAGTTTGGAAAATTTCTTAAATAATTTTAAGCAGCAAAAGTAACATAAAAAAAATCGAAAAATCAAAGATTTTAAAATTTTTTTCTAAATTTCGTATAACTTTTTTCGGAGCAAAGATACGCTCAAGACATGCATGAACAAAGTAAGCTGGAGTTTAAGGGCTTTAATATGACGTGTTAAAAAAGCCATATTATCTGACAATTGACAGAGATATATCCATTCAAACCTTACCATTTCTTATCATTTTTCACAGTTTTTGCCCGTAAGCCTATTTTTTGGTACCTTATGACAAAGTTAACGTTCCTAGCAACTAGTACCAAATCTTATGTTAATCGGACCAGCCGTTCGGTCTGTAGGTCTGAAAGCATTAAAGAACAGCCGAAAAACGAAATTGCGAACTTTTATCCTTTTTATAAATTCTCTATAGTTCTAATGTCATATTATATCGAAATTTTTATTTTTGAACATTTTTGCGAAATTTGCCATATTGTACCGAAAAAGGGACTTTCGGGCCAAAACTGCAAAAAATTATAAGAAATGATGAGGTTTGAGCAGGAATATCTCTGTCAATTTTGAACAAATATTAATTTTTGAACATGCCATATTAAGGCCTTTAGTCTCTACTTTATTTTGTCTCTGCATGTATTGACCCTATCTTTGCTTCAAAAAAAGTTATGCACAATTTATAAAAAAATTTAGATATCCTTGATTTTTTTATTTTTCTTAGGTTGGTTTTTGTTAACTTTTCCTGCTTAAATTTTTTCGTAAAATTTTTTGAGCTATCCATTCCAATAGAAAATTAAATTTTGAACAAAAAGTATTATATTTAAAATTGTCAAATTCGGCTTAGTTTTCGAGTTATACCAAAAATACTGAAAAGTGGCCAGTGTGACCATTCTCTCAGAAACGCATGGGTGAATTTAGTAGCATTTTCGGTTTTAAGCATGCTTATGGGCCAAACAAACATATTCAATAATGAAAACTCTTGCACGTAATTGTTCCTTTATACCCCTCATTTTCCCGTCTATTCAATAGGCTACTATTAGGATTATAAAAAAAGGTTTATGTAGCTACACAAAATTATCGACTCGCTAAAATGTCGACATTTTGAAATATCGACTTAAAAAAAATAGTTGACCGCCATGAAAAAGTCAAGACAAATATCGAGTTGTAGGTATTATTTTCCAGACTCACACACACATAGAGTGCAAATTAATCGACATAATTGAACATTGACATTTTGAAAATCAATATTTTGAAAAATCGACATTTACGAAAATTTCGGTGAAGCTTTTTTTTTAATTTTAATCAGTCAGTTTTTTAACCAGTCAAAATTATTTTTATCCTGAATATAAAAATAGACCTTATGCAGTGGACCTTTATAAAGTCGAAATATCGCACCCAATTCTAAAGTCCAATATAATTAGTCAAAGATCCTATGGGAATTTAATATAACGTTGGAGAAGACATTTTTTCTTGTTATCGTTTGAGTATTTTATAGGAAGCTTGAATCCAAGTTTACGACCATCAGCCCTTTGCAGGGTTTCCGCCATCTTGGTTTAAAGAGTGAACTCGGTTTTGGCTATTTTCTAACCAGGGGAAGGTAGAAGGATGTGTTTTTTCTTATTAGATAGATTCTGCAATTACAAGAAAGTCGTAGGTGAAATGAAAAATTCGGAAAAATATAGGAATGGAGACATAATGTTTAAAAGTCAAAAACGAGAGTAGATGGTTGAGAAATAATTTGCAATAAATCAGGATGATACTTGTTGTTAGAAGATTTTATATTTTTGGAAAGGTAAGAAAAAAATATTGTACCAATATTTGAGAAATTTTTGATTGATGTGATTTTGAAAATGGCAATTTTTCGAGATCAATTTTTTCAAGTACCTATTTGATTTCTATATTTTTCAAAACAATGTGGACTATCAATCTCAATTTTTGATCAATAGATTTATCACATATTATTGAGGGAAGAGAAGTCGAATTTAATTTTGTTTTAGATAGCTGTGCGAGAACGTACATTGTACATATTAATTGGGGTTTTCAAATATAAAAATGTTATTTTGCAGATCAGATGTTCTGTAAGCTTTCACCATCTTGAGTGAAAGAGTAATTTCTGTTTTCGCAACTAACAACCGAGCCTTGTATAATTGATTCAAATTTTTGATATTAAACGTGAACTTAAAACTTGGCATATGTTTTAGATCTCATTACTTTTTTTGGTTGACTTTTTACGCACAGAATTTCTTGTACATATAAGAACTTGTCTCTTTTCTTAACATTTATATTTTTGTTGTGATTTCACTCCTTTTTGCAAAGATTTATTTTTCCAGGTGAAAATCAAGCATTACCGCTCTACAAAGTTTAATAATTGTACGACAACCGAAAGTGTTCTATATAAATAACAGCAATTCTGAGAAAGTGGGTGGATGCCACGCCCTCTGAATGGAAAATCTCAACTTCTTATTTTTAACTTCGTATGTTCTTTAAGTCATACCGTTCTACCAATTTTCATTATTCTACAACAATCGGACGTGCTCTATATAATTTATAAGAATTTTTAAGAATGTGGGTGGATGCCACGCCCCCTGAATGGAAAATTCCAATGTTTCATTTTTGTTCTTTCTAAGTACTTCAAGCCCTACCGACCTACCAATTTTCATCGATCTACAACAATCAGAAGTGCTCCATATAATTTATAAGAATTTTTAAGAATGTAGGTGGATGCCACGCCCCCTGAATAGAAAATTGCAGATTTTCGATTTTTTCTTTTGTATACACCACACCACAAGGCCTACCGTTGTGCGAAATTTCAAGTTTCTACGATGATAATTTTGATGATCTGTCAGTGAGTCAGTGAGTAAGTGAGTCAGTGAGTCAGTGGGTGATATGAATAAAACGGAGCACGTACTCAGAGCAGGTACTCCATGAGAATCAGAGGAGGTGCTCAATAAAAAAGAACCTGCTCCCATTTCGTATGAATAAAATTATAAACAAACTCGAGAGCACCTCCTCATTCAAACGGAGTAGCTTCTCTAATACCTCAAACCAAATTATATTGTTTTTGACATTTAGAATTAATTTCGATGATTTATAATAAAAAAATAATCTAAAATATGAAAATTCTTCTGTTTGGACCCGCATTTTTTGTGAAAAGGTTTGTTCGTTGAAGTTTAAACACGGTTGAACCAGGTTTTCTTGACAACCCCAAGAATTGTCAAAAAAAAACATGGGTTTTTCGGTTCTCAGAAAACACCAAAGGGTCTTCAATTGTGTTTTTGAGATATTAGTCTGGGAGCCGACCGTAAGATTACCTATGTACATATCTCATCGCGGCCACGCAAAAATTGGATGCCAACTGATAGCTTTAGTCCAAACACTTACGAAACTACTGGTCGGACAAGGCTTTTCTGGTCGCAAAGGTTAGAAAACGCACTTTTCAGGTAGCATTTTCCGCTAAATGAACCAATAATATAAGCAACTTCTATAAATGGGGTATCAAATGAAAGCTAATACCATTTATAGAAATTGCTTAAATTATTGGTACATTTAGCAGAAAATGCAACCTGAAAAGTGCATTTTCTAACCATTGCGACCAGAAAAGCCTTGTCCGACTAGAAGTTTCACAAATGTTTGGACTAAAGCTATCGAAAGCTCTAAGAAATTAATCTACATATGTGACAAAATTTGAATTTTTGTCTGTAACATGAACCAAGATATACTTTTCTGATGGTCTTTGATGCGCTGAGTTTGAATCTGGGCTTGAAATCGCTCTATCACGTCACGTTTTTGAGATATACGAATCTAAAAATTATAAAAAAAAAATGAATTTTTTATACTAATGTAGGGTTTTTTTTTTTGGTCTCGATATACCTCCATTCGTCTTCGAGAAATCGTTGGTTTTCGTCTTACTACCTAAGAACCTAATTCGAAAAATGCCACAATTTGCCGTTTTGAGCACAAATTGAAAGAATTGATAAGAAAGAAACAACATTTGTTTTAAATCCCCCACCACCCCTCTCTCCATAATTATTAAAAAAGAAATGGTTCCTTAAGAAATAACATTTTCTGTGCTGAATTTATATAGAATGCAATAGTATTTTTTTTAATCCTTCTCTATTTCTCTTATAAAATTTAATTAACCTTGCGATTAAAAATTAGTATAAACTTCCCCATTCATGAAGCAAAAGGTATTAAACGCTATTTACTTCAACGTTGAGCAACGAACTGATCTAACTTACAAATGAGGAGCAGGTGCTCGTCTCGATAGAGCACGTGCTTCGGTTTATTCATTCCATACAATGGAGCAGGTGCTTACCCTGAGAAGGTTCTCATCAAACATAGAGATGCTCAATCGTTGAGCACCTTCTCAGGTATTTTATTCATACCAAATGAAGCACCTGCTTCAAAAAGTTGAGTTTTGAGCAGGTGCTCTGTTTTATTCATATCACCCATTGAGTCAGTGAGTCAGTGAGTCAGTGAGTCAGTGTGTCAGTTAGTCAGTGAGTCAGTGAGTCAGTGAGTCAGTGATTTTGAAGTCCTTTATGTCGGGAACTACTAATGCTGAAGAGAGTTGAAATTTGGTGAGCCACTTTTGTTTGATCAGCTCAGCAAATACTGCGAATTTGAAGTTTCTAGCTTTATTGGTACTGAAGTTAGAGGGGGTGTAGTGCCTCGAACTTGGCCGGGCACTACCGTGCCCTTTTATATACGGATTTCGTTTGTGAAAAACCAATTCACTCCTTAATTGAAGATAGCGGAAGGCCTGTTATGGATTGATCGTCGAAAATTTTGATTTAAGCTTTCTTTATAGTACTTCAACGAGCTCAAAAATAAAAAATGTCTTCCCCATTTCATATTGAGAAAAACCCACTTACACTTTTAAAGCACCTAATTATGATGATGTGCGGATACTTTTCAGGCAATACAGTTGATAAACAATTGCTTATAGACAGAAAATTTTATGAACAAAACTGTAGGATATAGTGATTACTATAGAACTTTTGAAAGTAATTTTTGCGTAATACTGTAAGAAAAAAAATATTAGACTAAAAAGTGTAAACTTCAATTTTTTTGCTTATAATTGGTGATAACTCGTAAAATACCCAAAATTTGAAAAAATGGCTCCGCGAAATTAGGCCCCAGGAAATTAGGCCCCAAAAAAAAAATGAAATAAGGCCCCAAAAAAATGCATACAAAACAACAACAATGAAAATTCTTGAATTTTGGGATGTTATTTCATTTTTTGGGGCCTTATTTCATTTTTTTTTTTTGGGGCCTTATTTCATTATGAAATAAGGCCCCAATGAAAAAAGACCCTAACATTAAATTTGGGGCTTAATTTCATTTTATTTTGAAAAACAATTTGGGGCCTTATTTCATTTTGCATAATTTACTTAAAATTGCCAAAATAACATTGTTTTCACAAAAAGTATTAAGAAAATCCGCTAATCGAGGACCCAGAGCTAGCAAAATACCGCTTAGTGTGGTCCCAGCAATCATGTTTCAATGTAAAACCGAGGTGATGTAAAAGCTTGAAGAGAAAACCATCGTCACTCTGGTTAAATCAGATTAACGAAGTGTTGTTAAGTGCGGATTTGAATTATCTAGTTTATATTAATTATGAATTGTGAAAAGTTTGTGGGAAAAAGGAGGAACAGTGAATTACTGTATGTTCCTATCCAAAAAATGATATACAAAAAAAAATCAGTGTATAAAGACATTATTAAATATGAGTGCTGGAGAAGTTCTTGTAAGGCAAGAATTGTTTTATTGCCAGATGGAACTTGTGAGAAGGCAAAAAATTATGTGGACCATAGCCATGAGAACGATGAGGGTTCTTACAATGAACTTAAGGCTTTAAATAAAATTAAAGACGATTGCGTGGATGCAGCAGGAACTCTTGGTGCGGAAGTAAATGCTCTAAGCACAATAAGAGTTGCCTTTCGCAATGCTTGTAACAAGTAAGAACTATTAAGTACTTCTAGAACATGAAAATTCGTTTATTTTAATTTTGTGATTTATGATATACAGTGTGTGAATTTTCTTAAAAAAAGATTTCAGGAAGAAACCCAGAATTTATCGTTTTCAAAGATAAGAAGGGGTCTGCAGTATATTGTAAATAAAGCGTTTGTCACATCTCCAACAAGTCCGCTGCAAATAATTGAGGCTTTCCAATTGGAAACGGTTTGGAACAATTTTGGAGTCTCAAAGGACGAGGCAAATCCAATGCCATTTTATACATCATGTATAGTTGAGGAAGGGCTGTTCACATTTTGTTTGTTTTCATCATATAAAACAATAAAACTTATTAAAGAGAACGTTCGAACCAACAGAACCATCTTTATGGACGGAACATTTAAAATTGTCCCGCAAGGGTGTTTCAAACAACTGTTGGTTATTTATATAGAATATTTTGACGAGGTAAGATTAATCACTTATTTTTAATGCTTAAGTTCAAGCATCGTGTTGAAAACCATCAGCGAGTAACAGAATAGCTGACAAAATCGCGCGATTTTTTTCAGCTATTCTGTTACTCGCTGATGGTTTTCAACACGATCCTTATATTGAAAAGCATCAGTAAGTAACAGAATAGCTGAAAAAAATCGCGCGATTTTTGTCAGCTATTCTGTTACTTACACGATCCTTATATTGAAAAGCATCAGTAAGTAACAGAATAGCTGACAAAAATCGCGCGATTTTTTCAGCTATTCTGTTACTTACTGATGCTTTTCAATATAAGAATCGCGTTGAAAACCATCAGCGGATTTTTACTTGCATATATAATTTTTAACATATTTTAAAATTTAAGATTTTTCCCATTTTTTTTGTTCTTATGGATAAAAGAACAAAAAAGGCGTATGAGCAGCTGTTGATATACATAAAAAATCATATTTTTGATTTAAACCCTTCGAAGTGTTTAACGGATTATGAACAAGGAATGAGACAAGCCGTTAAAAATGTTTTCCCGCAGGCAAAATTAATCGGTTGCTGGTAAGAATTTTTCATATACATATAATAAAATGGTTTATACATAGTAAATTTCAACAATGTTTTCTACAATTAAAGGTTCCATTTTTGTCAGGCCGTAAGGCGTAACATGCGAAGCAGGCACACCTTGTTTGAATACATCAGAGCTTCAAAACCAGCTTCGTGCGCATTTAACAAAATAATGGCTCTTCCTCTACTCCCACCAAATATGATTCCAATGGCATTTCGGGACATCAAATCAAGGATTTTGTTGATGGACAGTAATAATAATTTCGGATCATTCCTTAATTATTTTGAAAAATTCTGGATTCAAAAGGTATTTTTAAGTTTTAGCGGTACGTCTTGTTCTGTTAATTACTCATGTTTTTATTTTTAGGTAGGGTGTGTCAACTTTTCTGTTTTTAAAGAAAACATCCGAACGACTTCTGCTGTTGAGGCATACAACGGTGTTTTGGGTCGTTATGCCTTAAAAAATGGAAACTTCTTCAAATTTGTTGCCATGATAAGGGATGAAGAGTTTTTCAAAAGCCGACAGTTTTCAACTTTAGCAGAAAGTGGTGGTTCAATGGGGGCCAAACGTAAAAAATACAACGTTGAACGAAGCTCCAAAATTGAGGAAGCAACTTCTTTACTTGAGGAGGGTAAACTAACCGTTGCTTCCTTCCTTTCAAGGATGGTTTTCGAGAAAAATGGTATATGTGTAGAGATGCTTCCAGAAGAAGATATTTTTAACGTTGAAGAATCCTGTGAGGAAGACATTAACGAAGAGGATGAAAGCCCTGTTGTTGTAAGCACATCCATTGACGAACATATTTGCGTTGTTTGTAAGGATTTGCGAGCAAATATTGTTCTGTTGCCTTGCAGGCATTTAAAAATTTGTGCTGAATGCAATCTCAAAATTCAAGCTGAAGCTATAGCTGAAGGAGAGGAGAGTTACAAGTGTCCTTGTTGTAGGGAAATTGTACAGGATACAATCCAAGTATTTGTTTGATGGTTTGGGGTATTATTTCATTTTTGAAAATAAACTTTAATATAAAAAAAAACAAATTGGGGTCTTATTTCATTAAAAATAAAAAAAGACAAAACAAGCTGGGGCCTTATTTCATTTATTTTTGGGGCCTTTTTTCATTTCGATGGGGCCTTATTTCATTGGGGCATAATTTCATTATGAAAAATTACCCCAATTTGGGGCCTTATTTCATTTTTTCTTTTGGGGCCTAATTTCCTGGGGCCTAATTTCGCGGAGCCGAAAAAATACCATTTATTCAAAATTTGTAGAACTTATTCTTTTTTTCGATAAATTTAAAATTACGGATATTATTCGTTAAAAACAAATTCACTTTTTAAATACAATACAGCGGCAACTCTGCAAAGGCCTGATGGCCGAATATTTGGACTTAAGCTTTCTTTATGGTATTTTAACGAAATCAAGAAAAAAATTGCTTCCTCAATCTTTTATTTAAAAAAAAAGTCTAAATTGACTGGACTATTTGTTGAGTTGTGTTATTAATCTCCCCCCCTACACCATACCCGCTGGGCCTGAAAAAGGTTGCGATGGGAACGGTCATTTGTAAAGCCGTTAATATGTGGTAAGGAAAACGTACATTTTATTTAAACATAAGGATTGGCGTCGACGCAGAATTTAAGCATCTACATAATATTTAAAGGCCACTGAAATATGTACCTGCTTTTAATTTCTTAAAAAGTTGCTTTAAAAGTGGTGGAGAGGGAGGATATGAGAGTTTATCAAACTGAAATATTTTTATGGTATAATAACGGGTGATTTTTTAAGAGGTTTAGAACTTTAAAAAAAAAAAACACACAAAATTCGAAAAAATGAATGAAATATTTATTTGAATCGATAGTTTGAACCTTGCAATTTAATGTTTAAAGATAATTTCATGCAAATGTTTGCCGCGGCTGCGTCTCAGGTAGCCCATCCGCTGAGTCCAATTTTGGCATACTCTTTCACACATATCGGCCGGTATCTCACGAATGA
This sequence comes from Dasysyrphus tricinctus, assembly GCA_963921185.1. Taxonomy (NCBI): domain Eukaryota; kingdom Metazoa; phylum Arthropoda; class Insecta; order Diptera; family Syrphidae; genus Dasysyrphus; species Dasysyrphus tricinctus. The sequence goes on along the minus strand of OY992532.1, from coordinate 188,215,072 downwards.
ATGCATGGATGTTGGCTTCCAGTGCGTCAATCGAAGCGGGCTTGTCCCTATAGACATTAGCCTTGACATACCCCCACAAAAAATAATCTAATGGTGTCAAATCGCACGATCTAGGCGGCCAATTGACCGGCCCGAAACGTGAAATTAACTGTTCACCAAACTCGCCTCGCAATTGCGCCATTGTTTCGCGTGCTGTGTGGCATGTGGCACCGTCTTGTTGAAACCACATATCATGCAAGTCAAGAACTTCCATTTCGGGCAAAAAAAAGTTTGTTATCATCGCTCGGTAGCGTTCACCATTGACAGTAACGCTGCGATTCGCATCATCTTTGAAGAAATATGGCCCAATAATGCCGCCGGCCCATAAACCGCACCAAACAGTGGCTTTTTCGGGATGCATTGGTAGCTGTTGCAATGCTTCTGGCTGATCTTCACTCCAAATGCGGCAATTATGCTTATTTACGTACCCATTCAACCAAAAATGAGCCTCATCGCCGAACACAATTTTTCGATAAAAAAGCGGATCCTCGGCCAGCTTTCCAAGAGCCCATTCACCAAAAATTCGGCGTTGTGGTAGGTCGGCTGGCTTTAGTTCTTGCACCAGCTGTATCTTAAAAGGCTTTACGCCCAAATCCTTCCGCAAAATTTTCCACGTAGTGCTGTAACAAAGGCCTAACTGCTGGGAACGGCGCCGAATCGACATTTCGCGGTCTTCTGTCACACTAGCTGATACGGCCGCAATATTTTCTTCACTACGCACAGTACGTAAACGTGTTGGTGGTTTAATGTCCAACAAAGTAAATTTGGTGCGAAATTTGGTCACAATCTTCCGAATAGACTGCTCAGAAGGTCGAGAATGCCGACCATAAAATGGAAGCAGCGCGCGATGAACATTTCGAACCGAGCACGAATTTTGATAGTAAAATTCAATAATTTGCAAGCGTTGTTCATTTGTAAGACGATCCATGGTTAAATTGCAAACCAAACTGAAGCTGTTTGACAGTGACACAAGGTACTAAACACACGTCAGCTATCAAAACCAGTGTTGCCAAAACCAAACCAGCTAAAAAATCACCCGTTATAAGCTAAGCATACGACACATGAATGGGTTTTTTCAATGCTCAATCTTATGAAATTAAAATGAATCTAATACAACCTCCAAAATAATACCATTAGCACCAAAAATCAAAAGAGATTGAAAATAAATAATATGGTCCAATGGTTTCAAGCATGCTGATTCAAAGGAGAGTTCTCGCGTAATCGTCCGACATCTGGTTCTCGATTTATAGGCCAATGTATGTAGCATTTCGGGGTCTTAGCCTTGTGGCAAGCCTCTTCTCGTCCTTGTGTGAGTATTACCACAGTGGCAACGTTTTTATAGAACATTACTTCAGTTACTGTTTGTAGAATAATAATTTTTTTCTAAAACTTACCGTTTTCGATATATTTGTCTGAAATCAATTTTCTTGACCTTTGACCCCTTATAACTAACCTAGTGGTCATCGGATGTTTGGAGACTTTTCTCAGAATATAAATAGCAAAAATCCTAACGTGCATACCAAAAATCAGCCTGTTTACTAGACAGTTTCCGGGTATGGCAGCTACGAGCATTAAGAAGCTAATGTGCAATCTATTTCTTGTCACTAAAAAAGTATGATGATGTTGATCCACCTATATCGTATCTCTGTATGGGATCTGCAGAGATCACGATAATTAAAGTATATCGGGAGTACACGACACTTTTGATCCATTAGTAGGTGTGTTTTATTGGAAAAGCTATCCGCAGCACAGTGAAATTTTATATGAATTACAAAAACAGCATCAGCAGCAAAATCGCTGCCGATAAAAGTTAAAGTAGAATCACGCTGCCGATAAACTTTTGACATTTGTTCGAGTATCGAACTCAATTGAATAGGATTTTTGTGTGTCATCATTGGTACGACTGGTACTTTTATGTGTCTCGAATTCTCGATGGCTATGTTCGTAGAGTAGAATTATGTTGAATGAATGGCCCTGTTTACACTGTAACTTTTCACTTCGCCAAGACCATGTTTTTGTAGAAGAAATCGGTGAAGAAAAAATTTCACCCATAAATTTACGTCATGGTGGCGTAGTGAGCAATTACAGTCTAAACAGGGTCGTTTGTAAGTGCATGGTTGTTTTGTTTTACCTTTTCGACAAAATGAAAAAATGATCCTATCACACGCTATGCTAAAAAAAACGCTGCCTTAAATTAGTTTAAAGTGCAAAATTTTGCATTTTTATGCATAAGTGACAAACAAGATATATTCTGCTGACTGTCAAACCATAATTCGCAAACCACAACATCAAGACGCATTTCACAAAGCATTTTTCTTCACATTTTCTTCTATAGGCAACCAAACAAATTACTCAAGGGAATGGAAGGTCAAAATTCACGATCATTCCCATTTCAAAATTCACTATTCGCAACTCATATGAAAAGCACTTTACGTAAACCTTTGGCCTATAGGGACCAGTTTGTATGGACATGGTTCAAATTTTGATCCGATGCTCAGCAATTTTAAGTCACTGCTTTTGGTGGAAAGGCTACTTGTACAAACGTGGTTCAAGCTTTGATGCGTGGTTCAATTATTTTAGCTCACTGATTTTAGCAGTTTAACTGAGGTTCAACAAGGGTCAAGCTTGAAATTGTTATTACAACATACTTGAACCTTGGAATCATCGTTGCACTTCAGTAGATCCGATAAAATCGATGAGTCACAAATGCTGAACCATGGATCAAATTTTGAACCAGTTAGTACAGCTGAAACTAACTGAAGTTCAAGAAAGGTTCAGGTTTATTTGGCTAATAATGTACTCAGTTAATCCGGTGAAATTGGTGAGTTAAAAAATTTCCAGTGGAAAACTAGGTAAATGCATTAAAATTAGCCATACAATCACGTCCTTATTGTAATTTATAAAATTATCGCTAATTAAGTCATCTACTCCATGTGTATTGAGTCTGTTATTATACGACGACTTTTGAGTCATGACTTTTTTCAAAATTAAATGAGTGCAATTAAGAAAACAAAATTTGATTTCACTTTCACAATATTAAATTTCGAAAAATCTCAACTAAAAAGTCTTCGTGTAATAGCACACTAGATCATGACTTTTTTACTTTGACCATAGTCTACCAACACACCCCTACCCCTTTTCTTTTCTTTTATAGCTGCAAAATCAATTTTCGTATCTGAAAATGGCAAATAAAGAAAAAAGGGACACAAACATTTGATTGAAAACATTAATTATATAAATATATAGTTATATTTCCCATTTAACTTGCAAATATGTTAGTTTTTGTTAATAATTTTGGTTTATTTCTACTTTTAACTTTCACAAAATTCACTTTTGTGTCGTGACAGCTGTTCAGGCGTACCATATTGCAAATACAAAAATATAGGCCGCTGCGGATGCGTTTTTATGGAAATTTCTCACTGTACTATATATAAAATCCCAAAAAAACACGCCTAGTGTACAAATTTACCGATCGATCTTTAAAAAATATGTCTTTAATTTTTGTTTATTTTTTTCTTGAGAAAGGTCGGAATCATCCGATTATACCCTACCAATAAGATTTGTTTATTTTATATCTTTCTTCAATTTCCGATTTTTAAAAGCAATAATATGTATTAACAATGCGGAGGTATTGATTTCATGTTTATCTTGATGCTGAGAGACCCTGTTTTTATTTAAACAACAATACCTAATAATATGATTATCTAGTACTTAACTTGAACAGAATAACTATACGGGAATATAAATTTTACTTAAATTCTTTGTTCTTTTTCATATTTTGGATGAAATTAAAACTTAGTCACAACTTAAACCTTTTTATTTATTGCATCATCATATAGGGCTTACAGGCTAGTCTCATATAAGGTTGACAAGCCCACAGTCAATCTTGAATTGTTTCGTTTGGTATAAGTTGTGTAGGTATGCACCAACTATAGTCACAGTCAACAGATATTTTATAAATTCTGTATTTAGTCGCAGTAAGTTTGCTTACTTAATCTTTATATTAAGTTTTAATTTTAAATATGATTAATTCAACCAGAAAAACATATGTTATAATGTAGGGGCTAACAACCTGCAGGTGCATATTCATAGACATTTTTGAGGCTGGTTGCTAGACAAAACTAATTTACCACTTCTAACTTAAAAAAAAGAGATTCATTCATTTGATGTTATGCCAAAAACGTTTTATTTAGTCTGTTCATGTGATAGATAACATACATAGATATTTCACCGGAGAATCCCTGATTTCTAGCAAGAATAATTCGTCAGAAAAATAATTCTCGTTTTAAAAAATTCGTTGAATTATATGGAGCATTGCGAAGACCCACAGAAAAGTTATTGAATATATAGCATTCGCACATTAAATTAACCAAATCGCAAATAGGTTTAACCTGAACGCAAATAAGTTTCACCCAAGCGGAAATAGATTTAACCCAAACGCAAATAGAATTAACCCAATCGCAATTCGAATTAAACAAAACGCAAAAATAGAGTTAAACTATTAACAAATCATTTTAACCAAAACGCAAATTGAATTAACCCAGGCTCAACTTGTTGTTCCAGCTGTGTGGTGAAGAAATGGAAGGCTTATAACAGTAGGAAAAGTTCACCATAAGATTTTGACAAAACCCCAATTGTAAATTTAACAAGTTTTGCGCATTTTTTCAAGAACTTACCGAAAAATAAAAGGCCAATCCCTTAATAATGGCTTTTTAACAATTATGGATAGCACCAAAATCCATTAGACCCAGCTAATTCAATTTGCGTTTTGGTTAAAATAATTTGTTAATAGTTTAACTCTATTTGCGTTTTGTTTAATTCGAATTGCGATTGGGTTAATTCTATTTGCGTTTGGGTTAAATCTATTTGCGCTTGGGTGAAACTTATTTGCGTTTAGGTTAAACCTATTTGCGATTTGGTTAATTTAATGTGCGAATGCTATATTGATTTTGATTCAAAATAGCTTTTTATAGAATTTAGTCCTACAAATTGGCGTATTGTCGGGCTTATTCACTTGGACTCATCAGTGACATAGTGAGGGTATTTGTCATATGCAATTTGAATTAAGTTCAGTTTAACTTAGGTACATGGATTTTTTGACAAGAAAATACTGTAAACTATTTTTATCCAACAAGATAAGAATTCCTGAACATTAAGCTGTAAGTTTTTTTGCTCGGGGCCAGGTATAGTTTCTATTTTGAATCAATAATTCAATAAGTCCAATCCTTAAGCCAAATCTTCTATATACCTAGAATTTATTTACAAAAAAAAAAACCTTCTAATATATTGATTTTGCTTTAAAATAATGCTTACATATTAAATGTGCATTCATGAGAAAATTATGTGAATTCCAGACAATCTCGTAAGCGTGACATTTTTTATTTCGATAGGCCTGTTTGCTGGCAGATTCATCTAATTAATTATTATTAATACATATCACAAATTACTGATGACAGTCAGAATTTCCATATTCGTAAACAATGTTTCTCCAAATTTGAATAAATGATCATCAATTATAAAACCTAACTAATAGTACAGTAATGTGCAAAAATTAGGTAAGATTGATTCTAAATCATGAAGAAGTTCGGAAACCGATTTCATTTGTTAGAATTTACTGAGACTCGAAAGAATTTTGAAAAAAATGGAAAAAAAAATAAGAGTGTTTTTGTTTTAATTTCTGTTATTAAGTACCTACGAGTACTAATTCGGCTTTAAGTTTTTAGTTTTCTTACTAATTTATATTCAAATGCTAAAAACTATGCTACTATGTTTTTTGGTTTTTGAGAAAAAAATTATGTTTTTATTGTCAACTTCTTAGTTTAAAGTTGGGAAAACGGGGGAATGACAATCTGAAAAAAAATTATGAAAATTTTGTTTTTCTATTTAGTCATTAGATAGTTTCTTTCAAACTTGAAATTTCAAAAAAACCGTTATATATGAGTTAGGAAAGCAACTTTAAGTAATCGAAATAAGATGGATAATTTGTCGTTAATTAGTTGTGACAGTTTCGAATTTGTTTTTCAATGTTTTCAATGTTTTCTATGTTTTTTTTTTTTTTTTTTTATAATTTGCGCGCACTAAAGGGATTTTGACTACCCTTAATATGATGAGACACAGTGCGAGCGATCAGGAAAATAGGGAAGGATTCAAGAGGAGATACCGATGCACATTGGTTTTGAAGCTCTGAATATCAAAATGGAAGGGAAAAACAGAGCCTGGTAAAGCATTCCACATTCGTGTTGTACGGCTAAAGAAAGAATCTCTGTACTTGACAGTACGTCCGAAGTTGGGCTCAAGGGTAAACTGATGGGCATTCCTAAAAGCGCGAGTATTACAGTTGAATTGTTTAAGGGGAGGAATGCAACTGGCTATTTCACTAGAACATTGCTTGTAAAAATAGCGATACAATAATGAGAGACATGAAACATGGCGGCGATGTTTCAGAGTTGTGATTGTTTGGGTAATAGATCTATCACCTATCATTTTTAAGGCTCTATTTTGTATTCTATCTAAGAGATTCAAGTGAGTTAAAGGAGCACCTGCCCAAATATGGGAGTTATACTCAAGCTTGGGGCGGATGAAGGCCTTGTAGATTATAGCCAGATCAGAAGGGGAAAAGAATTTCTTACATCTTCGGAGAAAACCTAAACACTTTGCAGCATTTTTGGCGACGTTGAATATGTGATCGTTCCACAAAAGGTGATCTGTGATACACATACCCAGGACTTAAAGCTGGTCAGTTTCCTCGATGCAAGTACCGCTCATGGATAGCGGCATTGGGGGTGGGTTCTGCTTCAGCGACAGCAGACAGCATTGGGTTTTTGAAGCATTAAATTCAACACGGTTTTTTATTCCCCACTGGACAATGCTGTCAAGATCAGAATTTAATGAGCTTATCATACGGTGCCGTTGAAGTTCCACATCCGAAGGACAGGGATGTGAATCTAGAAACGAATATGAAAAGCTGAGGGTGCTATCGTCAGCAAAACAATTTAATGGATTAGAAGTTTCAGACAAGAGGTCATTAATGAAAATGAGAAAGAGAGTCGGAGACAAAACGGAGCCCTGGGGCACACCAGCATTTATTTTATGAATATCAGACTTGTAACCATCCAAGACGACGTGTATTGAACGATCCGAAAGGTAATTTCTAATCCAAAGAAGAAGAGATTCATCGATACCAAAAGCACGCATTTTCGATAAGAGAGCTTGATGCCAAACTCTATCAAATGCCTTTGAAATATCAAGTGCAATAATCTTACTTTCTCCAAAACGATGAAAAGATTTGTTCCACTGTTCGGTGAGATATACCATCAGATCACCAGTGCACAGTGGGTACCTCCATAGGCCAAAATTCAAAAGATTAAATGTCTTTAATCAAGAATTCAGACTGTCAATGAGGTTCTTCAAACTCCCTCTAAACCAAAACAAAAAAATATTTTGACGCATTATTTTTTTTCATTCCGTTACTGCCATCCAAAGTTAACATATAATAAAACATACAGCTCGCTTATCGTGGCAGTTTCTTATTAAAGAGCTTGTGATAGTGATAACTTGTGTTAAGAAAGTGTGAGCAATATTTAATTATTATGGATATTAAACAAGAAGGTGAGTACTTTCTAAAAACATACATTTTATTGTTTAATAACATAAAGGGTCAGTGTAATTGGACCCCTGCGCGAAGCACTTTTTGTAACTTTTTTTTAGCTTTGTTTACAGTAAATAAAAGTTTTTTTTGGTTTGCCTTCGAGTGCCCACTTCAAATGAGGAACTAAAATGAAGATTAGTGTTCTACCTTTTCAAATAATAAAGTAGTTTGTTCCCGTTTTTTCCTTTTTTTCGAGTTATAACAGTTTAAAGAACCATATTTCGTTAATTTTCAGATTTGAGAAAAAAAACAAAAAAACTGTGTTGACTGATCTTTTTATCGTTGGTAAGTGCTGGTTATCAATGCATAATTAAACACAATTTTTTATTTGATAAATGGCTTGGATGTCGAGGAAATAATACAACATGGTCAACGCAAGCCAACCAAATCCTGGAAAACATTAAATGCAGTTGGCCATATCAAGGTGTTGAGAATATTTAATTTGATCTCCTCTTTGACCGAATTTATTTCGTGTGCAAGAAGTTGACAGAATTTTGGAAGAAAATTAAAGCCAGAAAAAAATCAATTACGAAAAATCAGTCCTCTTGGCTTGATATATCTGAGACTGTCTTTTTAAGTTATCCTGACGAAAATTATTCTACACAAATCTAATCTAATTATTCTACTTCTAATCTAAATCTAATTTTCCAAATATTTTTTTTTATGAATTTGTTTAAATTTTCTTTTTTATTTTGTAAGTTAAAACAAATTAAATAATAATAACAGTGTTAAATATAATATTAATTCAATCAAGCAAACAAATAAAACAAAAATTTAAAATGAATATATTTTTAAATTTGCAAAAAGAACAATTTCAATGATTTTTTCCCGATACATACTCTCAAAAAATAGGTGTGGGATAAAACTTTGTATGGGCTGCTTGTTAAAAAAGGCGTTTTCCACATAATTCTGTTAAATATTTTTTAATTTTTAAGGAAACCATTTGATTAATAAGATTTTTGTCAAAAACGCCCTCAAAAGTGGGCGTGGTCTATATTTAGCAAGATTATTTTTTTTGCATGTTTTTACTGCAACTCGTTACGTTTTCTAAGAATTTTTTACAAAAATCAAAAGGTTTGTAAAAAAAAACGCCCCAAAAAGTGGGCGTGGTAGAAAATGTTGTGCACAAAGTTATATCAAATCACGTTGTCTACAACTTTCTAGAAGAACACAACCATCATTTATTTCAACTTTGACACTTAGAAGACTTTTTTGTTTAAAGTGGGCGTGTCAGTGGGCGGAAATTAAGTCAGAAGATACATTTTACTACCTTTAATCATGTCTGAAAATTTCAGTCCAATCGGTTGACCGGTTCAGATTTTATAGATTTATGACCGCCTCTCCATACAACCGGACCCACAGTGCAGTGGACCTATTGCTACGAAAGCCATACTGTCGGTCATTAAGAAGCTTTCGTTCTTCAAGATATTTCTTAAGCTGATAATTAATCAGCGTTTCAATGACCTTGGAAAGAAGGGACGTAAGTGCAATTAGACGATAATTAGAGGGAGAAGAAGATACGCCTTTCTTAGGGACAGGCTGGACAAATGCTGTTTTCCATCCACTCGGGAAGAGACCTATAGAGTAGGACAGATGGAAAAGCTTACGCAGTGGCTTTGCCAGCGTAGAAGAACACCTCTTCAGAACAATAGGAGGGATACTATCCGGGCCAGCCGATTTGTGTATATCAAGATCTTTAAGGACTCTTGCAACTGCACGAGTGCGAAAGAAGATTCGTCCCATGAAATCGTTAGCGCTCTCAAGTACAGGCGGAGTCATAACACTCACTGGCAGCGTCGAATAACAGCAAACTGTGCTGCAAGCAAATTGGCTTTATCTAGTGAGCTGACGTAGGGAGTGTTATTGTAGACGAGCGTTGGAACCGAAGATGAAGTAGTATTGCGAATGTTTTTAACAAATGACCAAAAATTTTTACTACCTTTGGGACATTGTAGTATTTTTTGCCGAAGTTTTTGGTCATGCAAAAATTTGGTTCTTTGAATATGAACGTTACAGGTCTTCCTAGCTTGTTTGAACTTATTCTGGTTTTCCTCAGTAGGGTTGGCTTTGTAACAACGGAAACTTACATCTCTAACCCTGATAACCTCTTTACAGCTCGAATCAAACCATGAATTTTCTTTCGGTCTGATAGACTTTATCCTATTCGGAATAAAGTTTCTCATCCCGTGAAGAATTAAATTTGTAATCATATCTGCGCTGGAGTCTACGTCACTATCGAGGAAGCATAGTGACCAGTTAAAGTTTCTGAAGAAATCATTGAGACCGTCCCAGTTGGCTTTCTCGTATTGCCAAACGGTTCTCTTTGGGCTTTGTTCTTTAACTGGGTTTTGTTGGCACGAGAAATTGGCAGATATGACACAATGGTCTGATGTGCCTAGAGGCGATAATACACTAATAGTATATTTATCAGGGTCAGAGGTAAGAAACAAGTCTAGAGTGTTCCCGTCCCGTATGTATATTAGGGGTGTCAGAATTTTTTTTTATTTTTTATATTCAAAATGGGTATATGTTGGATCTTGTAAAGGGTTTAGAAAGACGAAATTTTTGTCCTGGGACATTTTTCAAAATGGAATTTCGAGACCCCACGGCCGTTTTTAGGTAAAAAACAGCACAATTCAAAAAAGTGGTCAGGAAAACCAATTAAATTTGCGTCGATATGTGCTCGAAATTACTTATGATGTTTTATTTTGGCTTTCTTTTCTCATTTGTATTGACCGAACATCAATTTTAAAATGCTGTGTTAGTGTTAAGAAAGCCGGTTTCAACCAATTCGAGCATTCCATTTAGAAATAATTATCAAAAACATCTAGAAAATCGATCTATTTTTTGGGGGGATTTAATGAAAAAAGTTATGTCTTGTAATTTTGACAAGCAGATTTGAATGCTATTTTCTTAGCAACAGGTTACAAAAGCAAAAAAAATCATCATAAGCTACTGTGACCTCATATAATATTGTTTTTTTGCAGACCGCTTTTTCGAATTGAGGTTTTTTAACCTAAAAACGTCCGCGGGATCTCAAAATTCAATTTTGCCAAATGTCCCAGAACAAAAATTACTTCTTTCTAAACCATTTACAAGATCCAAAATACCCATTTTAAATATAAAAATAAAAAAAATTCCGACACCCCTAATGTACATACATATATCCAGTTAGCTAACAAAATTTGCAAAACTCATTAGAGCAGTTTTAAAAAAATGTATATCTATGAATATTTGTTCAAGAAAAATTTCTCTCATAGTATCCATTTTTTATGTTTATGTAATTTATCGTTAAAATGTTTAGCCTCTTGAAAATTCAAATGAGTATGTGCGTTCCAGTCATGCATTTTATTTTCCTCTAAATTATATTTTATTTTATTTTATTTTATCTTATCTTATCTTATTTTATTTTATTTTATTTTAATTAATTTTAATTAATTTTAATTTATTTATTTTATTTCATTTCATTTAGAATCCGTATATTTTTGCCCTTAGCTTAAAAACAAAACCATAATTTTCTAGAAAGTTGACCAAAATTTTTAAGAATAATTTTTTGAATCTTTAAAACTCTAAATTTCGACAATGTCCTTAATGATTTTTCAAATCATGACATGACGACTGGTGGTTTTTGGTCACTATCAATAGTTTTTATTTCTTGCCATCCAAAAATGAGGGCCTAATTTTTCCAAAAAATATTTTACCAAAAGCTTCAACTAACAGCATTTCCCATTTAATCGTTGTTTTTAGATTTTATCAATAACTGCTTGATCAATTTGAATGAATTTATTTATGAAATTATTTAAATAATATTTTTAATCATATTTGTTAGTCGTACTTTTAAGTTAGTGACCAAATTTAAAAAAAATCCGTATTTAATTTTTTACAGTTCGAATATTCATTTCTTTTGCGAACAAATTACTGGTTTGTTCTAGTTGATTCTCAGTCTTTTGAGGGATATTATACCTCTACTATATTTCTTTAGTTTCGATTCTCAGTTTTGTAAGGATATTTGGAATCCAATTGAGATAAATCTGCTTCCTGTTTTTGTTATCTCATTCATATATGTATTTTGTAATTCTGGATTTAAAAAAATTAAAAAAAAAATTAAGCTGATGAGCTGACATATATAACTGTTATGAATTTAATGAATCCCAAAGTTCAGATTTGATAAACATTCTTGCACATCACTGTAACGAGCGTATCATTTTCTTGGCCAAATCAAATAATATCCGCGTGGCGCGTATCACATATTTCAATCAATTTGACACATTTCTAATTACACAATCACAAGTAAAGCAAGCAAATGATGACTTGGATTTCTGATTGAATTTCCATGACATTGTCTTTGTCACATTATATCGATGTGATCGGAAAGAATATTGTTTTTTTTTTTTGATTAATTCTATTACTAACAAGACGATCAAAATGAATCCAAGCAATAATTCATTTAACTGTTTACTTGCGCTTGTATTCCAATTAGCAGACAAGTTTATCTTCGTTTGATTCCCAAAACGGAAAAGTCGCTTTTCGCCAGCAACTTCAGCATGTGATGTGTGGTGCCCTTGCTTAGGGCATGAGATCGGGATGGCATTATATTGATTCACCGATGCACGTACAAACTGAAAGAGTTCTGGACACTGTCCCGATTGGCTTGGCAGCATTCTTTGATTCCAAATTTGTACGTTGGCAATGTGGTTGTTGTTCTTCATATATGGAGATTTCAGATGTGTGCTTGATCTTCTTTTCCACAAAGTGATGATGCTTGAGGATAAAGAGAGTCTTCTTTTGTTTTTGATGTTTTTTTTTTCTCTTTTTTGCAGTAAGTTGTTTATATTTGGTTGAGAATATTTTTAAGAACTAAATAAGACGATGATTTCTTTTTGTGATTCGATTGGTAGGTACATTTTTGTATACCTGCATTAAATTCTTAGATTTTTTTTTGTATTTAAACTAAATAAAGGTATAATGGCCTGGTTTATACATATCTTGTTTGTAGGAGGATCTACCTAATGACATATTTTGGAAGCCATTTTACATATAGGCATTGTTTTAAGGAAGTAGAATTTATGAATACCTACCATTATTTTTTTTAAATCTATTCAAATGTTTTAATTCATTGTTTTGACAGTTTCTAACGGTCCTCAAATGTTTATAATTTATTGTTATATTATTTCATGACCTTTTTTTATTTAAAAAAAAATATATTCCTAACCGAATTAAAGGTCAATATTTGCTATTTAACATCAAAAGCGAAGCGACATTTCGATTATCTGTACATTCTTCTTCAGATTTGTGAAATCGTATATGTCGCACATACATACGTAGATTTGAAAGGAATAGTGGAATCTAAAGAGTCTTATAGACCGAGAGCTGGTGAACGTTTTGCTCAAAGTGTTTTATACCGCTCCAAATTTTGTGAGCGTACTATTTCCTTCAGTGCAAACTTAATGGTAGCAACCTGGCAGCAATTTCGCGGCCCTTTGACCACCAAAATGCACTTTGAAAATGCAAAAAAATAAGCGAAGTTAAAGTGTTTTATACCGATCCTAATTTTGTGAACATACAATTAGTATATGTGCAAACTTTATGCGAATAACCTGGCAGGGATGACGCGGCCCCTTGACCTCCAAAATGCACTTTCAAAATGCCAAAAAAAAAAATCGTTTTATACCTCCCTAAATTTCGTTCACTTACACGTACAAACAATATGCCGTCAACCTGGCAGGGTCACGACTGCCCAATGACCAGTATAATGCACTTTTAAAATGCAACAAAAAATAAATTTATTTAATACCAACCAAGTTTCATTCACTTCCACTTAACATTCGTACAAATTATGTACCATCAACCTGGCAGCGCTAAGACGGCCATAAAACCCCAATTTACAACTTTTTAATTTCATTTTAAAAGTGCTTTTATGTGGTCTTAGGGCCGCCCTAAAGCTCACCTTCATTTTAGCAAGGCTAAAACTTTGGTCATAGAAAGATTGAGGCCCAACAGTTATAAAAATGCCCGTCTTACACTCCGGTACCCTCCATGAGGCCTTAAGTTTAAGGCTTGAAGTTGTAAAAAAAAAGTGCCCATTCACCTCATTTTAGCAAGGCTCATCTTTTAATATATCGTTCATTGATTCAATATATACACGAAAATAACAATGTAAGACGTTTTAGCCCTCCATGACTGATGACTCCATGATTTGATTGTTATCTAAGATTTTTTTTTGCACGAATCCAAAACTTGCCCTATAGTACCTATATCACAAGTAAAAAGGGGGAGGAAAAATAATGGATTATGTCTTAAAAGATAGGTGTTGAGTAGATCAACCTTCGGGTAAAATTTCAGTGTTGCCACTTTTCAGGAACAAACTTTTTGTATGTCAACGGTTGGGACTTCCACTTTTTTGGTAGTTTTTTAATATTTTGAACATAAATTGTGGAAACGCCTCCAGATGTCAAACGTGTATTGAAAAAATAACGGTTGACGTTATATAGGATAGGTGTTGAGTAGAAACACCTTCGGTTAATATTTCAGTTTTACTACTTTTAGGGAACATATTTTTTTTATGCCAAAGGTTTAAATTTCCACTTTTTTGGTATTTTTTAATATTAAATAAAATTTAAAAAAATGTGGAAACGCCCCCAGACTACAAACGTGGCTTGCAAAAATAAAGGTTGATGCCTCAAAAGGTAGATGTTGAGTAGATCATCGTCACTTTTAATATTTTTTACACTTATTTTTCAAAATATCAATTTTTATTTTTCATCACGCTTTTGGCATTTAAAGGCGTTTCCGCACCTTTTTTCATGTTTAAAATATCAAAAAAGTGAATGTTCCACCCGTTAACATTATTAAAAGTATGTTCCCGAAAGTGGCAACACTATATTTTACCCGAACGTGCGTCTTCTCAACACCTATCTTTAAAAACATCAACCGTTATTTAAGTCATGGAAATTTTTCAAGTAATCTTCGAGTTTCTCTTTGTTTTACCATTTGGCCCAAATTGGATACCAATTTTCAAAATGGCGTCCAAACTACAGGATTAAAGAATTAATTCCTAAGCTTAATTTCATCCTTAGCATTAACATCAATTTCACATGTAAAAATAAAATCTCCCACACAAAAAGTGCCAGGATTTGGGGTTCCTGACCGGAGTACATGTTGGCAGCCATTTTTCAAAATGGCGACCAAGCGACAGTACTAACAAAAATTACTTCCTGGCTAAATTTCATCCTTTCTCAAAACCAAATTCCAAACATAAAAAAAAGGTCCCCTCTAAAAAACACACGGGATTCGGTTTCCTGACCGGACTATAAGATTAGAATTATCGCTTTTCAAAAAACTAAAAAAAAAATACAGTACTGTGTCAAGAAGAAAAACGTATGTATCTTTGACATCTTGAGATAAACGCGTTTTACTGTTTTTCTATTTGACTTTTTTGTTTCTGGAAGGATTTGTTTCATTCTTTAAGGATATGATAAGTAAATAAATTATTATTTTTTGATCAAAAACTCATTTGTTTATTTTAAATAACGGGTGATTTTTTAGCTGGTTTGGTTTTGGCAACACTGGTTTAGACAGCTGACGTGTGTTTAGTACCTTGTGTCACTGTCAAACAGCTTCAGTTTGGTTTGCAATTTAACCACGGATCGTCTTACAAATGAACAACGCTTGCAAATTATTGAATTTTACTATCGAAATTCGTGCTCGGTTCGAAATGTTCATCGCGCGCTGCTTCCATTTGCGATGAGGCTCATTTTTGGTTGAATGGGTACGTAAATAAGCATAATTGCCGCATTTGGAGTGAAGATCAGCCAGAAGCATTGCAACAGCTACCAATGCATCCCGAAAAAGCCACTGTTTGGTGCGGTTTATGGGCCGGCGGCATTATTGGGCCATATTTCTTCAAAGATGATGCGAATCGCAGCGTTACTGTCAATGGTGAACGCTACCGAGCGATGATAACAAACTTTTTTTTGCCCGAAATGGAAGTTCTTGACTTGCATGATATGTGTTTTTTTTTTTTTTTTTTTTTTTTTTTTTCCATCATCTTAAAACTATCTTAAAGCTAGACAAAAATTCATAAAAACTAGCCTACTTATCAATATCTTACAACTAACCTACTGGCCCCATTCGGGCGCTCTAAGTTAAACTAATAACTTAATGCTAATGCCTTTCGGCCTAATAACTATCTTAAAAGCTAGAATTCAATCCGGTTTTATTTTTCACCGAGAAGAATTTATAAAAAAAAAAACTCGGTATCTATGTCTTTATTTTTTTTTTTTTTTTTTTATAAGCTAAATAAAACTAAATTAAAACTAATTAAAACTAATTAAAACTAATTAAAACTAATTAAAACTACTATAAAACTACTTAAAACTACTTACGAACTACTTATAATCTACTTACAAACTAGAACAGCCACAGCAAGCATTTTCGGGTTTTTATATTTTTTTTTGTGTTTATTGGTTTTATAATTTTTTTTTTTTTTTTTTTTTGGTTTGACTGTCCCTGCTTAAAACTAAATACCTAAACCTATGTAAGTCGGCCATGGCATAGAAAAATGCAGTCAACTTTTAAATATCCGAAGACACTTCGTTTTCAGGTTTCAACCACCAGAACTGGTTCTCCTGCTTTACCCTATCTCTTCGGTCCCGATCGGACACAGTCCTACTGAACCGAAGGTGCTCGGCTCCGTCTTGTGCGAGGACGTCTCGACTGTAAAGGAGCCGCCGATCTACAGTTCTACGGCCGACGTGGTAGATTAGCGGAACCGCCGCTCTATCCTGGATCAGCCCTCGACTGTCTAAATAGAGGAATGCATCGGGCGGAATAAAGCCGCTTAGACGCACACTCTCGTAATAATCGTTTTTAGGGTAAAACGCCCCAAAAATTAAGCTGTTGGTCGAGGACATTGCCCTTGCAATGTGACCCCGAATAAGCTTCAGCAAGAAATTATCTATCCTGTTTATGTTGGCACCGTTGTAAAGAACCAGGTTGGAATAATAATGTTTGTACTCCGACTCTGGTGTTCTGTGTAATCCAAGGCAGCGTCTAAGACACTGCCTCTCAAACACCCGAATCTTTTCCATTTGAGATGGGGCAACGTTGAACCAAATCGGGCACCCATAGGCAATCATCGGCCGTATAAGGGCCATGTAGCAAATCACCTTCACCCTGCTGTCAAGCCGGCTGCTATAAAACAACCGTTTTGTCAGGGCAAAAGCTCCCCTAGCCCTGGACAGAGCAGCATTTATATGTTTGTCGAAATACAAATACTGATCCATCCAGATGCCAAGGTACTTTACTACACTTTTACACGCCAGTGGCTGTCCATTTGGCCCTACGATCACCAGCTTACGCCAGTTCTTTCTCGTATCCCTTGTGGCTCCACGCAACGGAGTCCTAAACAGGATAGTTTCTGATTTCTGAAAATTGATTTTCAACTTCCAGTCATCGCAATATCGCTGAATCTTTTCGAAGTCACGCTGCAAGAGAATTCTGATGACTTCGACTTTTGGAGCTGTTCTGTACGCAATTAGATCGTCGGCATACGCAATTGCCTGAGTTAGACTACTTATCAGATCGCTGGTGTAAATGCTGAATAGAATCGGCGAGTTGACCGCTCCCTGCTGAAGACCATTTTTAATATTAAAGGTTGTGGCAGAAGTCACATTGCCACTCTTGACAACAAACTTTCTACCATTGAGCATATCATAAAGCATATATAATAGTGGTTTACTAATGCCTAGTCTGGTCAGCTTTAGATAAAGACCCTCTAGCCATACGGTGTCGAAGGCCTTTTCCAAATCAACCAGACAGGCACCCGTACACTGCTTTTTAGATTTGTTCCATTGGACATCAGAAACGAGCTTAGACGCGGCATGAATGGTGTCATGTCCCGCCTTAAAACCGAACTGATTATCCGGTATGATATTATTGTCCTCTGCCCACTTTGACAGAGCTCTATTGATAACTTTTTTGAATACCTTGCTGATACTCGGAAGAAGACTTATCGACCGGAGATTCGCCGGATTGGAGTTGTCCTTTCCCTTTTTCGGGAGAGGATGCACCACAGCCGTCTTCCACCGCACTGGATAATATGCATTATTCAGAGCGTTGTTGAACAGTGTGGTATAAATGTCTACTGCTTCTTGGGGTAAATGTCGAAGTACAACGTTGGATATGCCATCGACTCCTGCTGACTTCTTCTTCTTTAATGAATCGAAGATGAGCTGAAGCTCTACCTTCGTAATTAACAGGGAACTGGGCCCATTTCGCTCGGCGATTATGGCGTTTGCCAAATGATCTTCATTGAACCCGATGAAACCGAGGTTCTCTGATCGCCATTGCGTGATGTCATTCCGAAGGTAGAAGTGGTGGAGCAGGGCTCTGTTTTCCAGGTCATGGTTCGGGCGAATGCATGCATTCACCTTGTACACTTGCTGGAAAGCAGCCCCCACAGCCTCCACTTTCTCCTGCGGATCTTCGACAATAAAGAGGTCATCGTCCAAGACGGCGTCCTCTGGATCAATTCCTGCTGTCAGAAGTACGTCTCTGTTATCTGTCGTTCTCTGGAGCTTAAGACACGGAAGGTCGTTCTGATAATTCCTTCTAAATATTTTGTTGATTTGGGGAAACATACTCGGGTCGCTAGAATTAACAGCCCGAATTTTGTTATCCCAATACAAATTAATTGACAACCGATAATTTTCCTTTATTAGTTGGTTGATGTTCTTGATCGAAGACTTCAGTGTCCTAATCTCCAGATCGTGTGGGTCAGTAAACCGTCGGTACAAGAGTTTGAGTCTTGTCAGCAGTCCACTTTTTTGTCTGTGTAATGCGTCAATGGTCGCATTCCGGTACATGTCGGTTGCGTCCCGTTGTTTGTACTTTGGTATCGTTCTGTCCATTGTTCGTTTGATTGTCTCGTCCATTTGTTGAAGGTATTGGTCTATTTCGTTATTTGTCAAATTTCTGTCATTTGGTGGGGATATATTATTCGAACTGATTTCGCTCGATAAGGCGTTGGTAAAGCGTGGCCAGCGCACCTTACTGTAATTGTAAGTATGCACAGGCACATACTCATCCAACTCCACGAGCTCGTTCGGAAGCTGTATTACGGCGGCGAGTCCGCAGTGGTCACTGTCGTACTCGATCGTTCGTAAACAGTTTCTTGGTCTTTGACCCACAGTGTCAGTAATTGTCAGTCTTGCATCTATTAGCAATATATCCAGATAGGCACCGCTCCTTGGAAACGATGGCCGATCTGTAGCCAGCAGGTCGATACGATATTCAGCGTTATACTGACTCATCCAGTTAAAAAGATGAATACCTCTTGGATTCTGTATTTGATTTCCCCAATCTGAGTGTTTGGCATTCAAATCGCCGGCCATGAGAAAGTAATCTTCTTCCAGGCTCAAGCGTAGACATTCGAAAAGTTTTTCGAGCTCTGTAATAAAATCAGTTGGCTGAGGTGATTCCGGTGCATAAGCCGCGATCACATACATTCGCTTCCCCTGTTGGAGAGGAATGCATACGATGCACGCCTCCAACAGCCGAAATCTGCGCAGATCACTATTATATATAACTTTATGATTAATGCTTTTTCGTATGAAGATTGCGACGCCCCCCCCTTGAGTGGAGTTGGGTCGATCTCTTCTAACGATATTGTAATTGCTATTAGTCAACTTATGTTTCTGGTTCAGCTTAGTTTCGCTGGCCATGAACACATCTGGACTTTGGTCTTTCAACAATTGGAAAAGATTAGCTCTACGTTCGGTCCTAATCAGTGAATTTACATTCACAGCAAGGATCTTAAAAGGCCTCTCCGACAGCGCGCCTTTAACCTCTAATTTGTGTTAAGCCAGGCAGAACAGAGTAGATATAGTCTACCCTATTCGCTTGCTCCCTGATCTCCTTTTGAAGCCCTGTCAACTGGCCTTGAATTGCCAGCAACATACTTCTTATTTCGGCCTGAGCATCCGGTGTCCTAGGCACTAGGGCCGGTTGGGCTACCTTAGCTGCAGGCTGTACCGTGTTTCCCCTACCTGCCGCCATTTGGGCGTAGGAAATTTGGGGATTGACGGGCGTTGTTATAGGAGCACGCGTTGATGGGCGTACCACCACTGCTGTCTGCCTAACCGCTTTGTTGGTACGAATTTGCTGAAAAGCTGAGCAACCCCGGTAATTAGCAGGGTGCCCCTCCTTTCCGCAAAGTGCACATTTAAGCTGGGTCATATCATCGACCCGTTCCTCTCCGAGCTTGCACTCTCCCTTTATGTGGTTCTCACCACACTTAACGCAGCGTGACTGCATTTCGCAGTTTGCTGCAGCGTGGCCGAACCTTTGGCAGCGCATGCATTGAAGCATGTCACCGCGTCTCTTTAATCTATCCCATGTTACAACCTGGTAGTTGAGGACGGAGATACTCCTCAAACTATCCAGTTTGCTGCTGGGCGAAAGCTGAACTAAGAAGAACGGCAAAGACCGCTTCTCCCGTCTGGCTCTGACTGTAGTGAACGGCTTGACCCCGATAAACTCGAGATCGCCGCTCGCTTTTTTACAGAGCTCCTCATAGAGCACCCTTGGTTCCGTGCAGGAATCTATGCCCTTCAGGAGGACCGTTTGATTTTTATCCACCTTGGGGGTAAAACTGAAGAACTCAGTTGTTGATTGTTTCAACAAATCTTTAATAATTTTATGTTGCGCCACTGTGGAGCAGTGAATCGCATGTCTATCTTTACTTAAACGTTTAATTATAAAGTTTTGGCCAATGGCCGACTTACATAGCTCAATAGTCTCTTGAAGATCCATTTTGTATGTATTTATTGGCGGCACCTTTTCTTTTTTGCTTTGGGGCGGCTGTGGCTGCTGCTGGTGTTCTCCTTGCTGAATCCGCACCTGCTGCTTTTGTTGCTGCTGTTGAGTCTGCTGCTGTTGGTTCTGCTGCTGTTTTTGTTGTCTCTGGTTGTTGGGCTCCTGCTGTGGCTGTTTTACTGGCAGCTTTTCTTTGGGCTGCTGTTTAGCTTGTTGCTGTGGCAGCTGTTTTTGTTGCTGCTGTGGCTGCACATTTTGCTTTGACTGCTGCGCTGGCGGTTGCCTTTCTTGTTGAGGCGCCCCTTTCTGTGGCGCCTGTGCTGCTTTTTTCAGCTCGCGCTCCTTTTTTTCTCTTTCGCGGCGAGCTTCTTGTTTTAGTTTTAAGTTTTTTATCAATGGCGTTAAGATGGCATTAAGTCGTTCCATCTCTCCTTGTATGGCACCTATCTTCTCGCTGATGGCCTGCTCTTCGTCATCGTTTTGCTTCTGTTTTTGCATTTGCTCCTCATCGTCGTCTTCTGAGGACGCCTCTGGTGAAGTTATGTCAATGAAGGTATTGCTATCACCCGTGGTGTATAGTCCCTCACCCTCTTCGGACATATACTCTATTTGCTCCTCATCGGAAGGCGAAGTATTAAGCTGCCGTTGTAGGTTTACTGCTGCTTGTATTTTGGCTGGTCGCGACGCCCCTCTCCCCCCAGCTGGCAGCTCTGCTGGAGTGGTGGTAGAGCGCCGCTTTACCACGTTCGGTGCACATCGGATTTTTTTCCTCTTCTTTACGGGGATATCGGCTGATGTCACCGTTGCTGTTGATGTACTTGCTGCTGTTGCCGTTGCTGATACATCTTTCGATGTACCCGCTGCTGGTGACGTTGCAGCTTTAGAAATAGTTGCTGGGCCACCTTTCGGTGCACCCGCACTTTTTTCCCTCTCCATCTGCTGGTTCTCCCAGACAATAAAATTTTCCACCTCTCTGTTGTGAAAAAAAGCTTGAAGAATTTTTATGCCCGGCTGGGACTCGAACCTGTGACCCTCCGATTGACGGTCCGCCACCTCTTCCTTTGTGCTATTGCACTATTGAATAATAGTTTGGCTGAAGTTTAATTAAACTCAAACACTCCGAATTTATTTGGAAACACTGTGAAAGCCGAAAACGTGTGCACACCTTCACAGATCGAGATCGACTGATGATTGATGATATGTGGTTTCAACAAGACGGTGCCACATGCCACACAGCACGCGAAACAATGGCGCAATTGCGAGGCGAGTTTGGTGAACAGTTAATTTCACGTTTCGGGCCGGTCAATTGGCCGCCTAGATCGTGCGATTTGACACCATTAGATTATTTTTTGTCGGGGTATGTCAAGGCTAATGTCTATAGGGACAAGCCCGCTTCGATTGACGCACTGGAAGCCAACATCCATGCATTCATTCGTGAGATACCGGCCGATATGTGTGAAAGAGTATGCCAAAATTGGACTCAGCGGATGGGCTACCTGAGACGCAGCCGCGGTCAACATTTGCATGAAATTATCTTTAAACATTAAATTGCAAGGTTCAAACTATCGATTCTAATAAATATTTCATTCATTTTTTCGTATTTTTTGTGTTTTTTTTTTTTTTAAAGTTCTAAACCTCTTAAAAAATCACCCGTTAGAAGTCTAGTTAAATAATTCTCATATTTAGACCAGTTGCCGTATCTACAAGTAAATAAATTTATTGTCTGGATCTACGAATATTTGTATGGTAGTTGTTTTTTTTTTACGAAAAATGCAGATCCGTCAATTTATCGAAAAAAAGCATGGTTTTTTGTACATGCGTCATATTTCGTAAGCGATTTTAATCTCTCAAAAAGCGAGAAAGTGATTTTATTATTAAAAAACTAAAATAAAAACCGTATCAAGGATACCAAAACTGCATCTAACTCAAAAAAGCCAACATGTCAGTTACGTTTTTTTCTTCTTAACACGGCAGAGTAAGTGTTGCGGTTGTTTTTAAATATATTTTTTTCCTTTTTAAGTATTTTTTTTTATAAAATTGCCCCTTGTGTCCAAACAAAGGGAAGTAAAACCCCCTTACACTGGATTCTTTTCTTGTATACTTTCAACCTACATGCCCTGAATTTTTTGGCAGATTTTCCGTGGATTTCTTTGCAAAAAAAAACATAGGCAGTATAAACTATTACATCGACTATACGGGAAATCTGAAAAAATTAGGAATTTTTTCTCAGCTTATTTAGACCCGCCCAAATATAAAATCTCAAAAGAATCCACATAACCTGCTAAAAGTAAAGAAAAACAGAGAGAGGAGAGTACATAAACATCGGTTTCAAGTCATATGATATAGTAGTTTAATAAAAAAAACTATGTGGCAACCTTTATCCCAAATTTCTGCTACTAGCTACGCCCTTGTCTTATTTTGAACACCACAAATAAAATCCACCTTAACTCACTTATATCTCCCCATTGCTACAATTTTCTTATCTTACCAATTAGGTTCATCATTCTAATAAAACATTTGTAGTATTTTGAACAGGCTAAGAGTCGGGTACTTTTTTTCCGCAATTTATTACTGAACTGACTGAGCTGAACTGAACTGAAAAGTTCTTTTTCCGAAAAGTTTTTTAGAAATAAAATTTAAAATTCAATATATTTTTGAAAACAATCAACTTGAAATAAAATTAAAAAATATTGATTTTAATTTCTCAAAATCTTTTCACGAAAGCAACTTGATTAAAAAAACACAAATAAAATAATGGAATATTAGCTTTCAAAAAAAATAATTTTTTTTTGGTACGAGATATTTGATAAAATGCATTTTCCAAGATGGCAGCTGACGCTCGCGTCCCCCTCCTCCATCCTGGCAACTTGGATTTACATTCGGGGGAAACCCCTGAACAAATTCCATCAAGAAAATCAGTTCAGTAATAAATTGCATTATGAACCTACTTTTTTTGCTCTGGCTCTTGGACTATAAAAACAATTTAAAAAATTATTCATTCACATCACTAAAAAAAAATATATCCATTTGTAATGCATAAATCAAAATCAATTAAGATTTATGTTAAAAGTGTGAAAAAGATCGTTAACATGATAATAATAAAAAAGAAAAAAAAAAATTGAATAATTGATACAATTTGTATCTTTTCAGTTAACAAAACAAATTGAAATGCAAATAAAAATTTACCTACAAATTAAAGAGAAATATTAAATTTAAAAATTATGTACGAGAAAATTATTTTGGTTAAAGATTTTTCATTTAAGATTTTACTAGAAGTGTGTATACATTAGAGGACTTTTACTTTTTTTTATCAAAAACATCAATATAAAAACAACTTCACCAAAAAATAAAATGCACGACTGGATCGCACGTACTTGCTCTTATGTTCATATGACTTAAGAACTTTAAAAAATATTCAAGTAATTATAGAAAAAGTATAAAAAGCATTTAAATCGTTCTTTTAATTGAATAAACAGTCTGATAAATAACTTAGAGCTCAAAAAAAGTATGCCATTTGATTACTTGAAAGAATATGAATATATGTAAGAACAAAATTTAAAATCGTTGGAGCCGTTTTCTTAAAAATTAATTTTTTATATATAAAATTTTTGTAACATTTTTCAAAAAAAAATTTGGTATGCCAATTTTGAGTACATATTAATATACATTTAAAACTGAAATTTCAAAGCAATTCATGAACGTTTTTGAAATATTGAATTTTCAAAAAAATTTTGAATCTTTTTTTAAAAATCCAAAATTTATTTTTTTAAAAATGTTGGTATGCAGTATTATTTATATTCTAACAAAGCTTTTGTGCAAAAAATTTCATTGACATCGGATGAGCGGTTCATGAGAAAACCAAAAATAAAAAAAAAACGTTATATGGCAGTTACCGTTAATAAATATTTTTGGTGTTTATTTTTCTTACTAAAAGGTACATCATATGTACAATAATGTACTGATTTTTTTTTATCAAAATCGTTGGAGCCGTTTTTGAGATAAATAAGCTTTTCATTAACGGTTGTATGGCAAGTACCGTTATTTTTTGAGCTAAAAAAAAAATTTCAATTTCCCCTCTGGAGAGTTACAAAAAAACCTTAAGTTCAAAATTTGAAGAAAATCGCTTCAGTGGTTTAGGCTGTAGGTTGAGGTACGGACAGACAGACAGACAGAATTGTGCCACCCACTTTTTTCGTGTTCTCTATCATCGTAATGTCATGTTTTATTGTTATCTCGAAATTTTTTTTTTGCACGAATCCAAATCTTGCCCTATAGTACCTACAGTGGTGGCCATAGAATTAGAAACAATTCTAAACGCACTTTATCAACCATAATATTTTTTGTAAGCACCAGCGTGCGTGGCTTGTGTCGTTGATCTTTGACAGGTGACATGTTTGTTCTAAATATGAGTTTCCTTGAACGCGAACAGTTTATAAAACACCGTTATTTTAGAAAATTCATTTATAGTCGACATTTTTGCTGGACACGAAATGAGAAACGACAAAAGAATTGGTAAATTTAAAAATAAAGAAAATTATTATCAATGTGAGTTGATTGTTTTCAGTTTTTTTTTTTTTGATTATTTTTACAATATTAATATTAATAAATTAAAAATACAGCGACGAAAATGGGCAAAAATAAGTCTTGTAGTCCAGTGCCTACGTTCTGTAACTTAGGCGAGAACTTCTCGCATCGAGAAAACATGGAACACAAAATCCCAACGTTTCTCGACTTGGAAAAATAAACTGTGTCTGTGCTCAATGTGAGAAACATCTCTTTTGATTTGTCTTTCTATTGGAATATCTACCGGAAACTATGTTATTGGCAGTTAAAATTCAAATATTTAAAAATATTTGTATTTTAATCAAATGTCTTATGTAGGTCTGCCGCCTTAATGCAATAAGAAAATACGCATTTATATAACCTAGTATCGCCAAGAAGTCGAAATTCGACCTGACTCTATAAATGTCTTAACGGCAACACATAAATATAAAAACTAGATTCTGCCCGAGCGTTTGGCTATACCTTTCAAATAAAAAAATATGAAAATAAATAGCCATTGAGTCAGTTTAAAAGGGATATAGAAATGTGTTTACGTATTAATATATAAATTGTTTTTTTTTTTTTTTTTGAGGGCTATTAATGCATTTATTGAAAAAATATCAATCTAAACACATTGATATATAATAAAGTACAATTATGCAAATATAATCTATATAATGACGTTCCCATAATTTTGATTCGATACTTTTGGTCTAGTTTCAATTTTTTAAGCTTTCAAAAGCATACCTCACTTAAATGAAACTGAAGAATCTGAAGTATATCTACCACACTTAATTGAAACTGAAGAAACTGAGCACTAAAAAAGAAAGATTATTAATTTCACTTAAGTGAAACTGCCCATAACAACGGTTTGTTACTATTAGTCTAGTTTAATTTACTCTTGCTTCAGAAGTTATGAGGGCTCTCGAGTGCACCTCACTTAAGTGAACTTAAGTGAAAATGAAAAATCTTAGGTAAACCTCACTTAAGTGAAACTGACAATACTGAAGCACAAAATGGACTAATTTACTAATTTCACTTAAGTGAATTATAGGTATGATCGCCCCTATTTAGGGTCTGTTACGTATCTACTTTCATTCAATTTTGCTTCTGAAGTGAGGAGAGTTCTCAAGCGCACCTCACTTAAGTTGAGCTAAAGAAGAAAATGATTGATAAGTAGGTATTTCTTTATTTGTTTTTAACGCTTACATTTACATTTCCAAAAACTGCTAAATCCAAAGGGAGAGTGTTCTTTTGTTTTTGTTTTGAAATAATACAAATTACAAATACAAAATATTTACCATTTCTCTACTTTTAATCGCTTTAATTTTCTTCTCACATGCGTTTTACTTGTCGAGTAAGGTAAATCGAGAAATTATCTCGACTTTTTTCTTACAGAAACAGTTTAACTCACATTTTTCCAGGCTCTCACAGATTTACTCATATTTTTCCAGGCTCTCACAGACATTTTATTCCGAAAAGTTCCAAGTCGAGAAAATCTAGTTACAGAACCAGGCGAATGTGAGAGAACAATTTTAATGCCAATTCACCTCATATTTGTTTTGATTCACGTGTTCCATGCGAGAAATTTCTCGATGCGAGAGTTACAGAACGTAGGCACAGAACTCCGGAAGCTCATAGTGCAGTGCTATCAAAACGAAAACGAGTCAATTGATTCCATAGCAAAAAAAATTTAGTTGCTCGAAAAAGATGGTATTTGATGCTATTCAAGTCAATAAAAGGACTGGCAGCTTTGAAAACCCAAAAAGAAAACCAAAAGATCAAAAATCCACGCCAAAAGAGGACAGATTGATATGCCGAATTAGCAAAGCTGATCCTTTTTTGACTTCTGCAAAAATAAATGAGGTTGTTTCGCCCCAATTGGGTCGAGAGCTATCAGCTAAAACCATAAGGCGCCGACTTCTAGAACATGGGCCACGTGGATGCATTGCTAGGAAAAAACCTCATGTTTCCAAAAAGAATTTGAAGATGCGTTTGATGTTTGCTAAGCTTCACGCAAATAAAGCCATGGGATTCTGGAAAAACATACTTTGGAGTGATGAATCCGAATTTAACTTGTTCGGGTCAGATGGTAAAGTGTATGTTAGACGCCCTCAGAAGAAGGAATTGGATCCTAAATATACTTTAAAGACCGTTAAGCATGGAGGAGAAAACATAATGGTTTGGGGTGCGTTCTCGTGGCATAGAGTTGGCCCAATAGTAAGAATAAATGGTCGAATGGACCAACATATTTATAAAGGCTTCTTGGAAAATGTCATGGAGCCTTGTTCATTTGCACACATGCCCATTAGTTATGTTTTCCAGCACGACTACGATCCAAAGCATACAGCACGGATTGTTAAGCAGTGGTTTTTTGATACAAAAACTAATGTTTTGGATTGGCCCGCCTAAAGTACAGACTTGAATCCTTCGAGAACTTGTGAGCAGACCCATGTCTGCCTAAAAAAAAGGCTAAAGTCCAAGAACCCAAAAAATTCTGAGGAACTTTTTCAAAATATAAAGTAGGTCTGGGAGAGTCTACCCCCATCAAGATGCCGCGCCTTGGTAGAAAGTATGCAGGCAAGATTAGCTGCAGTGACAAAAAATAAGGGATTCCCTACTAAATATTAATTTTTCATCGAACATTTTTTATGAAATACCAATTTTTTCTTTGCGTTTCTAATTGTATGGCCAGGTACGATTTGGGTTAAATAAATAATATTGATTTTCTACTGTTAGTGTCACGCTTTAAAATATTGAGAAGTGTAATATATGTCATGGTCTATTAAAAGAACCACTAACCAACCTCAACAAATTTCCTAAAAAAAAGTTATGCAATTTAACATTATAACAAAATTCTTGTTTCTAATTCTATGGCCACCACTGTATATCGCAAGTAAAAAATAACATTACTCACTGTTTTATACTGCAGTGGTGATCTTTCCGATGCTCCCTCGATATGTATGTATTATACTCACAGGAACAGTGAAGAATTTTTGATGACATAAATATTATATGTCTTCTTTTCCACTCACTTTCACTAAAACAAAAACAAAAATAGTATAAAGATAAGAGTTTAATATTTATAAAAGATTTGTCAAAATTTTTTTGATTCAAAATTCAAAAAGAAAAGAAAAATATTCAAACAAAAATCAACTTAAACTGCTTGGAGTTTACTATCAAAATTCTGTATCCTTAAAAATGTTTTTGAAGAGTGGAAACAAAGCAAACAGGATATGTGTTTGTAATTGTGATAGTCTTGATTCTGTTTAACGATTTAGAGTACCTAACCTATCACAATGTTCGTAATCAAATAAATTCAATCCCATTTGATTCTTTAACCAAATTCTTCGAGCTGGCACCTCTATGGCGTGAAAGGAGGTTTATTTTTTTCATTTTTTTTAACTAGAAGTGCACAAGGCCAAAAAGATCAGTATTCTCACAATCAGGCAGACCAAGTGCTTAATTTTAAAATTTCTAACAGCCCTATTATTGACACGATTCAAAACTAGTTTTAATATAAAACTAGTTCTATAGAGGTTTTGAGCTTCAGGTTTTGAACATATTAGTATTATTCAAACAAAAATTGACATGCAAAACTCTAAATCAGAGTTTTAGATGCCATTTTTTGTTTGAATAATACCAATATGTTCAAAACCTGAAGTTCGAAACCCCTATAGAACTAGTTTTACATTAAAACTAGTTTTGAATCGTTTCAATAATAGGGCTGTAATTGTTTAACTTGGTTAGACGTTATGTGAGTTGTTAGTTGACTTATTCAATATTCCATTTTGTCACACGAGATTGCTAGAGCCAACTAAGCACACGAGATTGAGTAGAGCCACTAAAACCGAAGAATATTTTATAATAATTTTCTTCAAATTCATAAGCCAATATTGTTTTTGTCACTTTTTCAATACCGTCAGAATATCTAAACAAGAAAAATGTTTTTCTAGAATCTAGACTAGATGCTTTTTCATTCTCAATGCCTCATTTATGCTGAAGATTTAAAAATATTTAACATCATGATAAATATATCTGACGGTTTAAAGTTGCAAAAGGATTAACTAAATCTTTCTCGTTTTGATTTGTTAATAATAAATTACATTTGAATGTCTCGTATTGTCAAAATCTAATCTTCTGTCGTCGTTTGTCTTCGGTGAACTTCGAGTTACATATATTTGATACAAAGCTATAAATTTTGCTTCCCACATAGACTATTTGGCAGCTAATCCAAACTGTTTGTATTTATATTTTATTTGTTTTAGAATATGCCTTTTATCTCGTAACAGATTTACATATATTATTTATGTAGTTACAATAAACATTGTTGGCATACCGTTGTAAGCGGGAGGTGACAATACAAAATTCTCACCCATCGATATAAGGAACATTTTTGTTCCGTTGCACTAGGTAAAATTAAAAACTTACTTGGTCGCCCTCCCCCTATGCTGGTCAGATTGGCTGGCTGGCCAAAAGAAGTGGTCACTTTTTAGGGGTGCTAACACCCATCGATATAAAGGATAGAACCTACATCAAATAAAAAATGGCAACTTTCACATCTCCGAATTTCAAGGTCATAGGGGTCATAGTTTAGTCACTTTCTCTGGCCTACCAGATTTATGCATTTATGTTAGATTGTGCGTCACTTACTTAATTCTGCCAGAGTGATTGGCAAAACCTTTAAAATAAAATAAAATTATGAAAATACGTTGCCATTAAATCAGTTAAAAAGGGAGAGATAGGAATGTGTTTACGTATTAATACAAATACATAAATTAATAACATACTGGGTTGTTCTAGACTCTTGTTTCAAATTTTAATTTATGTAAAACCGGGCCAAGACTTCTCAGAGTTTCATAACTTGTCTGTACCTACGCTGTACCAATTTTTGACCAGGTGGTGGAGGGGAAATAGCTTAACTAACTGCAATTCTGGTAAAAGCTCATTTTTAACTTCAATTTTTGGATTCGAACCTTGAAAAAATTCCACTACACAAAATTGATTGTGTCTTTTGAAAAACTTTTCAAGTTCTTGTAGTTTTTTAAAACATAAAAAACTTACCATTTGCAATTTTAGATCAAAAGTTATACCCACTTTAATCCAACATAGTCCAGTAAATGCAGCCAAAAAACGTCAATACTTTTCACTGTAAAAGTACAGCTCCGATTTCGGTTATTTGTTTGTTATACAGGGTGTCCTGTAAATAATGGATAACCTTGCAACTGGTTATAGCAGGCCTTATGGCCTTTCCAGAAAAAAAAAATATAAAAAAAAATATTTTCCCAGTGGTTAATATGTTATGATGTTTTTTCCAAAAGTTGTTAACAAGTACTACTTTCCTCAAATACGTGAACCTGAAATTTAAACATTGAAAATATTCATATGTTTTTGATTATAACTTTTTTATTTATAACTTTAGGGTAAAAAGTGCATTAACATAAATTGAAGAGAATTGAATTTTCTACAAATTTGTGCGAAAGTTTTTTTTCTAAGACTTATTAAATTTAAGTTGCCACGGAAAACTTTTCAGAACTCGTTTTTTAATATGGTGGCCAAATGGTGGGGCTTTCAACACCTAAAATCGACTTTTATACTTGCTCTGAACCCCCTTACACATCAAAAGAGAAAATCTTTGTCCAACCCAAATTCTGAGGTAATTGTAACATTTTAGTAAACATTTTGGAAAAATGTTAAAAGCTGCTTTATTAGATGGTTGACTAATTTTCTCGGTTATTTTGTTAATACATGTGTTATGCCATTTTGGAAAGTGCATAAAATAGACAACTTTTTTAAGTAATTGGCCATTCATGTTCTTATACTATTTTAATTTATTAGAGGTGGTCAAACTTTTTTGAAAAAAAATTTGTGTACTGAAAAAAAAATATTTTTAAAAATTATAATAAAAAAAATGCAATAACTACTATTAAATTTTACCATCTATATATTACAACAGTCATTCTAGAATATTAAAAAAATAAAAAAAATGCAAAAATCGTTCATCCATGGTCGTATAGCGTTCACGTATTTGAGGAAAGTAGTACTTGTTAACAACTTTTGGAAAAAACATCATAACATATTAACCACTGGGAAAATATTTTTTTATATTTTTTTCTGGAAAAGCCATAAGGCCTGCTATAACCAGTTGCAAGGTTATCCATTATTTACAGGACACCCTGTATATGATGGTATATTATTTTACATGTTATTAATATTAAGAGATTTTCTGGAAGGAGAAGCAAAAATTTGTATTTTCAAAATTACAACAAATATTTTGATGATAAAAAAGATCCCAATACTGATTGTTTTCAGTGCCGGATTCAGGGGAGGGCAGCCGGGGCTACAGCCCTGGGCCTCCACAAAATAGGGGCCTCCACCATGGACTTCGACAAATTTTTTTTCAAAACCCGAGGTGTATATACCACAAAAAAAATGTAACCAAATTCAAAATGCAAGTATTAAGAACAAGAACATAAAAAAGGGTAACGCAGAGGTTATGATTAATAAATAATTATAATGCGTTTGTTTAGTTCTGCTTGAATGTATTCAATTACTTATGGTAATAAGAACTTTCGTTAATTCAAATTTTAAATAATTTCCTTTAATTCATTCCTACTTGTATCTCTTATTTTTTGAGTGCATGCACGTTACTGAATAGATTTTAATACATAACTTGCAGCTTCTCTGATTTTCTAATTTTCCATTTGCACTGTTCTTAACCTCCATAACCTTTTTTGTGTTTCTGCTTATGTTTCCTCTTGCTCGACTATCTACTCCACGACTGTTTTCTTATTGGCTATGGGCTTTTTCCGGTGCATCTTTTCTTAAGTCTTTTTCTAAGACTGATTATCAGAATCAAGAGCTAGCAAAATGACATTGGTCTTTGACCTGACAGCGTAAGAAATGACAAAATGGAATATTGAACTGAAAAAGGTTCCACCGAACTTTTAAATTGCGATGAAATATATTTGCAGAGTTCAATTCTTCAAGATCAGTCGCGAGAAAGTTTAGTTTAACTTTCTTCGGAAATGTTCAAGGAATATGTTTTCAAACCACAATACAAATCAAGAGACCGTCAATTCTGGATTTGATTTTCTTCAACTACGGGGAAAATATATTGTTAAGCATGTTAGTTAATGTCCACTCAACACCAAACTCAGTGAGAAGGCATGCATTACATCAGTAGTTTAGTGCGACAAGGAAAAGTCACAGGACTTTTGTGCAAGAAGCACAAAAAATCCTCAGATAAATCGTAAGTACTATCAAATTTATTGCTGAACGCGGATTAGCCTTTCGAGCTGACAGTGAAATAAGGTACCAGTTTATAGCTATTACACTCATCATTGAAATGTTTAATGATTGATTTTGAGACTATTAAAAAGTGAAATCAGTTATTATTTTGATGCCAAAATAAAGCTCCTGCTTTAATTATTATTTCTAGAAAAAAATCATTTTGTGCCTAAGCCTTTAACATTTATTGATTATTTCAAGCATTGAAGTAAGTACCTTATCAATGATCATTGAAAAATTCAAAGTCTGTTTATGTGGAAGGATGGGCTTATTTGAATTTTTGTTTGGCTAGAAATATTAATTAAGTCTTGACCTCCTATCTTCTATCAAAATAGTAAATTATTTTTTTTCTCCAAAACACCATCAAAGAACAAAAAATTCAATGATGATTTTCAATGATAGCTATAACTGGGGCCTAATTGGTTTACTGAGAAATGGAAATTTTCTGCAAATAAAATATTCAAATGCTCGGCTGAAAAAAATTGTTCATTTTATTTGGAAAATGATGGGGCCTCCACTTCTTTCTTGCCCCAGGGCCTCCACACCTCTTAGTCCAGCCCTGATTGTTTTGATACCAAATACAAGTATTGGTACCTTAAAACTTGCTTTAAAGTAAAAGTAGTATGAGAGAGGGGGTTCTATTTCCCCTAATTTGAAAAAGAGGGGAAATTTTCTGTTAAGTGGGAAATATTATTAAGAAAAACGACAGGAAGCCAAACGATACTGTCCATTACCTTCCTTTAAACCAGAAAGCTGTTCTTGTATTGGTATTAAAATCAAGTTTTATTTGAGGTGATGAGAACCAAAACTTGCCAAATCCATTTCACAAAAACTCTCCATATACAATGGGCATTTTTGGGCGTTAGCGGCCATTAATGAAATTAGTGTCAGATGAAAGATATGTTACTCAGGAGCAACTTTCACTATGGGCGTTTCGTTGCTTTTCATTTAAAAAAGAAGATATTTCAATGTTAATATAATACCTACAATTCATAGAGCGACATCGCATAGTAATTAATTATATTATTAGTGCGTGTAATGCTTTATCCTTACTTCAAAAGATCTCGTGACACTGTAGTAGTTTGTTTTGGGAGCTTTCAGAACCTCTCAAGGTCCCGGTATGGTTTTAAACAGAGCCAGTACGATGTACGAATCTGAACAGCTTTTTTTTATATTTGTTTAACATATTTTAATTAGGATCAAAACCTCATGTTTTTAAAGTAAGATGCTGGCTGATTAACGCTTTTTAAACACCAACGCATGATAGCGTAAACACATCCACATATTAATATTAATTATTGATAATAATTATTGATCACTTAAAACGACTAAATCACTTGGTGGGCTATGATGCTCGACAAAATATGAATAAGCAAATGGCAACGTTCCAAAGTACCACTAGTATTGGCCCTTTTATGACGAAAACCAAACGGAGGACATTCGATAACACGCAACGGAATCAAGTGCGATTTATAGCTTGTCTATATGCAGTAAGCAGTATGCACTTTGTTTATACATACATAGATACATTTTTTTAAATATTATGTAGATAGTAATATACAATATGATATTACGGAAAATGTACTTATTGATGATGTTATATTGCCATTTTTGTATATAAAATATTCTTGAGACCTTTAAGATTTCTTATTGCACTCTGCTTTCCTATTTTTGCATTAGTCAGAAGCCAGAATACTTAGTAAAACTTTATTGAAGTGTTAAAACAAAAATGTAATTTTTTCGTTTTTGAGGTGCACCACAATGAAAAAATTTCTGGACGGTGCTTGTAGGACTAAACCACATCCAAAAATAACAAAACCATTCTTGGCCGCTCACGCCCATGTTTCATACAAATTTGCCCATTCTCCTTTAACTGTTTAATAACTTTTAAATGAGAGTAGTTAGAAAATAATTTTAGTTTGTATCCAATCATAGATTTTGAAATCTATTTATAGTGGCTTAAAGGAAAATTATATGTATTAAAAGTTTCGTTAAAAAGATATTTAAGAATTACCATTGGCTGTGACAAGTTTTTCTGGTATGGATATGGCGAGTTTTGGTTCTCATCGCCTCATTTATTTTATATTTATTTCTGGAAAGGTCATAAAGATTGCTATTAACGTTACCTGCATAGGGTGACCAGATCCAACATCCAAACCCACGAAAAAGAGGGCACCTTCAGAAATCTCAAATGAAAAATTGAAAAAATATTGTAATATTGTCCTTCATTTACAGTTTTTACTTGCGATATAGCAATAGCGGATCCAGGATTTGGCTGTGGGGGTGCTCGAGGCTCCTATTTTAGACATCTCTCAAACCTAATATTCTTTTATCAGAATGTAGGCCAGTCGGCAGAGTCAAACAATTGTTTCATAATACAAATATATAACTACTGAAAAATTGTATCATTGGAAAAGGAGCAGTATTAAAAGTTGTTAGGATAATTCAAACGTCTTTCTTTTATACTGCAAGTTTTTTGAAGAATTTATACATTACATACATAGGCAGTACGCAGATCGTGCTAAAATTTTGCTCCCACATTTCTCTCCATACACCAGCTTACAAGCTAGTTCTATTTTAACATAACACTTTTGTGGAGAATATCACATAAAACAGCTGTTCTCTGAATACAAATTTTACTCAACAATTTCAAAGAATTTTTTTTCTTCAATATTTCAAGTAAATCTGATAAATAAAATGGGTTTTTCACAAATATTTCTCTCTACAAATCTTTATTTTCAATTTCGAGGACACTGATTTGATTTTAATAAACAATAATTGTTTGATTCGGTTCTCGAAAACATTTCATGTAAAGTTATTTTGTGCATAGAAAACACAGTTTTAAGAGTTATAAGCTCTAAAATTTCCAGGGAGTCAGCTTAGCCCGTAAAGTATCAACAGAAAAGCTGTGGAAAAAGGTGACATTTGCTCTTATGGTCAAATTCAATAGGATCCTTAATGATGGATTTTTTCGATATCTTTAGCTTTCGTTCATTTAGCTTTAAACAAAAGCATGCTCTACTCAAAATTTTACCTGAAAAGGAATTTTCAAGGCAAATGGTAACATTTTTCTCTAAATAAAGACACCTAAATATCTTAATTTCAGTTTTCAGTAACTGAAAAAAAATATTAAATGAAAATATCAGGTGTTGTCCTTAAGCTGTTCAATTTTATTGAACATTTAAATTTACTGAACTAACCTTGTTTGTTTCGCCAAGTTCTCTACGGGCTTGAACAAAAAAGCAACATTTTTGTTCGGCCAATTCCCTAGGGGCTTAGGACATAGTTAACATGTAAATTATTAGGCCCCAATATCATATTTTCATTCAGTTTCCTTGAAGCTTGGGAAAATAGTAGCTTACATTATGTAAAGTTGCAAAGCCCCAACCTCGTCGAATTTCTTTAAAACTTGGGCAAAAAACTACATTTTCTTCCAATTCCCTTAGGACCTGGAAAAACACATTTTAGGCGTAAATTGGTTAGCCCCAACTCAGCCTCTTATATATTGGTTGGAATAAAAAGAGCCTACGTTTTTATATTCAAATTGCTCCGTCTCATCGTCGTTTTTTCATCTAATTACTTTGGAGGCTTAGACAAATATATTTTCATTCAAATTTTTCAGCCCCAACCTTGTTTTAATAAATATTTCAATAAACACAATTTTAATTTCTATGTCTTAAGGGATCATTCAAAATTTTGTTTTCAAAAATTTTAGGTTTGAAAACGAACACAAAATTGAAACATCGTAATGTATTGTATTTTGCTATCAATTTAACTCTACTAATCGCCTGGGGGGCTTTAGCCCCTATAGCCCCCCCTCTGGATACGCCACTGCGATATAGGTATGTACTATAAGGCAAGTTTTGGATTCGTGCAAAAAAAAATTTGAGATAACAATCAAACATGATATTACGATGATAGAGAACACCAAAAAAGTGGGTGGCACAATTCTGCCTGTCTGTCTGTCTGTTCGTCTACAGCCTAAACGGCTTAATCGATTTTCTTCAAATTTGGTACATAGTGGGTTTTGGTGATTATGCTCACACGTTTTTTTCATTTTATTTTAGAACCAAAACTAACGGTACCTGCCATACAATTTTATTTACCAATTTTACATAATCGAATTTTTCTCAAAAATGGCTCGGTAACTTTTCTCAAAAAAAAATCAATAAATTTTTTTAAGTGAAGTCTTTCTTTGGGTGGAAAACCATTTTTCAAAAATGGTTATTAATGGTACCTCCCAAAGAACCATTTTTTTAATTTTTGATTTTCTTCAAAACGGTTCGACCGATTTCAATTATTTTTTTTTATACAGAAACTTCCAAAAAATATGAATAGTTTTGTGTACCAAAATTTGTGAAAAATTTTTTTGGATTTTTAAAAAATATATCAAATTTTTTTTTTTGGAAAATCAAATATTTCGAAAATGACATGATAAATTTTTTTGAAACTCGATATTTCAGTGGCCACGTGCCATAACCGCTTAAGTCGATTTTTCATAGTTTTCAGGAGAGCAGTTTGAAGTTTTGAATTTGTTTTGAGAAAAATATAATGGTAATTTAAAAATTTTTGAAATGCAAAAATGAAGGAAATATACTTTTTTCTTATATAATAAAAGAAAATTACTTTTATGTCAGATAATTAATGAGTAATTTACGAAAAAAACACTTAAGCTGTTATGGCTTATTGAACTTGAAAAAAATAATAAGCTCAGGTCGAGTTAGGCTTTTGTGGCATATAAAGGAAGACAAAAATAAAAAGCTTATGTTGAGTTAGGCTCTTATGGCATATTAATTGAGAACAATTCAAATTTCTTATGTCGACTTAGGACATTAGTCCTTGTGTAAGAATGTGGTATAAGGTTTTCTATGTTGATCTGAGTTATTTTACTTACCAATAATGAACCATATTTTAAGTTAATTTTCCAAGATTTTTTACTTACATACGTGTTGCGAAGTAGTTGTTCTTGGAAAAATAATTAACTTCTTAGTAGCTTATTTCAAATTAACGATATGAAACTTCGAAAAGTGAGAATAAAAATTATTATTATGTATTATTTTTCTTATTATTTTTGCATTTATTCATTTTTGTGACCAACATTGCTGTTAAAACATCTTCAGCATTGTCAGGCTCGGTCATATTATATATTTATACATTCATATTTGTTCTAGAATAAATTAAACTTGGTGGCGCAACAGCTCGTGGAGAACCAGGGCCTAGTGATTTACAACTCTCAACCATTCCTGTGTGCGTTTGGAGGAATGGAGGGGACCTACAATTTTTGTCGAGTCCGAACGGCTAAATGAGGAGCTCTATTTCATGACAAGTATACTCTTGGAGGATTTGTCAGTTCCTCGCAAGAGGCAGTACCTCGGAAAAAATATTTCTGTTTATAGGTGGCAGCAGCTGGGAATCGAACCCAGACCTTAGGCATGACAGTCCAACGCACTAATCATAATGCCACGAGTTACTACCCATCTTTGTTATAAGATTATCATAAAATGAATGGAAATCAGAGCTTATGAATTGGTTTAAGCTGAAAAAATTTCTTTTTTCCTTGAGAAATGCTTAGTAAGTCCATTGCCATTGAAATTTCATTGACATTTACAGAAACTCCTCTCTTTCCTACTTTTAAAATTTTAAAAGACTCATTTTCATCCAAAGAATATTTTGTATTCCTCTTAATAACAACATTTTGTGTATATCGCAGCCACCGGTACTTCATGACATCTTTATCAACTGGCTTCCAGGAAAATTTTGATTTAGAAAATTTTGAAAACTCATAAAAATTGTATCAACTGATTCAATCTTTGATCCAACTGTATTGACAAATTGACACCAATCCCCAAGCGATTCAATTTAAGCATTTGTTTCTTTTTTTCAATTAGGGTATAATCGCTATTGCAGTCCATCTGCGTATGTCCTAGCTCGAGGAATTTGTGATCGATGTAATCAATGATTTCAAGTTCTTGTTCTTCCCAGGACCGCTGTAGAATGTTATGCATTTTGTCTCCTCCGGTAAACTTTTCATAAACTTACCTTTTTTGATCAATAGAATTCAATTTATCAAAAAAGGTAAGTAAGGAAGATAAATTAACAAAAATTTGACAAGAATAATTATTTATAAGAACAAATTTCAATTATAACAGTAGCGTGACAATCGCAGATACTTATTTTTAAATTTACCTCTGAAGAAATCATGGATAGAAACGAAACTTTGGGAAAAGATGAAATAAACCTGTTTTATTCGCAAACAAATATTAATTCCCCAAACAAGCTTTTCTAAATGCCTTTTTTTGGTTAATCAATATGCACTTTTCGTCTTGAGACTTAGCAACTTTGATCTTCAAAATACACTTATCAACAAGTATCGCTTTGACTGTGTTTTTTCGTTGACTGATTGATATGAATGGCCACTATTTCAAAGTTTAGCATTGAATCAAAGTTCAAAACTTCAAAAACGCCATATTTTGAGTCTTAGCCTCATATTTATATCTCAAAATCCTGACGGAATATATTTTGGATTTGGAATCTATTTACGTAAAAATCAATAGAAACTAAACATACATATTTGCCGGAAAGCAAAAATGTCGTCCAAAAACGGCAAAAAGTAGTTCACTCATTGATATATGTAACTATAGACAATTCGCGGAAGGTTTGGTTGAAAACTTTAGTTCGGTTTAAAAATAGATGTTGGTTTTTTATGTTTCAAACTAAGCTGACATCTTCTTATGAAATTCAAATTTTGAAATTCAGATTTCGTAATTGATTCTGCGAAGCGTACATATTGTACATAGGAGGTACTCCTCCGACCAAAACGATAAAGCATACTTACATTATAGTAAATGGCTACAAATTTAATCTTTTACTAAAGTATTGTATTGATTATTTAACCAATATTCAATCACTCAATATTTTTAATTTTTAATTCTAAAATGTCATTTTCCGGCAGAAAAATCATGTGAAAATATATATGGTTACTCATTTGACCTTCCAAATGGCCAAATGAGGTATTATTTTTCTATTACAATAATTATTACAATTACCTATACACCAAAAAGTGAACAATTGGTAAAAATCCAAAGTATAATCACATAGTACATATGACCAACGAAATTGCAAACAATCGAGGAAAAGTTATAAAATGATTCCTTTTGTTTACTCCGGAAAACTCTTACGAATAAATGCTGTTTTTTTTAAACAAATCTATTATTTTTAAAAACAAAAATATATACATACTTAATACATTACATGTACGTAGATTTATTTTCACAAATTTGTTAAAAACATCGCTTAAAAAAAATGAATTAAATTAAAAGAAATTAATGTTTCTTTGCCACCATGTCACAGAGAGTTTTTTGTTTTAACTGGTAACATCATGACTTCGTACAAATTCAAAATATTTATCAATAAAATAATATGTAAAAACTTTCATTTGGCTTTACCACGTTCAGAAAGCATCCTCGCTAATTGTACCATTTTCACTGATCTGTTAGACATTGAAAATACACTTTAACAATAAAGCTTTTCACCTCCAAAAATAACTTTCACTAACTCTTCACTGCAGATGCGACTGGTATTAACAACATAAATCAACTTATGACTTGATTTTTTGCGAAATTAATATTGAATTGGTTAAGGCAGAAAAGCCTAAGTGAACTTAGTTTTGCGGTTTTGAAATTTAATTATACCATAACGGCCTAACTCGATATATGATTTTGAATGAAATATAATCTCGTTTGCCAAAAGAGCTTAAGTCAAGTAAGATTTATATACAAACGGAACTGTGATTTTCCATAACAGCCTAACTCAAGTTAAGGAAATTAAATGCTTGTTCTATTTTAGGGAATAACAGCCTATGTTGACTTAAGAAAAATTAAAAACGACAGTGGGTAGACTATAAATTTCTTATCTTGACTTATGTTTTTATTCCTTATTCATTTTTTAAGAAAATATAGAGCAATATTAACCTATCTCAATATAAGTTCTTATGGCAAAACAAACTTAAGATACTTAAAGAACTTAACTCAAGTTATGAAACCGACGTTATAAAAAAATTATTTCTTTTTGAGTTAAGTTGTTTTGGCAAATGATAATTTTTAAAAAGTGACTTAGGTTGTTAGGTTTTTCGCTTATAACTTCTGTTTGAAAAAAGATACAGAGGTAAAAATTGAGTGAGTATAGATCTTGATATTCTGAACAGGATTATGAAAAAAACTCAATTTGGTCATAACTCGACTTTGGCGGTTATGGCTTGTGGCCACTGATTTAAGAGTTTTTTAGTACACCCTAAAATATTTTTAGAAAATATTTTACATTTATGAAAAAATAACGGTACCTTCCATACAAAAGTTAAAAAAAACCGCAAAGGAAAATATTTGTTTGCTTAAAAACGACTCCTACGATTTTGATTACACTTTTTTTCATATACTAAAATTAGTACGATCTACTACCAAAAATTATAAAATTTTACACTTAGCAACTATTAATAGTACCTGTCATAGAACGTATTTTTTTATTTTGAATTTTCTCGTTATCGATTAAACGGATTTAGATGAATTTTTTAATATATAAAATTCAGATAAGATTAAGTAATATTGCATATCAAAAATTAAAAAAAAAATTATTTTGGACTTTTAAAAAAAGTTTCAATTTTTTTTTTTGAAAATTCGATATCTCAAAAACGGGTTGACAATTTTTTTTCAAATTTTAAATATATACAAATACTTCAGATTTGCATACCAAAATTTGTTCTTAAAAATGTTTTAAGAATTTTATATATACA
Source organism: Dasysyrphus tricinctus (assembly GCA_963921185.1). Classification (NCBI taxonomy): domain Eukaryota; kingdom Metazoa; phylum Arthropoda; class Insecta; order Diptera; family Syrphidae; genus Dasysyrphus; species Dasysyrphus tricinctus. Next base: position 188,173,952 of record OY992532.1, on the reverse strand, counting down.
AAAATAATTTTTTAAAAAACCGCTCCAACGATTTTAAATTTTGTTTCCCATACAATTATATTCAATCAAGAATTAAGATGGCATTCTTTTTTTTCACCTCAAACAAGTTGTTTTAGCCAATTTAAATGTCGTATTTCATGCTTCTCTACATTTGTCTCTTATAATTCCCATATTTTTATATACAAATTTCTTAAACCCGAAGTGTTTAGAACATAAGAGCAAGTACGTGCGACACAGTCTTGCATTTTATTTTTCATGTTTTGAACACGAAAAAACTTGCAACTTATTTGCCCAACATTGGATGCGTTTTTGCATCTTTGAACGTGTTCCAAATATTAAAAATCACCAACAAAGTGGAAATCCCACACTCTGACATCAAAAAAAGGTATGTTCCCGAAAAGTAGCAACACTGGCATATTTAATCGAAGGTGCGTCTACTCAGCACATATTTTTTAAGATATCAATTGTTTTTTCTCAAAACGCGTTTGGCATCTGGAGGTGTTTCCGCAACTTTTTTCATGATCAAAATATTGAAAATTATCAAAAAATTGAAGGTTCCGTTGCCGTTGACATAAAAGAGTATATGTTTTCGAAAAATGGCAACACTGGAATTATACCCGAAGGTGCGTTTAAGGTTACAACAATGAATTTTTAGCTTAATTGCAACCTAAGCAAAAATAAATTACAGATATGTATAAAAATAAGGTACCCACAAAAAGCGTAGGGATTTTTGATTTCTCGACTTGACAACAGAGATTGGGTGCCATTTTGAAAAATGGCGCCCAAACGACAGGATTATAAGGTGACTCTCAAGCTAAATTTCATCCTTAGTGTATAAAGACTGAACCACAATCATTAAAAAAAAAGGTACCTGCCAAAAAGCACACGGGAATCGGTTTTCTGACCGGAATGTGGGTTTAATTTTTTTCTATGCAGGTACATATGAAAATGTTTTGGATTTTTTACAATAGGTGCGTTTTATTGGTATTTAAAGCTAGCACAGCAATGCAAGCACCAATAAAACGCTATACTCACTTTTATATTCACTTTGTATTTTTTTCTGAAGGTTGGCAGACATGCCACTTAATTTCAAAACTATTCGCCATTAAAAATTCGAACAAATCTTTACATAAAAGCAAAGGCATCCAACTTTCAAGTAATGAATATTTGTTTATAACTTAGTTCAGCGCCGCCGCCTTAGTTTCAACTTTACGAAACTTTATCTCATTTTTTATATTCACTTTAATACTGCCTTATTTATCGACACTTTTGGGGTTGTTGTTGTTAACCGAGGAAATTTAACTGTGCTAGCTATAGTTTTTTCCAATAAAACACGCCTAATGAACAAATATTGGTTACAAGAGGTTTTCACTACCATCAATATTCTACCACCAATTCTTTTTCATTCTAAAACTTCTTTACATACCAAAATTTAGAGCTTATATCGTATAGATTTTATTAAGTTGCCTTTTTTGAAAAAAAAAAAAATGCCTACAGCATTGCAAAAACATTTTCAAAAATTATAAGAGGGCTCCATTTATTGCCTGCTCTGGAATTATTATTATTATTTATAAAATAATTGTTCGTTTCCTACTTGTTTTAAACTTAATATATATATGTACGTATTAATATATTTTGTAGCTAATGACTCAAAAACTTTTTGGAAGCTGATTAGGACCATCAGTGGCTCAAAAAATATAATAGGTACAAATGTGGACACAAACGTTCTAGCAATGCATTTTCATTCCCTCCTGAATGCATCCGAGTGTATTACATCTCACAAGTAGAATACCTGGATAGAGATATCTCCATAGAAGAAGTACAACGTGCTATCGATAGAACTAAAAATAATAAAGCGCCAGGAGAAGACCGGATAACCTTTGAGTTTTATAAAAACTCAACACCTGACTTTGTACGATTTCTGACTGATGGTTTTAATAACATCTTCACGAAAGGAACTGTACCGGAAAGTTTCCAAAGGAATATTATATTTCCCATATTTAAGAAAGGTGACCCGAACGATCCAGGGATTTCGTTTCTCAACACACTGCTAAAACTCCTCACTAGTTTACTTCTTGATCGGCTTACCAATTGGGTAGAAACTAATGGTCTATTGAGCGAATTCCAGGCGGGATTTAGGAAAGGCTACTCAACGGTCGACAACATTTTTGTGCTCACAAATATTGGTAAGACAGTTCTTAGAAGTGGAAAAAAACTATATGCCTTCTTCATTGACTTTCGTGCTGCCTTTGACTCAGTGGATAGAAGAGCACTTTTTCTTAAACTTAGCAACTTTGGTCTATCCTCAAAAATGCTGCACTTGCTAGAAAGTTTGTATGAAAACCACCAAACTGCAGTATGGGATGGAATAGCCATGTCAGAATGGTTCAATACTTCTTCCGGCGTTAAGCAGGGTTGCCAGCTAAGCCCACTCTTTTTTAGCCTGTTTTTGGATGATCTGCGGCAATATCTACCTGGAGGAATAATTTTCAACGAAGCTTCGATAAAGGGTCTGATATTTGCAGATGACATTGTTCTGCTAGCCGAAACACCTAACATGCTTCAGTTCATGATAAATAGGCTCCAGGAATACTGCAAGCAATGGAATCTTCACATAAATCCAACCAAATCAAAAATTATGGTATTCCGTAACAATACAGGTCGATATACAAGAGACGAAAAATGGACTTTGGGCTCGGATTCTCTCGAAGTTGTCAAACAATATCGCTATCTTGGCATAACGCTCACTCCAAGATTAACTTACTCATTTCACCTACAAGGGAAACTCAAAGAGGCAAAAAAAGCACTTAGTTGCACTTGGAAAAATGTTATAGGTCGGAATGATGTTTCAAGCAAAACCAAATACAAACTCTTCGAAGCAACGGCAAGAACGATAATGTGCTACGGATGTCAAGTATGGGGCTACGAAGAACACGATGAAGTAGAAAAGTTACAAAGATACTTTATTAAGCATCTTTTCAGGCTACCAAGTAACACACCCACCTACATGCTATATGTGGAAACTGGTCTACCTCTACTGCGTCTTTTTACGTTAAGGCTTCATTTCAAATATATTCTTAAAGTTGTGCAACTTCCAGAACACCGCCTTCCAAAGATAGTGCTTTCGTATCTGTTAAGAAGAAAAATAGGCTTATTTGTGCAATGGCAAGAGCTAAGCGAGGAACTTGGAGTAGAGTTGTCTCTGACATGGGAGAATCATTCCACATGGAGCACAGCATTCGATAATATTATTCGGAAACTGGATGAAAAAATTCATGCTGGATTTCTAGAGCAAGCAGTCAGGTCATCCAGTCGCTCGGTGTATAAAGAACTTAACCACAGCCTATTAGAACGGAACTACTTCCACGAAGACTTCAGCGCTCACCAAATAAGCATCATATTTAAGACTAGGGGAGAGTTATTACCTCTGAACTTCAGGCCGCATAGAGAAGATTTACCATCTCTTTGCACCCTCTGCAACCTACGGGAAAAGGAAGATGATAAATAAATAAATAATAAAATAATAGGGAAGTGCCCAATTCTTCAGGAGACTCGAAGATATTATTGGAATCAATCCTATTTCTCAATGGAAGAAGTCGTGGAGATTCTGAACGGATCAAACTGGAGAACCCTTTGTAAATATATCTCTGATGCCCTTTCATATAGAAACCAATTTATGGAAGATTAGAAAAACTATATTTTATGTTGCAAATCATTAAAATTGCCCACTTTTGCCTCAAAAGTTAAAAAAAAAGAAGAAAAAACAAATACATATGTATACATATGTACATATATGCTTTATGCTATTTTTTTATGTTTCAAATCATTCAAAATTGACAACCAACAATCTAATGGCCAATATATAATGGAATTATTTTGCTACAAATCAACCGCACCTTATTTGGAGTTTCACCAAAATTTTGTATCTAAAACTATAATAAGTACATAAATGTATATATTTGAATTAAAAATTAATTGAAATGAAATTACATACTCGTAAATCATCTAAAACTGTCAATCTGGCTGACGGCTTTTGCCAATGCTTATAAGAATTGTTAAATCAAAATTGTTAGAAATCTAAGGATGATAATAAAATTCACTTACTACTACTACTACTATTTTTGAAACAATGTCATGTCAATAATGGCCTAGACAATTATTTTAGAGTCTTAAAATATAATCATTTGAAATGCTCATGATGACGAATAATTTCGTTTTCTTAGAAAGAAAGGTTAAAGATTAATATAATTAAAATATAACTTAATCAAATATTTTCAATGTTAATCTTACTGTTAGCATAGTTTGAACTCACCTCAGGCGATTGAGCTATAGTATAGTTAGTCCGAATTATAAACTGATAATGATGTTTGTATTTTCTGCCCAATTAGATGTATCAACTTGTAAAAGTTATTTTTTTTTAATTTCTGAAATAGGTTAAAAACCCTATTTTATAACATAATTTATTAAGTTTTATTTTTTTTATTTTTTTCAATTTTCAGGTCATAATGTTGGCTTCCTTCTAATTTTCCAAACAATTTAATATTAATAAATTGTTGTATAACTTCGGGACATTTCATGGTTAATCAATTTCGAAGAAACAGAAGAAAAAAAAAACATGAACTTGGAGCATGCTATTGTAGTTTTGGAAATACTCACATTTCTACACGAAGCGTCATCATCGGTTCAGGTGAGTCATATAGTTTTCGTACCAAATAACTTCCGGCTACAATTTTTTTCTAAATCAATTTCGTTTTAATTGAAGATTTTTTTTTTTGTAAGTTTTATTTTGTTAAAAATAAAATTGTTCCCATCGTTAAATTTCTTTATAGACAAATGCGAGAACAGATTGACCTTGGACTTTTTGTGTTATTCGTTCATTGTGCACATCATTTTATCACAATTTGTGTAGGCTATATGTATATTCTGTATGTTCAGTGTGTTCTGTGTGTTCTGTGTGTTTTGACAATGAAATTGTCTGTTAATGAAAATGTTAATTTTGTAACAAATTTGTTTCTATTCTCGTTTTGTCAAAGCAGTCGCTATAGGGGTATGGTTTCTTATTGTTTATGTATCAAAATTTTGTTAACCAAAGCAATAGATAAAATAATGAAATACAGTCGAACCCGGATTTATAATCTCATGATACATGTGACACTTCAAAATCAGATTGAAATCCGATTTTATTTTCGCATTCGTGGAAACTGCGGTTTTTTCCAGTTTTTTTTTTCAAAATATGCAATTATAGCGAAAATGTTAGGAAATCATTAATTATAAAAGTTTCTTCCTTAATTTCTTAATAATAAACATGGAACGCGTAGGTATACCTACATTTATCTACCTAAACAAAAAACTAAATAAAACAAAGAAAAAAGATCATGACAAACAGTAGGAAACACAATGACAAATAACCTTACCTAAAATGGTATCACAATAAGCGGGTTTTACTATATAACTGAGCAGTGCGTTTATCAGTGAGATTTTAATTGTTTTGTTAGCAAAATGCGACAGGCACTGGTTTCATTTTAATCTAAACGATTTGAGTTTTTAAATTATTTGAATATTGATGTCTCTTTTAAGATAATGAGGTATCAAACTTTAAACAGTCAAGCCTGGTTATATTCAAATGAAGTATAAATTGGTGGTTTTCCCAAAACTAATGGCATCCATCATTCTCGATCGAATAAAGGATAGAATCGAGTCTAAACTCAAGAGGCATCAAGCTGGCTTCCGCAGTGGTCGATCGTGTGTCGACCATATCAACACCCTGCGTATCGTCCCCGAGCAGTCGATGGAATTTCAATCAACGCTTTACCTCATATTCGTGGATTTTGAGAAGGTCTTTGATCGAGTTAACCGAGAATGTATATGGAGACCGTTGCTTGGTAGAGGAATTCCACCAAAAATTGTTGCCATTGTTAAAGAGTCCTACAACAACGCAAGGTGTTTTGCTTTACACAATGGGCAGCTATTCGACTCCTTCGTAGTGCAACAGGGTGTGAGACAAGTGTATGTTTTATCGCCAATTCTCTTCGTGCTGGCGATGGTCGACGTATTGACGGCCAATGTTGGTACAGCTGGAGATCGTTCGAAAGGCTCAGTCATTTAGACTATGTCCTGACCATGACATATGTCTTCTGGCAAATAACATCAGTGGGCTGAACGGGATGTGCCAAAAACACTGCAAGTGAAGGGAGAGTCGAGTGGTCTAAAAATAAATAGCAAAAAGAAAAAAATAATGCTCATTCCAGGAACAACATGGAAATCAACTGTCTTAGCGGAAGCAGAATCCTAGAGAAAAACGTCGCCACAGCTAAAGTACCTTGCAGCAGACCGTGTAGGATGGAGACGTTTGTTGACGCCCTATGCCCCAGCCGGGGTTACAGGACATACAAATGATGATAAATTGGTGGTTCCTTAAACTTACTTAAATAGTCCAAGTGTAACTGTTTGCAAATTCATAGCTGTAACAGGACATTGTGAAATATATGGGAACGAAATGGCGTATGAGCTGGCCAAAAAGGGATTGTCTCTTGATCCGAGCCAAACCGATTTCTCAGTGCTTATGCCACTGGAACAAGAGAAAAGTAAAATTCACCAGAGTTTTCTTGTGGCTGCAGATGTCAGATGGTCATCAATTGACACTTGTAGGGTTTCAAAGAATTTATGGCCGAATATTTTGGGGAAAAACTGAATACTTGCTCAAGATAAGCTGGCCTTAATTATCAATCCGAGTTGAAGTCCTTACGGGTCACTACTCAATGGGGACCCACATGAGCAGAATAGGTATCAGCCCGTCGGACTTATGTAGAGGGTGTCAGGATGAAGAGACGAAAGAGGGCTCACCTCACTTCCTCTGTGAATGCCCCAGCCTAGCTAAAACTAGGAAAGCAGCCCTATAGGAGAATACTTTTTCGATGAACTGGGCGACATCTCTGCCTTGCCCCTTAGGAACATCCTAAAATTCATTCAGAATTCAGGATGGTTCAAGCAGGCCCCCCACATCTTCCTTTTCTTTCCCTCATCTACCTACCTATCCACACCTTGGGGAGGGCAATTGATCCACAGTGATCCGATTGAGATTATGTGGCTTGCCGTATTTTCACCCCTCCTAACCTAACCTTACTTAAGCCAAGTATGCTGCTGATGATAGATGAAATCTATACAAAATGCTCACAACAACACATCGGTAAAATATTCATGGAGAGTTTCACCAATATCAAAAATAAACACCAAAATAAACTCAAAGGTTATTTTCTTCTTGTTTAGTCCCACGGTGAATTCGCTATGTAGTCCCAACAGAGGATTAGAGCTGTGCAAATCGTTCATTTCAAATGATCAAATTCTTCAAGAATCGATATCACCAAAATGATTCGATCATTTCAATCAATCGATCTTTGGATCATTTTCATTTCACTGAATTTATTACCAACTTCAATGGAGTTTAATTTCTCTGAGTTTAACGAATTCAATCAATACTGTACCGATTTTTATCGAATCCAAAACAATGAACAAAGAAAGCTCAACAAAATAATGAAATGTTCACATTTTTTTACTGCTCTTGAAAAAGGTGATTTTATGTCAATTGGTTGACATTTGGATCGAAATATACTTTTAAGGCTCTCCTAAACCAATGCGAAATCATAGCGAATCATTCGCAAAGACAATTTTTTGTTGTTGTTTAGCATTGTTTATCTTTCATATTTTGTGTTATTGTGAATGATTTCGCCTCGTCGGCGAATGTTTCGCGTTGGTTTGGGAGAGCCTTTAATGTGAAAATATAGTTTGGCGTCTATCTGTCAAGAAATCAACTGTCGATGGATTAAAAATCTGAAATTTTTGAATAATTCTTACTGCTCCGGAAAAGGTGATTTTAGGGCAATTGGGTGAAATTAGGATGGAAATACACCTCTTCTCTCAATATACAGTTCATCCCCTATCTTTCAAGCTATTAACTGTCAAATTCCATTGAGGGATGGCTAGGATGTCAATGGATTAAAAAACCTTTAAAAAATCGGAAATTTTTGATGAATTTTTAGTGCTCCAGAAGAATGTGATTTTAAGGCGATTGGGTGACATTTGGATCAAAATACACCTTTTCTCTCAAAACATAGTTCATCCTCTATCTGCCAAGCCATTTACTGTCAACTTCCATTGACAGATGGCTAAGATGTCGATGGATTAAAAAACATCTAAAAAATCACAAGTTTTTGAAAAGATTGAGATTGGGATGGAAAATCGAAATTAATCGAAATGATTATTGATTGATTGATTGAAATGAAAATTGGTAATCTCAATCATCAATACTTTTTGATGATCGGATCAAAAAAATCGAATCGTTCCTCACTGACACAGTCCTACAGAGAATGTTTTGTTGATTGCATAGCCCGGAATCCATACTAAAAGTTTGGTATTTATGTAGGAATGTTTTGCTTTTCTTAGCAGAAGTGATTCTCGGACTTTGATAATGCCGGCCGCAAGGAAGACAGAAGTGATATTGGTCTGTACTATATCATTCTTTGTTTTGTCTGGAAGGTATTGGAATTATGTTTGCAGTATGGGAAAGTAGCCATTTTTCAAGTAGTTAATAAAGATGACCATCAATAGACAATGCTGCTCAGCTTTTTGATGCAAATTTGGAGATGCTGTCAAATTCTGTAGATTAATTGGAAATTTCTGTATGACGGTGGCAACCGCTTCCTCTGGATTGATGAACGTGTCATCAAAATTTAAATGGTTGGCTGGCTGTCGTCAGGATTCTTTTCGTTGAATATGGTAGTTGTTGCTGTAGGGAGGTCTTCTTTTTGAACTATCCTTTTCTGGGCTTCAAGCTAGAATAATAGGTACTACGCCCTTGATGACACTTAAAACAGCAGCCTTTAACGCTCTAGAACATCAGCAAGTAATACGCCCCTGGATGGCACTAAAAGCAGCTGGCTAAAATGCTTTGGTACATCAGCAGAAACCACGCCCCTGGTGGCATTCAAAAACTAGACTTAAAACGCTATAGTATTCCACTAGGTTCTTCGCCCTATGTGGTACTTATAACAGTATTCTAAAAATGCACATGAACATACACCAACAGGTACTACGCTCCATGTGGCACTATGAACACAAGGCTTAGAGTTACAAAAATTTTACCTATTTTTATAAAACAAAATGTGTTACAAGGCTTAGGCTATAACGCTCTGGTTGATCAGCAGGTACTAAAGCGCCTGGGTTTAGTTAATTGACTTCACACTAAGATCTCTGCTACTGGTGGGGGAACGGAGAAGTTTCGTTTATAGGAGCAGTCATATTTTGAATAAGGAAAGGACTAAATGTGAACTATATCATTGATGAACGAAAAATTTCCATTTCCTGCCAAAGTACAAAAAAAAGGAAAATAGCATAGAACGCTTCGTTACATATTTTTGGCTAGTTTAGATTTCTTCAAGTCTCTTCTATAGTTGAGAGTGCGGGTAAGGTAAAACTACGTGATTAATTATGACTATGCACTTCAATTAAGAGAAGCATTTTATTCGTTTTCAGTAGTTTTTGGTGCAAAGAAGTATCCATTGGAACTTCTTTCTTAGCCTGATCTCTGTTGGTCTGTTGTCAAGGATGTAAGCGGAAAGATAAGCAAACCTATCACTAGTCTTTCTCATCTTCTGGTTGTCCAGTGCGTCGAATTCATTGATGCTAAGCTAAGCGTAGCTCAGTTCTTTGGTAGTTCAGCAGTTTCTGTGTCGGAACGAAATCGGTTCCGGCTGATTCGTTCAGACCTGCACCTGATATTGCATTTCAGATCAGGTGGAATAGCCATTGCAGGCAGTGAAGCGTTCTCATCCATTGTTAATAGTGCACCATACATCAGGACTGGGATGATAAGCGTCTTATACAGGGGCACTTAAATTGTTCGAGAGAGGGCTTTTCTCCTCAATTGCCTTATAAGCCCAAGGAAACAGGGATTGGCAAGAGCAATTTTTCGTTTGATCTCAGCGCTGAAATCGTTCGTTGAATTGAAAGCGGAGCCCAGGTAGACAAAGTCTCTGACCATTTCAAAATTATAGCTGTGTAAAGTGACATTCTGTCCTAGACGTCGGTGTTGGGTGATCTTTTTTTTGACAGCATATATTTGGTCTTGCCATCCATTCAACGTTGAATCCATCTTCTTGGCTTCCTCCTCAATACTGACGAAAGCACCGGTGACATTACGCTTTGTTTGTTCGATTGTGTCAATATCGTCGGCGTAAGCGAAGAATTGGACGGACTTCTGAAAGATTGTGCCTCTAATGTTGACGTGAGAGTTTTGCACTATTTGTTTATGATCGATGCTGAAGAAGTCACATGATAGCGCGTCGCCTTACCTAAAACATTTTTTGACATCAAAGGTGTTGGTGAGGTCTTTGCCAACCTTGATGGAGCAGCGTGCATTCTCCATCATCATCCTGCACAAACGGACGAGGGGTGGTGCAAAAACTAGACATTGCTCTATATATAGCTCGTCTCCTTAGATAGATCCTGTCACATGCGGCCTTGAAATCGATGAAAAGGTGGTGGGTATCGGTTTGAAACTCCTGGGTTTTCTCCAAGATCTGCCGTAGTGCGAATATTTGGTCGATAGTGGACTTCCCTGGCCTAAAGCCACACTGATATGGTTGTTGACGAATGGCTTCAAGCGTTCACAAAGTACGGCAGAGAAGATCTTGTAGGCGATATTAAGAAGACTGATGCCTCTGTAGTTGGTGCAGTCCAGAGGATCGCCTTTCTTGAGGATCGGGCAAACAATACTGAGGTTCCATTCATCGGGCATGCTTTCTTCCGACCATATTTTACAGATGAGCTGGTGCATACTCCTAACCAATTCATCGCCAGCCGCTTTGAATAGCTCAGCCGCAAGGCCATCAGCTCCAGCAGCTTTATTGGACTTAAGTTTAGATATGGCTATCCTCACTTCGTCAAGATCGGGTGGACGGAATTGTTGGCCTACGTTGTCCAGGTTGAATGGTGCAATTTGCATGGTAGCGTGGTTCGTCATCGCTGTTATACAATTTGCAGAAATGATTTTTCCATATCCTCGAACCAGGGGTTTCGCTGTGGTGGTCGTGTGAGGCCCAGCACGTCAGAGGCGGCATCTCTGATGGCTTCCTGGCAGTTTTTCCAAAGTCGATTAGCCTGAGTCCGTTATCGGAGGTGGTGTCGTGCAGGCTGTATCTTCCGATTGTGCCACCAAAGACGTCTTCTCTTCCTAGTTTGGCATTAAAATCACCCAAGATAATTTTAATGTCATAGCTAGGGCATTGCTCATATATCTTGTCCAGGAGCTCGTAGAACTCGTCCTTGGTGTCGTCATCTTTCTCCTCTGTGGGGGCATGCGCGCATATGAGGCTGATGTTGGCGAATTTAGCCTTGATGCGAATTGTCGTGAGGCGTTCGTTCACATAATTGAAACTCAAGACCTCTTGCCTAAGTCTGCCTCTAACAACAAATACACATCCAAAAAGACGCTGCCCTTGTGGTCGGTAACAGTCACCGTAGTATATATCGCAGTCTTTCAGTTTTCTTTTGCCCGGCCCATCCCATCGCACTTCCTAGATGGCGGTGATGTCTGCTTTGTAGTAGTCTAAGGCCTCCGCTAAATGTTCGGCTGCACGTGGTCTATAGAGAGACAGAACATTCCACGTGCAGATCCGAAGTGCGTTGTCCTTATTTCGTTTGCTAGGTTCTTCAACAGTAAATCCGTCCGTATCCGAGGCTTGTTGTTGCTTCGCAACTAAAAAATAGCTTTACGTGGCCGGGAAGTCACCCCGACGGCACGACCACCAACCTGGGGGACCAGACCCTATATATATAACTCCAAGGGCGGGGAGCCGGATTAACCACTCCTTATAGGCCTGAGCTCCGAATATGTCGTAGTAGCCCGTATAAGGTGTTCACTAAGTAGTTCAACCTAACTGGAACTGTAGACGCCACCGTTGATTCCATCTTGAGAATTCTTCCGCTGCCGCCTGGATGAAGGAGAAGTGCCTTGATGGGAACAATCCTCCCCTCCCCCCTCTCTCGTTTGCTGCCCCCTAAAACCGTCCACAGGGATTGGAACCCCATCTTCAGTTAGAGGTACTAGGCACCCGATTTTCACCACTTGGAGGTGAGAGTAGGAGTTGATAGACAGAGGTTCGCTTTAAAAAAAAGCTTGTGGACGCTTGTGTCCTCTTGAATGCACCGTGTCTACCCTTTGAACATCAGTTCAGGAATAAACATTTTTGACTTTTATGATTCTGATTTTTATCATTGAAATTTATTAAAATTTCTTAATTTTGAAGCTCACTTCTCTCTCATATATCAGATTAACAAATTCTTTCCCAGTTACTTATGCTACTTTATTTACACATAGGTGGGTTTTACTGTACCTAGAAAAGTTTCACCAAACATCAATAAATTGTGGGCGCGTATAATACCTATAATATAGCAACATCACTTTGGTATTTTAGCTAATTTAAACGTTGTACATTACAAACAATTTTGAAGCAATTATAAAATCTAAATGCATCCAAATGCGAATACAAAACAAATATGAGCTCACAATCGACATCACATTTATTTAGTTTTTTTTTTTTTTCGTTTTTTACTTTTATGCTGATTACTGAGGATGGATGGAAGATGAAGAGCAGAAGGAGGTATTATATTTTATTTTTAATTTAATGCGTGGCGGTGAACTCGTCGTCGCAGTCGCATAGGCCGGCTCGGCGTCTGGTGGCAATTTGCGCCAAAGCCAAAGGGAATATAGTATGTGGCTTTCGCGTTAGAAATCCTATACCACAAAGTATAAAACTCAGGCAGGCAGTCGAGTCGTATATCGAAGTTGTAGGTATATTGTAGTTGTAGGTACTGTACTGGGTGATGTGATGTACATTTGTATATTTAGAGTATTTGTATGCGGCATTAATTTAAAAGAAAAACCTATGCTATTTTTGTACGTTTAAGCAAAACGCATTCATCTGCCATTCATTACAATTACGAACGATTGGTGTGGTGCAGCAATATATGCCCGTGCCCATTGCCAATCCAGATCCAGTGCAATATCTACATCTGTTGGTTTGGGCAATTTTCTTGATCGTATGCCAGCTAGCACGCGTTGCATGCCGCTAAAAACACTGCCACCCCACATATTCACGCATTTCTGTGTAGCTATAGTCTAAAAAGACAGAGTTGCTAGGACGTGATTAAAACTTGAAGAAAACTTTCTAATAAAATAAAATCTCCCGAATAGTACAGTCAGGTTTTGAAATAACAGTTATTCCATACGGTGGATTTTGCATTTTATTGTTCCTCAAAGTCTAGAGCAGTGATTCCCAAAGTGGTTCAGGTGGATCCCATGGGTCCACGGGAGATTCGACGGGGGTCTACGTTGACAAGAAATAAAAACAGTGAATAATGGTAAAAAAGGGTTTTGAAACTTAAAGAATTAAGATTCTAATTTTCAAAATTGTTGGCTAAGATTTTTTAGGAGCTTTTTATAGCCCTATCAATAATATTGTAAAAATAGTATTGCTAATTTTTTGCTTTTTCTTTGGTCCGCGGACTTGAAAAAAATTTGTTCAGTTAGGCTGGCATGTAGATCAAATAGCCTGTTTATACAACATTAATTCCCTTTTTTAAAACCTCCCTTAATTTTTTTGATAAGTATATTTTAAGAAGATCAGTGATTGTTACTATTAAAAACTAGCATATCATCGGCTTTCTGTCACAACCTCATAAATCTCAAAATACCATTTCAATGTATTTCATACCAAAACAAATCACAGAATTCAAATATCAATATTTTTATTACAGAAAATAGGAAATAATTTAATTTTGAATATTTTAAATACACAATAAAATTTGAATATTTACTACAAAAAGGAGGGAAAAGAGCTACATACAGGTCTTTACTTGGCACTTGAGTAGCTATCTGTCAAAACAAAGAATGAAATAAATTTTAAGTAAATTATTTTGGAATCATCCATTGCTGTTTTTGTTAAAAATTCTGCTTTTACGCAAGAATACATTGTTTTTAGGTTTTGAAGTTACGTTTTTCTCAAATGGAATAAGCTGCAGTCCTGATGTCAAAAAGTCATATGATTTTTGCTTTTGAGAAGTCATATATGAGTTTTATGAGTGCGTTCAAACGATCTAGTATGATTTTTTTGACAGGTCATATGAGAAGTTACATATTACTTCTATTATATATATTCTATTATTAATATGAATTTAACATCAAATGACAGCTACATACATAAAAAGAAATGCTACACTTGCCGAGTAAAAAAGAGAAATAAAGAAGCTTAAGTCCAATAAAGCTCCAGGTTATGACTTAATCACGGCAGAAATTCTAAAAATGCTTCCTCGTAAAGGTTTGATCAACCTTCTTTATATAATAAATGCCGCCCCTGGCAAACCATCTCATGAAAAGAAGTCTTACAGACAGAGAGAGCTCTTGAAGAAAAGAAAATCTGTTCGACGGTCTTTTTGGATGTGTTGCAAGCGTTTGACAAGGTGTGGCACGAAGGCCTCAAATTCAAATTAAGATAAGTTCTGCCTGAAGGACTTTATAAAATTCTAAACGAGTATCTAGAAAACAGACTTTTTCGTGTAAGACACGGAAATGAATATTCTAATTTCAAAGAAATAGGGGCTGGGGTACCACAAGGTAGTGTTTTAGGTCCAATTCTGTACCTTCTCTTTACACGTGATATACCTCAAACAGAAGACACTATCGTAGCAACGTTTGCTGATGATACTGCAATACTAGCAGTAGGCAAAACGATTAACGAAGCTACGATTAAATTACAAAATGCTCTTAATAATGTTAATGAGTGGACAAAAACATGGCGAATAGCGCTCAATGAACAAAAGTCAGTCCACGTGGACTTTACGTATACAAAAATAAATAGATTGCCCGTCTTTCTTAATACCGGTCGTGTACCATTTGCGAATGAGGCAAAATATCTGGGAATGACTCTAGACGCGAAATTAAAATGGAAGCCGCACGTAAAAAAGAAATGCGAAGAATTAAAAAGTAAATTAAGAGATATGAACTGGCTACTCGGTAAATATTCCAAGCTTAGTATTGATAATAAGTTGATTTTATACAGGCAGGTACTTAAACCTGTCTGGACTTATGGTATACAACTCTGGGGTTGTACCTGCGATACAAATTTAAATATCTTACAAACGTTTGAAAATAAACTGCTTAGGTCATTTGTAAATGCACCATGGTATATAAGAAACGAAGATCTTCACAGGGATCTCGGGATTCCTACGGTTCGAGACGAAATTGAGAGTTTTTCGCGAAAATATAGAAATCGGCTATTAGATCACGCTAATCCAACGATTATTGACATTCTTGACGAGTCGAATTTAGTACGCCGGCCGTCTGCAAAGAACAAAACCTTCCGACTTGGTGCGGTGAACACAAAACCGCTTTAAAATCGCGGAATAAGCAGAAACTTTCACCGGAAAGTTACCTGCAACACGTTACTTAACTTCGTTCAAAATAAATTGCTAGATAAGTTTCAACTTAGTTGCAATCGGGAAGTGGAGGTGGTTTTAGTGTAGTAAGAATCTCACACTTCTATGAGCACGCGTTTTCCGGTCCTCATAGAGCCTGATGCAGGTTTTGCACCTACCCACGGACAAAAAAAAAAAAAAAAAAACTACTATTATCATGTAAGGTGGCTTTTAAGGTAGGTACTTTCAACTATATGCTGAAGACGTCACAACAAAGCTCTTTAACATAAGATTAAGCTTTGTCGGAATTTTTTTTGAAGATTCCCAGTGTATTCTTATCCGATCATAAATATGACTGCTTAACTGAATAACATTTATTTGACGTAACTATTGAGGTGTAATGTATGTTCAAGACCTTTACAGAATTTTCAGAGTTCCCAGCAGCGTAGACTCTCAGATATCTTTTTGCTTTTCATCAGAAGATCTTATTCTTTGAAGTTTTGCATTGCCTTTTCCTGTCTTAATATGTGATTGTTTTTTTTTTACACCAAATTTAAATTAAATTGATCTTCTACCACAGAATTTTGAATTTAACCTTAGAAAATTTCTATTCATCATATCAGGGTTTCCAAATGCTTTAATCTAAAACACCGAAAATAATAGTTTGCTTTTTACTTAAGACAGCTCTTAACGGCCTTAAGCCCATGCAAATTTACAAAATTTAAGCATTGAGATTGTAATGTTCTGTATATCAAATTATTTTTGAATAATATTTTGAGACATTCAAATCAAAAAATTCAAGTTTTATAAAAAGCTGGACATGCATAACGAAATCTACCATTTTTAACAAATGCTCAAAAAACAAATCTTACAATAAATTAATTGCTTTTCGTAATCTCGCAATTACAAAATATCGCTTTAAACAATTTCGCTTTTATATCTCGCCGCAATAAATCTCCCAGATATCAACCGAAATTTCGTAATTTAAAAACTCACAAATCAAAATTTCACTAATTCAAATTTCGCAGCAACATATCGCTCTAGGTTCCACACTGAAAATAAAAATTTTAAACCAAAACAAATAAACTTGAAAACGAAAAACTATTTATTTCTTTGTCTTTTATAATAAAAAAAAACATATTTTAAGCAATTAAAAACAAATGAACAATGCAATCAAATATCGCAAAATTTTAATTTTCTAGTAGTAGATCGCACTTATTATAGCATAACGAAAATATTTGATCAAAATCTTAGGAGCCATTCATAAGTAAAAAATTGGTTTCTTTTACGATTTTTTAACAGTTGTATGGAAGGTACCTTCCGTTATTTTTTGAACCATGTCATTTTAGAAATATTAAATTTTAAAAATAAAATTTTGGAATATTTTTTTAGGAGTTCAACAAATATTTTTTTTTTAATTTTGGTATATTCATATTTTCTACATAATTCTACAAAAAAAAGCTGTTGAAGACAGTCAAATGGTTTTCCACTTAAAGTAAGCATTTTCTTAGTAGTAATTTATAGAATTATTCTTAAGGAAAGTTGTGGAGCCGTTTTTGAGACCATGAAATTTTGTAAAATCCTTTTGAAAAAGAGGATGGGTGTGACCCACACAGGCGCGGATCCAGGATTTCGGTCAGGGATAGGGGGGCAAATTTTCTGTGAGTTTTTTCTCGATGAGGTCAATACAAAATTGGAGTACACTTCATACCGCAATATGAGTGAATGAGTTTGAAATTTGAAGAAAGCAATTGCATCTTTTATAACAGTGCAATGTACTGAATTTCGTACTATTTTTAGTGTGTTTTCATTTTGAAATTCCCATCAAATGAGAACTAAACTTAGTTGCTGCACCGTACTTTGGAACTTTGTGAAATGAAATTATGCAGTTTGTGCCTGAATCATGGTGTCTTCACAGCGTTTTTGAATTCTCTGTGGATCTGCGTAACACCACCTTGAATTTCGGAAAGCATAATGGTATATCGGTATGTCGTATGTCCCCTATTAAACGATCATTCTTTGCGGCTGACTCTTTTTTCGAATCTCTGTTTGAAAAATAATCCTGTAAGGCACGCGCTATTACACGGGTCTTTACGAATCTTGTTGCAAGATTGACGATTCTCTTTTATTACTAAATTCGTTCCTTCTCACAGTGCGTTGACCAGTGGACAAAAATAAAAAAAAAAGTGAATGTGTGATTTAAAGCTAAATAGCTGTGGAGCCCAACAAAAACATCTTAAATAACTCTTATTTGTAACTTCTATTGATTTGCTCTCCTCTTGTTGGTCGATTAGCGGCATTGTTATCAGCAGTGGAGGTTCAGTTCTAGTTTAGAATTAGATTTTTTTGTGCGATAATTGATCTCGTGTAAAAGAATTACTGCTGTTATCAATATTTTTTCTTGTAAATAATAATTATAGATACCTTGGGAGCTGGTATGAGTGTTTTTAGTTTATTTTTTGGTGGAATTAGTATTTTTATTAATTTATCAAAAAGAGTCCTATTTTGAGGCATGACAAATTCTTTTAAGTTGAGTTTAAAAAAATACATATCAAAGTATATCAACATATTATATGTCATTGTATTTGTCCATTATTGTACTTTCCAAAACTAAAAACTTTCATTGCTAATTTTTGCTAACCCGCAAAATATTTAACTTTTTGTAGAACAAGTTCAACCGATAAAAAAAAAAAACAAAAAAAAATTTGAAAAATGGGTTTCTTTTACTAAAAGCTCAAGAATTGAAGAAGTTTTACCAGTTTTATATCAAATGAATTAAAAATAACCAATTGTTCTAGTTCAATAAAAAGTGATTTAAGCCAAAAAGTCAAGTTTTTTGACTTAAATCTTGATAATCGGTGGAAACAATGCTCACGAAACCGCGGTCTACTTTTCAAACGGCATGAAGTGTGGTTAAAAAGTGATTTTATACTTCCTGCCAGTATTTTAGATATTATGACCAATAATGCTTTAAATGATACACCGGGATCTAGTCACGGAAGACCTCAAAAACCATTTGAAGTTGCTTCCCACAAGACCAAAAAACGTAGAGTTGAGGATCGTTACCTCTCAAACTCCAGTGAAGAGCTTAAGTTTGCAGCAGAACTATCTGCACGTTATTCTGGCGAAACAGTTGATCTTGCTGAAAAAGAAGTTATAACTCCACAAGAGGCCTTTGCATTGTATTTAGACCTGGATCTCCCAGAAAAAAAGTATAATGTTCTACAATCAGTTGTTAATGCGTTGCATAAAGATTATTTGTTCAGCTTATACAAACTGAGAAAGCTTAAAAAACAAATGCTTCCTAGGCAAAGGGAGGCAACAGAAACAACTGCATCTGTTGACCTCCAAGAACTTCTAAATAAGACTGGAGAAAGTATTGCAGACATTTCTGAAATACAACATGCCACGACTGCTACTTTAATCTGCCAGTGGGGCCTTAACGGAAGTTCTAGGCATAGTCAGTATAAACAACTCTTTACTGATTCTGAAAACACAGACGAATTTCTTTTTCTGATAGCGTTATCCCCTTTGAAATTGGTGGAGGTTAATATTAAGCTATGGAAAAGTCCCCGTTGTTCATCGATTGCAGACCATTAAAATTTTTGTGTATGAAATAATGTTAACAACTTGTTCAAGTTGAGGAGTCCAACATGAACGAACTAATGGGTCAGTTTAATTTAAATTTTAAAACCTTCAAGCTTGGACAAAAATTGACATTGTATTAACTTAAATCATTTAATAAAAGAACAAAACACATAATGTTAATGTTAAAAACATTCAAATATCTAACAAAAAAATTAATCTGGAGAATAAGAATTCAAATTTAAGTAAAACAATCTATTTTACATTTTTTAAGATCAAACTTCTTTCTTCTGTTTTAAGCTTAATAATCATCTTGGAATTATCATATGGCACTTAAATTCTCTGTGCTGATTGAATTACACTTTCTTTTGTGTTTTCAAGACCTATTTTACACACAAAAGCCATATTTTTTGTAAAACTGATTTTTGTCCACCATGTTCATAGATTCGACGCACTGTGCTACTGTTCAAATGGTTAGTACAGTTTCTGAATGACGTCCGAGGTCGATTGAAAGTTTCAAACTCTTCTTAGCTTGGGACAAAAGATAATTTGGCCAATGGACTTGCCAGTTCTAGGCCGTTTTCGAAAACGTCATCTGCATCAAAAATGTATTTGCGAAATATTCCCAAATGCAAACTGCAAAAATCTTCTGATTGAAAAGGCACTTACAAGATTTACTGCAAAAGCATTTTGCTAAAGTCACAAAATGTTGAAAACATCACCTGCGGTGCTAGTCTTCAGTGAAAAATCGAGTTGACGACAAAAATTATAGCCGCATTTTATTATCCACATGATCTGATCGAGATCAATTTTTAGCGTGTAATTACAAAAACAACATGGAATCCTGCTTTTTATCTGGATCTATTTCCATGATCCAAAAATTACTATTGTGAATGTGTCTCAGTAGTGCAAGGAAAAGAGGCAACAGACACATTTAAAATAAACAAACATAAGGCAAAAAGAGACGAGTATAACACTCCTGTCACTAAGATCCTGTATGTTTTATTTATCATGATCTGATCCGGATCAGATCATAAGGATAATAAAATGCGGCATATGTTATCTTTCTCTACGACAAGTTATTCCTCTCGTAGCAACAGGGAAAATGGTTATTTGCATGGAGATTTAAGTATTTTTTGAAAAGTTTGGAATATAAATAAATAACATTGTCATGAATTGATGACTTATTGATGGTTAAAAGTCCTTTAAAAAAATATTAAAAAGCTGCTTTATTCCGTCGAAAATTACTAGTAAGTCTTCTGAACCGAATTCATTGTGAAAATATAAAAAAATATATATTTGTTGGTATGTGTATTTATCAAATGGATCCATTTCTCTTGCACACATTAATGATTGAGAGTATAAGTCATTAGGCCCTCTGAGTTTTCAAAAGCTGTCGACACACTTATGTATTTATTTAAAGAAAATGGATTGTCTTCCAATCCAATAGATGCAAACGCAAATTAATTAATTTGTAAAAATACTAAAACTTTGAGTTAACAAAATGTTAAGGAACCACAATTATTTGATTCTTTTTTCTTTTCAATTTCCAATGATTTGATGTAAGACATCGGATTTCGAAATTGAGAGTGAGTGCGCTCACTCAATAGAGAGCGGCAATGCTTTTTTCGATTCCATTCGGATTCTCTGAAGACATTTTTTCGTATTTAGTAGCGTAACAATCCATTCGGAGATTCGTTACGATGGGATGGATTCTGTGATTGTGCTGATTATGTGATTATTTGAGAGTGAAAAGGCGGTGAGTGAGCAGCTCTGAAGAAGCTCTCGAGAGTAAAACTCGCGAGTAGACACAATCATGAAACTAGCTCAGCAGAAGCAGAGGGGAAGACGGATATCTGAGAGTCACTCTTGAGAGTTTTCTAGTGGAAATACTCTCTCAAATGGAAACGCACATTCAAATATTAAAGGACTCAATCATTTTTTTTGGTATGAAATTTTGTACACTTATGGCTGTTTTGCAATGCCGCGTTGGGCGTCGCGTTGAAAGATTTGCCTGTCAACGCAAAAGTTCAGGCATAGGAATTTCTGTTTAGTGTTTAAAATGACGCGTTGAGCATTATGTTACGATTTTGCATCCATTAGTAGGTACACAAACCAACGTAACGTAAGCGGCTGCAACGCGAAAGTAGAGATTATTCAACTTTTGCGTTCGTTTTGACATTTTGATTTCAATTTAGGTATGCGGCCATCTAGTGTTGAAAAAAGTTTTGAATTTTTTTGTTCGATTTATCTGGACGCGGCCGTAGCGCTTGTTAAATGTAACGTACGCATCGCGAACGCGAACGCGTCATTGTAAAACAGCCATTATTATTTTAGCTTTATTGAAATATCTTGTAGATACGAGCATTTGCAGCAAAGTAAGAATTTGTTGAAGCTAATTAAATCGCCGTATTTTAAAGATTTTTTATCTTTTCTAAACTAAAATCAATTTTAAGGTGGAAAATTTAGATAACTGTCCTTGCCAACCCTTTCGTTTCTTTTAACTATTAAGAACCATTCAAAACCATTCCATTTTGTAGAGAAGGGGGGCAGTAACTTTTTTAAAACAAAATTTCAAAATTGTGAAATTTTTCATTCACATTTCCACTTTAAAGTCAAAATCAAATCGATATAGGACTCAATCTGTAGTATGAAATAATTTGACTTTTCAAAATTGCACCCACTGCCATGCCACCCCCCCCCCCCCCCCCCCCCCCCATCCCCTTTATCCACATCTGAAACTACATTATACTACCTTCTTTAGAAAATATTTTTAGACAAAATGCAACACACAACCCCCAGACTATTTTGATTTCAGAAAAAACCAAAGTGAAATCCAAATCGGTGACATATGGCTTCAGAGTGAATGTTTGTGTTCAACATGTGTGTTATTGTTTTGTTTTCAATAGAATTTTGTCTTTTGACTTTTGAAAATTAAAATGCAATGGCTCTCCATTATAATGACGGACGTTAGAATTATATTCAATGCTGGTAGGACAATTAAAATCATATAAGTAAGCAACGCATAAATGATTGTAATGCTCATTCATTCGATTGAAAGCAATTAAGCAAAATAAAAAAAATCTGATGAATCATGTTTTTTTTTTATACAGATATAGGTATTTTAGTTTGAATTATGCAAGACAATATATTATTATGTATGTGTGTAGAATGTAGAGTGATGAAGTCTTCGTTAGCTGAATAAGCAAATCAATTTGTGCATAAAAGCAATAAAATATTTTACTTTACATTAGTTTTTAAACGCTTATATGACCAAAGTTTACTCTATTACTCTTGAAATGTTTATTTTATTTTAAATTTTCGTAATTTGTTAAAAGGGTTTCATAGATAAGAAAATATCTATATCCAATTTGAAACAGGTGCGTGAATTAAAATATCGATCGATTTTTATTGCTCCAAAAATTATATGCCATTAAAAATTATCTCAAATTTTATAGAGCTTTTGCCACTTGTGGCGAAAGTAAGGCGGTAAAATGCCTACGAATAGAAAATTAAAAAAAAAAATAGTTTTGTTTTTTGCTACATGCCCTGTAGTTTTGTATAGGCCCTTCTGACAGTTTTTTGGTCTCAATTCCATTGGTTTTTAATGTAACAATCATTGTACATGCGGACTTTTTTTAAATTTATTTATTATTAAATTTTAAAATTCTTCCTCATTTTGCAATCTCCTCATTTTTAATTGCGATACAACGAACTGGGTGAGTAAAAACTGTTTGTAAGTAAAATTAATAAAATCGAGGTTTCGACCGGACCAAAAAAACTGCATTCATTTAGAAGACTAAAAAGGTGGATCGTGGTTTTTATAAACCTTCTGAACCTTGGGATCAAAATTGTGTTTTGATACACACTTTCTGGAAAATGGATCTAACGATCATTTTTTCAAAAGAGGTTAAAAACGGTTACTCGTATTAGACCTTTCTATTTCCTTGCCTAAGCTCAACTTATGTGGATCAAATTTTATATTTGATGAAATCGTTACATAGTTTGAATCCTTACACCAGAGGTTGGCTCTTCCTTGTCGCCTTGGACTTGGGGGGCTTTAGTTTGAAGACTCCTTGCAAGCGAATTGTTGTCTTCATTACTCTATGTTGATTTTCCAATGTTGCCGGGGTGTTCTAATTTTCAAGACCACATCTACATCTTATGGTATAGCTGATCGTTGAACCTTCTCCTCCATTTAACCTCCTGACAAAGAAGACAGAACAACCGTCGAAGGGCGACACCAGTAAGTCGGGACAGATTTGTTGTAAAAAAGCCTCTGTGCTAACACCTGCCTTGGAGAAATCACATGATAGCGCGTTACTGTGCCAAAAATTTGACCATGTTTGGAATAGTTCGGTGGAGCTTTTCCCTATAGTTGCACATTGCGTCGTGTATGTTCCAATGTCACCTGACTTAGCTGAATCAGTGTTCCTGAGATTTTGAGTTCAGCCACAAGCGCCTTTGAAGTCGATGAATAGATTGACTTAATTTCTGGATTTGCTGAGAATGAAAATTATGTCTAGCCCCGAACTGCCACACTAGTATTTGCTGATTAAAGTGTTGCAGAAAGGCTGAAGACACTCAATTAGTACGTTGGATTTTGGATAGGATCTTGTATGCAACGTTTAGCAGGGAGATGCCTTGCTAGCTCTTGCAGGACATAGGATAGCTCTTTTTGTAGATGGGTTGCATGGAGCTGATAGATCAGTCTTCATGCTTCTCCTTCCACCCAAATTTGGTTGAATGATGATTTGATATGCACATATTCCCCTTCAATACAACACATCCCCTCCATATTTGAAGAGCTTTGCTGATAAACTATCAAATCTCTGGCAGCTTTATTGTTCTTAAGCTTCTTTATAGCCAAGTCCATTTTGGGTGGTGGAACTGAGTCTTCTGGACTGAAAGTGGGTTTTCTTCTTGCCCTTTAACTCACTTTACCATTTACCTGGTGCCTAGAGAGTAGCTGCTGGAAATTCTGCTGTAATAGACTTACAGTTCCCTGTGTTGCAATGACTAGAGGTAACCTTCGCTATTTCGAAGAGTCTGCGTTCCATGCTTAGCACGAGCAGCCAGTTGTTTGATTTTTTTTTAACTTCCGGGTGTTGATAAGATCACAAAACTCTTCAAATCTTCTTGACATGGGAGGCTGCGTATCCTCTCTTTTTTTCTTCGCACGATCTTCTCCTCCTGTATCACCGTCATCATCGACATTCATCGTTATACGTTGTTTTTTTGGGGGTTGTAGTTTGACCTGCTTTTTGATGATATCACAATTCTAGCATCACTGATTTTTGACGTCTGTGATAAATGAATGCACAACAGGGATCTTTTCACTGAGGTACAATTTGTAGACTCTCTGGAAACACCAGGTGTGCTAAAACATGTCAAAATTCTTCCTCTGGGCGGTTCGCAATTTTTGTTTTGGTCAAAAACCGATTTCGGAATTTTGCTGCAACAAGAAAAAATTCACTAACTTAACTACTTAACCTCAACCAACAAGGTTCTTCTAGTTGTCTAGAGGTCCACTTCCATTTGCGTGCGCCACCTGTTACGCAATCCCTCTCTACTGCGCCGAGCTATTCCACGGGGTTGGATTCAAAGACATTCCGGGCCGGAGCATTGAGGTCTATTCGCTCTAGGTGACCCAGTCACCTCAGTCGTTGGCTTTTCACCTTTGTGGCTAGGTCGGTGTCACCTTACAGCTCGTGTAGTTAATTTTTATTTCTTCTCTTCATTGGGAGCTATCGTGGATAAAATCTCCCACGGAATTTCTCCAATCTTCTAAAATAAGAATTGCCAACAGTTTTCCACTGTTCCTTGCAGGTTCAAATTTGGTCGATCAAAGTAGTAGCCCAGTGGCCAAGGAATATTAGTTTTCGATGCCAATACATTTCGAGAAAAACTGCGACCACAATTCACGTTCACAGTTTTCAACAATGGGAAAAATTCCGTGGGAAATTTTATTCACGATAGCCCCCGAGATCAAATTCACCCGGAGAATTTTCCTGTCCATGCCTCTTCTTTTTCCAAACGTGTTTGTTTTGATTGTTCTTTCTTATTGACAGCATGTATTCGGTCTTGCCGTCTTTCATCGTTAAACCCATCTTCTTGCTTCCTTCTCAATACCCACGAAATCACCTTTGAAACATGCTTTGTTCGTGCGATTATGCCAATTTCGTTTGGCGTAAGCGAGTAATTGCACGGACTTTTGAAAGATTGTGCCTCTTTTGTTAACGTGAGAGCTTTGCATTATTTTTTCCCCTCAAAATCTACGTACATCTTAAATGAAAGATACGTGTATTGCGTCAATTCGCACAAGGCCAATTTTATTGGTAGTCCGATCGTTTGAAGAAGACCCAGTTTGCTGGTCGGACCCTTAAGGGCCCAGCCCATAGAATCCGTTGCGTCCGTTGCGGCGACGGAGCCATTGATGTTGCCGGATGCGACGGATTGAGGTAGCCCAATGAATGCGTTGACGTTCACATAATAACCAGCTGAAATTCAAACACACACACATAACCACTTGAAATTCAAACACACACACATAACAACCACTTGAGATTCAAACACACACACATAACAACCACTTAAAATTCAAACACATACAAAAAAAGTTCCTGTCAACGCATCTGCCGGAGAGAAAAGTTAAAAGTTCGGCTACTCTGTCCGTTGCGTCCGACGCTTGCGTTGCTATTGGGCCAGTTCCCATAAGAAAGCATGTATTTTATCGAGCTGTCAGTTGAATGCGTCTCCACAACGGACGCAACGGATTCTATGGGTCGGGGCCTTTAGTCTTTGACAACTAGTGCTACTTATCGTCATATTATACCAGCTGATTCAATTTATAGAAAGCAGTTATCAGTTGTCGTCTCGGCGATGTTATTCTTATAAACAAATCCACCAAAGATGTATTTCTTCCCGACTTTAGCTTTTAAGTCTTCGAGGGCAAACTTGACATCATACTCGCATTTTTGTAGTCAACTGTAGCTTCCTTACGTATTTCCATACAATAATTTCAGGCAAACGTTAAGTTCTTCTACAGTTGTTAATCACGGGATGACTGCTAAATTTGAGGGGAATCACCTCCCAGTAGTTTGATTGCTTCTCCAAAGCTTCTCTTATTTTGCCGAAATTCTTGCATTGTTTCATCAAGCATTTCCAATGCTCGTTTGTGTGCTATTTTGCAGAATTTCATATTAAGATAAATAGCCCAATTCTCTCCCTTGTGAGGAATCACAAGTCACGAGCTGTTGTGACTACTCCTTGTCAGGATAGATGTGACTCGATAACATTTTGGTATTCTCCCCCTAGTAGTCACAAGCAAACTCACCACGAAATTCACCACAGCATTTTGTTGGTAGCTTCTTGACCGATAAGCGAACACATAAACAACTCTTATTTTACTCGTCAGTTTTACTCGTTACTTTTACTCATTACTTTCACTCATTACTTTTACTCGTTACTTTTACTCGTTACTTTCATTCGTTAGTTTTACTCGTTACTTTCTCTAGTTACTTTCTTCTCGTTACATTTACTCGTTACTTCTACTCGTTACTTTCACTCGTTTTACTCATTCTTTGAGCGTGCACCTGACTGAAATTTTGAATATTCACAAATGAGTATTCCTTTTATTTGGATGCAGTGCGCTGGCGCTGTGTTTATTTGAAAATTAATCATCATCATCATCGTGTCCTGTAACCCCGGCTGGGGCATAGGGCGTCAACAAAACGTCTCCATCCTTCACGGTCTGCTGCAAGGTACTTTAGCTGTGGCCACGTCCTTCTCTGGGATTCTGCTTCCGCTAAGACAGTTGATTTCCATGTTGTTCTTGGTCTTCCAAACCGCCGTGCACCCTGAGGATTCCATTCAAAGGACTGCTTTGCAATTTCATCGTTTGGTTTCCTCAGTGTGTGACCAATCCAATTTGTGGCCAGCGAATCTTTAGGATGTGGCGAAGACAGTGATTCACAAAAGCCTGCAATTTCTTCGAAATGATAGACGTGACTTTCCAGGTTTCACAAGCATATAACAGCACGGATTTGACATTGGATTCGAAGAATCTCAACTTAGTGCGTAAGGAGATTTGACTTGATTTCCAGATTGGGGACAGAGTACCGAAGGCAGCACGAGCTTTATTTATTCTACTTTTAACGTCCAGATCCGTACCACCGTTTGCAGAAACAATACTGCCAAGGTAGTTAAACTGTTCCACTACTTCAACTGGCGTCGCCTGTAGAAAAATACGCTGCTGTGTGGAGCGGCCTGTGAGCATTATTTTTGTCTTTTTGCTGTTTATTCTTAGACCACTCGACTCTCCCTTTACTTGCAGTGTTTGGCACATCCCGTTCAGCCCACTGATGTTATTTGCCAGTAGACATATGTCATCGGCATAGTCTAAATGACTGAGCCTTTCGAACGGTCTCCATTGAATGCCCTGTCGCTCAGCTGTACCAACACTGGCCGTCAATACGTCGTCCATCGCCAGCAGGAAGAGAATTGGCGATAGAACATCCCCTTGTCTCACACCCTGTTGCACTACGAAGGAGTCGGATAGCTGCCCATTGTGCAAAACAAAACACCTCGCGTTGTTGTAGGACTCTTTAATAATGGCAACAATTTTTGGTGGAATTCCTCTACCAAGCAACGATCTCCATATACATTCTCGGTTAACTCGATCAAAGGCCTTTTCAAAATCCACGAACATGAGGTAAAGCGGTGATTGATATTCCATCGACTGCTCGAGGACGATACGCAGGGTGTTGATATGGTCGACACACGATCGACCACTGCGGAAGCCAGCTTGATGCCTCTTGAGTGTAGACTCGATTCTATCCTTTATTCGCTCGAGTATGATTGTTGCCATTAGTTTTGGGAAAACGGACAAAACGGTGATACCACGCCAATTGTTGCAATTCTTTAAGTCACCTTTCTTTGGCAACTTAACAATCACACCATCCTTCCAATCCCTGGGATAGCTTTCGTTTTCCCAAATGCTTTGTATCAGCGGATGTAAAATACTAGCCGCTGTTACGGGATCGGCTTTCAGGAATTCAGCTGGTATTCCGTCCAGTTCAGCTGCCTTGTTGTTTTTGAGGAGATTTATTGCTGTATGGATTTCGGATTCTGACGGGGGTTCGATGTCAATACCCCTATAGGACCTGCGCATCTCGTTTAGTTGGGGCACTTCAGCACTCTGCTCAACTGAATCCTCATTTAGCAGGGCACAAAAATGGTCCTTCCATCTACGAAGCTGATCCTCAATTGATACCAAAAGTGTGCCATCCACATCCATTACAGGATGATTCGTGTTGCTTTTTTTTTCCCGATAACATCTTTGGCTATTTGGTACAATTCCCGGATATCTCCTCTTCTGGCAGCGATTTCCGCATTATCTGCGAGTCCATCTACCTTCACCCTCTTGTCCCGTCTCACACAGCGATAGACTATCTTATGTGCAATGCGGTACTCTCTTCGCAAGTCAGCCTTTCGTTGAACATCTGCTTCGGCATTTATTTGGATTTTCAACGATTTGCGAAGTTCGATCTTATCCCAGGTGTCTTGGGATATCCAAGAGTCTCTCTCTACGTCTCGTTCGCTTGGGTACAGTTTCGGATCCAGTCTCCATAAAAACACTTTTAATTTCACCCCACATCTCATCAATTGTTGAATTCTGGATTCCGTTTAATGACGAGGCTCTGTCGTTAAGGGTGGTGACATAGTTTCGACATATGTTGGGGTCATTCAAAGCATTAGTAATGAATTTTGAGCTCCTTGCTGCATCCTGCGCTGGTTTTTGTACGGCAGCGGTTCGTAATTTGAGACTCATCAGAACCAAATGGTGGTCGCTTCCCACATCGGCATTTCTTATACATAGACTTCCACACATAGACTTCCACACATAGACTTCCTCCATCGCTGCTGAATCATGATATGATCAATTTGGTTTTCGGTTTGACCATCCGGATGCACCCAGGTAATTTTGTTGCACGTCTTATGCTTAAATACAGTCCCACCTATTACAAGACGATTCGCGTTACAAAAGTCGACAAGCAAGTCACCATTTTCATTCCGTGACCCCAAGCCATTTCTTCTCATCACGCGTTCCAGTCCGTAATTGTCTGAACCGACTTGGGCATTAAGGTCTTCCATAACGACTATGATGTCGGCTCTCGGAACACTACTGTAAACCGAGTTAAGATGAGTGTAGAACGCGGTTTTGTCTTCCTCGGTCACTTCATTTGTGGGGGCGTAGCACTGAATAATTGTGACGTTACGAATTTTTGAAAGAAACCTTGCTGTCATTAATCTCGCAGAAATGGGTGCCCAGGAGATCAAACTACGCCTCGTTTCTTCGTTCAACATAATTCCGACACCATGCAGTCTTTGGCCACCCTCTCTTTCATCTTCCCCGGAATACAGCATTCTCGTCTGTCCACTGTCTGATCTGTATTCAGCTCTTCCTCTCCACTTAGTTTCGCTTATGCCCAGGATACTGATCTTTAGGCGAAGCATTTCACGCTCAACCTGCTCGTATCTACCATCGCCGTACAAGGATCGAACGTTCCATGCTCCGATTTTCGTACATATGCGGTAGCCAAAAGTAACATTTGCGCTTCTTGAAAGACTTCTTGAAAATTAATATACAACTCATATTATTTTAAAATATCAGGTGGTGTACTCATTCTCATTTCAAGAAGTGAGTATAATAAGTTGAATGCAGCAAATCTACTTTTAAGACATTCAAGCAGTCATCAATATTGCGAAAGATTTGTTTGTATGATGCATGCGTATAGGTAATGTATAGATGCATTCTCTATGATTTTGATGGTTAAAAGAATTTTTCCAAACCAAAACTGTTGAAATTTGCATGAAATTTAATATAATTGACTTACTTCATAAATTTAACTTTGGCAGTAGATTAATGAAAGACTCTAAAAAGAATCCATCTAACTTTATGAGTGTAATTATTCTTATGCTTCTTGCCTCTATGTTATATGATCTTTATTTTGAACCTACAACCAATTCAAGACATTCCCAAAGTCAGTATAATTGCAAAGCCATTTGATGCATTAATGGATAGCACAAATAATCCACAACCAAAAAAGCCACATAATGGTTTTCATTCTGTGCTACATTGTTGGCATGTACCACATTATGATTGCAGCAACCACAAAAACGGATTAAATATCTTTGTAAAAAAAAAAGAAATATTAATATGAAAAAATAATGACTCTGACGAAGAAACCTAGTTCTAAATTAAATTAAAAAAAAAAAGAATTAAATTCCAAATAAAAATAAATACAATCTTTTCAGAATAGTCATGTCCAGAATGCCCGACTAAGAATAGGAGGAGAAATCAAAGAAGCCCTTAACATAAGCTTTGGACATGATGTCAAGCGAGTGCATAAACATCATCGGAATAGATGGCGCTCAAGAAAAAGATCGGAAAGCTATTTTTCTGCTTGGACACCTTGGTCAAAATGTGATAACTCATGTTATAAAAGCAGGGAAAGGTATTGTAAGATGAAACGAAAATGTGGTTACACAAAACATGTAGAGGAAAACCGATGTTGGAGGTAAGACAAAAAAATATTGTTTACACCTATATGTAGCTTCTTAACATGTTAAATTATGTATTTGCTATGAAAATCCACCACAAATATATCGAAAATAAATACTTTTGGCAGGTATTGAATATTATATTGATTTTACATATCAAGCGGCGACGCATAGTGAATAGAACAGTCATAAAACATAACTTTACTTTGTCTTTGATTTTATTCATTTTTTGGTATAAATTGGTCTAACTCAGCGAATTTTAAAGCTTTTGGATGGCTGTCAGATATAGTTTCTGGTCAAGAAACTGAATTCCGTGCACTTTTTGGGGGACATTTTCTATAATAGCAATTTATTTCCTACACACTTAGGATGAAATTTAGAGTCGAGGTCATTTCTGTATCTAATCCTGTTGCTTGGACGCCATTTTCAAAAATGGCGCCCAATATGTAGTTTGGTCAGGAAACCGAAATCCCTGCACTTTTTGTAGAGGCTAACCTTGTTTTTATATTTTTTTATCTTTTTTTGACATGCTAAGGGAGCTTAGAATTCGTTCCTGTAATCATGTCGCTTGGACGCCATTTTCAAAAATGGCGCCCAATCTGTGCAAATAAAAAAAAACTCTTATATAACTTGGAAAATGTCCATGGTTAAAATAACATTTGATGGCTTAAAAGATAGGTGTTGAGAGGTAAAGACGTATGTATCTTCGGATAAATTGTAAGTGTTGCCACTTTTTAATAACATACTTGTTTGTGTATCAAATGGTGGGAGCTCTACTCTTTTGATAGTTTTTAATATTTTGTTGCGGAAACGCCTCCAGGTGCCAAACACGTGTTGGAAAAATAACGGTTGATGTCATGAAAGAAAGTATGTTCTCGAAGAGTGGCAACATTGATGTTTTGACCGAAGGTGCGTTTACTCAAGATCTATTTTTTAAGACATCAACTGTTTTTCCTCAACACGCTTTTGGCATCTGGAGGCATTTGCGTAACTTTTTTATGTTTCCAATACTAAAAATTTTCAAAAAAGTGGACTCTTTGGCATCACAAAAAAGTATTTTACCGAAAAGTGCCAACACTTACATTTTACCCAAAGGTGCGTCTAATCAACACCTAGCTTTTGAGACATCAAGTGTAATTTTGACCATGGATATTTTTCCAAATAATTTTTTAGTATAGTTTTTTTTTTATTTTAGCATTTTGAATATATTGGGCGCCATTTTTGAAAATGTTAACCCAACGACAGGATTACAAAAATGATTCTCAAGCTAAATTGTATCCTTAGTGGGTATGTAAGAAATGGATAAAAAAAAGGTCCCCCCAAAACGCGCACGGGATGATTCGGTTTCCTGACCGGACTAATAGGTTATCTCATGACCCGAGTATCCGATATATTTGTAAACGATCAAAGGGAAGGCAATAAGTAATTTCATAAAAATTTATAATTCTGGACACATCAGATTACTGACTAAACTTATGTTTCCTTTTAATCAGAGGTAGCTCGGAGCACGCCCTATGAGCTCGGATTAAAATTACCGTTTCCTTACGCCCTTGCACCCATTACATACGTGAGGTTCCCCTTGCTGGGCATACTGCCTCCACTACTCCTACGCACCATCGTGTACGATTTCTGGATCTGTGCATGAGCTCTCTCCACCTCATCCCCAGTTGTGCTGATTCCTTTTCGATCTTTCTTGGGGAAGTTCTTCTAGGTCAGCCCAGTCGTCTGACTCGCTGCGTAAGAGGGTCCCATTGCATTGCTTGAACACGTAGGGCACTCGTTATCTTTTCGAAGCCTATGTATGTCCAATCCACTGCCACTAACGTTTTCGTATTATAGAGTCGATGGTTGCCTGACCTTTCTTCGCATGCTGTTCATCATCCTCAAGATGTTTCGCAAACATCTATTTACGAACGTGTGTAGCTTTCTTGTAACAGCGGGTGTTACTTTCCAAGTTCTGCATCCATAAAGTAACACAGATTCAAAATTGGAACGGAACTGTCGTAGCTTTGTCTTTAGACTAATAGAGTTTTTTCTCCGTTCTTTTGGCAGCTTGCCGAACGCAGCCTTTGCTTTTGCGATTTGGATTATTACATCCAGTTCAGTCCCACCGTCAGTAGAGACAATACTCCCAGAATATCAGAATATTGGAAATTCCCCGCCATCTCGAATAGTCCGGTGAGGAAACCAAATCCCGTGCGCTTCTTTGGGGACCTTTTTCTATGATTCCATTCCTGCCACCTACACGCACACAGGAATGGTTGAGAGTTGTAAGTCACTAGGCACTGGTTCTTCACGAGCTGTCGCGCAACCATATTTATAATATATTTTATTTTTTTTGTTATGATTTGAATTCATTTCTAACACACTAAAGATGAAATGAAACTTGGCATTCATTGTTGTAATCCCGTGTCTTGGACGCCATTTTATAAAATGGCGCCCAATCTGGGCCAAATACTTAAATACAAAAAAAAAACTTTTAAATTACATACTTGGAAAATTTCCATGGTTAAAATATCGGTTGATGTCTTAAAAGATTGGTGTTTAGTAGGCGCACTTTCAGGTAAAATGTCAGTGTTTCCACTTTTCGGGAACATACTTTTTTATATCAAACGGAGGGACTCCCACTTTTTTGGTAATTTGTAATATTTTGATCATGAAAAAGTTAAGGAAACGCATCCAAATACCAAGTACGTGTTGGTTATATAAAGGTTGATGTCTTTAAAGACATGTGTTGAGCAGACATGTTTTCGGGTAAAATTTCAGTGTTTCCACTTCTAGGGAACATACTTTTTTTTGTGTCAAAGCGTGGGACTTCCACTTTTTTGGTAATTCTTAATATTTTGAACATGGTGCTGACAGTATACACATATAGCCTTGCCGAGCCCCGTTTGGAATTTTAAACTCCTCTGACAACCTCCGTTTATGCAGAACGTGACATTGGGATCAATCATTATGCAGCCTTTATTATAGCAAACAGTTAATCTGGGATGCCACTCCTTGGCATTGTTGAGTGTCTTTTTGTCAATGAACTGAGCAGGTGAAGTGGTGATCGATATTGAATACACTGTTCAATGGTGATCAGTAATGTGTTGATGTGGTCCACACATCATGAAGATCCAGAGCGGAATACTGCTTGTTCGGGCACGAGTGTGTCTTCAAGGATGTCATTTTTTCGCTCCAGGACTATTATCTTGGTTACTGTAGGCAGCACGCAAATTCCTCTCCAGTTTTCGCAGCAATGCGTAAAGTCTCCTTTCTATGTGAGCTTGAGAATCATTCCATTTTCGGGAAAACTCTCTGTGAGGGAGTGCGGGAACTCATCCGACGTTGTTTTTACATCTCGTAAGAGCTCTGTGGGGATACCGTCAAGTCCAACCGCTTTGTTGTTCTTCTGATTACTGTTAAGATTTTTCTTCTCTACTGGGGGATACGGTATGTATTCGGGAGTTCGTTGCGTTGAGTTAATTTCGCTGGTGAAAACGCGGTTTAAAATGTCAGGAAAAAAATACGAAATCTAAAACTAGCAGAGATCCGTCTGTCTTTTGCCAGGTGTTGTTTAGAGCTCTAGACATTTGTAAGCTCTTTTGAAATACTGTAGACGGTCCTTTTGTCATAACTCCTTGGGCCCTCTTCTACTTCTGTAGCTAAATGTGACGTGTGTGAAGTTGGCATAACATTTTTGAGCAAGACCAATGGGAGCATGGCAGGAATTTGCAGTTTATTTTGCATTTTTTATGCATTTCTATTCTGGATTTTACAGTTCACCAAAAAGTGGGTGCAACCAACTGTACTGCTAACTTCACTGTGAAGTTAGCT
The DNA here is from genome assembly GCA_963921185.1 of Dasysyrphus tricinctus. Taxonomy (NCBI): domain Eukaryota; kingdom Metazoa; phylum Arthropoda; class Insecta; order Diptera; family Syrphidae; genus Dasysyrphus; species Dasysyrphus tricinctus. The sequence continues at coordinate 188,139,515 of OY992532.1, read as the reverse complement.
GTGCCTATCCTTTTCTCATAAACCGGGCTAGCTAGGAATCTGAAATAAGGCTCTGAATTTGCAGTTTAATTTGCAGCTCAAGAAAAGGAAAAAAACAAATTTTTAAATCCCTACATAAAAAAATGTTCATACTGTACTGCTAACTTCACTGTGAAGCTAGCATAAAAGTCCTTTTCTCAGCAACGGTGATACTTAGAAATTTGCAGTTAAGCTCCAATTTGCAGTTCAAGAAAAATTAATGTCCTAATTTTTAAGTCCAAAAAATCAAATAAATTAATTTTTCACTGTTAAGGTCACTGTGAAGTTAGCAGTACATACCCTTTTCTCAGCAACTGAGCCACCTAGAAAATTGCAGTCAGGGTCCAAATTTGCAGTTTTTCATGTACTTCAAGAAAAAACTAAGTTCAAATTTTTAAGTCCAAATTTGACCAAAAATTCGAAAAAATTTATTTTTCACTGTTAACGTCACTGTGAAGTAAGCAGTACATACCCTTTTCTCAGCAACTGTGCCAGGTAGAAAATTGCAGTTAGGGTCCAAATTTGCAGTTTTTCATTTACTTCACGAAAAAACTAAGTTCAAATTTTGAAGTCCAAATTTGGCAGAAAAATCGATAAATTCACTTTACACTGTTAACATCACTGTGAAGTTAGCAGTACATAACCTTTTCTCAGGAGCTGAACCAGCTAGAAAATTTCAGTTAGGGTCCAAATTTGCAGTTTTTCATTTACTTCACAAAAAAATGCAGTTCAAATTTTTAAGTCAAAATTTGACAAAAAAATCGAATAAATTAATTTTTCACTGTTAACGTCACTGTGAAGTTAGCAGTACATACCCTTTTCTCAGCAACTGTGCTAGGTTGAAAATTGCAGTTAGGGCCCAAATTTGCAGTTTTGCATTTACTTCACGAAAAAATTAAGTTCAAATTTTGAAGTCTAAATTTGGCAGATAAATCTATAAATTCACTTTGCACTTCTTCTTCTTTTTTTTCTTCAAATTTGGACTTAAAAATTTGGACATTAATTTTTCTTGAACTGCAAATTAAACTGCAAATTTGGAGCCTAACTGCAAATTTCTAAGTATCACTGTTGCTGAGAAAAGGACTTTTATGCTAACTTCACAGTGAAGTTAGCAGTACAGTATGAAATTTTTTTTATGTAAGGATTTAAAAATTTGTTTTTTTCCTTTTCTTGAACTGCAAATTAAACTGCAAATTCAGAGCCTCATTTCAGATTCCTAGCTAGCCTGGTTGCTGAGCAAAGCATAGGCACTGCTAAATTCACAGTGAAGTTAGCAGTACAGTTGGTTACACCCACTGGTGAACTACAAAATCCGGAATAGAAATGCATAAAAAATGCAAAAAAAACTGCAAATTCCTGCAATGGTCCCATTGGTCTAGCTCAAAAATGTTATGCCAACTTCACACACGTGCAAATGCGATGATATATAGTTCACGCTACGGTGAACTTATCACATCTTCATGCGATACGCAGACTCTAGCTCGTTTCTCCCTGCTTCTGGAGTAGCTGGCGATGCGAGCTTTAAGATGGTGCTCAGGACCATTTCCACGTCTGCCTCACCCCTCACGTAAAACAACAGATAAGATGGAGCAAAAAGCTGTAGAGTGTGGTCAAACTCATATAACGGGTGATTTTTTAGCTGGTTTGGTTTTGGCAACACTGGTTTTGACAGCTGACGTGTGTTTAGTACCTTGTGTCACTGTGAAACAGCTTCAGTTTGGTTTGCAATTTAACCATGGATCGTCTTACAAATGAACAACGCTTGCAAATTATTGAATTTTACTATCAAAATTCGTGCTCGGTTCGAAATGTTCATCGCGCGCTGCTTCCATTTTATGGTCGGCATTCTCGACCTTCTGAGCAGTCTATTCGGAAGATTGTGACCAAATTTCGCACCAAATTTACTTTGTTGGACATTAAACCACCAACACGTTTACGTACTGTGCGTAGTGAAGAAAATATTGCGGCCGTATCAGCTAGTGTGACAGAAGACCGCGAAATGTCGATTCGGCGCCGTTCCCAGCAGTTAGGCCTTTGTTACAGCGATGATAACAAACTTTTTTTTGCCCGAAATGGAAGTTCTTGACTTGCATGATATGTGGTTTCAACAAGACGGTGCCACATGCCACAACAGCACGCGAAACAATGGCGCAATTGCGAGGCGAGTTTGGTGAACAGTTAATTTCACGTTTCGGGCCGGTCAATTGGCCGCCTAGATCGTGCGATTTGACACCATTAGATTATTTTTTGTGGGGGTATGTCAAGGCTAATGTCTATAGGGACAAGCCCGCTTCGATTGACGCACTGGAAGCCAACATCCATGCATTCATTCGTGAGATACCGGCCGATATGTGTGAAAGAGTATGCCAAAATTGGACTCAGCGGATGGGCTACCTGAGACGCAGCCGCGGTCAACATTTGCATGAAATTATCTTTAAACATTAAATTGCAAGGTTCAAACTATCGATTCAAATAAATATTTCATTCATTTTTTCGAATTTTTTGTGTTTTTTTTTTTTTTTAAGTTCTAAACCTCTTAAAAAATCACCCTTTACTAGGACTGATTTTTCATGTAATTTGATAGACTTCTAGTCATAAGACAGTTCTAGCGCTCAATCATTTATACATATTTCCAAATCATGACAGATTCTCTTTTTCTCAAAATTAATTTCTTAGTTTAATTTGCTTAATGTCAATAGTCCCTGAAATCTAAATCTCGGACGGTAAAAAGTTTTCAGGATAAATCCTGAATTTCCAAATTTTCTTATCTCTTGAAACGATTTAAATGGCTTGCGTGGAATTTTCAAATTGTATTCTAAGAAAACAGAAAAAATCAAAAAAATTGTTTCTGAAGACGCCAGAGACTTGGAAAATTTGTTTAGTAAAAATCAGCTCCCGTCGCGCCCACTTTTCTAGTTTTTTTATTTCCCACAAAGGGATTTATTTATTTAGACGAAATATTTACAACTTGTGTTCTTATGAGAAAAAAGGACCCGAGAATGGTTTCAGTAAAATCCGCCTACCGCCACTATCGACTTATGATACATTTTCAGAAATCGTTATTAGTTGTGTTTGTTAACGTGACATTTCTTGCAAATTTTCACAAATTCTCACAAATTCCTTTTTGTTAACTCGAAAAAGTTGCACCGAATTTTCTTTTCTGAAAACCAAAAGTGCACTAAATTCGATTAAAATGCACGAAATTTGTTTTACGAAAAAGTGCATAAGATTGTGGCGAAGTGGCAACGCTGCTTATACAATTCATGGTCTCTTCACGGTTTTCTCAGCTTTGCAAGAATTTTCCCCTCTTTTCAAAATTTGACAGGTTTTAAAAATGCTTCTGGAAAAAGATACCAAATAAATCTGTTATGAGTAAAACAACTTAAGAAGTGGTTTTAGTTCGAACTACCCATTGCCACGCCCAGTTTGTTCGTATGAGCAAGAAACAAATTTGGAATATTATATAATTAAAATCCGCCTACTGCCACGCCCACTTCTTAACATTTAATATCTCAGAGAAGACTTAGAATTTAGATGAAATTTTCAATTTTCTTATGAGTGAAAAATCTTGGAAAAGGTTTTAAGTGCTAAACATCCACTGACACACCCACTTTAATATATGCAAACAAACAACAATTTAAGCTTTATTAATTAATTAATCTTTAATTAATATTTTCTCCCTAGATGTCCACCTCAACCATACCAACATTCGGAAGTTACGCAACCCCCAAGTAATGGACCATTGCCACCAAATTTAATATTGAATGTCCACCAAATTCGACTGCCAGTATTTCAAGAAGTAGACAAAATTCAGAAAGTTTCTTCACCTAATTCGGATGGTGATGATTTCTATGCATTTAAAAACTCAAATCGTGGTAGAACTAAGAAAAAACGAAAACCAATTCTAATCGATGTTGATGATTACGAAGATTTGGAAAACGAAGATGAATATGAAGATAACTACAATAATTCCGAAACCTACATCGGAGTGGTAAGGTTAAAAGGAAGAAATCTTAACCAACGAAAAAAAACAACACGAAATATTACACCCGATGCTAATTTATTCGAATACGATTCTTCGGACTCCGAAGATGATCTTAATAGTTCTGGCAATGAAGATTACGAATCTGAATACGGAGAAGCCACCGAAGACTCTGAATACAAAAACTTTACACAATTATCGGCGAAAGAGAAAACCGTCACTGACCCAGTTCCAAGGCATCGAAGAGTCTATTCAAAATGGAGTAAATGGACGAAGTGCACTCCAAAATGTACTACTCGCAGATATAAGTAAGTTTTTTTTGCACAATGACTGTCTCTATAACAAGTTTTACTCAGAGGTGCATCTTCTTTTTATAGAAAATGTCGAATACGAGAACAATGCGGACGAGAAGTACTGCGTGAAATAGCTTACTGCTATACCGAAGGAAGTTTCTGCCAACAATGGCTACAAGCTCAGCTTCAAAAATCACAGCCATATGAAATAAGACCATTAGCATCTCATCGAAAAGATTCTCCCGAGACATCAAATTCGATTGTAAGTGACTTTATAATGAGCAGCAAAGGCTACCGCGGCCCCGAATATACTCCAATGAAACTTAAGTGTGGAATTGCACCAATTAAGAACCCAAAGCGAAACGTTTATAGTATGCTTAAAATAATTGGTGGTAAGGCAGCCAGAAAAGGAGAATGGCCATGGCAAGCTGCAATTTTCAATAGATTTAAGGTAAGGTGTGTCACATTCAAATTTAACTAATTCCACCATTACTCTAACGCAGACTGACTCTCTAATCCTAATGTAAATTAACGCTGGTTTATTACCTTTGTTTATAGGAGGCATTTTGTGGTGGAACTTTGATTGCCCCACAATGGATTCTTACTGCGGCACATTGTGTGCGAAAGGTGTTGTATGTGCGACTTGGAGAACACAATCTCGATTATGATGATGGGTCAGAATTACAATTTAGGGTTGCCAAAAGCATTAAGCATCCAAATTTTGATAAGAAAACCGTTGATAGCGATATAGCATTATTAAGGTAAGTTGTCACTTTCGACCAAAAAAAATAAAAATTTTCCACGAAACTACATAATTCTGAAAATGGCAAATAAATAGAAGTTCGACTGTGCCTGGCCAATCTTTGGAACTGGTTGTTAAGCATATTTTGTCAGAAACCGAATCCCGCGCTTTTTGGGGGACCTTTTATTTATGATTGGAACTCTTTTCTTACATTCTTTGGTTGAAATATAGCTTGGGAGTCATTTGTGTAGTCCTGTCGCTTGGAAGCCATCGTGAAAAATGGCGCCCAATCTGAAGTTTGGTCAGGAAACCGCAATCCCAATCCTTATTTTTAATTTATTTTCGACATGCTAAGGATGAAATTCAGCTTGAAAGTCATTGTTGTTATTCTGTCGCTTGGACTCCATTTTGAAAAATGGCGCCCAACCTGGGTCAAATGGTAAAATAGAAAAAAAAATCGTAAATTAATTGAAAAATTTCCATAGTTAAAATAACGGTTGACGTCTCAAAAGATAGGTGTTGAGCAAACGCGCCTTCTGGTAAGATTTCAGTGTTGCCATTTCAGGAAAATACTTTTCTGGTGTCGAAAATGAAAGCTCCATTTTGTTGGTAATTTTTAAATATTTTGATGACCATGAAAAAGTTGCAAAAACGCCTCAAGATGCCAAAGGGGGTTTGGGCAAATAACGGTTGATATTTTAAAATAAAGTTGTTGAGTAGACGCACCTTCGGGAACATACTTCTTGTTATGTCAGAGAGTGGGACCCACACTGTTTGGTAATTTTTAGTACCTATTTTGAATATGAAAAAATTGCGGAAAAGCCTTCAGATGTCAACCACGTGTTGGGACTAAAAAGATACATAGGTGTTGAATAGACGCACCTTTGGGGAAAATTTCAGTGTTGCCACTTTTCGGAAACATACTTTTTTTTGTCCAAGGTTGGAACTTTCACTTTATTCATGTTCAAAATATTAAAAATTACCAAACAATTGGAGGTCCCACCCATTGACATAAAAAGTAAATTCCCGACAAGTGGCAATACTGAAATTTAATTTTTTTTTAAGACCCTCCTAGTCAACATTTATCTTTTAAGATATCAACTGTTGTTTCCCAACACGCATTTGGTATCTGGAGACATTTCCGCAACTTTCTTTATATTCAAAATATTAACAATAATTATACCAGAAATGTGAAGTGGAAGAGTGGAGTGACATCAAAAAATAAGTGTGCTCCTGAAAAGTGGCAACAGTTACATTTTATCAGAAGATGAGTCAAAATGGCGTTCAAGCAACAAGATAACAACAATGACATCCAAGCCAAATTTCATCCTTAGCAAAGTCGAAAATAAAGGGCAAATAGATCAGGGATTTCGGTTTCCTGACCAGACTATAGATTGGGCGCCATTTTCAAAATGGCTTCCAAGTTATAGGACTACAAAAATGACCCCCACGCTGAATTTGTTCTAAGTATCTTTGTAATAATTCCAATTACCAAAAAGGTCCCCCAAAAAACGCAGGGGATACTCTGTTTGCTCGATAGACTATTTGCATGAGTTTTACACTGTAGAATGTGCTATTTTATTTTTTTTTTTTTTTCTCTTAAAAGATACTTACTGTATGCAATTTTTGATTAATTTCTTTTTAGATTACCAAAGGCAGTTAATGCAACAACATGGATGGGTTTCTCATGCCTCCCACGGCCCTTTCAACCGCTGCCAAAAAATATGGACTGCACTGTCATAGGCTGGGGCAAACGAAGAAATCGCGATCAATCGGGTACCAGTGTTTTGCATCAGGCCGAAGTACCCATTATTCCGATGGAGAATTGCCGATCAGTGTATCATGACTATACAATTACGAAAAATATGTTCTGTGCTGGACACAAACGAGGACGCATCGACACATGCGCAGGTGATTCTGGTGGACCGCTGCTCTGCCGAGACAGTACAAAACCCAATCATCCGTGGACAATATTTGGTATAACCAGTTTTGGTGATGGGTGCGCTAAACGAAATAAATTCGGTATCTATGCCAAAGTTCCCAATTATGTTGATTGGATATGGTCGGTTGTGAATTGTAATGGCAATTGTAAGGCGCAAACTCCAAGGCGATTTTAGTATTCTTTTTTTATAAATTAAAAAATTATAATAGTTGAATGAAATCCTATACACAGCAAGATAAGCATCTATATCTGTTAGAATCAAGCAGTAAGAACTCACGAAAAGAGAAAAAGAAGGCCATTTTTGAAAATGTCAAAACCAAGTCAATTTCATCGTCAAATGATCGGAAGTTTTCGAAAACGTCAAATCAACGTCAATTTGATCGTCACTCTTTGACGCACATATTGCTATTTTCAATCATGCAATCAACATGATTATTCCAAATCTTTTGGATCAACGTCAGTCAATTCTCTTGCAAACTTATTTGACGTTTACGAACACGCTCTTTGACTGAGCTGCACCGCAGATGATATTTTCGAACATGTGACTTTACCAAACTGCATCATACAACATGCAAATGCAGTCAAAATATTACTTGAAAAAAAAGTTTCAAACATCAATACAACTGGGATATTTACGGAAATGAAATGGCTGATAAACTGGCCAATAAAAAGTTCATTACTTGTCATTAATGAAAAAAAGTGTAGAACTCACCAGATTTTCCTTAAATCCGATAACGACAAATGGTCAACAATATTGACACCACTTATCCGGTTTAAGGGAATCTATAGCCAGACATTTCTAAAACTTTCTCGTTTGGTTGGAGTCCTAAAGAGTCACAACTCCATAGGAACCCACATGAGCAGAATGGACATTAGCACATCTGGCTAATGAAGAGGTTGTAAGGTTTGAAACCGGTTTAAAAGTAGTATGAACCAGTTTGAAACCGGTTGGAAACTGGTTTAAAACTGGGTTTAAACCGGTTGGAAACTGATTTGAAGCTTGTTTTTCAGTCTGTTTAACAAAGACGCTTTGGACATAGCATGGCCATTATTTTGGCATTCATCAGTAGAAACAAAAACCAAAATAAACTTAAGTGTTTGCAACGCAAAAGTTGAAATGATTCAACAGTATAATAATATAGGTGTGAAGTTATGGAAGTTTGAATGTATTTCTCGAGATATCTTGACAAGTCCGTAATGCTTATTAAAAGCAACATACACACACATCACTAACGCGAGCTCCCCATTAAAAATCATCTTTTGAAGTCATCGGTTAAGAACTGACTATACACAGAGTTTAGTCGAACCACGATCACTGGTCTCATCTTCTCATAGCCCTTAAGACTTGTGTGAAATTGTTTACTGAAAAAAACGCGAGCTAGATCACAGGCGGAAAGTACAAAAAAAAAGGCCGAAATAACAAAAATTAAAAAGGGAGTCAAAATTCAGCTTTTCGAGATTCTATCCTATTTGCGTTGGGCGCCATTTTGAATATTAGGCAAATTGGTTTTATCTTGATAACTCACTTATTTTCGACTTAAGACCAACTTCGGTAATGACAAATTTATTCATTATTTTTAATATTTTTCAAATTAAGTCAAGAAGTTAAAAGTTCAAGTGAGCTGAACTCCATAAATGCGTTTCGCCCAGGTACGATAGTTGGGCTCATCAGTTAGATGACTATCGTACTCTTCTAAGACGCAATTTTGTATCGATGTTTACCGTCTAATATAAAAATCACAGCATTAAGATACTGTTAATTTTATTATTCTAAGGGAATTTGGTTAAATTCAGACACTTAGAATTTCAAGCAAATTTTTTTTATTCACCACACTTTTTTTCGCACGCAAGACAATTGCTGGTCAATTGCATTGATTTTATTTCCGCATGGGAACTTTAACCTAGGCTTAAAACGACAATAATTCTTTTTTTTTTAACCAAGCCTAGTTTACAGTTCCGGTGTGAAAAAAGAAATACAAAATTGTATTGCATGATTAGTTTCATGCAAAATAATTGACCGGTAATTGCTTTGCATGCGAAAAAAGTGTGGTGAGTAAAATATAATTTTGTTGGATGGTTAAAAATATATTCACTTAAAAGCATTATTTGCATGCAAAGGGATTTTGCATCCAAAAATAATAGTTTTTGATTTTAAGGCTTATAGTTTATTAATAAAGGGTAAAATAATGACTCAAAAGGTGGCTTAGGCCAAGGCAAACATTTTTCACCTTGAATATGTGGTGCATAGAATAAATAAAACATGTTTTGAAAATTTTGATTTTTATTTCCAGGGGAACTGCAAACTATGCTTTAAGACTAGTTAACAGTTCCCGTGTGCAAAAAAAAACCTACGCAAATATTCTCGCATGTCAAAAATAATTGAGGTGAAAGGCAAAATTAATTTTTGCATGGTTAGTTTACAGTTTCATGCAAACAAAAAAACATTGCTGTCATGGAATGTCATGCAAAACAATGTACCGGCAATTGTTTTGCATGCGAAAAAAGTGTGCTGAATAAAATATATTTTTTTTGGATGGTTGGTTTACACTGGCAAACAAAAATGTTTTTTTACCTTAAAGCTTTATTAGCATGCAAATAGTTTTTGCATCCAAAAATAATTATTTTCCATTTTTAGGCCTATAGTTTATTAATTAAGGGTAAATTAATGACTCAATGGGTGGCTTAGGCCAAGGCAAACGTTTTTTGCCTTGAATATTATTCAATTTGGTGCACAGAATAGATGGAAAATCGTTTTGAAAATTTTGATATTTTTTTTCGCATGGGAACTGTTAACTATGCTCTAAGTCAAAATATATCAAGCGTAGGCAAAAGGCAAAAATTTGTTTGACCAAAGTGTAAGCAAATAACTTTTGTTATATAGCATTTTTAGAATGTAATTGAAAATAAGATTTTTTTATAACTGGGGCGTACTCAAGGGGAATACCCTTTAAATGTTTTCACACAGTGCGAGCGTTTAGGAAATAGAGGGAGAACATAAAAGGAGTTAACGATGTACCTACATTTGTCTTAAATGTCTGGATATTGGAATGGGAAGTAAAAACAGAGTTGGGTAAGGAATTCCACATTCGTGTGGTACGGCTAAAGAAAGAATCTCTATACTTGACGGTACGTCCAAGGTTAGGCTCAAGGGTATACTGATGAGCATTCCTAGCAGTGCGGGCATTACGCCGAGATTGATCTGTCACCTAGTTTTGAAGCTCTATTTTGGATTCTATCCAGTAGGTGCAGTGATGTTTTCGAAGCACCTGACCAGATATGAGAGTTATACTCTAGCCATGGGCGTATGTATGCTTTATATATAGCAGCCAGATCAGAAGGGGACAAATCGTTCTTACATCATCTAAGAAAACCAAGGCATTTCACAGCATTTTAAGCAACATCTTCTATGTGGCCGTTCCACAAGAGCTGATCAGTAACGCACATACCAAGCATCGAATGCTTTTCAGTTTCCTCGATGCAAGTTCCATTCATGTTTAATGGTAAATTGGGTATATTCCGCTTTAACGACTGGAGATAACTTTAGGTTTTGGATGCATTAAATTCCACACGATTATTAACACCCCATTTGACAATGCTGTTTAAATCTGAATTTAATGAGCTCAACTTATTCTGCCGTTGCTGCTCCACGTTTAAGGAACAGGGAGGTGAATCAGGAAATGAGTATGAAAAACTAAGGATACTGTCATCAGCGAAGCAGTTTAGTGGATTAGTAGTTTCAGACAAGAGATCATTGATGAAAATAAGAAAGAATGTCGGAGACAATACGGAACCTTGAGGCCCACCAGCATTCATTTTGTGAACGGTCAGAAGGGTAATACTAATCCAGCGAAGAAGTGATTCGTTGATACCAAAATATCCTGATGCCAAACTCTATCAAATGCTTTAGAAATATCAAGTGCAACTATTTTGCTTTCTCCAAAACGATGCAATGATCGATTCCACTTGTCGGTTAGAAAAGCCATCAAATCACTAGTGGATCTGTTGCAACGAAAGCCTTACTGACGGTCATTTCATTAAGAAGCTTTCGTTGTTCAAGATATTTCATAATCTGACTCTGACGATTGATCAGCGTTTCCATGATCGTGGAAAGAATGGATGTCAGAGCAATTGGTCGGTAATTGGAAGGACAAGAAAAATCGCCATTTTTAGGGATTGGCTTCACAAATGCTTTTTTCCACCCAGACGGAAAGTGGCCTAAGGAATAGGAAATGTAAAAAAAACTTACGAAGAGGTTTTGCTAAAGTGGAAGAACACATCTTCAAGACAAAAGGTGATATACCATTAGGGCCAGCGGACTTCCGAATGTCGATATCTTTTAGTAATCTGGCAACTGTACGGGTACGAAAATGTATTGGTCCCAAAGAGAATTGGACGTTCTCAAGTACAGGTGGGACCCTGTCACTAACTGGCAGCGTAGAATTTGCGGTGAATTGTTCTACAAACACATTTACCTTGTCTATAGAACTAACGGCAGGGTTATCATTGAAGATGAGCATGGGAACCATTGAAAATGATGAGTTATTAATATTCTTAACGATTGACCAAAAATTTATACTGCCCTTAAGACATTGCTATTAGTTATTTAATAAAAGCTAATGAATATAAAACTTAAGATGGCGCCCAACGCTAGAATCTCGAAAATTTTATTTTTGACTCCTTTTGGATTGGGTAAACATTTCTTTTTTTAATATTTATTTTAAATGTCAACAGGGAAGCCGTGTATGCATAACATAATGTGAGCTTTTACTAAAATTAAAGGTTTACTTAATTAAAGTGGATTTTAAGAGAAAGGTGTTAATCTTGCATTTAGGATAATACTCGTAGATTTTTTTTAATTATGTAGGTATATGCTTAAAGAATCTCACCCTCATGAAACTAACTTGTACTTACACCATAAGAAACATATTTTGCAAAGAGGAGGCTGTGAAAGTATGAATGAGCCTCAAAAGTTGTTATAATTAGTAACATTTGAAGCATTTTTAAAAGATGAAGGTGTCACACCTACTAACAAGACAAAATTACGAAACAGGCCAGTGGTTCAAAGTTCGAAAAATAAATTTCAAATTATAGCTTTAGAAAAAATAATTATAAGCTGAAAAGTTAATTTTAACGAATACAAATTTTATGTCAGCTTCAAGTCGAAGTTTTGCAAGAACCGACTTATTTTAGTATACACTAAATATTCGACTATGAGAATAAAAATTGGTCTTACAATTTTCGACCTGATTTAAGAGCTACTTAATAATATTTTAACTATGACAAATTGAATAAAAATTAATTTAATTTTTTCTAAATTTTATATCAATTTCCTCTCGAAACTGAATTTATTTTAATTTCTATAATTGCGTTTGTCATTGTAAGTAAATGTTTTTTATTTATGTGTGTACCTTTAATAATCTTGTAAATAACTTTTAGATATTATACTAAACATACTTATATAGTTAAATAATATTATTATAATTTAAGTAAATACATTTCTATGTAAACAATACGACTTTAAAAAAAAATATATAATTGTAAAGAAATAATTTATTGCACAATGTACATAAGATTAAACATGATAAAAAAATTTTTTAAAATGCATTTCTTTTTTATTTGTAAAATCATAAAACAAAAAAATTCTTTGAAAATGCATTCGAATTTAAAACACTAATCTTAGAATGGGACCACATGTGTGACAAAATACAAAATACAAAAAAAAAAAAATAATGATAAACAAGCAAATGGCACTTGAGTGGAAAATCAGTCCAAGAAGTCGTTATAGTATAATGGTGCGCTTAGGCTAGGTAGGCATAGGCTATACCGCTACCGCATCCTTGAGTTGGGAAATGAAAATGTGTCATTTCTTTGGTTTTGTGAAGTGTTTCCAAAATTAGACATAGACATAGACAAAGTGTGAGTTCAACGTTGCAGGAATTTATTTTTAAACAATCCCTCAAAATGTGTTGTTTATTGTTGACATATTGTAGGTTGTTGGCGAAATTTATGATTTGAATTTTTAAGTAATCTTGCTCGTTTGTGGTCATTAGAAACTATGATTCAAATAAATCGTAAACATTGAGGTGATGTCGAGAAAATTTATGAAATTCAAGAAGTTAAGACAAGTTGCAAGTTATTTGCATATTATTATTGGGAACTAATTAGTAGAGATGGTCTGCAAGAGAAATCAACCAAAGATGTATTTGTTTAAATAAAATTTAACTATTTGATCTTTTAAAAACGGAAGTGCGAGGAAAGAAGATAGAATGAGAGGCTGGAAAAAAGAAGTATATAGATAACCATACTAGAGAGGGGGCTTCTTGGTGCATCTAGTTTTTTACTATGCTGCCAAGAGGCATCAGGGTGGGAACTACCATTTTCAGATTAAGCTTTTTAATTTTGAACTATATAAATGCAAGGCAAGAAGAAAGAACTTAAATTGTTAAAATATTCAAAGACCTCTAGCTTTTCATGACAATATTAAGATCCGAGGTCTCAAAGCCAATTCCAAGCAACTACAATGCTTGATGAATCCTATCAGTTACACCAGTCAAAAAATATGTCCATAATTCTGACCGAAAATGACCTTTTTGCTCCCGTAGTTTTCGACAAGTGCAGACGATGTTGCTTAAGAAAATATTGAACATAAATTATAATAAAAACATAAATCATTACCAGGACCCATATCTATTTTTAGCTTCCGTTATTATGTATATACAAAGATCATAGGGCCATCAGACAAGCTTCTTAGATTCGGAGGTTACAAATGCTAAAGGTGTGTAGATATCTCAAATGATTATCTAACTTTATTTAAAAAATTAATCGTTGATTTGATTTACGGTCATTTAGAAATAGACGACGACTTTCTGTTTTTAATGCTCTGTGCGTCGTTTGTGTTAACAGAGCTTCTTCTAGTTTTCCGATGTCATGTCTAGTTTTTTGAATTGGCAATGGTCGATGCACTTCTTCGCATTTGAGCCGTAACGCCAGTGAAATTTGCAGAATGGAAATCTTGGTTTTGATTTGCTTCGGTCACGTTTTTGGTCTTGATTGAATTTTTTACTACTGCGTGGATGGTTTCTCGACGTACGAAGCTCTTCAATTTTCTTTTGTAGCTCGTCTATCATCTTTTGGAGTGGGATTTCGATTTGCACTGCTGACACATTAGAATAGTTTAACATGTCCATCATCTGGTCAGCTTGCTTGGCCATTGCCACTGAATCACCACTTCCTATTGAAATAACAACACGGACTTGATCCGGCAAACATTCGAGCCAAAAAGATTTCAGTACATCATCGGGTAGTTTGTTATTCGAGAGCTCTTTCATCCGCTTCAACAATTGTGTTGGTTTTAAGTCACCCAATTCAACTTCTTTCACCAATTTTCGCAGTTTCTTCTGGTCTGAATCCGTGTACTCGGTGATTAAAGTTTTTCTGGGGGGTTGCATACGATGTCAGCTACTTGCATCAGAACTTGTGCATCTAGGGAACCAATTACGTGGTGATACATTGTTTCATCGCGTGTTACTTTAGCTATGGCAAATTGCGATTCCATTTGTATGAAATAAAGTTCCGGTCGTTCTTTGCAGAAAGCTGGTGGTTTAATGCTAACGTGATGCATTTCACCCTTTGTAATGGCAGCATTATTCTGTAAACCTTTATTGCTTCTAAGTTCTTGATCATCTTCAATTCGGGGTCACCAATGTAGATATCTCAAATGACTATCTAACTTTATTTAAAAACAAGAAACTTTATTACTGTTGAATACAGAATAACAAACTAGAATGAAAATTAATTTGAAGAAAAACTATGAAGAAAATATTTTACAAAACAATAGATTACTAAAAAATTATTAAAATGAGTTTTTAAGAACAAGTAAAAATTTAAAGAATCAAAGTGATTTATGTTGAAAATGTATTAAATGATCAGCCACAGGTGCAAACAAATGTTACAAAATTACGTAATTTTATGAGAGCTGATTTTTGTACATCTCCAATTTGATGCAGGCCATTCAAAGTGGTTCTTAGCTGGTTTCAATACTTTCTTTTATATTGTTTTTTGTCAGCAATGGTACCTTTCTAGGGCTGTGGGCTGCTTGGACATGTTTTCGTGACATTGTACGAACCGTTTTATGGCATCAAAATAAAATATGCTTTTAATTTCAGAAGCTGGAGTAAAGAGATTGATTTTGAAATGTCTGACGACTCGTTTTATCAACTTTGGTGGGAATAGCGGCTTCCGGCCGCCATTTTCTGATTTTTCCAGTTAAATAATGGCTTTTCTTACAATTTTTGGTGAGCACCTAACCAGGCATTGTACTGGCGGCGCATAAGTTTTGCCTTCCCATATCAATCTTCTAAATAGGGCACGCTATTCCGGTGTGCAGTGTCAGCCTCTTACCATTGCTATTGCTGGCAAAAATATGACCTATTTTTCAATAAAAACTATGAAGGTGTAATGGATAAACAAAACCGTTCAATTTTATAAATAAGAGAGAAAAATAATGAAAATAAAAATAATATTTCACATGACCCGGTGCACTACTATTATTTTGACTGGGAGAATTCGTAGCTTTGATTAATAACGTTTGTTTATTTGTCATATTACCATTGGCGTTGATGCCCAACTTGGATAGAGCAATGTTTAGCGACACCCATTTCAGAGGAGAAAGCTTAGATTATTAGCAACTCCAAACCAAAGAAGTCAGTTGGACCGGATGGGACATCAAACTTTATCTTAAAAAATCTTCCACAAACAGTAAATAGTATTTTTACCCATCCTCTTCAATAACTGCATCGACATAGCTACTTTCCACAAAAGTGGAAAGCTGCAAAAATAGTGGCGATTCCCAAAAAAGGTGCTGCCATCAAAGGGCTGACATTCCTCCTCAACAACCAAAGTAAAGAGCTAAGAAGAAGCCCAAGAAGTTCTGCAACGATAACATCATTCCCGACATGCAGTTCGGTTTTCGGGAAAAGCGTTCAACACTGCATCTGTTAGTGAAGCTTCATCATGACATCACCACAGCCTTAAAAAAAAAACCATCAAGTTACCTTCGGATATTCCTGGATGTCGAGAAAGCATTCGACAGTGTAATTATGGGTTGAAGCTCTTATCCATAAACTTCACATAGGACTTCCTTCTTTTTTCTTTCATCCAGGAACTTTTTCGTGCAACTGGAGAATTGCAAATCTACAATGAAGAGCATCAGTGCTAAGTTGCCCAAGGCTAAGAACTTGGAGCACTTTCTCTACAACATCTTTACGGGAAAATTCTCTTTGTTTATGACTCACTCACGTATTACTCATTATTGTCTCCATTGACAGTGGTCCAAGAAATCACAAACTCTTCGAGTTTTACACGAAGTGGGGTACACGCAGCAAATCAGACGCCTTCGCTGAGCTGAAGTACGGAACTAGATTACCATCCCAACTCAGTACCAAGTAGGTACCTAGGCATCAACTTGAACGACCTGCTGAGATTCGACCCACATTCACACACTGTCTTCAAAAAAGCCAACTTTGGCTCCCACCGCCTAAACGCTGTTGAAATAGAGAACTGGGCTAAGCCAACAGACAAAAGTTCTAAACAAAAAACTCCTGACTCCAGTTATCAGTTACAGGTTTCCAGATTGGTTTACCATCTCCAAAACAGCTATTAAGGAACTGCAAATATTCGAGAGGAAAATCCTGTATGGACTATTCTTCGATCGTTAGAGCCGTAAGCACTTCAAGAACGAGCAAATCTACTCTGAGTAGTCACCCTAGACAAGTACTCACAACTCAAGCTATCTACAGAGAAACTGGTGATAAACATCGCCATCCACGCTAATCATAATAATCTAATCTTATCTTTGAGAACCACGACGAACGGACAACGACATCCTGAAAGAAGATACCTTAGTACCATGGAAATTCTGGATACCACTAAAACCACCAATGATGAAACATATTACTCTTCTACTCTGAACCAGGGTTTGTTATTTATCAATGTATCTTATAGGTCATAAACTGTCAAAGTGGCATGAGCTCTGAACCATTTTTTACTGAAGATTCACGTAATTTTCTTGTTTTTGAAATAGTAATAATTCAGGTAATTCTCTTGTTTTTGAAATAGTAATTCAAGGAATACACAAATTTGCTTTAATAATAAATCCAGGTTTTTTGACAATTTTTGGGGTTGTCAAGAAGCTCTGGGTCAACTCTGGGTGAACTTCAACGAACTAATATAATGTGTATCATATTCTTATGTTTACAATAAGGTATGTACGAGTACGACATAATATAATAAGGTATAACAGTAACAGACCCTATTAATAACGAACATTCTCTTGTCTCGATAGACTCGATCAACAAAGTTAAGCTGACTTATAACATGACCAGAAAGAAAACTCCCCGACCCACCTTTCTAGAAGCATAGACCACCAATTCAAAATAATTTATGGTCCTGGGCAAATTGCTCTATCTCAAAAACAAACTGGGAGTTAATGGATGGACGGAGTTGAGTGAGTAAAATGTGAGGGCTTCATCCTATCAGTTGATATAAACATACTAAAAACCTACGTATTAATATTATAAATGTTGCCAGATATTGTTCCATTTTCTAACTCTTCCTCCCATTCGACACTGTACCTGTGTATCAAATAAATCAGTTGACATGCTATTTTAATGATTTATTTTAGTGGCAATAGGTCTTTTCTTTCATATGATTAATGGTAACAATAGAATATCAAATAAAGTAAAAACAAACAACAACTATAAGAAAATTGATAAAAAAGGAAATTTAAACATAAAAATACAGACAACACTGGTCAACTCGAATCTGAAGTCAGAAAAATTTGATCGAATCACGTTTTTGAGATAAAATTAAAAAAAAAAAAACTTTTTTTTTTGCTGATTTCAAAGTTGTATTGTAACGTGAGGTAAATTGTTTCAACGAAATTATTTCTCAGAGAAGAAAAGTGATATCCGTAAGATTTAACAGATTTTTAAAGAAGAATATTAGTTATTTTCGACGAAACCATTAAAAATTTTGCTGGAACAATTTACGTCACGTTACAATACAACTTTGAAAACAGCGGAAAAACGTTTTTTTTTTAATTATAACGGAAATATCTCAAAAACGTGATCCGATAGAATTTTTCTGACTTCAGATTCGAGTTCGGCCCACTAAGAACCTTCAGAAAAGTATATTTTGGTTTCTGTAAAAAAAAATAAAGTTATTAGTTACTATTTTTTTTTTTTTAAACCAAAATATTTGTTTACCAAAGTTGCTAGACCTCTATGCACAATATCAAATAATCGCAACCAATTACAGGTGAAATTTTACAAAATTTTTTTGTTCAGCCTTGACAATATGGTATCCAAACAAAATTATTTTGTATGAACCCACACATCGAGTCAAAGACCTTATTAAGATCATTGTTTAATTTAAGTTGGTGCGCCCCCTAATTTCTTCCAAAAAAAATTAAAAAAAAATCCTGTAAAATTTTAGCCCATTATTTTACCGTTAACCCGAGCCCCAACAACACGCACACAACGATGGTTGAGAGTTGTAAGTCACAAAGCCAAAACCACACAAGAGTAGCTATAAATAAAATTTCCAGGTTTTATAGCAGCATACGATTGGCCCTCAGAAAGTCCAGATTAAAATCTTTTGGATTACTGCTTGTGGTCAGAACAAGAGAGCATGGTCTCAAAGACTTTCCACAGGTATTTGGATAGACTCAAAAAAGCATTAACGGAAGCAGTCGTAAAAACATCAGTGTGAGTGGGTAATCTCATATATCACCATGTAGAAATAGTTTAACATATGAAAGTTTCGCAGTTAATGTTTTGAGTCGGTTTAGGAAAACCTTTAAACATAAAAGGGCAGACAATTTTGAAACAGGTAAGATGTGAGGTACCTTAGCATGATCAGAGATAATCTTGGCACATGCCACTTCCTCACAAGAGTCATTACTTTAGAAAAATATAAGGTGTAATAGGCTGGATTCGAACTAAGATCTCCATAGAGTACTCACTGGCGAGTTACTAATACACAGAAAAATTTGCAACTCGCTAGTCAACTGGCTTGCCTTTTTCGATGCCAGTTGCGAAGCGAGCAGAGCGGCGAGTGATTTGACGATTATTATATGTTAATGTTAATAATATCGTTTTAACTTTATTGTTCAAAAGAAAAAATAAAAAAAAGTTGGGTACCACCAGGATTCGAACCCTGAACCCTTCGGTTGGATCCTGACGCATCTATCAGAAAATTCCAAACCACACAAATGTTTGCTTCGAAAGGTTTTCACGTACACACTAGCATGTTGATCGACAATGTTAACCAACAATGTTGATCGGCATAGTGTGGACCCACCTTAAGAATATAGCCGAGCATACTTGTTTTTCTTCAAGTGCCTTTTCCACAACATCTGTAATTCGATGCACTTGGTCAATCATGGAATATTTATTTCTAAATCCAAACTGAAGGCTCGCAATTAGTCTTCTTTCTTCTACATATTACCATTGTATATAATTCTACAGTATTCTCATGAAGAAAAAAAGCTCGTGGCAATCTATGCGTCCAAATGTAATACTAATTTTTGTTAAGGGATCTCGGTAAGGCGATCACAGCGAACTTATCCACCAAATGTCTACCTACAAAGTCGTGTTTCATGAGAATACTATAGATTGGATATACAATGATATTACTTACAATTACAAGGGCAAATATTAAAAGCCATTGGTGTTGACCTTACAGCCGAATAGTCAGCAGGGCTGTCGCAGTACTGCAATTGCAGTATTTGTATTGCTTTGTAAAACTCCGTACTGCCGTACTGCTTATGCGACCAAAGCTACTGTTAATTAAAAGAATATTTCCATACAAAATATTCGAATCATAATCCTATCCAAAAAGTTGTAGTCCTTTGTTATGATGACTTTTTTCAAATATAACAGCTTAAATTGTGCGGAGACGCATACGATGTAGATGCATTGCAAAAAATCTCAAGTTTTTTTATGAGCGCATAGCTTGCCGTATAGAACCTACATACACTATGTATTCCGCATGTTAAAAACTTGGAAATCTGGAATTTTTCTGATTTTATTTTCTGCTCCGAAAAAGGAAGTTTAAGGACTTTTTACCCATCTGTCAAGCAATAAATTATTAAATTTTATTGATGGATCTCTAGCCCAGGAAAATTAGATTTTTCCTTCGAAAAAATTCCAACAAAGCTGAATTGAGGTGGGACTTTGACGTCTTAAGTATTTCCCAGAAATTCCCCAAATTTTTGGTTGGAGCAAAAAATTGTATGGAGGTAGAAAGGGTGTTAAATTCAGCTTTTGCTAATTTCTCGAAAACTATCAGTTTTTGAAATAGAATGTGAAGAGAAAAATTGTAGCTTATATAATTTTACAAACAAAAATACCATACATTTTTTCATACAATCAATATATTTCGAAAAAAGCATTCAAGAACTTCATGGTATTGCAAGTTCAGTCAAAAAATTTATTTAAATATTGACAAAGATAAAGCCTTTCATAACTTTACCATTTCTTATCATTTCTCGCAGTTTTTGCCCAAACCCCATGAAAAATTAAACTATTTTTGCACCTGGTACCAAGTCTTATAGCCATTCAGCATTTATGTATGTAGATCTAGAAGCATTTAAAAATAGCCGGAAACAAAATTGCGGACTTACCTATGTATACATACTTTTCAAATAATCTTAATAATCGTAATGTCTGTAGTTTTGAGTTCGAATATTTGCATGTAGTATCGAAAAAGAGGCTTTCGGACCTAAACTGCTCCAAAAAAAATTATGAGCAATTTGTTGAAAATTTTTAGAATTCTTAAAGTTTTCGAATTTTTTTTTTTTTGTTTGTTTTTGTTAATTCTTCCTGCAAAAACTTTTTATATAATTTTGTAAGCCATCCATTCCGATGGGAAATTTAATTTTGAAAAAAAGTTTTAAGAGTTTAATATTTTTAGATTCCGAGTTATACCAAGCATATTGAAAAGTGGCCATTGCAACCATTCTCTCAGAAACGCATGGGTGAATTTAGTAGTATTTTCGGTTTTAAGTACGCTTATGGACCAAACAAACATAATCAGTAATAAAAACCTTTGCACGTAATTGTTCGTTTATACCCCTCATTTTCCGGTCTATTAAATAGCCTTTTAGAACGGGTCAAACTTTGCAATATAAAAGGAACTAAATTTATTTATTATAATTCTATCCAAAAATTATAATAACACTTTTTTCGTAAAAGCAACCGATTTTGAGAAAAATGTGCAAAAAACACTACAAGAGTTTTTCTTTAATGAAATATTTTCAATACCACCACTGCAATACCCTAAAGCAAAGTAGGTTACCACGCGTATGTGGTTCTTTGATATTTAATGAATGATATTTTCATTTAAAAAAACTTAAATCTATAACAATTATATATTTTACTGCTGTATTGCTTTGTCATCATCGTCGTGTCCTGTACCTCCTATTGGGGCATAGGGCCTCAACAAAACGTCTCCATCCTTCACGGTCTGCAGCAAGGTATTTTAGCTGGCCACGTCTTTCTCTGGGATTCTGCTTCTGCTAAGACAGTTGATTTCCATGTTTTTCTTGGTCTTCTAACAAGCCGTGCTCCCTGAGGATTTCATACAAAAGACTGCTTTGCAATTTCATCGTTAAATTTCCTCAGTGTGTGACCAATCCACTGCCATTTACGCTTTCTTATGCCGAAGTTCAGCCGATTTTGACTTGTCCTGCGTCACAATTCCTCGTTTGATATATAATTTGTGGCCACCGAATCTTTAAGATGTGGCGTAGACAGCGATTCACATAAAAGCCTGCAATTTCCTCGAATTAGTAGACGTAACTTTCCAGGCCTCGCAAGCATATAACAGCACGGATTTGAAATTGGATTCGAAGAATCTCAACTTAAGCCTTATTCAAAATGCGACAAGGCAACGAGACGTGAGCGTGACTAGATACCGTCGTTGCTGTCAAACGAATTTTAAACAATGAAAGTATACGAGGATATTCACAATGAAGCGTTTCTCGTCGTCACGTCACACCAAGGATTCGAAAAATTAAAAAAAAAGACGCGACGAGACGACGATTTTCTTTTTTGACAAGTTATTTACATAATGGAAGTGTTTTTTTTAAAGAAAAAATACGATAACTTGAAATTAAAGCTAGAACTATAATGCTCGGAGGAGCACTTAAGTGGTCGGAAGAAGACAAGCGAATACACGGAAAGCATATGGACGCGGCTATAATTGCGGAGTGGAATGTTTCGTCTCTGGCTCCCGAGCGCACCTCACTTAAGTAAAACTGACATTTGGTAAAATAGGAAGGCCAAAAAGAGAAAGATAATAGTTATATTATGGGTGTGTTCCCCTTTTCTCGGTACGGAAAGCTACTTTTCGTTGGTTTTTGACATCAGCTTCAGTGCCCATCCGACTATTATAGTTCTACCTTAAGAGATAAAGTAATTCATAATCTGCTGTCTTTAAAACTTTTTGGGATAATTTTAATTATTTTTTATTTTTAAGACAACAGTTCTCGTTGTAAAAAATGTCACCGCATTGTGAATTGGGAACGATTTCATAAGTAGAAAAAGATGATAGCGAATCTCGTTCACGCTCTCGTCTCGTTTTCTCGTCGCATTGTGAATCAGGCTTTAGACTAGATTTGACCGGATTTCCAAATTTGGGACAGAATACCGAAGGCAGTACGCCCAAGTAACATTTTTCCACTCATAAAACTCTGCCAGATTCTAAGTAGATTATCTTATGGGAGTAAAATATTCTCTGGTAGTCTACTATAAGATTCTTATACGATAGTTATGACTTACTCACTAGCGAGTACTCGTGTGGCCTCTGGGTAACACAACGCACCTATCATTTCGCCAAGGGAAAAATCTGATTGATGGAAAAATATAGTAAAGTTTAAAATATTTAACTTGGGTTAAGAAAAGAGGGTCTCAGGGAAAGAAATCTGAGCATATTATACTGTTCTCTCATTTTACATACTCATTCATTTCGAAAAATTTAATATTGAACGTTGGAAGTCAAAAAGGATTTGGTATAGAGTATTTGAGAACTAAGATAATACAATATTTAAAAAAGAAGGAATACTTACAAATTAATCCTGCAAAGCTTCATTTTAATTCTTGTTTCTTGTTATTCAATATATACGTATATATTACCTAAAACAGAAAACTCTTTTAATGAAAAATATTTAAATAAATACTGAAAAGAAATTACTAGCGTCTTTGAAATTCAAATTTTCAACTCCAATTTTTCAAAACGTACATACATTGATCTGTAATATTGACACAGAAAATCAGTTAAATAAACAAATTTATTGAATCCAGTTCTCTTCTTACAATATTGCAACGTCGTATTTATCTAATAAAATTTATTATATTGTGCCATTTTCCAAAAATCATTTACATAAAAAGATAATTTAACAAAACTGATAACAATAAGACTAAAAGAGCAACTGATATTCCCAGCATATACATTGTACGACTTATCTCAAAGCCAGCACTTGTTTTCACCTCCGACTCAATCGGTTCTTCGATCAAGGAAGACAATTCATCATCGGGTAAGCCTTCTAAGTCATCAAAAATGCAGTCTGAGTTTATGTCCATATCGAGGATTTGCTTTGCTTGTGCTACTGCCACTGAAGGTGTCTCGCCGCGAAAGATATATTCGGAAAATTGTATTCCTTGGCTTTTTGAGTTGCAAAAGTAGATTCTCCTTGGTGGTTCATTTACAACTATTCCAACAGTCTTTGAATGAATATCAGTCAAACCATCACAATATATCTGAATTCTAGCTGCTAGGGAACGAAGAATATCCCTCCTGATACTTTCTTTGATTTCTTTGAATGTGTTCTTTGCATGGCTCCAAATACGAGACGAGACAATACCTGAAAATCTTACCGTTCCATTGAAAGGTCGTATTTTTATGAGAAACTCGTTCGAGACATTTGCAGTGAGTAAAATGGAGGCATTGAACACAGACACATCATTCATTTTGTTGTTGTTTTCTTTAAGGTAATTTTCAAGAGTAAGATTATCATCGACGTTTTTTTGCTGGATAAATATTTCACTATTTTGAATATTTGACTTGACGGCTTGCAGAATGGCATTGAATTGATTTTCAATGTTAACCTGTTCTCTGTTGTCGGTTATGGGGAAAACATCTTCTAGTTCATAGTTCGATTCAAAGAGATACCATTGGGGTAGTTTTTCCAAGATTTTACAATCGGCTGGCATTAAATTTCCGCCACTGTAAATTTTCTTTAATTATTTATTTCTATATTCATTCATATGAGTATTTTACCTGGACGAGCTTGAAAATATTTTGAAGTTCGCCTTGGCAGATGGTGTTGAATACGACAGAAAAAGAATTTCTAAATCGTTGGTATGTTCTGCATATCCAAATGTGGAATTGCTGTTTGTGATAAGTCTAATAAAGCAGATGGTCGTTGGTTGAGGTGATTTCAAAAACATTTTCTTAAGTAACGAATAACTCACCTATAAAGTTCAGTTAACATCTTTTTTATATTTTTCGTCTGCTTGTCGTCATTTGAGTCATTTTCTGCATTTGACATAAACACTCCTAAAATGTTGTAAGTTGTTAATAAAGACACTTCTCTTTGAACAAATAAAGATGTATTTTTTGAAAAGCTATTGATTCACTAGTAATAACTCAGATTTGAGAAGTTTTGGGTATGTTAACACTCTTTAGATCTAATTTTGAGAAAAAAAAAAGCTGTGAAGATTTGATTGTATTCGACGAAACTCAATTGTGCCAAGTGTCCAAATCAACGTGGATTTAATCCAATATCGACCAACTATTCGCACTACTTTGAAAAAAAACAGGAATATCAAATCGACCTCGACCACCTTTTCATCGATTTCAAGGCCGCGTACGATAGCATCTATAGGGACGAGCCATATAGAGCAATGTCTAGTTTTGGCATCCCTCCCAAAATAGTCCGTTTTTGTAGGTAGGATGACGATGGAGTATGCACGCTGCTCCACCGAAGTCGGCAAAGACCTCACCGATACCTTTGGTGTCAAAAATGGCAAGGCGACGCGCTGTCATGTGACTTTTTCACAATCGGTTTTGAAAGAATTGTCCAAAACTCTCACGTCAGCAATAGAGGCACAATCTTACAAAAGTCCGTTCAATTACCCGCTAACTCTAAGTGTATTGACATAATCGGACGAACAAAGCGTGATGTCGGTGGTGCATTTGTGAGTATTGAGAAGGAAGCCAGGAAGATGGATTTAACGATAAACGAAGGCAAGACCAAATATATGCTGCCAACAAGAAAGGACACTATACACTGATGTCTCGGACAGAACGTCACCACAGACAGCCATAATTTTGAGGTGGTCAAAGACTTTGTCTACCTAGGTTCCGCTGCGCTATCAACTAAGTGAAAAATACCAGCGCTGAAATCAAATGAAGAACAACTCTTTCTTTGGGCTGAGAAGGCAATCGAGGAATAGAGCTCTCTCTCGAGGAACTAAGGTGTTCTTGTATAAGACACTTATCATCCCGGTTCTATGGTTTCTTTCAGAGACATGAACACTTTTAACGGTGGATGAGAACACCTAAGGCAGTTTTGAGAGGAAAATTCTACAGCGACCCCTAAATAGTCACATACATAAGTGAAAAGCCAATGACTGAGGTGGCTTGCTCACTGGACATCAATGTTCCGGTAGGGAAAATTTTGGATCTGACCCCGTGAAGCGGAGCAGTAGAGGAGAAGCGTCACACGTGCCGCACGCAAGAGGAAGAGGTCCTCAACCAACTTCGTGTTTGAAACTGGAGACAGGTAGTTTAAGACCGAGCAGCTGGAGGAAGCTCGTTGGTTGAGGCCCTTAAAAAACTTAAATATTTAAGTAGAACATAAGGGCTTATGTGACAGTTTACGCAGAGGAAAAAGTAGAACATAAGCTTTTTAGGTAGAACATAAATGCTTAAGTATCGTATGAGCAAACGGCTCTAAGTGTATCAAATTACGTGCTTTATGGAATTGAGTGTCGGACAATTAGCAAAAAAGTATCGATTCGATAATGTGCTCTTTTTTTAAAGAAAAATTCTTCAACGAATATTTTGTCCATGTGTGTGAGGAGGGCGAATGGAAGAGAATATAGCAAGATGTGAATATATAAGTGGGAAACATTTGATCGAATGAACAAAAGTGCTCCATCAAAGAGATACAGAGACCATCCCAAACGCTAAAAGTGCTTCTTCGGAATCGCAGGAAAAGAAATACTGCCATGTCTCAGGCAGAGACTCTAGAGGACTTTCGGAGATACAAATGTTGCTGTAGTTCTCAGTTCATCGCCGGCTGCGGTATTCAAAAGAGGATAATTAAATACATTCGAAATTTTAATTGGTTGGCTCGCCTAGAAACAGCACTTTTTTTAATTTATTTATTTTTGTATTTATGTAGGTGCATACTATGTGGTTGTATATGAATTTTAGCTGTAAAATTGAAATTATTTTAAAATTTGTTGCTATTTTTAAAACATACCACCGACTTTTTTGATTGATGGTTTTTGAAAATAGAACCCATGGAATTCTGGGTAGAGTAAAAATGATAAACTATTCTCGGAAGTACCTGCTTTCTTAAGAGCTACCTACCAGGCATTTAACTTGCTATTTTACATCAAAATCATCAGGGATTCAAAAGCTATACTGGGACTGGCACAGAATCAACCCGAGTGAGATTATGGGGACAGCTGGAATCGAAAAGAATTATTTTTTTTATTTTATACATACCAATCACACTAAATGACCCAGGAGTCATTTTCGATGCACTTATCCATTGGTCGGCCAGTGATTGCACGTCGACAGTTTCGATTGATGGAGTTGTCTCCTGAGATGAATTAATTGACTCTTCATCTTCCAAAAGTTTTGCAAAATGGATAATATTGTATTTGTCATCGGATGATTTCTATAGTATACAATTTAATTTATTTGTTTAGCATGAAATTGAAATAATTTATTTCAACTTACTTGTCCAATTATAATGCCGAATGCAACTTTAAGTTCTTCGGCGGCTTTTTGAAGATAGATTTCACTTTTTTTACTAAAATATATTGTTGGCATGGTGAATCTTTAGTCTAATTGTTTTATTTGTTTGCTTTAAGAATGTGGTGATGGAATTAATTTGGAATCTTTGGAGCAAATTAAATAAAAGAAAACAATTTTTTTCACAAAACAACAAAATCAGTGGGAGAATACTCCCGAAGCACAAAAGTCAAAAAATAAAAAAAGAGAAATGTCAAAGTTTGTTTACGTGTGATCTTCTTAAAAACACTAGCGCTGTATGTGGTTACTAGAATAAAAACTATTATTTAAAGCTTACAACGCAAGTACACAAGCCTCATAAGCGTAGGTGCGGAACAAAAAGAAATGTGTTTTATTAGTTCCGGTTAAGGGCCCTGGAGACGCTCGAACATGGTGCGAGTGAACATGGTTCGAGTACTATGTTCGAGCTGATTTTACTTGTCTGTGGGCTGATTCGAGTACCAATTATTTGGTGTCACTAAACAAAAATTTGGTCTCACCAAAATCAAAAGGAGTTTGATATTTATAGATGTTCGAGGGCGGGGCTAATCGTTTGTCGTACCAGATTCGACTATTTGCGGACCGGTTTTATAGGTTTACTCGAACATTTGGGTATAATTTTGAATTTCAATATTAAAAAAAAGAAAAATGCCAAACAACCTGAAAAAAAATTAAATAAATGTGACAGTGAATATTGTGAATGACATATAAGTCGTAAGAATAATGAAGTTTGAGTAGTTTGGTTTCTACTTAGTTTCAGTGTCTGTTCACTCGCACCATGTTCGAG
The DNA here is from genome assembly GCA_963921185.1 of Dasysyrphus tricinctus. Taxonomy (NCBI): domain Eukaryota; kingdom Metazoa; phylum Arthropoda; class Insecta; order Diptera; family Syrphidae; genus Dasysyrphus; species Dasysyrphus tricinctus. The sequence goes on along the minus strand of OY992532.1, from coordinate 188,111,660 downwards.
CGTCTCCAGGGCCCTTAAAGGCCTTAACTACATTGGCAAAAAAAGTGAAAAAGTATTAAGGCTCTCCCAAACCAACGCGAATTCGTAGCGAATCATTCGCAAAGGCGATTTTTTGTTGTTGTGTAGCATTGTGTATCTTTCATATTTTGTATTATTGTGAATGATTTCGCGTCGTCGACGAATGTTTCGCGTTGCTTTGGGGGAGCCTTAAAAGTAAAAATTTTCGAACTTATTTTGGGTTAGTGTTTCTCATTAAAAAACTTATAAAAATGATACAGAAAGCTTAAATTTTTTTAGGCTCCAGCCTATAAACTTGGTGGTAACACACACAAGTTGTTGTTGTTCATTCAAAATTATTCAATATAAATTGATGTATAATGCGCAGCATGCACTGCACTTGTGTGTGAATTTCCATTTACACACAAGACCCAACTTAAAGCTTAAATTTTGGTTTAAAAAACAATAATTTGTATATTCTTTTTCTCAAAACAACTGCGCTTGCGGGAAAAAAATATTTGTACTTTTGTAATTTTATAAAAAGTGCCCAATGTAGTTAAGCCTTAAATATCTCCGGATAGAGGATATCTATTAACACGCCTTACAAAAAAAAAACATGGGATCATGGGTAAAAGTTTTCAAACGGTCGCGTCGGGTAGATGGCTATTTACTATTGTGAATGGTCTCAGTAGTATCACCAGACAATTATTTATTGAATTCGTTAAATAACTAACGATAGAAAGCTTATACAAGACAAGCTGTATACATTCAAAATAAGCAAACGTAAGGAAATATGAGATGGGTGTTTAGCACTCTGTTGTCACAATAATAAATAATCGTCTTATTTTCATTCTGTTAACCATATGGCTTATGAGCGATAGTAACACGCAGCAATTGTGGTTTTGGTTGGACGTGATGCACATAATGGTATTTGGATATATTTTTGGATGGCCCACATTCGATTCAAAACATTGAATTGATTTGATAGTGGAGATTTTCAACGTGTTTTGTCATAAAATAAATAAAAGACATTAAGGGTATTCATGCAACAGCGTAAACTCGTCGTAAACATCGTAAAGTTGTAAACTTCGTAAATCTGTCAAAGTTTCCATACAAATTGTGACAGAATTACGAAGTTTAAAAGTTTACAACGATTACGACGACTTTACGATGTTGTATGAATACCCTTATTATTTTAAATTACTTATTAAAAACACTTAAGCTACAAAACATTACTGTAAGTATTGCCGTTGTTTTTTAATTAATTTGTGTCTATTTTGTGCAAATATTTTAGTAAATTGCCCCTCCCGTCCAAGCGGGGGGAGATATTACCCCCTCCCATAGGATTTTTTCTTGTCTAGTTTCCACCTACATACTCTGAATTTTTTTTGGCAGATTTTACGGGAATTTTCTAGAATGCAAAAAAAAGGGGAAATTTAATTCACCCCTACAGCGACTATATTGGATGAAAATAAAAATCTCAAAAAATTAGGGAATTTTTTTTTCTTCATTTAGAGCCGATTTGGGCCCATCCGGGACAACCTTTTTTTTAACGACCACCCTAATGTACATAGGTATGTATAATTTTTTTCAAAAACTTTAGGCATTATGACGGTGTTCATACGAGCTTCATGTGAGGGAAATCATTTTGAAACTTTTTTGTCTCATTCCTATTTATTAGAAGGAAAGAGATGACGAGGTGAGGCAGAAATTTTCAAAAAATTTAAAAGCTTTAGCGTCACTTGGCCATCCCTTTGATGAAAGTGAGATACAAATAAGAGACGTCAAAATGAGTCGCCTCACGTGAAGCTCGTATGAACACCGTCTATTACTCCATTGAAAAATAAATAAAAGTACGTACTACTGGCTTTCAAACAAGCTACAGTACATTTTTGTATGTAAGTTTGCCCGTTCCCAAATCTAAAATAAATAGATAAATTGAGTGGCGCAACAGCTCGTGGAGAACCAGGCCCTCGTGACTTAAAACTCCCAACCATAGTACAGTAAAATTAGAATTGTAATTGGAAAAAAATAGCGGCAGGCTGAAATCTTGCAGGTCGTTTCGGAGGTAGGTACACAACTTAAATCTAAGTTTGCGACCTCCTACCCCTTGCAGGTGTGGTACCACACCCACTTTTCTTAAATCCTGGTTTCTGAAGAAACGGCTGCACCCATACGGATGAAATTTTCATAATTTGTTAATAAAGTTATAGAAAAACATTAAAAAATTGTTAAAATAAAATCCGCCCACTGCCACGCTCACTTTTCTCCTTTCTTTTTTTTTTTCGGAAATGGCTCCAACGATTTGCATGAAATTTTCAGAGTTTATTTTTATGAACGATAAAAAAATTTATAACAAGATTTCATTTAAGTCCACCAACTACCACGCCAACTTTTCTTTTTTCTTGATTTCTCAGAAATTGATTTGGATACAATTTTGAGAGTTTGTTCAGCAATATATAGATTTACGAAGCACTTTTGGTTTTGTGAAACCCACAGGCACACGCTCCGCTTTCATGAATATTTATTAATTTCTTGGAACCCTAGGGAGTTACGATTTAGTTTTCAAATAAAAAATAAAAGCCCAAATCAGGCCTCAAAGTCTTATACATATCAGATTGATGAAAATCATTTATATATGTAAGTTCTTTCATGGCGTAAGAATTTGTTTTTAATTTCGCTGCTAAATGGACAATCATTGTACATATTATATATAAAAAAAAAAAAACACTTTTAGTAAGATCCACCCACTGGCACTCTGATGGCTATTTTTGACTATTTTAAAATCTTTTTTTTGAGAGCAAGACTAAGTATAATTCATCAGTGTTCATAGGGGGTGAGAAATTCAATTGTGTTGATTAAGCACATCACTCGTTTCCAAATCACCCTAGAGGTAGAGTTCACGGCATATTAGTGTCCACTCTAGGCCTAATCCACATAATTCCTCATTAATATTTAATATTTTTGTCGTTTTTGAGAAGGACCTGGTAGTTCATTCTCATTCTCAATCAGAGGCCCAGCATCACGTTTTTCAGTTGAAATTTCATTGCCAAAAAATCGTCGTTTTCGTTTTGTAGAGAAATTTGACGACTATTGTCTCAGATTTCTCCACTGCAATTCTTTCAAATTGGTGTACATTAACGAATTTGGCAATATGCAACTTGCATATGCAACTTGCACATGCAACTTGCACATGCAACTTAAACATGCAACTTAAACATGCAACTTGCACATGCAACTTGCACATGCAACTTGCATATGGTACTTGCACATGCAACATGCACATGCAACTTGCAGATGCAACTTGCACATGCAACATGCACATGCAACTTGCACATGCAACTTGCACATGCAACATGCAACTTGCAGATGCAACTTGCACATGCAACATGCACATGCAACTTGCACATGCAACTTGCACATGCAACATGCACATGCAACATGCACATGCAACTTGCACATGCAACTTGAACATGCAACATGAAACTTGCACATGCAACTTGCACATGCAACTTGCACATGCAACTTGCACATGCAACTTGCACATGCAACTTGCACAAGCAACTTGCACATGCACATGCAACTTGCACATGCAACTTAAACATGCAACTTAAACATGCAACTTGCACATGCAACTTGCACATGCAACTTGCATATGGTACTTGCACATGCAACATGCACATGCAACTTGCAGATGCAACTTGCACATGCAACATGCACATGCAACTTGCACATGCAACTTGCACATGCAACATGCAACTTGCAGATGCAACTTGCACATGCAACATGCACATGCAACTTGCACATGCAACTTGCACATGCAACATGCACATGCAACATGCACATGCAACTTGCACATGCAACATGCACATGCAACTTGCACATGCAACTTAAACATGCAACTTAAACATGCAACTTGCACATGCAACTTGCACATACGACATGCAACTTGCACATGCAACTTGCACATGCAACTTGCACATGCAACATGCACATGCAACTTGCACATGCAGCATGCAGATGCAACTTGCACATGCAACATGCACATGCAACTTGCACATGCAACTTGCACATGCAACTTGCACATGCAACATGCACATGCAACTTGCACATGCAACTTGAACATGCAACATGAAACTTGCACATGCAACTTGCACATGCAACTTGCATATGGTACTTGCACATGCAACATGCACATGCAACTTGCAGATGCAACTTGCACATGCAACATGCACATGCAACTTGCACATGCAACTTGCACATGCAACATGCAACTTGCAGATGCAACTTGCACATGCAACATGCACATGCAACTTGCACATGCAACTTGCACATGCAACATGCACATGCAACATGCACATGCAACTTGCACATGCAACATGCAGATGCAACTTGCACATGCAACATGCACATGCAACTTGCACATGCAACTTGCACATGCAACTTGCACATGCAACATGCACATGCAACTTGCACATGCAACTTGAACATGCAACATGAAACTTGCACATGCAACTTGCACATGCAACTTGCACATGCAACTTGCACATGCAACTTGCACATGCAACTTGCACAGGCAACTTGCACATGCAACATGCACATGCAACTTGCACATGCAACATGCAGATGCAACTTGCACATGCAACATGCACATGCAACTTGCACATGCAACTTGCACATGCAACTTGCACATGCAACATGCACATGCAACTTGCACATGCAACTTGAACATGCAACATGAAACTTGCACATGCAACTTGCACATGCAACTTGCACATGCAACTTGCACATGCAACTTGCACAGGCAACTTGCACATGCAACTTGCACATGCAACATGCAACTTGCACATGCAACTTGCACATGCAACTTGCACATGCAACTTGCACATGCAACTTGCACATGCCACTTGCACATGCAACTTTCACATGCAACTTGCACATGCAACATGCACATGCAACTTGCACATGCACATGCAACTTGCACATGCAACCTGCACATGCAACTTGCACATGCAACTTTCACATGCAACTTACACATGCAACATGCACATGCAACTTGCACATGCAACTTGCACATGCAACTTGCACATGCAACTTGCAGATGCAACTTGCACATGCAACATGCACATGCAACTTGCACATGCATGTGCATCTAGCACATGCAACTTGCATATGCAACTTGCACATGCAACATGCACATGCAACTTGCACATGCAACTTGCACATGCAACTTGCACATGCAAATTGCAGATGCAACTTGCACATGCAACTTGCACATGCAAATTGCAGATGCAACTTGCACATGCAACATGCAACTTGCACATGCAACTTGCACATGCAACATGCAACTTGCACATGCAACTTGCACATACAACATGCACATGCAACTTGCACATGCAACTTGCACATGCAACTTGCACATGCAACTTGCACATGCAACTTGCACATGCAACATGCAACTTGCACATGCCACTTGCGCATGCAACTTGCACATGCCACTTGCGCATGCAACTTGCACATGCAACTTGCAGATGCAACTTGCACATGCAACATGCACATGCAACTTGCACATGCAACTTGCACATGCAACATGCAACTTGCACATGCAACTTGCACTGCAACATGCACATGCAACTTGCACATGCAACTTGCACATGCAACTTGCACATGCAACTTGCACATGCAACTTGCACATGTAACTTGCACATGCAACATGCAACTTGCACATGCCACTTGCGCATACAACTTGCACATGCAACTTGCAGATGCAACTTGCACATGCAACATGCACATGCAACTTGCACATGCAACTTGCACATGCAACTTGCACATGCAAATTGCAGATGCAACTTGCACATGCAACTTGCACATGCAACATGCAACTTGCACATGCAACTTGCACATAAAACTTGCACATGCAACTTGCACATGCAACTTGCACATGCAACATGCACATGCAACTTGCACATGCAACTTGCAGATGCAACATGCAACTTGCACATGCAACTTGCTAATGCAACTTGCCCATGCAACTTGCAGATGCAACTTGCACATGCAACATGCACATGCAACTTGCACATGCAACTTGCACATGCAACTTGCACATGCAACTTGCACATGCAACATGCAACATGTGCAAGTTGCATGTGCATGTTGCATGTGCAAGTTGCATCTGCATGTTGCATGTGCAAGTTGCATGTGCATGTTGCATGTGCAAGTTGCATGTGCAAGTTGCATGTGCAAGTTGCATGTCGTATGTGCAAGCTGCATGTTCAAGTTGCATGTTTAAGTTGCATGTTTAAGTTGCATGTGCAAGTTGCATGTGCATGTTGCATGTGCAAGTTGCATGTGCATGTTGCATGTGCAAGTTGCATGTGCATGTTGCATGTGCATGTTGCATGTGCATGTTGCATGTGCAAGTTGCATGTGCAAGTTGCATGTGCATGTTGCATGTGCAAGTTGCATCTGCAAGTTGCATGTTGCATGTGCAAGTTGCATGTGCAAGTTGCATGTGCATGTTGCATGTGCAAGTTGCATCTGCAAGTTGCATGTGCATGTTGCATGTGCAAGTACCATATGCAAGTTGCATGTGCAAGTTGCATGTGCAAGTTGCATGTTTAAGTTGCATGTTTAAGTTGCATGTGCAAGTTGCATGTGCATGTGCAAGTTGCTTGTGCAAGTTGCATGTGCAAGTTGCATGTGCAAGTTGCATGTGCAAGTTGCATGTGCAAGTTGCATGTGCAAGTTGCATGTGCAAGTTTCATGTTGCATGTTCAAGTTGCATGTGCAAGTTGCATGTGCATGTTGCATGTGCATGTTGCATGTGCAAGTTGCATGTGCAAGTTGCATGTGCATGTTGCATGTGCAAGTTGCAGATGCAACTTGCACATGCAACATGCACATGCAACTTGCACATGCAACTTGCACATGCAACTTGCACATGCAACTTGCACATGCAACTTGCACATGCAACATGCAACTTGCACATGCAACTTGCACATGCAACTTGCACATGCAACTTGCACATGCAACATGCAACTTGCACATGCAACTTGCACATGTAACTTGCAGATGCAACTTGCACATGCAACATGCACATGCAACTTGCACATGCAGATGCAACTTGCACATGCAACATGCACATGCAACTTGCACATGCAACTTGCACATGGAACATGCAACTTGCAGATGCAACTTGCACATGCAACATGCACATGCAACTTGCACATGCAACTTGCACATGCAACTTGCACATGCAACATGCAACTTGCACATGCAACTTGCACTTGCAACTTGCACATGCAACTTGCACATGCAACTTGCACATGCAACATGCACATGCAACTTGCACATGCAACTTGAACATGCAACATGCAACTTGCACATGCAACTTGCACATGCAACTTGCACATGCAACTTGCACATGCAACTTGCACATGCAACATGCAACTTGCACATGCAACTTGCACATGCAACTTGCACATGCAACTTGCACATGCAACTTGCACAAGCAACTTGCAACTTGCACATGCAACTTGCACATGCAACTTGCACATGCAACTTGCACATGCAACATGCAACTTGCACATGCAACTTGCACATGTAACTTGCAGATGCAACTTGCACATGCAACATGCACATGCAACTTGCACATGCAGATGCAACTTGCACATGCAACATGCACATGCAACTTGCACATGCAACTTGCACATGCAACATGCAACTTGCAGATGCAACTTGCACATGCAACATGCACATGCAACTTGCACATGCAACTTGCACATGCAACTTGCACATGCAACATGCAACTTGCACATGCAACTTGCACTTGCAACTTGCACATGCAACTTGCACATGCAACTTGCACATGCAACATGCACATGCAACTTGCACATGCAACTTGAACATGCAACATGCAACTTGCACATGCAACTTGCACATGCAACTTGCACATGCAACTTGCAACTTGCCCATGCAACTTGCAGATGCAACTTGCACATGCAACATGCACATGCAACTTGCACATGCAACTTGCACATGCAACTTGCACATGCAACTTGCACATGCAACTTGCACATGCAACATGCAACTTGCACATGCAACTTGCACATGCAACTTGCACATGCAACTTGCACATGCAACATGCAACTTGCACATGCAACTTGCACATGTAACTTGCAGATGCAACTTGCACATGCAACATGCACATGCAACTTGCACATGCAGATGCAACTTGCACATGCAACATGCACATGCAACTTGCACATGCAACTTGCACATGCAACATGCAACTTGCAGATGCAACTTGCACATGCAACATGCACATGCAACTTGCACATGCAACTTGCACATGCAACTTGCACATGCAACATGCAACTTGCACATGCAACTTGCACTTGCAACTTGCACATGCAACTTGCACATGCAACTTGCACATGCAACATGCACATGCAACTTGCACATGCAACTTGAACATGCAACATGCAACTTGCACATGCAACTTGCACATGCAACTTGCACATGCAACTTGCACATGCAACTTGCACATGCAACTTGCACATGCAACTTGCACATGCAACATGCAACTTGCACATGCAACTTGCACATGCAACTTGCACATGCAACTTGCACATGCAACTTGCACATGCAATATGCACATGCAACTTGCACATGCAACTTGCAGATGCAACTTGCACATGCAACATGCACATGCAACTTGCACATGCAACTTGCACATGCAACTTGAACATGCAACATGCAACTTGCCCATGTAACCTGCACATGCAACTTGCACATGCAACTTGCACATGCAACATGCACATGCAACTTGCACATGCAACTTGCACATGCAACATGCAACTTGCATATGCAACTTGCATATGCAACTTGCATATGCAACTTGCATATGCAACTTGCATATGCAACTTGCATATGCAACTTGCATATGCAACTTGCATATGCAACTTGCACATGCAACTTGCACATGCAACTTAAACATGCAACTTAAACATGCAACTTGCACATGCAACTTGCACATGCAACTTGCATATGGTACTTGCACATGCAACATGCACATGCAACTTGCAGATGCAACTTGCACATGCAACATGCACATGCAACTTGCACATGCAACTTGCACATGCAACATGCAACTTGCAGATGCAACTTGCACATGCAACATGCACATGCAACTTGCACATGCAACTTGCACATGCAACATGCACATGCAACATGCACATGCAACTTGCACATGCAACTTGAACATGCAACATGAAACTTGCACATGCAACTTGCACATGCAACTTGCACATGCAACTTGCACATGCAACTTGCACATGCAACTTGCACATGCAACTTGCACAAGCAACTTGCACATGCACATGCAACTTGCACATGCAACTTAAACATGCAACTTAAACATGCAACTTGCACATGCAACTTGCACATGCAACTTGCATATGGTACTTGCACATGCAACATGCACATGCAACTTGCAGATGCAACTTGCACATGCAACATGCACATGCAACTTGCACATGCAACTTGCACATGCAACATGCAACTTGCAGATGCAACTTGCACATGCAACATGCACATGCAACTTGCACATGCAACTTGCACATGCAACATGCACATGCAACATGCACATGCAACTTGCACATGCAACATGCACATGCAACTTGCACATGCAACTTAAACATGCAACTTAAACATGCAACTTGAACATGCAACTTGCACATACGACATGCAACTTGCACATGCAACTTGCACATGCAACTTGCACATGCAACATGCACATGCAACTTGCACATGCAACATGCAGATGCAACTTGCACATGCAACATGCACATGCAACTTGCACATGCAACTTGCACATGCAACTTGCACATGCAACATGCACATGCAACTTGCACATGCAACTTGAACATGCAACATGAAACTTGCACATGCAACTTGCACATGCAACTTGCATATGGTACTTGCACATGCAACATGCACATGCAACTTGCAGATGCAACTTGCACATGCAACATGCACATGCAACTTGCACATGCAACTTGCACATGCAACATGCAACTTGCAGATGCAACTTGCACATGCAACATGCACATGCAACTTGCACATGCAACTTGCACATGCAACATGCACATGCAACATGCACATGCAACTTGCACATGCAACATGCACATGCAACTTGCACATGCAACTTAAACATGCAACTTAAACATGCAACTTGCACATGCAACTTGCACATACGACATGCAACTTGCACATGCAACTTGCACATGCAACTTGCACATGCAACATGCACATGCAACTTGCACATGCAACATGCAGATGCAACTTGCACATGCAACATGCACATGCAACTTGCACATGCAACTTGCACATGCAACTTGCACATGCAACATGCACATGCAACTTGCACATGCAACTTGAACATGCAACATGAAACTTGCACATGCAACTTGCACATGCAACTTGCACATGCAACTTGCACATGCAACTTGCACATGCAACTTGCACATGCAACTTGCACAAGCAACTTGCACATGCAACTTGCACATGCAACATGCAACTTGCACATGCAACTTGCACATGCAACTTGCACATGCAACTTGCACATGCAACTTGCACATGCCACTTGCACATGCAACTTTCACATGCAACTTGCACATGCAACATGCACATGCAACTTGCACATGCACATGCAACTTGCACATGCAACTTGCACATGCAACTTGCACATGCAACTTACACATGCAACTTGCACATGCAACATGCACATGCAACTTGCACATGCAACTTGCACATGCAACTTGCACATGCAACTTGCAGATGCAACTTGCACATGCAACATGCACATGCAACTTGCACATGCATGTGCATCTAGCACATGCAACTTGCATATGCAACTTGCACATGCAACATGCACATGCAACTTGCACATGCAACTTGCACATGCAACTTGCACATGCAAATTGCAGATGCAACTTGCACATGCAACTTGCACATGCAAATTGCAGATGCAACTTGCACATGCAACATGCAACTTGCACATGCAACTTGCACATGCAACATGCAACTTGCACATGCAACTTGCACATACAACATGCACATGCAACTTGCACATGCAACTTGCACATGCAACTTGCACATGCAACTTGCACATGCAACTTGCACATGCAACATGCAACTTGCACATGCCACTTGCGCATGCAACTTGCACATGCAACTTGCAGATGCAACTTGCACATGCAACATGCACATGCAACTTGCACATGCAACTTGCACATGCAACATGCAACTTGCACATGCAACTTGCACTGCAACATGCACATGCAACTTGCACATGCAACTTGCACATGCAACTTGCACATGCAACTTGCACATGCAACTTGCACATGCAACATGCAACTTGCACATGCCACTTGCGCATGCAACTTGCACATGCAACTTGCAGATGCAACTTGCACATGCAACATGCACATGCAACTTGCACATGCAACTTGCACATGCAACTTGCACATGCAAATTGCAGATGCAACTTGCACATGCAACTTGCACATGCAACATGCAACTTGCACATGCAACTTGCACATAAAACTTGCACATGCAACTTGCACATGCAACTTGCACATGCAACATGCACATGCAACTTGCACATGCAACTTGCAGATGCAACATGCAACTTGCACATGCAACTTGCACATGCAACTTGCCCATGCAACTTGCAGATGCAACTTGCACATGCAACATGCACATGCAACTTGCAGATGCAACTTGCACATGCAACTTGCACATGCAACTTGCACATGCAACATGCAACTTGCACATGCAACTTGCACATGCAACTTGCACATGCAACTTGCACATGCAACATGCAACTTGCACATGCAACTTGCACATGTAACTTGCAGATGCAACTTGCACATGCAACATGCACATGCAACTTGCACATGCAGATGCAACTTGCACATGCAACATGCACATGCAACTTGCACATGCAACTTGCACATGCAACATGCAACTTGCAGATGCAACTTGCACATGCAACATGCACATGCAACTTGCACATGCAACTTGCACATGCAACTTGCACATGCAACATGCAACTTGCACATGCAACTTGCACTTGCAACTTGCACATGCAACTTGCACATGCAACTTGCACATGCAACATGCACATGCAACTTGCACATGCAACTTGAACATGCAACATGCAACTTGCACATGCAACTTGCACATGCAACTTGCACATGCAACTTGCACATGCAACTTGCACATGCAACATGCAACTTGCACATGCAACTTGCACATGCAACTTGCACATGCAACTTGCACATGCAACTTGCACATGCAACATGCACATGCAACTTGCACATGCAACTTGCAGATGCAACTTGCACATGCAACATGCACATGCAACTTGCACATGCAACTTGCACATGCAACTTGAACATGCAACATGCAACTTGCCCATGTAACTTGCACATGCAACTTGCACATGGAACTTGCACATGCAACTTGCACATGCAACATGCAACTTGCACATGCAACTTGCACATGCAACATGCACATGCAACTTGCACATGCAACATGCACATGCAACTTGCACATGCAACTTGCACATGCAACTTGCACATGCAACTTGCACATGCAACTTGCACATGCAAAATGCACATGCAACTTGCACATGCAACTTGCATATGCAACCTGCACATGCAACATGCACATGCAACTTGCACATGCAACTTGCACATGCAACTAGCACATGCAACATGCACATGCAACATGCACATGCAACTTGCACATGCAACTTGCACATGCAACTTGCACATGCAACTTGCACATGCAACTTGCACATGCAACATGCAACTTGCACATGCAACTTGCACATGCAACTTGCACATGCAACTTGCAGATGCAACTTGCACATGCAACATGCACATGCAACTTGCACATGCAACTTGAACATGCAACATGCAACTTGCACATGCAACTTGCACACGCAACTTGCACATGCAACTTGCACATAAAACATGCAACTTGCACATGCAACTTGCACATGCAACATGCAACTTGCACATGCAACTTGCACATGCAACTTGCACATGCAACTTGCACATGCAACTTGCACATTCATTATGCACATGCAACTTGCACATGCAAGTTGCGTGTGCAAGTTGCATGTGCAAGTTGCATGTTGCATGTGCAAGCTGCATGTGCAAGTTGCATGTGCAAGTTGCATGTTCAAGTTGCATGTGCAAGTTGCATGTGCAAGTTGCATGTGCATAATGAATGTGCAAGCTGCATGTGCAAGTTGCACATGCGACTTGCACATGCAACAAGCAACTTGCACATGCAACTTGCACATGCAACATGCACATGCAACTTGCACATGCAACTTGCACATGTAACTTGCACATGCAAAATGCACATGCAACTTGCACATGCAACTTGCATATGCAACTTGCACATGCAACATGCACATGCAACTTTCACATGCAACTTGCACATGCAACTAGCACATGCAACATGCACATGCAACATGCACATGCAACTTGCACATGCAACTTGCACATGCAACTTGCACATGCAACTTGCACATGCAACTTGCACATGCAACTTGCACATGCAACTTGCACATGCAACTTGCACATGCAACTTGCATATGCAACTTGCACATGCAACATGCATATGCAACATGCACATGCAACTTGCACATGCAACTTGCAGATGCAACTTGCACATGCCACATGCACATGCAACTTGCACATGCAACTTGCACATGCAACATGCAACTTGCACTTGCAACTTGCACATGCAACATGCACATGTGACTTGCACATGCAACTTGCACATGCAACATGCAACTTGCACATGCAACTTGCACTTGCATGTTGCATGTGCAAGTTGCATGTTGCATGTGCATGTGCAACTTGCACATGCAACTTGCAAGTTGCATGTTGCATGTGCATGTGCAACTTGCACATGCAACTTGCACATGCAACTAGCACATGCAACTTGCAGATGCAACTTGCACATGCAACATGCACATGCAACTTGCACATGCAACTTGCACATGCAACATGCAACTTGCACATGCAACTTGCACATGCAACTTGCACATGCAACTTGCACATTCAACTTGCACATGCAACTTGCACATGCAACATGCACATGCAACTTGCACATGCAACTTGCATATGCAACTTGAACATGCAACTTGTACATGCAACTTGCACATGCAACTTGCACATGCAACATGCACATGCAACTTGCACATGCAACTTGCACATGCAACTTGCACATGCAACTTGAACTGCAACTTGCACATGCAACTTGCACATGCAACATGCAAATGAAACTTGCACATTCAACTTGCACATGCAACTTGCAACTGCAACTTGCACATGCAACATGCACATGCAACTTGCACATGCAACTTGCATATGCAACTTGCAACTTGCACATGCAACTTGCACATGCAACTTGCACATGCAACATGCACATGCAACTTGCACATGCAACTTGCACATGCAACATGCAACTAGCACATGCAACTTGCACATGCAACATGCACATGCAACTTGCACATGCAACTTGCACATGCAACTTGCACATGCAACATGCACATGCAACATGCACATGCAACATGCACATGCAACATGCACATGCAACATGGACATGCAACATGCAACATGCACATGAAACCAGTGATGGGAACTATCGAATAAAAACTATCGAATTATTCGATAGTAGCTAAATGTTCATTTATTCGATAGTAATTAGTTATACATTCGTTCATTCAGTAATGCAATTTTCGTTCAATCGCTTTTTCACTCGATATTAACTTTGAACGATTTAAGTATACTTTCTCACTCGACTACTACTACTACTACTAGTTCCGATTCTGGAATCGTTCATTGGCTTTTCGTTCGATTACTTTTTTGACCGATAGTATTACTGAACGGTTTTATATTACTTTTTTTTGTGTTGTTCTTGTTAGTCAGATATTACTGTTACTATTTTCATTAATTTCATTCGCATTCTTGCTCTTTCTGGTATAGTTTTGGGTTGTTTTACTCTACTATATTTTCTATGCGCTATGCATTGAAAATTTGGAATAATAGTGTAAATTTGATATCTGAGATTTGAGTGAAACTTGATATATGTTTATATTGTTTAAGTTTATTAATTCATCGATATCATGGGCATCATTTGATGGTATTTGTCAGTTAATAGTCTAGCGAATAGAAGACAGACTCTACTTTGACACCCAAAAAGTATTTTTTTTAAATGTCACCCAAAATCCCTAAAATTGCTCTTTTCCGGAGATAATAATAAAATTTTAAATTTTTCGATTTTTTTGAGGTTTTTTCAATCCATCGCCATCTTTGGGTATAAATTGACAGTTTTCATGGACAAATAATTATTCTTTGGCGCAGAAAGAGTTTCACGTTTCACCCAAAGCCCTAAGATTGCCCTTTTCCGGAGCAATTAATAAAATCACTATATTTTCATATTTTTAAAGAGTTTGTTTAATCCATTGACATTGCAGCCATCCGTTTGTGAAATTTGACAGTTTATGATTTTAAAAATAGAAAAACTATTCATCTTTGACGCACACAGAGTATTTTGTTCAAAATAAAACCTGGAAAGTTCGAAAATTTCTCTTTTTGTGGTCAAAACAAGATCACAATTTGTTCGTATTTTTTTAAAAGTTTTTAATCTATTGTCATCGTAGCCATCCTTTGCTGAATTTGACAGAGACTGTTTTCTGAGCGATAAATAAAATAATCCGATACTTTTTGGCTTTCTTTTCTTTTTTCATAGTTTTCAATTTTCTTTTAAATAGTAAAATAATATTCTTACGACTAACTCCGGTCGTATTTTAGTTTAAAAACGTATTTACAAGTATCATTTTCCTAAAAACAATCAACATCTTACTCTATTTCAACCGAATAAATGAATGAATGAATTCGTTCGATAGTTGAAATCATTCAGTTACTAACTATCGATAGTTCAAATCATTCGATAGTTCCCATCACTAGCCTAAACCACTGAAGCGATTTTCTTCAAATTTTGAACTTAAGATTTTTTTGTAACTCTCCAGAGGGGAAACTGAAATTTTGTTTTTAGCTCAAAAAATAACGGTACTGGCCATACAACCATTAAGGAAAAGCTTATCTATCTCAAAAACGGCTCCAACGATTTTGATAAAAAAAAAAATCGTGTATTATTGTAGATATGATGTACCTTTCAGTAAGAAAAATAATCACCAAAAACTTTTATTAACGGTACCTGCCATATAACGGTTTTTTTGATTTTTGGTTTTCTCATTAACCGCTCATCCGATTTCAATAAAATTGTTTGTACAAAAGCTTTATTAAAATATAAATAATACTGTATACCAAAATTTTTGAAAAAATAAATTTTGGATTTTAAAAAAAAGATTCAATTTTTTTTGTTTGAAAATTCAATATTTCAAAAATGGGCTAATGAATTGTTTTGAAATTTCAGTTTTAAATGTATGTTAATATATACTCAAAATTGGCATACCAAATTTTTTTTTGAAAAATGTTACAAGAATTTTATATATAAAAAATTAATTTTTAAGAAAACGGCTCCAACGATTTAAAATTTTTTTTTTACCTATATTCATATTTTTCAAGTAATCAAATGGCATACTTTTTTTGAGCTCTAAGTTATTTATCAGGCTGTTTAAACAATTAAAAGAACGATTTAAATGCTTTCTTATACTTTTTCCATAATTACTTGAATATTTTTTAAAGTTCTTAAGTCCCACACAACTTGAACATAAGAGCAAGTACGTGCGATGCAGTCGTGCATTTTATTTTTTATGCAGACAATTTTTGATCCGCACTAACAATTTTTTTGCATGCAAGAAGTTTTCAAATTTTATTGATTTTTTTTTTAATGCAACATTTTTGAGTTTGCATTAACATTTTTTTTGTATGCAAACTATTTTCACATTGCATTAAAATTTTATTTTTAATAAAAAATTAAATTTTTTTGCATTGAAATTTTTACAACTCTGGTTGTTGGCAGGAATGGAGGGGACCTACATTTTTTTGCCGAGTCCGAACGGCTAAACGAGAAGCACTTCTTCATGACAAGTAAACTCTTGGAGGATTTTGTCATTTAATCGCAAGAGGCAGTACCTCGGATAAAAATTTCTGTTTTTAGGTGGCACTGGCACGACTAGGAATTGATACCACACATTGGCATGACAATCCTACGCACTAACCATCTAGTCACGAGGTACTACTAAAAGCAAATCTAGCGGGTCAAAAATCCAAATCTTTGTTCATGAGTGGTGTATGTATCCTAATCTTATATTTCAACACCTAATAGCCTAGCAAGTGCCATCCCAGCAAACATTTTTGTGAACGTTCATTGAACATTCAGTGAAAATGAAGAATATATATTCGAGAAACACTCACTTCAGTGAATCAAATGTGAATATACTCAAATATCCCATCACTTTTACCTCATACGCGGGGAAGGGGATTTGTGTTGATTTTTTTCATAATAAAAAATATCGACATTCTTATTTCCTTCACATAATATGCATAAAAGTGAACGCGCACAAGCGATCCTCAAAAGAGGTATATCTTGGATGCGTCCATTTTTATTCACATAAACTGAATGTCCCTTTCATTTTGTTTTGAAAAGCCATAATGGGACCTAGAACCTAGTCGCGCCAAAACTGAAACAAAAGTTATGCAAAGAGGAAATTCGTCACTTTCATTCCATTTTGCGTATTGTTATTGTACGGACGCAACTACATATATCCAGTGGCAGTAAAAAAAAATAAAAAAAAGATAAATTGAATAAATTAACAAATAAACATATAAAGTGATAAAAATAAAGTGACATCTCATTTGTTGTGACAACATTTCCTAATATCAGAATAGCCGCGAATTTTCCATTATACTTTAGCAAAATTTATCATAAGTTTCACTCGATTAATATAAGGAAATCAAACTGTTTATGCAGATAATTTTACTATTTTAAAATAGCATTTTGTATAACCACACTGATATAATATTTACATTCAGTTCTTTGATATACATTCGGATTATTAAAGAATCATTATAATGAATTAAATATAATTCAATTTATATTCACTTAACTGAATGAGGAAACCCCAATTTATATTCATATTAATGAATCAAATCTGTCTCATTTAAATGATTCAAAAAAGATTCATGAATTGTTCAGTGAAATGAATATATAAGCGTCCTATTTACATTCACTCAAGTGAAGAATTACTCTATTATTAATGAAACATAAAAACGATTCGAATTTGAAGTAATGCTTCCCAGTAAATTTGATCCAAACCGGTTTATAAATGAGTTCATAAATGAGGGAATTTCTAAATGAGGTGAATTTCTTATAAATCATTTCTGAAGGGAAATGTTTGTTGGGAAATAAAGAGCACAGTAGGTACACATATTAAAAGTAATATCATAAGCGTTTTCATTTTTGTTCAGTTCTGCGTATCCATCAAAATCAGTGGAAAATGGCGAATCCCGTGACCCACACTCGTTAAACATCAAAATTTTTTGTGTGTTGTGTTCATTTGTTACTTATTTATTAGCAAATACAATTATTAAAACGGGCAGATAAAAAATAAAAAAAATGTTATCCATATTAATCCTGGAACTCAATTTTAGTTCAATCTTTTTGTACAGATTTGTACAGAAAAAGTTGCAGCCTACGGAATAAATGTTTTATCAACTTTTTCTTACCAATAAAAAAAGTACCACGGTTCGATTAGCTAAAACACGGTTATCATAAAATAAATAAAATTACTAACCTTCTTAAATATAGTCCATTTGGTAATAATAACAAAAACGTTCATAACTTTTCAAATGGATAACAGCCAGCCCAGGATTTACCCTTAGGCCAACCAGGCCCAGGCCTGGGGCATCACGACAAAAAGGGCCACAAAAGTAAGTAAACACAATGAAGCAACTGAATCCTTATTGCTCATACGAGCAAAATGGATAATAGATCTTCACAAATCTTCAAATTCGGCAAACGGCAACGCTCAAGTATTTTCATATAAGATGCCTATTGAGCGCTTCTTAACGTTTTTGGAGATGCATTCTCATACTGGATCCGGTATTGCTAATCAAGCATTAAAGTATCTGAGTGACCATAACATCAATTCTAAAATGCAGAGGGCAAACATACGACAATGCTCCCAATATGTCCGGTCAGTATAAACTATAAAGGGATGCAACAGCAAATTCTTCTGACAAATCCATATGCAGTCTATGTACCTAGTGCATCACACTCTTTAAATCTTGTTGGTCGCTGTGCTGTGGATTGCTGGTCTTATCGCAGTTGATTTTTTTCTGTCGTACAATCGCTATACAATTTTTTTTCTGCATCAACTAGTAGATGGCAAACGTTAAAATCTGCTCTTCAAAATGATAATGTGATAAAATCACTCTCAGATACACGATGGGAAGCTCATGCTGCCGCTACTTTTGCCATCATTAAATCATATAATAAATTATTAGATCCCTTTAACGACATTTCTGAAGATAATACACTAAAAGGAGATGCTAGGAGGGTGATCTACTAAAAATGAATAAACTAGAATTTGCCTTAATTCTTGTGATTTGGAACGATATTTTACAAACTTTTCAAAAAGTCAGTAAAGTTTTGCAAAGCGAAGACGTAACACTACTGACGTGCGCGAATTTGCATAGATCATTGTCCGATCAACTGGAGAAAATGCGTGATAATTTCAACACTATTGAAATGCGCTCTAAGGAACTTCTACCTGATGGCAGCTACATGATTACACGAAAACGAATTCGCAAAAAAATGGCTAACGATGGTAATGCTCCCGATGTAGATTTAAGCCCGAAGGATAAGTTTCAAATAAACGCTTTTTATATTTGTATCGATAAGTTAAGAATACAAATGGATTCCAGAGGTAAAATATATGTACATATATTCAAATTTCTGAACGATTTGATTTTCTTTGCACAAGCAATGAAAAAGTCAACGTTATAGCCTGTGCCCAGCGTTTGGTGTCAATTTATCCGGAAGATTTAAATTCAAAACTTGCTGACGAGTTAATACAATTCCATCGTTATGTGATGCATAAAAATGGCAATAATTTTTAATTTTTCAATCAAGCTAGTTTATATAAGATTATGTGGCAAGATAAAATTACATCAGCGTTTCCGAACGTAGACACGGCATTACGTTTATTTTTAAGTCTGATGGTGACAAATTGTTCTGCGGAAAGATCATTTAGTCAATTAAAACGCTTAAAAAGTCCTTGTCAAACAATGATATCGCAGGAAAGACTAGATGCACTATCTCTGCTCCGTATTGAGAGTGATTTGCTTCATGAAATAGATATCGATGAACTTATAAAAGACTTCGCTACTAAAAAAACAAGAAAACAACATTTCAAAAATTAAGTAAAAAAATCTGTAAAAAAGTCGTATACATATGTGAATATTCTTGTAACTACCATTTAAAATAAAATTAATTTTTGTTTTATGGAATTCGTTGTAATTTGTTTTCTTAAGTATTTAATTTTGTGTATAGTAAACCATACAATATAAGAGAATATATGCAAAGGGGGCACCATTTACTCTTCAGGCCTAGGGCCCAAAAAAGCTAAATCCGGCGCTGATAAGAGCTAAACAAAATCCTACCATCATAAATATTGAACGAACAATGGCTGAGTGATGTGTCTGCAATTAACGGTATTATTGCTTAAAAACTAAAGTTTTCTGTCAATTAATTTGACTTTATTCACTGTCTCTGACATGTTTACAATCAACCCATGTACTACCTGCCCTGATATAATATACATATTTTTTGGACTTTTGACCCACTAGATTCGCTTTTGAGACCACCATCAATTTGGATGCTTGGCCAATCTGAATTCTGAAATCCAACCAAGTCAAATCGATCGGATGGCAAGAGCTTCAAGAGCTTGATTATAGTTTGTTATTTAATAATTTCAAATAATAAAAAAAAATGTTCTAATAAATCCCACAAACTGCCACGAAAAAGAACAAAATCATTTTGCAGCAATTATTTTTCCAACAGCATTGTTTGAATTAATAATAATTCCTCTAAGTGTCGAAGTTGGAAAGAAAAATACCGGAAGTTAAAAGAATCATGCCCTAGTTTGTTTTCAGAATTATTACTTACTAACAGCTCATAAATTATATTTTGCACCGCAAATACCAAACATGATGAAATTATATTTTTTGTTGCTCGAAAAATATTTCAATGATGAGAAAATCTCAAAAAAATCTTCAGGAAGTTGTACTAGCTATTACGCCATGATTTGAATAATACAGTTTTATGACACAAACAATAGTGGAATTAAACTTTTAAACAGACCTCGAAATCTATAAGTATGTTTATGTTTACTTATAGAATACGTTCGGGGTTATATACCTCTGTTTAAGTGTTTCAACCTAAAACCCAAGAAAATGAATTAACTAATTGATATTCCAGCACATGGATGGTGCATCACTTTTTTAAGCTTTAACAAAACTTTTGCTATATCTTACAGTATATTCAAACTTATGTAGTATACTGTTTTAGTTTATATTTTGAACAGTATGATAAATATCGAAGTGCTTTTGTGCATAAAATATTAGTTAGTTCCTATTTGAAGCCATCAATTGAATGATCAGAAGCATGTGTATAAGTTTAAACAAATAATTGAAGCACCTAACAAATAAGCCATTTAACTATAGCTTTATGTTTACTTTTTTGTTTCAATTCAATTTGAAGATCATCAACCAAACTATCCATTTGCAAAGAGTTCAGTTAACAATCGAGATTCGTGCCTTATTGATCCGTTGAAATTATAATAAAAAAATAAACCTCAAAAGTTCCGAGTTACAAAAGTTAAATAAATAATTCCTCAGTAATTACCCGCACTCGTGTAACAACTTATTACAAATAAAAAAAAAAGTAATTATACAAAAATTAGCTTATTAACCCAGAATTTATGCAATGACTACATAAATAATAAAATCAATTATTTATTTTTAAGTCTAGTTCCTAGATCTATAAAAAGTTCTAACCGCTTCGATTTGTCCACCTGTTGCATTACGTGAACACGCCGCTAACAGAATTAAGAATTTTTACATTTTCAATACAATTATTATGAAGTGCAAGATTTCGTTGAGTGTGGCTTAATATTCCTGGAGAGTTATATGACCGTAATTGTGCATTAATTAAAATTCAACAATCTATTTGTTGTTAGTGTAATTTATATAATCAACAATGTAACATAAGGTATTTAAATATGATTGAAGATTAAGGAAAATGTAAAACCCATGACTGGGTCGCACTTAGTTACTTACTTCTTAGTGACTCTATAAGGTAGGTATTTAGGAATTATGCAGTTGTAATGCACGTACATATCGTCCCTCATCTCACGAAGTGACGTAACTCGCAAATTGTCGTTTTTGAGATTTGGGCATATATGTGCTTGGTTAACTTGATTGCATATTTCTACATCATAAGATTCCCTAAAAAATGTCTGGAACATGGTTCAATGCGTTATGTCATAGTTGGCATAACTGCAATTTTAGGTAAAAAGTTTCTCACGAACAGACGTAACTGCAATTATGTGGGTAGCAGTTTTCCGTTTTACTGCAAATTATTGTGTAAATAAAGTGGTTTCAGGTACTAGGTGCATTTATCGGTGAATAGAAATAAAAACGCTTATGCTAAGATGTTGCTACTGACCTATCACTAAATTAAATTTAAATTGCATTCGGTTCTTCCTGTTTACAATACTCTGTCCAACAAAAATTGTGAATACAAGGCTTATGGACGAGCTTTTTTCAAAACAGTAATACCTGTGCATACTGTCACAACGCTAAAATGCCTCACTAATAAGCTTTTTTCAAAACAGTGGTGTCGGTGTATACTGCCACGACACTAAACTTTGTCACTCAAATTTCTCACGAACTGACGTATCTGGTTGATCGATTATTTATAACTGTTTTAAGTATTGCATTTACATTGAATCTCATATCATTTGAAACTTTAACATATTCTTGTAATTTTACAACAAAAAAAAATTCCAAAACGGTTTTTTTTTTCCCCGTGGGTAGGTGCAAAACCTGCATCAGGCTCTATGAGGACCGGAAAACGCGTGCTCATAGAAGTGTGAGATTCTTACTACACTAAACCACCTCCACTTCCCGATTGCAACTAAGTTGAAACTTATCTAGCAATTTATTTTTAACGAAGTTAAGTAAAGTGTTGCAGGTAACTTTCCGGTGAAAGTTTCTGCTTATTCCGCGATTTTAAAGCGGTATTGTGTTCACCGCACCAAGTCGGAAGTTCTTTGCAGACGGCGTACTAAATTCGACTCGTCAAGAATGTCAATAATCGTTGGATTAGCGTGATCTAATAGCCGATTACTATGTTTTCGCGCGAAACTCTTAATTTCGTCTCGAACCGTAGGAATCCCGAGATCCCTGCAATTTATTTTCAAACGTTTGTAAGATATTTAAATTTGTATCGCAGGTACAACCCAAGAGTTGTATACCATAAGTCCAGACAGGTTTAAGTACCTGCCTGTATAAAATCAACTTATTATCAATACTAAGCTTGGAATATTTACCGAGTAGCCAGTTCATATCTCTTAATTTACTTTTTAATTCTTCGCATTTCTTTTTTACGTGCGGCTTCCATTTTAATTTCGCGTCTAGAGTCATTCCCAGATATTTTGCCTCATTCGCAAATGGAACACGACCGGTATTAAGAAAGACGGGCAATCTATTTATTTTTTTATACGTAAAGTCCACGTGGACTGACTTTTGTTCATTGAGCGCTATTCGCCATGTTTTTGTCCACTCATTAACATTATTAAGAGCATTTTGTAATTTAATCGTAGCTTCGTTAATCGTTTTGCCTACTGCTAGTATTGCAGTATCATCAGCAAACGTTGCTACGATAGTGTCTTCTGTTTGAGGTATATCACGTGTAAATATAAGGTACAGAACTGGACCTAAAACACTACCTTGTGGTACCCCAGCCACTATTTCTTTGAAATTAGAATATTCATTTCCGTGTCTTACACGAAAAAGTCTGTTTTCTAGATATTCGTTAAGAATTTTATAAAGTCCTTCAGGCAGAACTTGTCGTAATTGGAATTTGAGGCCTTCGTGCCACACCTAATTTTACAACAAAAAAAAAAATACCAAAACCGTTATAAAACACAGAAGTAACGCTTATAGAAGGAGGACACAAAACTAAAAACTGCTCTCCTGTAAAATATTGAAAAGGCAGATACGTCAGTACGTGAGAAGAGGGACGATATGTAGGTATTGATTTTGAAAAAAAATATGAAGAAAAAAGTTAATTTTTAACTTTGCTATGTAAAACTGATTCGGATTGAACAAAAATTGCATTTTACAGACGGCTATGAAGGGTTATCAAGACTGCAAAAGTTATTTTGAAAGCATTAAAAAATGCAATGTCTTTGTTTAACAATAAAAAAATTAAGCTTAAAAAAAATTTGTTCTATGGTGGGAAATTTGATGGAAATCCGACGCCAACGGACGATTCTAGATTTTTTTTTAATTTCTCATCAATCGGAATTTTCAAATTGTTTTCCAAACCAATACTTAACCTGTATCTGTATAAAATAGACGAAGTAAAAAGAAATTACCTACATCTTGTTGGCAACAGCAACCAGCAATGATTATTCATATTTTGAAATTTGAATGAATGTAAGGTAATAATTTTATTTTATGTAGGTACCACATCTGGCTGATGGTTATAAAACATTAAGATTCTCATAAATATTCGTAGGAAATTAATAATAATTTCTTTTTAATTGGAGACTTCATATTTTCATTAAAAAAAACACTAATACCAGTTCAATTACAAAAACCTTGGTAAACAACTCAAATCATTGTCAATGTTTAGTTTATGCAAATATTACGTTTGCTCTACATATTTGATAGTTACATTGAGTTTAAAAGTAGTTAGATACATATACTCTTATACAATTTTGTATGAATAAAAGAAATTGTTCAAAAATTAAATGAATTTTGACCAAACATGAGAGCAATACCCATAGGCTAGGCACCCGCAGGTTTTTGTCCAGCGGGGCAGACACCAAGATAGAAATTAAATTTACGAAAATTTACATATATTCAAAAAAGGACTTTTTTGACAATTTTGCTATGCAATATTGAAATTTTTGGAATTTTGTTTTACGAATAATTTAATATAAATCCGTTTAGCCAATAATAAGAAAATTAAAAATCCAAAATAACGTTTTATTCGAGTTAATAATTATCCATCAGCGTTAAATTATTTACATATCAGGCCGTGAGCGCAATAGTGGCCTAACTGCAATTTTATCGAAATTGAGTTTACTACAAAAACTGAATTTGTATGTATTAAACAACAGTTCTGCATTAAAATCTTTCAAATTATCGTCTTCCTGACATAGTTACAGGACTTTTATACTTAGGCCAAAAACAAAAAAATTAAAAGCTTAAGTGCAAGAGTGGCCTATCTTTCTTAAAGGCAGCTATTGCGCTCGCATATTTGATTTTGTTGTTTGGAACTTTAAGTTAGGCCAATTATTCAACTATTTGCTCACAGGTGACATCAATGCAATGAACTAAACACAAGCCAGTACCCTGATAATCACCCTCGATTAGCCATAAAGTTAGAGTTTCATACGCTCAGCGAGAAAAAAAAAATTAAATTTCATATAAAAATTACCAAAAAGCATTTCTTCTCCCCTTTGAAATTGGAATTTTCAAAAAGAATGATCTCTTGAAAAGGACTGAAGGTTAACTGACTTAAGATTCATGAGCTTCAATATTTTAAGACCGACCCAACATGTTGTTTAATTATTTTTTTGAATTTTTTTTCAACATATTTGTTTTTCGAAAAAAATAAGTATAAGCCTATATAGACTTAGCCTAGGACTGGACTTGCGATTACAATCGCGCTACTGTTGAGCTGCCAGAAATATAACACCTGAATTTAAATAAGAATGAACGCACATGCAACCTAGAAGTCGCGACGATTAAAAGTCGAAAATTTGTTCCATTTTCTGGCGATGCGATTGTCGAAAGTTAAAATGAAACAAACAGAGTAAGATGGTAGTGCTCGCACTTGCGATTTAAAATAGCGCGACTAAAAAGTCGTAGTCGTAGTAAATTGTGATTTTTAATCGTACGATTATTTAGCTCCAAGAAATGAGACACATGGTTTTAAATGTGAATGCACACATATGCGACTTTAAAATCGTAGCGACTAAAAAAATGGAACCAAATCTATTTTTTGAGCGTTTTTTCTGTCGCAAAATTAAATAAACATATGTGCGTGCAGTCATATTAAAAGCCTTATGTTCTTTTTCTTGCGACTAAAAAATCTTGCGATAGATAGCCACAAGTGAGTGCATGGCAATTATTTGTTGTGAGACCGACTTTTTAATCGCACCGACTGAAAATCGCAAGTGCGGTCCTAGCCTTAGAGCCCACAGCAGATTTTGGGTGTGAATGGTATCAAGAAAAGAAATATTGGAGTTGACAGCTTGAGTAAAACTTATTCAAGAAATCAAAGTCTTGCGGTCCATAACCGGGGATTAAGTGATTAAATACTGCATCGAAAACAAACTATGAATACTACTTCGAGAGTAATAACTGTGTTTACCAAAGTTGGTTTTCTCCCCTTCCTGGGTAATGCTCCTCTGATCACGGAAGCCAAGATCAGTTGTATGTAGTTTGCCCTGCCAGACCGTTTTAAAAACCCGTTTTTCACTTTGAACTTTGAATTTTTTAAACGATCTGGCAGGGCTTACTATAGACTCAAATTGTCTCAGACTCCGTGATCTGTGATCATTATAATAGGGAGAGATTCATATTTTGTTTTCGATGCACTGTTTAATCACTAAAGCCCCGGTTGTGGACTGCCAAGACCTTGATTTCTTAAATAAGTTTTACTCAAGCCGTCATCTCCTATACTTCTTTTTTTGTATCATTCACACTCAAAATCTGCTGGGGGCTTTCGTTCTACTAGCATACTTTAACCTTAATACTTTAAATACTATAATACCCGCTTATACAACATAGTTTTTACACCGATGACAGGAATAACAATTTAAAAATACTACAAAAGCTTTTATGGATTTCAACACATCTGAAAGTGAATAGAAATGCTAAATTTCAACGTATTTAAAAAAACTCATAGAAATCAGTTTTATTAACAAATGATTGGCCTATCTTTACAGGATTTTAATTTTTATAGTTTTTGCTCTGTGCAATAGTGGCCTATCTGACTTTAAAATCAGTTATAACGGAATTTTGAAGGATCATGGATACAAAATCAAAAACCGGTTATTTTTTGATCATATTGCAAAAAGAAAATCAAGCCTATGTTTCTTTATTTTAAGACAACAAGTGTTTGAAAATAACCTGTTTCTTATGTTTGCTCTACTGAAAATAATGAAAAATGCAGTTTGGCCACTATTGCGCTCATGGCCTCATATATGTATGTATGCACGCGTATCATTTTTGAGAAAATGAAGTTTTCCTCAACGATTTTTTAACATTTGTATGGTTATAGATATCGTTATTTTTGCATAAAAGTAAAATATTTTTTTACTCATGAAACCGGTTTTTACGATTTCCAGAAAATCGAAAATCAAAAAATTTGTTCTTTGGAAGATACTATATGTAGGACATTAGGGTGTTCATTATAATGTTTTTTTTTTTTTATTTTAATATTTGGATGGGCCTAAATCAGCTCTAAATGAAGAAAAAAAAAATTCCCTAATTTTCTCAGATTTTTATTTTCATCCTTATAGTACAGGAGCAAAATTGCTATTTTTGGCTCAAGACAGCCACCAAAAATATGGCAACTGAAAAACACTGAATTAAACAGGTTTCTTGCAAAAAACACGGAGGAGGTTTGGAAATATTCTGGGGATTAATGACGTTTTCTGGAGTTGTCTTTATTGATAATGCAATGAGGACTGAAGATTGCCTTAATATTTTAAGAGACAATTTGCGGTTTAGTGTTGCAAATCTGGGGTTAACTGATTCATGGGTCTTCCAACAAGACAACGACCTTAAGCATACATCGAAAATAGTTAAGGAATGGCTACTCCATGGTACTTCTAAGCAACTAGAAGACCTTCCGCGATCCCCAGGCCTTGACCTCATTGAGCATTTGTGAGATTATCTGTACAAACAGATCCTAAAGAGGAAATTATTTAACAAAAATACTCAAAATTCAATTTTGTTTGAAGAGTGGCAAAAAATCCCAGTTGAATTGACGGGGTAGCTAGTAGAGTCAATCCCCAGACGCATAGAAGCTGTCCTAAGGGCGAAAGGGAAGCAGACGAAGTATTGGTTTTTAGTTTTTCGCTTTAGTTGAATAGTGTACACTTTCTTTTGACGCCATAAAAATGAAGTATTTTTTGTTATTTTTTTATTTAATTTTTACTATAGTATTTTTTGTTAAGTTTTATATGCCAATTCATTGAAGATTAACCGCTTTAAAAAATATATTAAGTATTTTCCTAAAAGATCGAATCTATTTTCTTCAATTATTCAATTATTTAAAATACATAATTTGTATTTCTCCTCGTAGTGAACAACAAGTAAACTGTATTTTCTTCAAACCTCTTTCGATTTTTAAACTTTGACCGCCTTTAACTTAAATGAACTTCAATCGAGCATTACTAGAAGGAGGTAGAAACGCTGTAGGGGTAAATTAAATTTCCCCTTTTTTTGGAAATTCGCGTAAAATCTGCCGAAAAATTATTATCATGTAGGTGAGAAGAAGACAAGAAAAAAGTCCTATCGGAGGGGGATAATATCTCCCACCGCTTGGACGGGAAGGGCAATTTAATAAAATAATTTCAAAATTACAAAATTTTGTGTGCAAAACTCCCTTACTTCCCATATCATAATTTTCTCAGTGTTGGTCTCAATTTGTCGATAAACTGACATTAATGCCAACCCTGTAAGCCCAACTTCATCGGTAGAATTTCTTAGGTAAGTTTTTAGACATTTCACTGTCGAAAAAGTTCTTTCCAGTGTGCTTCTTAAAACCGCTATAGTCA
Source organism: Dasysyrphus tricinctus (assembly GCA_963921185.1). Lineage (NCBI taxonomy): Eukaryota > Metazoa > Arthropoda > Insecta > Diptera > Syrphidae > Dasysyrphus > Dasysyrphus tricinctus. The sequence goes on along the minus strand of OY992532.1, from coordinate 188,082,517 downwards.
CCAAACTGTAAGAAGCTTGTTTATGTGTATCTTGTTGTTTATGACATTTTTTTCACCATATCATGAATTCAGCCTTTAAACTTTAAATTGTCGAGATTCAATTTTTTTTTAAACTGAACTTTTCATCTTTAAAATTTTGTTCATTTTTGCCAAGAACTGGGATTCCCCCAGTACCCCCAGAACCACACGAATCTCATTTTAAGCTGACTTAAGAAATCATCAAGGTAGGTACCTTACTATTCTTATTAAAAACTGTAGTATGTGGGCCTTATACTTAATTCTGAAAGTTTTTGAAATTATTAATAACTGTCACAGAAATTTGAGTATAAATTTCATACAAAAACGGAAGAGAATGACTTACAAATGCCTTTCTCAAAATTGTCGGTCAACAAATGGGCTATGAGGAACCTCTAAGCCTTGAAATTCTTAGCTTACATTTAAATAAACCTTTTTTCAGAGTTCAAAGCGTATATTATATCCATAACTTTCATGTTTTCAAGAAAAACGAAGCAAATTTCTCTATGACCTACGCTATGAGGAACATACAACACACATACATAATGTATGTACACATCATATACATTAGAACGTTTCATTTGCTATATCCAAAATTAAAATTTTAAAACCTGCAATCCATTGCCAATTTATGCATTAAGTTTTTTTTATTTAAAAATTATTATTTCAATCAATTATACATAATTATAGCTTCAAGTTCAATGTTACTTGGAACCTATCACAATAATCAAATAACAGAAATGGTACACGGAAGGTTTTTAGAAAGTTCTATGCTTGTTGTCTATTAACCTGCTAAAGTTAAAAAAAAATAAAAATTTAAAAGCGGTATTTAAAAATAAATGTATGATAATAGTAGAATAAAAAAGATGTACGTCAATACTCTCGCAAATTAAGCTTATTAAGATAGTTCCCTAGGCAAATTTCAATTTACTAAGAACTCTGATTATAATTTAGAAAGTAGTTAACTGTAGAAGGTTTTAATTATATATTTACATTAGGTACCTACTCATAAGCATAATCATAGCGAAAACTTAGCTATAAGCTCTGTTCTTTTAAAGAAGTTATCTTAATAAAAATCTTTAACTCACATCCGGTAATACCTCCGGCTGATGGGTTTGATTTGTGCAGCCAATAATCAAAAACCGTTATGATTTGGTATGAAAAATAACAAATTTTTGAGATGTCATGACCTGGACTTTAATTTAAGACTTTTTTTTATTTCAAGACAACCTTTACAAACCATACTTTAACGCTAATGCGTTAAATGAAGGTTATATCTTAATTTGTTAATTTTAGAGTTGGAATGATTCAGCAAGACAAATTGCATTCTACTTCAGTGGCAATGTGAAAAACTTTCATAAGCTACAGTAACTAAGAGACACCTCTGGTATGTTAAATGTTAAACGTAAAACTCCTACGTACTAAATTCTTTTGCGCCCGATCCATGATGGGTATCTACTTTAAACAAACGGTGACTTTTCCTTCTACTACGATTCCGAGCATGCTGATTCCAGTCACCCAATACAGACTAAAAGCACCTAAGTATTCACGATTGATTGACCCTCAAACTGGAGTTCCACCCACTTTTGGTTGATAATTTGATGCATGCGGCCTATTCATAGTATCACCGTTTTATCTGTTCTCTCAAAACTAATGGCAACCATAATTCTCGAGCGGATAAAGGATACAATCGAGTATGCACTACAACGCAAGATGTTTTGTTTTACACACTGGGCAGCTATCCGACTTCTTTGTAGTGCAACAGGGTGTGAGACAATGGGATGTTTTATCACCAATTTTCTTCCTGCTGGTGATGAACGACATATTGACGGCCAGTGTTGGTACAGTTGAGCGAAATGGCATTCAATGGAGAACGTTTGAAAGGCTCAGTCACTTAGACTATGACGATGACATATGTTTACTGACAAATAACATCATTGGGCTGAACGGGATGTGCTAAACACTGTAAACGAAGGGAGAGTCAAGTGGTCTTAGAAAAAATAGCCAAAAGACAAAAATAATGCTCACAAGCCGCTCCACACATCAGTGTATTATTCTACAGGAAACGCCAGTTGAAGAAGTCGAAAAGTTTAACTACCCTGGCAGTATTGTTTCTGCAAATGGTGATACGTATCTGGACGTTAAAAGTAGAATTAATAAGGCTCGTGCTGTCTTCGGTATTCTGTCACCAATTTAGAAATCCAGTCAAATCTTCAAAAGCTATAAGTTGAGATTCTTCGAATCCCATGTCAAAACCATGCTGTTATATGTTTGCGAAACGTGGAAACCAGAAAAAGTAAACAAAAACCAACCTAAAAAAAAATCAAAAATTTCTATTTTTTTTTATAAATTGTGCATAACTTTTTTTTAGAGAGAGTAGAGACTAATGGCGCTAATATGACGTTCAAAAAGTTATTTTTGTAAACAATTGACAGGGATATGCCCATTCAAACTTATGCACGTCTTATAATTTTTCACAGTTTTGGCCCAAAAGCCCTTTTTTCGGTACAATATGGCAACTTTCACATTCGTAAAAATGTTCGAAATCAAGATTTTCATATAATATGAAATTATGACTGTAGAGAGTATTAAAAAAGTATATAAAGTACACAGTACACAATTCTAAGGTATTATACTGCGCAGGTTGTCAGTCGAAAATACAAATGGATGTAAGCGAGAGGAAGAAAACACACGTAAAAACAACAACAAATTAAAATTGAAATTGTCAGAAATAAAAATGGCTGGGAGCGTGATGACTTAAATAAACGTAAAAACAACAACAAATACTGACATTTGACACAAATTTTGATAAATGCGCAGAAGAAACAAAAATCAAAACTCTAATGATATTACCTTTAATATGTGTACTGTGTATAAAGTATAAAAGTATAAAATTTAATTTTGAACAAAAAGTTTTAAGCGTAAAATTGTTAAATCTGGCTTAGTTTACGAGTTATACATCTGAGTTATAAAATATTGAAAAGTTGCCAGCGTGACCATTCTCTCAGAAACGCATGGATGAATATAATAGCATTTCCGGCTTTAAGTATGCTAATGGTCCAAACAAACATATTCGATAGTAAAAACCTTTGCACGTAATTGTTCCTTTTTAAAAGGTCTATTCAATAGGCTATTAATAATAAATAAAACAAATAAAGAGAGCAATAAGTTCATACAAATAAATTAATATTATAATAATAATGTTAACATTAAATTTTATTTAAAAGTGTCTCTTGAACATTGCATACAAATATCGATCTAATTAATAACAGCATTAGTTTCTCTGATGCAACGCATAATCGGTTCATTTCTACCATAATTGTTATACCTTTGAAAAAGTCTCCCTTAAATGAAAGCCTACGCGGAGGCCCCTGCTGGGAAAATAGAAGTTTATTCGTTCAAGTAAGTGGGGACAAATAATGTTACTATTAATTGTATCCTCCTTCTGACCTCTAGCGTTTGCACACCAAAAGCAGACATCTCGCATTGTATGGAGGCATAATAATGTTCCAATTTAGCTTAAAAAAACAATATTTTGTGAAACTTCTTTGAATTCTTTCAATTCTCAATGAATGATTTTTTATCACCAACTAATTGCAATGCAATAATTACAGAACACTTTTAGAGCTTTTTTAGTTCTCCGAGATATCATTTATATCATGTTTCTAAACATGCCTAGTTCTAAAAGTCACAAACACGCCTAATTCAATCTCTAAAAGTCACAATGACGTTTGGATAAGTTTAACCAAATATTTGGTTAATTTTCCGCAGCTAAATCTTTGGATAAAATTAACCAAATTGTGTAAACCATTTCCCATACAAAACTCGACAGTTCATTAGCCAATCTAGTGCTTTACGCAGTTGCATGAATACCCCTATTATTGATAGTGTAATCAAATACCTGATGGGGGCATTTTTTTTTTCCAACAAGTAAGGCTCTGGCATTTGACAACATTTGAAAAGAGGAGATTATTATTGCACTATGATGCTAATTCACATAAATCTTATTGCAATAATTGACAACCGATTGCAGAAGGTTTAGTTCTGAAAAATGTTACGTCATCAGCACATACAAAAATACATGGAAAACTGGAAGATGTCAGGAATATCATTGATATACAAATTGAAAAACAATGTGGCTTTCTTGAGGGACGCCCGAAGTTACTTTTATGCACTTAGAAACAAGTCTATCTATCTTTACGAAATGAGATAAGAACTTATCCATTTCAGAAATATGGAATGACCATTTATACAGTAATAATTCATGTGGTTAACCCTATTGAAGGCTTTGTCAAAGTCAGTTAAGATTATAAAATCAATGATGTCGTTTTCGAATTATTAAGTGTTCAAAAATAAAATTTTAAAATCAAAAAACCACGGTTCTTTGGAAGCTTCCATTAATAAAAAATTTTTGAAAAATTATTTCCCATCCAAAAGTAGCCCTCAATAAAAGTAATTTATTGATTTTTTTTTAAGAAAAAATTTAGAAAAAACCGCAAAAAAATGTATGGCAGGTACCGTTAATCTTGGTTCTACAAAAAAAAAGTGTGTGAAGGGAATCACCATAAACGAACGAATAAGAAAATCGACCAAACCGTGTAAGCTGTTGCCAAACAGACAGATATACAGATACACTTTTTTCGTCTTCCCTATAATCGTAGTGACAAATCTGATCAAAATCTCGAGTTTTTTACGAAGGCATAACCTGAAATATAGTACCTACCTGTACATTATATCGCAAGTAAAAAGAGTCCATTCCATCTGTCTCCCCCACTTCTGCTCAAACGTGATATGTTCAAAACAAGGGCGTACGCAGGATTTCCATCATCTGATACTGCCGTGCTAAAAAGAAAACGTATGTACATGAGGATGGTCGTTACATGGGTTTTTTTTAGTTTTTATATTTGGATAGGCCTTAATCAGCTTTCCAAAATGCTACAAAACATTACTGTAAGTGTTGCCGTTGGTTTTATTCAATTAAGTAAGTAATTTTTTTCTATTTTTTGCAATTAAAGTAGACGCTCGATTTAGTGGATCTCGGAAGAGTGAACTATCCACTATAGTGAATACACAAAATTTTATTAAAAAACAAATTTTGTATACAAATTTCGTGCAAGCATTTTACATAGTTTGAGAGCTCTGAGGAATTGTTTCTGTTTTTTGTTTAAACCTGAGAGAAAGCCTTGTTTTATGCTTAGTTTAAATTAAAAACATTCACATCGAACGAAATGTGCATTTTGGATCAAATTCGCCATTATAAAGCCTTAGAAAACTCCCGCTCGAAAAAGTGAACAATCTCGAAACAGTGAACAGGCCTTTTTTTTTTTACTTCACTATATCGAGCGTCTACTGTATTTTACTTAACTGCCCCACCTACATGCTCTGAATTTTTGGCGAGCTTCCTAGTATACATAAAACAGGAACGGCTATTCAATTTACCCTTTAAAGCGACTATAAGGGATATAAAAATCTGAAAAAATTAGGGATTTTTGTCTTCATTTAGAGCCAATTAAGGTCCATCTGAGATAACTTTTTTTAACGACTACCCTAATCTACATACATTTCGGGCCCTTGGAGACATATATGTATGTACTAGCAAATAATTTAGTTTCTAAGGTAGTTTGCCAGATCTTCAAGTGCTAGTATGATGGTAACACCTTTTTTTCTTTAAAAAAAAAGCATATACGTGCATTTTTCTTAAAGAAAAGCAAGGTTCTTTATACAAATGACATTTTTCGCAAGCATATTTTTAACTTATTATTTTGTATAAATAAAATAATAGGTAAATAATTTTTCAAAACTGGCCTGACTCAATGCAGCCAAAAATGTAGATACATTTTTTCTTCTAAGCACTGCTGTATTAGAACAGAAATCCAGTTTTAAGGTGCCAAATTAAGCATTTTACTTTCTTAGAAAAAAAAATTGCTAGGAATTCAGTTTCTGATACATATGTTTATGTAGATATTTTGTTGAGAAAAAGACACTGATAAAATAAAAGTTCAACATCTTGAATAATTTTCTAGTGTTAAGGGTTTGTCATTCATCAGCAAAAAATATGTGAAAGATATTTTGATTTGTCAGGGGAGGGCAACTTCCCCCCCTTCCCCCCTGCCCCCCTTTCCGTACGCCCTTGGTTCAAAATTAATCATTTCTCTCCACCCACCCTGTATGTCAGAGTAGCTCACCAAACACCGAAGGTATTTGTCATCTTCCACTCTTTTGACGACACTATTGATTCATTTTATTGAATCTATACTAACCTTCTGATGGGCTTGTTTAAGACTTTAATTGACACTTTCAGTTAGTCATTTCTAAAGGAAATGACGCAACTATTTAAAGGTTTGCCATAAACATTTATACTTTGTTTTTTTTTTTAGATTCATTATTTCTTAAATTATATGCACTTTATTCAATTAAAGAAAATCTTATTTTAGTCAGGGTTTTGGACAAACAATTTTAGTGTCTAACGGGCAAAGCACAATATAGTGTAGCTCTAGCTGTAGCTTGTAGCACTGTTGAAGTAGAAAAATACAATTAAAGTATGTACAACTTTAAGCCGTAAATGTACCAATAAATGTATGGTTGGGCTGAATTATAACAAAATTCAACTTTTGTAACAAGCCACAGCTGTATTCAAGGGGTAGGTAAATTAACTCTCCGACAACAATGAAAAAATGGGTTCAAGCACATCCAAAATATCACATCTGAAAAAATAACTAAAGTTTAGATCTACATTATGTACATAGTTTCCTAAAAGAACACAAGGTACATACAATTTTTATAAGAAGAAAAATAAGTCATGAAATTAGGAAAAATGGATAGTTTCTCCAACTGAATGAGAATGGCAACACCGAAACGCATAGAACTTATAACATACCTTTAGCTCGTGTAGAGCAAATCAATACCGTTATTACAAAAGAAAATACTTTCGCTCCATACAAGTCTCCAGGCCGAGACGGAATTCAGCCAATCATGCTCCAAAAGCTACAAGATGTGGTAATCCCCCTCCCTCAACCATGCACCAGAGTTCTGGAGACATGTAAGAGTGGTTTTCATCCCGAAAGTAGGAAGGCGAAGGCATGAATCCACGAAGGATTTTCGACCAATTAGCCCAACCTCTTTTGTGCTTAAAACTCTGGAGTGTATTCCAGACACTCATGTTAGAGATATGTTTGTGGAATGCCCCGCGTAAACTCTCAACAAGGATATCTCAAAGGTAAGTCCACGGAGATGGCCTTTCATGAGGTAGTGCGTCCAATTGAGAAAACCATCAACTTCAAAGAAGTTTTAGATGTAGAAGGGGCCTGCAACAACGTGCTAACCGAATCTATTTTTAAGGCACTCGTTGACTTTTTGAGAGGACTACATCAGGCAATGGATAATATCCATGCCCAACGACAGAAGGATTCATGGCACCTTAGGTAATGTAAACTCTACAAAACACGTCAGTAGAGGAATACCCCAAGGCGGTGTTCTGTTACCACTTCTATGGCTTTTAGTCATGAACAAAATGCTCGTTAAACTGGAGAGATGTGGTGTGAAGGCAGTTGGGTGTGTGGACGACTTGGTAATATTGGTGTAAGGAAAGTTCACTCCTGTGAAATTATAGAGATGGCTTTTAGAAAAGTTAGCAACTGGGGCTGAGAGCTGTGGTCTAGGAGTTAACCAGAGCAAAACGGAACATAACGGACAACTACTCTCACTATCAACCAGCGCAAAATATCTAGGTGTCATCGTGGACCCTAAGTTAAACTGGAAAATAAATATCGAAGAACGGGTCAGGAAGGCCTGCATAGCTTTCTACACCTGTAGTAAAACCTTTGGTAAAAAGTGGGGCCTTCAATCAAAAATGCTCTTGTGGACGTATACAGCCATGATACGGCTGATTCTCACTTATGGTTCTATTGTCTGGTGACCCACACTTTACAAAATATACATATAACATCGATAAACTCAAAAAGGTACAAAAAACAGCTAGCGTTGGCACCACAGGGGCTCTTCGATCTTGCCCAACGGATGCCTTAAGCGTTCTTCTGCACCTTTTACCACTTGATCTTCACATTAAATGTCTAGTATCCTGAAGTGCCTTAAGACTCAGAGAATCAAATGGTTGGGTTGCTAAGCTTTATGGCCACATCAAGATCACAAATTTGATTCCCACTGAAATTTGTTCAACTCCCACTGACTACTGCACTCCTACAATGACCCTCAGTAAAGATTATAAAGTTATATTCCCATCCAGAGAGGACTGGGATGATGAGCCTTGATGAAAGACTTTGACACAACTATCTATACTGATGGCTCAAAGATAGAGAGTGGTGTTGGTTCAGGAATCTTTTCTGAGTCTCTTAACATCTCTAGGTCCTTTCGGCTACCTAATTTTGCTAGTATATTTCAAGCAAAATTACTGGCAATCAGGGAGGCATGCAAGATACTTAAGCTAAACCCAAACCAAATTCGTAATGAAGCTCCTTACAGACAGTCAGCCATTAATTCGGCTACATCATCCTCCAAATTAGTCCAGAAGTTCACCCTTATCTGTGTTCCTGGCCACAGTGGCATTGAGAGAAATGAAAGGGCAGATGTTCAACATTCCCCTTGGAGCTGTGAAGGGCAATATATTGTCAATCTTTCTTCGTGAATCCAATCGTAGGTGGATCAGCTTAACCAATTGCAAAATATCCTGAAAGATCTGGTACCATGGGAAGACCCCTTAAGGCATTATTTGAACAAACTAACAAACCATCTTCCCGAGTCCCTCGGTTGTCAACTTCTAAGCATTGAAGATGATCTTCAGAGGACGTCTATAAGTCCTCTCTTTAATCTACTTTCATCCACAGGTCAAGCAAGTTATGGTATATCAAAGCAGCTCAGCTCGGCGCTAATTGTGCACCGAGTGAGTATGACGCCCGTGCCACCATTTCTAACTACCTAGGAAAAATTTACAATGAAAAATATTGTCTAAAATAAAACATTATTTTTAAATATCAGTATTATTTGTATTTTTTTTAATAAATACTTTAACACAATATTTAAAGTCAGAATAATTAAAAAAAAAATGAAACCTTAACCAATAGATGCCAAGTGTATAAACGTACTCCAGTTCACCATAACTTCAAGAGTCAATATCCGTTTTGTTTTTCTTTTTTTTTTACTGCACAAAAACACAATTTCTGCAAGCAAGTTCAAATTCAATGTCAGCTAAAACTTCGGTCATCGACTTTATAAGAAATTATTTAATCACCATCATGCTGCCATTTGTGGGTAAACACAATCATTTCACCTTGAAGAATTTTATAATAAACCGCACATGTAGGTATTTTACATATTAAATTTTAAATTGATCTTATTTTTATCAATAAAATTTAATTACTCATAATATTTTGTGTGAAATATGATTTATGTATATTTCCTTCCAAATAATAATAATTTGTGATATCAAAAAAAGAAGATCATAATGAACCTTTAAAATCAAACGATAACCCTAAATGATGCATTCATATATGTATGTATAGAGACTACTCAACATCTTCATAAATATTTGGTAAATAAAAGTCATTGAAAATAATAACATCAATAATAATAAATTTAGAAGGTTCATCCATCATTGATGACGGATACATTGGTCAGAATTGACCAATGAATCTAAACAAAAGAGTTGATGCACGAACTTGATTTTAATATTTTTTTAATTATTTTTCGTACCGGACCAAGAATTTTGCTTAAATTTCACACATTTACCACTCACCTCTTAAATAACCAAATAAATTTTCAGTAAACATTTTTCATTGATGAATACATGGGTAATTGTGTGTGTATGCATGATAATTGAGCCTATACCTTCCAAAGTGTGACGCATGCTTAGTCAAGCAAACAAACATTTTAAGAAATGCATTGATAACAAAATAATGATATTCCTATTAATCTTAATAATTTAAGTAAGATTCCATGAACTTTGAGCCTCATTTGACTATAAATTGGAATTAAAACTCTTAAAATATTATAAAAAGATTGGTTTATTGATCTTATCGAAAATCATCACAATATTGATTCAACCCATTTATCATTATTTTCTCAAGCCGCTTAACAATGCCTGACCTAACGCACATTTAATGTTTTTTTGGACGGGAGTGTAATGTTTAATAATAAATTCAACGAACAACTATCTTTTGTTGAAGTTAGTATAAGCACAGCCTCATTGGAGTGTGCACACACCGAGCGAGACTTAACAATTAAAACGAATTCAAAACGAAACAAAAAAAAGTGTATTCAAAGTTTTTGTTTGAATAAATTAAAAAATTTAGTGTTCGAAATACATATTGTGGTTTTTTTTAAATCTGTGCAGAGTTGAAAATTTTAATTTGATTTTAAATAATTGCCACTGAATTGCATTGAACATTTTAACTAATTGTTTAAAAATAAAAAATAAATCTTAGAACAGAAATTTCTGATAACCTATGTCTGTTTAGTAACTATTAAATTAGTCCAAAAAACTATGGAAGCTAAGAAGATCCAAAGGATAACAACCCAAAGTCAGGTAGTAAAGTGTTTAATTTATGTTCTCATATTCTAAACACCACTTCATTGAATATACAAATAACACCTTATTTTTTTAATTAACGTTTAACGATCGCCAATGTCATTGAGTTAATTGAATGAATTTTATTCAAGTACTTTTGTTTTCATTATAAATGAGTATAGCCGGATTTTCCTATTATTATATACTCATACCTCCATATAGTTAAGGTATGTGTTGTTTTTTTTTTTATTAATTTTACCAAGGTACATGATATTTAGTATAATATAATAATCGTTTAAATTAGGTATAAACATTATTTATTTCATTTTTATTTTAATTGTTTTAAACATTTCATTGCTACAAGTATATCTAATCTATTCAGCTGATTCTTAACTATCCGTAGGTATAGGCATTGTAGAAAATCTCTCATAACCTTAATAATTATGCCGCAATGTGAGCATTGTAGTAAATTTATAATAAAAATAACAAACATAAAGAATAAGTTATTCTTATTATAATTACATTCAACAAAAGCTTACATAGAGTAATAATTAAATGTTAATGTATGGGAAATTCTTTTGAAATATATGTACTAGTCGCGGTCGGTCGTGAGTGCATTCACCTGAATCGAATATTTTATCATCGAATCTACACCAACAACAACAACAATAACAATATAAATATGACCTTGACATAGTTTTGTTTTTCAGTCTCATACCTGCGTAACTGAACTTAGTATGTATGTAAGTAGATACAAAGTATCGTTGATATATTCGACGTCTACTGTGTCTACACTTACAAATTGAGTAATGGGAATTGTCCATTGATATATGTACACCACGACACGGTGCAGGTATTCATTAATATTTGTTTGTATAGCCTCTGTATTGTAATGGAATATCTCAAAGAAATGAATGCAATAATTCAATACATACATTTTCTATATTATTTATTCTAACTTTTAGTGAACCAGTAGTGTTCATTGTTGAACATTTCGCTATCAAATACAAAAACAATTAGAGTAACGATTTTTTTAACAACAAAATGTCAAGTAAAGATGCTAAATATATCATTTCGAAATATTTAGTTCGATAAACTTCAATCTTTGGCTTGTTATATATACAAACTTTCATCTGAAAAACTCCTAGTTTCGGAAGTTCAAATAATTAAGAAATATTGTAATATATAGGTACGTCTGATGGTCACAGTAAGGTATATGGAATGTGGGTTAAGTACCCACATATTATATGCAGTTAAAAATAGAAAATATTTTAACTTTAAAATCAAAAAAAAATTTAAATGCTCATTTTATTATTATACAATCCAAATAAGATTGAGCTCAATTTATTTTTAGATCATTATATACATTTTGTTCCTCTTTCAACTTTTTTTCAACAATTTTAAGATTTTTTACTATTATTGATAGTATTTAACTAGCCGGCATTGGGGTAGGACTGGAGCATTTTTAAATATTTTAATGAAATTAATGTTCTTCGTTTAGCTGTCTCATTAGAAAAAAAAAAACATTTTTTCTATTTCTCTAGCTATTATGCTTCCATAACTATGTACATATTTTGATGTCGTGTGTCTTTTTTGATATTATTGATGACCATAAACTATGCGATATTATTTTTAATGATTAATTTTAAGCGCTTAATTTTGTCAGACTTTTTTGTTACTATCATATTTTTTTGTGAAATCATTGGCATGGGCTGGGTTTACATAATTGTTTGCCCCAAAACTAAAGGGTGTTATTTTCAGACGTGTGGTTTTCAATCTGGCAATACTTTTACACTTATTCCTGAACAAGGTTTGCAAATCGTGCAAATTTATTACCAAAGTAATGGTTTGGTTCACGCGCTGCGATGAAAAATAATGAAAAATTTAGCCGGCCATAATGTTACAGTCAATATGGGAACACTATAGAGCCATGATTAATGACTTTTTCGTTCCTGAATTGGAGGATGTTGAAGTTGACGACCTTTAGATCCAAAAAGATGGCGCTACATGCCATACAAACCAACGAAACAATCAAAAAAGCGTTATTGCTGACATACGGCCCCAATTGCTGCAAGTATTCGAAAATTGGGCCTCTCAGCTGAAATTTATTAGAGCCCGGTGGCCACTTGCCCGAAATCATTTTTAAAGCATAATGCCAAACCCTTTATCTTTATCATCATCATCGTGTCCTGTAACCCCGGCTGGGGCATAGGGCGTCAACAAAACATCTCCATCCTTCACGGTCTGCTGCAAGGTACTTTAGCTGTGGCCACGTCTTTCTCTGGGATTCTGCTTCTGCTAAGACAGTTGATTTCCATGTTGTTCTTGGTCTTCCAACCCGCCGTGCACCCTGAGGATTCCATTCAAAGGACTGCTTTGCAATTTCATCGTTTGGTTTCCTCAGTGTGTGACCAATCCAACGCCATTTACGCTTTCTTATGTCGACGTCCAGCCGCTCTTGACTTGTCCTGCGCCACAATTCCTCATTTGATATTATTTGTGGCCAGCGAATCTTTAGGATGTGGCGAAGACAGCGATTCACAAAAGCCTGCAATTTTTTCGAAATGGTAGACGTGACTTTCCAGGTTTCACAAGCATATAACAGCACGGATTTGACATTGGATTCGAAGAATCTCAACTTAGTGCGTAAGGAGATTTGACTGGATTTCCAAATTGGGGACAGAGTACCGAAGGCAGCACGAGCTTTATTTATTCTACTTTTAACGTCCAGATCCGTACCACCGTTTGCAGAAACAATACTGCCAAGGTAGTTAAATTGTTCCACTACTTCAACTGGCGTCTCCTGTAAAATAATACGCTGCTGTGTGGAGCGGCCTGTGAGCATTATTTTTGTCTTTTTGCTGTTAATTCTTAGACCACTCGACTCTCCCTTCACTTGCAGTGTTTGGCACATCCCGTTCAGCCCACTGATGTTATTTGCCAGTAGACATATGTCATCGGCATAGTCTAAATGACTGAGCCTTTCGAACGGTCTCCATTGAATGCCCAGTCACTCAGCTGTACCAACACTGGCCGTCAATACGTCGTCCATCGCCAGCAGGAAGAGAATTGGCGATAAAACATCCCCTTGTCTCACACCCTGTTGCACTACGAAGGAGTCGGATAGCTGCCCATTGTGCAAAACAAAACACCTCGCGTTGTTGTAGGACTCTTTAATAATGGCAACAATTTTTGGTGGAATTCCTCTACCAAGCAACGATCTCCATATACATTCTCGGTTAACTCGATCAAAGGCCTTCTCAAAATCCACGAACATGAGGTAAAGCGGTGATTGAAATTCCATCGACTGCTCGAGGACGATACGCAGGGTGTTGATATGGTCGACACACGATCGACCACTGCGGAAGCCAGCTTGATGCCTCTTGAGTGTAGACTCGATTCTATCCTTTATTCGCTCGAGAATGATGGTTGCCATTAGTTTTGGGAAAACGGACAAAACGGTGATACCACGCCAATTGTTGCAAATCTTTAAGTCACCTTTCTTTGGCAACTTAACAATCACACCATCCTTCCAATCCCTGGGATAGCATTCGTTTTCCCAAATGCTTTGTATCAACGGATGTTAAATACTAGCCGCTGTTACGTGATCGGCTTTCAGGAACTCAGCTGGTATTCCGTCCAGTCCAGCTGCCTAGTTGTTTTTGAGGAGATTTATCGATGTAAGGATTTCCGATTCTGACGGGGGTTCGATGTCAATACCCCTATAAGACCTGCGCATCTCGTTTAGTTGGGCACTTCAGCACTCTGCTCAACTGAATCCTCATTTAGCAGGGCACAAAAATGGTCCTTCCATCTACGAAGCTGATCCTCAATTGGTACCAAAAGTGTGCCATCCACATCCATTACAGGATGATTGGTGTTGCTTTTTTTCCCGATCACATCTTTGGCTATTTGGTACAATTCCCGGATATCTCCTCTTCTGGCAGCGATTTCCGCATTATCTGCGAGCCCATCTAACCTCACCCTCTCGTCACGTCTCACACAACGATAGACCATCTTATGTGCAATGCGGTACTCTCTTCGCAAGTCAGCCTTTCGTCGAATATCAGCTTCGGCATTTATTTGGATTTTCAACGATTTGTGAAGTTCGATCTTATCCCAAGTGTCTTGGGATATCCAAGAGTCTCTACGTCTCGTTCGCTTGGGTACAGTTTCGGATCCAGCCTCCATAAAAACACTTTTAATTTCACCCCACATCTCATCAATTGTTGAATTCTCGATTCCGTTTAATGACGAGGCTCTGTCGTTAAGGGTGGTTTCGACATATGTTGGGGTCATTCAAAGCATTAGTAATGAATTTTGAGCTCCTTGCTGCATCCTGCGCTGGTTTTTGTACGGCAGCGGCTCGTAGTTTGAGACTCATCACAACCAAATGGTGGTCGCTTCCCACATCGACATTTCTTATACTCCGGACATGGACATCACACATAGACTTCCTCCATCGCTGCTGAATTATGATATGATCAATTTGGTTTTCGGTTTGACCATCTGGATGCACCCAGGTAATTTTGTTGCACGTCTTATGCTTAAATACAGTCCCACCTATCACAAGACGATTCGCGTTACAAAAATCGACAAGCAAGTCACAATTTTCATTCCGTAACCCCAAGCCATTTCTTCCCATCACGCGCTCCAGTCCGTAATTGTCTGAACCGACTTGGGCATTAAGGTCTCCCATAACGACTATGATGTGGGCTCTCGGAACACTACTGTAAACCGAGTTAAGATGAGTGTAGAACGTACCTACATAGTAAGTAAAAATTACATGAACGAAATCCTGGATCCGCACCTGACTCTTGCATGGATAAAATTAGTCGGGAATCGATGAAAATTGAAACAAAATACAGCAGTTTTCTTCAATTTTGCAACGTTTATTGACTGATTTGATCGAAGCGAGAGTAACAGAACGTGGGCACCGTTATCACGGAACGAACAAGGAGCGTCTTAATATGTTAGTTTTGTAAGAAAATGTTAATTTTTATCTGGTGGTGGGTCCGCTTAGCACATAAGATGGTCTATCGCTGTGTGAGACGAGACAAGAGGGTGAGGTTAGACGGTCTCGCAGAAAATGCGGAAAACGCTGCAAGAAGAGGAGACATGAGGGAATTGTACCAAATATCCAAGGAAGTTGTCGGGAAGAAAACCAACACCAATCATCCTGTAATGGATGTGGATGGTACACTTTTGGTATCAATCGAGGATCAGCTGCGCAGGTGGAAGGAGCACTTTTGTGCCTTGCTTAATGAGGATTCTGTCGAGCAGAGTGCTGAAGTGCCCCAGCTTAACGAGATGCGTAGATCATATAGGGGTATTGACATCGAGCCCCCTACAGTACTGGAAATTCAATCTTCGATAAATCTTCTCAAAAACAACAAAGCAGCTGGACTTGATGGTATACCAGCCGAGTTCCTGAAAGCTGACCCTGTCAGAACGGCTAGTATTCTACACCCGTTGATACAAGCTGTGTGGGAAAATGAAATCTATCCCAGCGACTGGAAGGATGGTGTAATTGTTAAGTTGCCAAAGAAAGGTGATCTTAAGAATTGCAACAATTGGCGAGGTATTACAGTTTTGTCCGTTTTTCCAAAATTAATGGCAACCATCATTCTGGAGCGGATAAAGGTTAGAATCGAGTCTACACTCAAGAGGCATCAAGCTGGTTTCCGCAGTGGGCGGTCTTGTGTCGACCATATCAACACTCTGCGTATCGTTCTTGAGCAGTCTGCGGAGTTTCAATCACCGCTTTACCTCATGTTCGTGGATTTTGAGAAGGCCTTTGACCGAGTCAACCGTGAATGTATATGGAGATCACTTCTTGGTAGAGGAATTCCCCCAAAAATTGTTGCCATTATAAGAGAGTCCTATAACAACGCAAGATGCTTTGTTTTACACAATGGGCAGCTATCCGACTCTTTCGAAGTGCGGCAGGGTGTGAGACAGGGAGATGTTCTATCGCCAATTCTCTTTCTACTGGCGATTGACGATGTCTTGACGGCCAGCGTTGGAACATCAGAGAGGCAGGGCATTCAATGGAGACCGTTTGAAAGGCTTAGCCACTTAGACTATGCCGATGATATATGTCTCTTGGCAAATAACATCAGCGGGCTGAACGGGATGTGTCAAGCTCTGAAGTTAAAAGGAGGGGCGAGTGGTCTTAAAATAAATAGCAAAAAGACAAAAATAATGCTCACAGGCCGCTCCACACATCAGCGTATTTTAATACAGGAGACGCCAGTTGAAGAGGTTGAACAATTTAACTACCTTGGAAGTATTGTTTCAGCAAATGGTGGTACTGATCTGGACGTTCAAAGTAGAATAAATAAAGCTCGCGCAGCCTTCGGTTCTCTCTCCCAAATTTGGAACTCATGTCAAATCTCCTTGCGCACAAAGTTGAGATTCTTCGAATCCAATGTCAAATCCGTGCTGTTATATGCTTGCGAAACCTGGAAAGTCACGATTACCATCTCAAAGAAATTGCAGGCTTTTGTGAACCGTTGTCTACGCCATATTCTAAAAATTCGCTGGCCACAAATTATATCAAACGAGGAATTGTGGCGCAGGACAAGCCAGGAGCGGCTGGACGTTGACATAAGAAAGCGTAAATGGCAATGGATTGGTCACACACTGAGGAAACCAAACGATGAAATTGCAAAGCAGTCATTTGAATGGAATCCTCAGGGTGCACGGTGGGTTGGAAGACCAAGAACAACATGGAAATCAACAGTTCTAGCGGAAGCAGACTCCCAGAGAAAGACGTGGCCACAGTTAAAATATCTATCTGCAGACCGAGAAGGATGGAAACGATTTGTTGGCGCCCTATGCCCCAACCGGGGTTACAGGACTTGATGATGATGGTGGGTCCGATGGAGTAGGGTGTCTGACGGAGGAGGTTCTGGAGGTGGGTCTGGAACTGGGATAAAGGAACACTTTTTTTTAAATAACCTTCCAAGATTTGTTTTGTGATGTTGGGTCTGATTTTTATATATAAAATTCTTAAAACATTTTTAAGAACACATTTTGGTACGCATATCTAAAGTATATATTGATGTATATAAAAACCAAATTTGAAAAAAATTGTCAACCCGTTTTTGAGATATCGAATTTTCAAAAAAAAAAAATTTAAACTTTTTTTAAAAATTTTATTTTTGAAAATTTTGGTATGAAATATTATTATATCTTATCTAAAATTTGTATATAAAAAAATTCATATAAATCCGTTTAGCCGATAACGAGAAAATTCAAAATAAAAAACGTTCTATGACAGAGGTACTATTAATAGTTGCTAAGTGTAAAATTTTATAATTTTTGGTAGTAGACTGTACTAATTTTAGTACATATATGAAAAATGTTTTATCAAAATCGTAGGAGTCGTTTTTAAGCAAAAAAATATTTTCCTTTGCGGTTTTTTAACTTTTGTATGGAAGGTACCGTTATTTTTCATAAATGTAAAAATTTTTCTGAAAATATTTTAGAGAGTACCTACTTTAAAACTCTTAAATATCGAGTTTCAAAAAAATCGATTATGTCGTTTTCGATTGATTTTCCAAAAAAAAAATTGAAACATTTCTTAAAAATCCAAGAAATAATTTTTCAAAAATTTTGGTAAACAAAACTATTAATAATTTTTGCAAGGTCGTACCGTTTTGAAGAAAATCAAACATTTTAAAAATGGTTCTTTGCGAGGTACCATTAAAAAACATTTTTGAAAAATGGTTTTCCACCCAAAGAAAGCCTTTATTAAAATAAATTTATTGAATTTTTTTTAAGAAAAGTTGTCGAGCTGTTTTTGAGAAAAATACGATTATGTAAAATTGCTAAAAAAAATTGTAAAAAATATTGTATGAAAAAAACGTGTTGGCATAATCACCAAAAACCACTATATACCAAGTTTGAAGAACATCGATCCAGCCGTTTAGGATGTAGACGAACAGATAGACAGACAGAATTGTTTCACCCACTTTTTTCGTGTTCTCTATCCTCGTAATATCATGTTTGATTCGTATCTCTAATTTTTTTTTTTTGCACGAATCCAAAACTTGAATTATAGTACCTATATCGCAAGTAACAATGAAACACCATTTGCTTTTGAGGGATGCTGTCAAAGTTTATTGGCCTTTTAATTTTTTCATGAAGTGGAAACACCACATAGACTTCAAAATTTGGTTTTCCTCAAATTTTTCGCGCCCCTAAAATGTTGGTGCCTTAGGCCCGTACCTCACGGGCCTAAGTCTTAATCTAGCACTGAGTACCTTCAATGCATAAGTTCAAATGTTGTTAAAAAAAACGCTTATTAACTTTAAAAATAGCGAAACATTTTATTTTTCATCTTCATGTTTAAAAAAAACAGAGCTGATGGCGGAAAACGGATAATGTTCAGCGCCCAAAATTATGCTAAGAAACACTCTAGTTTTTTCTTGTCCAAAAGTTTGTTTGTAACCAATTGAATACTTAAATCTTACCCTTATTGCAACATCAACTTATCACAATTTGTTATTAGTGCATCGCACACACAATATTATCAACTATCACAAATCTTGAACCACAGCAAATACATAAATCAATCATTCCTCAAAGACGACTGACTTTTTTGAGTCAAGTAAGTTTAAGTCGAAGCTTGAAATATACAATATGTAACTTGATCAAGTTTAGGTATGACATGTTAGACATAAAAAAGAATTAAGTGAACGTTTGTCGCTATTCACCAATAAACAGAAAAAAGCAGATTGCCTATTGGCATCCCATAAATTTGTTTGTATATAAATAGTCTTTGGATTCATGTCATCCACCATTTCTTGTATTGAAAGTAGTTATTTTCCTTAAGACATATATCCAAATTCTCAAAGAATTTGGTTTGGCTGGGTATTTTTATTATAATTGTTTGGCATTTTTGCTTTTTAATGTCAGCTGCAAGTAGAACTGGAATATTAGTGAAAAATGATGCATCATCCTATGAAACTAAAACATGATTTTGGCTCAAGAGCCAGATTTTTTTTTTATTTAAGTTTGAATAACTTTTTCACCGATTAGACCTAACCGAAAAAGATGGTAAGGAAACAAAACTTAGCTTGTCATTTTAAACCATTTGTATCATTATCTTGTCATATGTTTGACTTTCCAGTTCTGTAGTACTTAAAAAATAGAAAGCGGCAAAGTTTCACATCCCAATCACAATTAGTTCAAAACTTGAAGAAAATAATGTTTCGAATCCTTGCCGCTATCTATCTTTTTAAGAACTTAATATAAAGGGAGTTAGACATTATGACAACAATATTGTATAAAATTGACAATTCAGTATGTTAAGATGGGATATTATATATATTTAAGATTTCAAAAAAGCAGAGGATTTACACAATTTGAAGATCAGATTTAA
This sequence comes from Dasysyrphus tricinctus, assembly GCA_963921185.1. NCBI lineage: Eukaryota > Metazoa > Arthropoda > Insecta > Diptera > Syrphidae > Dasysyrphus > Dasysyrphus tricinctus. The sequence continues at coordinate 188,062,592 of OY992532.1, read as the reverse complement.
TGCTATTTTACATATAATTTGTGCTTTTACATATATTTTGTACTGAAGTACTTGAACTACTACTACAAACCTATGCTCCTAGTCGAGCATAATTGTTTTCAATTTTGATATTGATTTTTCTAATTTTTGTAAGTTTTTGATTTCTATTCAATTGAACTGCAACTACACTGAGGGAAAAATGTATGCACTCAGCACATCATTTTATTTACTCATCCTATATTTTTCTGCACACATACTTTTTTGTACTCATTACCTAATGAAATCTATACTGACAACATAAACCTATTAGCAGTGAAGCAGCTACTAAATAGTTCTGTAGACTCATTACACGAATATGTACCACGCCAGCTTACGATTATGTAGTGAGAATAGATTCTATGCACTATTTTTTGGTATCATTGCGTAAATATAAACTTTCCATGGACTCAGTAAATAATTATGTGTAGGTTGTCGCATGATGATGTGCTGAGTATAGCTCATATGCACTTATTAAATAAATGTAAATAAATCTATTTAGGCATTTTTTGAAAAAACTGCTAGTTTTCTGCGATTAGTACAGTGTCTATGTGCTCAATAAATAAATATAAATATTTTATGTATGCATTTACTAAAAACAAACCAGTTATCTGTGATAAGAACAGATTCTTTGTAGTGAGGACAGATCAAATTTGTATGTAATGAGTACATATTTATGTAATGAGTCCATATGTTTATGTACTCCATGTGTGTATGTCCTCACTACATATGTTTGTAACGAGTCTATGTACTCAATTCATATTTATGTAATGAGTCCATATGTCTATGTACTCCACATATTTGTGTAATGAGTCCATATGTCACTACACATTTATGTTATGACTCCATACATTTAAGAGAATCCTCTGTAACGTTTCACCTTATTCTGAAAGTTTATTTTCTAGATATTTATTTTATTTTAAAAATACTTTGTGATACTTACTCGGATTTGAACTGGGAACCTTTCACACACGAAGATAGCACGCATCCACTAGGCCACTTGGGGGCACAAAAAACTGGTCCCAAAACTGAATAAGTTGAAACTCATTGCTTGGATGGCTGAAGTGCTCAATATACACATAGAGTCAGTACAAGTTGCGTGGACTCAGCACTGTAGCTAGTCAATAGATACATGTGTAGGTATTGAGTATATACCGTCTGTATTGCATAAATGTCGAAATGGCACACGTCGTATCTACTCAACACATAACTTAATGTAACGTATAACAGTTTCAGTTGCATGGGTTGCGCTTGATATGTGTTGAGTATATACCGTCTGTATTGAAAAAATGTCACCATAGACTCTGTGCAGGTTGCATATACTCAGTACATAACTTTATGTAATAAATGTTTTCTATACTTTGATGGCTGGTGCTTGATATGAACTGAGTAAATACCATCTGCATTGAATAAATCTCGACATAAACTCAGTACTCGTCATATTTACTCAGTACATAACTTCATGTAATAAAAGTTTTTTTATTGGTGGATGGCTGGCGCTTGAGTATAAACTATTTGCATTGAGTAAATGCACTATAGACTCAGTGCACGTTGCATATACTCAGTATATAACTTTATGTATCAAATGTTTTTTTTGTTGGATGGCTGGCGCTTGATATGCGCTGATTATATACCGTCTGCATTCTATAAATGTAGACATAGACTCAGTACACGTCGTATTTACACAGCACATAACTTAATGTAGTTAATAATTTTTTATTTAGATGGCTGGCACTTGATATGTGTTGGGTATTAAACGTCTCTATTGAATAGATATCGAGATAGACTTAGTACACATTGCTTATACTCAGCACATAAGCTTAGTTTTTAAATTTAAATCTTATTAAATCGAAACATATTTGACTTTAGCTGGTCCATAGTTTTGTATTGAGTATATTACGTCTGTATCCAATACACAAATCGGTATCTAGATTGTTAGTTTTATTCGATACATAACTTGAATTATAACTAGTACACATTAACTTTACTTAGTGAATAGACCTTCGATGGCAATCCTTTGCAAACATCGGTACATACAATTTACATTTATGGTTCTGTAGGGAGTGCATTGATTTTTCCCTCAGTGTAGCCCAGGAGAGTAGACTTTCACTTGGAAAAAAATCCGACAAAGCTGAATTTTGGTGAAGACCTTTTTTTGGACGACTTAAGCATTTCCTAAAAAGCACTCTTTAAAAGGGGCTAAAATTTTAAGAGAGAGAGGGAGCGGTGAAGGGGTGGGGTGTAAGATCAGTTTTTTGCTTATTTCTCGAAAATTATGAGCTTTTTTTGTCTCTACACAATTAAATTTTAAAGTCAATATTTTTGAAGAAATGTGAGTTTTGTTTCAAACTTATTGTTTTCAAAAGTATGTTGACTATAAAATTTAGGGCCTGTTTCACATTCTCTGAGTAAAGCTCTGATTAGTTATTCGACAAATAAATTCTGAGACAGGGTCATATGTTCACAAATAAAAAAATATTTATGAATTTATAACTTAATCAGGTGGGTCTTAAGACAATAATTGTGAATTTTTCTTCTGTGAACTTATTACCCTGTGCTAATATTTATGTGTCGAATATCTAATCAGAACTTTATTCAAACTATGTGAAACAAACCCTTAATCTCTCAATAACTTTTCATTAAAACAAATTGATTAAAAAAAGCAAATGAAAGAACGGAGTCAGTTTTAGCTTTCAACTTGGATTTATATACTGGGGTTACCCCTGAACATATTCCATCAAGAAAATCAGCTCAGTAATAAATTTCAGAAAAAAAATACTCGGCTCCTGGCCTATTTGTTTTAAAATTAAATTGTATTGAACTATACCTGAGAGCCTGAGACACACTAGTGGTATAAAACTATTGTATGGCTACTATGGTATTAGCTACACCACAAAGGGTGACACCACATCCTGTTTAGTATAAATTGATAGATTTTGTCCTAAAATTAAATTCTTGAAATCATCACCAATGAAAAAAACAACGCTCGTGTCGTTAAGGGGATATTTATGCTATGGTATACTACGAGAAAAACCCAAGTTTTGAAACCATGCTCATACCATTTTTTTCTTGTGGTTTTAGCATGGTATAACGTGAAACACGTGTGGTATAAGCGAATACTATAGTATTCGTACCACCAGTGTGTCACGGGTATTGTAAAATAAAAACATTCTCTTTTTCAAGATGTTTGCCCATAGATTAGTTCAATTTTAAAAAAGTTTTTGACTCAACTTGCCACACCATGAAGCTCTTGCACGTTTTTCTCTAAATCTATTTTTGCTTGAAAAAAAAAGATTATAATTTTTTTGAGTAGAATCACATAAGCTACAATTTTCATCTTCGCATTTTTTCAAAAATAACTTATAACTGTCGAGAAATAGGCAAAAAACTGAATTTTACCGCTAAGCACACACCACCCTCCCTAAAATTTCAACCCCAGAACCACCCTCCCTAAAATTTCAGCCCTAGAACACATTTAGGGTACTTTTTAGAAAATGCTTAAGACATCAAAACATAGCTCTCCACCAAAATCCAATTCAGCTTAAAGTAAAAAGTTAAAGTTCTTTAAAAAATCCTGTAATTCTTTTTTTTCTTTTTATTGTGTTAATTTAAATGTTATACTTTCGCATGTATAAAGTTTGGGGTTGACACGGATAAGCATCTCAGAAAGAAAAAAAAAATCGAGTTCTATTGTCAGCTCTTTTGTTTGTAATTACTCTTCACTACTCATTATAGTGCTAATGAAACTGAAAACGTATTTTTTACTAAAAAGTAGAAACGAAAAATAAGTACTATGAAATTCTATGGCATCTTCATAGCTTTGCACCGATACTAAGTTTAAATGAACGAAATTTAGGGCTACATAAAACTCTTTTACTTTGATCACTTTTTTTGCATTTTGATATTCAAAGGGTCACGGTATTGCTGTCTAGTTTGTGGTATGTAGCTTACACTGATACGAATGATGTGCCCACAAAACTTTTAGCAAAACGTTCACATACAGCTCTCAGACAATTTTAAAACTGAATAATAGGTTAGCCAATTTAAATACATACATAATTGTATTGGATTTTATATTTTTTGAAAAAAATATTGCATTTGATTTTGGAACCTAACTCGCTGCCACTTAATTAATTATTGTCTATTATGAGCACTTTCAAGGTAAAATATTGATAATAAATTCTATTCAACAAATACAATTTTGGATAATGATTCATTAATAATATATGTGTTCGAACAAGCATTCAATTCAAATAAAACATATTAATATTCAGAATTAAGAGTTTTAAAGAACTTCTCTTGATCTCACCCGAGTCACAACGTTTATAATAATTAATAAAAATATATAAAAACCTAATAACTGCGGAAATAAATTATGAAAAATAACCTTTCTTTTCTTAGTTGATTGCTATTTTTGTGTGTAATTTGAAGTTTAATTCTGTGAATGTAGTATTGATTGTGTGCAACTTTATATGTTTATATGAAAACTTCTAACATTTATGTTATACCAAGCTTAGTAGCGGAAATTTTTCTGAAGTTTGGCTTTGCAGTGAATAAAATTGATTTCCTTCATTTTTGCGAATTATAGCTTAAATATTCTGTTGACAATTATCCCATTATTTGCATAGATAGAGACAGACAAATCAAATCTTTTAATATATACATAAGCTGTGGGAACATTTTTGAAAATATGAAAAATGTTTTTGATTACCTTTTGAATTAGTTCATTAAAATATATCAAAAATCAGACGTAATGGGCAGGTACAGTCTGGGTTTTGATATTGTACCTTGCCTTATAATAAATACAAATACAAATACAAAAATATGCATATAAAAAAAAGACTTAGTACAAAGTTCAATGGTATATTGTTATTATTATCAACACCTCATCATTATATGAACTTATTTTTCCATGAGAGCTATCGAAATTCTATACACGTATATTTCATCGTGTAAATGCTTAAATGCTGTCGTTAATAAGGTTGAGCTATAATTTTAAAAAGCAACCCCATTTATCATGAGCATGCCCAACATATAATTCCCAATTTTCAATTATTTTCATCATTAACACAATCCGTGGTAATAAAATGAATCCGGTCAAAACAACAATCTTTATAAATGAGTCACTATGGATAATGTGTTTAACACGACTTGGAATTCCCACACAGTAGTATACAATCAACAATCTATATTATTTTATGAACTTTTTGCATTTGTTTTGGCTTTAAATAGATTGCATATTTTGTTCTAAAAAATATAGAAACAAGTTATGAAAAAAATCATTACTATGTGAAAGTCCGCCTGCAGAGAATTCTTTTACGCAATGCTGTTAATGTTGTTGATTACATAAATATTTGCATAATTGCCGTTTTTTTTTAAGTTGGCAAAGAACTTTATAACTTCTTTTTCCTGTGAAACGTATGTATGTAATGCACTTACTGTACATGAATGCATGTAAAAATTGATAAGTTCTAGATTATGGTTTTCATCAACTCCTGCGATTAGTTTGTCACCTCCAATGGAACATGGTTAATTTATGTACACGGAACTAGTGACCCATTTTATTATTATATTTTTGCAGAAATAAAAATGATTCCAAGTTAAATTTATCACAACAAAAACATAAATGTTAAAAAAAAAGCCAAGTTCTTATATGTACAAGAAACCTGTGCATAAAAAGTCAGCCAGAAAAAGTAATGAGATCTAAAATATATGCCAAGTTTTAAGTTCATGAAGTTTAATATCAAATATCTTAAGTAGAGTAATATCAAAACAATTCCAAATTATGACAGAAATTTGGTATTTGATGATATCTGAATAAAATTTGGTGGGTTCACTTATCAAGTTTTCATACATTTTAAATTTGTGATTTATTAAGTATTTAAGAGAAAACTTGCCAAGTAAATCCACCAAATTTTATTCAGATATCATCAAATACCAAATTTCTGTCATAATTTGGAATTGTTTTGATATTACTCTACTTAAGATATTTGATATTAAACTTCATGAACTTAAAACTTGGCATATATTTTAGATCTCATTACTTTTTCTGGCTGAATTTTTATGCACAGGTTTCTTGTACATATAAGAACTTGGCTTTTTTTAACATTTATGTTTTTGTTGTGATTTCATTCCTTTTTGCAAAGATTTATTTTGCCAGGTGAAAATCAAGCCCTACCGCTCTACAAAGTTTCATAATTTTACGACAACCGAAAGTGCTCCATATAAATAATAGCAATTCTGATAAAGTGGGTGGATGGCATTCCCCCTGAATGGAAAATTCCAAATTTTCGATTTGTTTCTTTCTAATTACTTCAGTTCCTACCAACCTATCAAATTTCATCGTTTTACAACAATCGGAAATGCTCCATATAATTTATAAGAATTTATAAGAATGTGGGTGGATGCCACGCCTCCTGAATGGATAGTTCCAATTTTTCAATGTTTTTCTTTCTAAGTACTTCAAGCCCTACCGACCTACTAATTTTCATCGTTTTACAACAATCGGAAGTGTTCCATATAATTTAAAGAATTTTTAAGAATGTGGGTGCATGCCACGCCCCCTGAATGGAAAATTTCAATTTTTCGATTTTTTTCTTTCTAAGCACTTCAAGCCCCACCGCTCTACCAATTTCCATCGTTCTACAGCAATCAGAAGTGCTCCATATGGTTTATAAGAATTTTTGAGAATGTGGGTGGATGCCACGCCCCCTGAACTGAAACTTCCTATTTTTCCATTTTTTTCTTTCTAAATACTTCAAGCCCTACCGACCTACCAATTTTCATTGTTTTACAACAATCGGAAGTGCTCCATATAATTTATAAGAATTTTTAAGAATGTGGGTGGAAGCCACGCCCCCTGAATGGAAAATTCCAATTTTATTTTTTTTTTTTCTAAGTACCTTAAGCCCTACCGACATACCAATTTTCATCGTTCTACAACAATCGGAAGTGCTCCATATAATTTGTAAGAATATTTAAGAAAATGGGTGGATGCCACGCCCCCTGAATAGAAAATTGCAAATTTTCGATTTTTTCCTTTGTATGCACTACAAGGCCTACCGTTGTGCGAAATTTCAAGTTTCTACGATGTCGGGAAGTGCTCCATAATTTTGATGATCTGTCAGTGAGTCAGTGAGTCAGTGAATCAGTCAATCAGTTACGGTTTTTAAGATTTTTGAAGTCCTTTATCTCGGGAACTACTAATGCTAAAGAGTTGAAATTTGGTGAGCCACCTGTGTTTCATCAGCTCAGCAAATACTGCGAATTTGAAGTTTCTGACTTTATTGCGACTGAATTTAGAGGGGGGTTGAAAATCGCCTGAGTTTGTTCCTGTGAAAAGGGTGTAGTGCCGCGAACTTTGATGGGCACTACCGTGCCCTTTGATGATGGCTACATAAATATATGGAAGTTAACGTCCTCCGCAAAAGCATGTGGATTTACGGGACTATCCAGAATTTTCTACCGTTAACTTAGCGTTTTTTGACCAATCATTTGAATCCGTGAAGCAAATATTATATCGTTAAAGTGTCCGTCACACAGTGTTCCATTTGTCAAGTTTTGGAGACAAAAATGATTTTGTACGACAATTCTTGATACCATGAAATTTGGTACACTTAATGATTTGGTGGCGGTGAATGCCTATTTGCTTCTCTTTCAAGCGGGGGCTTCTCAATTTAGGTCATCAGATCATGGTTCAAAATTTCAAAATTCAAAAAAAAGTATTGCCAGCCATAGGCTCTTTTTCAAGTTTATGGCATCTTTTATGACAAGCTATTCGCCGAGTCGAACGTTCGAATGTGACTATAGCTGCGTTTTATTATCTCCGGGTCTGCGTTGGAAATTTTGAATGTCACTCGACATCTTAAGCAAACGTTCACCCCTACCGCCAAAGCCGAACTGTAAGTCGTGGTGACTTTGATCAAAATCGCAGCTTTTACTTTAGAAATGTAAAACTTTCGAATTGAGTGGAACGCTCGACTCGGCGAATCGAAAGTCATTATAAGAGCTCATGTTTTAAATATCTTTAAAAGTGCCTCTTCACTATCCCACAAAGTATGAACAACCATGTCAGAATAACTGGCCAAACAGAATGGTGTAGTTGTAGTGGTCACGTGTAGCACTGTCAAAGTAGGTTAGGTTAGGTTGAAGTGGCTGTCAGTCATGAAAACTGACACACTTAGACCATAAGTTGGCCCATTGTGATACCACAAGAATCTGGGAAGCCTTTTTCCTTACTCGATGAACCATTTGGAGCTTCTTATGAAGCGTAACAGACTACCAATGTCAACATTTACTAAATCACTAGGATCATTGAAGTAGAAATCTCCAAGATGGAGTCTTCGCCTATGCATAGAAGATGAGGAATCGATTCTACCTCTTCCTCGTCCATAGAGCTTCTGCAAAAATCGTTAGAGAATACGCCAAGACGCGTTGCGTGCTTGCCTATAAGACAGTGTCCGGTTATGACACCGATCATGGAGCTAATGTGCAATCTGCTTAGAGATATCAAACATTTAGATCGCTTAAAATCCATTACTGGCCAGATTTGTTTTGTTGCCAAGCAAGTGGTGATATTGTTCCACCTAAGGTTTGTTCTCTCTAAAGCATCTTGCTTCAGCATAAGTTTACATGTAGCGATGGGAATACCAATATCTGCCTTACTAGGTAGAAGAGGTAGAGTTGTTCCATATTTAGCGAGTTCGTCGGCCTTACAATTACCTGGAATGTCTCTATGCCCCGGCACCCAACACAGGTGAATGTTAAACTGCTGCGCCATCTCCAGCAGAGATGAACGACAATTTAAGGCTGTTAAAGAGTTAGTAGAGACCGATTCCAGAGATTTGATAGCTGCTTGACTATCCGAGAAGATGCGGATATCTGTAGTTGATAACACGTTTTCTTTCAGCCAAGATAAGGCTTCTTTGATCGTCATAAGTTCCGCCTGGAACACGCTACAATGATTAGGAAGACGGAAGGAGAGACTTAATTTTAGTCTTTCTGAGTACACACCACCACCCACCCCATCATCAGTTTTCGATCCGTCGGTGTAAATATGGATTGATTCATCTTCCAAGAGAGCCGTATCCTCCCAGAGAACTCTAGAAGGAATGCTGACTTGAAAGTTTTTGCCAAACTGAAGTTTTGGGATGGTGTAATCAGTGCGACTTGGGATTGATCCGAATGAATTCAGAATGATGGAATGGCCACAGTTGTTTTTGGTCCATTGTGAGGAAGCTTTAAGGCGACAGGCTGTACTTGCAGCATCTTGTTTGCTGAAAATATTGAGGGGTGTCAGATGGAGCAGAACGTCTAGAGCAGCGGAAGGTGTCGTACGAAGTGCTCCACTTATGCACAAACAAGCAGAGCGTTGGACTTTGCTCAATTTGTCGCAATTTACCGCTTTATCCAGAGCAGTCCATCATACTGTCACTCCGTAAGTGAGGATCGGTCTAATCACCGAAGTATGTAGCCAGTGAGTGATTCGAGGTTGAAGGCCCCATTTGTTCCCAACGGCTTTTTTGCATGAGAAAAGTGCCACTGTGGCTTTTTTGACTCTTTCTTGTATATTAGGTTTCCAGCTTAACTTTTTGTCCAAAATAAGACCCAAATATTTTGCTTGATCAGTGAATGTTAGTGGAGTACCTTTGATAGAAGGAGGATCAATATGAGGGATTTTATATTTCCTTGAGAATAGAACAAGTTCAGTTTTATGATGGTTGACACCCAGACCACACCGGTCAGCCCAGTTGGTAAGCTTATTTAAAGCATTTTGTAAGAGTTCTTTTAAGACAGTAGGATGCTTTCCTGATACGGCAATAGCAACATCATCCGCATATGCAATCACTCTGTAACTCTCCGCTTCCAGGCATGTCAGCAAAGTAGAAAGATACAAAAATAGTATACAGTGCCACAATGAGAAGCTGTAAATGTAGCAAGGAATATATGGTATAGCAGAAGTTAAACAAAATTCAACTCTTGCTACAAGCTGCAGCTACATTCATTCTGTTCAAGGGGTAAAGTAGGAAGGAATTTCATACGACTGCCAAATTTGTGTGATGAAAACGATTTTCATATTTTGCTTCCACACTTGCATCAAAGCAAATCAGTTTCACCATTACCTCAAACGCCTAAATGGGATAGAAAGTGTGATGGTTTTAGAACCGATCCTAATGGCCTTTTCGATTGGGAACAAAATGACAGTTCTTATTCTGAAAAGAAGATAAAATTGTTGTGAAAATGATTTCAGAACCGAAATGAGAAGCGTATCGAATCGGTCTTCTGGATTGCCAATCGAAAAGGCCATAAATATTTTCATGTATATATAAACCAGAGAATATGAAATAAAGAAGTCAATCCTCAGCTGTCAATTTTATTTGCCTACAAGCTGAAGCAAACAGCTGATGTATTAGATTTGCAAAGTATTAGTGAAAAACAGTGGAAAACGCACACATAGAATCAACTCCTCCATTCACCACAGGTCCGATAGGAGTGGTGAATTCATCTGTCGGTTATTTTTGAAAATCGTGGACATGTTCAAAAAGTATAAAAACGGGAAGAACGAACTTCACCTTATTATATCATCCAAATTGAAATTGTGTGGAAGATTTGAAGAAAATTTAAATAAAAAGTAAGGTGTAGGTTACGGATGTAAGAAAGTTAAAAAATCCAAATAATTCCTTACTAACATCCGTGTTTTCTTATACAAAAAATTGTGCAGAGAAAAGAAAATTTCGTTTATTAGTAACCCGGAGGGCACACGAGCGCGTACTCGCTAGCGAGTTACTAATACACAGAAACATTTGCAACACGCTAGTCAACTGGCTTACCTTTTTTGAAGCCAGTTGAGAAGCGAGTAGAGCGGTGAGTGATTTGAAAATTAATGTATGAACAACTCGCTTGCCAGTATACTCGCTCGTGTGGTGAGCTGGAAGCTTTTTGCCCGGGGCCAGGCATAGTTACTATATAAAAAAAACTTCCAGCTTAATGATAAGGAATTCTAATCTTGTTGGATATAGTTTACTGTGGATTTTCGTTGAAAAATTCATGTAAGTTGAACTGAACTTAAAACAAATTGCGTATGACAAAGCCCTCACTATGTCACTGATGAGTTCAAGTTGGGTAAGCCGAACGAAACGCCAATTTTCAGGACTAAAGGCCATAAAAAACTATTTTGAATCAATAATTCAACAAGTCCAATCCTTAATGCTAAATTTTCTACTTGGCTGATTTATTTCAGTAGTATATAGAATTTGTATTATAAAACCTTCTCATATATACAATAACACACTGATTTTTTTATCAAAATCGTTGGAGCCGTTTTCGAGGTAAATTAGCTTTTCCTTTGGGGTTGTATGGCAAGTACCGTTATTTTTGGAGCTAAAAAAATCAATTTCCCCTCTGGAGTTAAAAAAAAACCTTAAGTTCAAAATTTGAAGAAAATCGCTTCAGTGGTTTAGGGTGTGTAGGTTGAGGTAAAACAGACAGCAAACAGAATTGTGCCACCCACTTTTTTTGTGTTCTTTATCATCGTAATGTCATGGTTGATTGTTATCTCAAATTTTTGTTTGCACAAATTCAAAACTTGCCCTTTAAAAAAATTACGCTAAACAGCCTTAGCTGGAAAATTTAAACGTAAGCTTAATATTTGTAGCTTTCGTTCGTTTATTCACATGTTTCGACTTGGAAGCTTAAGCTAAAACTGTTATTTTTGGGACCGAAAAGCAACGCAACGCAGTTTGATGTTGATTTACCAAAACTGTTTCCTTGCTATATATGGCAAGAAGCTTTAACTTTTTTCTTATTCACAAGGGCCATTGTTTAAATATAAAAATAACTACCCAATGCTTTTTTATCAGAGGTCCAGAAATCTTGATATTTTTGTAGCTTTAACCACAAAATTCTAGCTATATAGCTATTTTTAATCACACAAATTGGAGTTTAAGATGGAAAAATAAGCTAAAGCTACTTGAATTTAACTTTGGCTATTTTAAAATAGCTTTTACTAGAAGACATATTTTAGTTGCTAGGTTAAGCATGTTTTTTATCACACAAAACCTAGCTTTAACTTCAAAATCCAAGTTTCAGCTTAAGCTTTTTATTTATTCACGATTTTTTTAAATGTTGTCGTGATTAAAATTTTTCATCAAAGATGACATCTAGGGTACCTACATCGAAATGCAAAACATAGCAAAATTTTACAAAATGCGATACATTTTCAATAACAAAAAAACCTGTCACAAAATATAAGTATAACGAGGCCATCAGTTCTTAAGGCCTTGTATATTTTGCCAATGTTTTAAGTCTTTTTGGCAAGCAACTCCATCGAGTACCTATACCCAACTTCATTTTATGAAAGATCATTGAACTCAATTTTATAACTGAGGTGAAGGTCATAATTCAAATAACCAGAAGAGGGTACTTTCACTTTTGTGCGTGCCCGCAATAATAATAATAATTATGAATACGAAAAACAACTTCATATAATCGATGGATGTAGAGTGCGTTTTTTGTGAATTAATTTGAAAACCATCCAAGCACATGCGAACACGTTTATCTTCTTCCTATACCTTAAGTTGCCTTCAGGTAGGTATACAACTTGTTGAAGTTCAATGACATCAAATCTGTTACGATAAATCAGGGGGGTCATTCCGTATTTCGATTATCGCCAGACGATATCGTTTAGTCGATAGTCTTGCTCTACGTAACACTGAAAATGACTATCGTCTTGGCGATCTCGTTTTGGCGATGAATTATTTGCTTTACGTAAGTCAATAATCGTCAAAACGCTATCGTCAAAACGATAGAGCTTAGACGATAGCTAAATAGGTATCGTCTTGTAATTATTTGAATGTTTTAAGAGCGATAATTGGTTGTTAGTTGATTTTAACCATTGTTTTTTGAATAATACGAATAAAAAATAAAATAATTATTGAATAATTATGGCATTAATATCAGTTCATATAGTTTCGACTATTCAGAAAAATCTTACCAACAAATCCTACCCAATAGGATAAAAATTAAAAAGTATTTATGTATCTGCCCAGTGGTCAAAATTTGACCATTTATACCAAAATAATCGGTCATCAATACAGGCACCTATGTCAACAGGGCTCTCATCGCGTAAAAAGTTGATCGTCTTCACGCATAGTTAATCGCGATATCCATTATGCTAAGGGGTTCCTACTCTATATGGTGTTGAGAAAAAAGCAATAAGTTAGGGAACGAAAAAGCATATCTTGGCTTAAAATTGATGCAAATACTTTATTCAATATTAAATAATTTTGATGGACATCATACATCTTTTGACAATTTTGCACTTATCAACTATCCAAAGAAGAGGAAATCTTAGAGGTTGAGAGGAGAGCCAATGGCAACCGTTAGAAAGCAGCACCTTGATTAAAGGCATTTTGTTGCTGCAAAATCATACCTCAAGCTGTATATTCGATCGGATATTTTTGGTACCTTAATATTTTTAGTATTACCTCTTGCCATAATGGTTAGTGCGTTGGACTGTCATGCCGAAGGTGTTGCTTCGATTCCCAGCCACTGCCACCTATAAACAGAGGAACTGACAAATCATCCAAGAATATACTTGTCATGAATAAGTGCTTCTCATCTAGCCGTTCTGACTCGGCAAAAATTTGTAGGTCGCCTCCATTCCAGCCTACAACACGCACATAGGAATGGTTGAGAGTTGTAAGTCACTAGGGTCTGCTTTCCACGAGCTGTTGCGCCACCAGATTTATTTTTTATTATTTTGTTCATATTTGTATTCAACACTGGGCTGCTTGTAGGCTTAAATCGTACTTTTAAGGGGACACTCAGATTGACCAGCTACTTTAAGAACGTTTTCTATATTGTTGCGTATACCGAAAAGAATCAATTTATCCACAAATACAACTTTTAACGGATGATATTGCAAATAAATTTTTAGAATAACGTGACATTTCAAATAAAACGACAAGGATTTTTAGTTTTGACAGCAAAATTTAATTTTCAAATTCATTTTGTTCATTCAAATAAAAAACGATAGACGAGACGATAGTGATTGAGTTACGTGAAGCAAATTATAGACGATATCGTTATAGATAATCGTTTTGACGATTATCGTTTTAAAAATTACGGAATGACCCCCCAGATCTTTTGTCGATATTATCAACTTACATGAAGTATGGAAAACCATAAAATCAAAGCAAAGTACAATCAATGGCTATACTTTTCTATGTAAAAAAAAAAGTTAAATGAAATTTACGAAAACTTGAAACATATAAGGTCCGTTTTTTTACTGTGCGTTTCTGCACATTTTAGCCCAAAGATCTATCAAAGATCAAATAAAAAAATTATTGACATAAGTTTGGGCTAAAAATCATAGAAATTCAAGGGATCAGGGGCCTATTTCAGCGCTACTACAACAGAGCTACATCAGCTACATCAACTACATCGTACATCCAAATCCTACAACTACATCAGTTAAATTTGTCTGAATCAAATATACAACTGGAGTTATGAAATAAAAGACAAAAAAGTTTAAAAAATTATAAATGTAACTGATGTAATTGTAAGATGAAGTTGTAAAATGTAGTTGATGTAATTGATGTAGTAGCGCAGAAATAGGCCCCAGACCTATAAATTGAACGAAGAAATATTTGATTTTTCGATATTTTGTTGGTTGGTTTTTGTACTTTCCTACTAAATTTGTTTTTGTAAACCATGCATTTCGATACGAAATTTATGTCATTGTCCATGGGACTTCTGGATGTCTTAATGCATTCCAAAGCGTCGGTCGTCCATTATAGTCTTCTGAAACCATTCCATTAGCATAAAAATCCTACTCCGACGATAGTATATTTAGGTAAAGCGATTGAATTTGATTGAATACGCTTTTAAAGTTAAAGTGACCTCAACGACAATATGTGTTTCATCTAGGTATGTATATTAGTTATATAGATGATGTCGTATTCTTCGACATAAGACACAAATAAGAAGGGCACCAGCAACATCTAACTGATAAGCCCACTACTGTCACATGTTGGCGTAACAATTTTTCAAAATGAATTTGTTACGGTACGAATTACGAAAATATATCTTCACAGAAACCGAGTAATATCGAAAAAATCATTACCTCATTGAAGGCATTCACTTTCAATCTCGATTTCAGCTGTCTTACGTCAAATCAATATAATAAACGAAAAAATGACTTAAAAGTTGTTTATTGAAAGTTGTAGCATTTTCAAAAACAAATTAATAAATTTGCATTTGCAATATATGTATGGCTTCTGATCTATTTAACCAGCGAGTGCTTACACTCACAAGCTTTCATGTCTGCTTGTTGTAAGTTAGCCGGCATCAGGAATAGATCCATTTTGTTTGAAATACCGATTTGAATCAGGAATACAGTTCAGTTAAATTAATTGATTTTTTTTTTTTTTGAAGGGCTTCAACAGGAGTTTGAATAATCATCATTTTTATTAGCTTCCCATTGGAAGTTATTGTAATTGGTCCGATTTGTCGAATCGAAAATTTTGACATACATATCTTCACTTTTCGAACTCCCTAGCATCGGAATCCATAATTTGTATGGCCTTTTCGATTGGCAATGCGGAACACTGATTCGATACGTGTGAACGCTTCTGGTTTCGATTCTGAAATCAAATCCAGAACAATTTTCTGTTCTTTTCAGATCAAGAACTGTCATTCTCCTCCCAGGTGCAGTGCAATAACACCCGCGGTAATAACGCCCGTGGGCTGAATCCAAATATGAGGTTTGCCAACAAAATTTCGTGACACAACATGGAAACAAAATGCAAAAAATGATGCAAAAATGCATTTTTCGGGAGTTTTTCACTAATGCCTCGAAAACTACAAACTATTCGAAAAATACATCAAAGTACTATTGAAAGAATACACAATTTCCAATTAATCCTATTTAAGGTTTTTTCTGCGACAACCCATTTGGACTCAAGCGCTAGTCGAAGATTGACGTATTTTTACTTATTTCTAAGAAATTACTTTGTGTGACAAAATTTGAATTTTTGTCTGTAACATGAATCAAGATATACTTTTCTGATGGTCTTTGATGCGCTGAGTTCTAATCTGACCTTGGAATTGCTCTAGCACGTATATTTTTGAGATATTCGAATGTAAAGATTAAAAAAAATGCATTTTTTATGCAAATTTTTTTCTCAAGCTAATTTTTTTCGTAAAAAGTCTATGGTCATTCTAAAGTATGAACATTTTACTTCAAAATTCTTTTTGAATCTTTCAAATACCTTTACTTGTCTTTGAGAAATCGTTGGTTTTCGTCTTACTACCTAATTCGAAAAATCCAGTCAATTTGTGCTCCAAAGGGCAAATTGTGAGATTTTTCGAATTAGGTAGTAAGACGAAAACCAACGATTTCTCGAAGACAAATAGAGGTATTTGAAAGATTCAAAAAGAATTTTGAAGTAATATGTTCATACTTCAGAATGACCATAAACATTTTTTCGAAAAAAATTACCGCGAGAAAAAAATATAACTTCAAATTTGCATAAAAAATGCATTTTTTTTTGTAATATTTAGATTTGAATCACCCTTATTGCGATAGTCGTTGAACGCCATATCAAAGCACGAGAGGGGACCTACAGTTTTTTGCCGAGTCCGAACGGCTAAATGAGAGGCACTTTTTCATGACAAGTATACTCTTGGAGGATTTGTCAGTTCCCCGCAAGAGGCAGTACCTCGAATAAAAGATTTCTGTTTTTAGGTGGTACGGCTGGGAATCGAACACATACCTTCGGCATGACAGTCCTACGCACTAACCATCATGCCACGAGGTACTACCCGAAAACATAAAGGAGCGCAACAAATCAAAAGTACCCCACAATTTGCATGGTAAAAATACAATATGACTGGACTATTAGGGAAATAAAGTAAATAAAGCAAACTATACTCAAGAAAAAGTTAACATTTATACAAAATTTTGGTGACGTGCAATAACGCCGAGCGAAATAAAGCCGAATTTCGAAATTCTTTAAATGGAAAAGGAAATTTACATACACCAACCTCGCACCCACCCCAAATCCTATAGCAAGCCCAAGCAGAGGGGTTGCATACCATAACCATACATACCTCACTGTTTATTCGCGAATTTTAAAATTTCACAAACCTAATAAATCCTCTCCTTTATTTGGTTTGTGAAATTTTAAAATTCCTAAAACTTACCGTTAAAAAAATATAATTACTATCAAGAACTTGGTCAAAAGTAAAAAACAACGCGTCGGCTTAGAGTGAAAAGCAGCTAACTCCTATTTTGCATTTTTTACAAAAAATTATTTAAATAAAAATGTTCGCATTATTTGAATGAAACCAAAATTACGTTAATTATTTTTCAGCACTCGTTTTTGCTAAATTCGCTGAAATTGAAAATATTTGATAGATTTTTGTATTTTTAATCAATTTTTGAAGTGGTCTATAATCACAAAAAAAAATGTGGAGTTAGCCGCTTTACACTCTAAGCCGACGAACGGTTTCCCGATTTTAACGCAGAAATGACGAAGTTGTTCAATATAAATGTATGCTTAGTTTATGGACGTTAAAATGTCAGAAATGGCCGAATGTCGAAAATATAGCATATTCACGTACAACTCTTAAACGCTGAATGTTATCGAAAAGTAATTTATCCAAAGTTTTTCCATTATCTAGTACTCCTTAAGGAGAAACACTTATTTTTTTTTTTTAAGTGGACAATTTAAAAGATATATGTATGTATTTTAAAAATTTGGTCAAAAGCCAAAAATAAAGTCAAAGCATCTTTTTTTAACATTTATGTTTTTGTTATGATTTCACTCCTTTTTGCAAAGATTTTATTTTGCCAAGTGAAAATAAAGCCCTATACCGCTCTTTAAATAACTCTACAATACAACCGAAAGTGCTTCATATAAATAAAAGAAACTCTGATGAAGTGGGTGGAAGCCACGCCGAATGGAAAATCTTATCTTTTTTATTTTTGTCTTTGTATGCTCTTCAAGTCATACCGTTCTACCAATTTTCATCGTTCTACAACAATCGCATGTACATTATATAATTGATAACAATTTTTAAAAAGTGGGTAGATGCCACCCCCTTGAGCTGAAAATCATACATTTCTGACTTTTATTTTTGTATGCACGTCAAACCCTATCGCTTACCAATTTTCATCGTTCTACAAAAAGTGCTTCATAAAGTTTATAAGAATTTTTGAGAAAGTGGTACCACGCCCCCTGAACTGAAATTTCCAATTTTTCGATTTTTTTTTCTTTCTAAGTACTTCAAGCGCTATCGACCACCAATTATCATCGTTCTACAACAGTCGGAAGTGCTCCATATAATTTATAAGAATTTTTAAGAAAGTGGGTGGATGCCACTCCCCTGATTAGAAAATTGCAGATTTTCGATTTTTTCCTTTGTATGCAGAGTTGGGTAATTAGAAGTCCAATTACATTACAGGCTAATTACATGGTAATTAAACTGTAATTCAATTACAGCCCAATTACTGGGTAATTGCAATTGAAAGTCACAATTAAAATTACAGGTAATTAGTAATTTAATTGTAACTACACAAAAGTAATTGAAATGTAATTAAATCAGTAATCAAATAGTAGGTTCAATGTAATTAGAAAATGTTATTAATTTTGTACTTAAAGTGATAAACTGCGCAGCAGAGGAAGACCCCACCTTAGGTGGCGCACAAAAGTGGAGAATGACCTCAACCAACTTTGAAGCGGTGCGTAACTGGAGGCAGCTAGCTAGGGACCTAGCTGGCTGGAGGGGCTTGTTGGTTGAGGCTCTAGTCCACCCTGGACTGTGAGTGCCATCTTAAGATGAAGTAAAGATAGCTGGAACAGAATTGAAAAAAAAATGCACGACTGGATCACACGTACTTGCTCTTGTGTTCAAGCTGCTTGGAACTTAAGAGCTTAAAATATACAAGTAGAAAAAAATATAACAAGTCTTACTAAGCATTTTAATCGTTGTTCAGTCACATTCTTTTTTTTAAGTTTTGGGGTGGGCATTTTTAGTTTTAGTTTTATTTAAAAACCAAGTTTGAAAAAAACTCACCAACCCGTTTTTGAAATATTGAATTTTCAAAAATAAATTTTAAATATTTTTTTAAAAATCCAAATTTTTTTCTTCAAAATTTTGATATGCAATATAATTGAAATTTTAAAAAACCTTTTTCATAATATTTTGATTGAAATCCGTTTAGTCGTTAATGAGAAAATCAAAAATAAAAAAAAACGTTATATGACAGGTACCGTTATTAACAGTTTTTGGTAATATTTTTATCTACCAAAATACCCACCATGCCTAGAATAACGCACTAGTTTTTGTTTATCAAAATCGTTGCAGCTATTTTTGAAATAAATAAAATTTTCCTTAACGGTTGTATGGCAAGTACCGTTATTTTTGGTGCTAACAAAAAAAATTAATTTCCCCTCTGGAGTTACGAAAAACCTTAAATTCAAATTTTGAAGAAAATCGCATCATTGGTTTAGGCTGTAGATCCAGATACAAACAGACAGACAGAACTTTTACTTTTCGAAACTTTCTCCTTGCCGAAATTCGTTTTTTGAAACCTTTCTTGGGGAACTTGATCTCTTCGAAACTTTGTCCTTTCTAAATTTAGGTTTTTGCGAAACTTTATCCTTCGAAACTTTGCCTTTCAAAACTTTGTCTTTCGAAACTCTGACGGATTCCCAGATACCATTGTTTCAAATCAATTTTTCGTCGACCTTATAATGGGCCAACCACGTTTCTCATGATACAGTAAATGAGAATTTTCCCATCAATGATTTTGTTTCAATTTCAATTTAAGAGCAAGCTATTGAAGCTTTATCCTGCCCAATTTCACCTCAGCTATGATACTGATATTCAATTACATTCTTAATTACATGGTGTTAGTTACATTTTCAATTACAGTACGTAATTCCATTAAATTACCAATTACATGTAATTGTAATTGAATTTTTCAATTACAATTACTGTGTAATTGCATGTAATTGAATTACACCCCAATTACATGCATGGTAATTCAGATGTAATTAATTATTAATTAAATTACAAATGTAATGATTACAACCCAACCCTGTTTGTATGCAGCACAAGGCTTCCGTTGTGCGAAATTATGTCGGGAAGTGCTCCATAATTTTGATGATCTGTCAGTGAGTCAGTCAGTTACGGTTTTTGCGATTTTTGAAGTCCTATATCTCGTGAATTACTAATGCTAAAGAGTTGAAATTTAGTGAGCCACCTGTTTGATCAGCTCAGCAAATACTGCAAATCTGACTTTATTGGTACTGAAGTTAGAGGGGGGTTAAAAATCGCCTGAGTTTGTTCCAGTTAAAAGGGTGTAGTGCCGCAAACTTGGCTGGGCACTACGGTGCCCTTTTATAAGAAGAAATTAAAAACAGAGTAGTTTTGGCTTCTATGTGAGGAATTCTGTTTATATTTTACTCTACTGCTCTGTCAAAAAACGGAGGAAAATTACTAAGCGCTCAAGAAATATAAACTGGCTAATTATAAGTCATAACAATTATAGCTTTTGAGGTGTTGAACCAATAACCGTTTGTATACCTACCCAAACGCGTGTCGAACAGGTGTAAAACTTAACGCAAATTTTTAAATCGATTTGTTTGTTTTTGCTACCTTTAAATTGTCGTCCAGGAGGGGGTCACTACCTCTTACCACTTTCTTAACAGAGTAAATTGTGCTCCAAGCGAATAATTGTACTCCAAACAAATTGGCTTTCTCTATTGAGCTGACAGTAGGGGTGTCTTTGAAGATAAGCGTGGAACAGAAAACAAATTAGTATTTCGTATATAAGCTGGTTAGATTGGAAATTTATAATTTATACGGCCTTCCGTTAAAATAATTGGAATAAATCTATCAACAAAAAGGTTACATTCATATTTCAAATGATCGAACATTTTAACTACCATTGGGATTTTGAATTATGTTTTGCCTTCATTGTTGATCATCAAACATTTGAATATAAGTTGAATATGGCCGGTAGGTATATGTCTTTCTAGCTATTTTGAACTTGTTTTAGTTTTCCTCTCAGTGGGGTTGACTTCAAAACATCGCAAACTTACTCCTCTCACCCTAATAATTTGTGTGATTTATCAATTTTGGATTATTTTCGGTAGCAATATGAGAAGTTGTTAGTCTACGTCAATATGAACTAGAGATGATGGGCTAGTTTTTAACAAGTGAACTTCCAGACATTATATTGGGCTTAATTGGAGCCGGTCGTGGCACGATTGTAACCGAAATTATAACTAATGTAGTATTAGTATTAGGATGATATAAAAATATCTTCAAAATAACCTCTCCCTCATGCCAGAAGCTTCCAAAAATGACATTTTTTTTAAAATGTTTTAGTAAATGGGAATTAAATCTTCGTTCAACGACCTACTTATGTAATTGATATTAGCAATAATATGTTTTCTTTGATTTCTGCACCTTATCGTAATAAGATGATATAGAATTCTGAAAAAAGGTGTCAAACCAACAATTTTACTCAAAAAAATTGTATATGATGTAGCGTTAATCTTAACCCTTATAATCGTAAGTGTCTTGTATGTGTTCTATATAACATCGGCTTTCTGTCTAAGCCTAGGAAGTGCTTAAATGACATTTTAATGTTTTTTCAGCTTAATTGAAATTCAAATATCAATGCCTCATAATTGTATAATGGTTCCTTTCGGCTCTATCAACGAATTTAACAAGCTTTTACGATCTAAGAATTTCATTTAATTATTTTTTAAGTCGGTTTTTTGAGTCTCCTGAGCCTTTTTTGACAGAAAGGCGAGGATAAATAATAACAAATTGCTACCATAAAAAAATCAAACTATAGGCCACTTTAATATTTATTCAAGCTGTAGTAGCAAAAAAACATGAAAGAACTTATTTTATTCAGGCGAATATTGTGGTTTTAATAAAATTAAAGACTATACTCTATTCAAAATGGTTGTGCAGTTTAATTAAATTTGCATTTTGAAAAGTCCATTTCAGGATGCTGCTTCATAAATCTGAAATAAAATAAAAAATATATACATATATTTCAATAACCATTTATAGTTAATTTCAACTTACGTTTGAAGAATATCCTGCTTTTTCTTTTCATCGCTAGTAGGTAAACCTAATTCCTTTTGTTTCTGATCGTACATCATTTTTTCAACAAGACTTCTGGTCTGTCCATCTAAATCAGACAGTTTCGATGGTTCCGGGTTAATCTTTTTCGTTGAAATTGGTTGGTCGGTTGAAATTAATCGATCCCACCATGACATTTGATTGATCTTTAACATAATAAGATAATTTTCAGAAAAATTAATTATATACATATGATATGAAGACAGAAACTAACCTTTTCCAATGTAATAACTACAGTCTTGGTGTCTTGTAATACCCAAACAGAATCTTCTAGTTTAACTTCTGAACATAATTCACCTGAAATGATCGGTTCCTGACCTTTTAGTCCAACTTTCAGAGATTTCTTCGCAATGACCACTTGCACATCTCGCGATCGTAATGAGAAATTAATTTTGAATGGAATTTTAACCTTGAAATTAGAAAAAATAGGAAAAAAATAAATAATTTATAAATTATAGAATCAACCAACAGATGAAACAATGATAATGTATGTATATTGTAGGTGTAATTTAAGTTAGTTTCTGAATTCTACTTTAGAGCTTAGTGACTATATTTCTAAACGGAAGTGACATTGGAATGGATTCCAAGCTCATCCGAATTATACATATTTTATGACTTCAAAATAATTACAATGTGCGTAAATAATGATTCCTCACTGAAGGAAGTTTTGCTTGTCCTTGGAAGCCATAAATTGGTTCGTCTTTCAGTTACGTGGTCTAATTAGGGTTTTCGCATTACATTATACATGGTAAGTTGAAGCTAGCTGTAGCCCTTAAGAAATCATGTCTCTGACAAACAACTACTATCCGAACCGGATTTAAGACGCGTCGCGTTCGTCAGACTGACATAGGCTATTGTTGTATGCTACATTATGGTCTCATTCAGTGCAAAACAGGTTTGTTTTTATGGATTGATTGCATTTGTATCAAAATAACAATGAGCAACGACTTTGCTACCTAATTAAATTTGTGAATTGTATTACCTGCAAGCTAAAAATATACCCACAAACAGATCTTGTATAATCCAATTAATTAAACACATACTCAAATTACTCAAAAAAAAAAACAAAAATGATCAGCTTAGCGACTAAGTGTTCACTTAAATTTCAATATCCGCATTCAACTGGCGTTTATTAATTTTTTTTACAACTCAATGTGTACTTAATGTAGCTATTTTAATTTTTCATATGTGTGAACAAAGTATTAGCAATTAAAAAAAAAAAACTAAGCCTCTAATGTGAGTGTTCAGAATTAAATGATCATTTAACACTTTTAAGCATACCAAACGTCTTGCCTACTATAGGTCTGGTTTCCAGTGTCCTTGGCTTTAAGGTATTTCAAGTATTTTTTACACACATATGTATTTCAAAATGAAACTTAATTTGTTTATGACATAAACAATTATAATATAAGCCTTAAATTATCATAGGTAATTGTATTTGAGTATGGTTTTGCAAAATTCGTTGTTTTAAACTTTGAGCAAGGCAAAGTTGACACTCCAATGCAAAATGAAATCTAAATTCATACAAAATGTCATAAAATTTGGCTGCGAAACGCAAAATCGGAGCGGGGCCTTTGTGTTTTGATTTGGCAAACGAATTTGGTTTATGAAAGGTTTATTGTTTGTGAATTTTGTTTCTATAAATAACGTAGACAGATCCGGTTCGCCTAGAGACAATAAAAGCCTACATGCTGAGGTAAAAAAATTGTATCTCTGGAGTCGTGATATACATAGGTAAGGTATACCTGCTCCATCTGCAAAGGAAAAGAAATATCGTCAGGTTAAAAAGCTACAGGATACAATTGAGATAAGTTTTAATACAAATTTGCAGTTATTCCTTTGTCTTATTCATTCACATAGACGCAATAACGTGAATATGTACGAGAGTATCATATGGATGAGGATGTGGTGCTTATATTGGTTAAAAAAAAACAATCCTGTTTAGGTTTTATGTAGACCATAACCTTTTTAACAGTTTGTGGTGGTCAATTAAATTGGTCATACAAAGAAGTTGATGATAAATGAAAAATGCTCTAAATATATAATGTAATATTGCATTGCTCTTTTGTAACCCTGAAGTTTTACATTGGTTTAGCCTTGATATTTAAGAATGCTGCTGCAGGAAACCTATGTGGAAGTCAATAATGTAAAATGATGAACCAATATTTCAAGCAATGCCTTTGAGATTGAGGTTGGTGGATAATGAAAATGTAAGTATTGGTATCTTGAATATAGCCACTTGAAGAAACAAAAGCGCAAGAGAATTCAGTTGATGGACATACAAATTGTGGACCAATGTAGAGTTGATAATATTGCGAGAGGGACCAAGTAGCTTGGCCACATAATTACAAATTAAAAGGCTTCAGTTAAAAATATTTTCGGAATTTATCTGCAGAAGCATCAGGTAAAAGAAATTGGGAGACATCGTAGTGGAAGCTTAATGATGTGGGTATGGGGATAATTTACTGGGTAGAACTTGTCGGTCCGAGGATCGGGATCGAAGGAAATATGAAAAAGGAACAATATATTTTCCTATTTCATGACATAGCTTGCCAAAATTTTGGGAAAATGAGCTTAATCTACTTAAAGGACAATTTATCAAAAAATAAACAAAAACAAGGTTCCCCTTCACAAAATTATTGCTCTGAGCTGGTTTTATGATTAGTTATTTTAGGGGGCCGCTGCCGCACAACGTCTAGATTTAAATCCGATTTAAGATTTATGTGCAAAACCTGCTTTTACCATACGATAATCCTCCAGAGGTGATTGAAATTGCTTAAGGCAGCGATTGCATGACAGGTTTGAAACATTTCTCATCATGATATCAGCTGGTATCAGTTCTTTTTTCACAAGGGATTACAACAATTCAAACAAATCTGGATCACTTTGGATACGCAGCCGAACGCGCTGAAAAGTTTGTTGATGTGATAGGTGATACCAAGTAGTGGAGTTTGGAAGTATCATACAAAAAACCAAGAGGATCCGACGCGTTAACCTATTTAATATCGTTCTTGAATCAATTGTACGCAAATCGCTAGCCAACACTGCTAGTAAAATGAATCAAAGGTACGGTCAAGCGAAGAATTACAATTTACAATCTCTGTTTCTTCGAGCTTATTAGGCATTGAAGTTGTAAGGCTTTCTCTCATAACACCAAGGAAACTTTATAAAGACCTTAATCACTCCTGTCCTGTTGTATGTGGCAGAAGCATGGACCCTGAAAGAATTTAATGAAAATTTTCTTTCGTGTTTTGAGAAAAAGATTCTTCGAGTGATTTTTGGTTCTGATGTGTATATCGAAGGAGTTTGGACAGTGAGCATCACGGGCTATACAGCGACGTCGAGCTGGTCAAAAAGGGGTTGAGATGGCAGAGACAGGTGGAGCGTATGGGCAGCAACGCATTGGTCCGACAAATCTTCGAATCCAAACATGATGCTGTACGAATAGGTGGCTATATAATGGAAATTGCATAATTTTGTATGCGATGAGCCTACAAGCAATGAAGTCAAATGACCAATTTACCCCGACACATACCAGAAACATTCAAAATTCGATTCTTTATTTTTCATTTCTGGTTAAATATTATAACAACAACAGAAAGCTCAACTTTTCAAGGCTTTTCTCAAGCCTTATCACGAAAGTAAAAAAACAGACCTAATAATAATGTAAAACAGTTTGGGCAAAGGTTTTTACTCATGGAACACACAATCATTTACTTTTATGTAGTTTTGTGTACAGAACAGATTCATTAAACATACATTATCTTCCGAAAATATTTTAACTGATGTGGTGTCGGAATTATTAAAGTCTTCTGTTGTATAATATTTTTTTTCTTTTTTCTATCGGGGGTCGAGCGTAGGCCCCTTGGAAAAGAGGGAGTGGAACTACTTATGAGTAGTAATGTGGATGATTTGTGGGGTCGTTAATTCTGGGACCCTAAATTCAGGTGAATTTCTGAAAGCAGTTTTTTAGAATGTATTGATGATTCAGACGAGGATGAGTGGATCATAGCCGAGGCAATGTTTTCCATTAATAAAAAAAAATATGAAAGTGACACAGAATTTCAATTTTGTATTTTGAAAGTTGTTTAACTTCCTACACACAGATATTGGTGTAGCAGAAATTTGAAAGTTTTTTTTTCATGGAGGGGACATTTTTTGCTTTTTCATTTGTTCAGTTTATACTTCATGAGCACTCACTGAGCTGACGGAGCAAACATTTTTTTTACTTTGTATTTGACAGCAAAACTGGGGAAAATCTCTGAGCCCTCAGAAATAACTATAAACTGGACAATTGTGCTATCTCGCTGCAACTTTTTGGAGTTGACATTTAACAAACAGGAATTTGTGAAAAATTGTGCGACATCCTAAGAATTTGTGAAAAGTTGTTGACGTCGTACAAATTTGTATGCAATTTCGGTAAAAGTGCCTCTACACTATCCCACAAAGTATTAACACATGTCAGAATAAAGTGGGAAAGAATTTCATACGACTGCCAAATTTGTGTGATGAAAATGATTTTCATATATTGCTTCCACACTTGCATCAAAAAAATCAGTTTCACCATAACCTCAAACGCCCAAGTGGGATAGAATGTGTGATGGTTTTAGAACCGATCTTAAATATTTTCAGGTATAAACACATGTCAAATCGTGTAGGATGCGATGTCAAGTTGTGTGTGATGAAATTTCATATTTTGCTTCCACACTATTATACATGACTTTCTTCACACTTTTTTGACATGTATAAATACTCAATGGGATAGTGTGGAACGGCTATAACCAAACACACCTATTACCTTTTTCCGAAATAAAAATAAAATTAAGGTTCCAGGGAAAAAACGACTTAGCCCACCTCATGTTGATCCAGAAAAAAAGAAAACATAACTTTATTATAAATAAAAAAAATTACATATAAATGAAAATTGATCACATAAACAAATAAGCATAACAGTACATATGTATGTATGTACATAATTGATTAACTTCAATAGAGATCTCTACCAAATTGTCAAAGTCAAAGTGACAGCTAAGAACTGGGCACCTTTGACAGACGCAGTTACCAATAAAAAAAAAAATCCAAACATTTACACTCCACTTCAAATGAATAAGGACACACATTTTCAAAGGTACTTTTTCCATTTTTTCTTAACATTGTGCATTAATGAATCATTTGATTATCCTTATTGTTTGTTTATGATGTTGGGAAAAGAAAACAGAAAGATTAGTTCAAAAAGCACTGCTATTTTTCATCAAAGTCTTTCCATAAGGAAAATGCAGTCTTTTTGTGTCAACTCAATAAGCTAAAATATTGAAACTGGTAATAAAGTTAATGGATGGAAGTAAAAAAAATTTGTTTGAAATAGTTTTTATTGTTTATATTTATTCTCGGACAATGCACAATGTTTGAAAAAAAAATTGACAAACCAACTACGAAAATCCATGTGCTCATTCTGTTGAATTGGAGTGTATTGGCCTCCGAAATAAAAAAAGAAAATGGGCGTTACCTAAATGTCATTTGTGCCGAGGTCCTGAGTTTGACATTTAGAAATGAACATTCGCATTTGCTAATGTCGAATTCCTTTCAACAATTGGAGATCGATTTCTTTTTTGGGTTGAAAAGAATTTGTAAAAAAAATCAATTTTTTTATGTGATTGTGTGTGTTGGCCATTGACATAAATTTTGAGGCAAAAAGTAAACAAATTAATGGGCATACAAATACTCAAAAGTGCATTCCGACTTACGCGTCATTTAATACGATTAAAAACAAATATATTTCCGGGAATAGTAGCAGAAATAGACAAAAATTGTTGTGCGTCCATTAAAGTTAAAAAAAAAATTCAAAATCTATTAAAAAACACATCAAATGAGGAACACGACGGCGAGCGCGCGCTTCATAACATCAATCGACTTTGGACACTTGAAATCGAAGTTCATTGATATTTTTATCACTTCTTATTAATTATGAAATGCCATTTGATGAATTAAAAACTTTTAAGAGATATATTTGTTTTTAATTTATTTAAACGAACGAGAAACACTTTTGAGTATTTGTAAAACACTGCAGAACAAAACTTTCAACTCCAGAGAAATGTCAAATCTTACTAGTGTGTGTGAAAGTCTGTGTAAATCTTGCTTAAAACGAAAGATTTGATTTGTTTAGAAAAATTGATCTTTTCTTCTAAACAAATCGATTTTTTTCTAAACAGATTCGATTTTTTTGTTGTAAGGAATTTAACATAAAAAGCCCTATAATACTTACTTACTTAAGGTGGCGCTACAGTCCGGGGTGGACCAGGGCCTCAACCAACAAGCTTCTTCCAGCCGGCTCGGTTTCTAGCTAGCTGTCTCCAGTTTCGCACGCCAAGTTGGTTGAGGTCCTCTTCCACTTGCGTGCGCCACCTTTTACGCTGTCCACCTCTACTGCGTTGTCCCACGGGGTTGGATTCAAAGACTTTCCGGGCCGGAGCATTGGTGTCCATTCGCTCTAGATGACCCAGCCATCTCAGTCGTTGGCTTTTCACTTTTGTGGCTAGGTCGGTGTCGCTGTACAGCCCATACAGTTCGTTGTTGTATCTTCTTCTCCATTCCCCATCTATGCAGACGGGACCAAAAATCACCCGGAGAATTTTCCTCTCAAAACAGCCTAACGCGTTCTCATCCACTGTTAGCAGTGTCCATGCCTCTGCACCATACATCAGGACCGGGATGATAAGCGTCTTATACAGGGACAGTTTAGTTGCTCGAGAGAGGGCTTTGCTTCTCAATTGCCTTCTTAGCCCAAAGAAACAGCGATTGGCAAGAGTAATTCTTCGTTTGATCTCAGCGCTGGTGTCGTTCGCTGAGTTTATAGCGGATCCTAGGTAGACAAAGTCTCTGACTACCTCAAAATTATAGCTGTATATAGTGACGTTCTGTCCGAGACGTCGGTGTTGGGTGTCCTTTCTTGTGGACAGCATATATTTTGTTTTGCTTTCATTCACCGTTAAACCCATCTTCTTGGCTTCCTTCTCAATGCTCACAAAAGCACCACTGACATCACGCTTTGTTCGACCGATTATGTCAATGTCGTCAGCGTAAGCGAGTAATTGGACGGACTTTTGAAAGATTGTGCCTCTGGTGTTGACGTGAGAGTTTTGCACTATTCTTTCAAGAACGATGTTGAAGAAGTCGCATGACAGCGCGTCGCCTTGCCTAAAACCTTTCTTGACATCAAAGGTGTCGGTGAGGTCTTTGCCGACCTTGATGGAGCAGCGTGCATTCTCCATCGTCATCCTGCACAAACGGACGAGTTTGGCAGGGATGCCAAAACTAGACATTGCTCTATATAGCTCGTCTCTATAGATGCTGTCATACGCGGCCTTGAAATCGATAAAAAGGTGGTGGGTATCGATTTGGAACTCTTGGGTTTTCTCCAAGATCTGCCGTAGTGCGAATATTTGGTCGATGGTGGACTTCCCTGGCCTAAAGCCACACTGATATGGACCTATCAGGTTGTTGACGAATGGCTTCAGGCGTTCACAAAGTACGGCAGAGAAGATCTTGTAGGCGATATTAAGAAGACTGATGCCTCTGTAGTTGGTGCAGTCCAGAGGATCGCCTTTCTTGAGGATCGGGCAAACAATACTGAGGTTCCATTCATCGGGCATGCTTTCTTCCGACCATATTTTACAGATGAGCTGGTGCATACTCCTAACCAATTCATCGCCAGCCGCTTTGAATAGCTCAGCCGCAAGGCCATCAGCTCCAGCAGCTTTATTGGACTTAAGTTTAGATATGGCTATCCTCACTTCGTCAAGATCGGGTGGACGGAATTGTTGGCCTACGTCGTCCAGGTTGAATGGTGCAATTTGCATGGTAGCGGAATTCGGTTCGTCATCGCCGTTATACAATTTGCAGAAATGATTTTTCCATATCCTCAGCACCGACTGCGTTTCCACCACGATGTTCCCCTGATCGTCCTTGCAGGCTTCGGTTCGGGGTTTGTAACCTTGGGAGGTTCTTTTTACTTTTTGGTAAAACTTCCGAACTTCATTCCTGCAGTGGCATCCCTCTAATTCCTCGATCGCGCGCTTCTCATG
Organism: Dasysyrphus tricinctus; assembly: GCA_963921185.1. Taxonomy (NCBI): domain Eukaryota; kingdom Metazoa; phylum Arthropoda; class Insecta; order Diptera; family Syrphidae; genus Dasysyrphus; species Dasysyrphus tricinctus. The sequence goes on along the minus strand of OY992532.1, from coordinate 188,032,323 downwards.
CTCTTTCTTTTTCTTTCTGAGAAGCTTGTGTTCCTCTTTCCTCTTCTGCTCGTAGAGCTCGCGAGCAGCTCTAGTCCTTCTATGCAGCGCCGCTTTGTATGCCTGTTGTTTGGCTGCATGTACTTGCCGGCATTCCTCGTCGAACCAGGGGTTTCGCTGTGGTGGTCGTGCGAAGCCCAGCACGTCAGAGGCGGCATCTCTGATGGCTTCCTGGCAGTTTTTCCACTGGTTCTCGATGTTTGCAGTTGGCGGCAAAGGACTAGTTAAGAGGGCGCGAGAGACTCGATCGGAAAAGGACCTGGCGATTTCTTGCGACTGTAGCCGTCCGACGTTGAACTTCCTGACAGTATTTCCCTGTTTTGGCTTTGGTCTGGATATCCGTAGCATTACCTTTGCTACAACGAGGTAGTGGTCCGAGTCAACGTTGGCTCCTCGGAACGTTCGGACATCCTTGATACTGGAGGAGTGCCTTGCGTCGATCGCAATGTGGTCAATTTGGTTGGCGGTTGATTGACCAGGAATTCGCCATGTCCCCTTATGAATATCGAGATGCGGGAACTGCGTACTAGCTACCACAACGTTTCGCCCCGCAGCAAAGTCGATTAGCCTGAGTCCGTTATCGGAGGTGGTGTCGTGCAGGCTGTATCTTCCAATTGTGCCACCAAAGACGTCTTCTCTTCCTAGTTTGGCATTAAAATCACCCAAGACAATTTTAATGTCATAGCTAGGGCATTGCTCATATGTCTTGTCCAGGAGCTCGTAGAACTCGTCCTTGGTGTCGTCATCTTTCTCCTCTGTGGGGGCATGCGCGCATATCAGGCTGATGTTGGCGAATTTAGCCTTGATGCGAATTGTTGTGAGGCGCTCGTTCACATAATTGAAACTCAAGACCTCTTGCCTCAGTCTGCCTCTAACAACAAATCCACATCCAAAAAGACGCTGCCCTTGTGGTCGGTAACAGTCACCGTAGTATACATCGCAGTCTTTCAGTTTTCTTTTGCCCGGCCCATCCCATCGCACTTCTTGGATGGCGGTGATGTCTGCTTTGTAGCAGTCTAGGGCCTCCGCTAAATGTTCGGCTGCACGTGGTCTATAGAGAGACAGAACATTCCACGTGCAGATCCGAAGTTCGTTGTCCTTATTTCGTTTGCTAGGTTCGTCAACAGTAAATCCGTCCGTATCCGAGGCTTGTTGATGCTTCGCAACTAAAAATAGCTTTACGTGGCCGGGAAGTCACCCCGACGGCACGACCCCCAACCTGGAGGACCAGACCCTATATATATAACTCCAAGGGCGGGGAGCCGGATTAACCGCTCCTTATAGGCCTGAGCTCCGAATATGTCGTAGTAGCCCGTATAAGGTGTTCACTAAGTAGTTCAGCCTAACTGGAACTGTAGACGCCACCGTTGATTCCATCTTGAGAGTTCTTCCGCTGCCGCCTGGATGAAGGAGAAGTGCCTTAGTGGGAACACTCCTCCCCCCCTCTCTCGTTTGCTGCCCCCTAAAACCGTCCACAGGGATTGGAACCCCATCTTCAGTTAAAGGTACTAGGCACCCTATGTTCACCGCGGGGAGGTGAGAGTAGGAGTTGATAGACAGAGGTTCGCTTTGAAACAAAGCTTGTGGACGCTTGTGTCCTCTTGAATGCACATGTCTACCCTTTGAACATCCCTATAATAGGTTTGTTCGTTAAATGGAAAATGGAAACAGTGATTTGTTTTTATTCGTTTTAAAGCTAAGTTCTCCGATCCAGAATGCCAAACGAACAAGTTGCAACCCTTTTTTTGATTCTGAAGCTTGAGTTTGTTTGTATTTGTGCACTTGGTTGTGTCATTTGGTGGATGAAACATTAAACAGGTGTTTCTCTCGGTATTGATATTCCTCAATAACACGAACGAATGTATCCAGCTTGGGTTTTTAATTTAAATAAACTCCTCCCCAGCAAAAGTTCCACAGCATGGTATGAAGATGACGATAATGGAGAGGATAAAATGTTTGGTCTAGGTATTCATTTTGTCCATATTTGTTTCCTTTTAATTCAAAATGTTAGTATACGTAATGCACAATCGCAATTCCAAAATTAAATAACGAAAAATTATAGTTTAAAAACTAAAAACACGCTTTTAGAGTTAAGCAAACTAAAAAGTAAAAAATAATTCTAAGCATGAGAATAAATTAATGACGAGAAAATTAGTGTCAATGTTCTAAAAGCGTGGGTGCCTTGTATGACATTTTTAAACTAACTCTGCATATCGAGCAGGTTATTATATAGGTGACTGAAATATAAATCCGGTACGTGTCTCGGATAGCTCTTGGCGCGTAACCAATATATCTGGGTTCGATTCCCAGTCCGGGCTGTCTGAATTGTTTTTTTTTTGGTTACAGAAAATTGCCCACTGAGTAGGTCCCCCTTTCCTTTATCCTTTCTTTCACAATTTTCCTAATAAGCTCAAAATGGCGATATCGAAATTTAGAGCTCGGCAACAATCGTTATAATTTTTCAATTGTGTCATTCCGAAATGCAGTGTTCAAAAAAAATGTCATACAAGGCACCCCACGCTTTTAGAACAGTGACACTTAATATCTCGTCATTAATTTTATTCTCATGCTAAGAATTATTTTTTACTGTTTAGTTTGCTTAACTCTAAAAGCGTGTTTTTAGTTTTTAAACTATAATTTATTTTTTACTTTTTAGCTCGATTTGCTATAAAGCAACAGTCCTTAATATGTACACATATTATGTTAACAGTCTCTACTCCGTTTTTCTAAGCCAAGTGCCTGAACCAAAGAGTAAGTCTGGAGCTCTTACTCTCTCTCTTACTCTCATGCAAAGGATCCCGAAAGAAATTAATGAATCCTGGCGAACCTAATCAGGATAATCGGATATTTTTTACGAATTGTTGTATTGTCATCGGGCTTTGACAAGTGTGCAAAGTTTGAATCAAATCTGACCATTAAAAGTGGGTCAAAATTCCGTTACATACATACATACACACAGACGAAACTAATAAAAGCGCGTTAAAAATTGCATTTGACGATTTTGACGTTTCAATTGTGGGCATGTGTGTGTGCTTCTGGTTTGTATTCTTTCTTCAAATCTAGAATAGTTTTTCTCTTCTTTTCAGAAGAAGAACTGTCATCTTGTGCCAAACGAACGTTTTCAGAAGCATTCGGAATGCTTCCGCACACTTCCGGACGACCAAACGAAAACGCTTTTATTTTGATTCTTGCATGCACACTGTTGACATTCAGTGGCGTAGCTAGGGGGGGGGAAGAAAGGGGCAGTCACCCCGGGCGCTAGGAGTTAGGGGCGGCAAATCATCTTCGTTGCTCATGGGATGTTGTAAACCAATTACGAAAGTTTTTTTATTGAAAATTTTATTAAATTTATATTAGAAAACATACAACTTTTATAGTATTCAAATTTGTAGGGGCGGCAGCATCATCCTCGTTGTTCATGAGAAGTTGGAATTAAACACAAGTTTGATTATTGTTTGATAAATAATTCAATCAAATCATCATCGTTGTTTATTACAGAAGTTGTAAATAAACAAAAAAGCATTGTTTTTTTAAGTTAAAAATTTTACAACATTTGTAGGTATAAAAACGTTCAATTTTTCATTGTGTTCAAATCACTATAGGAGCGGCAGAATCATGACCGTTGCTCATTATAGAAGTTGGTAATAAACACAAAAGTTTATTTTTATAAATAAACAATTCTTTCAAATTTTGAAACAAAATGGCTTTCGTAATGACCATTTGTTTGTGTTTTGGTTAATTCTCTCAATTTAGAATTCAGAGGGGTTGACCTATCTCAGAAAATTTTTTCGCGTTAGATTTGAAAAAAAAAAATAATGCTGTAGATTGAATAATTTCGCAAGTGATTTGTTTTTGCTTCTTTTCAAAAATAAAAAACAAATATTATTTAAACAAAACTGATAAATGAATAAAAATAAATAAAACATAACATTAGTTTTTTTTTAAACATAAAACCAGCAAACAAAAAAAGCTCTAAATTGGACATATGGCTGCATTCAACACAAAGAATTTAAAAAAAATGTGAGTTTTTTTTGCAAAGGCTTGAAGATTAATTTTTGTTCGTAAAATGAAGTGCAGTATGTAGATTTTGCAGCAGATTTATTTTGAGAATAAATGCATTAGATCAACAATCTACTGCAATTTCAGTGAAGTAACAACTCTGTAGTCAGACACTCAGTAGTGACTTAGCCGTGGCTTTAACCCTTTCATGGTTCATGATAATTAGATCTGAGAAATATGAACAGTATGCAATTTCTCAATTTTGCTGTCGAGTACTGATGAAACAATAGGCGTGTCTCACTAATGGGGTTTTCTTTTGGTAACAAAAATTGTTTTTTTTCCCCACTCAGATCTGTCAAAACACAGATTTTGGCAACTAAAGCCTTCCAATGGGCATAAAAATCTATTTTTTTTTTATCGAAAATCAATTTTGCAGATCTGGATTTTTCGGCAGATTAACCCTTCTTTTACTAACACCATTACACGCCAAAACAATTGAAAGCCATCAGTTTGACATGTCGGGATGAAATTATTCACCAATACACTGAAAAAGATAAATCAATCTGAAATCGTATACCATTCGCGACGAAAAAAATTAATTTTCGGATAAAAATCTGAATTTACCAAATGAAAACCCCATAAGTAACATCTCACTGAGCGCTCAGTATCAAGTTGACGTAGGCGGAATGTTTTGGTGGAACATGATTCTCAGTTCAATTTCAATCGTACTGAAATTATGACATTGTATATATATTATTATAGTACTATCATGAAGAGGAACGCTCGGCCTGACACCTGGGCGAGGCGAGTATGAACTATGGCTGTGGCGAATTAAAGAGGGGAGAATGGGCAGATAATTTAGGAAATAGTGATGAATATTAAGGCTTAGAGACTAACAGAAGATAGAGAACAACGCATACAAAATGTATGGGAGTCCAAGGGAGACAAGAAAAACATCAATTTTGTGCGTTTTTCTTTATCAATTTTCGGTAGTATGGTTGTATTGTTTGAAAATTAAGATTATATTGGACTTTTTTTGTTTGGTTGTATGAGTGACTATAGTAAATTGGGAAAATAGAAATTTATGAAGAATATATCTATAACCACAGTGCCACTAAAAAAAAATGTTTTAATGATATTAATAGGGAGGAATGTTTTTCAATTATGTAGGGAGGTATTTTCTATAAAATTAAGTAGGTTAATTCTGAATATTTATGAATCATAAATACGTAATAGTGATCGATAACAATATTTATAGAGAACAATAGTTTGTTATTTCCTTAAATTAGTTATTTAATTGAATTTTTTTTTGAAAAAGTATGTCAAAAATCAAGAGCATATAGGTTGATCCTAGGCAAGAAAAAAAGTATATTGGGTGAAGGGTCCATTTTTCCCCGTTTAGGTGGGAGGGTTAATTTTCAAAAAAATGACTTATAATAGAAAATAAATTATTAAAAAATAACGGCATCACCTACAATGCCATGCAATAGCTTTTTTTAAAGCCAGAGAATGGTCCTTTAATTATATTTTAAAATAAAGATGTTTTTATAAATATGTTGTTTGAAAATAATTTTCAAACTAAAAATTTTGAAAAAAAAAAGAAATTTCTTTTTTTAAAGCAACTTTTTTCAAAATTTTACCTCATTAAGTATAATTTTGTTTAATATTTAGTAGTAGAACAAACTTATTTTAGCATACAGAAAAAATTTCATCATAATCGTACTAGCCGTTTTTGAGAAATAAAAAGATTTAGTTGAACAGATATAAAAATTGTATGGCAGGTTTACCCATGAAAATAATTGTTACTTCAAAATTGTTCCCTACTGTTGGTAATTTTGTATTGCAAATTTGTTGGATATCTTAAAGCGCGCATTTAAAGACCTCAATCGTGAAGATCCGTTAAGAACTTTTGAAGTTGAAGATTTATTAGTGAAACCATTTTATTAAATTTGTAATAAGAAATGATTTTGTGAAAGTCATTCAAGCCTACATAGTGTCATTCTGGTTGAACTGATTGCTTAACATTATCGAACATTATTTTAGAAGATGGTTGGAGGTACAAATGTGTAGTAGATTATTTTTCATAATTTTGAATTTTTTCATCATCTTTTGAGTTTTGAAAAGTGAAAATCGAAACGTATGGAGCTTGAAACTAGCGTAAATTTTCAAATATATCCACCTAGCGGTGTTCTAGAAAATTGAAATTTTTACCAGATAATAGAATATACAATAGTTATCACTCAGTAAAATTTCAAGTTCTTCTTTTCACCTCTCAAAAAGTTAAAAATTAAAAACTTCTAAAAACTCGCCCAAAAAAAGCATTGTTTTTAAAAAAATCATCAAGCATGAAAAATTATCTTTATCAAAAATTCCTTAAACATGGATAATTTTTTTTTCTGTCTACTTTTCGTGGGTATACATTTTATTTTAATCCTACGTTCCACTATTCAACAGCAAGACATTTGTCAAAGACCTTTTTTAACATTTACATTTTTCAAAAATTAATATCTTCTAAATAGGATTTTTTAGAATTAAATGTTCGTCTAACAACCTTCTTAGAATTTTATTTTCTATCAAAGGTGAAAAAATCAACTTTTTATCTCTTCCCGTTTAGAAAATAGATTTTCGACCTTCACTTAGTTTTACCCCCTTTTCCCCCCCTTAAATATTTTAATTTACAAAACTAACTCCTAATTGGACACCTACATAAATGCATGCACTATAAAATATATTAAGAAAGCATTTATCTTATAAAATAAGTGATTAATCAATATCTATATTTGATACACACTTTAAAATTGATTTTGAAACAAAAATTGGAAATTTTAATTCGAATTTCAATTTTTGCAAGAAAATAATTGTACCTATATCTATAGATATACCTACGTGTTCATTTATTCATAAAAGAAACCAACACCATTGTATAATTTCGTATACGTGTATGAACATTTTACTTATTTTCTCTACCTCATTCTGTCGTTGCCATGACACTAACAGCTGACGCACCCATCTCCCTTATCCCCCTTATTGTTGTCAGAATAAAAAAATATAATCCTCTCTGTCTTAAACCCCTGACATCAGCAATTCGCCGTGGTTAACAGCGCCGAAAATGTCACCGAAAACGAGCCGAGTACGAAGCTATTTTTTCTGTTCCATGATAGTACTATAATAATATATATACAATGATTATGAGAACAAAATTTTAACTTTGCTTTAACTTTATGAAATGAATGAAAATAATACTAAGATCAATTTATTTTTCCTTTTTATCAACATTCAACCTTTATTTTGTATTTTTGTATCGATTTCGTATTTGCACATCACCGAGAAATTGCAATTAGGCTGAGAAAGAACATTGAGAAATTAATCCAAAAAATTTTCGTCTCAGTAATCTCTGAAGAAAATTTCAGTGCTCAGGTGAGATTTTATTTGGTGAGACACGCCGAATGAACAATTATGAACTTCGCTATTTTTGGACGAAAGCAAACATTAAACAAAGGAGAATGGGCAACAATGTATGGGATCTGGTCTACCTACTCAACAGAGATGTGTCATACATGAATGAAAAGGTCATTGCAAATACTTCATTTTATTATATAGCCGTTAAGTTGTACACCATGGGGTTCAAAAGATATTCAGCTTTAAAGCACCTAAAACAATAATAATGCATTTCTTAATTGGTACTTGGATGACCTGCTCAACATTTATGTGTTATATATCGTTGGAAAGGTTATTGCATGTACTACGTTTTTGTATATGGCCGTTAAGCAATGGTTCCCGGGGTTCAAGAGCTACATGGACATGAAAAACCCCAAATATAACAATAATGCAGTTTTTGATTGGCACTTGGTCTACCAACTCAACAGAAATGTGTCATACCTCATTGGAAAGGTCAATGAGAGTAAATCATTTTCTTATATGGCAGCCAAGCTCCAAACCATGGGGCTCAAAAGATATTCGGCTTTGAAGCAGCAAAAACAACAAAAATGCATTCTTAATATGGTAACTGGTTGCACAACTCAACAGTAATGTGTCAGGTATCGTTGAAAAGGTTAACTTATGTACTTTATTTTTTTATATGGGCGTTATACGCTCAACCATGGGATTCAAAAGATATTTGGGAAAAATGCAGAAAAGAGCAATAATGCATTTCTGCATTGGAGCGTGGTCTTCTTACTCAACAGCGATGTGCCATACATTTTTGAAAAGGTAAAATTATGTTCTTCAAATATTTGTATGTCTATCAGCTGTAGACCATGGGGTTTAAGAGGTACTTGGACATGAAAAACCCCAAATATAACAATAATGCAGTTCTTGATTGGCACCTGGTCTACCAACTCAACAGAAATATGTCATACGTCATGGTTTGGAGCTTGGCTGCCCTATAAGAAAATGATTTACTCTCATTGACCTTTCCAATGACGTATGACACATTTCTGTTGAGTTGGTAGACCAAGTGCCAATCAAGAACTGCATTATTACTATATTTGGGGTTTTTCATGTTCATGTAGCTCTTGAACCCCGGGAACCACGGCTTAACGGCCATATACAAAAACGTAGTACATGCAATAACCTTTCCAACGATATATAACACATAAATGTTGAGCAGGTCACCCAAGTACCAATTAAGAAATGCATTATTATTGTTTTTGGTGCTTTAAAGCCGAATATCTTTTGAACCCCATGGTTTACAACTTAACGGCCATATAATAAAATGAAGTATTTGCAATGACCTTTTCATTGATGTATGACACATCTCTGTTGAGTGGGTAGACCAATTTGCCCATTCTCCTTTGAAGTCGCATGTGCGTATATTATATACAGTCGGTTTAATGTTAAATCCCAGTCAGAAACAAAAAAAATTCAGTCAGCAGATATTGCGGCAAAGTGGCGTGTATCAATATTTCGCAGAATGTAATTCCTTGCATTTATAAAAAAAAAATATTTTAATCAAAATTTTGTCTGCAACTTTAAGACCGATGATATGAATTTGTTTTATTAAGTATTTTTAGACCGAAGGGGCGGCAAATTATTGTTTTGCCCCGGGCGGCAAATATCCTAGCTACGCCACTGTTGACATTACGTCGTAGTAGCTGTCAATTGAGAGTTGAGAAAACCTGGATCAACCCTGGGTTAGGTTCAGTAAACGAAGCTATTTACTTCTACTAATGCAATGATATAAGTAGGTAAAGGATCTTTCACTTTCGATAACAAATTTTGAACACATTTCTTGAAAATTTCTTACGAAGGAACTTCATAATAAAGTTTCTCAATTTTCAAAATATTCGTTTGAAAACAAAATTGATTTCACACCCAAGACCTTGGACTGTCCTTAATCATCAATTTGTTTTGGCAATACATACGCAAGACTTCGATTTGAATTTTGAAACTAATTAGATTATGGGGTATTTTTTGTGTAGATTGTTTAGCTGACATTTGGCCAGGTCTAGACCCTCCGAAATACAACAAATTATAACAGTTTGAATTAATAGTATTATTGCTATACTTAAAGCATGGTTTATTTGTATAAATATAAATCCTTGTATTAAAATTATAATATATTTTTGTGGCCAAAACAATCTTAGGGAGCAAAAGTGGGGGACGTCTGCCAGGGGTTTGGCGGGTTTGACGGCAGGGCGGGCTATGAAAAAGTTACAATTAAAATATCAAAGATGTACTTTTTTGTCAATAACGCTGCTACTATACGTCTGCTTTCAGACAAACTTATACATACATTATGAGATTAAAACCTTGACCAGGAGACCATTTATAATATTTATATATCCTTTGGTTCCATTTGAAAACAAATGTGTGTTAATGGCTCTTATTGTAAGTAAAGTGCTTAAACTTGTTCAACTTGATTTTGCTTTCGTTAAATGTTTTTTGAAAGAGTTTAACTAATAAATTTAATTATCAAGAACATTTTGTGATGAGGCTTTTGCCCTAATAAACATAATTATTTGTTAACAAAAATACATAAATATACATAAATACACCTGGCTTCTCTAGTTATTATTATAATCGAACGTGTGGTACGGGCTGGTATAAGAAGTGGTGATTGATTTTGATAGCGACCTTTTTCTCTTTTTAATTTTATGCGTTTAAATTATACAAAAAGACGTCGTGGACTGGTACGGGTGCTAAGACATCTCCAGGCCATCATCGCCAGCTAGTTTTAGGAATGGCATATCAATGAATTGCTTTTATTTTTGTTGTTTTTATGCTTAATTGATTCTCATAGTGTTTCACATTTTTTTTTTTTTTTTGCATGGAAATTTTGCGATTTCTAACGCGCTGCTGTCTACTTTAAATTCTGTGAGCTAATAAAGTGATTTGAATTTTGTTTTTTTTTTGTTGATTTAGATAAACTAGTTTTATTATATTTTTTGTCTGCTATAGCATAGGTATACATATGTTTGGATACGAGTAGTACACATTTAAATTATTTATATGGAACTTCTTGGAATATATTTTTTTATAAACAAAAACTAAAAAAAAAAAAATTACTTCGATCAATGGCACGAGGTTAATTTGGCAAAACAAAAATATCTTTTTATCTTTTTTATTTTACGGCATTTTAATACAAGACGTGCTTGCAATCAAGTATTTTTAAATGAAAACAAAGTTCTAACTGGAATCTTGAAGAGATTAATAACAAAAAAAAATTGATTCAAAACAACTCCTTTTAAAATTGAATGAGCTTTCTGCTTACAAAAAATTTGTTCTTTTTTTTAAATTAAAAATAAATAACCACATAGAAACTGGTTCTTTTTTTAATTGACTTCATTGTAGTTTTAAATTTAATGCTAAAGCATTTTAAATATAGAATAATTGATAAAACTAAAATACATATGCTAATTTGTACATTTCGCTTTCCAATTTCTTTCGAATTTCATAAGTGAATTGAATGACGTGGGATTCTAGTATGTGCCAGCTTTACATTCTCCACAAACACTAAGAGAAAGAAAAGTTATTTCGGCTCCTCGTGATGAAATACAAAGAAGCTTCAATTTCTAAATTTCTATTTCACAATGTCGGTTATGGTTATGGTCTAAAGTATTTGGCAGCTCTAAACAAAATGTCATACTTTGAGAAGCTATAGAAAAAGAAAATTGCTCAGCATTCGGAAATCTTCAGTCAATTGAAGAAAATTACATTAATAACGAGCTCACGGCCCGTGAATGAGACACAACTGCTTCCAGTTATTCCAACCAGGCGCTTTGGCAGCCTCAATTGCTTGGTCTTTGAACTGGTATGTTTTGCTCGACTCTATGGGTAAGGATTTATAAACTCTGTGCCTGGAGCTTTGTTGATCAATCGTTCCATAAAATGCTAACGCATTTTAAATGTTTGGACATCAACATCTTGGTAGAGCTCATAGAGTTCGTGGTTGTATCTTTTCCCTCTGAATTAAATATTCTGCGAAGATTTCGTCCAAATATTCGGCAAAGAATTTGTCTTTCGGAAAATCCAATTGCGACCATACCAAGCAGAGCCGGGTGGTAGAGCGTACACTTTGTCTTACATATGAGGAGTTTTGAAACCATTTCTTTCGCCAAACCGAATCAGCAGTGGTTTTTTAGGGTAATTCACCTTAATAACGACTTATCTACTTCGAATTTTTTTCTATCCATAGTGAAGTTTTGCACTAGACGCTGACAGATAGATGCTTTCTTGTTTGTTGATAGCAGGAAATGGATCTTGTCTTCGTTAAGTACAAGACTTACAAGTTTCGCCTGTCCCCAATCACCCTGCTATACGAATATCTGCTCCAGAATAGGATGAAAAAGTCACATTATAGAACTGCTCTTTGCTAAACTCTGTGTATGTTTGGAATAGTACCAATAGGCCAGGAAAAATAGGTTCCGAGGTTGAAAAAATTAGTTCAACCTCTATAACATATCCAAAGTCCCCCAAAATCCCCGCATTGGCTTTTTGTGTAGATGCATTTGAAGAGGTGCAGACGGGGAGAATTTGGAGGTCCATCAAACTAAAATATTTGTTTGGGTAAAACCTAATCATATGATACATGCTTTAAGGGTAGTTTTTAACGCTGAATCTAATGAAACCAAATTCAAAATGATACAACCACCCAAAAAGAAGTTATAGTCCTTTTTGTGTAATGATGACTTTTTTTTCAGGTACAACAGGTAAAATATTACCGAAAACCCTTTGAAAATAACGGTATGTTAATGAAATTTGGAATGAATGTTTCATTTGTCATAGGAACTAAGAATCAAGAGAGTCCCTAAGAATATCTATGGTGAAAGGGTGTTTTTTTAAGGGGGAGGGGCAAGTGTAGAATGTTAACCATAACACCCACGAAAAAACTCTTACACTCATGAAATTCGCCAAAAATATATAATTTGTCATGGCAACCAAGAATCAAAATAGTCCTCATAAATATATTTGTTCTGGGGTTTTTTATTAAAGAGAGGGAAAATCTGGGAAGAAGTTGGAAGATTTGAGCCAAAATTCCGATTTGGTGTAATTGAGGTATATACACAAAGTATGGTATATGATTTAAGGGTATTTTTTAACGCTGAATCTAATAAAAGCAAAACTAAAATGATACAAGCACCCTTAACAAAGTTATGGGCCTTTTCAAGCAAAAATTAATTTTTGAAATCGTATTTTCCGTAGAACAAGTCAAAAGTTAACAGTCACCAAAAAAACTATTAGAACAAAGATATTTGTATGGACTATTTTGATTCTTGGTTGCCATGAAGAGTTTAATATTTTTGGCGAGTTTCATAAGTGTAAGAGTTTTTACGTGGGTGTTATGGTTAACATTCTTTGTTGCCCCTCCCCCTTAAAAAAAACACCCTTTCACCATGGATATTTTTAGGGACTCTCTTGATTCTTAGTTAATATGACTAATGAAACATTCATTCCAAATTTCATTAACATACCGTTATTTTCAAAGGGTTTTCGGTAATATTTTACCTGTTGTACCTGAAAAAAAGTCATCATTACACAAAAAGGACTATAACTTCTTTTTGGGTGGTTGTATCATTTTGAATTTGGTTTCATTAGATTCAGCGTTAAAAACTACCCTTAAAGCATTTATCATATGATCAGGTTTTACCCGAACAAATATTTTAGTTTGATAGACCTCCAAATTCTCCCCGTCTGCACCTCTTCAAATGCATCTACACAAAAAGCCAATGCGGGGATTTTGGGGGACTTTGGATATGTTATAGAGGTTGCAATTCTGCGTCGATTCCAATTTTAATATTTCATGAATTAATTTTTTCAAGGTTCCCCATACGATTTGTGCTATTTTTCCTGGTCTACAAGGAGCCCATCCCCAGTTAAACGTTACACCGTATACACATGTTTCAATGACCTACCTGCATCTGTTGCCCAGCTATTAGCATTATATAGAGCAGCATATAGAGCTCCTGACGATGATGAATGCTATCGTTATGCGGCTTTGAAGTCGATAGATAGATGGCGAATGAAGAATTGAAATTCGTTGGTCCTTTCCAGGATTTGCCTCAGAGTGATCTATGGTCGAGCTGCCTGGGCGGACAATCACACTGGTACTTGTCAATTATAATGTTGCGGAAAAGCTTTAGACGCTCACTAGGTGCAATGGATGGGATCTTGTATGTGATGTTTAGCAAAGATATGCCTCGAAAATTCTTGCAGAACATTGGGTCGCTTTTTATGTAGATAGATGGAGCTGATAGACCTGTCATCGGGCATGCTTCCTTCCCCCACATCCAATCCTAACATGCCTCTTCTATACTGCTTTGGTGAATTTGTAGATTACCTTCGTTATTTCGGTAAGCTTTCGGCCGCGAGACTCTTTGACCTCTTTGAGTTAGGAGACCGCGGACACCCTTTTTTCATGCAAAATCTCTTACTACTCCCTTCTGCTGGCTTGATACTTTTCCCTCACTGCAGCATTTTCGCATGTAATTTTAAGTGACCTTGTCCCGATGCACGCATTCATGATCATACCAATTCCATAGGTAATTTCTGTGGAATGACTCGTAGCCTATATTATTTTCGGATCTCTTTTTCATGATATCCCGTTATTGAGACTACTGTCTGAGGAAGGCGAATGCACTGCGATGAGTGTCTCACTGAGCTCTATAAACTCTGGCAACTCCAGGTCCCCAGGTCTGGCAACTCGAATGTCTTCTTCCCTGCAGTTTACAGTTTCTTTTCGATCAACAGTTTTTTCTGAGTTTTGGCGGAGGAAGGAAATGGTCATAGTTGATGTTTGCTCCTCGTAATGAACACACAACACATCTTAGGTATTTTGGGTGCATTTGCAGCAATTTGCACTTGATGGTCGATGTGGTTGGTGGTTCGAACGTCTGAAGAGCGCCAGGTTCCTTTATGGATTCTCAGCCTTGGAAATCCATGGCTACTTAACCGTTTTATGATGAGTCGGAAGCCTTATCTAAAATCAAATTAAATTTACCCATATCTCCAACAATTAACTAAAAACTTGCCGGTTGTCATTTTTTGGTGGCTTACCAACTTATCCGCCAAATATGTTATCATTTTCGACGCATAATAATGAGCTGTCAAAAAAGATCTGTGTTTCTTTTTTTAGCTCTGAGCACTCAGAGCGTTTAACTTGTGTTTTTTTTTTCAATCATAACTAGCTCAGAATTAAAAGACCGAGCCAATAGGCGCTTTTCTTTTTTAGTTCTGAGCAGAGTTGTAAAACAAAAAATTTTGTTTCTTTTTAAGCTCAGAGCGGTCAGACGTCAGAGCTTCAAATGTATTTCTTTTTTCATTCTGAGCGTGCTCATTGTGCACTCTATAGGTGTTTTTCTTTTTTTTAGATTTAGAATAGAGCTCTGAACATAGTCCGAGCAGGTCGGGCATGTTCTGAACATCATCTGTACAAAGCGTGTACTGAGCACTCTGAACTATTTTTGAAACACACCTGAATAGGTCAAATGCTTTGTGTTCAGGATTTAATTCTGTCTACTCAGTTATTTTATTCTGAGCTCATAGAGTGCGCTCTGAACAAACTCAGAACGAAAAAAGAAACACAAATTATTAGCTCTGAACGCTCCGAGCTTAAAAAGAAACACAATTTTTTGTTTGACAGTTCAGGCTCTGCTCTGAGATAAAAAAAGAAAAACGCCTAATGATGCATTTCACAAATGACTGCATTCTGTTGATTGAAATCGATTGAATGAACACAAAATGATTGCCATGATTTAAATGTCAAATCGATTGCATTCTTCTTTTTTTTAAGTTAAGTCAATGAATACAATCGAAAAATTGAATGCATTTTAGAGATTGTATTCACAATCGATTGCATTCTTTTGAGAGTATATTTCTCTTCATAATTCCAAGGAGAATGTGATTTGTTCCGCAAGGAAAAACTTGGTAACTTTTCTTTGGAACACATACATATAAAAGTTACCTTGAGTAGACTTTAGACCTCATCCTGACAATTCTGGACCAATTTAGAAGATGAGAAAGATATCCGAATGAAATGACTTTAAAAATTCTATGAATGCCTGTGAAGAGGAAGGAATTTATTTAAAACCCTTTTCTTGTTTCTTTCCTATAAAATTATACAGGATGTGTCTTTTGATACAGAAATACCGAAGACAAAGATTTAATTGTGATGCAAATGCTAAAAAAATGGGGTTTCTAATTTTTTGTTTATCAACACTTTCAATCATAAAGCTTCTCATTAAACTGTCATAAAAGTCATAATTCAATACAAATATCATTCATATGCGAATATTTTTTTTTTACTAGGAATTTTAAATTTAAATAAAAAAAAAATAACCTAACAGAACTAACAGAAAATTAACAAAAATTTATATTCAAAATCCCCAACGGCTTATTTTATGTCTCTTTGTACATAAGTAATATTTGAAGTTCATAGAAAAACAAAAAAAAAAACCTGTCAACAGATTAACAATGGGGTACCAACTACCAACCTATACCTACCTATTATATTTATTATAGTATGAAAGTGTGAGACAATGCATACCTTATGGGGTTTCCCCAGCTATGTATGTTATTATTATCATCACACAGTCAGTCATCAGTTTTGTTAATAGATTTTGACCGCTCAAATTTCCGTGCACCAAAAATCATTCTTAATAAAGCTAAGCTAGCCATATTATTTTTTTTTTCTTTTATTGTTGACCCCTAACTTAATTGCCACTCTCGTCGTTGCCGTCGACGTAGTAATCGTCATCATGATCATCACAAGTTGAGACTTCTCATGAAGACTTAGGTATAGCTATTAATGATGTAGCGAGTCTAGTTCAGCTGATCATCATTTGCAATTGTATCTGATAGTATCCAATTTCATATATATTCTTTATTGTTAATAAATATGCGGTATAGGGTTCGGAATTCGAAAAATCCTAATAGTGTTGCCGTCTGCCCAAGTAGTAAAGTAGTTAAAACAAATAATAAGTTAAATTTTAGTATTTTATCATATAATGTAGCTGGATTAAAAAATAAAAGTAAATATTTAGATTTTATTGAATATGTTAAAAAATATGAAATATTTTTTTTATATGAAACTTTCTTAATGGAAAAATGTGAAAATTTTGAAAATAAATGTAATGAATACGAATTGTTATGGAGTGCTGCAATCCGAACACACACAGCAGGAAGAGCAAGTGGGGGTACAGTTTTCGGGATAAAAAAACAATTTTCGTCAAGAACAAATTGCCGCTTTACAAGGAGAGAAAATAGAGATTTTGTTAGCATAGAAATCGAAGGAATACCTATGGAGATTTTTCCAATTTATATAAACTGTTGCAACTGGCAAATGGAGTACAACGAACTTACCGATTTTCTACTCAGTGTTGGGTGTCAAAATATGCTTCTAGTTGGAGACTTTAATGCTCGAGTAGGAAAAGAGCAACTAGCCCCTATCATGAAAGGAGAATTTCAGTGTTTTTCCAACGTTACTAGGGAATCTAAGGATGAAATTACCGATGCCAAGGGCAAACAACTTATTGAAGCATGTGATTCTTTCAATTTGTGCTTGCTAAATGGTCGATCATCAAGCGATATGAATGGGGAATTTACGTTTGTAAAGGGAAATGGGTGCTCCGTTATCGATTATGCACTAATTAATGGCATGTGGCACGAACTGATACAGGATATGGAGGTAGCAAGTCAGCTTTATTCAGATCACATGCCTCTTTCTATCCAATGTGTAACAAAAGCAAATGCGCCTCCTACGAAAAATCTATCGCTACTGCCAAAACTTATTTGGAAAAACAATTGGATAAATGAGTACCACCGACAACTGAATGAATGCGTCACAATGCTGGAAATAGAATGGGACAATGCTTTTTTTTACCCAAGTTTTCTGACAAGCATGATTAAAAATATAGCACAAGAAAAGACTTACAACAATAAACTTGTGAAAAAACAACCTTGGTTTGATGAAGAATGTTCTAAAGCTAGGAAGAAGTCACTTGGATCCCTCAATCTTTTTAGAGAACTAAACACGGAATTAGCGAAACAAATTTATATTGAAGCAAATAGTCATTATAAAGCAATATGTGAGCAAAAGAAGACTTTATATTTTAATGAAATGGCAAGTGAAATAGCGGATATTACCAGCAGCAAAGAGTTTTGGACAGTTGTGAAAAAACTCAACGGAAACGTATTCAAAGTAGGCAGCCTTGTTGAAGTAAATACACTAAAAAACCATTTTCAAAGAATGCTTAACCCAGAGGAACCACAAACTCTGTATATGTATGCAATGCCGCAAGTATTTGATGATATTTTAGATCCACAATTCAGCATGGAAGAGCTTTTTGTAGTGCTAAGAAAAGCCAAACAAAATAAAGCACCAGGAGAAGATCGAGTCCCCTACGAGTTCTATCAAAACGCTCCAATCAATTTCCTTGAAAAAACCCTTAGAACCCTTAATTATATATACAAAGAGGCAAAAGTACCAGAAGAGTTTCAAAGGTCTATTATATTCCCAATATTCAAGAAAGGTGACCCCAATAACGTAGCGAACTATAGAGGAATCTCATTTATGAACACTATAGCAAAAATTTTTACTGGACTTTTAAATACACGACTAACGAAATGGGTTAATGAAAATAGAAAGTTAAGCCAATTCCAGGCGGGATTTAGAGAAGGTTATTCTACTGTGGATCAAATCTTTAATCTAACTAGTATAGCGCAAAGCTACTTAAACCGGGGAAAAAAATTATATGCATTTTTTATCGATTTTCGTGCGGCGTTCGATACGATCAATAGAAACTGTCTATTTTACAAGCTTTCTAAAATCGGTGTATCAACAAAGTTTTTGAATATCCTCATCAATCTATACAGTGCCAATAAATCAGCGATATGGAATGGAGATAAGTTGTCGGATTGGTTTGGGATAGAAATTGGTGTAAGACAGGGATGCTTGCTTAGCCCATTAATATTTTCACTATTCCTGGACGACATCTCAGAGAGCCTTCCTGCAGGAATTTTAGTCGAAGGTATCAGAATCACCACCTTGCTTTTTGCTGACGACCTTGTCATCCTATCAGAATCACATAGCTCTCTACAACTTATGATAAATAAACTAGAAAACTTCTGCGAGTGCAATTGTCTACACATCAACACAGCGAAGTCAAAAGTACTCGTATTCAGGAAAGGGAATGGGCGTTTAGCCCGATACGAAAAATGGAAATATGGTGGAGAAGATCTGGAAGTCGTCAAATCGTATAAGTACTTGGGAGTCACAATTAATCATGACCTTTCTATGAAAAAACACTTTCAAATGAAGCTAGCAGAGTCGAAAAAGGCCATAAATTCAACGTGGAAAAATCTGATTTCGAATCCAAGGGTTGGAATACCTTCAAAAATAAAAATCTTTGAAGCAGTTATGCGTTCCGTAATGTGCTATGGTGCCCAGGTTTGGGGAGGCAAATACTACGAAGACGTAGAGAAACTCTTGCGTTTCTTTTTGAAAAAACTTCTACGGCTACCGTCATCGACACCCAATTATATACTTCTAATTGAAAGCGGCATGTCACCCCTCTTCGTTTTCACACTTAAGCTTTCCATGAACTATGTGACAAAAGTTATAAATGAGGAAGATGATTCACGCCTGACCAAGGTTCTCGTTATGAAGGCGCTCAGAGCAAAAACAATGTTCTTTAAGGACTGGGAAAATGTTGCATTGAAGTACAACGTCGTGCTGGATCTACGTGAAAACAATATTTCAGAGTGGGGAAACATCACACGAAAATTCGTACTGGATGTGGAACAGGCTATCAAAATGGAAAGCATATCGCAAGCAGAAAACTCAAGAACTCGTTTTTTGTATCGGCAACTCGAGCACCAACATATAAACTACCTGAACACTGGCCTTAGTACTACACAAATTTCAATGGTAATCCGAGTGCGAGGAGAACTACTTAAACTCAACTGTATGCCACACCGCGAAGATGTTCCACTACGTTGTTGTCTATGCAATACTGGAGAAAACGAAGACGTGATGCACTTTCTTGGTACCTGTCCCATCTTGAAAGAAATTAGACGTTATCACTATGGAGTTGATTCTATGATGATGGAAGATATAAGGCGCGTACTTAACGATAGCGAAAATTGGATTAAACTTGCTTCCTATTGCCATTCTGCTCTCAACTATAGAACAAGAATAATAGATGAAAATTTTTAATTATTTAATTCTCTTAATTATATGTACTGGTAAATCTACTCTCATTTTTCGTTATTTAAAATCTTGCATTTTGAAAAATTATTATTAAATTTGTTGTCATTTCTCGGCAGACGGCCAAGCCATGCTTAAATGTACTAAATTTTAAATAACCATTGTAAATTTTACTAATGATTAAATAAAGTACCGAAATAATAAAAAATAATAAAAATTCGAAAAATCGAAGCAAATCCGGAATTTTAACTTTTGCAGGTGTTAACAACAGGTATGGTTAGGTTAGGTGATGTACGATCAGGAGTCATATAACTCTGCATCGAAGCTTTGAGCATTACTTAAATGTAACAAAAAATGAACTCGTAAAGAATGAAAAACAGGTTTTTATTATTAAAATGGCTGAGGAAAGATACAAGTTAACAAAAAAAATGATTGGATCACCAGCCACATCCACGCAAACCAGTTTTTGAGGGCGTTAATGAAACGTGTGTCGTAAACTTAACAATTTTACGACTACAGAAATTTGTGGCGTTCCATAAATACCACGCTTTATTGAAGCGAGCTTGAACTTCACTTCAACTAGGACCGCACTTTCGATTTCGAGCGAAATAGAACACATGAGATTATATGAGACTGAACGCACATGCTATCGAGAAGTCACGTATCACGATGCCTAAAAGTCGAAACTTTTAATGAATCAAATGTACTTACTCGTATACATGTTCATGCTTACATTTGCTATTTAAAATATTGCGACTAAAACATCGTAGTCGCAACTAGAAAAAGTCATGCACGAACTCGGAATTTTCAATCGTGAATCCTACCACTTTTATTAAAAAACGATTTTTCACATTGCATTTTATTTTGGCGAAAACTAAGTAAAATTATATGAAATCGCTCAGAAAGGGGAAGGGTACTTTATGCCGAATGCCAAAATCCTGAATGGTAAAATTGAGAATCCCGTATACCCAAGATCCCAAGTGTCAAAATCACGAATGGACGAAATCCCGAATGGCAAAAAATTCCAATCACATTCGGGATTCAATCTCGAATTTTAATACTTTTTTTAGTACTATTTCAGTAGTTTCAGTAGCATGGCTTGACTTCTGTTCATTATCTGTTCTTTACCTCAAATCATAAAAATCTTGAATGCAAACATTTCGAACGAACAAGAATGTACAAAAAATACGAACCGAAAATACAACCTGAAAAGTGCATTTTCTAACCATAACAACCGCAAAAACCTGGTCCGATAAGTGGTTCTGTAAATGTTTTGACTAAAGCTATCGATTGGCATCATTTTCTTCATTAGCCGCATGAGAAAGGTTATTAAACGGTCGCATTTCCGGACTAAAATTGATGAAAAAATCCAGGAACACACCTAGTAAGAAGTTAAATACACTCCTCGTCAACTGAATACGCACAAACATTTTTGAATATATTTTATCCATTTTTTCCAAACAGTGATGGTTATTATGCCATCTGTTGATGGTAAAAATTTTCGTAACATATAAATAACAGAATTTCAAAGTTTTATCCAAAAACAACCGTGAGTTTTTCCTTCAACCACTTCCAAAGTGTAACTTATGCAAAGTAGAAGTTTTTTTTTGAGTCAACTGAATAGGTACAAAAATTAAAATTGGTATTGGAATGGAATGAAACAAGTTTTTGTTTAAGTTTAGTAGTGGGTACTTCCACCTTTATTTTTAATTACTTCGTAAATTCGATCCGGCATGGAATCGTATAGCTTTTTAATGTAATTTAACGAAATTTCGCTCCACGCTAATTTGATTGCAGAAATTAAGGTTTCTTTGTCTTCGAACTGACGACCACCCTCATAAATTTTGCGTACTAACCATCCCCAGACATTTTCTATGATGTTTAGATCAGGTGAGTACGGCGGCCATTGAAGCAACTGCACTTGTTGCTCCTCTATCCATGTTTTTATTATGCGCGCTGAGTGAATAGGCGCATTATCATGTTGGTAGGTCCAGTTTATGGGTCCAAAGATGTTAGAAAATTTAGGAAAATTTCTTTCCAAAATTACTTTATACCCAGCTGCTGTCATTCTTGATGTTACAACCTCGAGCTCAACTGTTCTATAATAACTGACTGCTCCCCATATCATGACACCTCCTTCACGACTATGATGGCGCTTTAAAAATCTTTTTTTTTTTTCTTAAGTCGTGAAAATAGAAGTTGAACCCATCAGGGCCATCGAAATTAAACTTTTTTTCATCTGAAAAAACCACGTGATACCATTCTTTTTTCCAACTCATGTGAAGTCTTGAAAAATCTAATCGCAACATTTTCCGTCTCTCGTCAAGTGGTGGTTTTTTCTTAAGTTTCATTCGTTTAAGATGGCTTGAGTTGTTGATTACTCTTAATACTGTTGGGCAACTTGCGTTTACGCCGACTTTTTGTTTTATTTTTGCCACAGAATCAGAAGAATTTGATGCATATCTTAAAATTCTTCGTCTCTCAGCTGCTGTTGTTGCTGTTTTCTTACCTCCCTTCATGTTTTTGCCGTATGCATCTTTATTTTTCAAGTAAGAATAACTACTTACTTACTTATCCGGCTCCCGATCCATGAAGGGTCTCTGCCTGAGATATTGCGGTCTTCCATCGGTTGCGGTCCCTCGCACGCTCCCTCCAGTCGTCGAGACCAAGCGCTCTTGCGTCTGTGACCGCCTGGTCCCTATAGCGGAGGTTCGGTCTTCCTGGTCGTCTCGAACCTGGGGGCTGGGATTCGAAGATTTTCTTGGCTGGAGCGTTGTTGTCCATTCGCTCGATGTGGCCGAGCCAATGTAGTCGACGTGTTTTGGCTCTTTGGACTACATCCACATCTTGGTACAGCTCGTACAGTTCACGATTGAATCTTCTCCTCCAATCGCCCTCTTCGCATATAGGACCAAATATCCGCCGTAGAATTTTTCGCTCGAAAGTGCCCAGGATCAATTCCCCTTTTTTACTTATCGTCCAGCACTCGGCACCGTAGAGTAGAACTGGTAAAATTAGAGTTTTGTATAGCGTGCACTTTGTCTTTCGAGAAAGGAGTTTTGAACCCATTTGTTTGGCCAAACCGAAGTAGCAGCGGTTCGCTAGGGTAATTCTTCGTCGGATTTCCACTAAGGTGTCGTTCGTGGGATTGATGTTTGTTCCGAGGTAGGTGAACTCCTTGACTACCTCGAAATTACTGCTACCAACAGTGACGTTTTGTCCTAGGCGATGGACAGATGAGGCTTTGTTTGTTGATAGCATATACTTTGTTTTGTCCTCATTCACTTCAAGACCAACGCGTTTCGCCTGTTCATCAATAGCTGTGAATGCTTCAAGTACAGCTCTCTTGGAACGGCCGATGATGTCGATGTCGTCCGCATAACCTAGCAGTTGAGAAGACCTGTTAAAGATAGTGCCTTCCATGTTAACACCACTCTTGCGCACTATCTGCTCCAGGACTAGGTTGAAGAAATCACATGATAGCGCATCTCCTTGTCTGAACCCTGTACACGTCTGGAATAACTCGGATGAGCTGTTACCCATTTGCACGTTGCACCGCGTATTTTGTAACGTCATGCGGCATAGCTGGATCAGTTTTTTCGGGATCCCGAGTTCCGACATCGCCAATAGAAGCTCTTGGCGACTTATGCTATCATATGCGGCTTTGAAGTCGATGAATAGGTGGTGGGTCTCGACTTGAAATTCGTTGGTCTTTTCCAGGATTTGCCTCAATGTGAAGATTTGGTCTATCGTTGATCTGCCTGGCCTGAAGCCACACTGGTACGTGCCGATCATAGTGTTGCAGAAAGGTTTTAGACGCTCACATAGTACGTTGGATAGGATCTTGTAGGCAACATTAAGCAGGGATATGCCTCTGTAGTTCTTGCAGGACATAGGATCGCCTTTTTTGTAGATTGGGCATATGGAGCTATTTGACCAGTCGTCGGGCATACTTTCCTCCTCCCAAACTTGGTTGATGAGCTGGTGCATGCACCCTACCAGAACATCTCCTCCATACTTGAAGAGTTCCGCTGGTAGGCCATCCGAGCCGGCGGATTTGTTGTTCTTAAGCTTGTGGATGGCTTTCTTAACCTCTTCAGTACTGGGTGCTGGGACTGGATCTTCATTGACTGGTCTAATGCTTCTTTGTTCCCCTGTCGCCTCCTCTACATAATGCCCATTAAGCAGCTGCTGGAAATGCTGCTTAAACACGTCTACAATTCCCTGTGCTTCGGTGACTAGGTTCCCTTCGCTGTTTCGAAGAGCTTGCGTGCCAGTCCTATAACCAGATGCCAGTTGCTTGGCTGTTTTGTAGAACCGGCGGGTGTTGGTGGCGGTGCTGGACTCTTCGAGATACTTGAGCTGAGAGGCTGCGGATGCTCTTTTCTTTCTACGCAGGGTTTTTTTCTCTTTCCTTCTCTTTTCACGGTACTCCTCTCTTGCTGCTCTTGTTTTCCGTTGCAGCATTTGCATTCGTGCATTTTCCGTCTCCTGCTTCAATAGCGCGCATTCATCATCATACCACGGGTTCTTTTTTCTGGGTGGTTGATAGCCTATGGTGGTCTCGGCTGTCTCTTTAATAATGTCGCGATACTGGTTCCACTGGTTGTTGACGCTTGTGGCTGGGTGTACGGCAGAGAGTTTCCCGGTCAATTGCTCACTGTAGTCTCTGGCTTTCTCAGATGTGCTAAGGCATGCGATGTTGAACTTCTTTCTTTGGGCGGTCTTCGTTTTCTTTTCGTTGGACAGTCGGGCTCTGAACTTTGTCACAACAAGAAAGTGGTCAGAGTCCACGTTTGCACCTCGGAAAGTTCGCACGTCCAAGATGTTCGATGCGTACCTTGCGCCAATTAGCACGTGGTCGATTTGGTTGGCCGTTCGACCATCTGGAGATCGCCAGGTTGCTGTGTGTATCCTTCGCCTGGGGAACCTAGTGCTACTTATCACCGTATTACGAGCTGCAGCAAAGTCGATTAGTCGGAAGCCGTTGTCTGTTGTCGTTTCGTGGAGGCTGTGCTTTCCAACTAATCCGCCAAAGATGTTTTCCTTTCCGACTTTAGCATTGAAGTCTCCGAGCACGACTTTGACATCGTACTCCGGACAGGCTCCGTAGGCTCCGTCCAGGAGGTCGTAAAACTCCTCCTTGTTAGACTCCTCAGCTTCATCGGTAGGGGCGTGTGCACATATTAGGCTGATGTTTTGGAAGGTAGCTTTGATGCGGATCACAGCCAGGCGATCGCTTATCGGCTTAAAATCGATGACTTTTGATCTGAGTCGATTTCCCACGACGAATCCGCATCCTAGCATGTGCAGTCTTTGGTGACAGCTGTAATAAATGTCGCAATCTTTTCTTTTCGTTATACCTGATCCTATCCATCGTATCTCCTGGATCGCGGTAATGTCTGCCTTGTACCGCGAGAGGACAGATTCAAGTTTTTGAGTAGCACCTGGTGTGTAGAGTGTCCTTACATTCCAGGTGCATACTCGTAGATCATAGTCCATTTTCGTTCCGGGTCTGGTTGCCATTTGAGGGGGGTCGTTATCCGAGGCTTCTTGCGTCTCTCTCATAACAATTGGCTTTTTTACTGTGGCCGGGTCGTTAGCCCAACGCACTAACCTCCAATCTGTAGGGCCATGGGTTTAATGTTGCAATTCTTTCCTTGATCAACATTCGCACTTACAAGTTTAGCAAGTCCTGGCATAAAGCCAAGACCAGTATCCGGCGGCTACCAACTTGGAGGTATTGTAAGCACTTGATGTGTAGGAAAAGATACAGCTCGAGGCCCCCAGTTCCTACAACATCCAACCATCAAGTAAGAATAAACTACATTAAAACTTCGGCCAACTTTATCAGCTATTGCACGTCCAGTTAGGCCTTGGTCTCTAAGTAAATCGATTTTAGCTTTTTCAACACTGTTAAGACACGTAGATCTACCCATTTTTCTTAAAATTTGAAATCAAGAATTAAATTTTACTGGAAACACTAAAATTGTTAATTTAAACTGTCAAGCACTCCAAAAAACTTATAAACAACGAAGAAAATGGCGTTGTACCTATTCAGTTGACTAAAAAAAAAACTCCTACTTTGCAAGTGGTTGAAGAAAAACTCACGGTTGTTTTTGGATAATTCTTTCGGAATTATCTGCTTAACATCTTAAGGGAATAGTTAGCATCAACAGATGGCATAATAACCATCACTGTTTGGAAAAAATGGATAAAGTATATTAAAAAATGTTTGTGCGTAATCAGTTGACGAGGAGTGTATAATTGATGCGTCCTACAATTAGAAATAAGAACAAAAAAATAGGGGGCGCAAACATCTCACCTGAGAATTCTGAGACGAAACACTTTTATAGATTCATAATTTATGAAATAACCGTGAGATCATGAAGCCATATAAGTGGGACTGAACTCGCTGAGCCAATAAGCCTTCTTCAATTTAAAAATCTGCATTGAATTCAAATAAGTGACTATACTATTATCCCAGATCTTCTTTAAATTCGTTATTGAAACGCAGGTTCGTAGATCACCAGGTCAAAGTATCAATTTGCGAGTCTGACACAACTGAATCAAAAAATGAGTAAGCAATTAAAGCCTGTAAACATGTCCCTGCACTAGCATTATGGAACAAAGTATAAAAATACTTTCAACCTTAAACATACCAACCAAGTCTTTGAAATCTTATAAGAATGAAAGTTCATATTATGGCAAATTTTCGAGACACTCGACATATTTCGTCTTCGTTATTAGAAATTTTCGACATAATTATTGTTCTCTATGGTATCTGCTGCAATTAATGTTCTAGTTTATGTATTAAATTAGCCGGCAAACAGTCGAACTTGGAAGCTACATACCACAAACACGTAGCCTCGCCTTTGAACATCGAATTTAACCGAATGTTTGGTCAAGTGACACCAAAAAATTGGTACCTCAACCAGTTTACTGCTGCTCTAAACCCCAAACAGAGAAGTGATCACGAATCGCACTCGAAATTCGCACTGTTTCGTCAAAACAGCATCCTATAATTGCAATAGTTATATATTCCATATCCTACTCCCAAAAAAAAATTAAGATGTTTTAGCAATTACTGGCAAACATAAAATTCCGGCCGGAGCGGGGTATCTATTTGAAGGCAGACATTCCATTTTAAGACCAGAACGATGAAAAATAATTAATAGTGTGTACATAGCTAAGTAGTATTGCAGGATTTTGTTTAACTAAATGTATTTTGTGTACCTTAATAGCATTTAAGAAAACTTACTGTCGTAAAAAGCTACTCAAAAACAACCATTCCATATTCTAACTTTGTCCATTATTGTATTTAAAAATCATAACACTACATATCTTCACTCAATTTATTAAACAGTTCTATTACTATTGTAGTGATATCCGATATCTACCTACTCTTAAATTGCCCTCACACCTGCGCAGACTATTATCACACTATAATATACAGCTTTACAACAACATACCAGACTAGCTACCTAGCTAGCTAGCTAACACAAGCACTCTAGCACAGCAGATATCCGGCAAATATTGTTACTTTAGAATCCCAAAAGTAAAGTGAAACGGAGGTGCTGCTAGTCACCTTGATTCAGTTTGATTCTTGTTGTTGGATAGATCGGTTCTCTCAAATAAATTAACTACAATAATTCGGCTTATTTGATAATCGATTTTTGCAACACAAGATCTTATTCTTGTTATTTCATTCAAAGTTAAGTCGGAAAGGTCTTTGAATTTTGTTATAAGGTTGATCGGAATTTCATATATATAATTGTGATAGAGCCTGTTAAAAAAAAAATTAAAAAATATTCAATTGCCTGTGCCTTGATTTTGGAAACAAGAAATTAACAATAAAAAAAAATGTAAGTTATAGAAATAAAAACAGTATTTAAATCAAAAAGACAAAAAAAAATGTATTAATTTATTGTAAATGTATACGTGTGCAGAATATATCAAATTAAATTTAATGTTTTATTCAAAGAATCTTTTTAAAATACAAAAAAAGAGAATTGATGTTCTAAAATTTATGAGTTTTTTTTGTAAATTAAATTCTTTGCTAAAAGAGAAATATATTCTTACCATTACCATATCGAATGTAAGAGAAAAACAACAACAGCAACAAAAAAAAAAAAACCTTTTTCATTTTAACATATTTTGTGGTTTGCGTCCGTTTCTGAATCTCTAACAAAAGCGGTATAAACAAGTTTGGCTGCTACTCTCCATGTAGTGAATGCATTTAAGTTCAATATTTCAAACAAAAGAAAAGGGCGACCGATAGATAGCTAGAAAGCAAAAATTTATAACGTTCAATAGCTATGCATTATGTACTTAAATGTGTATTATTGTTGTTTTCCAGATGAACGAATCATGGCATATACCTCGCGCCTCTTTGGCTGGATCGAGTACTCAATCGTCTTCAAACAATAGCAATAAGTCTCATTCAAATCCATCGACAGTTTCAAGAAACTTTAAAATTGCAAATGATTCATCAGGCAGAAAACTACACAACACCACAGATCGTCAACAGCGAAGAGCAGATAGCAAATCAACTATGCTACATGGCACACAACATCGTATAGACGGACGTTGGGGTCATCAAACAAGTCGCAACAATGTTAATAATAATACTCAACCGCCAAAAAGAGGATCACATTCGTCACAAGGATCTAGTGATAGCAACAATAGTTCTCAGGTTAGTATTATGCTATTTTTATTTATAAATAAGTTAGTCATACACCTCGTACATACGTAATTAAAAGTTAATGGAAGATGCGCTGTGCCGGCGGCAGTGGCGATGGTATTTTATATTCTCGTTAAATCAATGAGCTCAGCTATTCCGAAAGAAAAATGGAAACAAATTTATTTCTAGAAGCAGGCTTTGTTAATCGTTTAAAAGTTAAAGGCATTCTGAAATGTGAAAACATTTTTTCTTTTTTTCTGTCAACTTGAGAATCCCGCCGCAGTACTCGAAAATAAAGCGTGAAGTGCAAACAAGGGAGTCTGCGCTAAATGATGCAAACATATTCTAACTAAATCTTTATTTGTTATTGTATTTTTACAAAAAATAAAAAAAAACGTGCCACATGAATTTAAAGTCAAAAGAAATAACAAACTGAAAAGAATTCCCAAAAATTATTTAGTGATAGTGTTGTTCAGCTATTTTAAATGTTTAACTTAAACAGTTAACTCTAGATAAGTTCCAAAAACCGCTCATTGAACTTACTTGAGCATTTAAAAACAGTTATTAAAAAAATAAACCTCAAGAAAAACCTAAAGAAGAAACTTACTAGGGCTTCACTAGCACTAGAATGGTGCTAGGATTAAAGACAACTCAAAAAAAAACAATGGATGCACACAAATCCATATCCTTTTAAATCAGAATATTGATTGAATTGTAGCTACGATGTTGGATATCTTTCGTACAGTCCAGTAGCCAAAATTGTATGTGAGGCACAGACACCTAACTAGAATTTAAACTGCAGACTCATTCACTTTAAGAAATAAGCAATCAATTATTTTAATTAAATGCAAACATTTATTTCACAACTTTGAATAATTTTATGTATTAATTTTTGTTTTGTCTTTTTCATTTTCAGAGCATTTCCTCAGGATCTTTACTTTTAACAGCAGCTAATTTAGAACGTTTTGCTGAGATTCACAAGAAAAAACACAACCAGAAAGAGTTTTTAAATTCAAATTACAATACGAATTTAATGCTCGCTTCAATGCCATCAAATTTAACAAAAGATGCTGTCATTTCAATTGAACAAAATTTAGATTTTGTAAAAACCAAAGATATGGATACAGTTTCAATGGCCAGTTCAACGCATTTTACAATGGTCAATGGCGAAGGCGGGCCATCGAGGAAGACAACAGGAGGTGGCATTTGCAGTAGAGGGAAACAAGTTACTGTTTTAATAACAACAATGAGTTTGTTTTTCTTATTTGTTATTATTGGCATGGTTTATGCTCTGGAATGTAAGTTATAAAATAATTTTGAAAACAAATTGTCAATTAAATATTAAAAACCATTTTGTTTTTTTTTTTACAGTACGAGCACGAGAAATGCCAAAAAGCTAGCAAAATTGATTGTCTTTCTTTAATGTTTGTATAATTTTTAAATGAACATTGAACCATCACAATACATGAAAGTATTTTTATTTGTTTTTATTAATTTTATTTGTATGACTTATATAATTGATTCGTTATCATACACGTACATATATCTAAGTCCTATTCTGCTATATGTGTCGATTGTAACACTCGAATCATGTTTTTGATTCGTGTTTAAACCTGTTTTTTATCATCACAATAGTGTTCCTTTCACTATAATTAATTTATATATGTATATTAAACGGCTTTTTGTTGAAGATTCTCTTTAGCCGATATAATTAAACGGTAATTTCCTTTCCGGTGGAAAGCCATCAACACTAATCGAATTATAGCAGAATAAGAGACTTACATTTAGTTCATATAATATGGCCCGCAAAATTAAACAAAAACAAACTTATATTAGTTAATTGTAAATTATTATATTTTTTGTTTTGCTGTAATTATTATAATTTATTCTAATTTTATTTCAATTTATGTTGAAATTTAAAAAATAAGTCTCATTTAATTTATCATAATATATGTAGCATTTCGCAACTGTTGTATCATAGTCAAAAAAAAATATACAGGTGATAAATCTAATGTTATTATTATTAATTTTTTGTTTGGCACAAAAAAAGAGCAAATATTCTGTCATAATTTTTTTTTGAACTTGAAAATTTAAATTAATTATATATTTCAAAAACAATTTTGATTGAAAGCATTGTTTTGCAAATATTTTTTTTTTTAAATAATTAATTCATTGGAGAATAAGTACAATTTAAGAAACAAAACTTAATGTCACGTCGAATAACTATCTTTAGTCCTGTGATACAAATAAATCATATTTTACTATAACTTGTTGGTTTCAATAAATGGCTGGTTAAACATTCAGAACATTTGAAGATGTATTCGAAAATACCCCTTAGTTCTTAGAATTGGCTGTCAGCAGGAAAACTGACACACTAAGTTCGTCTTTTTTATACCACAGGAATCTAGAGAATTCTTGCTTTCTCGTTAAACCACTTGGGGCAACTTATAAGCGTGACTGCTAATGTCTATAGTTACCAGATCACGATAACTAGGATTGTGGTATAAATCTCCCAGATGAAGAGTCGGTCATGTACAAAGAAGATGAGCAATCGATAATACGATTTGATCAACACATTTTTAACACAGCCGAAACACGTTTTTTTAAACCAGATTTCTAAAGCAAAGGAAGTTAATAATTTCCGTGAGTCAACAAAATCTGTACTGAATTTAGTTAAGATTACGGAATTCCGGCAGAACAGAACTTTAATTGTTGCTTATTAAATGGAAATGAAAAAAAAACAATAGAAAGTTCGAATGGTTACTTTTTTTTTTATTTCGTTTGATCATTTTTGAAAGGCACTGCACTGTTCTGTTTCTACTATCATGACTCATGACAAGACCGTGTTGAAGTTTTGAATTGTAAGGAATTGATTTATCAAAATATTAGCATTGAAAATGAAAAAAAAAGAAAAGGATACACGAGTTTATTTTAGAAATTTTAAGCCCGTATGACACTACATTTTTTTCACATTTTTAATTCACTAAAAATGAAATCAAAGCACGACGTACAATTTCTTATTTAATCTTTGATAGGTATGAGTGGGTACACACCACAGTACACATATTAAAGGTAATATCATTAGAGTTTTGATTTTTGTTTCTTCTGCGCATATATCAAAATTTGTGTCAAATGTCAGTATTTGTTGTTGTTTTTACGTGTGTTTTCTTCCTCACTCGCACAGCCATTTTTATTTCTGACAATTTCAATTTTAATTTGTTGTTGTTTTTACGTGTGTTTTCTTCCTCACTCGCACAGCCATTTTTTATTTTCGACTGACGACCTGCGCAGTATAATACCTTAGATTTGTGTACTGTGGGTACACACTATATCCATAAATGTAAAAATGTCACAAAAAATCTATAAAAAATTTGATTTTTAAATTAAATTTGTCAAGTTCTGGCAGCTTTTCTTGATATTTCAGAATTAAAAATGAAAAATTATTTCAAAGTACACTCAGTTACAAAAGTAGATATACACTGGACCCTAGAGAGCACTAGATTATGGTGTATATTTTCTTTTGGGACACATTGTAAATGAGAAATTTAATTTAGAGAAATGCTATCCCTTTCTTAAAAACACTTTTTATCCCTTTTTTGTCCTGCTGACATTTTGATAGATTAAATGAGAAATACAATGAAGAAAAAATGTAGTGTCATACGGGCTTTATCATTTTTTTCCTATACATATATGTATGTACATACTATTGTAAATAAGGTCTGCATTTTGAAATAAAAACACTTTATCAATCGTTTTGATGATCACCTTAATATGCCAGCTCCACAATTTCGGACATTATAGTTTAAGAGCCAACGTTATAAAAAGTCAAATCATTTGCGTAGCATTTTAAATCGCATAAATAAAATCCTTTGAGGTGTTGAACCAATAAACGTTTTTTGCCTACCTTAACACGTGTCCTTAAGTTTGACATAAATTTTGTACATCGATTTATTTCAATGCCTATTGGTCGGAGGGAAAAAAGTGTGCATACAACAAAATTTGACAAAATTAGGTTTTCCCCAAACGAGATTAACAATCAGCCTTATCGCAAATAAATTTTCCCCCGGATTTTTTCCCCCGTGTGATACTCTCCTATCGTAAACAATTTTCGAAAAAAAGGAAAAAATTCCTAGGAAAGAAGTAGGTATCGCAAATTTTTTTCCGAAGGAAAATTAGTGATTTTTCCCTGGAAAAAATTCACTTAAGTTTAGCTGGAGGATTTTGAAAATATAACACGTAAGTTTTACTTTTCTCTTTTTTATTCCAGTTTTGTCTATTTATTTTAACATTTTTTATCTTCCGTGTTCAAAGTGATGCATTTGAAGCATATCTTTATCTTAAAAATTAATTAAATTTCTGCCAAGACTAAAGCTGGATTGAGTTACCTTTTTGGTAGCCACCTTCTGCAAAAAAAAAACGCAAGCATGCACTTAGTTTGACGATAGAAGGTAGGTATGCCAAATGCTTTTTTTGGTGGTGGCACTGAATTCATTTAGATAGCCACCAGTAAATATGTGAAAGCTGGGGGTCATTCCAAAATTAAAAAAATGATAATCGTCAAAAGCAAATCGTCAATGATTTACTTGACGTAACGCCTATCGTTTTTTTTATTATGCAGTCCCCTACAAACCTACAAGTATTAAGTCAACCATTACTGTGTGCGTATTGTTGGCAGGAATGGGGGACCTACAGTTTTTTGCGGAGTCCCGAACAGCCAAATGAGAAGCACTCATTCATGACAAACTAAACTCTTAGAGGATTTGTCAATTCCTCGCAAGAAGTAGTACCTTAAATAAAACATTTGTTTTTAAGGTGGCATGGCTGGGAATTTGACCCACACCTTCGGCATGACAGTCCTGCGCACTAACCATTATGCCACGAGGTACTACATCCCTAGTTTCTTCGGGTTTTGTTTAGGTTTATCCGATCTCTTTTCACAATTCACAAACTTTGACAGTTCAATAATTTGTAAATTCAATAATTCTCTCAAAATATTTCGAAACTAGTTCGAAGTTTTTTTTCGGGGGAAATGATATTCGGGGGAGATTGGCGATGAGAGTATTCAACTCCTGGGAAAAAATAAAATCCGAGGGAGAGCTTTCTCCCTCGGAATTGGCGATAAGGCTGAATACATACTAATATTTCTTATTATATCAATAATGACAAAAGTTTTTGGAAAACTGCTCAAAGAAGGAAAATTCTACACAAAAGATTTTGCAGTTAACAAACAATGCTATAAAGGCTACCTTTGCAAATGAAACTCAAATATTTTGTTGACCGATTATTGCGTTCAGGAAAAGTAAGAGATTGGACGACACAATGGCTTATCAAATTCAATGAGACAAACCCAATTCTTTTAGCATTAACATTTTGTAAATATATTTTTTTTTTTCAAATATTCATTAAGTCATGCCACTGTATATTAAACATAACAAAGAAACTAAACTTTTAAAAGAAATGTACCTGTTGCTTAGAAACAACACGACCCCATCTATCCAAAACAACTATTTGGACATATGGCATCCAACAATGCATGTACATTAGGCTGGTCGTTAAAAAAAGGTCATCCCGGATCAGGCGCGGATCCAGGAATTCAGCTTGGGGGGGGTCATGAGATTGAAACATCATACCTAATTTGAACTGAAACCTCTTGAAATATAATAGCCTTGAATTTTCTACATATCTGGTGATTAGCAAAAGTCCAATTTTATCATGACTTCATAACAGTTGAAGGCATGATCAGAGATCTTTGCCGCTCTGCCGCTCACTACGTGAACAGGCCCTAAGACTGTATCGGGTTCCTGCTAAGAGTAATAGTGCACAAATTTCTTGCTGCTGGAAAACTTATTTATCAACAAGATTTAAGCTCCATTTCATACTTTTCAGACAATTATGAGAATATGATGAACTTATAAGATTGGAAGCAAAACTTGCAATCTAAAAAAAAAATTTGACAGTAACTAAAAAAAGGAATAATTCAAGTGTCAATTTGAAACAAAAAGCTAGAAATAATTCCAAATATGTGGTGATATTCATGCCGATGCCAAAAAGAAACTGTTGTCAATTCAAAGAGGAGGGTTTTTTTTCATACATTGAATTTTTTTTTAAATTTCGTTACAAATTTAAGTACTGCACGTATGGAGTTTTTCAATGCGTTTTTCCAACATTCCGTTATAAATCCAGGTACCTGCTATAATTATTGGAATTTTATTAATTATGGAATTTTTTCAAAGCCTTTTTTTCAAAATTCCATTTAAAAATTAAGGTACTGTACCAGGAGTCTGTTATATTTTTTTCTAGTAAAACAGAGTATAATGATTTACATATAAAAGAGGCAGACATACTGATTTAGTCAAAACTGTTTTTCTTGTTGCTTTTGAAATACAGGAGAGTTTGTTTAGAGTTTTTTAAAGAACTTTTTCAAAGTTCCGTTATAAATCCAAGTACTGCAACAGATGTCTGCTATAGTTTTGTTTTAACAAAATAGGGTATTAGGATTCACATAACGGAGAGGTGGACATATATATGGCTTTCGTTAAAACTTTTTTATTTGTTTTTGAAATGTATCGGAGGTTGTATGGAGATTTCAAAGCCTTTTTTTTAATATTCCATTATAAATCCAGGTACTGCACCATCAGGCTTCTGCTAGATTTGTTTTCTAATGAAAAAGAGTACCTATACAAATTTGTATATCATATTGCTTAAGTACAAAATAAGCTGTCTTTGCTTTCAAATACAGTGGTTTTTGTATGGAAATTTTTTAAAAATTTCGTTACAAATCTGGGGACTGCACCAAGTATCAGCACATAACTTTTTTTTTAATAAATTAAAATTAAGTTTTAAAGAGACAAAGAGACAGACATATTCCTTCAGTGAAAATTGTGATTTTAAAACTTTGAAATACAGTAGAACTCATATAGCCTATTGAATAGACCGGAAAATGAGAGGTATAAAGGAACAATTACGTGCAAGGGTTTTTATTATTGAATATGTTTGTTTGGCCCATAAGCATGCTTAAAACCAAAAATGCTACTAAATTCACCCATGCGTTTCTGAGAGAATGGTCACACTGGCCACTTTTCAGTATTTTTGGTATAACTCGAAAACTAAGCGGAATTTGACAATTTTACATTTAATACTTTTTGTTCAAAATTAAATTTTCTATTGGAATGGATAGTTCAAAAAATTTTACGAAACAATTTAAGCAGGAAAAGTTAACAAGAACCAACTTAAAAAAAATCAAAAAATCAAGGATATCTAAATTTTTTAATAAATTGTGCATAACTTTTTTTGAAGCAAAGATAGGGTCAAGACATGCAAAAGTAGAGACTAAAGGCCTTAATATGACACGTTCAAAATTTAATATTTGTTCAAAATTGACAGAGATATTCCCATTCAAACCTTATCATTTCTTATAATTTTTCTCAGTTTTGGCCCGAAAGTCCCTTTTTCGGTACAATATGGCAAATTTCACTTTCGTAA
Source organism: Dasysyrphus tricinctus (assembly GCA_963921185.1). Classification (NCBI taxonomy): domain Eukaryota; kingdom Metazoa; phylum Arthropoda; class Insecta; order Diptera; family Syrphidae; genus Dasysyrphus; species Dasysyrphus tricinctus. Next base: position 187,996,477 of record OY992532.1, on the reverse strand, counting down.
AAATGTTCGAAATCAAAATTTTGATATAATATGACATTAGAACTATAGAGAATTTATAAAAAGGATGTAAGTTCGCAATTTCGTTGTTCGGCTGTTTTTAAATGCGTTCAGACCTACAGACCGAACGGCTGGTCCGATGAACATAAGATTTGGTATTAGGTGCTAGGAACATTAAATTAGTCATAAAGTACCAAAAAATAGGCTTTCGGGCAAAAACTGCGGAAAATGATAAGAAATGGTAAAGTTTGAATGGCTATATCTCTGTCAATTTTTAAATAATATGGCTTTTTTAACATTTCATATTAAAGCCGTAAGACTCCAGTTTACTTTGTTCATGAATGTCTTGAGCGTATCTTTGCTCCGAAAAAAGTTTTGCACAACTTAGAAAAAAATTTAAAAATCTTTGATTTTTCGATTTTTCTTAAGTTGGTTTTTGTTTACTTTTCCTGCTTAAATTTTTTCGTAAAATTTTTTGAACTATCCATTTCAATAGAAAATTTAATTTTGAACAAAAAGTATTATATGTAAAATTGTCAAATTCCGCTTAGTTTTCGAGTTAAGCATAGTACGCAGCTGAAGTGAAACGAAAATTCTCATACAGAAATTGACACTACGAAATCGTAAACGAAAAATTTCGTAGTGATTTATGTTATGTAGTACGCAGTTCGACAGTGAAATGTCAATAAAACAGAAAATCCTAGCAGATACTCGAACCAAGTCTCCACTTATTTTTCGTATACAATTAATTGTTCGGAACATTATTTCAGACGAAAATTTGACAGTTTGCTATATTTTGCTGTTGAATTTTATTTAAAAATGAAAATGGAAGAAAATACCGTCGAAACGAACTGCAGAACACAATTATTTGGAACCCTTAGCACCACAACGGACGACACGAAAACAAAAAAAAAAATAAGAATTCACATCAGACGAGAAAAAAATTGACTTAAGATTTTAAACTGTTTTATTTTTGTATTTATTTTGACATCTTTCTGATAAAACTCTCCATATTTTTTTCGCAATCACTTCGTGTCTGATTTCGTTTTCGAGTTGGAGACACCAGAAAATTTTCGTTTCACTTCAGCTGCGTACTAGGCTTTATACCAAAAATACTGAAAAGTGGCCAGTGTGACCATTCTCTCAGAAACGCATGGGTGAATTTAGTAGCATTTTTGGTTTTAAGCATGCTTATGGGCCAAACAAACATATTCAATAATAAAAACCCTTGCACGTAATTGTTCCTTTTTAAAAGGTCTATTCAATAGGCTAATATGGAGATTTGTAAAGCCTATTTTTCAAAATTCAATTAAAAAAACATTTGTCTGCCAACATCTTTTTTCAAATATAAAAAGTAACAGGAAACACAATTTATTTTGTTTGAACTTTGAAAAGAAACAGTGAAATGTGAATGGAGATTTTTCCCTATTTTTTGTAACTCAATATTCCGTTAGAAATCCAATTACTGCAACTGGTGTCTGAAAATTATTTTTGTTGGTTATATTTACTATTTTTATTTAAATATAAAAGACCTGAAGGTATAACTCCAAGATGTACTACACCCTATGTCTGCCTTTACTATTTTTGAATATAAACAACTTTAAAGTCTAACATATCAAAGGGGTGGGGACATACTGCTATCACGTTTTGAGGTGGATTTTTTTTACTTTTGTTACCCCGGTGGAATGCCCATTCCATGCTCAGAAAATCTAATTGAATGGCTCCACTTATCGTACAGAAATACCGTAAACCTGCCGACCACTGGCTTTTAGACTATAATCACCGCATATGAAAAACACCCTATATATATTATCTAGGAGGGTGCGCGTCCAGGGCTACCAGTAATTTTTGTAAAAATTTATATCCTGACCATATCATTACGAAGTAAGAATTTGCTAAGGGAAATAGAAGCTAACCATTACATTAATAGGTCATGGTTTTCGTATAATGTACTAAAATATATGGAATTACCCAAAAAGTTTATCTCTGTCTTCTAATGTGTTGAATAACAAGTAAAGATTGCTCGTATTTCTTCTTTTCTCTGGAGCTCTGGAGGGGGTCATGACCCCCATGACCTCCCCCCTGGATCCGCCACTGTCCCGGATGGTCCCAAATCGTCTCTAAATGAAGAAAAAAAAATTCCCTAATTTTTTCAGATTTTTATTTTCATCCCCTATAGTCGCTGTAGGGGTAAATTAAATTTCCCCTTTTCTTTTGCATACTAGAAAATTCGCGTAAGATCTTCCAAAAAAATTCAGAGAGATTCCTACTGGAGGGGGGTAATATCTCCCCCCGCTTGGACGGGAGGGGCAATTTAATAAAATATTTGCATAAAAGAGAAAAAAATTAATTAAAAAACAACTGAAATACTTACAGTAATGTTTTGCAGCTTTTTGGAAAGCCAGAAGTCCATTCTTATGGCTTGTTTTTAAATTAAGGTTTTTTGATGAACTGTTTTGGTTAAAAATTGTTTCAAACTCAATATTTTCAAGAAAAATTATTATTTAATTTTTTACTTGCGATTATAGCTACTATAAGGCAAGTTTTGGATTCGTGCACAAAAAAAATTTTGAGATAACAATCAAACATGATATTACGATAATAGAAAACACCAAAAAAGTGGGTGGCACAATTCTGTCTGTCTGTCTGTCTGTCTGTCTGTCTGTCTGTTCGTCTACAGCCTAAACGGCTCGATCGATTTTCTTAAAACTTTGGTACATAGTAGTTTTTGGTGATTCTGCCGACACGTTTTTTTCATTTTTTTTTAGAACCAAAAATAACGGTACCTGCCATACATTTACATAATCGTATTTTTCTTAAAAACGGCTCGACATCTTTTCTTAAAAAAAAATTCAATAAATTTATTTAAGTAAAGGCTTTCTTTGGATGGAAAACCATTTTAAAAAAATGGTTATTAATGGTACTTCCCAAGGAACCATTTTTTTAATTTTTGATTTTCTTCAAAATGGTATGACCGATTTCAATTATTTTTTTATACAGAAGCTTCCAAAAAATGTTAATAGTTTTGTGTACCAACATTTTTGAAAAAATATTTTTTGGATTTTTAAAAAATATTTCAAATTTTTTTTTGGAAAATCAAATATTTCGAAAACGGCATCATAGATTTTTTTGAAACTCGATATTTAAGACTTTTTTAGTACTCTCTAAAATATTTTTAGAAAAAAATTTACATTTATGAAAAAATAACGGTACCTTCCATACAAAAGTGAAAAAACCGCAAAGGAAAATATATTTTTTTGCTTGAAAACGACTCCTACGATTTCGATTAAATTTTTTGTATATACTAAAATTAGTACGATCTACCATAAAAAATTATACAATTTTACACATAGCAACTATTAGTAGTACCTGTCATAGAACGTATTTTTTTATTTTGAGTTTTCTCGTTATCAGCTTAACGGATTTAAATTAATTTTTTTATATACAAATTTCAGATAATATTAAATAATATTGCATATCAAAATTTTCAAAAAAAAAGGTTTTTGGATTTTAAAAAAAAAGTTTCAAATTTTTTTTTTGAAAATTCGATATCTCAAAAACGGGTTGACAATTTTTTTTCAAATTTTGGTTTTATATACACATAAATATAAAGTTTAAATCTGCATATTAAAATTAATTTAAAAAAAAACCGCTCCTACGATTTAAAAATTTTTTTTCCCTATACAATCATATTCCATCATGAATTAAGATGGCATACCTTTTTTTTCACCTCAAACTGTCAAAAGAGTTGTTTTAGCTAATTTAAATATCGTATTTCATGCTTCTCTACATTTTTCTCTCATAATTTCCAAGTTTGTATATACAATTTTTTTTAAACTCGCAGTGTCTTGAACATAAGAGCAAGTACGTGCGACCCAGTCGTGCATTTTATTTAATTATAGGTTTGAAAACAGATTTTGCTGAAATTGTTTATTCAAAGAACTTTATTTAATAAAATCAACTATTAAAATGGACTTCTGGCTTTCCAAAAAGCTACAAAACATTACTGCAAGTGTTGCCGTTGTTTTAATAATTTTTTTCTATTTTATGTAATTATTTTATTAAATTGCCCCTCCCTTCCAAGCGGTGGGAGATATTTCCCCCCTTCAGCAGGATTTTTTTCTTGTCTACTTCTCACCTACATGTCCTGAATTTTTCGGAAAATTTTATGCGAATTTCCAAAAAAAAGGGGAAATTTAATTTACCCCTACAGCGAATATAGGGGATGAAAATAAAAATCTGAAAAAATTAGGGAATTTTTTTTTCTTCATTTAGAGCTGATTTAGGCCCATCCAAATAATAAAACTCAAAAAAACCCATTATAACGACCACCCTAATGTATATATGATGTATACAACTTACAAAGAAAACAAATACAGAAATCATCCAACAGCTCCCAAAATAACACAGTGCAAGGTTTTTGCATTCGTGCAGAAAAAATTTGAGATACATAATTATCAAACATGCCATTACGATGACTAAGAACACGGAAAAGTGGGTGGCACAATTCTGTCGGTGTGTCTGTCTGTCTGTCTGCCTGTTTGTATCTAGACTTAAGGTTTTTTAGTGATTTTCTGAGGCAAATTGAAATTTCTGTATAGGTCCAAAAATAACGGTACTTGCCACACAACCGTTAAGCAAAAACGAATCCATCTCGAAAACAGCTCCAACGATTTTGATAAACATGAGTGAATTATTGTAAGTATGGTGTACTTCTTGGTAAGAATTTCTTTTTTCAAAAAAACTGTTATTTACAGTACCTGCCATGTAACGCTTTTTTTTTTGTTTTTGATTTTCTCAAAAACGGTTCCACTGGTTTTTATAAAAAAAAATATTACAAAGCAATTGTGTCCACTTCTTTTTCAAAATAAATTTCCCTGACTTTCCCTGACGAATTTCAAAATTTTGTCATAACAAAATATTAAAAAATATTTGTTTTAAATATGACACAACAAACGTAGCTTGCGGAGCCAGCAGTTTTTTTTACATTCTTTAATATCGACATCATGTTTTGGTCTATTTCTCAGATAATCATAGATCAGAAAATAGATTCTGTAAGTTTTTTCTGAAATTGTATGTCCTGTTAGTCCTTGATCATGAAAACTGTAAATTCGCGAGTACTCAACCGCGCCAAGAGCTTTTCCTCCACCCATTCTCCACTTTTTCTCAATTTGTTTGGGTCATATAAAAAAACCACGGTATAAAACCCAAAAATAGCTTAAAAAGGTCTGACCTTTAACTAGTTCAAAGCAAAAATGATGACAAAGGTGGTGTACCTATTCATATGAACGAAATAAAGTGCTAAGATTTCAACATGCATTTAATGCCACTTACAAAAATTTATTTATTCCACTTAGTTCCGAGTTATAACGATTGATCAAAAATGGTCAACTAGTTTTAGAAATTGATCAGAAAGAAAAAAAGTTTCTCAAAGTCACGATTTTTGGCACCTCACTTGTGAGATATTCGCACAAGAATATACCATCCGAACAACCTAGTGTTGGTGATAAAAGGTATATTTTCAGTAATTAATTTTTTGTATGTACCTAATGTTTTTTTTTCAAGGTCACGGACCTTTTTTGAACAATTTGCTGGCATATATTTTATGAATATATTATGAAGTTCCAAAATTCCAGAGCCAAAATTAACATATTCAAGTGGAGTTAATTAAGCTTTAAACCAAAAGAACTCAACTTGCATTTTCCAAAGATCTAGGTACGTACTTGGAAGTATACATTACCGATTACTTTGAAAGTGAAAAAAAAATGCAAGACTGGGTCGCACGTACTTGCTCTTATGTTCAAGACACTGTGGGCTTAAGAAAATTGTATATAAAAACATGGAAATTATGAGAGAAAATTGTAGAGAAGCATGAAATACGACTTTTAAATTGGATAAAACAACTCTTTTGACAGTTTGATGTGGAAAAAAGAATGCCATCTTAATTCTTGATTGAATATGATTGTATGGGAAAAAAAAATTAAAATCGTTGGAGCGGTTTTTAGAAAAATTAATTTTTTATATATAAAATTCTCAAAACATTTTTAAGAACAAATCTTGGTATGCAAATCTAGAGTATATATTTATGTGTAAATAAAAACAAAATTTGAAAAAAAATTGTCAACCCGTTTTTGAGGTATCGAATTTTCAAAAAAAAATTTTTAAACTTTTTTTAAAAATCCAAAAACTTTTTTTTTGAAAATTTTGATATGCAATATTATTTGATCTTATCTGAATTTTGTACGTAAAAAAATTCATCTAAATCCGTTCAGCCGATAACGAGAAAATTCAAAATAAAAAAAAAACGTTCTATGACAGGTACTATTAATAGTTGCTAAGTGTAAAATTTTATAATTTTTGGTAGTAGATCGTACTAATTTTAGTATATGAAAAAAGTTTAATCAAAATCGTAGGAGTCGTTTTTAAGCAAAAAAAATATTTTCCTTTGCGGGTTTTTAACTTGTGTATGGAAGGTACCGTTATTTTTTCATAAATGTTAAATTTTTTCTAAAAATATTTTAGAGAGTACTAAAAAAGTCTTAAATACCGAGTTTCAAACAAATCGATCATGTCGTTTTCGAAATATTTGATTTTCCAAAAAAAAATTTAAAACATTTTTTAAAAATCCAAAAAATATTTTTTCAAAAATTTTGGTACACAAAACTATTTATATTTTTTGGAAGTTTTTGTGTAAAAAAAAATAGTTGAAATCGGTCGTACCGTTTTGAAGAAAATCAAAAATCAAAAAAATGGTTCTTTGGGAGGTACCATTGGGCGCGTTCAATGTTTGAATGGATAGCCTATCTAGGATAGCTTTGTATCCATGTATGTATTTGAACGCAAGTCAGCTGTTGTTGACAATTCTCATAGGATAGCTTTGTATCCTAACATTTTTAGGATAGCTTGGGATCTCTTTTCTACCAACAGCTGTTTCGTCATCAGCTGTGTTTCAACAAGGGATTACAACAACACAAACCTATCCAGATCGCTTTAGTTCGGTGTTTGAACGTGGCCATTAATAACCATTTCTAAAAATGGTATTCTACCAATAGAAAGCCCTTACTAAAATAAATTAATTGAATTTTTTTTAAGAAAAGTTGTCGAGCCGTTTTTGAGAAAAATACGATTATGTAAAATTGCTAAAAAAAATTGTATGGCAGGTACCTACCGTTATTTTTGATTCTTTAAAAAAAAGAAAAAACGTGTGGGCATAATCACCAAAAACCACTATGTACCAAGTTTGAAGAAAATCGATCGAGCCGTTTAGGCTGTAGATGAACAGGCAGACAGACAGACAGACAGACAGAATTGTGCCACCCACTTTTTTAGTGTTCTCTATCATCGTAATATCATGTTTGATTATTATCTCAAAATTTGTTTTCTACACGAATCCAAAACTTGCCTTAGGCTTGTTTCACACATATACTGTTTCATTCGGTTCGGTCTGTATTCGGTTCGTTTTCGGTTTCAGTTTTTTATTTTCACACATATACGGTTCCTATAAGGTTTGTATTCAAATATCAATTTTTAATTCCAAAAATATCAACATATGTACTTCAGCACTAGTTGTCAATTCCAAATAAAAACTAACAAAAAAAACCTTATAGAACCGAATATGTGTGAACGATAAGTTTGTGTGCCCTTGAAACCGAATGAAACCGATTCGTGTCGAGGGGACGTTCCGTGCTATTCGGTTTCTATTAGGTTTCTATTCCTGCCGTTTTCATCAGGTCCGACCGAAAATGAACCGAATACAAACCGAACCGAATGAAACCGTATATGTGTGAAACAAGACTTATAGTACCTATAATCGCAAGTAAAAATAACTGAACGAGTGAAAAAGAATTATAAGGTCAGTCACACCAAATAAAATCTCACTGCTCACTGAGCATTCAATGTCAATTTTGGCTGAGCCGGAATGATATGGTGGGCTAAGATTATCCGTTCAATTGTAAAAAAAAACATATGTTATAGTTCTCATAAGGAACTTCTAGAGACAAAATTTGAAATTTGCTTAAAATATTTAATTGTGAAAGCACAAAACTTTATGAATTGAATAAAAAATAATAGCAAGCTCAATTTATTTACATTTTTCTAAACATTCCGTCCTTATTTTCTATTTATATATTTTTTTAGAATTTGCACATCACCGAAAAATTGCAATTTGGCTGTCAAATGAAAAGCTGTTTTGGGCGAGAAAGAATATTTAGAAATTAATCAAAAAAAATGTTCGTCTCAGTGAACTCTGAAAAAATCTCAGTGCTCAGGTGAAAGTTTTTGTTCCACATGAAAAATCTCTGAGCACTCAGAGATTTTATTGCGTGAGACACGCTTATTTAACAAAAGGGTGTCTATAAAATGCTGTTAAATCACAATATGTTTAAACAGAGATGTCATCTAAATAAAATTTTCGATCAGAAAAAAGTGAGAGAAATCGAATTTTTAAAAATTTGATACAGAAAAACTACCTGACCGCTTCCCAAATTCCCTGACAAAAACTGTGTTCCCTGACTATTCCTGACCAGTTTAGCGAACACCAAATTTCTTTTACTGCCTATTTAAGTGATTTTTTCAATAATTTTCTATCCCTGTTCATCAGGATTTATTATTCTTAAGTCTCCCAAAATTTGTTCGTACATTTAATATAGTATCAATTTCGCAGATAATATGACTTGACAGTCGCTGATTGTCTGTTATAGCATAGTTAAATTACTGTTTTCTAAACATATCTATAGCATTCGCACATTAAATTAACCAAATCGCAAATAGGTTTAACCTAAACGCAAATAAGTTTCACCCAAGCGCAAATAGATTTAACCCAAACGCAAATAGAATTAGCCCAATCGCAATTCGAATTAAACAAAACGCAAATAGAGTTAAACTATTAACAAATCATTTTAACCAAAACGCAAATTGAATTAACCCGGGCTCAACTTGTTGTTCCAGCTGTGTGGTGAGGAAATGGAAGGCTTATAACAGTAGGAATAGTTCACCATAAGATTTTGACAAAACTCCAATAGTAAATTCAACTAGTTTTGCGCATTTTTCCAAGAACTTACCAAAAATAAAAGGCCAATCCCTTAATAATGGCTTTTTAACAATTATGGATAGTACCAAAATCCATTAGACCCAAAAAGTACACCTGGAACAATAAATCAAGCTAAGGTTTATTCAATTTGCGTTTTGGTTAAAATAATTTGTTAGTAGTTTAACTCTATTTGCGTTTTGTTTAATTCGAATTGCGATTGGGTTAATTCTATTTGCGTTTGGGTTAAATCTATTTGCGCTTGGGTGAAACTTATTTGCGTTTAGGTTAAACCTATTTGCGATTTGGTTAATTTAATGTGCGAATGCTATATTTGCATACATCCTTCCTCTTCTTCCTAAACGCTCGCACTTTGTTAAATAAACAATACATAAATACATATTAAGTTTTGAAAATTCAAAATTTCATACATTTATGTATTATTTATTTAACAAAGTGCGAGCGTTAAGGAAGAAGAGGAAGGATGTATGCAAATAGATATGTTTAGAAAACTATACTTTAACTATGCTATAACATACAATCAGCGACTGTCAAGTCATATTATCTGCGAAATTGATACTATCTTAAATGTACGGACAAATTTTGGGAGACTTAAGAATAATAAATCCTGATGAACAGGGATAGAAAATTGTTGAAAAAAAAAACACTTAAATAGGCAGTAAAAGAAATTTGTTAAAGTAGTATTTAACTATCATTACATAAATAAAAACACTATTCTCGCCGTTGGCATCGGACTTATAAGGGAAAATAAATAACTATTGATTCGGACATTTTGTGTTCTGTTGCATTTTGAACTAATTTAAATCCAATTCACTGATTCAAAATCAAAGTTAAAAAGGTTTAAAAGGCAAAATTGAAAAGTACATATCGACGGCTTTCTGTCAAAATCTCGTAAGTGGTTAAATGAAATTTTAGCCTTTCTCAGATATAAAAAATCACGTTTTTCAACTAGTTTTAAGGCTTTTACGATAAGCCCCATCTAGACGATCATTTCTGTTTCAGTTCAGCTATCAGTAAAGCTTTCAGTTAAACCGATCACTTTTCTTCCTCAAACATGGACATGCGCGATAAATTTCAATGAAATTGTACAAAATATCACTCCGTTTTGACATATTGGAAACGAGTTCCTGGAAGACGTTGAATCACCGTTGAAATGACAACTGCATTTATTTGCACATCAGTTTAATGTGGTTTTCCATTCAACCATTTCAGATTTGGTGGTCAGATCATAATTTTGTAGTGGTAAATAGAACACAAAATGAGATTTGATTTGCTTTTGCAATTGTGTCAGTGACTATTTTTCTATTGATGAATTTGTCCAACAAACACCACCTTCTTATCGAAAGTAAACAACACTGCGAAATGCCGAATGCAAACTAATACGTTAAGATTTATGTCAGTTTATTTTGGTGTGTGTGCAAATGCGTGTAAATCTTGCTAAAAATTGAGATTTGAAGAATCGACCTGAGATCGAAAAAAAAATCGATTTTTTTGGTTGAATGGAAAGCAAAAGTTGATCTCAGGTCGAAAAAATCAGAAAAAAGTCGACTTTTTTGGTCGAAAGGAAAACCACATAACTGATAGCTGAAGTGACAAATGATCGGAGTTCTATAAGTTTCAGTTGCGCTTAAACGTGTAATTTTTGCATTTACACATTAGTTTCACTAATAGCTCAACTAAAACGAAGCCTGAAATGATCGTCTTAATGGGCCTTAAGCATTTTATTATTCTCTTTTAGTTGATTTTATGTATCTCCTGAGTTATTATTCATTTGAACTTATGAGTTGTGATGACAATCATTTTTTTTTTTTAATTTCCAAACTTTGTGTTGGTTGGCACTATGGCACTTTGTTAATTTGTACTTGCGATATAGGTATTATAGGGCAAGTTTTGGATTCGTGCAAAAAAAAAGGAGATGGCCAAAAATGTATGGACAAAAAACCCAGAATCGACAAGAACGAAATGTTAGCCAAGTGGTACCCTATAATTAGCAATTAACGTCACCAAAAGGGCAACCCCGAAATCCATCTGGTATTGGAGCTATGAGCCACCGAATACGACTAGATATATGAAAATCCCTTAAATATTGTTTTCTTTTTTATAAAAGATAGCTAATAAAATGGTATTAAAGAAGTTGTGTGTAGATATCAACGGCTTTTTTTGTTTCAGACCGTGGTCACTTTTAGCCATTTAAATAAAAAAGAAGAAAATGGTAGTTTATCAAAAAAAATTGTTGGTCAAAATGCAAAAACCAGAGGTCCAAGTTAAAAAAAAAGCTTTTGGATCACAATGAAAAGAAACAAAAACGAAAAGTTCAATAACACTTAAAACAATAAATAAATGACCTACTAAAACTAACATTATTTGTTCCTACTTTACAAAGCTAATAATACAAGTACATATACATAGTTTGAAATCGTATATTTTTGCTAAACTATAATAGTTTTTAGTTTTTGGTAGCTCAATTTCGTTTTTAGTTTTATTTTTATATTTGATGGTAAATACTCCCACAAACTATTCATAAAATTCCACAGATTGTGCATTAATGTTAAATCGAACTTTTAATCTCTAAATATAAATGATCCATGATGGTTTTTCGATCTAACGATAACATATTTTTGATGTACTCATTCAGCCATCAAAAACTGCATATGATTTTTTTCTGTCAACTCTGGGTTTTTTTTTGGCCATCTCCTTTGTTCGTACATTTAAGATAGTATCAATTTCGCAGATAATATGACTTGACAGTCGCTGATTGTATGTTATAGCATAGTTAAAGTATAGTTTTCTAAACATATCTATTTGCATACATCCTTCCTCTTCTTCCTTAACGCTCGCACTTTGTTAAATAAATAATACATAAATGTATGAAATTTTGAATTTTCAAAACTTAATATGTATTTATGTATTGTTTATTTAACAAAGTGCGAGCGTTTAGGAAGAAGAGGAAGGATGTATGCAAATATAGCATTCGCACATTAAATTAACCAAATCGCAAATAGGTTTAACCTAAACGCAAATAAGTTTCACCCAAGCGCAAATAGATTTAACCCAAACGCAAATAGAATTAACCCAATCGCAATTCGAATTAAACAAAACGCAAATAGAGTTAAACTACTAACAAATTATTTTAACCAAAACGCAAATTGAATAAACCTTAGCTTGATTTATTGTTCCAGGTGTACTTTTTGGGTCTAATGGATTTTGGTACTATCCATAATTGTTAAAAAGCCATTATTAAGGGATTGGCCTTTTATTTTTGGTAAGTTCTTGGAAAAATGCGCAAAACTAGTTGAATTTACTATTGGGGTTTTGTCAAAATCTTATGGTGAACTATTCCTACTGTTATAAGCCTTCCATTTCCTCACCACACAGCTGGAACAACAAGTTGAGCCCGGGTTAATTCAATTTGCGTTTTGGTTAAAATGATTTGTTAATAGTTTAACTCTATTTGCGTTTTGTTTAATTCGAATTGCGATTGGGTTAATTCTATTTGCGTTTGGGTTAAATCTATTTGCGCTTGGGTGAAACTTATTTGCGTTTAGGTTAAACCTATTTGCGATTTGGTTAATTTAATGTGCGAATGCTATAGATATGTTTAGAAAACAGTAATTTAACTATGCTATAACAGACAATCAGCGACTGTCAAGTCATATTATCTGCGAAATTGATACTATAGGTTTGTTCCTTGCCGACTTTCAAACAGTTTGAAACCGCCAGATTTAGTCCGAAGTCGTTCCACACTTGAAAAATTGTACTGGTCCGCACCAAATCTGGCGGTCTGAAACTGTTTGAAACTGTTTGGGACTAAACCAAGGAACAGGGTTTATATTAAAGGAGATGGCCAAAAATGTATGGACAAAAAACCCAGAATCGACAAGAACGAAATGTTAGCCAAGTGGTACCCTATAATTAGCAATTAACGTCACCAAAAGGGCAACCCCGAAATCCATCTGGTATTGGAGCTATGAGCCACCGAATACGACTAGATATATGAAAATCCCTTAAATATTGTTTTCTTTTTTATAAAAGATAGCTAATAAAATGGTATTAAAGAAGTTGTGTGTAGATATCAACGGCTTTTTTTGTTTCAGACCGTGGTCACTTTTAGCCATTTAAATAAAAAAGAAGAAAATGGTAGTTTATCAAAAAAAATTGTTGGTCAAAATGCAAAAACCAGAGGTCCAAGTTAAAAAAAAAGCTTTTGGATCACAATGAAAAGAAACAAAAACGAAAAGTTCAATAACACTTAAAACAATAAATAAATGACCTACTAAAACTAACATTATTTGTTCCTACTTTACAAAGCTAATAATACAAGTACATATACATAGTTTGAAATCGTATATTTTTGCTAAACTATAATAGTTTTTAGTTTTTGGTAGCTCAATTTCGTTTTTAGTTTTATTTTTATATTTGATGGTAAATACTCCCACAAACTATTCATAAAATTCCACAGATTGTGCATTAATGTTAAATCGAACTTTTAATCTCTAAATATAAATGATCCATGATGGTTTTTCGATCTAACGATAACATATTTTTGATGTACTCATTCAGCCATCAAAAACTGCATATGATTTTTTTCTGTCGACTCGTGGTTTTTTTTTGGCCATCTCCTTTCAAGATAAACGCGAAAAAAGTGGGTGGCACAATTCTCTGTGTCTGTCTGTCCGTACCTCAACCTACAGCCTAAACCACTGAAGCGATTTTCTTCAAATTTTGAATTTAAGGTTTTTTTGTAACTTGTAAGCTTGTAACTTTGTACTTGCCATACAACCGTTAAGGAAAAGCTTATTTATCTCAAAAACGGCTCCAACGATTTTGATAAAAAAAATTAGTGTATTATTGTAAATATGAGGTACCTTTTAGTAAGAAAAAAAAATCACCAAAAACATTTATTAACGGTACCTGCCATATAACGGTTTTTTGATTTTCTCATTAACTGCTCATCCGATTTCAATAAAATTTTTTGCACAAAAGCTTTGTTAGAATATAAATAATACTGCAAACCAAAATTTTTGAAAAAATAAATTTTGGATTTTTAAAAAAAGATTCAATTTTTTTTTGAAAATTCAATATTTCATATATGTATATATATATTTTTTTTTGCATATATTCATATTTTTTCAAGTAATCAAATGGCATACTCTTTTTTGAGCTCTAAGTTATTTATCAGACTGTTTATACAATAAAAAGAACGATTTAAACGCTTTTTATACTTTTTCTATAATTACTTGAATATTTTTTAAAGTTAAGTCCCACACAACTTGAACATAAGAGCAAGTACGTGCGATCAAGTCGTGCATTTTATTAAAATTGATTCTTTAAAAATATTGATGTGCCCAATACTAGACTCAAGAGTGTCAGGGACAGGAAAATTATACCAAATACTGAATAGATATTTCCCATGAAAGATACAATTCACCAGCTTTTTAATCAATTCTATGGCAATGGGACACTTTAACAATATCCAAAAAAAACTATCACTTGTTCAGTTTTTAATAACAATTTCAATAGTCGTTAAGCAAGCACTACCCCTGTTCCTTACTTAGTCCCAAATAGTTTCAGACCGCCAGGTTTAGTGCGAAGCACTACAATTTCCCACTAGTGGAACGGGTTCGCACTTTATCTGGCGGTCTGAAACTGTTTGAAACTCGGCAAGGAACACAGCTACCATGAGATGGATTCTGATATTTTTTTGTTGGGACTCGTAAAACGATTCCGTTTACCATGGAGATCGAGATAAGACTGAATATAGGTATTAAACATTGTTTTTTTTTTTTTCCTTTCTGGAATTTTTGCCATGACGCCTTTTGACCAACTTAATAAATATTGGAAAAATTTTATATGACTATTAGGGAGCTTACCTCGACTTCCTGCAGAGTTTGAGTCCAGGAATAATTAGGTAGGTCACATCCGTTGCCAGAGTTGGGCATTAATTTACCTTTTTCAGATTCCTCAACTTCTTCCTTTGAGACTTCTTCGAGAGGCTTAGAAACATCAGGATCTGATTTTATTTGTTTCCTAATTAAATAATTATTTATAAAATTGATTTTAATTTTTTATAAAATATTCTACTTTTCTTCTTCTTCCTTAATGATTTGAGCAGCTTCTTCGTCGGTTATTTCACTAATCTGCGATTCGTTCGCCTTCTGCTCAGCTTCCTGTTTTTTGCGTAATATTTCTTTACGTTTTCTTTCGGATTCTTCACGCTCCTTGATCTTTTGTTTCTCTAACTCTGTGGCTTTTTCTCCAGCTTTTCGGAATGTAGTTAAAAGCATCTTCACGGCGAAATACAAAAAATGATTAATGTTACTGTTAAGACTAAGAGTATATGAATATTTAATTTATTACTTTCTCCCATTGTTCCTGCGACGCTCCAGTAAAGAAATCAGTTTTCCTGGCCAAAAAGCTTGCAATTGTACCCAGAAACTTAAAGGATTTTATTTTAAATAAAAAAAATGATTTGCATGTGGGATTAAACTGATTACATACCTCGGATACTCCTTCCTTGTGCTTTTCAGCTATTCCTAACAGAATACCATCGAATAAGAATTGTCCTTCATCTGCCATAGTTTCAAACGATGTTTCTGACTAGATTCAGCACAATTTAAGATCTAATTTTTAGAAAATCGAATATGAAAAACGAAAACAACGTGTTGGTGTTATTCCTTTTAACAAGAAATAAATTTGTTGTCATGGATAATTTTAAACTGTCAACCTGTCACATATGTCAAATGAGGGAATGTTCTCCATGTTTCTTTTTAGAGATTTTAGCACCATCTATTTACAGATAGGTGGTTTTAAATAGTTTCTATGGAGTAGTTCCTATTGTTGCCACACAGATGGTGCCCTATTACACGATGACCTTAAGCATAGTACGCAGCTGAAGTGAAACGAAAATTCTCATACAGAAATTGACACAACGAAATCGTAAACGAAAAATTTCGTAGTGATTTTTGTTATGTAGTACGCAGTTCGACAATGAAATGTCAATAAAACAGAAAATCTTAGCAGATACTCGAACCAAGTCTCCACTCATTTTTCGTATAAAATTAATTGTTCGGAACATTATTTCAGACGAAAATTTGATATCCATGTGCCCTATTACACGACGACTTTAGAGTCATGACTTTTTTCGAAATTAAATGAGTGCGAAGGTGAGATCAGATGTTTTTTCTCGTTCGCACTCATTGAATTTCGAAAAAAGTCATGACTCTAAAGTCGTCGTGTAATAGGGCACATGGATATCAAACTGCGTGCCATAATTTCAGAAATGTGATTTTTCAATAAATTCTCCATGCCCTACACAGAAAATCGTGTACACATCGCTCCACTTAAAAAGAACAATAGTCTTCCAATTTCAAATCCATATGGAGTTTGGCGAAAAAAACGACATCGGGACATTTCAACATTAATTTGTTTAACTTTTGCATTGTTCTGCCATTTTGTTTTGAATTATTTTACCAACAAACACTTGACGTTTCTATATAAACTATCGATAACACAACGACAATCGTAGTTTAGCATTACCGTTTTTATCGGGACAAAAGTTAACTCCAGTTAATTATCTGGACTTAGCTTACTCTATAAGTGCCCTATTTCACGACGACTTTTGAGTCATGACTTTTTTCGAAATTCAATGAGTAGGAACGAGAAAAAACATCTGATCTCACCTTCGCACTCATTTAATTTCGAAAAAAGTCATGACTCTAAAGTCGTCGTGTAATAGGGCACTAACATGTAAATTGTTTTGCTTTGTTGTCGTTTTTTTCACACAATTTTATCTGGACATGCAAAAAAACACAGCTTTTCTTCAAAATCAAAAAATAATCAGGATTTCTCACAAAGAAAACAAAACAACCCTCTCTTCCTCTTTTCTTATATAATTTTCGGTAGCGAGTAGTTGGGTAATACGTTTGTCAAATCACTCGCCGCTCTACTGCTTCGTAGGAAAAGTTTCGATGTATTAGTAACTCGCTAGCGATTACTCGCTCGTGTGGCCTCAGGGTCACTCATTGCGGCGATCAAATTTTGTTTGTAATTTCTCACAAAAAACGCCGTATAGCGCTCTGTTTGCCCAGGCCTTTAACCTCATATTTTTTAGCACCCATTACTACTGGTTTATATTTTAAGGCTATTCCATGTCAGCTACATTTGACAAAGTATGTAGGCAAAAAAGTAGTTGGCCAGAGTACTGGCTCGCGTGGCCTCAGGACCCTTACCCCGAGGCCACACGAGCAAGTACTTGCAAGCAAGTTGCAATACATACACATTTGTTTACTAACACAAACAAACCCAAGCAACTTGCTTATCAACTGGCATGCAAGTTTTGAAGCCAGTAGTGAAGCAAGTTGAGAAGCAAGTTAGGAGACAAGCAAGTGGAATGCAAGTGGAAAGCAAGTGGGAGGCAAGTGGAATGCAAATTACGAATTTGACAGGCAGTGTATGTAGCCAACTTGCTTGCAAGTTCTTGCTCGTGTGGCCTCAGGGTTAGAATGGAAAGATTGAGTCTGCATTAAAAACTCTGAGGTGCCTCAAAAAACATTAGATGTATTCACGATCCGATGCAACTGGTCTTGTAACTGCAAAAGCCTAGTACGCAGATCGAGACAAAATTTTTCTCCCATATAAAATTTTTCCCAGGACAAATTTTATCTCGGATTTTTTTCCAATCAGTACGCAGCTCCAGCGCAAAACTTGACAGTTGAAACCGCTGTACCCGAAAACGTCAAAAAAAGTCTCCACTTAATTTTGCCGGGAAAAATAATGTTCGAAGCATTATTTAGCTGGACAAATTTTGACATTTCCTTATATTTGCCACATTTTGACAAGATACATTTTCAAAAAGTTTTCTAAATGGATTTTCTTGAAGAATATCTGGAAAATTATGGAGCCGAAGACGAAACAAATAATAAAAAGACTAGAAAGAAGATGCAGTTAACCAATGATGAAAAAAAAAGATTGTGCAGATTGATCGAGGAACGGCCAGCAATATGGGACTTGGAGTCTAAACTCCACAGCAATACGGAGGCAGTGTACTCTAATTGGCGCTACGTTGCTAAGGACATGAACAAAACAGGTTTGTGTGATAAAAGTCTATTTTAATATAAAGTTATTGTTTCTTTTTTGTAGTGGATGAGTGTAAGACTGCTTGGAAGTCGCTCCGTGGCAGTCTGCGTTACCACCAAGCTGGTAAAAGGAAGCTGAAGTCAGGCAGTGCTGGAACCTCAGTCTGTGTTGAAGAGCATCTCTCAGATGAAAACAGCATAGACTGGGAGTTTTCAGACTGCCTGGCTTTTCTGCAACCAACTTCTCAGAAGCGCACGTAAGTACCCAGTTCAGTCATTTAATTCCAATAAAAAACTAAAAACTAAAACTAAATTACATATTTTTATATTTACAGAACATTTTCGAGCATCGAAGATGAAGGCTTGGCAAGCTGCATTCAGCAGGAGCCAGAAATAATGCCTTCGTCAAGCTACAGCTTTGTGAGATGCAATGAAAATGTAATATTGTGCGTACTTTAACAAATTTTCTACTTTCAGAGTTCGCGACCGCACAAGAAGGACTCGATGGTTGAAAATGTAGCGACATTAACGCAGACCGTCACGGAGCTAATAAACCTGAGAAAATCTGAATCTTCACAACAACAGCAGACAACAATAGAGCCCCTCCACAACCATACCCTATTGGCAAACTTAGATAGGGTACTAAGGGAGCTGCCAAGTGATGTTGTGGAGGACCTGGGGCTGAGTTTTCAGCAACAGGCTATTGCGGAGCTTCGGAAGTTCCGAAATCGTGGCTCCAACTAAGAAAACAGGTATATTATGTATAGTACCTATACATAACTTATTTTCAATTTATTTTGAAACGCAACTCAGATTTAATTCAAAAATGAAATTAAAAACAAATACTAATTTTTATCCCGCAGAAATTTTAGCACTTCAAAGTATAGCAATTATCCATATACATATACTTTGACTGACGCACCTTTTAAAAAGATCATCACACATATATCGAATATAGACCAACATGTCGAACCACATATTATTAGCAACACCGACATCAGTGGTCATGTCGTCAACAGCCGCTGCCATGACACCACAGAAACTAACAACTATCGAAAATAGTAGTAATATAATTTATACAACAGGTTGGTATTTACATTGGATCCAAGGGACATTTTCTAATTTAGTTATTTTTTTTTTTGCTACAGCTTGTCTCTCGAAACTGAATCTATTTGATGATACCAATAGCTTCTTTTCTTCATCGTCATCGTTTCAACAGTTTTTAAAGGCAAATTTGATACAGATAGGTATGCGCAACATTCAGAGTAATTATCATTTAAGCTGTGCCATCACATCACATCTACCGGATTTACTAAATGGTAAGTGTTGATTGGGTCGATTAACTTTTAACTTTTTTAGAGTTTATTATGCTCATATACCCCTTTTTTTTAACTTCGATGGCAACTAAAATAAATCTTGACCTACAGTCAGGTGTCAAGGTGCCTGAACCTAAATCAATTGGTGGCATGCTTAAAATTCTGCTATTAGAACGAGAAACCATACTTACTGTTTCTGAGACTTTCTTCTGTGACCCACTTGTTGATTGGGCATTTGGAGACGATGGCACAACCACAAAGTACTCACTCGACATAACAGCTTTAACTGCATTTGCTAAAATTGCTGCCCTAAAACCAAGATGCATCAGCATTGAACAGCGTAGATGACTGCAAGAAGAAGAAAAAAGCCGATGTGTGTAACAAAGCCGAAACAAAAGTAAGTAAGTAGAAATACCTACAATACTTGCTCATTTTACCGAAATCAAACCTCACTGGACACAGTATAGGTAAGCTTTCTTAATTTATCATCAAATTAATTTCTTAAAACAAAAATCAATTTATAGCGACGAAGTTACATATTTGCCTACATTGAACCTACCTTAATTAAATTTCATTAACAATCCAAAAAAATTTCAATTTGAACATATTCCAGCCGAGAACCAGGAGATGAAAGAATTTGTGCAGATGTGAGTGCAATAACTCCGTTAAGAGAGGATCCAAAAACGACTGATGAAATGGTCTGTAAATTTTCTTGAAGGACAAGCTCGCTAGCTGTTGTTGCTGCTGTCATCAGTAGTCAAAACTAAAAACCGATCTTATGATTCAGGCATATCGGCTTTTGGAATCTTTTATTTTTTTAATTGTTTTATATGAAATAATAGTAAGAATCTTCAATGAATGCACCGCCAACGTTTGAGTCTTTTCTTCTTTACGAAGGCGAAAAAAAGTAAGTTCAATTCCGATGAATATATACCGGATAATAACTAATGGTATTTTGTTTTCTAGAATCGTCAAAGAATTAGATACCAAAGTAACAAATGCAGCTAAATTGACAGTCAATAAAGAAGACCATACTCTCGGAAACATGATCAGGAAGTAAAAATTGTAGATTGATTAGCGTATAAGAATCTTGCATTAAATTCTATGATGTTTGTAGTCAACTACTGCTGAAGGACCCCAAAGTTCTTTTTGCTGGATACAAAGTACCTCCTCACCCACTGGAACACAAATTCGTTATTGGAATACAGACAACTCCTGATTATTCACCTCAAGAAGCCTTTATGAACGCAATCACTGACCTTCTGGCAGAGTTGTCGCTATTTGAAGACAGTTGCAAGGTACGTTTATTTAAGATTTTTGATTTGGGCTAGCTATATCAAAAACTAAGATAAATCGATTGATCTTTCACTAATTCTAGTAAGCTTATTAGGCGAGTTCAGGAAAATGAGATCTCAGAGCCCTCAGCAATCTCAATCTCGTGAACAGGATTCCTCAGAAATTTTTCTGTCAAACAACTGAGGAAAGAAAATATTGGATTCGCTTGCTCAGTTTTTGACACTGAGCCGTCGGAGATCTCATTTTCCTGAACATGCCTATTAATTACATTTTATATCATTATTTTCTGTCTTTATTGAACCTTAAAACAAGTAGATCTGTTTAAATCTCATACCTACCATCACTTACAACTTTTTTTTTATAATTTCAGATTGTTGCAAGAAGACATGATCTCAAACTCATCGTTTCTTTGGCCACTATGGACTCGACATAATTTGCTACATTCTTTGGTAATGTATACCAACTTTCACCATACCAGGACGTACATACCTTCCCAGTTGATACCCTATTAAGTAAATACACCTGTGAAGATTATGTAGAATCAGTTGTTAAACAAGCACTGCAAATATATTTGACACCAACTGAGGGTGATTTGCTGATATTTATGCCGGGTAAAGAGGATATCGAATTTACATGTGAGGCATATTGGCATCTAGTTGGCATTGGCATTTAGTTGAGATCGAAAATGCCCCAGAATTGTCTATTCTTCCGATATATGTACATACTCATAACTGCCATCAGATTTGCAAGCAAAAATTTTCCAAAAGTCACCAGAGGGCTTAAGAAAATGCGTTGTAGCAACGAATATCGCTGAAACATCACATACCGTCGACGGTATTCTTTTTGTCATAGATTCTGGTTATTGTAAGCTGAAAGTTTACAATCCACGAATTGGTATGGACGCTTTACAAATTTACCCAATATCCCAAGCAAGTTCGAACCAAAGATCATGTCGTCCTGGGCGTACGGGACCAGCTCAAGCATTTCGCTTGTACACTCAAAGAACAAAAAGAGGAACTATTGCCACTGACAGTGCCAGAAATGCATAGGACCAATTTAGATAATACTGTACTTCAGCTGAAATCACTTGGTCTGGTTGACTTACTGCAGTTTTATTTCATGGATCCACCTCCTCAAGATAATATTTTGAATTCACTATATCAATTGTGGATTTTGGGGGCTTTAGATCATACGGCTGCTTTGACGCCCCTTGGTCGGCAAATGGCTGGATTTCCACCGCAGTGCCAAATGCTAATTGTATCCTGCCAGATGGAATGCAGCGCTAAAGTTTTAATAATAGTTGTGTTATTGTCAAAAATCATAAATTTAAAAAGTAATTGTTAATATTTTTGTTTATAATTTTAGTTTACATGTTATCTGTTCCATTTCCATCAGGTATTTTACCACCCAAAGGGACGTGAGGAAGAAGCTGACGGTGTTAGGGAAAAATTCCAAGTACCCGCATCGGATCGTCTTAATTATCTAAATGTACCTACATACATATATTAACGATGGAAACAAAATAAGTAAATATAAAAATTGATATAAATGATTTGGTTTTGGTTTATAAGTTCTACAAACTTAATTTTAAAAATTCTAGTTACAATGCAAACTGGTGCAATGAGCATTTTATTCATGTCAAGGCAATGCGCAAAGTTCGAGAAGTTCGACAGCAGTTGAAAGACAATATTTTGTTCAGCAAAAACTAGACGTGAAATCATGTGGCTCTGACTGGGATATCGTGAGGAAGTGCATTTGTTCAGGTATTTTTCTATCTCTCAATAATAAACAAGAGGAAATTTTGAAATTAACTTTTTTATTTTAGCTTATTTACATCAAGCTGCACGGCTCTAAGGTATTGGAGAATATGTCAATCTAAGAACCAGAATGCCTTGTCCAACATCAAACATCAGTTCTTTACTGACTTGGTACAACTCCTGATTATGCTGTCTACCATTAACTAGTAATGACTGCTAAGGAATATATGAATATATGTAACTGCTGTCGGTGGCTATTGTCTTATTGTCTGGCGGAGCTAGGTCCTATGTTTGGCTCAGGAACAAATGGAAGAACAAAAAATACAAGCTTCTCAACGAGAGGAAGCTTTTATAGCCAAACAGGAGATTGTAACACCTCGACAGACACCACGTCGCACACCGTCTCGTATTGGTTTGTAAGAAAAACGTTTTTTTTTTTGTGTTTGTTTTTTTATTTATTTTGAGTTACATACATTATGTCTTCTATTAGAAAATATTTTCTATGCTTAAATTATCTTGAAAAAGTTTCAATTATAAAAATAAAAGTTTTAAATGTTATTTAAATTAAGTATCTTTTATAATATTGAAGAAAGTACAAAATCAGCTTGTTGTTTGATTTAATCCTCTGACGAAGACATAGGGCGTTGAAAACGTAGTTATAATAAGGTATCTTCGGAGCAATTATTGTTT
Organism: Dasysyrphus tricinctus; assembly: GCA_963921185.1. NCBI lineage: Eukaryota > Metazoa > Arthropoda > Insecta > Diptera > Syrphidae > Dasysyrphus > Dasysyrphus tricinctus. The sequence goes on along the minus strand of OY992532.1, from coordinate 187,973,301 downwards.
TTTTCTAACTTTCGTTTTGTGAGTATTCAGCGCTTGATACATTAATCGAAACCGGCATCTTTTGTGGTGATCGATCGTACAATGGTATACATATTAAATACACTAGAAAGCTGCAATATTGAATTTTTTTTAAAGCAACGTGCACAGTTCCATGCGAAAAGAAAATCAAAATTTTCAAAACAATTTTCCACCTATTCTGTGGGTAAATTATTGACCCAATGGGTGGCAAAGCAAACATTTTACGTCTTGAATATTATTCAATATTATGCACAGAATAGGTGCAAAATTGTTTTGAAAATTTTGATTTTCTTTTCGCATGGAATTGTAAGGCAATATAAGGCAAAATTGCATATAAAAAGTACATTCATACAAAGAAAAACATATGAACATACATACATGATCTGCGATTTTTTTTAAATTGCCTTAAATCAAAATACAAAATAATGCAGCCTACTAGTATATTTAATATCAAAACAGGAAATGTAAAAATATTCTTCAAACTCAAATCATATGAAGGGAACAGGGGCTCAAGTCCACTTCTTTTAAAATTAAACTAATGATGACATCTTATAGATTTGTATGAGTACTATCGGATGTAGTATAGCTCTCTTCACATAGGATTTTAAAAACTCGCAAATAGTACACTTAAAAAAAAAACTTTTTTCCAAAAGTATTTTTTTTTGCTCCAAAAATTAAACAAAACGATATTAAAGAAATAAAAACTTGTGAATAGACCTAGCGACATGTCAGGTAAATAATTAAAACAAAAAAAGATTAGATATTCTAACTACATCCGGTCGAGGTCCTGTCTAACAAATTGAATTGCAAAAACTGTCCAATGTCAAGCTTGTGAAAATTTTTTTAACTTTCAAACTCTATTTTCAAAATCTAGGGGTTTCTGAATACAAAGCAAAAAACCTTTTCCAATTATCATGTCATGTTCTTTCAGAAGAAAATTTCAAATCAGTGATGCCAGATGAAATTTCTAGAATCCCACCAAATTCCAAACAAAATCCCACCATTTTTGTACTGGAAGGAAAAAAAAACCACCATTACCTTTTCTGCTACAAACACTTCCTAGATATAAAAAAAGAAGAATGTTTGCTCTGCACTCTTGGTACTTCATATTCGCAAAATAAGTATGTTATAATTGGTCAGTAATTGATGAAGAAAGTTACCTTGTCCTAGAAATTAGTCAGCCCTAGAAAACTTGTAATCAAGTCTTAAAGTTTCTTAAGGTCACGTACGATTTTTGCCGCCTCATTTATGGAATATTCACAAAAAATGTATACCGATCCGAAAGATCACTAGATCATGATAAGATCAACTATTTTCAATAATTGGTCAGCCAAAGTTTTTCTTATGAATTTTTAAAGTTCGTTTCAAGGTTACAAAAAATGTTGGCATCTCACTTGAAAGGTCACTTAACGGTCATAAAAGGTCAGCTAATCAGTTTCAGTAATCGGTCAGTCATTGATTTTTATGAATTTTGAGATATTTTTTAATTTTTTCAAGGTCAGTGATTTTTGGTAGATACCTCATTTGTGTGATATTCACAAAAAAAATATTTTTTAAAGTTTCTGTTTTTTGTGCCAAATCATTATAAGTCATAAAATTCGAAGATAGGAAGGTATAGTGAATTGTGGTTTTTTCCACCAAAAAAGAGACCATTGAAATATTTTCCCACCATAAATCCCACTATGAATATTTTCCCACCATTTTTCCCACCAAAGGCATTTTTTCCAACCATTTTGGTTGGAAAAACCACCAATCTGGGAACACTGTTTCAAATAAGAAAATTCGAAATTTTGTTCAATCGTCGAAGGTCCTTTTGACTCATGTCAGCGTATCATGCAAAAAATTCAAGATGTTAAGATCAATATATGTTTGCTTACTTAAGTACTTCGTGCTCAACAAAAAAAATTGTTATTTTTATTTATTTTTCTTTGAATTAGCCATTATTTTACTATTACATTTACAACTTCATTTTTCTCGGAATCAATTTGAGTGGACTTTAAGCCGTTTCTCCCCTGGACCCTTCATATGGAAAAGGCGTCAAGAAAAAGCTTAAAATATAATTGAGCACTTGTACTGTTTTTTGACTTTTTTTTGCCGATTAGTTATACATACTTTTTTTATTTTCTTCGTTCGATTATTCAACAATCTTAAACAAGAAGTCATAGTGTGTATTTTATTTCATCATATTTATTGGATCTTGAAATTCATCGTTTTGTTTTTTTTTTTTAATATTAGGTATTTTTTTGTTTTTTTTTTTCTCTAATGAATGTAATTAAGCTTAATTTTGCTATATTCAAACTTACATATCTACTATTATAAAACATAAAATAATATTTAAGTCATTCATAACTTACATACTATATTATAAAAAATTATCTTCCATTGCAAAACATTGAAGAATGAAATCCCTGCTTTGGATTCAACGCGAACTTCAAATTCATTCATATTGATGTGGGTGCATATGGTTGTGAGAGATACAGATGTTTTCGATCCGACAAAAAATGGAAAACGTTTTTTGGAAGACGATCTTATAATTTTCCGCCAGATAAGCAAGTTGGAACGGAGAATCTTCCATACTTCTTCGTTGCAAAGCCAAAAAAGTAAGAGGATGATAAGCGAATTGCAAACTATTGTATTAGCAAGACAAGGTGTCGTGCTTAAAACTCTTTTGGTATTCTTCTGCGAAAGTAAAATAAATATAGTTGAATTCTTTGGTTAAATAAAAAAAAAATATATAGTTATCTTACCAAAATGGAACAGGCTTCAGGAATTGACATTTGAGTTGCGTAATTACAGCAAATGACATTATTTGTTTTGGAGTTACTGAAGTGGATCTGGAAGTAGGTAATTTAAAAATGTTATGAAGTTAGTAAAACAGATATATATTTTTTACCATGGACGAAAGCAGCTTCGTTTTGCCAAGGGAGAGAACCACAAGGAGAATTGACAAAATTCTTTAATTTTTCGCGTATGTGCCTCCCAAAATCATTCGGTCTTCCAACAACCGGTGGTAATGTTGACTGGGATAGAGAATCGACAGAAATTTTTTTTCTCCACTCACCCATTATTAGAATTCCACTGTCGTCGTAGTAATCGGAGTAATTAGCAGGACAGTAAGCTGGTCTATTAGTCCGAATTTGATAATTGTGCAAATAACAACAAGCACTAACTATTTTTTGTGCTCTGTCTGGGCTGCAAAACATAGTCCTAGCAAGACAAATAAATTTTGAGCACATAATACCAAAAGAGTTTTCGATACAGCGCCTTGCTCTGCTTATGCGATAGTTCGCAATCCGCTCATCATCTTCCAACTTTTTTGGCTTTCTAGGGACATACGGTTTGATTATACGTTTACTTAGAGGGAACGCATCATCTGCCACGAAGAAGTATGGAAGCTTCTCCGTTCCAACTTGCATGTCTGGGGGAAGATTAAGATCATCTTGCAAAATGCGTTTTCCAATTTTAGTGGAAGCAAACACATTTGCATCTCCCTCACTGCCATATGCTCCCACATCAATGTGAATAAATTTGCAATTCGCATCAGCAATAGCCATTAACACAATGCTGTGAAAGCCCTTAAGAAAATAAAGAAAAATTGCGGTTTAAGAATCTTTGCTTTTAGTGCATTGAGCATAGTGCTTACTTTGTAATTATAAAAGAGACTCCCAGCATTGGACGGACACTTTATTGCAACATGCTTCCCATCTATTGCCCCAACGCAGTTTGGCAAGTTCCAAAACGCATTGAACTCATTAGCAATTCGAATGAACTCAACTGAATCCAAAGGAGGGATTTCATTCTTCATTGCTTCGCAAATAGCAGAGCAAACTTGGTCTAAAATGGTCCCGAAATGTTGCTTGCTAATGCGGTAGACTGATGCCACATGCCGTTGTATGGTTCCACTTGCCATGTACCTAAACGAGTAATGTGATATACATACAAGAAATAATGGTTTACTTAAAATATAAATATAATGTACGTACTCTATAGCTACCGCGAACTTTTCCAGCGGTGAAATGTTGTCTACAGGCCTTGTGTTTTTTTTTGCACGAAGCAAAGGTTCAACCATTTTAAATATTTGTCCAAATGATTCCGGTGTCATGTGGAAGTTCTCTTTGAAAACTGGAACATTGTTCAACATATCCTGAAACTTAATACAAAACAATGAAACATACTGACTCTCAAAACAAAATATTATTCTTTTCATACATCTTTTGCGAAACGCCCTTTATTTTTCCTTTCCTTCAGGTAGGGGTTGACCCTGAAGGAAGGGTCCTTTTTAGTTTTTCTTGCAATAATTGCTGTTACCACAGCTGTTGCACACAAAATAACACAGTTTTCAACGAAGTTTGTATCCATATTTTAATAAAATACTCACTGTGGAAAATAGCAAAACAAATATTTCAATATTTCTATACGATTATTTCTTCTTTGACAGATACTTGACAGTTCTATTTATCTCTCCAACTTCAAAATTTGCGCGGCTTTTTAGCCAGCGTTTGTAGAGATTAAAATTGTAGAGATAAAATTTTGTTTTTCCCGATCTGCGTACTTGGCTAAAAGTGACAAAACAAAATTGAAAAAACGACGTGACGAGACGATGATTTTCTTTTTTGACAGGTAATTTACATAGTAAAGTAATTGTTGTCTTTATTTTGTTTAATTTGTATTAATTCTTTTTACAGAAATTAGTTCTCGTTGTTAAAAATCTTGCAGCATTGTGAATTGGGGAACGATTTTGAAATTGGAAAAAGATGACAGCAAATCACATCACGCTCTCTCGTCTCGTTTTCTCGTCGCATTGTGAATCAGGCTTCAATCTTCCCAAAGAACTTTAACCGACCATGTAGCCGGGGCTTAAAGCACATGAACATAAACGAATGGTCACCTCACCACAAAACACAAATCACAAAAGAGAACATAAACAAAAATTTACCCGATTTGCCATTCTAGCATAGTTGAGGTACATTAGAAATAAAGAAATCATTTATGTATTTTAAAACTTTGACTAAAGCCAATTTTATTGTTTTGGTAGGTATGCATAGTAAATATCAAAGGGCACGGTAGTGCCCAGCCAAGTTCGCGGCACTACACCCTTTTTACAGGAACAAACTCAGCCGATTTTCAACCCCCCTCTAACTTCAGTACCAATAAAGTCAGAAACTTCATATTCAGAGTATTTGCTGAACTGATCAAACACAGGTGGCTCACCAAATTTCAACTCTTTAGCATTAGTAGTTCCCAAGATATAGGACTTCAAAAATAGCAAAAACCGTAACTGACTGACTCACTGACTCACTGACTCACTGACTCACTGATTCACTGACTCACTGACTCACTGACAGATCATCAAAATTATGGAGCACTTCCCGACATCGTAGAAACTTGAAATTTCGCACAGCGGTAGGCCTTGTGGTACATACAAAGGAAAAAATCGAAAATCTGCAATTTTCTATTCAGGGGGCGTGGCATCCACCCACATTCTTAGATATTCTATAAATTATATGGAGCCTTTTCGATTGTTGTAAAACAATGAAAATTGGTAAGTTGGTAGGGTTTGAGTTACTTAGAAAGACAAAAATTGAAAAATTGTAATTTTCGATACAGGGGGCGTGGCATCCACCCACATTCTTAAAAATTCTTATAAATTATATGGAGCACTTCCGATTGTTGTAGAACGATGGAAATTGGTTGGTCGGTAGGCCTTGAAGTACTTAGAAGAAAAAAAATCGAAAAATTGGAAGTTTCAGTTCAGGGGGCGTGGCATCCAACCACATTCTCAAAAATTCTTATAAATTATATGAAGCACTTTCGATTGTTGTAGAACGATGAAAATTGGTAGGTCGGTATGCCTTGAAGTACTTAGAAGAAAAAAATCGAAAAATTGGGAGTTTCAGTTCAGGGGGCGTGGCATCGACCCACATTCTTAAAAATTCTTATAAACCATATGAAGCACTTCCGATTGTTGTAGAACGATGAAAATTGGTAGGTCGGTAGGACTTAATTACTTAGAAAGAAAAACTTGAAAATTGGAATTTTGCATTCAGGGGGCGTGGCATCCACCGACATCCTTAAAAATTCTTATAATTATATGGAGCACTTCCGATTGTTGTAGAACGATGAAAATTGGTAGGTCGGTAGGACTTGAAGTACTTAGGAGGAAAAAAATCGAAAATTTGGAATTGTCCATTCAGGGGGGGGGGGGGTTGCCATCCACCCACTTTATCAGAATTGCTATTATTTGTATGGAGCACTTTCGGTTGTCGTAGAATTATGAAAGTTTGTAGAGCGGTAGGGCTTGACTTTCACCTGGCAAAATAAATCTTTGCAAAAAGGAGTGAAATCACAACAAAAACATAAATGTTAAAAAAGGAGCCAAGTTCTTATGTGTACAAGAAACCTGTGCGTAAAAAGTCTGCCAAAAAAAGTAATGAGATCTAAAATATATGCCAAGTTTTAAGTTCATGAAGCTTAATATCAAATATCTTAAGTAGAGTAATATCGAAACAATTCCAAATCATGACAGAAATTTGGTAATTAATGATTACTGATTAAAATTTGGTGGATTTACTTGGCAAGTTTTCTCTTAAATACTTAATCACAAATTTAAAATGTATGAAAACTTGACCAGTGAACCCACCAAATTTTAATCAGTAATCATTAATTACCAAATTTCTGTCATGATTTGGAATTGTTTCGATATAACTCTACTTAAGATATTTGATATTAAGCTTCATGAACTTAAAACTTGGCATATATTTTAGATCTCATTACTTTTTTTGGCAGACTTTTTACGCACAGGTTTCTTGTACACATAAGAACTTGGCTCCTTTTTTAACATTTATGTTTTTGTTGTGATAAATATTACCAATCGGTATCAATTTGTTTTCTTTTTATTTTTTTGCTTTAGGTACCTACATCTTCATTTTCTCTAAAATTTTGAACCTAAGGTTGTTTGTTTATTCAATAGAGAAGAAATTAATATTTGTAGCTCCAAAATAAAACGGCACCTGGCATTTCCATTTCGAAAAAGGCTATTTTTCCCTAAATATTAGTAGGTAGATACATATACAAATATTTGTGTGTATACCTAGTCTGCATTTCGATTTAAAAAAAATAATAAAAACTACAGTTAACTGTACTTAACTATTTTCGACTTACTCATTAAGAACATTTTGATGAAATTCGGTGAGTGGAAATTATCATTTTATCTAGCTTATTATTACTCATCCTTCATAACCACAACAGCAAGTTTGAGCGATTTAATCGTCCCTTTTATTTCTTGTTACATTTATTATTTTTAAATAGCTATTTATTCACTATGGGGGTTCACATGAACCAACATGTTGTCCAACATTGCTTGACAACCATCGATGTTTGATCATTTAAACGCATAACCAACCATGTTGTCCAACTTTGTTTACTTTGTTGTATGACTTTCAAAATATTTTTAAAACTGTTCCGATTCCATCAAGCAATGTTGTCCAACATTGTTGTTCCATGTGAACCCCCCTATTAAACACATTCAACAAACAATGCGCCAGCCAACAGACTAAAGGCAGACAGTAATAAATAACCACAAAAACAAATTTGAAATTAAACCCAATATTATCTATCCCCTCACTTTCCCTGTGTGGTACTTTTTGCCTTTTTTTTCCTAAATCGTTATGCCTACATATATTCCATATTGGTATTCTTTTTTATATTTTATTTTCTCCACATGCAAATCTGGGTAGTCTACGAACACTTCTCCTTTTTTTGGTGTCTGTTTTATCATCTTCTTCGTATTTTGTTTCGGCAGAGCAGCATGAACAAAGTGAAGCTTGAACACAATAATTTTGTCTATACCCCTGACGTTTCGCCCTCTTTGTCTACTCGGGGTTTCACATTTTTGGAATTCTGTTGATTTTTTCACATTGTTAGTAGGTATGCCTCCGTTTAAACATTTCTAATGTTAAAACAAAGCCCATCAAAAAATCTTTTGAATTCGAACGAAACGAACGCAACGAAGCTGTTAGTAAAAAGTTTGTGAGAAAAATTATAAAAACTATTTATAAAACCAAAGATATTTATTTTTGAAATCCTGTGAGAACATTTAATATAACAACCGTGAGTAAGTATATTTTTTAATAGTTCTTTACAAGAAACAAGAGACATATAATTTAATCACAATGAAGTGATGTTAGTTAATCGACTGCAAAGTTTTTAGAAAAATGTAAACAAAATAAATTAATTAATTAATGTATGTATGTTACATATAATCAAGGTGGGTTATAAAGATTATTCCAAGAATTGAAACGTTTGCCTTTTGATCATTTAGGTAGGACGATTGCAGGTAGGTACGTCCAGAGCTTTTTGTTCATAGTTTTATTGCTGTTCTCTCTAGGTACCTAATTAAAAATTTAAGGCCTGGTCAAACAGAGCGCGGTCCGGCGATCTTTGTAAAAATTTACAAAGAAGATTTTCCCGTCGCGTTCTTACTTTCCCAGTAAAGTATTGACCGTCCCGTCGGACCGCGTTCTGTTTGACCAAGCCTTTAGCCCATGATAAGCACGCTGCGAGATTTTACCAGAAGCGTAATATTTGAAGTTTTTAATGCTTGGTGGCGCTCAAGTCCGGGGTGGACCAGGGCCTCAACCAACAAGCTTCTTCCAGCTAGCTCGGTGAGCTGTCTCCAGTTTCGCTCGTCAAGTTGGTTGGGTCCTCTTCCACTTGCGGGGGCCACCTGTTACGCTGTCCACCTCTACTGCGCCGCGCCTTATCACGGGGTTGGATTCAAGTTTTTAGTAAGTTACAATTAACATTCGCTATTTAGAATACCTGTAGCTATCAACTATAATCATTGGCTGAAAACATAAAAGTGGTAAAGCGAGTAGCTGATGTTATCTGGATCTTACCTTTGAGTTTTGACCTGGCATATTTCCTACGGTTTTTCGGTCGTTAGTGTAACATCGTTTACTTGGGCCGACCAATCCAAAATCCTTTATACTTTAGTTGATCGAATAAATCAATTCTAAACTGTTTTATTGTATCCATAATATTTAGCCGTATTTTTTAGTGCATCTTAACCTCCGGTAAAAAAAATTCTTGTAAAATATGTACAACAACAATTTGGTATAATTCCCTATTGTTGTTGTATTTAATTTGAACATTTTTTTTTAAGCAAAGATAAAAATGCACTTAATAACAAGGCTATCTTTTTTGAAACCCTCAAATTTTGTAGAGAGCTTCACAGGCGTTAAACAGCAGTTTAACATTCACCTGTGTTGGGTGCCGGGGCATAGAGACATTCCAGGTAATTGTAAGGCCGACGAACTCGCTAAATATGGAACAACTCTACCTCTTCTACCTAGTAAGGCAGATATTGGTATTCCCATCGCTACATGTAAACTTATGCTGAAGCAAGATGCTTTAGAGAGAACAAACCTTAGGTGGAACAATATCACCACTTGCTTGGCAACAAAACAAATCTGGCCAGTAATGGATTTTAAGCGATCTAAATGTTTGATATCTCTAAACAGATTGCACATTAGCTCCATGATCGGTGTCATAACCGGACACTGTCTTATAGGCAAGCACGCAACGCGTCTTGGCGTATTCTCTTACGATTTTTGCAGAAGCTGTATGGACGAGGAAGAGGTAGAATCGATTCCTCATCTTCTATGCACTTGTCCTGCTCTATCTCATAGGCGAAGACTCCATCTTGGAGATTTCTACTTCAATGATCCTAGTGATTTAGTAAATGTTGACATAGGTAGTCTGTTACGCTTCATAAGAAGCTCCAAATGGTTCATCGAGTAGGGAAAAAGGCTTCCCAGATTCTTGTGGTATCACAATGGGCCAACTTATGGTCTAAGTGTGTCAGTTTTCATGACTGACAGCCACTTCAACCTAACCTAACCTTCACAGGCGCCCCCAGAATTTTTTTTCGAAGGCGGGGGGAATCTGCAGGGTGCCCTTCCCTCTATAGACAACGACGAAAAAAAAGGAAGTATGAATTTGTCACGTCTATAGTAAAAAGAATTAAAAACATTTTTGGTAGCGTGGTGTTTTCCACTACGATGGATTCAATAATTTGTAGAAAGTTTCGCAGTACGATAAAAATTCTTGATAGGGCTGATTTTTCAATCCAATCACGATCGTAAAGAACATACAATTAAAAAACACATGAAAACAATATTTATGCTGAAATCTCTTCTCACGGACAGTTCCGATAAGCGGACAATTCCCTTCAACGGACAACTTTTTTCTCGAACCTTGGTGTTTGAATGAAACTAAAAGTTAATCGTTCTCTCCGCTTTTACGGTAGTTGTATTACTGGAACGCCAAATTTCGCTATTTGAGCCGTGTCTTTTTACTGACGTTTTAGTAAAAAGACTATCGAAATAAGGGTGATTAATTTTTGTTTGCCGATAACTGTTGAAAACAAATTGATTTTCAAAATTTCGTAGTTATTCTGTTTTTCATGTGATTCAATAAAAGATTCTAAGGGCCAGTTGTACAAATATTTAACTCGTGGTTTAGCAATTTAAACTCACCAACTTCGGAGAATAGACTGAGGTTCAGCGATGGTTCAGGCATTAAATTGGCTACTATAACATACTTGAACCTTGAGCCATCGGTGCACCTCAGTAATTCCGCCGAAATCAGCCAATAAAAATATTTGAACCACAGATCAAAATTTGAACCACGTTTTGTACAACGGGTCCTAAGCAATTATCTAACAGGCAACGTCCTTATAAATTTATTGAGGTTATGATACAAATAAAATATGTAGTATCTAATGAATTTTGTTTACTAATTTAATTTCCAAGAGGAAACTTATTTATATTGATAAATGCAAATGAAGGACATTTGAGTGAAAGAACAGTACATACAAGCGCCAAATTAAATTAAAAAAAACAGAGATAACTTATAGGCCAGGAAAAATGCGTCATCTATAGCCATGACAAATTTTACACTTGGCGAGTTTCATGAGCGTAAGTGGGTGTTATGCTAAAAATTCTACCCTTCAAGAAGCACCCTCTCACCACAGATATTTTTATTTTAACCAACCAACAATCAAAAGATTATTTTTGGTTGGAATGACTAATAAAACATTTATTTCAAGTTCCATTGGCATACCATGATATTCAAAAGGTTTGTTATACTTAAAAAAAAAATCATCACTATAAAAATTACTATAATTATAATTTTTTGTGGGTTACCGTATCATTTTGGATTTAGATTCTTTAGATTCAGCGTTAAAAGATACCCTTTAAACATGTATCATATAAGGTTGTAGCAAACAAATATTTCAGTTTGATAGACTTCCAACTTCTTTCTCTCTCCATCTCTTCAAATGCCTCTACACAAAAAGCCAATGCGGGGATTTTGGGGGACTTTGGATATGCTATTGACACCTGGTAAGTTGCTTTCCACACCTACTAGTAGTCAGTGCAGGTAGCTTACTTGTGAGATAGATTTTTTTCGATTTGACGTTCAATGTATTTCCCATAAGAGAAATGCAAAACATGGTCTTATTAAAATTAATTTTCCTAATAACTTTTATATGAATAGGTATTCATATTATGAGTGAAATAGAATGAAAAAACATATTAGTTTATAAATCAAACGTAAAATATATCAAAACTGATTGTTAAAACACTTTAATTTTTGTATGAAAAATGTAAAAAAAACACCTCTACAACTAGAAGCAACAACAACATTGCTCGATTGAGAAAAAAGCTACACAGGCGCGTAGTCAGGATTATTTAAAACATGAATTATTGTTCTCTTTTCTTCATAAAATATACTTATTTGTTGTTAAAACGAGGTTCTACGAATAGAGTAATTTTCTTGCTAAATTTTATTAAAAAATGCTTTTATTTTCGAAGAATGTTTTAAAACTATGAATTAAAAAATTTAACTCAGAATTGAAAATATGTAGCATTTTTGTTGTTGTAAGATCGAACAATGCCAAAGATAAGAAATACCTATTCAGTTAATCTTATCATTTTTTAAAACTTTTTATCAAATTTATTAAAAAAAAAGAATCTGGGTAAATAGCCTAAACGCAAAAAAAAAAAAAAACAAAATTTTAACTTCATAAACAAATACAAAATATAATCAAAAAATAAAATCCTCGATATTATGTATATTCAATTAGGGGTGTCACTGGCCCCAAGGTTTCAGTAGTTTCTAAATATAAATTAAATTTTAAAAACTTATTTCACAAACGGGGCCAAAAGATTTAAGTCCTCTTTCTGTAAGGAGAGTACAAATACACGAACGCAATGCATAAACAGATGCAAATATTACATACCTACATTCATCCTTACACAAAAATTCTAATAATAATAAAATTATATAAACTTTCTTAATAATTGACCCTGACTACGCACATGATATCATTTTGGCTGACGACATGAATCCATTTTGGAAAGCAACAACAACAACACAGGTTTGTTTACATTTTTCATCTGCAAAATAAAGGAAATTATTCATAAGTTTGGATACATATTCTTTTTGATTTACAAAGTAACATTATTTGTTATTGCATTGCAACTATAATATAGATAAGTATTCATATAAAATTAATTAGTAAAATTAAAGTTTTCAACTGCATTTTTTGGTTTTCTCTTATGGGAAATGCATTGAATGTCAAATCGGAAAAAAATCTATCTCACAAGTAAGCTACACACGCTGACTGCTAGGTGCCGTGACTCCATTCGCCAATAGAAGGGTGTAAATTTGCGTCGATACCAATTTCGAATTTATTATTTCAAGATTGTGCAGACAAAAAATATATTTTTCTGTATGAGAAAATATTGCTCATGATTAAGATATGCATATTAATATTGATAAATTATTCTATTATGTGACTTTTCTAATTTTAATGAATTAGGTTTTTGTAGGTTAAAATTCATTTTTATTTTTATGTTTTAAAATCCGCAACGTTTCGTGGATATTTATCCACTTCAATTAAAAATTGTAAAGGTAGGATACCATCTATTTAATTTGTCTGACGAAGGGGATAAACATCCCCGAAACGTTCCGGATTTCAAAACATACAAATTACTAGTTTTTTTTTTAATTTGTCTGCAATGTCGCTTGTACTTGTACTGTTCTTCCACTAGCCAATTCAATTGTAACTCTGTTTTAGACTTGCTTAAAACCATCAACGGAATTTAAAATAATAAAAGTATTTAAATGAAAACTATTATCTAGAAACATAAATATATTCAGGATGAACTATGTACGTTTACGGAGAAAGTCAAAAATTTAATACATTGATAAGTGCCTTGTTGAAGAAAAATGCAAAGTTTTTTTTTCCTCGGAAATACTGATATGCACTTTTCCAAAACCTTTTTAAAATCAATGATCGATAATACCTATGTTAATTTTCAAATCAATGCTAAACTAAAACTAAAACTACCTACTTAAAAACTGCAAGTTGACAATTAGCTTACACTATTTTCAAATTTGTATTTAACCGAAAACTTATTACTTCGTTATGTTCGCATTTACAACGTATAGAACTTATATATCGTGTGGTAGACAAATAAGTTTGTCCGGAACTAGTAACGAATAGACCCAACAATCCAGCAATATTTTTATTCGAATAAACTTTTCTCCGCTAACTTGCTATCAGTCAGTATATATTATTCTTTTTTTTGTCTGCAATATAAAACACCCTGTACATCTAAATTATAGAAATAAATAAGTCGCACCGCAGCCTTGTTGGATGTTGGTATTAATGTACATATAGAAATTCACGTACAATATATACATAATTATGTTGGAAGTTGGATGTTGTTTCGGCATTTGTGTTGTTGATGTGCCACACTCGCAGAAACATGTGCTGTGCAAATTCGTTCTCCTCTCTGTTAAAGAGTTTTGCCCGTATTATCTATGCTTGATTTATTTTTATATACCTACGTTTGAATGTTCTTAAAGAATTACTGCTCTTCTTTATTTATCCGTCTTGCGCAGTTTTTTTTTTTTTTGCCAACTGCTACTTGTAAATGCAAATTATTGAATGGTAAAAGAAAATAACAAAAAATAAATATTTATGAACGAGATCCGAATAAAATAAAAATAAGTTTGAAATTGAAATTATTGTTATTTTCATGGTTTTAATTATGTTATTGCCTTTCTCATAGGTTTTTATCTCAACATACATATATTACTAATTGTTTTAAAGCAGAGTAACCTTTCCAAAGTTAAAAAAGAATACGCTCGTTGGAATTAATTTAGTCATACCTACCAACAAAATTTACTTTTTCAAGTTTCTACAGAATTATAATATGTATGTAAAATTTAAACTATGCCGGCAATGATAAACATTGGTTTTAAATTTCGTTTGGAGTACCAGCACCATGCTTAGTGTACCGTATAGCGAATTGCACGTACATTTTTTGACAAAATTAATCGCCGGTTACTAAGATTTCTTCATTACAAAAATGTACATATCAGTGATTAAGTGATTTGATTGCTGCGATCTGAGAAATGTTCAATAAATTAAACTAATGAAAGATTATTAAAGCTAGTGTCACAAAAATATACAGAAGTGGCCCTCCATTTTATTATTAAAACAAATAATCACCCTTATTACAATAGTCGTTTTACTAAAACGCCAGTTAAACGACACGGGTCTAGAAACGACAGTTTGTATTTTAATGAAAATAAAAGTTAAATGTTCTCTCCGCTCTTTACTATTCTTACCATTTCAACGGTAGTCGTTTCCCTGAAACGCCAAGCGTCGCTTCTAGAGCCGTGTCGTTTAACAGGCGTTTTAGAAAAACGACTATCGTAATAAGGGTGAATTAAATGCACAAACTTCTTGTAATTCAAGTTCCTCGGAAGTTTAAATATTTCGAACTAACCTAGGTTGACTGCAGTTCACAAACTGATCAGTTAAACATAGGCATCAGGCAGATAGTTAGCGGCTATAACTATTCATATTTTATTGACTGCAAAACAGTGTAAATCGGTAATTACAAAAAAATTATAAACTTATTGCGTTGGTGTTTTTGTGTGAAATATTTTGTTTATTGGTTTTATAGGGAAATCGAATCAGAAGATGGTCCAGTGTGGATAAGCAGTCAGATAAAATTACTGATTTCAAAGAGATGACATTTATGATGCATGAAAATTTTATATCAATCCTGTTGAAGGCCTGTTCAAGCCCCAGTGACGGCAAAATGTTTTCGATTTAAATTAACTTAATAGACTGAGCACTACCGATGAGTCTGGTGGTCCGCGTGGCACCCTTGAAAAATCTATAACTCCAGCGTTGTTACGTACAGTCAAACTTTCATTATTCATGATGGTGCGAAAGCCTTGCACTCTTCCTGCGAGTATGTTATCATTAAAAATGCCTTCAATTATTAGGTATGTTTGGTTACATAAAATGTTTGGCAATTTTCACCAATTTTCACAATTTTCTGTCAAAACCCATACAAAAAAAAACAAATTTTTAGGAAAATTGCGAAAAATTTCAAGTTACCAAACAGGCATTATAATCAAAGGCAGCTAGACTTGGGCAATCAAACAAAAACAAAATGCTTGTTGGATATGCAAAACATTTCTACCACAACATACAGAACAGCGCCACCCTCCCTTCTAAAGGAAACTGGAAACAGCGCCACCAGCCCTTGTAAAGGAAATTGGTCTCGCCAGAAAGCTCCAACAGAGTTTCCCCTCAATTTCATCAACATTTCCGTCATCTTGAGTTCTATGAATTTTAAAGATTAAATCAATTATCTCGGTTTAAGATAAACAATTGTTTCACACAAATTAGGAACACAGTTTTACACGGTTTTTGACACGGACAGGTAAGACTAGTTCTAAAGGTAATTTTTGGTGCTCAATTTAAATCCTGTTTTCCTTCATCAGCTGTGGTGTTTGGGATATTCCTGTTAATAAAAACGGATTTTCGTTATTTTTGAGGTAAGGTACAAAACCAAAAACTTGTAACTTTTTTTATTTCTGGTGAAAGTATGCCTAGAAACAATCATCACTAGTCGTGTCAAAAGTTTAACTGATATTTCTTTTCCTTGGTTCTTAGAGGCCAATGCCAATTTTTTTTCTATATTGACGTATTTTTTCTTTTTGATTCAGCGGAATATAATCAACGAGTGTAATAAGGGCCAATGTGCACCAATTTTTTCTTAACAAGATACCGATAAAAAGTTAATTTTCAAAAGCAATAAGCATTTTTAGATATTAAAGGCCAGTTGTACAAATATTTAGCTCGTGGTTCAGCAAATTTAACTCACCGACTTTGGAGAATGGACTGAGGTTCAACGATGTTTCAGGCATTAAATTGGCTACTATAACATACTTGAACCTTGAACCATCGTTAAACCTCAGTAATTCCACCGAAATCAGCCAATAAAAATATTTGAACCACGGATCAAAATTTAAACCACGTTTCACCTAAAAAGCAACATTTTGATTTCCCAAAAATAAACAAATTGGGCAATGGCTTTTTTAGAACCAAGGGACAGGTTTGTAAACTAGTGTTATTAAAGACACAATCACAATTTTACTCTTTTTCAAAATTTTGTAGGTATAAACATTAAAAAAAAAAAAAAAAAATTGTGTGGCGCAACAGCTCGTGGAGAACCAGGGCCTATTGACTTACAACTTACAACCATTCTTGTGTGCGTGTTATTGGCAGGAATGGAGGGGACCTACAGTTTTTTGCCGAGTCTGAACGGCTAAATGAGAAGCACTTTTTCATGACAAGTATACTCTTGGAGGATTTGTCAGTTCCTCGCAAGAGGCAGTACCTCGCATAAAAAATTTTTAGATGGCACGGCTGGCAATCGAACCCACGCCTTCGGCATGACAGTCATACGCACTAACCATCACGTCACGAGGTACTACATACATATATAAATATTTTTAAGAAGAATTTTATTTTAGCGCATGTAAGGTCTCTTTAACCTTATTTGGATGGTATACTTAACTCATTTTTGGAAACAAAAGGAATACACGTTACAATCGTTGTGCCTTTTTTTGTTATACAAACGCTGTCTCAATCATTCTACGTAGCACCCACCCTCACTATACAACTTGTCTACCTGACAGTTGCAAGTCAGTGTCTAAAATAGGTCGAACCTTTGGTTGCATAACCACAAAAGAAGTAATCGCCGCATGCAGCAGCAATTCTGTTGGTACAACCTTTGTATTGTATATTTCCCTCTTAAAACTACATTATCGTGAAATTACATTCATCAAAACTAAATCTACATAATTCATTCCTAAAGTTCTTAGGAACACCTACTTACAACGTAGCCATGCACTTTATTTTCACCTCTTCCCCGTACTTCTGTATGCCTTTGTCTCAAATTAACCATGTCTTCTTTCACAAATGTTAACTCCCAAGTCCCAACGCACTCAGCTCCCGGTGTCTTCCATTGAATTTCATAGCAATGCTTTTTTTCCTATGGCATGGCAGTTGGCGGTACCGTCGTCACCCTCCTCTGGCTCTTCTGTTCTAATGCTTTTGCTGATTCTGTCAGCTAAAGCTGTTCGGTATTGGGCATCGCATGGCACAGTAAGGTTCTAAGAGAAAAATTGATTCGTCTGCGTTCAGTTTCATTCGGTGTTCGGTTATCATAGGACGTTTCAAAGTACAAGTTCCAGCTGCAAACCTTAAGAAGAGTGAAACAAGTAATGTTCTCTTTATTTTTTCTTATAAATTATTATATTAAGTAATTTTGTGTTAAAATATTTAAATTTTTTCTTTCATTATTAGTTTATACAAAATTAAATAAGAGTTGCAAGCAAATAAAATCATTGCAAGTCTCAGTGCAGACGGCAAAAAAAAGTATAATTACTGTGGAACAAATTCATATGAAAAATGTATGAATCAAAAAAAGAAATAAAATGTGTGTGATCGGAATAAATTTTCATTTCGATTCAGAAAAAAAAAATGACCGTGATAATAATTATGATTAAATAAGGACACTGATTTGTATTATTAAGTGCTTTTTTGAAGTTTTCTTTCACAAAAAAAAATTTCTATGAAGGATTTATGTAACTCTTAATCCATCCATGCTGAATAAATTATCCTTACGCAAATTATTCGGGAATTTTCCTTTCCATCTGTCTTCTTTTGTTATCTCCTTCTATCAGATCCTGCTTCCTTCGCAAATAATAATCCGGTAGTACAAATAAAATAAAAAATACAAAAGAAGATGGACTTGAATTTTGCATTTAAAATAAGTTAAGTTGTGTTTTTTTTTTAATTTAAATTTTAAAGAAGTGCGTCGGAAATTATATTGAGTATGTATATGTAATTTTTTGTCGTTTATTTTTTTTTCTACACGAACGATATTTGAGAAATAATAGGAAAAATGGAGTTTGCGCAGGTTGACTTGGACAATAAATTTATCCGGATGCAAGGTTTCCTTTATGCGTACTTATCTACTTAAAGTTATTTTTGATTAATTGATTAAACATATCGAATATTTTTATGAAGAATATTACCTATTCAATAAATTATTTAAACACGTCTTTTTACAATAGGTAATTACCTATGGGAATATATCAAATTTAAGGGTTCATAAAAGAGCTCGATGGTTCAAAAATGAAACAAAAAATACCTTCATACATGTACTAGGTACGTGGGTGTGCATTTTAAGTATATAGAAGGAAAAATTGTGAAATTGAGGAAAAAATTATCGCAAGTTTAAACAAAAAATTATATTATTTTATCATAATAACTATACACTCCCAGTTATTTAAATAGGTTCAATGTGTTTTTTTTTGTGTCTCGGATTGTTTGTATTATAATAAAATAATTATGAGCTTGTTGGGTGTTGTTTACTGCCCTCAACTTTTTCTTCGCTTCGCTATGATAAGAATGATAGGTATGTAAATATGAGAACAATTTGAGCTATATTTTTTTTTTAATTTCATATTCCGAAAGAATTATCGTTACCTGCAAAAATTATAAATAAATGATATTGATATACCTAGCTACCTACATAACTTCAAAAGATCATGCAGAGAACTTCTTATATTTAGCGGTTAGTGATCTGGGTGTAAGATTTCTGGAGATTTGGCAAAATTAAATTGTGCTAGCCATATATTTGTGTATATGTACATATAAACATTACCGATCCAAAGTTTGATTACGTTGGTATTTTGTTTGTTCTTCATTTTAGACCCGCCGACACACAGAAGTCCATTTGTTTAATATTGGCGTCAAAAATAATTTTTCAGAGAATTCTTGACGAAAGTTAATGCAATTTGGGGTCTGAATAATTTTTTTTTTAACAAGTCTTGGTTGACAAAATATTAGAAAAAAACAATGAAAGATGGAATCTGATTGAAACATGCGCCACAACTAGAAAGTTATGGCCAAATTTCAATAAGCAGAGAACAGACAAAACTATGCAAATGAAAAGCAACATCTCCATAGATACCTACCATAAAAAGAAAATGAGGCTCAGTACTGACGACCTTTGCAGATGGTGCAGCGACGAAGAAGCATATAAGAATACCTTACACTTCCTTTGCCACTGCCCAGCACTCTGTCATCAACGCCTCTAAATGGCTTGACTGCTAACAGAACACATAGGTTTTTTACATTAAGTGGAATACAATTTCCTAGGGTATCACAACGGATCTGCATAGATATAAGTGTGACAGTAACGAGATCAACTGTCAGCCCTTCTACGCTACCTAACCTAACCTAATCGCTGTAAGGGAAATTAACTTCACTTTTTTTCTATAGGTACTAGGTAATTCGCGTAAAATCTGCTAAAAATTTCAGAACATGTAGGTTGAAAGTAGAGAAGAAAACCCCCAACGGAGGTGGGTAATATTCCTCCCCCCCCCCCCCCCCGCTTGGACAGGAGGGACAATTTTGAAAAAAAAAAAATTACATTACATAGAAAAACTTAGTTAAAAAAAAACGGCAACACTTACAGCTTTGTTTTGTAGCTTTTTGGATATCCAGAGGTCCATTCTTATGGCTTATTGTCAAATAAAGTTCTTTAAATAAAAAGGTAGGTACAACGAAAATTGTTTTCGAAGAATTTAGAAAAATAAAATAAATTTTTCTTGGAAATGTTGAGTTGAAACAATTGTTTGCCATAATTTTTCTTCAAAAAAACTTAATTTGAAAATAAACCGTTAGAATGGACTTCTCGCTTTGCAAAAAGCTGCAAAACAATACTGTAAGTGTTGCCATTTTTTGTTAATTAATTTATTTCTATTTAATGTAATTTTCCAAAGAACTTTGGATGTGATTTTGAAAATTTGGCCGATTAGGTATTTTATCAAAAGTGAAGACAAAAAAAATAAAGCTGTGAAATGAGTTACTTCAAGAATACATAGCCAACTTCCATTTATACTGCTTCTAAGACCAATTATTTTCCTCTAAGCATATTATTTTACCAATTTCTTGGATGAAAATTATCATAATACATATATCCAAATATGGACAAATATTTTGGCATCTGCATGTGAGGTTGCACACATACAGGGATAGAAAAACTTCAGAATCCAATTGCAAGTGCCTGTCTGTTTTATTGGTGTTCCGGATCGGAGAGTTCTTCTGAATTACCAATCGAAAAGGCCATTAGCATTATTCAGCAGAAAGATATAAGGTGCTTGTTCGTTTACTTCCCAAAACTTTCAATTTCTATAAATTTTAGTCCAAGCTTCTATCAAAGTTCATATACATCAAAAAAATATATTGACAGGACTTTGAACTAAAGTTGTCAGTTTTGGTAAGTAATCTTTCCTTCTTCGTATTATTGCGCACATTTCATCGAATATTGATGACAGCTGTGAAAATTTGTTCATTGACAATGAGCGTCAATTCGAAGCTACGATGCAATTTGAAAAAGCTGTCAATAAACTGACAAAGGCGTTCTTAAAAGTTTCTTTGTCCTTGAGAGGGCAAACGATTTTGTGTCAATTTAAGACACAGGTGAAAAAGATCAGCATGATTGTGTCGCTCAAACACCAAATCTTAAGCTGTCAAACTGTTTAAATCGCTGTAAAAGACGGAGTTTCAGACCACTATCTATCTATGTAACGGGTGATTTTTTAAGAGGTTTAGAACTTTAAAAAAAAAAAAAACACAAAAAATTCGAAAAAATGAATGAAATATTTATTTGAATCGATAGTTTGAACCTTGCAATTTAATGTTTAAAGATAATTTCATGCAAATGTTGACCGCGGCTGCGTCTCAGGTAGCCCATCCGCTGAGTCCAATTTTGGCATACTCTTTCACACATATCGGCCGGTATCTCACGAATGAATGCATGGATGTTGGCTTCCAGTGCGTCAATCGAAGCGGGCTTGTCCCTATAGACATTAACCTTGACATACCCCCACAAAAAATAATCTAATGGTGTCAAATCGCACGATCTAGGCGGCCAATTGACCGGCCCGAAACGTGAAATTAACTGTTCACCAAACT
The DNA here is from genome assembly GCA_963921185.1 of Dasysyrphus tricinctus. Classification (NCBI taxonomy): domain Eukaryota; kingdom Metazoa; phylum Arthropoda; class Insecta; order Diptera; family Syrphidae; genus Dasysyrphus; species Dasysyrphus tricinctus. The sequence goes on along the minus strand of OY992532.1, from coordinate 187,951,850 downwards.
CGCCTCGCAATTGCGCCATTGTTTCGCGTGCTGTGTGGCATGTGGCACCGTCTTGTTGAAACCACATATCATGCAAGTCAAGAACTTCCATTTCGGACAAAAAAAAGTTTGTTATCATCGCTCGGTAGCGTTCACCATTGACAGTAACGCTGCGATTCGCATCATCTTTGAAGAAATATGGCCCAATAATGCCGCCGGCCCATAAACCGCACCAAACAGTGGCTTTTTCGGGATGCATTGGTAGCTGTTGCAATGCTTCTGGCTGATCTTCACTCCAAATGCGGCAATTATGCTTATTTACGTACCCATTCAACCAAAAATGAGCCTCATCGCTGAACACAATTTTTCGATAAAAAAGCGGATCCTCGGCCAGCTTTCCAAGAGCCCATTCACCAAAAATTCGGCGTTGTGGTAGGTCGGCTGGCTTTAGTTCTTGCACCAGCTGTATCTTAAAAGGCTTTACGCCCAAATCCTTCCGCAAAATTTTCCACGTAGTGCTGTAACAAAGGCCTAACTGCTGGGAACGGCGCCGAATCGACATTTCGCGGTCTTCTGTCACACTAGCTGATACGGCCGCAATATTTTCTTCACTACGCACAGTACGTAAACGTGTTGGTGGTTTAATGTCCAACAAAGTAAATTTGGTGCGAAATTTGGTCACAATCTTCCGAATAGACTGCTCAGAAGGTCGAGAATGCCGACCATAAAATGGAAGCAGCGCGCGATGAACATTTCGAACCGAGCACGAATTTTGATAGTAAAATTCAATAATTTGCAAGCGTTGTTCATTTGTAAGACGATCCATGGTTAAATTGCAAACCAAACTGAAGCTGTTTGACAGTGACACAAGGTACTAAACACACGTCAGCTGTCAAAACCAGGGTTGCCAAAACCAAACCAGCTAAAAAATCACCCGTTATATAACATTTTGAGATAAGAATCTATTTCGATATTAAATTATTCATTATATAAAAAGATACTTCATTCTGCAAGTCTCTTTAAATCTCATAACATTTACGGCGCGGCGGAACGCTATCAGTTGGTAAACAAACCTAATCCTTATGTCGACTTGTTACTATATTCGGTCAATGTCAGTTTGAATTTATAAACTTTTTAAAGAAGTAAAGTCTGTTTTCTTTAACTCTTGTTGATGTTTGAACATCTACAAGAAGTGTATAATGTGACCCTGAGAAACTTTCCACGCTGGAGTTAATAGCTATTTGATAGGAAGAGAGTACGTGTAGTATTTCACGTGCATAATAATTCAAGTGAAACAAAATAAGAAACTGCGGATGTTCACTTAACTCACACTTTTCTGGGAATGAAGGGCAGTTTTTAAATTCTGAAATTATTTATTCCTTACTTATTTCGTTTGAATTTTTTTTCTTGATTTTATCCACAAAACAAGAACAAATAGTCTGATTTAAAATGAATAGGTAATAATCAAGCTAGTGGCTGGCACAACAAACTATGGCTTAAACTAAGCAAAAACATTTTTAAAAATAAATTATGAACAGTTCCCAAACAATTTTTTCGTTTTAGATATCAATACTTAACACAAATAAAGCTAAATAAATAGGCAAAACGTGTCCTATAATATAAATTTTGTCTATCTATTGTGGTAATGTTAATACCGTTTTAATGTGAAGAAAATATCTTTTTAATAATAATAATTGTTCAACTGTTTTTATTCAGGTGCTCAAAATTTTCAATGATAAACAACATTTTTGAGTATTTGACATTTAAAGGCTGATCCAAGTGGTATTTCCTGTGTTTAGCATCATCTGTTAATTAATAAAAACGTTAGTCTGAAATTAAATGTACAATAAACATTCAATTCAACTCCTAAAAAAAAAAACAAACAAAACTGTTTGCTTCGCTAGCTCAAAAAATGTTGACGTTTCCTTTTTAGAGTTAAGCGCCGAATATTCTCTGCGTTTAGCTAAGCCCTTCGGGGGTTAGTTATTTTTGTATTTCATATGTATTCTCCGACGTGGTCGTTTGATCATGCAATTCTGTTCGCGGTTGGAAAAAAGAACACCTACATATATCAATGCTATAAAACTAATTGATCAAAATACATTTTAGTATGAAAAATAAAAGCTCCTCTTTTTATTTATAAATTGATAAATATCTACATTAACAACTGCTAATAGGAATAGCTCGTCAAATTATTACAAAAAAAAAAATGAAGCTATTATAATTGTGTTATATATGTATTTTTTAGTAATACATGCACTAAGGTAATTAAATTAATTGAAAAATTACATTTTATTTATCTTAAGGGCCCAGGAAACATTTTTGTTGTGTAAGCTTTTGCACAATTGTGCAATTATAGCAAAATAATAAATTACAATGACAATGTCTGTAATTTTATTCCATGTACAATACCTGTAAAAATATTTCATATCAACAAAACATATGTATGTACATTCAAGAAAATAAAATGCATAACTGGGTCTTTTGTTCTTACGTTTCAAGCCTTTAAAGTGGCTTAGCATTGTCTTATCAATAATATTGAATGGCATACGAGGGAAGTCTGAGAGCCTCAACATGAAGACGGTGTTACTCGTCCAACCATTCTCTTACTTCAATCCCGAACAAAAATATCATAGCTCTCGCCGTGCCGGCTGGCCACCACATAATGTACGTCTCTCGCCCTTTTTTAAACAATAATCACTAAAATTGATTATCGTAAAATTTATTAAAAAAAATCATCAAAACGAACAGAATGTTTTATTGTGAGTACAGTGGGTTACTTGCAATAAACAGTTGGTACAATTCCAAAACTAATTTTAGTTGAATTAAAATCTATATTGAAAGTTGAAAATAAGTTTAAACATTTTCATACAATTTTTGCTAAGTTTTCTTGTAGCACTTTATGACCTATATTAGGTTTGTTCGCTGGTCCCTATTGGCCGGTTTTGGGGTTACCACAGGACTAATGTAGACAAGCTTGACTGAGGTGACTCTTTTTGACGTCTCCTTTTTTCCTCACTCCTATTTCTTGGCAAGAAAGAAATGCTAAAAAAATTCAACATACATAACTGTTTCGTTTCATTCAAATTTCAAAATGACTATGACAATGAGCTGATACATACAGCATTGGCCAAAAGTATTAGGCACCTCTAAAAAGTTTCAATAGTTTAAACTGGAAGTAAATATAAAAGAAATGAAGTATACCTTAACGTTGGAAATATATTTTAGTGTAATAAATTAGTATTAAGTGTTGCCACCTTTTCTTTTAAAACTGCTGCTAACCTTTTGAGCATAGATCTTATCAGCTTAAAGCACTCAACTAAACTTATTTTTTTCTATTCTTGATTGAAAATGTTTTTAAGCATCTCTTAATGTTGTGGGATGCTCCGTTTTGATATTCCTCGAATGCAGAAGCCATGGAAGCAGGTCAATAACGTTTTTTACAAATCTTCGCATCTAAAAAGCGACCTAGTGACAGAGTGCATTAAGATATATATTTATAAAAGATGACATCACCATCTTTGCCATCACTTTCTTCAATCCATACGACCCTCACAAACGAATATTTTTCCAACTATCTCCGCATTTTGTTGCTTTTTCTGAGAGCCATGGACCCATGTTCTATAACTATCGCATCGATGAAATTCGTTGAAAAACTATGGAGCACAGTTTGTTTTGTTTGAAAAACTATGCAGCACAGTTTGCTGTTAGTTCGACGCTGCCATAGAGTGTCATGACTCCACCTGTACTTGAGAGCGGTAATGATTTTATGGGAAAAATCTTCTTTCGCACTCGTACAGTAGCTAGAGTTCTAAAAGATCTTGATGTACACAAATCCGCTGGCCCGGATAGTATCCCTCCAATTGTTCAGAAGAGGTGTTCTTCAACGCTGGCAAAGCCCTGCGTAAGCTTTTCCATCTGTCCTACTCTACTGGTCTCTTTCCGAGTGGATGGAAAACAGCATTTGTCCAGCCTGTCCCTAAAAAAGGTGAATCTTCGTCTCCCTCCAACTATCGACCAATTGCACTTACGTCCCTTCTTTCTAAGGTCATGGAAACGCTGATGAATTATCAGCTTAAGAAATATCTTGAAGAACGGAAGCTTCTTAATGACCGGCAGTACGGCTTTCGTAGCAATAGGTCCACTTGTGATCTGATGGTATATCTCACCGAGCAGTGGAACAAATCTTTACATCGTTTTGGAGAAAGTAAGATTGTTGCACTTGATATTTCAAAAGCGTTTGATAGAGTTTGGCACCAAGCTCTCTTATCGAAAATGCGTGTATTTGGTTTTGATGAATCTCTTCTTCGTTGGATTAGAAATTACCTTTCGGACCGTTCAATACAAGTTGTGCTGGATGGTTTCAAGTCTGATATTCATAAAATAAATGCTGGTGTGCCCCAGGGCTCCGTTTTGTCTCCGACTCTCTTTCTCATTGTCATAAATGATCTCTTGTCTGAAACTTCTAATCCATTAAACTGTTTTGCTGACGACAGCACCCTCAGCTTTTCATATTCGTTTCTTGATTCACATCCTTGTCCTTCGGATGTGGAACTTGAACGGCAGCGTATGATAAGCTCATTAAATTCTGATCTTGATAGCATTGTTCAGTGGGGAATAAGAAACCGTGTAGATTTTAATGCTTCAAAAACACAATGCTGTTTGCTGTCTCTAAAGCAGAACCCACCCCCAACGCCACTATCCATGAGTGGTACTTGCATCGATGAAACTGAACAGCTTTCAGTTCTGGGTATGTGCATCTCAGATCACCTTCTGTGGAATGAACACATATTCAATGTCGCCAAAAACGCTGCGAAGTGTTTAGGTTTTCTTCGAAGATGCAAGAAATTTGTCTCCCCTACTGATCTGGCTGTAATCTACAAAGCCTTCATTCGTCCAAAGCTTGAATATAATTCTCATATTTGGTCTGGTGCTCCAATAACTCATTTAAGCCTTTTAGATAGAATCCAAAAAAGAGCTCTTAAAATGATAGGTGACTGTAATATAACGGAAACATTCGCATCTTTTGAACACCGTCGTAATGTTTCATGTCTCTCCTTATTCTATCGCTATTTTTATAAACAGTGTTCTAGTGAAATAGCCAGTTGCATTCCTCCCCTAAAAAAATTCCACCGTAATACTCGCACTTCCAGGAATGCGCATCAGTTTACTCTTGAGCCCAATTTCGGACGTACTGTAAAGTACAGAGATTCTTTTTTCAGCCGAACAACACGAATGTGGAATGCTTTACCCGGCTCTATTTTTCCCTTCCATTTTGATATTCAGAACTTCAAAACTAATGTGCATCGGTATCTCCTTTCAAATCCTTCCCTATTTTCCTAACGCTCGCACTGTGTTCAATCATTTTAAGGGTAGTCACAACCCCTTTAGTGCGCGAATATTATAAAAAAAAAGGAAACTGAAACAAATTGTATGAGTTTCGTTTCTTTGTTTTTTTCAACATTTCTTCACGCATTTTATCGTTGCAATAGTTACAGAACTGGGTCATGGTTTTTTCAACGCCTTGCAATCTTTTGGAGCACCTTCTGTTAGTTTTGTTCTATGGGTTCTAGCGAAGATTGCTTTTTTAAAATGTTCCGTTACTTCAGAAAACAGTTGATTTGAAGTTTTTTTTTCACGATTTTGACGCCCGTTGGTATAATAAATCGAAGTACCCCTTTTCCACTCCTCTTACTCCAGAACGCTAAACCAAACCAAAACGATATAAAATTAATAAATGTTTTTAAAATAAAAATATTTATTGAAAATAAAATTTTGTTTGTGAGAAAATAATTCCAAATGATTCTTCGTTGATTAGTACCTATTCATTTGTATTATATTTCAAGTCGTGTGAAAACGCATTCAATTTAAAAAAAGAAGTTTGATACAAGAAAATAATGCTATTGAAAGGGTGTCTATTCCCCGTTGTTTAGCCGGGGGGCTTATTGTTTTATTTGAAAAATTTGCTTAATAGGATATTTTAAGGATAGTCAACAGCTTTCTTGAAACGCCGTGCCTTGGGTGACCAGCTTCACGGGTTCTCATCTGGATGTTTACCCCCTTTTTGGGTCTTTTGTGCTGCCCCGCAACTCCATTGACCCGCTAAGGGTATGTTCAGTCCGCAGGTAGGTGTCAAATATCAACAGTTTTCTTGGGCCAATTGGGTCCAAGAAAATATATCTTAAATGAAACTATACTGCCGTCCTAAGAAAAAAGGGCTTAAATGCCAAAACTCAAAAATTGAGTAAGTACCATAGTTGGAACCGTAAAATAGTTTATTATTTCTGTGTTAAGCTAGAAATTCATATTTCCAACTACAAAAAATGGCTTAAAATCACGAAAGCAAATTTCAATTCAGATTTAAGCTTATGTGCCTATGTGAAGACTTAATACCGCAAGTTAATTTTTCTAATTTATCACCAAAATTACTATTATCCCATAATAAAATAACATAATTTTTGTATTAAGAAATCGTTCTTTAAAATTTTCAGTTTTATTTAATTTGAAGGCGAGAACATCAAAATCATTAAAATGCATTTATCTCAAATCTACTAAAATGGAGTTACGCCCATTTGCCTTATAAAAGTCGGACCTTTGCGAGAGAAAAGCGATACCAAAGCGAGACGATAATAAGACGTGCACGATGACAAAAACCCCGTGTAGATGTCATGGCGAGACTAAAGGGAGACTATTGCGAGAAAACCAATACACAGATAGCCGTTTAAATGGGCACATCGTCGTCACGTCGATCTCTGCAATTTTTTTTAGAAAACTGCCCCTCCCGGCTAAATCACGCGAAGGGGAATAGACCCCCTTCCAATACGTTTTTTTTTCTCGTCTCAACCCGACTTACACGCTCTAGCTTCTTATCAAACCTTATTTGAATCACTCTGTAACAGTTTTTAGTAACAAGGAAATAACTTATTATATGTAAATAAACGCATTTTGTTCGGTAACAACAGTTTTGGACCAGCAATTTCTGGCCTTCTGATTGAAAAAAAAACTTTCTTCTGATGAAATGCGCAGTAAAATTCTCTTTAAAGTGATAAAAATGTTACTCAATAGGCTGAAGTACAAGTACCAATATCGAGTACTTGTACTTGAGAGTATCAAAGGCGTAGAAGCCATTTTGGAGAATAGTAAGATTAAGTAAAATTGCTCAAAAAAATTGTAGTTACCATTATTTTTGGTTTAAAAAATATGTAGGAAAATGATGAAAAACTAGTTGAAAGCTATGTAGTAAGTTTGATGAAAATCAATTCAGCCGTTAAGTCTGTACTTCAACGGACAGACTGACAAAATTGTACCCGCACTTTTTGTCTTCCCGATTATTCTTATAACAAGCTTGATCAAAGCCTGGAGTTCGATTTATTACGAGTGCATAACTTGCCATATACAGTATTCCCCCATAGTTGCAACTGGCTTAATAGCTTTTCCCGCTTAACACTGTACACAAATATCTATCTAATAAAAGTTCTATACCTACTTAAATTCTCAAATAAAACTCCCCATTTTGGGAAAGAAATTCGAACTGTTCTCAAATCATTATTTCAATTGACATATTTTTACATTAATTAAAGCAATCTCTTCATGCATTCATAAATGTTTACAATTCAGCACAAGTATGCACTTCTTTTCTACGCATTACCTTCTCCGACGTTCAACTGCTCTAAGAAAAAAAGAAGTTGGTACTCGTTAAAATCAACTTGTTAAAACTCTTTAAATTTAAAACTTATTTCAAAACTAGACTCAGGCAGAATGATTGTTAGCCATCACAAAGAATACTGAGTGGATGAGATATAGAAGACAAAATAAATTTTAAGAAATAAAAAATAAGTAGGTACCAAAGAAAGAGTCCACGACTGAGTCGTATGTATTTGCTCTTCTTTTTAACTATGTGCAAAATTTTTGAAAATACAACTTCAAAAATATTATACTTTGTTGGTATAAAATACTACTACTACTATAATACTTATTAATACTAACAATACCGATATATTGTTAATAGCATAGTGAATAGGATATTTGATGCTCCAAATTTGTTTTCTAAAAACATTTTTGTAGGTCCAACAGGAACCAAAAAATTCAATGAAAATTAAAATCCAATATGGTAGCCAAAAAGTATACAAAATAGGTACAAATGATTTAAATTGCCGGGTTCAACTTTTTTCTGCTTCTCATGTAAGAGTGATGTAAGGTTGGAATATAATTTTGATTTATTCTTAAAGAAAACAAAACTAGCCCATTTAGAAAAATTTACATAATTATATACGAGTAGGTACTTACGCTATATAGCACCTAAAATTAACACATTTTACTACTTTCTCAATGTGTAAGCAAAATGCCACCCATATGATAATTAATTTATCATATTTGATGTTAGACTCCTTCAATGTGAGCACAGCCATGAATTTAAAATTAGTTCTAAATATCTAATCAATGAAAACCAAAAATTCAATGATAAATTAAAAAGAACGGCATTTCGAAAATTCGAATCGAAAAACCTCAACATTCAAAATCATCTCAGTCTCTATAAATTTATTTTTCTAAAATTACCCATTCAAATGGCATACCTTGTGCAAATAAAACGGTAAAACCGCAAATAAAAAACGTCATAAATTCCTAGATTTGTTATCCGAAAGGGTTTGACCAAAATTTGTTTGCACAGCACAGTACCTACATTGAAAGTAAATTCAACTTTTCAATATAAACTAAATGAATAAATTTAATGCGTAAACATGCTTTGAGAATCGCTAATAATTTGCAGACATTCGATAAATGATTAGGCAGTAAAAAAGATATGGAATTTTTTGTTGTCAACCTTTTTTACTTCAACTCGGTGAAAGATAAAAAGTTGGGGAATTTTATGATAATTATTATTAGGTAAGCATCAGCTGACAATTTTTTTTGACTTAATTATTTTTATTGATCGAAAAAAAACGTAGACGAAACTAATATAATTTGTAATTTATGTTACTATTAAATTCATTAATCTTTTTTTATAACCGATAACTATTAAGAAAAAAAATAAAAATATTTAATGCTTCTTTTGATTTATTTATTTTTAAGTTTGAATTTAATTTTCCCATGTGATATTCGAGTGATTTCTTAATTTATGTCAATTTTATACAAAAAATGTAAGTTTTTGCTATTTTTATCACACATTTCTACGCTCCACTTATAACGTTCATTCTCCATTTAAGCAACGATCACGATAGAATAAGAATAAATATAGGTTTTAAGCAGGCAAAATTTAGATTTGCTAAAAAAAAATCGAAAATCGACTTCGTGATTTCAATTTAACGTTACTTATTGGGACTTGTGAATAAAATAAAATAAATACTTTAAAGGTTTATAGAATGTTCCCACTGAGTCTGGAATTGCGCAATTTCGGTAAATGAATTTCAAAATTATTTATCTTAAAGTGCCCGCACAGGTCGTGTGCGAATTGAATTAAAATCATGTTTAGTTTGACACAAAGTTAAATTTTTGATTTTGGTATTTTCTGCCAACAACACGCACACAGAAATGGTTGAGAGTTGTTACTCACTAGGCCCTGGTTCTCCACGAGCTGTTGCGCCACCCAATTTATTTATTATTAAATTTTTGACACTAGGTAGGTGTTTTTTTGTAACTCTGAGCTGAGCACTGAGTGTAGGGTCTGAGCGAACCGAGTAAACTCTGAGCTATCCGATTTAATAATAAAATATACTTGAGCACTGCACTGTCAACTATAATTAGAAATTGTCTGTATTTCTATATTTTATTTGTTATTTTTTAAATTATTTCACCTTCTGCAATAGCGGAACTAGTTTCATCTACCATTTTAATTGTTTTTGGTATTTTGTTTTCTTTAATTTCCGCCTGTCAAATGTCAACTCATTTGTGTTCAGCACTTAAAGTGCCTCTACACTATCCCACAAAGTATTAACACATGTCAGAAAAAAGTGGGAAGAAATTTCATACGACTGCCAAATTTGTGTGATGTAACTGACTTTCATATTTTGCTTCCACACTTGCATCAAAAAATCAGTTTCACCATAACCTCAAACCCCCAAGTGGGATAGAAAGTGTGATGGTTTTAGAACCGATTCTAAATATTTTCATGTATTAACACATGTCAAATCGTGTCGGATGCGCTGTCAAGTTGTGTGTGATGAAATTTCATATTTTGTTTCCACACTATTAAACATGATTTCTTCCCACTTTTTTGACATGTATTAATACTCAGTGGGATAGTGTGGAACGACCATTACACCGTTTCGTCTATTATTTTATTTTGAGCTCAAAGAGTGCGCTCTGAACATGTTCAGAACTATAAAAAGAAAAACATAAATTTGAAGCTCTGACGGTTAAAGCTAAAAAAAAAAATACATGTTTTCTTTGCTCTAAACTAAAAAATAAAAAACGCCTACAAATAAGGTAGATCACTACGTAGAAACATCAAGTTTTTTCTATAGGTATCGAATTTAATCGAAATTTCAAATTAGATAAAATTAATTTTTAAAATTTAATCAACACGATAATAGGCGTGTTCAGGAAAATGTGATATCGGAGGGCTCAGCAAATTTTATCCGTCAAAAAGTAAGAAAACGAATCCAATATTTTTTTCCTCAGTAATTTGAGGGCAAAATGTCTGAGGAATTCTGTTCCCGAGACTGAGATTGCTAGGGGCTCTGAGATCTCTTTTTCCTGAACGTGCCTAATGATTTACATAAAATTACAAAATGCAAATGCCAAACAAAACAAAATAATTTTCGAAAATTAATACAAACTGACAGCAAATAATTGCTCAGTTCATTTTGCTCTATTTGTTTACTTTATTGGAAAACTACGATAGTTTGAAATCACATGGCCTTTTGGATTGGCAATCCGGAACACTGATTCGATACGTGTGAACGCTTCTGGTTTCAATTTTAAAATCAAATCCAGAACAATTATTTTCTCTTCTCTATAGAAAAAGAACTGTCGTTCTCCTCCCAATCAAAAAGGCCAACAGTACACATGTAAATCCATTGTGCTTTTCCTTTCGAAAACAATAAAAAAAACTATCTTAATTTGATTTGTTTGACCTGACACCAACTTTTGCTCTCCTTTCGATTTCGATTCTTCAAATCTCGATTTTAAGCTAGATTTACACTCCACACTTTCACACACATCTAAGTAAACTGACATTTGAGGTTGATATTTGATATTTCGCAGTAATGTTTACTTTTGATAAGAAGGTAGGGTTTGTTGGATGAATTAATCAACAGAAATAACCGCTAATGCAATTATAAAAACTCAAATCTCATTTTGTGCTTAAAGATTTATAATCTGACTACCCAATCTGAAATGATTAAATGGAAAACCACAAAAGGTAAATTCCTGCGCAGATTATCAGAACTGAAGCTGTCAGAATGACTGTTCGAGTGACGCTTATTTGCAAACAAAAACCAACGTGCAAACACAGAACAAATGCTGAAAGTTGACAAGTGAAGCGGCACAGAATTCGCCTTCGCCATTTTATGTCGATTTTGACAAATGCTCAGAACTGAGGATAACAGTACCTTGAGTAGCCCACTTCGTACCTTCAAAGGATTACTTCCATTTTGGGACCTTTTCGTTGCTCCACTTAAAGAATGTTCAGTCGCCAGGTATGTACCAATGTCAATTATAGTCTTTTGGACGTTAATACCTTGAATGGATCACTTGTCAAATAAATGGTGGTTTGAGTCCGGAATAAACTATGAAAACAAAACATTTCTGACTTTTACCAATTCTGCTGACAAATTTAATAAAAATCTTAACCAATTTGTCTTCACTTATATCGCCTGCGTTTGACCTGATGTTTTCACAGTTTTTTTACTGCTCTGGAAAAAGGTGATTTTATGGCAATGAACTGACATTTGGGTAGATATGTATATACTTTTTCCGTCAAAATATAGTCCATCCCTCATCTGTCAAGCCATCAACTGTCAAATTCCATTAAAGGATGGCTACGATGTCGATGGATTAAAAAACATCTACAAAATCTGAATATTTTAAATTGTTTGTATTGGTCCGGGAAGAAATTATTTTAGAGCAATTCGGTGACGTTTGGATCGAAAAGTCCTTTTTCTGTCAGAATGCAGTTCGTCCACAATCTGTCAAGCCATCTCAACTGTCAAATTCTGTAGAAGGTTGGATTTGATGGCAATTTTTTGAGAAATTTTGTAACATTAAGATTGAAATATATTTTTTTAGGTCAAAATATAGTTTGTCCCCTCTATATCTCAAGCTATCAACTGTCAAATTATATTGAAGGATGGATGTGATGCCGATGGATTAAAAAACCTCTACAAAAATGAGACATTTTCACAGTTTTCTTATTGCTAAGGAAATGTAATTGAATTTGCCAACTCGGCTTGCAACTCAATCTAGTTTTGATACACAGCCTAATAATAATACGACTTGAAGCATACCAAACCGAATCATTCAAAAACGACCCACGAAAAATAGATATTCTGTGATTTTTCTGTTGGAGAGCCCTTAGTTTACACAAGTTGAGCCTTTGTCTGTACTTTGTCACCTCCAAAGGAACACGGCTTATGTTGCCAGCCTTCCATGGAAGACTGCACCTTAGGAAAACATATCTTATCTTTCGGGGGGCAATGGTGCAGTGGGTGAAGTGCTTGACTGCTTATTTACAAGTAAGGGTTTGAATCACACTCCAGGCCTTGTCTATATTTCTTCTTTCTAGAACTGGACGCCATCCGTGGTATTAAATTAGACAATAAACCCCATATTCTCAATCCCCTGTGCCAACAAATAGTCCATGCAATTTAAATTGCAACCGCATCATCCCAAATCAAAGATGTCAGCATTTCCAAAAGTCTAAGCTACAACACAACGTCAATACCATTGTGCTCAAGTTGCAGGCCTTGAATCTATTTACTTTGATATAGAATTTTTCTGTAGATCCATTGGTGTATTAAGGGTCAGCCAATGGCCATGGCCATACACGTTTGTTTTCTGAAAAGTAAAAAACAATCACCCCTAGAACTACCACAAACAGAAAAATCTGTCTGATGAACCCTGCTGTGTGTCAGCGACTAAAAGAAGATCATGGCCTTTGTGCTTTCAAAAGTGCTTTATTCAGTCATTATAAACATGTCTGTACAGTCACTTTTCTTCATTAAGCATCATAATGCGTCACTTAACTGTTATCAGGAACCAACACGAGGAGGCACAGCTAGGGGTATCTCTGACCTCAAGTTCAATCAGGCAAAGATCATCCTGAGGATCACTCAAGTTGAGTAAACAAAAGTTGATCGCAGTTTAATACCTAATGCATTGCAACAGTAAAAATGTTGAATGTATATAAAACAGTATACAAATGTATAATGTGCTGCAGTACTGTGTTTTAAAATATGAAAAACTCATTTAGAATATTCAAAACTGATCAAAATATAGAATTTTGTTAAATTTTAGATTATTCGCCTAAATCTGACAAAAATATAAAAAACAAATCCAGCCTATAAACTTGGTGGTAACACACATAGGTTGTTGTTGTTCATTCAAAATTATTCAAAAAATTTTTTTTTTGAAAATTGACACAAATGTCAAGTATAATTTCCCCTTATTTTAAAGTAATTAATCTTGACGATACGATTAATGGAAGTCAAGGCTTTTAAAAGAAAAGCGGAGAAGTAAAAACAACCGCATCACATCTACCAAGCTGTGGTGGTCATCAATTTACTGTAGAAATTAGAAATCCATACTTTACTAAAAAAAACTAGTAAATTATTTAATTTGTTAGTATTAATATTAATTAATCAATTAAGTTGCTTGTTAACAAAACAATTGCAATTCGCTTTACCTTTTCCTTTGGTGAAAATCTGTTGTAGAACTTATTTTGTTAAATTTTAAAATGCACATTCGATTAACAAGAATTTATTTATAGAGACGACATTGATTGCTTGCAGAAATTATACGTTTCTTCGAATTAGTGTTGCCAATTCATAATAATGTTCTATTCTATTTTTTATTGTTTTTATTTCATATTTTGACACCATGTTCAAAATATTAAGGGTATTCATGAAACGGCGTAAAGTCGTCGTAAACGTAGTAAAGTTGTAAACTGAGTAAATCTGTCTAATTTTCCAAACAAATTGTGATAGATTTACGAAGTTTTAAACTTTAAAACGTTTACGAGGGCTTTACGCTGGCTGTTGTATGAATACCCTTATTATTTAGTTTAATCTTTCATGAAAATAGTTTTCTCAATAACTGAAAATGAATATAAAATTTTCTTCAATATTATTTGCTGGCAACACTTGTTTTAGGAAAGGTTCAGACAACCAACGAAAGTACATAACTTATTAAAATAATGTGACTTGGTAAAGTTAAGCTTCATAAATAAATGAGTTAATAGCTGTGCTTTTTTATCTTGTGGTGGGATCTTAAACTATGGAGTATAGGTACCTCTACGTGAGCAAACAAATAGGAATACTTTTTTATTATAATAAAAATTAATAAAGGTAATAAATTGAGAAAATACAATATCGTCGGCTTTCTGTCAAAACCTTGTAAGTCTTTAAATGCCGTTTTAATGTATTTCAGATCAAAACAAATCACTGAATTCAAATATCAATGTCTCGTAACTGTTTCATGGTTCCTTTTGACTCTATTTACCAGCTATAAAACCTTTTATGATCTAAGAATTCAATTTTATTACCTTTTAAATTAAATTAGTTTTTTGTGTCTTCTAACAGCCCTATTATTGACACGACTCAAAACTAGTTTTAATGTAAAACTAGTTCTATAGGGGTTTTGAGTTGCAGGTTTTGAACATATTGCTATTATACAAATAAAAATTGACATCTAAAACTCTGATTTCGAGTTTTAGATGTCAATTTTTGTTTGAATAATACCAATATGTTCAAAACCTGAAACTCAAAACCCCTATAGCACTAGTTTTACATTAAAACTAGTTTTGAATCGTGTCAATAATAGGGCTGTAAGCTATTTTTCAAAAGAGACTTACGAGGTTTTGACAGAAAGCCGACACAATACACGAGAGATGATTATATTTCACTGAAACGAAGGGTGGTTTCAGATACAGAGTTGAGCACAGAAGAAAATATCAAGCAAACAGAGAATACGCGAATTGGATAAAAATTTGCTATGGACAATGGACATTCCGATTCTGCGTTTGCAATTTTCATCTGACATTTCCCTCAAAATGAAAGCTATCACTTTTGGCGTCGACAAAATTGTTTGGTTCCTTTATGGGAACGAAAAAACCAATAAATCAATCCACTTTTGAATAAATTTGAGATGTCTTGAAAAAGTTGTCGTTATTTGCCCGTTTTCAAAAACGTCAATTTGATCGTCAAATGATCGTCATTTTTTGATGCAATCCTCAAATATGCCAAAAATTTTGATGCAATCGTCTTGCTTGCACAAATTCGGTAAGATCGAGTTCAGTCAATTTACTTGCAAAACTCATTTGCTATTTACAAACACGCTCCCTAGCTTTTCAGTATTTTGTTCGTCAGCTCGATTTTTTTACGATTTTCGGAAAGGCCATGAAGCTTTCGTCATAAACAAACGAAAACTAGCTTTCCCTAACGTCAAAAGGGGAACCTACCCAAACTGTACTTAATCATCTTTATTTGTAGTCCTATGTCACCAAACGTCAGTTTCATGCATCATGCTTCACTTCCCGAGCGCACCTTACTTTCGAAACAAAAAAGAACGAAGCTAGACGAAACGTCTTATAACCGCGTCATATGATGTCCTTGCATTTGTATTTATTTATGTTTTTCAATTGTACATGAAAGTTAAGCTTATATTTAGTACTGGTAAAAATTTACATATTTACACCCCATGCACCCCCCTTCCCTCCAGGGCCGTAGCTAGAGTTAAATTTCTGGTAGGGCAGCGATGGAAATAGGTAGGGCTGGACTTAAAATTATCCTTGATGTAATCTGGCAAAAATTTTGACTTATGACTGGATGAATGAATCGGCGAAATTGCTCTTGTGGTTCAAGGCTTAAAGGTGGCTAGGCATTGAAGATGATTGGAATAAAGATCTTGTAACAATAATACCTAATTAATATTGTGAACGAATAAGTTTAAAAAAAAACTACTAACAAAATTAATTTTTTCATGGGCTGTCGCTGAAATTCTTTTAGGGAAAAATTTTTAGTTTGGCATTTGTGTTTTCTTTTGTATATAACTGTCTCATTGAATGATGAATGAAAAATTTTGTCCACACAACGGACATTTTTTCTTTGACGAAATTTATTTTCTCATCACCAAGCTAATTTTTTTTTCAAGAATTGTATACATAGTTTTATAAAAAAAAATTTAGCTCGAAAAATTTCGGAACGGAATACTATTTTCAAAAAGTAGGTACAAGTGTTGCAAAATTAGATGAAAAATATTCGAGCAATTTAAAAAAAAAATATAGAAATAAACCAAAATTAAAACAATTTTCTCAAAAACTTTTTGAGAAAATTCGAAAAAAAACTGTTGTACGGCAGCATCTCGTTCAAGAGAAGCTATAACGAAGATTTGAATTTCTCATCTAGGGAACGTTTCTAAATATAAAATTCCAGATAATTGAAAATTCAGTGACTTTGAAGATAAAAACGAGCATATTTTAACAAGTTATCTGATTTTTTTTGACTATTTTGTTATTTTCCATCATTTGTATCGAATACAAACTAGCTGCTAATATCTGCGAACCATCAAAAACACCGAGCTTGTGTCTTTAAATCCCCCAAAATTAAAAATTCTTGAATAACTTTTTTTTATGGCATTTCAATTCCTTGTATTAAATTATGGAAAAACCAATACTAATGTAACTTGTGGAGTTGCATCTTTGCATTAGTACCATTTTCATTTCTCCTTCGTAAGAATCATTTTAAGGGTCTTTAAAATGTTCATTTTATGACTTCCTTAACACCCTTCACTATAGCTAACGAAATAGAGTTTTTAATTTTGTTATTTTTAGTCGGATCTACTTCTCTTCAATACACCTCTAAAAAGTGGGCTTGGTAAAAAACTTTGAATAACTTTATTTTCAAAAAAGGCATTTCCTACACATTTTATTCTAGGTATCTGTTTTCGGATTTTTTATAGGAAACAATACAATTTCTTTTTGTTAAAAACGCCCTCAAAAGTGAGCGGGGCAAATATTTTGCATCAAGCTTTGTTGCTTTATTCTAAACCTGTTACTAGGGCGATTAGTTTTATTTCATAAAATCACTGTCAAAAAACTAAATTTTTGTCAAAAACGCCCCAAAATTTGGCGTGGAAAAAGTTTTGTATAGAAAAATTATTACAACATTGCTTTAAAACACACACCTCAATTATATCAACTTGCAACGATTAGATGACATATTTTAAAAAATGGGCGCGTATGTGGGCGGTAATTTTATCTTATGCTATTCTTTATCCTACAAATTTCATCTGAATAGGTTGACTGTTCAGATTTTATAGATTTAAGATCGTTTTTGTTGTTAATTAAAGAAAATTAGGAAAATGTACCGATAGTTGATGGTATTTTTAAGGAAGGGCATTTGCATTTTAAGGTAGGGCATTGCCCCACAATGCCCTACCGTAGCTACGGCCCTGCTTCCCTCCCTCCTAGAATCTACCTTAAGGCCTCGCGACCCATATGAAACTTAAAGTTGTTCATTCGCACACTTTTAAGTTCATTTTCGTTCAAGTTCGCGCAGTTGTCAAAATCTCAGAGACCTCTGTCAGTTCATTGATTGTGTACTATGGCATGTTCAACACTTTCTAAATATTACATTTAGATTTTCAGTTTTCTCAATTTTCCAAACCTCTGATTGGCCAGAATTCAGAAATCTGAAGATTCAATACTGAAATTGAGGCATTGAATATACCCGTTGTCAATTTGACAAGGTCTCTGAGAATTAATTTGATTTTTTTTGTTTAGTATCTGTTAACCGGTTTTTGACAACATGTGCAATATATTACCTGCAATATGTGTTCTGTGATGGGAGAGTGCCCACTGAGTAAGGTAAGGTTGCTCCGAGTTGCTCGCTATATGAAGCAACTTTAAGTTGCTCGCTATACGAAGCAACTTCAAGTTGTTTGCCCTCACTCATCCAGCAACTTTTGTTTCTGGCAACTATATCTGTCAAAAGAAAGATGATAAATTGGCGTTTCTTAATACAAATTTGCATTTCATTAATATTTACCAATTTTGGTAATACTCGGAAGTTGCTTAGTGGCAAGCGTAAGCAACTTCAGTTGCTCCGTGTTGCAAGCAACTCGAGGCAACTAAAAACCGCAGGCATTTCCGCATTTCGAGGCAATTTTTGAAATTTCCTTTGAAAGTCTGTTGGCTGAACGCTCCTTAACCTAGATGTGAATGGAAATGTCATAAAAATCTCTTCAAATCCTCGACCGGGGAGATTTTGTTCACCCCTCTTTCCTCCTGCCCTTCTCATCATGGAACTGAAAGTTGCTAGCAACTCAGTTTCCTCGTGTGAAAGAAGACTAAGGGTTCCGTTCGCACGAGATTTCTATTTCTTTTGTTTGTACAATTCCATTGCCTTGGAAAATTTTATATCGTAGCTATTTTAATTCCGCTTCTAACTTTACTTGGCAAGTCACACATTGATAAGGCCCCTTTAGACTATATTTCTATTGTTTGTTATTGTTTGCAAAAAGATAAATCCCAACTAACACTCAAAGGCTTTAAGATAAATTATTCCACCCATTCCCACACCCAACCCAATCATGAATGCGCCCGAGTAAACTCTTCATATAGATAAATCGATTGCACACTTAAGTTCTAATTAATACTTGCCTGCAGTGTTGCCATGTTGTTTTTTCTTTATCTACATAATGTAGTTCACATTTAGGTTTAAGCTTCATTTTTTGTAAAATAAAATATCCGCACGTTACGTTATGTTTTTTTAACATACGTTCAATTTTAAGCGTCTTAGCGGGACACTAATTAACTTTTGTTAAACTTAATGAAAAAGAAACGAGTTGAATACGCCTAAATCAATGAGAGTTCGTGTGCATAAATATGACAGATCTGACAGATGCGAACAATCATAGAATGTATATTTTAAGGGCATTAGCGTGACACACATTCTCTAACTTTTCCTGAACTATAAACACTAGATAGTTAGTGGTGCGTTAAGACCGTTTTCTTAAAAATTAAAATTTAATACGCCTAAATCAATGACATTTCGTGGGAAAAAATGTGACAGATGTCATCGTGTCGAGTTAACTTCACTATGTGCCAATGTAGGTACATAGTCAAGTATTTAAATATAAAGTGGCTTTGAAATCTATTCAAGTTAATTTCACAATAATTGTGTGCTTTAACATATTAACAAATAACGGTAACTAATAGATAAAATACCATTATGGCAACCCTTAATGCACAATAATCTCTACCTCTCCTATCTTTAATATGTAGACTGAAGGTACATACATACATATATGGGATGGAGCCACTGTTTGGTATGCAAATTTGTGTATATATAATTAGTTGCATAATAATAAGTCTGAAATTACATCGTAGGTAAATATAGGTATACGTCCAGATAAGTATTTTAGAACATATATGTACATATAGGAAATGTACTCCTTGCTGGAGACGGAGACGTTGCAACGTATTGACCTCTCAAGGGCACTTTATTGCGATGTAAATTGAGATGATTGCATATTTTAAGAATGAACTGGCTACAATTCTGTATCCGTTCTCTTATAGGTATACGAGTACACATGAAAACAAATCATGTTCTATTGTAGAATTTCGTTTTGACACATTTCTATCGAAAAGATATCGATGCTGTTCGTATCGTATATCATCACTCAAATCATTCATTTGATTTGTGGCTGTGGTGTACATTCGATATGGATACATGCTACAAACATATACGTAATTTTATTGATTTCCACGCAATAATAAATAATTGTTTACTTCCAATAAGTGCTATATCAGTTTTCATTGATAACAATTTGCTCGCTCGCTGGGTCTTGGATCTATCTTGGAATATCTTTTGTCTCTATTTCTACATACGACAGTTTCTGCGTAATCAAATAAATTGCAAATACTATCGTCACTGGTGAAATTAATATCTACTACCATATCCGGCCATAACTGCGAGCAAAAATAAAGTTTTCAAACGTAAGGCGATTCTGATTCTGATAACATAATAATAATAAAGAAACTAAATTGGTCACTGTAGGTCAACACCATCGACTCTATGAGACTTGGATGCAAGAGGGGTTCTATTAAAAATTATTTTATTTGTAGAGTTTATTTGTGGAACAAAAATAAACAATCATCGTAATCGTAAATCGCAATTGATAAAGATGTCAAATATTGTATAAGGTGAATACATGTACAGACACTAGGTGACGTTTGGGGTTCACCTCGTGTATTAAATAATAGTTAATCAGTTCGTTATGAACATTTAATAATTTCTTGTTTTGTATTTTTATTATTTCGCTTCTCGTTTCTTGCACGATGATTATTATTAGTGCATAAAGTTGCTATTTTATAAAAATTGGGTATAAATTTGCTTTTTGTTACAGTTTATACCAGTTTTGTCGATAAAGTAAACAAACAAGCTAACGAAACTGACATCAAATTTTCTTCTCAATTTGTGTTATGCCATATTTAAACGAATGGCAGTCATATCGGATTTACACGAGCAACAAATTGCCATTTATTCACGTCATTAAGTGGCAAAATAATGGTAAAATGAAATTATTAACGACCTGCATTTACAAAAAAGCAAAATAATGGCGTTCCGATGATCTGTAATTGTACTGGCAAAAATGAGCAAGTTCATTCTTTATTGTGTATGAACACTATTTGCAAAATGCTGTCACTGCGCATTTACATGGCTTCATTTTGATGGCAATATTTAATGCCAGTTGGCTCTGTTATTTATTTAATGACGAATAAACCAATTGTCCAGTTTATATTTGTGAGCGCTCAGAGAATTTCCCCAGTTTGGCTGTCAAAAGCTAAGGAAAAAATCTTTGCTCCGTCATCTCAGTGAGCGCTCATCAAATATAAACTGGACAAATTTAATATAAACTAATTTAAATATATCTGACACAGCGGAAAAAATAGGTGTGTTTGGTTACCTTTGCTGCACGAAGTTCGAAACTGAAAGAAGAGGAAAATTCTCTCAGGGAGGGTACAACTTACTACAAAAGTAACAAAAGCTTGGAACCAGTTTTTTATCACTTGAAACCTCAAACGTGACACAACAAACAAACCGTAAAACGCAAAAAAAAAGCAGACGTATTTCGACAGCTGGTAACTTACTTGCTCACACAGAAATTTGTGTAGCAGAAATTTGCCAGATTTTTCATTGAGGTGAAGTTTATTGTTATCTCATTGTGCTGTCTTGTTGTAAAATTTTGGAGTTAAAAACAGGAATTTGTGAAAAGTGGTGCGACGACGTTCGTACGAATTTGTACGAAATTTCATTAATGCTATGTTTCCAACTAAGGTTTATCTCAGTTTAGATTAAATAAATCTTTTCGGTGTTTCCACCGCACAAAAAGATTAAAAAAAGATTAAATCTGACAAAAATTTCAAAAATGCAAATGGCACTTCAATTTTTTTATGAAGTGCGAAAGAGACAGAATGTTTTATTCGTGTCAAACAATGAAGAACTGAATCGAGTCTCGAATGAATCGTTCAGCACCATGTTAAAATAGGTTAGTTCGATTTGTAAAACTATTTGTCCTAGGAAGATTTAATAAGATTAATTTCTAATCTCCAAGATTAACGAAATATATTTGTATGGTAAATCTTCAAGATTTAAAGAAGATTTGAGGTAAATCCTATTAAATCTCAGATTAGCGTTAGGTGGAAATGTAGCATAACTAACTATGCGATGCCAATGTCACACTGAACGCATTCATTCAAAAATAGATTTGGTTCATAGTTTGACATTTAAAAACAAATTAAACTTTCTTCCTCCCTTCTACTTCATAGAGGAGAATTAGCCGCTATTGGCATTTCGTAAAGGGCTGTCAAATAAAACTTACGAATTTTTCCATGCATTTTTGTTAAACACAAGTTTTTTAACTTAATTGCGTAGTCCGCAATCAGAGTAGATGAACAAACAACCTTTGTACCTTGTGAAACATTCAGCGCTCACGTAGGCGTGTTTCGTAACGTGATTTTTTTTTTTGCAAATTTTCAAAAGTTGCTGTCAGAAACCCTAGGAAAAATTCAAGTTTGGGAAAGTCTTCCACTGACTGTTCGTAGTAATGGTTTTTCCTTTACGATCATACGATTTCATTTATGAGTTTACTCCGAACGCAAATATAAAAGATCAAAAAATAGCTGTTGAATTTCTGTATGCTTGAAGGAATAATATTGTTTTAAATGGCGACGTTTTGCTAGTTTGTGTGTGTAAGATTGGGAAGATAATTTTTATATTCCATGAAAAACGCGATTCCCGAACTCGTTATGAAACGCAAAACGAGTACTAAAATGTACTCAAATGAAAAAATGCCGCCACTTATTAATAGAAAAGATGATCCTGACAACACTCAAAGACTAAGATGTCGAATTTGGTGTATCTAATGAGCATATCTTGTTTATCGTTTATTTTTTCCCAGGATTTGAATTGATATTGAGAAAAGAATCATCATACGAAAGCATTTGTTCTCCTTTTTTTCACATTAGAGCCTGATTACACGAGTCGTTTTTTCGTTCGTTTCGTCTTTCGTCTTTTTGATAGGTACGTATCTTCGTGATTAGTGATTATACACAATGAAAAAAGTGTATTCATGTGTTTGACGTTAAAAAATTTGAGGTTCATATATTGGAAAATAGGCAGTAATAATAGTCAAAAATGTTTTTAAAACACTTCTTGTTCAAATATATACCTATTTATTTATGAAAAACTATTTGAAAGCTTATTATCTTAAGATTATAAGCATCCCCACTTCTACTTGTTTGTCAAATCAGAATTGTCAAAGTTCAACCGGAAAAAGTCTTAAAATTTTCATACGTGCTTTCGTTACTTTATTCCCCCTACATTTATACACCCCTCACTCAATGTGTCAAAAAGACGAAACACAAAATGACCGAAAAAAAACAAATCGTGTAATCAGGCTCTTAGAGAATCGTTTTTGGCATGAAGGTATGATCATATTAATCACTTCACAATTTCACAGATCGAGAATTGACCCCCATCTGTCAGTTTGCTCACGTAGGAACGGTCGATAGACGCTCTTCCCTTCCCAGGGCAAAAGTTAACGAAGACTAGGTGAAAAGTACCAAATCGTGATAATGCTTAGTTTCGTACGACAACTTACGTGGCCTTCCGACTACTATATGTATTTAGTTCTTCCTTTAAGATATTACCTTGAATATGTATGTGTTTGCGCAGTGTGATGGAAAACGATCTAAGTTTTGGTGGAAACATAGCATAACACACTTATTATTTGACTTTTCTCACATTTAAAACCTGGCTATATCGCTATTGTAATTAATATTTTTGGCGTTGACACGCCTGCTAACCAACCCTCACCGCGTCTAATTGCATAACCTTGGTGGCCAATAGGGAACTTTACAAATCTGTCAATTTCAAAAGTGACAGCTATCATTAGGGGGAAGTATCAAATGCCAAAGTGCAAAGCGAAAAAAATTCCACCCCAAATCTCGATGCCTGTTTATTAACGTGAAATTTTCACCAAGTTTCCCAACTAAGGTTTTTTCTCATAAGATTTCTGACAGCAAATTGTGAAAATTTGTAAAAAATTGCAAGAAATTTTTCGTTAGCAAACACACCTTCGATATGATAGTTCTCCACAATGCTGATTGTGACGTTCGTAAATGGAACGAGAGAGTGATATATTTCTATTTGTTAAAACTCTAGAGGCAGCACCAAAGAATGTGATATACCTACATACTTTCTACGTTAACACCCAACGTTTCAGCTGATGTGTCATATTGCGCTGTCAAATCAAGACCACATATCGTCGCCTTTTTGTCAGTTTTTAAACTGGTTGATAACAAGTAACATAGATACAGTCATTAAGGAGGAATTGAAATTTGGATTCAGTGATTTTTTCTGACCAAAAACACATTAAAATCTCATTTAAAGACTTACAAGGTTTTGACAGAAAGCCGATGTTATGTATCTTCCACATCTATACGTTTGATTTAATGTCGAAAATAAAAATAATAATGAAGTGTGCTATATGATGCAATTTTTGTTGAACGTTCGGAGTCACTTCTTTTTGACTCCTACTCCAAACTTTCCATAGGAATGGAACAGTTCAAAAATCCAACTAAAAGCGACAATAATATTGAACTACATAAAACACCTGCATATGAAATATGTAATATAATTTCAGCGAAGCCACTGATCAGAAAAAATTATGGTTATTTTTTTCAAAATGAGTCATCATTTTTTTTTTATTTTTATTTAAATTCCCTCCATTGAACAACTTATTCTAGCAGTGTAAATATGTATATAAAAGAAATGATAATAAATTTTCATTTTTGAAATATTTTAAATTCCAAATAAAATATCATATTTTTCTCTCAAATTCTCAATGCTATCTAACCATTAAAATCATACAGAATTTTGCAACAGTCATTTGTTAAATAAAAACATCAACTCAAAAATCATACGGAATTTACTGATTAATGGTTGACTGCGAGCCAAGTTATAATGTTGTCTTCAAAGATAAAGAAAACAAAGTAGGTACATCAAACCTCTCAAGACGAAGTGGCATTATTGTTATCTTTAGAAATCTCAAGTTTTAATATGATCGGTATATAAAAGAAAGATTATTATATTAAAGATAAAATATATCTCTATAAGTGGACATAATTGTTGATATTTATTTAATTTTCATTGATCAAAAACTTAATCTACCATAATAACCACAATTCAATTCTATTTGTGACATTGGTGTGGTAAGTTATGCCATAATCAAGTATGGCATGATATTACTTTCATGTCAGATAAGCTGTTTAAAAGTTCGTTTTATTTCCTTAATATTTAAGAGAGTACACACTACACAGTACGAGTACACATAGCATACAAATAAACTGTTGCTCTTCAAAATATGTACATTGTACATGCCTACAACACTAGTCGTGCATTATTGGAAATTTCAGTTTGGTAATTTAAGAAGAGTAGGAAATGTTCTCAAAAACGTTTTATATCGACATCAACAACAAACATGCATTAATGCTACATTTCCACCTAACGCTAATCTGAGATTTAATAAGATTTACCAAAAATCTTCTTTAAATCTTGAAGATTTACCATACAAATATATTTCGTAAATCTTGGAGATTAGAAATTAATCTTGTTAAATCTTCCTAGGATAAATACTTTTACAAATCGAACTTACCTATTCTTGTATGGCGCTGAAGGATTCATTCATGGCTGAATTCAGTTCTTCTTTACAAATGAAACATTCTATCTCACTTCCTCTTCATAGGAAAAAATGAAACACCATTTGCATTTTTAAAGGTGCTGTCAAAGTAAATCTTTTTGTGCGGTGGAAACACCAAATATAGATTTATTAAATCTGAACTGAGATAAACCTTTGGTGGAAACATAGTATAAAAGAATGTGTTACCCATGCAGAGATTATCAAAATAAAGATGTAAAACCTTCGTATGTTTCACTCTCCGAAACCTATTTGTTTACATTGTTGTATTTGTAATTTTGTTTCTTGTCGAAGAATAGATGTGAATTGCAACAACAACAACCACTCCTATCTTATCTGTGCTGAATGATGAACTCATTCTACATTTGTGTGCGTTTTTCACTAATACTTTGCAAATCTAATCCAGTGACAGCTTGTAGGCAAATTAAAATGAAAGTCGGGGTTTGCCATCTTAATTTGATAATCTCTGTACCTAGGTATGATGAAATTTCTTTGATCATGATAGCCGCGTTTTGTTATCGCTCATAAGACCCATATGGTTCACCTCGTGAAAATAAAACAATGAGGGTTAGTGCGAAAACAGTGCTGATGTAAAGCCCGTCCCTTTTCCTAACACTGCTGACAAATCGCTGACATCATTCATAATGGGAAATGGCCATCTGTCAGAGTGAAAACTTGTATCTGGGATTATTAAAATAAACCTCTATAGAAACCTGGATCCTGCATGTTGTTTTTGTTAGTACGTGTTAGGGGATAACCTCGACTCCCCCACACCTGGAGATAATAAAACTCAGCTAGTTAGAACTTAAAATTATAACCACACATTTGAAAAAAATGTTTTTATGTACGAGCGTTTGAAATTCCCAATACCTTACTAAACTATTATTGTCAAACAATGCAGGAGAGAGGTAGGAGCGCTTGCCCCCTCCCTCAATCAAAATATTTTTCATTAAAATTTCATACAATTTTTCGTGTTTTGACTGCATCTCAAAGTTAGATTTCTATGCAAATACAAATTTTTTGAATGAATCTGACACTCCTCCCCCCCCCCCCCCCCCCCCTTTATTACTAAGAAATGTAAATTCTTAAACTAACTTCTGAGCAACGCCAACGTTTTAATTTCTATGATTTTTCTAATTCACTCGTACATAAATGCCTTTGTCTGCAGATAACGATTGCGAATGCGGAGATAAAAATCTATTTATTTTTTCTGAGCGGGGATTTTGATCGTAGATGCAACATTTCGTGTTCAGAAATTTGTGTAGCAGAAACTCGCAAGCTTTCCAACGGAAGGAAAATTATTTGCTCTCTCTCTCATTGCGCCAATTTGACAATTTTTGAGAATATTTTGAAATTTTACGTTAAAAAACAAACCAAATTATCGAATAAAGATGCCTAGCAAATTGTCAATGTCAAAGTGACAGCTAATACTTGCAGATGAAATTGCAAAGCAAAAAAAAAAAGTGGGCTGATAAAGAAGTTTGCACTCAATTTTGCTTAAGATATCACTTTTCACTCTTTAAAAAAAAAATGAACTGTCTCATAAATGCCATTGTGCCAAAAGGCTTGAGTTTGACATTTGAAATGAACGAAACAGAGATATGTATATACTGGTACTTAAAAGATCGCATCATTCGTCCCCATTTATTTTTTAATAAAACAGGAAAAAGTGTTAATCTCCTCGCAAAAAGATCAAATCGTCGGCATCGCATCACTAACTAATTACACTTTGGAAGCTGGAAAATCACGCTACGCAAATGAAAATTGCATTTCATTCTCATTTTTTTGAACATTATTTTCTGTGAGCTTTACCCTTGGACCGACGAAATATTATTTTCAACAATTCAAAATGTCTCTAAATTTTACTTGACAGCGTATTGTTTTCTACAAATCACAGCTGAGAGAATAAAGTAGACATAGCTGACGACTTCCAGTTAGTGGTCAGTGCTTAAAAAGTCAGTGCTTAAAATTATTGCCAAGCACTCACTTGCGGCTATCTGTCGCGCGATTCTTTAATCGCAAAATACGGCTCTTCATGTGAACGCATACTCATTTGCGTCAAAGCAATTACAACGATTAATAATACATATCTTCTTGATGATAAGGCAGGATACGCATTTGCGATTTTCTGTCGCTGCGACTAAAAAAAACGGTCGCATCTCACTACAAATTCTTGGTCGCATGTGCATTCATGCACGTTATGGCTCATGTGCTCTTTTTTTTGCGACTATATAATCGCGCGATTAAAATCGCTAGTGCGTTCCTAGCCTTAGACTAGGAACGAACTTATGTTTTTTGTCATTGCGATTAAATAATAGTTATTGCCATGCACTCACTTTGGTTATTTGTAGCGCGATTATATAATCGCAAAAGAATATAACGTTTGGCAAGTACGTGCAGGTCCATTTAATTTCATTTGATCTATTTAATTTTGCGACTGAAAAAATGCTCAAAAAATACATCTGGTTCTATTTCTTAATCGCTGCGATTTTATATTCGCGTATTTGTGCATTCATATTAAAAACCATGTGTCTCATTTCATGCGGCTAAATAATCGTAAGATTGAAAATCATTAGTGCGTGTATGGTTTTTTTCTAGTTGCGACTACGATTTTGTGGTCGCACTATTTTAAATCGCAAGTGTGAGTACAAACATCTAAGTTCGTTTGTTTCATTCTAACTTTCGACAATCGCATCGCCAGAAAAATGGAACAAATTTTCTACTTTTAACCGTCGCGGTTTCTTGGTAACATGCGCGCTCATTCTCATTTAAATTCATATGTTCTATTTGATTGAAATCGCAAGTGCGATCCTAGCCTAACACAAAGCAATAAACACATTTCCCGCTTCACAAATCAGTATCGACCCCCTTGGAGCTATATTTGTATTAGAAACCAGAATATTGACTATTTAGGATCTTTTTGTTGTTTTGATTGTACAATGTATAGCATCTTCTATTATTTTTGTAGTTTTTATTTGTACAAAACTAATTTGTTGCCCATATTGTTAATTCATGATTATTTTTTTAGTTT
This sequence comes from Dasysyrphus tricinctus, assembly GCA_963921185.1. NCBI lineage: Eukaryota > Metazoa > Arthropoda > Insecta > Diptera > Syrphidae > Dasysyrphus > Dasysyrphus tricinctus. Next base: position 187,923,424 of record OY992532.1, on the reverse strand, counting down.
AAAAAGAATCTATCTTAGTTCTGTTGCCGTCGCCATCATTCTTTAAAACCAAATTCAAATAAAAAAAGAAGTAATTTTTCTATATGAATCTCAATTATTTATTTTTGTTGTATAACACAAACGCATTATAAACAAAATTTTGACAAAAACAAAATTCATAATATGACCTCAATTAGGTGACGCTATACTATTTAAATAGATTTTAAACTAATTATTCGCAATTTTGCGATATTCTACTGGATTTCCAAATATTCTATATATTTTTTTTTTGTTTATTTTGGGAAATTGGCCAAAATATATTTATTTTTTTTTGCAGTCAGTGTACGAGTTGGTATTATGTTTGTGTAAAAATAAAAACATAAAATGAAAATAAACTAGGTATAGAGTATTTATGCGCATTTTTATATTGCGATTTGGAAAAGATGTTAAGAAATTTATAGAATTGTGCTATTGGGTTGCATGAACTTGATTTTATGGTTGAAGGGCAAGTCAGAGTATAGATTAACATTTTTGTTGGTTAAATATACAAATATTAATTTCGAACATGTTGGTATGTAGGGAATTTGGGTTAATCTTGAGCGCTTAGATGTTTACATATCAACCCCCATATTAATAAACGGCGTATAACAACGTGTGAACATTCATACATTTGTTAAATTCTTATTGACAAATGTGTAATAGCCTGTGATGTATGTTAATGAACGAATAACTTTAACTCGCCAAATTCTACGTATAATGAACGGATATATTCTTAACCCATACATGCACACGTGTGATCGTTGTGGACCGTTTACTACTACCAGTATAAACTTCGTAAAGCAGTGCATGCATGTGAGACATGTATTAGAAAATCACCACAATATCTTTTTTAATAAGAGAAGTTATCAAACGGACAAGTTGTCTATCCGTGTGCTAGTTAACACGTGTGTTAGGGAGCGAATACCAGTTTTTGAGTACAAGCACAATTCTTTGGAACTTGTACTTAACTGATATCCACCTCTGACACAAGTGTTAGCTGGCACACGGATATACATAGACAAGTTGTCCGTTGATAACTTTTCTTATCAAAAAAGATGTGATATCTTTCCAGTGTTTAACACTTCAACATATTCACCACTTCATCAAATTGTGGTGATTTTCTAATAAATTTATCACACGCGTGCACTGATTTACGAAATGCATAGTTCGGTAGTAAACGGCTTCCATCACATGTGTTAACAAGAATTACAAGTTAACAAATGTTTAATGCACACGTTGTTATCCGTCGTTTATTAATGTGGGGAAAATGTTTCTAGTACAATATAATTGTACTTGTAACTGTACATAAGCCTTTAAACACATCCCTGATTCAGTACACAGAAAATCTAAAAACGAAAAAATTCGTCATCTAATGTCGTTTTGGATTAGATGTTTGGAGTACTCCTTTTCCACTCCTACTACAAATTTCCCATAGGAATGGTACAAAACGCAAAAGGCAACAAAAACGACATAAAAAATTTCATTTTGAAAAGTGCAAAACAATCCAAAAGTACGATATAAACTTTGTTGCACTACATCAGTATATGCGGCTCTGGAAGCACACCCATCTTAACGTTCTTCTTGTGATATAACAGTTAAGTAGTTTCAGTTCATTGAATATCCCTTACTTATATGATTGATTGTTAAAAGTGAATTCATTGTATATATACTATGCTCCAATTTAACAAAAAAAAATCAAGTTTGGTATTTAAAAACCGTAATTACAAAAATATTACAAAGTCATCACACAATAGACAACAACAATAATTATATAATATTTTATTTGAAAGCTCACCGTCTACCTTAGTAATTACGTTCCAAAGCTTTAATAGAAAAACAGTTTGAAAATTTAAATCAGATAATAAACAGCACAGCAAAATAAATTAAACCAAATAGAAATAAAAAGTATATATTCCTCCCCCACCACTATCTGGAAAATTGATCTAGATTCTATGTAGTTAGTAAGTGCATAAATGTTGTTGATTTGACACGAAAAACCCCATACAAAAATGACACTGAATTACCGCACATCAGTGACCGAGTGAGTGAGTGCCATCAATGATCAACGATCGAATGAAAAACTTACCACTTCAAATTACGGTAGGTAAACTAGATTGCTCAAAACGTGAGCGGTAATGTCAAATTCACATAATTCAGTCACGTATGACTCGAAAACTTATTAATTCAGTCCCATTCACATTGGCGAGCAAAATTGATAAATTGTACCAGATTACCATGTTTTTCCGCAGTGGAATTATTGTCCGAAATATTATTTAAATTGTGTGCAAAAAAAATGACATTTGAGTTTTATACAACGTTTTCATTAGAGCCGAAATGAGGTAATTTCGCATATCACAGAAAAAGTGTTTTCATTCATTTTATTGGGTGTGTTCGTTACGTTTTGACTTAATTTCCAATCTAAATTCGTGCAAATTTGGTTGAAACTATCTCATTTCGAAATGTGAAATGGAAAATGAGATGATTTCGTATCGAATTTGGAAATTTTCAACGAAGTTACCTCATTTGGCCTAATGAAAACCGTGTTTGTTTTTGCTGCTCCTTTATGCTTTTGTATTTCCGCTGACATATGACGTTTTCGATTGGATTTTCTTCCTGTTCTATTTCAATCGAATATGAAAACATCGTGTTGTCAAATTAACACACACACTTATCATTGACGCCATTAAACAAAATGCTTTCTTCTAGCATTTTTCACTTTTGACAAGTTATCCAACGAAAACTGTATATGTGTGCTTGTGTTCCAAATCTAGTCCTTTTTGTAATCGGGAACAGAAAAAGACTCCGAAAACATTACTCGGAACAGTCAATCGAAGTCTTTTGGAGTAGTCGATCGAGATCGAGTTTTGGAAAGAACTTACTCCGGTCGAATCCGAACCGAATCCCGTGGGCTTTTTGGGGGGCTTTTTCTATGTTTAGAACTCATTAATTACATACTTAGGATGAATTATAGCTTCGGAGTCATTTTTGTAATCCTGTCGATTGAAAGCCATTTTGAAAAATAGCGTCGGATTTTTTTAATATTTGTAATTAATTTTTGACATGCTAAGCTTGGGAAAAGTGGCGCCCAATCTGATACAAATGATAAAATAAAAGAAACAGCTCATAAATTACTTGGAAAATTTCCATGGTTAAAATAACGGTTTAAAGGTAGGTGTTGAGTAGACGCACCTTTGAGTAAAATGTCGGTACAGAGAACTAAGTCCCCAGGAACCTTAGTCCACGGAGGGACTTTGTTCTCATTAAATAGGAACTGAATCCACTTTAACGAAGTGGACTTATTTCTCATAGAAGGTGGAAATTAAATTCCTAAAAAACTGAGTGGTTTTACTCACCACTTCCAAGTAAAAATCAATCTTATTAGTAAAATAGAAATACTTTTTACAATTGGTAGATATATAGGATAAGTTCAAAGTTTCTTTACCTAAATCGAGATTATTTAAATGTGAAAGAAACTCAAACACCCAGCCTCGCACCCACCCCAAAACCTATAGTGTGTCCAAGCAGGGGTGTTGCAGGGGGCAGCATGCCCCCCATACATGCCTGACTGTTTATTCGCCGTAATCTATTGTCTTACATAAATACAATGCTAGCACCCAGCATTACGGCGCATAAACAGAGAGTTATGTATGGGGGGCATGTTGCCCCCCTGCAACTCTCTGCTTGGGCACACTATATGATTTGGGTTAGGTGCGAGGCTGGGTGTATGCATAGTTTTCGAGCAATTTTACATTTTTGTAATTATTATCGTTGAAAGTTAGCTCCCTCTTTATTTTTCAAAATGTGTACTTAGTTCTCATTAAGAAGTGTACTACTTTCTCACCTTGCCTGGGAGCTTGTCCACTTCTTTGATGTGGATTTAGTTCCCATTTAATGAGAGCTAAGCCCATGGGTTCTCTGCACCAAAATATCAATGTTCCCACTTTTCGGGAACGTATTTTTTAATGTCAAGAGTTGGGACCTACTTTCTTGTTAATTTTTAATATCTTGAACATGAAAAAACTTGCAACTTTTATTTTCCAAACCAGGCGTTTAACATCTGAGGCGTCTTTTCAACTTTTTTAAATTTTCAAAATATTAAAAATTACAAAACAAGAACGTTCACCCTTTGACATACAAAAAACTATATTCTTCAAAAGTGGCAACACTGACATTTTACCCAAAGGTAAACGTCAAACGTTATTTTCCCAACATGCGTTTGGCATCCGAAAACGTTTCCCTCTTCTGCAACCTACCCCGCTCACCTTCACAAATCGCAAAAATTGCTGGAATTTCTTCACGTGTGAACAGGGACTTTGAAGTGAAGTAAAAAGTATCATTTTTGTAAATGCAAAATCGCTCTTTAATGAATGCGTTCAGTACGATATGGAAGTTTCCTGTAAATTATAGTATATATTAGGCGTGTGTTTTGTTGCAAGTCCAAATAGAATTTAGTGGATCGAAAAACGACATCGGAGCTTAGCTCTTTTCACGTAAATGAAATGATAGTGAAGGCATTTTGTGATAACGATGGACTTTTTTGCAAATATATAATTGCTAAGCTCTGATGTTGTTTTTTTTTCGTGAAATTCCATTTAGAGTTTCGAAATAAACACGCCTCTTATCGATCCTGAATGACAATCGTGAAGATTTGACGTGAAAAGTTTACGTTTGATTCATGACATAAATTGTGTATCTATCAAACAGACCAACCAAACGCTACCAGTCACGCAATATCAAACATTTTTGTATGCAGCAGTCGTGACTATCAAACCATCATGCAGTGTGCACACATTATCATAACTAATTGTTAGTAAAATAATCACCCCAGGATCGATAATGTGGATCACGCTCAAAGCAAGTGTGATAGAAAGTTTTATTTCGATGTGTGAATGAATGCGTTCAGTGTGATATGAGATTAGGTTAGTTTAGATTTTTAAAAACTCGGATTCCAATGAAGATTTAAAAACATTAATTTCTTATCTTCTAGGTCAACGGAATAAATTTGTATGAAATAAATGTGAAGAAGATTAAAGGCTCAATAAATTCAAAGCTACAAATAGAATATTCCTTAAATAGTATCATTCATAGAAGATTTTTTAAATCTGATAATCATGTGTTTGACAACAAAAATCACAAATCGCTGACCTTGCTGATAGATAGGCATATTGAACATACCATATCAAAGATCATCCATTTGTCGTCATTCTCAACATTAATCACCATCACACATGGAACTTTCCGCGGTTTAATATTGAAAGATGTGCGCCACAATTATTGGCGTTTATCTAGGGTTCACTTTTCGCAACATCTTACGTTTATTATTCATAATTTAATAAAGCTATAAACAATAATTTCTTTTTTTTTTAATTATATAAACAAAACAAAATTGTACTTTTAGATCTCAAAAGTCATTATCGTAAAAATAAAATATAAGTTGTATGAATGAAATATTATCGCAATCGTTCGTTTAAGGTTTGTTTAATTCCAAATTCCTGATCTGGGTCAAAAACAAAGTAATTTATATTTCTATTTTGTTAGATTTTTATCTTTATTGTTATTACTACACTAACACCGCAGGGCGCTCCGTGCCGCTACATTCAAAGAGTGTAATAATGATCGTTCTTGAGGTAGATCATAAGAAGCTTTCTAAGGATTTTATTTATGTGTGTTTATTTTTGTAAATGAATAAACAAAACAAAATAGAGCTTGTTATATTGTTTATTTTTCTGAAAGTGGTAATTTTTCATTGATGTCCACTTACAGAAAAGTTAGGAGAGGAAAAATAAATACATTTGTCACCTTCAAACTTTATAGAAAAATTAAATATTGTTTTTACCTTGTTTTTTTTTACTATTTTCACTGTTGCTTTCAAATCGAAATGCCAATACATCTAATGCTAGGGTGAAACTGTGTAGTTTCAGAATTATGACAAAAGTCAGTTAGGTTCTTTTGATTAAGTTTTTCCTGACTTGATCTACGATTAGTCTTTTTTATTCTTTGTTTTCATACACTTCTTTGTCTAGTTAAAATATAAATATAAATTGGATTTTTCAAACGGTAACTAAGTAAAACAGTGTCTAAATAGTTCTTATAATTGTTAAAAACTCGAATGCTTTATAAAATTTCGCTTTAGTCAGGGCTAATATAACTAATTCTGTTAGACAACTCTTAGACAATTGTGAAAAATATTTATTTATAGCTTTTGAGTCAGACGGCTGTCTAAAGTAAGACCAAATTTAAAAAATACGGCTGAAAGATTTGTAGGACAACGAACAATATGAAACGATTATGTTATACTTTCTTGAGACGAATACAGTCCTATTCCTATTTTGATTATCTAAGAGCCAACTTTTCAATACTAGATCATTCGAGTTTCGAGGTTAAACCCGAGTTAACTCCTGGAACGCTTTGCAGACAATTAAAGTCCTAAGTTAGCCCCTAAGGGCCAGTTTTTCAGTGAGAGATCATCCTAGTTTCGGGGTTAAACCTGAGTTAACTCCAGAAACGTGTTTTTCAGTCAATCGAAATCCTAAATTAACTCCGAATTAACTCCAAATTGAAGACCTTTTCAGTTGTGGCGCCATCTCGATTTCGATAAGGAAAGTTATTATGTCTGTTTGGTAACTTGCTACTTCGTACGAATTCGTACGACGTCGCACAAATTGCTGTCAAATCCCATAGGAATTTTTGACAGTTTGTGAAATGTAGCAAGTTGTAGCAGTTACCAAACACACTGATTGTCAATACAATTCCAATGTGGCGCCATCTCTATTCTGATGCGTGAAAAGCGTAAAAGGGTGTATCCATAGTGGCACACATCGATGGCCCTAGATTTTTGACAACTGAAAGATAAAGTTAATCCTCAACTGAAAAACTGTTCCTGAGTTAACTCAGGGTTATTTTATTAAACCTTAAACTGAAAAACTGGCCCTAAGTAATTTTGTATAAACTGAACAGATACATATTTCTGACAGATTTGTTTGTTTTGAAATCGATGTGTGACACTATGCGTGATATGCATAGTGGCGCCATCTGGAGTTTGATAGTGAAAGGTCGATATCGATAGTGTCACACATTGATTTATATAGATTTTTGACAACTGAAAATTAAAATTAATCTTTCACTGAAAAATTATTTCGAAGTTAACTAGGGTTTAATTAATTTGTAGGATTAACTAAATCTGGTTTAACAGTAAAGGCAGTATTACACTACCATATTTATATGGTAAACTTGCCATATAAATACAGTCCACAAGTGACATATAAGCGTGGTATATATGAAAGAATATGTGTATATGATACCATAGAGGTACTATATACATATTCTTTCAAAAAAATAGATCTATCACACTGGTATGTCACTTGTGGGCCGTATTTATATGGCAAGTTTGCCATATTTATATGATAATGTAATATCACCTTAATTTTATAGTAAAGTTTGTAATTTCCATCAATAACTTACTTCTTAAGATAAGCGGTGTAAGAGACGGCTCTTAGATGCCACAAATACAGGATACAGAGTTGATTCAACATTGAATCATGTTAAATTAATTAGATTTTCATGTGTAAATTTTCACAACATTGAACATTGAGTCATGTTAAATTAACTAGATTTTCATGTAAAATTTACAGGAACCTACGACATTAAAATCAGGTATCTACTACTAACCTGGGGCCTATAACACAGAATAACAAGTCAACTAGTCAACAATTACTTGTTCAACTATGTTTGTTCAACAAGTGAAAGTCTATTTCCATGATACAATAAAAACTGTAAAAATTGTCAATAGAAAGAATCCCTCGACTTGTTGAGCCAATTAAACAAGTAATTATTACGTGATGAGTCGTAGTTTCCGAAAAAAATTGTTTGTTATATATATATATATATATTTATATATATATACAGCTGCGGTCAAAAAAATAGCACCACAGCCTATCAACAACTTAATGGAGTGATAAAACTGAATTCATATTTGGAATCTAACTACCACCTTTTAAATATATTAGCTTTTAAGCCTCAAAACAATTATACAAAACAACGGATCTGAAATTCAGTCCATTTCTCGAGATTTGTTAACTTTCCAAGGTATTTCTAATATTTTGCCAATCAAAAAAATAGCACTGCATCTTACAAAATGAAAACTGTACCTTTTTTGATAATATTGTATATTTATTTTTTCATTTATTTAAAAATTGGTATGAATCAATATTTGGTGGCATGTCCTTTATTTTCAATGACAGCTGTACAGCGCCTTTGCATTGAGTTTACAAGGCGTTGGCATCTTTCAACAGGAATCGATTCCCAGCAGCTCTTAACAGTAGACCAGAGCTCGTTATTGTTACTTGGCCTGCACCGAGACACTTCCGTCTTTACGTCAGCCCAAAGATTTTCAATTGGGTTTAAATCTGGCGACTGTGCAGGCCATTCCATAACATCTACTCTGTTATCCCGAAACCATTTCTTGGCTAGTTTGCTGGTATGCTTCGGGTCATTGTCCTGTTGAAAGACCCACTTCAACGGCATCTCCTCAGATGCATAAGGCAACATCTCTTCCTGCAGTATTTTGACATAAACATGTTTATCCATGATACCTTTGATCCAGTATAAGGGGCCAACACCGTAATATGAAAAACTGCCCCAGATCATTATGCTAGATCCTCCATGTTTAATAATTTTTGATGTGTATTTGGGGTTGAGTTCAGCATGTTGAGGCCTTCTAACATATGACCGGGATCCTCTTCCACCAAATAACACAATCTTGCTCTCATCAGTCCAGAGGATATTTCTCCACTTTGTCATCGGCCAATTAACGTGAGCTTGAGCAAATTGCATACGCTTCACCACATGTTTTTTTGATAAGAGTGGGACTTTTCTTGGGCTGCGGGCGTATAAACCGTTATCCCTCAATCGCCTGCGCACTGTTTCAACGCTTGCTGTGAAGTTAAGCACTGCTTTAAGCTGCGTGGCTGGCATAAACGGCTCCTTTTTGCCCTGCCGAATAAGGCGTTTCACCATAAGAGGGGATAATGCTCGCTTCCGCCCACGTGTTTCAGATTTTTCTCCAAATGTCAGGGCATTTCGAATCTTTTTATTGGAACAGCCAAGGATTTTTCCGATTTCCGAATAAGTTTTACCGTTAGAAATCATATTTTTAATGGTCTGTCGCTCTTCAGTCGTACAATGTTTTCCGCGGCCCATTGTTGCTAAATATTTTTGAGGTTTAGTTAAATTTCACAAAGAATAAATAAAACTGTACAAACCTAGTTGAAAAAAAAAATCAAATTTCACACAAAATATTGCACAATTAACACAAACTCCGATCGGTGCTATTATTTTGACTGCTTTAATTCAAAGGAAAAAGTATTAATCAAATGAAAATTACAATTATTCATTTGATGATTGAGAATTCTCGCTGAGAGAATATTCAATGACAATCATACAACGGGATAGTAAAGTAGTTTTCAACAAATTTGTCCCAAATTCATATTAATCGTTGAAAATATAAGAACTTACACAATAGTGCTATTTTTTTGACCGCAACTGTATATTTATTAATCCGTTAAATACTAACGTTAAACACATACAAATTATACATTATACCATAAGGGTTATACATATTATATTACAATATTGTATTAAAAAAGGTTTCTTTTAATTTGATACATTTTAAATTGTCATTAATAGATGTAATCAAAACAATGTTTGTATTAAATCAGTGCTTTACCTTCATTAATGGGCGAACGTAATTTGAGGGAGAGACTTTAAGTAAAATATCAACGCACAACACATGGGGCTGTATTTCACAGTTAATTTTTCTTTGGATACTATTTTCTGTTTTTTACTCTCATTATCACTGTTAAATTCAGAATTTAATTCTTGACCATTAAAAAATTCGTAAAGAATATTACCGATTCTATCACTTGATAAACACTACTGCAAGTATTTATTTCTTACTTGTTGACTTCGAACAAGTCGGCAACCGTCGCGTCGTCGCCGCCGCGTCGGTCGGTCGGTTGATATTTATCAAATATTGAACAAGTTTATTCTCCATTTTTTAAACTCCTGTTGATTCCAGTTACAGTGAATATGGATTTATGAAATTTCCCACTTGTTAAAGAAGGCCAAAACAGTTGTTATATTTCTCCTAGACTTGTTGTTTCGTGTTACACAAATTTTAAAAAGTTGTTGAATTTCACTTGTTCCACAAGCACTTTATGTATTGCGTAATAGGCCCCAGATCAACAGTGTTGAAAAATAACAACCTACCTACTTTTTTCTTTGAGTGAGTTCCGAGCAGATCCCAAATTGTCAAACAAAGATTTGTGCTTCTTTTTTAGCTCATAGCTTCGAACATGTATTTTCTTTCTTCATTCTGGAACGTGTTCAGAGTGGGCTCTATGAGCTCAGAATGGAATAACTGAGCAGACATAGTTAAATGCTGGACACAAGCATTTAAAAGGTGAAATGTCAAATGGTTAAATCTTATAATACGTTTCCACCAATATAACGGGTGATTTTTTAAGAGGTTTAGAACTTTAAAAAAAAAAAACACAAAAAATTCGAAAAAATGAATGAAATATTTATTGGAATCGATAGTTTGAACCTTGCAATTTAATGTTTAAAGATAATTTCATGCAAATGTTGACCGCGGCTGCGTCTCAGGTAGCCCATCCGCTGAGTCCAATTTTGGCATACTCTTTCACACATATCGGCCGGTATCTCACGAATGAATGCATGGATGTTGGCTTCCAGTGCGTCAATCGAAGCGGGCTTGTCCCTATAGACATTAGCCTTGACATACCCCCACAAAAAATGGCTCCGCGAAATTAGGCCCCAGGAAATTAGGCCCCAAAAAAAAAATGAAATAAGGCCCCAAAAAAATGCATACAAAACAACAACAATGAAAATTCTTGAATTTTGGGGTGTTATTTCATTTTTTGGGGCCTTATTTCATTTTTTTTTTGGGGCCTTATTTCATTATGAAATAAGGCCCCAATGAAAAAAGACCCTAACATTAATTTTGGGGCTTAATTTCATTTTATTTTGAAAAACAATTTGGGGCCTTATTTCATTTTGCATAATTTACTTAAAATTGCCAAAATAACATTGTTTTCACAAAAAGTATTAAGAAAATCATTATATTGAAAAGCATCAGTAAGTAACAGAATAGCTGAAAAAAATCGCGCGATTTTTGTCAGCTATTCTGTTACTTACTGATGCTTTTCAATATAAGGATCGTGTTGAAAACCATCAGCAAGTAACAGAATAGCTGACAAAATCGCGCGATTTGCGATTTTTGTTAGCTATTCTGTTACTTACACGATCCTTATATTGAAAAGCATCAGTAAGTAACAGAATAGCTGACAAAAATCGCGCGATCCTTATATTGAAAAGCATCAGTAAGTAACAGAATAGCTGACAAAAATCGCGCGATTTTTTTCAGCTATTCTGTTACTTACTGATGCTTTTCAATATAAGGATCGTGTAAGTAACAGAATAGCTGAAAAAAATCGCAAATCGCGCGATTTTGTCAGCTATTCTGTTACTTGCTGATGGTTTTCAGAACGATCCTTATATTGAAAAGCATCAGTAAGTAACAGAATAGCTGACAAAAATCGCGCGATTTTTTTCAGCTATTCTGTTACTTACTGATGCTTTTCAATATAAGGATCGTGTTGAAAACCATCAGCGGATTTTTACTTGCATATACAATTTTTAACATATTTGCGAGCAAATATTGTTCTGTTGCCTTGCAGGCATTTAAAAATTTGTGCTGAATGCAATCTCAAAATTCAAGCTGAAGCTATAGCTGAAGGAGAGGAGAGTTACAAGTGTCCTTGTTGCAGGGAAATTGTACAGGATACAATCCAAGTATTTGTTTGATGGTTTGGGGTATTATTTCATTTTTGAAAATAAACTTTAATATAAAAAAAAACAAATTGGGGTCTTATTTCATTAAAAATAAAAAAAGACAAAACAAGCTGGGGCCTTATTTCATTTATTTTTGGGGCCTTTTTTCATTTCGATGGGGCCTTATTTCATTGGGGCATAATTTCATTATGAAAAATTACCCCAATTTGGGGCCTTATTTCATTTTTTCTTTTGGGGCCTAATTTCCTGGGGCCTAATTTCGCGGAGCCCAAAAAATAATCTAATGGTGTCAAATCGCACGATCTAGGCGGCCAATTGACCGGCCCGAAACGTAAAATTAACTGTTCACCAAACTCGCCTCGCAATTGCGCCATTGTTTCGCGTGCTGTGTGGCATGTGGCACCGTCTTGTTGAAACCACATATCATGCAAGTCAAGAACTTCCATTTCGGGCAAAAAAAAGTTTGTTATCATCGCTCGGTAGCGTTCACCATTGACAGTAACGCTGCGATTCGCATCATCTTTGAAGAAATATGGCCCAATAATGCCGCCGGCCCATAAACCGCACCAAACAGTGGCTTTTTCGGGATGCATTGGTAGCTGTTGCAATGCTTCTGGCTGATCTTCACTCCAAATGCGGCAATTATGCTTATTTACGTACCCATTCAACCAAAAATGAGCCTCATCGCTGAACACAATTTTTCGATAAAAAAGCGGATCCTCGGCCAGCTTTCCGAGCACGAATTTTGATAGTAAAATTCAATAATTTGCAAGCGTTGTTCATTTGTAAGACGATCCATGGTTAAATTGCAAACCAAACTGAAGCTGTTTGACAGTGACACAAGGTACTAAACACACGTCAGCTGTCAAAACCAGTGTTGCCAAAACCAAACCAGCTAAAAAATCACCCGTTATAATCCGGGATTTTTGGCTCAGCGTTCAGTGCTGCGACCATATTTTTTTTTCGTTCTGGAGCGTGCTTAGAGTGCGCTCTGTTAGCTTAGAAAAAATAACTGAGCAGACATGGTTAAATGTTGGACACGAGCATTTAATAGGTGAAATGTCAAATGGTGAAGTGACGTTCCCACCAAAAAATAATCCCAGATCTAAGGTAGAATATTTATGTAAGAAAATATTTAAGAGAAGATTAACTCTGACAGCACACTGCAAAAGCAAATGGGGTTTCATTTTTTCTTTTGAAGTGGAAGTATAATGCTACATTTCCACCTAACGCTAATCTGAGATTTAATAAGATTTACCTCAAATCTTCTTTAAATCTTGAAGATTTATCATACAAATATATTTCGTTAATCTTGGAGATTAGAAATTAATCTTATTTAATCTTCCTAGGACAAATAGTTTTACAAATCGAACTAACCTATTTTAACATAGTGCTGAACGATTCATTCGAGACTCGATTCAGTTCTTCATTGTTTGACACGAATAAAACATTCTGTCTCTTTCGCACTTCATAAGAAAAATTGAAGCGCCATTTGCATTTTTGAAAGTGTTGTCAGATTTAATCTTTAGGCGTTTTTCTTTTTTAGCTCCGAGCATAGCACTGAGCTGTCAAAAAGGATCTGTGTTTCTTTTTTAGCTCCGAGCACTCAGAGCGCTCAACTTGTGTTTCTTTTTTAAATCGGAGCTAGCTCGGAGTACGCTCCATGAGCTCAGAATAAAAAGACCGAGCGAATGGAGCAAATAGCTGAGCGCAGCCAACTTCACTCTTTTTTTCACTCATTTCAAGTGGCCGCGTTCGACACATCAATTTCAGTTCGCAATTTGGACATTTTTCGAGTTTTTGATTGGCCAGCTGTCTGATGAAAATTAAGTCATTACTTAATTTTCGTGAGTTGAACGCATCGCAATCGTATGACAGTTCAGAGCTCGGATGTGTTTCAAAATTATATCGGAGAGCTCTGATCATACTCTGCTCAGAGCTAACTCCGATAGCTCGAGCTCTACTCCATGCTCTGCTTAGAGCTAAAAAAGAAAAACGCCTTTTTTTAAATCTTTTTGTGCGGTGGAAACACCAAATAGATTTATTTAATCTAAACTGAGATAAACCTTAGGTGGAAACATATAGCATAAGATAGAATGTTTCATTTGTGTCAAACAATGCAAAACTGAATCCAGCCACGAATGATTATTTCAGCGCCATATAAGAATAGGTTAGTTCTATTTGTCCTAGGAACATTCATTTCTAATCAAGATTTGCGAAATAAGTTTGTATGAAGATTTGAAGAAGATTTGAGGTTAATCTTATCAAAACTCGGTTAAGTGTTCGATGGAAACGTAATTAAGTGTTCAGTTGCTTTTCAAAAATAATTCAGAGCGCCCAGAACACGCTTGGTACTGAGGATGTTCAAAAAATGCTCGGCATCAGAGATTATCAAAAAAAGATTGGAAACCTCGGCTGTCAATTTGATTTGCCTACAAGCTGAAACGAACAGCTTGATTGATTAGATTCGCTGGGTATTAGTGAAAAACGCACACATAGATTCAGTTTGTCATCCAGCACAGGTCTTTTTGTTGTTGCAATTCATATCTATTCTTCGACATGAAATTCAATTACAAATACAAAAATGTAAGCAAATAGAGTTTGGACGGTGAAACGTACTAAGGTTTGACATCTTTATTTGATAAGTCTCTGCTCGATATGCTCGGACTCTGTTTATAGTAGCTTTACTGCGAACTAAAAAAAAAAATGCCTATAGCTTCCATTCCAACAACATATATACATAGCTCTAAGCCTAAATGAGCTTACAAAATTATTAAAATTTAATTAGATTTAAAATCCACTTACCTGTTTGTACCCGGTTGCACCCTATACTTATACATTTGAATGATTCACTAGGTATAGATAATTTTAATGAAATATAGATAATATGATATTTTTTGTTACGCAACATTTTTGCTTGAAAATATGTTCTGCCTCATCTATTTAGTTGTCGACACATATTGTCGTCACTTGAAATTTTTGTTTTTGTAAATTCTTTTAAATATCATTATTTCCGTATGTGTATAGTAGCTTATTACGTAGGTACATAAGTAATGATACATACATACTCGTACATTATCAAATATTATTGATTAATGTGTATCATCATTTTAAGTTGATGGATGTAGGATGTGTTACTATTATTCATTCAACAACAACAAAAAAATAATTAAATAAATAAATATGTAACCCTTTCGATGGTTTTGACATTGATTGTCATTTATTTTGTTGATAAAGTTGTAGGTAGAGTTATCTGCTAGGTAGGTGGAAAAATAATGCACACTATACAGACAAAATACATCTATGTACATTCTGTGTCACATGATTTAGTTAGGTCGATTTTTTTTTTAAACACCTTGTTTTAATGAGATAAAATTTAATAACTTGCTATCATCACCCCTTTTAATCTTACCTTCCTAAATTGTTTTATGGAAGAGAAACAAGAGTATTCAGAAACAGGCTGTTGTCGGAGGAACTTTGTTTCTAAGCAGTAATTTATTCATAAAACTTTAATTACTTTCTTTTATCAGTGAATTTAAAAATATTCAATTCTAAAA
Source organism: Dasysyrphus tricinctus (assembly GCA_963921185.1). Lineage (NCBI taxonomy): Eukaryota > Metazoa > Arthropoda > Insecta > Diptera > Syrphidae > Dasysyrphus > Dasysyrphus tricinctus. Next base: position 187,907,978 of record OY992532.1, on the reverse strand, counting down.
ACATAAATGTGAAATTGCGTTTTTCTGTCTGTTTGTATGGCTTTTTACGGTTTAATTACTAAAGTGATTTTATACAAGATATGTGTTTGTTTGTTGAACTCCGGAGACAGACATAATGTTATTTAAATTATTACTACCACTATACAAAAAAGCATTCCTATATTATTGCGAACGTCGGTGGATTGCTTTGAAGTCTTTTGTTTACATAAACTGAACTAATTTTAAAATTTTTTGTTTAAAACCTTGTTCACAGTTCTCGTGTGCAAAAAAATTATATGCAAATATTCTTGCATGTAAAAATAATTGAGGTGAAATGCAAAATAAATTGTTTCCATGATTGGCTTACAGCTTCATGCAAGAAAACCCATTGCTGTCATGGAATGTCATGCAAAACAAAAGTGTGGTGATTAATATGTATATCTATATTTTTTTGTTGATGATCAGTTCCAAAAAAAACAAAATATAATCGCCCCAAGGCATTATTTGCATGCAAATGGTTTTTGCATCCAAAAACAATTATTTTCCATTTTTAGGCCTATCAAATTAATGACTCAATGGGTGGCTTAGCCTAAGTCAAACGTTTTTCGTCCTGAATATTATTCAATTTGGTGCACAGAATAGGTGGAAAATCGTTTTGAAAATTTCGATTTTTTGTCGCATGGGAACTGTAAACTCTGTGAAAGCCAAATATACTTGCATTGCAAATTCTTACCAATAATTTACTACTTGGTCTGATGGATACAATATAATAAATTATATACCATTTTTAAATCTGAATTTAACAGACACATTTTAAAAATAGTTGGCTACTCAGGCATCGAAAATTTTTTGTATACCAGAGATGATTAAACTTTTTCAAAAATTATTTTCTTGTACAATTTGCATATTGAAAAACAAATTTAATTATTGTTTTAAAAGTCCAGCACAAATATTGCATACAAAAAATGGAACTCATTCACTTGTAGTCGTGGTATTGCAAATCGTTAACATACATCTTTTCTGTCGCGCTAAAAAGAAAAAAACTTATCTGACTTTTTGGTTGTTTTTAATTAGGGCCAGTTTTGGCATCTTTGATATGTTTACTATTTTATTTTATTAAAATAAAAGGCCTTACTTGCTTTTTTAATGGTTAAAAACGCTTTTTTCCATGCTTCATCACGAAATTTAAGTCGCAAACCTCTGATTCAGAATCAGCAACCCTCAAACATAGAGCAGAGAACAAACTGAAACTAACCCATAACTTTCCCGCTAAGACGCCAGTTATAGCGATCAGAAAAACCCATCCGAAAAACTTGAAACAGTATGAAATTGATTCTTTTTTCTGATGGCTGTTTATAGCAATCAGAAACTAGAAAAACAAACAGCCGTCAAGATTTTTTCTGATTGAAATGTCAGAAAAACTTTTTCGGTGGAATAGAAAAAAATTGGAACACAAATCAGTGGAATGATTTGTTCCTTTTTCTGTCAAAAAGCAATCAGCAAATAAATCCATTTAAAAAATAAAAACTATTGTTTTGGCAATTTCTTTCGCGAAAAAAATTCTACGCTGAATATGATGATATATCATTTGGCTATCAAATCGAATTGAAAAGTAATAAAAACTTCAATAATTTTTTTTTTCGGATGGTTTTTTCTGATCGCTATAACTGGCGCCTAATGACTCTCGTGTGCAAATTGATTGGACTATAATCACTTTACGCTAATGGTTACTAATGAGTACTTATGTTTTGCTCTCTGCTCATGAAATGCTCACTCATAGAGTCAGAGAATAATAAAGTGCTCACTTCACGAGTATACGCAGTTCTGAGCAGCTTGATGTACACGAATCCGCTGCCCCTAATAGTATCCCTTCCATTGTTCTGAAGAGGTGTTCTTCAACGCTGGTTAAACCACTGTGTAAGCTTTTCCCTCTGTCCTACTCTACTGTTCTCTTTCCGAGTGGATGGAAAACAGCATTTTTCCAGCCTGTCCCTAAATGAGTCGAAGCTTCTTCTCCCTCTAACTATCTTCCAATTGCACTTACTCTCCTTCTTTCCAAGGCTATGGAAACGCTGATTATTTTTCAGATAGAGTTTGGCATCAAGGTCTTTTATCGAAAATGCGAGCATGTGGTATCGATGAATCTCTCCTTCTTTGAATTAGAAACTTCCTTTCGGATCGATCAATACAAATCGTGTTGGATCGTTGGATGGTTTAAAGTCTGAAGTCCATACAATAAATGCTGGTGTGCCCCAGGGCTCCGTTTTGTCTCCGACTCTTTTCCTTATATTCATTAATGACCTCTTGTCTGAAACTTCTAATCCATTAAATTGTTTCGCTGATGACAGTACCTTCAGCTTTTTATATTCGTATCTAGATTCACATCCTTGTGCTTCGGATGTGGAACTTCAACGGCAGCGTATGATTAGCTCATTAAATTCTGACCTCGACAGCATTGTCCAATGGGGAATTAAAAACCGTGTAGAATGCAAATGCCTCTGGCCACGTGTGGCACTTGCATCGAGAAAACCGCAAAACTTTCATTTCTCGGTATGTGCATCACAGATCATCTTTTGTGGAATGATCGTATGATCATTTGACGTCGCCAAAAATGCTGCTAAGTGTTTAATTTTTCTCCGACACTGCAAGAAATTCTTCTCCCCTTCTGATCTGCCTGTAATCTATAAAACGTTTATCCGTCCAAAACTCGAGTACAATTCTCATATTTGGGCAGGTGATCCAATAACTCACCTAGAGCCTATTGGATAGGATTCAAGGGAGAGCTTTAAAATTGATAGGCGATCAAACTTTGACGGAAACATTTGCATCTCTTGAACACCGTCGCAATGTTTCATGTCTTACATTATTTTACCGCTATTTTTATAAACAGTGTTCTAGTGAAATAGCCAGTTGCATTCCTCCCCTAAAACAATTCAACCTTAATACTTGTACTTCTAGGAATGCTCATCAGCTTACACTTGAACCCAATTTAGGACGTATTGTAAAATACAGAGATTCTTTTTTCAGCCGCAATACACGAATGTGGAATGCTTTACCCGACTCAATTTTTCCCTCCAATTGTGATGTTCAAACATTTAAAACTAATGTGCATCGGTTTCTCCTTTTAAATCCTCTCCAAATTTCCTAACGCCTAAGGGTAGTCATATCCTCTTGAGTGCGCGTAAAATATAAAAAAAAAAGAAAAAAAGAGCGTGCTCGAAATGCAAAATCAAGATAAACGTTTTTTTTTTTTACAAAAAACAAGGGTTTTGTTGCAAAGTTGTCATCAATCTGTATGAATTATGACTCTGAAGGTCGAAGAGTCAGTAGGCTGATAGAAAATAATTGGTAAGAGTAATGTAATGCTTTCGTTAAAAACACCGTTCGCAATGAATTAAAAAAAAATCTTTGAAATATGTCATCGACTCATCAAGGTAATTAGATAAGGAAAAAGTTTTTTATCAACATATAAAATAATACTCACGAAAATAATATCAAAAAAGTGAAAAAAATCCGTAAATATTTTATTTTATTTTCCAAATTACAACAGAGGCTTCCCTTCTAGCTTTTGTTTCTACTACGAGCACCAAAAACCTCTGTTACAAATTGAAAGAAAGAAAAAATAAACATTTTAAACGGATTTTTTCACATTATGACATACTCGTATGTCGTATGTCTTAAGACCCCCGAAAATAAAAAAAATTGTTGAACGACGATGTTTTTTATATGGAATTTTAAATCCTTCCCCTAAATTTTGTATCCTTGGTTTCTTTCTTTTTTTCAGGAAACGATATTAAAAAGAAATTTTATCAAAAAAAGCTCTCTTATTTTGTTCTTAACCTATTTTTAGGGCAACTCGTTTTGTTTTTATAGAAATTAGTCAACAAAACAATATATTTGTGTAATATAAGGGTGTAACCATGCCCGAAACGTCACAATTTTATAGAAATAAAAACAAAAACTGACCTCCGCCCACATAGGAATCTATTATATTTTTTTATTTACTTCCCATTGGAACAGTATGAGTTGATAAATAAATATAAACATTTTTTCTTACTCAAAAATTGTCAATTTCTTAGGTAAATTTACTGTCTAAAATCTTGGGATTTCAGCAGTCCGAATATTCAACGGTTAATTAAGGTTTATTTATTATATATAATATTAACTACCATTTCGCATCACTTTTAACAATTCATTGAATTGAACAATGAACAATTACTGGCATTTACGCAAAAATCGGACTTGAAAAAATCGTTTTTTTTTGTTTTTCTGCCATTTGACAATGTTTTTTCACAATAACAGTGTGATTTTTGTTCACCATCTTAAAGTAGAGGTTTCAATAAAAAAAAAACCTTCCTAATTTTAAAAATCAAACGTCAGATTTTTTGATTGAAATTGGGCCATTTTTTTTCAAATTAAATTCACAAAAAATCCAAAAATTTATATTTTCCTTCAAAAAACTTACAGCTTGCTTGAAACCCAAAAATGTACGTTTTCACAAAATTTCATCAAAATCAAATTATTTCGTCGAAGATAAAAATTTAAAAAAAAAATTAAAAATTGTTTTTTGGTATTTTTCTCAATATTTTTGAGGCTATGTGAAAAAATAATCGAAATGAAAGATGTAGGTCTCTTAATTACCTACAACTTTTACACATAACTTTTTTCAATAGGAGGTCTACTTTTGACAGAAATCGTAAGAAACCTTATTTTCACACCCCCACCCCACCTTTTCGCCCACCCAACCCACTACCGGTCATCTGTTGTGGGGCAATTAATTATTTTTTTTAATTTTATGTATACCAATAATCTTAAATTCTTCCATCACCCATGTACTGCTAAAAATTTTCTCAACTTTTGGCCTTTGAAAACTGCTTTGGCACTGGTCTATTAATGAAATTTGTAAAAGTATTCAATAAATTGTTTTTTTTTTTTTTCAAAGCGAAGAAGAAGAAACTTTATCAAAAATTGTTAAACATTTTTTTTCGTCTCAAATATCTTGAGAACAAGCTGGGATAATTTTATTTTACATACCTACTAGTTCAAAATTGATAAGATTTAAAAAAAAAGTAATAAACAGTTTTTTTTTAAGAAAAAGGTTACAAACATATTATTCAACAATGTTTTTGTCTCTAAAATCTCGAAGGGAGCCTCTAGCTGCTTGGGGCTTCAATGGGAACTGTGGATCGCACCCAGTCTCTTTTTTACATTTTAAAATCGAGGGTACTTATTGAATGCTTCATTTCTAAATTTTCTGAATACATTTCCATGCCTAGTTAATATATCAGCTTTAGCAAAAGTGCAGCATTTTCCGCATTAGCTCACTTTACAGCAAGAACTCGCAAAACAAATAAGAGCATTATTCTTTTGGAAATACACATTATGGCAAAAGCCCAAAAAAAATTTCTAGGTTTGAAAAGATACCCTCAATGCACAAAAACATAAACAAGTGACGAAAATATCTTTTTAAACAGTTCCAGTTGTTTTCTATAACTTTCAAATAGTAAACAACATTGGACGTATTCAAAATCTTTCGGATATTTATAAAAAAAAAAAAAAAAAAAACACCGTCTACAATCGTGTGACGCAGAGTGTTGATATGGATCAGAATAGAATATTGAGAACTGTTTTCCTTTTCAGCTTTATTTAGACGCGCGTGCTCTTAACGTGTCGTCGTCGTCGGTCGTCCCACAGCTGTTTTGCTGTCTGCTCTTTTTTTTTATTTTCTTCTTCTGAAATGATAAAAAAGTGAATGAAAAATAATTGCGAGAAAAATTATTGTGCTCATTCTCGTGAAAGCTCTTGTGCGATACACATCGCGTGCTGAATTTAAGCTTATACTAAAGAAGAAAACAAAAAATACATGATATTTCTATTGCGCCAATATTTGAACAATTTTGGCTACATAGGTACATACTTGTATACAGTTTGTTAATTAGCGGTTTTATTAAAACACCTAAGCAATTTTAATTAAAATGAATGTATCTTTACAATGTTATCTTTGAATAATAATTTGCCTAGGTAAGTGTACGTACTTGCATATGTACATACATATACGTGGCGTCGCGTCGGTCGGTCGGTCGTATCTCGTGCATTTATAATTTATTATTACTATTCATTATTACGCATTAATTAATATATAATTTAAAATTTAAATTAAACAATTCTAATTGAATATTTTTTTTTCTAAATTTATTTTTCAGATTACATAAAAGGATTTCTATCAACTGAAGTGAAAATAGTGATACATACATAATTATATACCAGTGGAATATAATATTCTATTAAAAAAAAAAAAATACTGTAAAATCAAATATTTATTAAAACGTTATTAACTTAATACGTTGCATTTATCTCTAGTGTTTAATCTTATTATTCTAGTGTTATAGTTATTTAAAACAAAACAAATAATATAATAAATTATAATATATATTTTGAATAACATCGCATTAACGGTGAATAAGTTTTAAAAAACAAGAACAAAAAATAGACTTGTATTAGGGTTGTTTCATCATATAATGGCCCCTACAATTGTTAACAATTCTGAATCAGGATATGAATTTCTTGAAAGTGGCAAAAGTAATAATTGTGAAAATCGTGAAAGTTTAAATCAAAGTGAAATTGATTTAGAAGAATTAAACCAACAACAACATTCACAACAACTACAACAACATCAACCAGAACAATCTATCAGTGAAAATGAATTGGATGCTGAAAACAAACAAATGCCATGGGAAGGACCTAAGGCTCAGGGATTGTATGATCCGCAGAATGAGCATGAAGCTTGTGGAGTTGGATTCATTGTCGCTATTGACGGGAAGCGTTCTCACAAGGTATGTTTTATCTTCAATCTTTTTTATTTTTAATTCAATTAAACAGTTTATAAGTTCATTTGTCATGAAGTCTCCTTTTTGTGTTTCAAGTCCTTAACTGCTCTTTTTGAAATATTGCATCCGCCAGGCAGGAACTAGATATTAGTGTTTTAATTTTAAAGAAAAAAATCGGTCCCCACTTCTCCCACACATTTTTACTTGACAAATCCAATTGTTTAATAAAACAATGTTCTTATAACACTCTCTCAAGTGCACCTTGAGCAATCAGAGCATTACATTACCTACAGTAGTAAGCATTTTGATAAACTATTCAACAAAGCTGTTTTTAAAATTACATAATTTATTTATTTTCCATTATCAATAAAACCACAACTAAACATTTGGCACTTAGTAGGCGTACGAGATGAGTGGTGACGCAAAGTTTGTCTTTACTATCGCTGGTCCTGAACTGTATACTGCTTGATTATGAGCGTATGCTAATGGAGCTGGAGCAGCAGCAGCATAGCCAAGTGGAGCTGATGGTGCTGCATTGATCAATGCTGGAGAGTGAGCGTATGCCAATGGAGCTGCAGCAGGAGCGGCAGCATAGGCAAATGGGGCTGGGGCGGCTTTAATTAAAGCTGGAGCAGCAGCAACCGCCTTAAGAGCAACACCGAGTGGCTCACGACGCACAACAGCATTGAATCCATTGATTGAATCAGCAGAGTAGTCCACAATACGTCTGTAACCATCAGCATCGTTCAATGAGTATTGACCACGAACAACATCACCTTCACGGTTCTCCACTTGGTTCTTGCTGTCACCAGTAAGAGCATCTTGTACATCGTATCCATAGCTGTACTGTGGGTATGGATCGTAAGATTCAGCCCTGGCCAAAAGCGGTTGGGCAACAGCAGCAAGTGGAGCAGCAGCATGAAGAAGTCCGGCGCTGGCAGCTGCGATGCAAGCGAAGAAAGCAACAAACTGAAATTTGAAAAAAAAAAGAAACGGTTGCGTCGTCAGTTAATTTATTCTAGTTAAATAAATTGTGGCAAGCACTCGTGAAAGACATACCTTGAATGCCATATTAGTTTTGGATTGATTTTTTTGTGTTGTTGATAATGGATTGATTGTGTTGATTGAACGGTTAGTTCGTACTGATAACTGATTTGACTACCATGATGCTTTTATACCAGTAAAATTCGACAGTAATACGAATCGGATCATATCCTTCCCTAATTTTGAATGCCACACCATATATTTGTGGCAATATGGGTTTTTTTGTTGTATTGATTTGGGTAGAAAGAGCGCTTTAAGTGCAAGGTCACTCTTAACGAAGCAATTTTCCGTGCGAATACTAATCAAAGTTATAAAATGTACATACATAGGTATGCGGCTAAAGCTTTCATAATGGAACTTTTAGTCTAGTACCTGCGAGTGCACTATTATCATGACCTTCCGGGTTGGGCGATTAAGATGTACATATATACGCAACGCAACGTGTAGTTCCACTTCTTTTTCGATTATCATTGTGTGAAGAAATTAATGCTCCTAGTTGGAATGTGGTGAGAGGTGTTTAATTTTTTTTATGGAAGAATAAGTGGCCCCTATTTATTTTTGGCATGACTATAGTTGCTTATACTCATTTTAATATAATTTTTTTTTCATTATTTATTAGCTTAATCACTATTCGTTAAGGTTTTTAAACTTAGGTAAACTGTGTCATCAAAAAGTTATTTGGAGTCTTAAAGCTTAGTACGCTGCTGATGCGAAACGAAAAATTACACAACGAAATCATAAACAAAAAAACTAGTTCTACTTTTTGTTGTGCAGTACGCTGTTCGAAAAAGTGACATTTGTGTTATTTCGTGTTTATTTTCATTGTTTCTTTCATTCCAGCATGGCTCCGGAAATTTGTGTGCATTTATATTTGTTTAAATTTTTTCAATTTTTGCAACTTTCAATGAGTACCTATTTTTTTATCTTCGCAAGCATTTCATTGCAAAACAAAATTTTAAGTTGGTCTCCAAAAAGACAACGAAATGCTTACGAAACCAAAGCGGAAAAATATTAATTGACAGTTGAACAAATTTAAAATTTCGAATTGATTTTTTTTGCCAATGTATTTGTGTAGTTTCGTGTCTATTTCATTATTCCTTAAAGGTTGCATCCCTTGTTCCACTTTTCGTAGAGTAATATCAGCTTCTTCAAAAGCAACTGTTACAGCGTCAGCCTAAATGGCTAGATCGATTTTCTTTAAACTTGGTACATACCGTTTTTGGTCATTCTCCGACATGTTTTTCATTTTTTTGTTACCAAAAATAACGGTACCTGCCATACATTTATTTGTCAATTTTACATAATCGTATTTTTCTCAAAAACGGCTCCCCAATAAAAATAAAATTAAATAACTTTTAGTAATTATTATTAGTTTTTTTTTTTTTTTCTTTGACGATCCCAGTGATTTAAATAAAATCGACATTCACAGTCTCCATCGCTTTATTAAAAGCTCCAATTGGTTTAATTAGCAAGGGTCATCTTGCAATCTTTATGTGGTATCACAATGGGCCTATTCTGGCCTAAGTGTGTCAGTAGTTTTCCTGGCAGCCACCTTAACCTAACCTAACCTAGTAGGTACATACATACATACCTAGATTAGAGAAATGGAAAATTTGAGATAACAATTAAACATGATATTACGATGATAGAGAACACCAAAAAAGTGGGTGGCACAATGCTGTCTGTCTGTCTCTCTATCGTTCTTAAACGGCTCGATCGATTTTCTTCAAACTTGGTACATAGTGGTTTTTGGTGATTATGCCCACACATTTTTTTCATTTTTTTTTAGAACCAAAAATAACGGTACCTGCCATACAATTTTTTTTTAGAAATTTGACATAGTCGTATTTTTCTCAAAAACGGCTCGACAACTTTTCTTAAAAAAAATTTAATAAATTTATTTTAGTAAAGGCTTTCTTTGAGTGGAAAACCATTTTTCATAAATTCTTATTAATGGTTCCATACAAAAGTTAAAAAACCGCAAAATGAATCGTCCTGACACTCACATCAACTGGTGTTTTGCATTTCAAATCCTTGGAGGACATACATCGATTTTGTTTAGCTTTCCTAACCAAGGTTCTTTTGTCTTAAGGCGTCATTTTAAATGGGTGCATTCAGGAACTCTTCTAGCTCGGAAAGAATGGAATATTATCGTTGAATAACATTTAGTTGCTTTTGCATTGTTTCGGATGGATTCATCCCCTTTGCGTAAGACCAAAACTCTTGCACGTTGAGCTTCAGCGATATGTTTTTTCATACCCATAATGTTCGTTTCTAAAAAATTTAATATTAAGATAACCGATATTAGAATATCGTAGTACCTCGTAGTATAATGGTTAGTACGTTGGGCTGTCATGCCGAAGGTCTGGGTTTGATTCCAAGACGTTGCCACTTAAAAACAGCAATGTTTTTTTTCCGAGGTACTGCCTCTTGCGAGGAACTGACAAACCCTTGAAGAGTATACTTCTCATGAATAAGTGCTTCTCATCTAGCTGTTTAGACTCGGCAAAAAATTGTAGGTCCCCTCCATTCCCGCCAACAACACGCACACAGGAATGGTTGAGAGTTATGGCACTAGGCCCTGGTTCTCCAAGAGCTGTTGCGCCACCAAATTTATTTATTTTTAAATATAAGAATATCAGAGCCAAAACTTTATCTGTCACAAGCAGGGTTGCAAGGTCAAGAAGTACTTGTGTAGTCTAGTTTCACAATTCTTGTAGCCCAAAATCGCTGCCCTAAATGTAACCCAAAAACTAGCCCAATCTGATTTAAAAAATCTAAAATTTCATGTTTATTTCACGTTCTTCTTGATTTTTGGAATAATTCCTTAGGGCAAACCCTTAAAATCTAGACGAATTTAAATATATTGCTGAACTTATGTATCGAAAATAATAGCAAGTAATATCAATTTGGGCTACTTTTTCAAATTCTTGTAGCAAATTTGAAAAAGATAGCTCAATTTGTGATAAATAGACCAATCTGACAACCCTAGTCACAAGACCAAAAACTCGTTTTAATAAAATATACTTTGAGTGTTTCTACTTTTTTGGCCATAGAGTAAGAGCATGAATGTGCTTCGCAGTTGTGCATTTTACTTTTTAAGTTATGAAAATCTCTAAAAGTATACATACATATGTACATACATATAAAGTATGTAATTTTTAAATCGCATTGCTTCAACCGATCGTAAATGACAGTTTCAGTTGTTGATTCATGTGTATTTATGAATTATACGAAACAACACTCGTTAAAACGACTTCATCACCCGATCTCCTCCTAAAGCGATGATCGCTCAGCGATCAAGCTATTTCCTTTCAAAATTCAACCAATCTTTTGCTTTTTTCCAACAAACAGCCTTTCATCACGTGCAGCTGCCTCTCCTCTTCAGAGTTTCCAACATCACGTCTATTTAAAACTGATAACTTTTGAGTAGTTTGAATGACAGGGACCAAAATATCTGTCAAAAATTTTTATTATTTTTTTTTAAATAAATCGCATTAAAAAATAATTTGTTTTGGAATTTTTACTCTTCTATTTATTTTTTGTTAAGGTCAAAACATGACAAAAAAAATGGTTTATAGAAGCGTCCTCTATCTCGTTGGACATTATTTACAACTATAAAAAGTTCAACCTGAGATAAGAAAATTTCAAGTTGACTACGAGTATTTGTGTAGGCAGCAAATATTCGATGTTTATTTTTGGTTTTTATAATTGCTTTACTAAAAGGTCAATCAATAAATATTATGTTTATCATTTATTTCTTAGTATTCTTGTGTAATGACAAGACTTTATTAGTTAGCATTCAATAAAAGAACAACATAAATCTATTGTCATCAACCGCACTACAGGCCCTTATTTTCTAATGACTCTTTTAATCTATTTAATATCTATTACTTTTTATGATATTTTCCTTATTTATAAGTATGTATATTCTATCTTGTTTTTCTTTTTAAAGATTCTTCGTGATGCCCAGACCTTGTCAGAACGGATGAAGCACCGTGGTGCCTGCGCCTGTGACAATGACACTGGTGATGGCGCTGGCGTTATGGCTTCGATTCCCCACGGGTTGTACGTTAAAGCATTGTAAGTATTTAGTTTTGTTTAAATACATATATTCATTAGGGTGTCCGTTATTTCCCAAAATCGTTTTTAAATAGCAGACACCCTCTTAATCAAAAGTTTATGCCCTAAGAAAAAATTTTTGTCCGAGGCCATTTACACTTGGCTCTCTCTCTCTCTCTCTCTCTCTCGGGAACATATAAAGACATCATAAAACTGAACGTCTTAATATTTAATTTTAAATTTTTTTAATACATTTTTTGAATGAGATGTTTTAGAGGGATGATTTAAGTGCAAAAATCAGCAAAAAAATTAGAATAGCTGCAGTCATTCGAGAGAAAAAATAAAACGTGAACAGAGCGAAAATCCCATACAAATTAGTATGGGAAAAGTATGGGCTTAGAGCCACGTCTAAATAGCCTCGGACAAATATTTTTTGGCCAATTTTTTGTTTAGGGCATAAACTTTTGATTAAGAGGGTGTCTGATATTTAAAACGATTTTGGGAAATAACGGACACCCTAATATTCATGCAAATATAAAAATCATAATAATTCATTCATACATTTATACATATGTTTTATTTGTCGCAAGCTCTCAAGAAAACATATTTTTTGTTTTTGAAACACTTTTTTTTGTTCAAGGTCAAAGAGATTAATATTTTGTATTTATCTTAGAGAGAAGGCAAAGAATGATTTGTAATCCACATACATAGGTATTAAATATCTATTAGTGAACATTTAGGTAAAAAAAGAAAAAAATATGAATTTGATGTTTATGTATGTTTTTAGGAAATGTACATACATACATACATACATTAGGTACATACGTTGTTTTTCATTTGAAAGCAGAATATTATTAACAAAATTTATTGCACAAATATGTGTTGACAGGTGATGGTATTTCCAAAAAAATCACATAATGTAATTTTTTCTTCCCAGATATAAAGGGGATGTTTTGGAATATCCAATGTACCTACTTGATTATGACAAACCACAATAAAGAACTTGCTGATAGAATTACCAGTCGGCTTGTTATTATCGTAATGTGCACCATTAAGAAATTAATGCATTGATTATATTTTTATTATTTGTGTCAGAAAAGATAGCGAATTAGGTAGTTGGGGACATCAGTTACGATAAAGAGTTATTCAAAATATGAATATCTTTCGATTTAAAATTTTTAATTTTTAAATTTTAAGCGCAATTTAACCAGTTTTATATTTAAACTCAAAAATTAGAAAGTTTTGTATAGTCATATATAAAATCTTGTAGTTTTACATAGTTCAAGTTTTGATTTTCTTTTCTCTTTTTGATTTGCTCTTTTCATTACAAATATGCATCCCAAGTCAATCGAAAGTATTTGGCAGCACAACAGCTGTAGCTTTAAAAAAATGGAATATTGTTTAGTTTCATGTTTGTAAGTTTTTATGAATCGATTTTCTTTCATTTAGTTTGGTACGTCATTGTTGTGTCCCACTTTATTTTCCATATTTTCTGTAACCTTCGTAATGGTTTTATCATCCTGATAGCGTTGATTTCCACTGGAACATTCTTAGTATATTAAAAATAATAGGGTTTGTCCTAGGACACTTTCTTGTGGTACACCGGCTCCAATTTTCTTAAGTTCCGAGTAATTTTGGAAGTACCACACCCTAGGTCGTTAACATAAGATTTCAGTATTTGTTAATTTGTCTTTTCCTGATAGTAGATTAAGATGTTAATGAATAAAAGAAAAGGGTATTCAAAATTGTTAAAAATAAGAGTAGATATATGTTTGATATCTGAATTTGTAGCTAATTAAATACTTATTTGTTACGCAAAGCTTACATTTAAAGTTCGAGTTCTTTTTTATTAAAGTTTGTATTTTTCATCTAAATTTGTAGAAAATAAGATCCTTAATTCTTGCGCACACCCCAAAACTACCCTATTTTTATTTTTTCAAACCACGTTATGAACTGCCGCGCTGAGCTTAAAGTTAACGCTTCTGTGAGGGTATGGGTACTCGCTATACAACCATTATGAAAAAAGCGTATTTATCTCAAAAATTGGTCAAACGGTTTCGATACAAAACTCTAAAAATGTTTGTATAATTGCTTGATTATTTTTAAAAGTTCTTAATTTCCAAGCAACTTTAACTTTTTGAGCAAGCACGTACGACCCAGTCGTGCATTTTATTTTTTTATATGTTTCTAAGCAGCGCAGGCAACAGATATGAAAAAGCACTTAATTTATGTTGTAAATCAAATTTTTAATAGCCCCCGGTTTTGGTCGGTTTTATGAAAAATAAAATTCAAATTTTCAAACTTATTGCGGAGCGTTTTTAAAGTTGAACAAAAAAAAATGAGTTCTCAGTAAAACTACATTTTTTTTCCTCCATACAAATAAGGACCACCCTAATACACAGGTTTACAAATACATATCGGTTTTTGACTTGACACTTATAAAGAATGTTTTTAGGCATACTTTTGGGCGCTGAACTCAAATCCGTCATCCATTTTCTGAAATCAGCTTGGGCCTACGACATATTCCCGTTAGAAAATAAAAATATTACATTTTTTCGCAATTTGTAAGGTTATGTAACAACAAGAGGAGAAGACTTAAAACTAACTAAGGAATATTCTCAAAGACTCAAACAGGCATTGGAAATATTTAAGAAGAAGAAGATTAGTTCTTTCAGGAGTAATTGTAGTTTTTGTTGGAAAAAATACAACTTTTTGGATATGTTACCTCAAAAACAACGAAAAAACCGCGTTTTTTTTAAGTTTTATAAAACCAGAGCTGATGACCTTTAGAAAGAGTTACCTCCCGTGTCGAAAATCTTGAAAGACTGTGTTATAATTGATTCCGCCAAAATAAGGGACGTCAGTTAAGCCATCTCTTAAAATCCTTAATTCTGACTAAACACAATCGGTAAATCATAAGGGAAGGGTACAAAATCCGGAATGCCAAAATCCCGAAAAGCAAAAAATGAGAATCGCGAATGCCATAATCCCAAATACCCAAAATCTCGAATGACAAAATCCTGAATGGACAAAATCCCGAAAGCCAAAATCCCGAATGGACAAAATCCCGAAAGCCAAAATTCCGAATGGACAAAATTCGAAAAACATTCGGGATTGCATCCCGAATTTCAATACCTTTTCAGTACTTTGAAAGAAATCAAACTGTTTTTTATGGCTTTTGACTTCTGCTCGCGCCAAAAAAATGTTATATATTTGCAGAATGATGTAACGCTCGTTCATGTGCCTGATCGATACTTAGCTGCTGCCACCCAAATAGCCCACTCCGTTGTTTCCCTCTTGGCCCAATTGCAAAGGTAAAACATTATTGATGAGTAAGATACTTCACAGCAATAATGTTTCGACCCTGTGCAATGGGTTAACTGGGTTCAACTCCGGTTATGCACAGTGAACTAAATGTGGGTTGCAACATTAATACCAAAAAAAGGACTAAGCCATTCGAGATTTTGGCATTCGGGATTATGGCATTCGGGATTCTGGCATTCGGGATTTTAGCCACTCGGGATCCTGTCCATTCGGGATTTTGTCCATTCGACTCGGAGCGCCAAATCTTTAAAAACACCACTGAGTGGCCATATAATGAAATGATGTACTCACAATACACTTTCGTGCTGAGGATAGCACCAGCTCCCCTACAGTTTTGCCCATTCTCTTTTACATTGTATTTGTATCATAAATGAAGACTTACAATTAACTGGGGATTTCTCAGAGAAGAAAAGAGACATCGGGAAGATTTAAACAGATTTTAAAAGAAGAAAATTTGTTCTTTTAGAAACCATTAAAAATTTTGTTGAAACAATTTATCTCAAACTACAATACAACTTTAAAAACAGCAAAAAAACATTTTGTTTATATTTTATAACGGTAATATCTCAAAAACGTGATCCGATAAAATTTTTCTGACTTCAGATTCGAGTTCAGCACACCAAATACCTCCATAAAAGTATATTTTATTTGTAATAAATACCTTGTTAGCCAGTGTTATCCTCCAGGATTATCTGTTATCATGACTAAGTGCTTCTCATCTAGTCGCCCGGACTAGGCAGACAATTTTAGCCCCCCCCCCCCCAATTCGTGCCAATAAAACGCACACAGGAATAGTTGAGAGTTGTAAGTCACTAGACCCTGACAGTTGTATTTATAAAATTTGTCTAACTTTAGACAGCCGTCCAACTCCAAAAAGTTATTAATAAACTTTGTTTACTGCTGTCCTAAAGTTGTCTAACTTAGACTATGGCATCGGTTGTCTAAGAATTGTCTAACTTGACATTGTATTTAATAAAATTATGTATATTTCCAACTATTGAAGAGTTTTAAAAAACTGTCTAAATAGTCAACCGTCTGAGAATCTAATAAATAAGGCTGTGATTCTCCACGAGCTGTCGCGGCACCAAATTTAATCTATTTATACGTTAAATAATACATTTTACCAGTTCCTTGACAACGATATTACCACAGAAAATTCCTTGCGCTCATTTTAAACTTTTGACTTGGTCATTTGTTCCGCTTTATCAAAGTCATATGCTGGATATATAAGCCACATTTTGCACAGATTTTTGTCATAAAACATCGTTATGGCAATAAATGAAAAATTAATTCGATTCAAATTTGATTAAGCTCTTTTAATTGAAAAGTGAAATTTTTTCGATTTAAATCTAAACTTCCAATTAAACTGATTTATTAATTGTATATGAAAGCATATTTGGCATATCACTTTAACTCAAATGTGCTACATCTACATATCTCTGCTTTTTCAGTTATCTATAAACGAACAACCAATGCCAAGTTCAAGGAACGCAAAATTAATCTAAATCGTGATTCATGTTTCTGTCTCAGCAAGATCAAGTGCTTTAATAAAGCTGTTAAAAGCTCTTAACCATATTCATATGCATGGCCGTAGCCAGCGAAGGGAAAGAATGGTAGTAGGTACCTTGGAGATAGTTGAAAACTTTCGTGCAATACCAAATATGCAATATCGTTAGTAGGACTGTTCTCTTTAAGTCGCTATCTTAGATTTTGTTTACTATTTGTTTAAAGATGACGAAAAAATGTCTTAAATCCAATGAGAGTAAACGTTTTGTGACGCGGGAGAAAAAAAAAATAAACATACGCAGTGTTTAATGAATCTAATTGCACAGAAAATTACAGAAAAGATCAGAAACGTACAGGATTGTGTGAAACCCTTCCCCCAAATTGTTCTACATTATTATATGCCTCTTTGGTAACGTGAAATTTTCACCAAGTTTCTCAAACTTGGGTTTTTTATCCTATGGTTTCTGACAGCAAATTGTGAAAATTTGCAGGAAAATCACTTTACCAAACACACCTATTCTGTCACTTTGTGTTCCATGAAGTTTTCCAGAACAATAGGCGAGTTCAGGAAAATAAGATCTCAGAGCCCTCAGCCATCTCAGTCTCGTTGAAGAGGATTCCTCAGAAATTTTGCTGTCAAATAACTGAGGAAAGAAAATATTGGATTCACTTGCTCAGTTTTTGACACTGAGCCCTATGAGATCTTATTTTGCTGAACACGCCTAATATTTCCTGAACCTACTTTTGAAATAGAGCCAGTGAGTGAGAACTGTCAGAACACCAGCTGAATCGTTTGTTTGGGATAATAATAAGCCAAAATTTATCACAGAAGTGCTATTCCTATATTTTTGAACTAAACATAATAGAATTTAAAAAGTGTAAATTGATATCAAATTCGAATTGAAAATATGTGCAAACAAATAACAATTTAAAATTTTTTAAATTTGGAATTCCAGAGCTGATACGAAACGGTCAACCCTTTCAACACAAAGCTGCACTTTTATGTTCTCTTTTGTTCTGACAGTTTCCACACACTTTTACTGTTCTGGGGGCCAATTCTGGTTCTGTGAAAAAGTGAATCGAAAAACTTTTCACACTTTCACACAAATTCCAATTCCCGTTCTGTAAAAATGTGAATAATTTGCTTTCACGCCGTCATTTGGAAGTAAACATCCAAAATGAAAGCGTGAATACAAACAAACAACGCCAGATTCAATCATATCTCTTTCTCTGTCAAATCCATACAGAAAAAAGTGTGCCTATCTCATTAATTTCTCTGTTCTCTTTAAAAACACAAGAAAATTGAGAGAACCATGCTGTTTTCAAGAGAAGGTTCCAGCATCGATAATATAGTTTTCATTCACAGAACCAGAATCGCTTATCTGTGGAAAAAAGTTATTTTGTTGTAGGAAAATAAATGTTTTAAATTCTTTTGGTTAATGTCAAGGTTAGCTTTAGACACTGTTGTTACAAGTATGATAATGTATGTTCTTAATTTCTTACGTTTTCCACGTTGAATATACATTTTCATATGCCCCTTGAATATATTTTCTCGACTACGACCCTGTTTGTATGCTATAGACTTTGATTGACGACTTAATAGTATGAAAAACATCGTACCATGATTGTGCCATGTAGGTCACTAATAAACTCATTGATGAAGATTACTTGATTTATCAAAATGTTTGTGCTGTCGTAGTTTCCGAAGCTTATCAACACTTTATGTGGTTAAGTATATTGCGCATAATATTTCTATGAATTAAGCGTAATCAAGTTTTGAATGGGTTAGGCTTATCATATCACCGTGGGGAAACCAATTAATTTTTTGTTTTCTTCTTCTTTCTTATTCTAGAGAATCTCAGGGGGTAACTTTACCTCCATTTGGCAAGTATGCTACTGGAATATTTTATTTGGATGAAAAGACACAAGCTGATGCTGAAAAAGAGTTCAACGAACTGGCTGAGGGACTTGGACTTAAAATGCTGGCATGGCGAACTGTTCCCACTAACCAATCAGCTATCGGCGTTGTCGCCCGTAAAAGCGAACCAATTTCTCGCCAGGTATTTGTTACCTGCACAGATTTAGATGAAGAAAAACTTGCGCGCCAAGTATTTTTCTTGCGGAAGCAAGCCAGTCATCTCTTGGCAAAACCTGGCCGCCGATTTTATATATGTTCTCTGTCTACTAAAACCATTGTGTACAAGGGACTGTTTACTTCGGATCAATTATGGGATTATTATACTGATCTTAAGGATCCCGAATTTGAAACATATTTGGCATTGGTTCATACTCGTTTTAGTACTAACACGTTTCCATCCTGGGAACGGGCACATCCTCTGCGTGTCCTGGCCCATAATGGAGAGATAAACACCTTGCGGGGAAATGTGAACCTTATGAAGGCCCGTGAAGGTGTTATGGAGAGCCAAATGTTCGGGGATGACATCAAAAAGCTTTTCCCTGTCGTTGAGCCAAATCTTTCCGATTCGGGATCTTTCGATTGTGTACTGGAATTTTTAACAATGGCCGGAGAGCGTTCATTGCCTGAAGCCGTTATGACCATGGTCCCAGAAGCTTGGCAAAATGACAAGACTATGGCTCAAGAGAAACGCGACTTTTATCAATGGGCAGCTTGCGTTATGGAACCCTGGGATGGTCCAGCTTTGATTTCATTTACCGATGGTCGATATATCGGAGCTGTTCTTGATAGAAATGGCCTGCGGCCATCACGATTCTACATTACCAAAGAAAATGTTCTAGTTATGGCATCGGAAGTCGGTGTATATGATGTTGATCCATCTCAAGTTACACTGAAAAGTCGCTTGAAGCCAGGTCGTATGCTCTTGGTTGATACTCAGGAAAAGACCTTTATTCAGGATGTGGAACTAAAGACGAAAATAGCCAAATCCAGACCCCACTCTGAATGGCTTCAGCAAAAGGTAAAATAATGAATCTGATTTTTATATTTTTAAATATTTTTAAGATATTAGTTTACCAAACAAAATTTTCTCATATTTAATGCTATACGAATTTTTTTTGGAAATAGCTGGTAAGTTCAAAAAAAGATTTTTAAATTAAGTGAAAAAATATTCATGTGTTTAATACTACAGTTTTTTTTTTGTAGTTCACTGTCCAGTCGAAAAATGATTATATTAAGGTCATTCAAAAATAACCAAAGAAATTAAATCGCTAACCATATTTGTACCTGCTTAAATTAAGATGAAGGGAAGAATGTGACTTGGGCCATGAACTTCTTTCAAGATAGAACTCTGTAGATCCTTATGGAATTTTTCCAATTATGCTCCAAAGCTCTAAGGATATAATAATATCAAATTCTAGTTGACATTTTTAAGGACTGTCTGAATATTACATGCAGTCCTTTTCGTCATTTTGTCGGTCCAAAAGCCGACAAGCTCATCTACACTAAATCGAAAAACTTCAGGCCAACAAGCCTATCATTCTTTTTTCTCATGACTTTAGATATTAAATGAACTAATAAAAATATACATTCGTCTTAAGCTAGTTGAAAATATACTCTTGCAGGTCCGACATGCCTACGTGAAGAGCAAATCCGTTGAGACGGCACCTCATGTACTGGTCGGCATGATTGAAAAATTAATTAATTTCAAAGAATTTACCCTGGCAACATTTCTTGACATATACATAAAAAGACTCAACAAATGATAGTTTGATTCCATACTTCAAACAAGGCATGAAAATTCAGAAACAAGTGATAGAAAGCTAAAATAAAAAGAACGTGCAATGTACTCCACAGGGTGGGGTATTATCTGTCTAACTTAAACTTAGTCTATCATCGAGGCCATGGCGTAGGCCGGCAGAATCTCGCTAATTACCTTAGGAAAATTTGTCCTTCCATCGTGCGAGCCTACAAACAGCCCTTGACGATTGGCATGCTTAGCAATTAGGCCAATAGTTGCGGACTAAATACCAGCCCATTGAAGACAGAATATTTTTTTTTTTAGAAAAAAACGTTACTTCAAGTTAAAATTTCAAGTGAGCTCAACTCCATAATTGCGTTTCGCCCAGGTACGATAGTTGGGCTCATCAGTTAGATGACTATCGTACCCTTCTACTTAATCAGAAGAATTTCTTCACAAATTTTGTTCATATTTATTATTATTAAAAAAACGTTACTTCCAAGCATAGACCCGCTCACCATTAACGGAATGGATACCCCTACCAGATTTCTGGCACATACATACATATATCTTGGCTTGGCACTTGAACGTAAGCTTAACTGGAAAGAAAATATTAAAGAAAGGGAGGTAAAAAGCCTCATAAGCATTCTACACAGTAGAAACTTTGAGATATGTAGACCCAGTCTCAAAACCATTAATTAGATGGACAAAGCCATAGTGATACCAGTTCTGACTTACGCATGTTTGGTCTGGTGGCCAGCATAAACAATCTAAAAATCATGACTAAAGTTTAGAGACTATCGTTAATATTAATACAACTAGTGACAGTAGTAGTAGTTCTAACTACACTAACAGCTGGTTTGGAAACGTTTCTTTTACTAACCCCATCCATGTTTTGATGCTTACGGGCGGGTCCACCACTCACAGAGGGGTAGAGTCAAGCATCATTTCAGATAACTCACCCATACAAAATCTTTTAAAGTCCCAAGTGTTCGCAGTGTCTTCCACACGGAAGTGCTTGTAAGTTGTGAAGCCACAAAACATCTCTACATGTAAACTAGTCAAAATAAATACATACCGATATCTTCATAGACAGCCAGCCGGAAATCAAAGCTATTAACTCAACCTTCAGAAAGACAAAACTGATTCAACTTTGGTGGAACAAGCTAAGAAAACCCAGCGCAATAAACTCAGTCACTCATCCTTAGGTCCCAAAATACCGTGACATATAAAAAAGGGGAAACGAAACAGGCCACAAATATTTCTGGGTACTAATATCATCAGTGTCTCACTTTCTTAATGAAATTCATTCAGTGTCTCACTTTCTTAGTGAAATTCATTCAGAACTAAGAGAGACACCTTACACTTAATCTCCTACTAACAGCTTTCCTTACTTCTCCTTATACCTTACTTTCCTTCATACTAAGATCACACTGAGATCATTGAGATCCGAGGGAGGTGATATGACTTTCCGTACCTTGAACCCTTATATCTAGCCAGCTGCATTTTTGTTCTGAAGTTTTTTTTATAGCCTAGACAAATTCTTCTTAATTAGGTTATAGCAACAAGATATTCATTACCCCTAAGCGCGTTCTCTTCTTATCAAACTTATTTCTACAGCCAATAATTTATTGCAAATTAATTACAGCAGGCAAATGAATCAAGTGACTCAAAGTCTATGTATATTCAATTTCCGGCATAAAAGATTGCATATATGATACGATCACATGCTATGGTCTTCAATTGGTAACACAAAAGCCTTGAGTTTTTAAAAATTCCAAAAATGCCCTAATATTAATCTTTATTGACTGGACTATGTCTATTTCCGATTGAATAAATTCTTAGGAATGTTATCAATATATATTTATTATTTATCAATTAACTAATTAGGTAATTAAATTTGTGTTTATTTTTTTTAGATCACAATGGATGAGATTCGAAATGCTGACAAGCTGAATTCAACATCCAATGGCCATACAAACGGTGTTGATCAATCTCAAAAGGGTATCTTTGATCCTCGTTTGGCATTGTTTGGTTACACAACCGAAACTGTAAACATGCTGCTTGTACCTATGTTCAACAGCAAGTGAGATTAAATTATCAAAATAAATAAATCAATTTGAAAATAATATTATTGCTTTCATTTGCAGAAAAGAGGCACTTGGTTCTATGGGAAATGACGCACCATTAGCGTGTCTCTCTGAATTCCAGCCACTTCCGTATGAATATTTTAAGCAATTGTTTGCACAAGTTACAAATCCTCCAATTGATCCATTCCGTGAGAAAGTGGTAATGTCAATGCAATGTCCAGTGGGCCCCGAAGGCAATCTGCTGAAACCATCAGCAATGCAGGTTCATCGCATTTGGCTACCAAACCCTATCTTAAGCATTCCAGATACCAACTTACTCAAGCGTAACACTCATCGCGGTTGGAAAACTAAGATTTTGGATATTACATTCCCATTTGAAGAGGGCATTGAAGGATACATAAACTGTATCGACCGCATTTGCCGTGAAGGCCGAATTGCCGCTGAAAAGGGATATCAACTCTTAGTTGTCTCTGATAGAAACGCTGGTGGTGGGCGAGCTCCTATTTCGGCTCTTGTTGCTTTGGGTGCTCTGCATCATCATCTTATTGAAACGTTACAACGAATGAAGGTTGGTATTATAGTAGAGACTGCAGAGGCAAGAGAAGTTCATCACATCTGCGTTCTCTTGGGTTATGGCGCTGATGCTATATGCCCTTATCTAGCATTTGAGTTGGCAATTTCATTGCGCAATGATGGTGTGATTAGCCCCGATGTTTCAGATAAGCAAATTTATGCAGCTTATTCCCAAGCCATCGACACTGGTATTGCTAAAGTCATGGCCAAAATGGGAATCAGTACACTGCAATCATACAAAAGTGCTCAAATATTTGAGGCTGTTGGATTGGGCAAAGACTTGATTGATCGCTGTTTCCGTGGAACACATAGTCGCATTGGCGGAGTAAGTTTGGAAATTCTTGCAACCGAAGGGTTGGATCGTTTCCAAATGACTTATTGTAAGGTATCGCCCGATACTCGTATCCTGCGAAACCCTGGACAGTATCATTGGCGTCATGGCGGTGAGAGTCACATAAACGAACCAGCATCGATTGCCAGTCTACAGGAAGCTGCTGTTAATAAGAATCAAAGTGCATTTGAGGCTTTCAGAGAATCAACTCTGAAGAGTGTGAAAAAATGCACACTTCGTGGACAGCTAGAATTTGTTACTGATAAACAAAGTATTGATATATCTGAGGTCGAACCTGCTAGTGAGATTGTTAAAAGGTACGTGCTTAATTCAATATAAGAATTTCCAGAGTGTTCATATTTTGTTTTTATATTTAAGGTTTGCTACTGGTGCCATGAGTTTTGGCAGTATTTCTCTGGAGGCTCATCAAACCCTTGCGGTAACAATGAATAAAATGGGAGGCAAGAGCAACACAGGTGAAGGTGGCGAAGACGCTGATCGATATCTAAGTAAGTTTATCAAATTATGCGAATAGAAGACAAATTTATTTATTTTTGAATTTGAATAGACCAAGACCCCGATTACAACAGGCGATCAGCTATTAAACAAGTTGCTTCGGGTCGTTTTGGAGTAACAGCCTCATATTTGGCAAACGCTGATGACTTACAAATCAAAATGGCTCAAGGAGCTAAACCCGGTGAGGGAGGCGAGCTACCAGGCTATAAAGTCACCAAAGATATTGCATACACACGTCACTCAGTGCCCGGAGTTGGACTTATTTCACCACCACCTCACCACGATATTTATTCCATTGAAGATTTGGCAGAGCTTATATACGATCTTAAATGCTCTAATCCTAAGGCCAGAATCAGCGTTAAGCTTGTTTCGGAAGTTGGAGTTGGTGTTGTGGCAGCTGGGGTGGCGAAGGTAAGTTTATTCAAAATAATAATCTTTTTATTTAAGATTTTTAATGATTTTATTTAATTAGGGAAAAGCCGAACACATTGTCATTTCTGGTCACGATGGTGGAACTGGTGCTAGCTCATGGACAGGCATCAAAAATGCTGGCTTACCATGGGAATTGGGTATTGCTGAAACACATCAAGTTCTTGTTTTAAATAATCTACGATCAAGGTAAATTATTTTGAAGAATTCATTACTCATAACACGAACATTGAAACCTCGCAATCCAGATTGTGGATATCGTCGAATGGACGCAATTTATAAGCGCAGATCACTATTTGTTTGTTCTTGTTGGCATTGAAAAATTCAATCACAGTCTTTCGGTGAGATGTGATTTTAATGTTTTCCCTTCGTTATTGTTAAGCAATGTTTACAAAAAAAAAAAGAGAAAAGAAAAAAAAAACAAACAAACTTTGTCGAACATAATCATCTTCCCTCAGAGCTAGTCAGAGTTAAGTGAAGATGGGGTACAACGATAGCGAGACCACAGTGCTTTGAGACTAGACTAAGGGGTCACATGCGGTTAAATACCAGACTGTAGGTCGATTGATCGTAGCTCGTTTTTGTTCTGTAGCTCGTCTATGCGTATGTATGTGTTCCGCGGTGTTTCATTAGTAATTTATGTTATAAATCATTTCGCCAAGCAGAATGCGTTTATATTTAAATTTATTATTTTTTCCCTTAGAGTTGTTGTTCAAGCTGATGGACAATTAAGAACTGGATTTGATGTTGTTGTTGCTGCACTTCTAGGTGCTGATGAATTTGGTTTCAGTACTGCTCCATTGATTGTTATGGGTAAGTTATAGAAAAATATATAATAGTTTAATGCAATGTAGCCCGTTATGATTCAAGAACTTCTTCAGTATATAAAGCAAAGACTGGGGAACCTAAATTACATGCTTGAATCGAATTTGATAACTGTACAATTTAATTGAGTCGAATATGAAATCGCATTGAAATATTTCTTTCCAAATTCATCAAAAAGTTTTCATTTCTGAACCCCATCTATCTATCTGTATTTGCGCTTAATTAAGGATAAATTAATTTGTTTTTTTATTTTCTCAGGTTGCACAATGATGAGAAAGTGCCATTTAAATACTTGTCCTGTTGGAATTGCCACTCAAGACCCCGAGCTAAGGAAGAAATTCACTGGAAAACCTGAGCATGTGATCAATTTCTTCTTCATGCTAGCTGAAGATGTAAGTTTTTTTATTACTGAATTCCTTAGGAATGCTTATTAATAAAACTTAATATTAACCTTAAAGATCCGAAGAATAATGGCTAATCTTGGCATTCGTAAATTCCAAGATCTGATTGGACGCACAGACTTACTTAAAGTTAGCAATAATCTGGCACTTAAAGCTTCGATGTTAGATTTATCTACATTGTTGCAAGATGCAACTAAATTAAGACCAGGCGTTAATATAGTTGGTGGATCAGTGGCTCAAGATTTTGGATTAGAAAACAGATTGGACAATGAATTAATCAAAAAAGCACAAGGCGTATTAGATGGAAATGAAAGCACAATTGAGTTTGTGTCAAGCATACACAATGAGGAACGAGCTTTTGCATCGACCTTGAGCTACCACATCGCTTGGTAATTATAATTTTTTAACTATATAACTCTGATGCCATAATTAAGTATATTATTTTAGCAAATATGGAGAAGCAGGACTTCCAGAAGGACGAAGCATCAATATCATGCTTGAAGGCTCTGCAGGACAGAGTTTTTGTGCGTTCCTTGCAAAGGGTGTAAATGTAACCTTAATAGGAGACTCAAATGATTACGTTGGTAAAGGTTTGTGTGGAGGTTCAATCGTCATCAAACCACCAGCCTCTGTGCCATTTGAGTCGCACTTAAATGTAATCGTTGGAAATGTTTGTCTATATGGTGCTACCGATGGCAAAGCATTCTTCCGTGGTATAGCAGCTGAACGTTTCTGTGTGCGTAACTCTGGTGTAACAGCAGTAGTAGAGGTATGATCAATATGAAAACCTCCATGCAAGGACGACCATTAATTTATCACTTACAGGGTGTTGGTGATCATGGATGTGAATATATGACTGGAGGAACAGTATTAATTCTTGGTCTGACTGGTCGAAATTTTGCAGCTGGCATGTCTGGTGGAATTGCCTATGTCTATGACATTGATGGATCATTCAAACCAAAGGTTAATGCTGAGTCCGTTGAGCTTCTTCCATTGGAACAGGAAAAAGATGTTGCTTTAGTGAAGCAGCTTCTGCAAGAATTTATCGAAAATACTGGTTCCCTAGTTGCCGAGGAAATTCTTGCAAGCTGGACTGTCAATCAAAGTAAATTTGTCAAGGTATTCCCATACGAATATCAAAAGGCTCTCAAAGATTTAGAAGAAGAAAAATTATCTGAAAAATTCGGCAAAGATATAAAGGCTATCGAAAATGGAACCAACGGCAAAACTGAACCATCAGTTAAAGATATAGAAGAGGCTATACTAGATATTGCTTTGGAACAAAAACGTGCTGATCGAATTTTGGACAAAACAAGAGGCTTTATTAAATATAAGCGTGAAACCGCAATCTATCGTGATGCTACAGAAAGACAAAAAGATTGGAACGAAGTGTACAATTTCCCCCATGTGCGAAAGAATTTGAAAGTTCAAGCTGCTCGTTGTATGGAGTGCGGTGTTCCGTTTTGTCAATCGAATAGCCATGGTTGTCCACTGGGAAATATTATTCCCAAATGGAATGATCTAATATTCCATGGCGAATGGAAGGAGGCTCTCAGACAACTATTGCAAACCAATAATTTCCCCGAGTTTACCGGTCGAGTTTGTCCAGCTCCATGTGAAGGGGCTTGTGTTTTGGGTATTTCCGAGCCACCAGTTACGATTAAAAATATTGAATGTTCAATTATTGATCATGCATTTGAAAATGGCTGGATTAAACCAGAAATTCCATCAAAACGTACTGGTAAACACGTTGCTGTGGTTGGATCAGGACCATCTGGATTGGCTGCTGCCCAGCAATTGAACAGAGCTGGTCATTTTGTAACTGTATTTGAAAGAAACGACAGAGTCGGAGGTCTTTTACAATATGGTATACCCACGATGAAATTGTCAAAGGATGTTGTAAAACGACGAGTCGATCTGATGGCAGCGGAAGGCATTGAGTTTAAAACAGGAGTTCATGTTGGAAAAGATATTAAAGCAGAAGTTTTACTAAACGAGTAAGTTTCATATAAAAAAAAATATTTTGGTACTATAATAATGATGTGTAAATGCCCCTGACCTTGTCACGGGATGAATTTACATAATCGGTTCGCAAGTTTTGTCTTTTTAGATCGTTTAAATCGTTCAAGCTTCTGTTTCTATTAATCAGTCAAGCGTTCTTCTAAGAAGATTCCAATAATTTTTAAGAACGTTTCGGATACACCCATTTAGGGATGCTGTGACCTTAAGTTCTAAAGCTATATGATATTTCTCATTCCACAGCTCATTCTCCAAATAAGTTTCAATACAAAACTCAAGTATTTAGAATACTTTTTGAGAGGCTGATCCCCTCACTTTTATTTGGTGATTTCTCAAATGCCGTATGTCTTTGGTACACGAGTGCATCGCATTTGCCTAATAAGTGGTCTTTTTATGAGTATGGCAATATCTGCAAGTGCGACTGCTCACTAGCCACAAATTTTGAAGTGTCTTCTTAGCCTACAATGGCCAGTAAAAAAACCCATTATTACTCATTTATATATTATTTGTCTCCTTAATCTTGTGTACGGTAAAATCGGTCCTGGTTGTAACAACCAATAAAAAAATGACCTTATTGAGCGCATTCTAGGCCTTTTAGTCTCTTTCCAAAAATAAATCGGTTTGAATTCAGTTTGTTGCACCTTAAATGTTTTTTCACGGATACCGCCTCTTGCGATGAAGTGACAAATCATTCAAGAGTATCTCTTTTCATAATTAAGTGCTTCTCATCCGTTGTGATGCGGTAGAAAAGTCTAGAGATTGCGTGACTAGTCCCTTCCACCTCACAAGCTGTTATTTATTTAATAATTTAATAATTATAAAAAAGTAAGCATACGCCCAGGTGCCCCTGTATCCAAATCTCGTAGGCTTTTGCAATTATACTAATATAACTGCTGCTAATAAACGATAAATTAAATTTCTATTTTTAGATATGATGCAGTGCTTTTAACAACTGGTGCAACTTGGCCAAGGGATCTCCCTCTTCCAAATCGGGACCTTAAAGGCATACATTTTGCAATGGAGTTCTTGGAAGCTCAGCAAAAAAAACAGTTGGGTGGTTCAAAGAACATTATCTCAGCTGAAGGAAAAGATGTTATTATAATTGGTGGCGGAGATACTGGATGTGATTGTATAGCGACGTCACTGCGACAAGGCGCCAAGAGTATAACAACATTCGAAATTCTTCCCGAACCTCCAAAGTCTCGTGCAAATGATAATCCATGGCCACAATGGCCTAAGGTTTTCAGGTATTTTTTAAAGTTAACCACAACTGCATTAGTTTTTTTTGTAACAAAATTGTTTCTGTTTATAGAGTTGACTATGGTCACGAGGAAGTTCGAGTTAAATTCGGAAATGACCCTCGTCAGTATTCAACAACAACAAAAGAATTCATAGGAAAAGATGGTCATATTGCGTCAGTTAATACTGTTCAAGTTGAATGGAAAAAATCCCCTACCGGTCAGTGGATAATGGAAAATGTTAAAGATTCCGAGAAACAGTATCCAGCTGATTTAATTTTACTGGCCATGGGTTTCCTCGGACCTGAGAAAACAGTTCCAAATGAACTTGGTCTAGAACTTGATGGACGAGGTAACGTAAAAGCAGTCAACGGAACATATGGAACTTCTAATCCAAAAGTATTTGCAGCTGGAGGTAAGCTTTAAAAATGTATATATTATTTTACATAAATAACAAATTTATTGAATCATCACCAGATTGCCGAAGAGGACAGTCATTGGTAGTGTGGGCCATTTCTGAGGGCCGACAAGCAGCACGTCAAGTGGACTCGTACCTGCTGGGCCATCCTAGCACCTTGCCTGGACCAGGCGGAGTTATTGATCCAACCAGAATAGTCTAGATTTATCTTCGCCCATTTTATCACACTCAACCATAATAAAATTATTAAAATGTTAATTTAGTAGATCTAGAAATAAACATTTTGGCTATAATATTTAATACGCTTTGTTAATTTGTCAGAGGCTTTAAAAGAACCTTAATTATGAGTAAAAATGTTTGTTTGAAGAAATCTGATCTTCATTAAGCTCATATTTATGTACCTAAGAGGCGAAATGTTAGAAATTGTCAATTAAAACATTAACATAATGTTGGCAGAATTATGGTTTGATTGGTTTCCTTCCGAAAGAGACAATAATTAGTATGTAAATGGAAAGAATAAACACAGATTAAGGATTAAATTGTAAGAAACAATAATTAATTTAAATAACGTATTGTATATCAATATTCCTATTTATTCACTTACAAAATAATATTGTTGCAAGTTCAAATTGGTATTCTGATCTCTTATAATTTAACCAAAACTATGTTTGTTTTAAACAAAATTGTTCTATCGTTGTTATTGTTTAATTGTAGCAAAACAACAAATAAAATGTGTATGTGTTATAAGGCGTGTATTAGTGCTTTTATTGGTCCCCACAAGAAAACGGTATCACGTTGTCTGATGGCTATCAATTTTAATGATTTCGTCAGAAACATTCGAGTTATTATCCCGAAAATAAGTAGGCGAATTTTCATGATAACTAATTCAAAGCATTGAAAAATATTTCTTTCTGATAATGGACCTGATTTAAAAAATGTTTGTATTTATTATATTTCAAATTTATTTTATCGTTATCATTTTGATTTGATTTTCTTCTTCGATGGGAACAACCAGACTGCATCGAATGCTCAGATAGTCAGATAAGTTTGCTTACTTTAGGGTGGAGTCCAGTAACTGACACTTAAATGGATGTGCGCTATCCACTTGTGCGTGCAATTTAAAGTGAGGTCTTCTTAAGGTGGGAGTGGGTAAAATTACTTAAAACCTTTATTAAATTATTATTGCTGCAAAATATCCGTTTTACTGAAAATTGCATTCGGGCGTAAGAAATGATAAATTTACAAACGCAAAATATGCTAAGCTAAAAGTTCCGAAAAGTACCAAAATGCAAATTTCTTTTAGCCCGGCTGTCCTAAATTTGGCCGTTTTCGAAAACGTCAAAAGTCAATTTGATCGTCAAATGATCGTCATTTTTTGACGCAGATTGCAATTGTACTGTCTTGCACAAAATCGGTTTTATGAACGTTATTATATTTACGAACACGCTCTCTAGATTCTCAATTTTTTTTATCGTTAACTCGATTTTTTTACTGCGCAGCTGCACCGCAGCTGATGTTTTCGAACATGTGAATTTAGCAGTTTGCTTTAAAGAACATTCTGCATATGCATTTTTGACGCAGTTTGCTTTGCAAAAATAAAGAAAAGGATAGATTCCGTCAAAAATTCACCGGACGTCCACTTTCAAGTGGGTGCATGATTTTTGTGTGTTAAAAAATAAATAAGTAAAAGTGCTTGTTTGTCAACAAGCAATTGAACAGTTTATAATTCTTGAAATTCACATACATATACCTACTCGTATTTCTGCGTAATGGACCGTAAGATTACCACCTATCTCATCGCGGATATTGCAACACAAGACACCAACCGATAGCTTTAGTACAAACATTTACATCGCACTACTCAACACGAATGTGTTATACTTCGTTAAAAAGGTTATTGCATATATTTCATTTTACTTTTAGGTCGCTTAGCTTTAAGGGATTGTTTTCGAGAAAAAATTTGTAAAAACGCTGAGTAAAACAATAAAAGCTTATCTTCGCTTAAAAAAGTAGTATATTAAATTCAAGTTAAAAGTTCAAGTGAGCTCAACTTTTAACTTGAATTATAAACATTCCGTCACTCTACTTAATATTAGTAGTATAGTATACAGCAGTGACAAAGCGTCCATATATTGAGTGAAATGAGTGCTTCCGTAAGCCAGTTCACAAAACGCTCATAGCAAAGAATAATAAGTAACTAATTCGAAAATTCAGATTGTAGATACATTATATACATTTACATCATTGACCTATTATATTGTATGTCAATGATTTACATTCTTAATCTCTTATACCTATTAATTAATTATTTTCCCATTATTATTACATATCACGGGAAATGATTTATTATCTTTTAATAAAATTACTCACGAAAAAACGCTTAAATCCGCACATCATCTAACCAAACCCACAAATTTCCCTCCTACGCCAAGCCAAGCCTTTCGAGAATGCGTAACATCACTCTATTCTCCATTATGAATCATAAATGCTTCACAAAAATGAAGAAATCATTCGAAAAATGAATTCATATATGATTCGTTTTGTCTCCGTATCATTGGGAAACGTTACAACGATTTGAATCTTTTTAATGACTCATTTATGATTGGGGAATATAAAGGATTCCCGAATGTAAATAAGGCGCTTATATATTCGCTTTAGGGGTCAATAAATTAACCTTTTCTGAATCATATAAAAGAACCGAAAATGATTCAATAAAACGAAGTTATATTGGGATTCAATTCATTTAACTGAATATTAAACGAATCATTTCTAAACCATTAAAATGACTCAGAAACGATACCAATGAAACTTTTATAATGAATATAAATCAGACCAGTACAGTTACAGTAACTTTCCTTTTCTATATCTTTTAAGCGTTGTTGCTATTACTTTTTATTATTTTAGCTATTCCACTTTTCATCACTTATTTTATTCAATATTTTTCATAATATTTTTTTTGTACATAGGTACGCTCTCTATTTTTACCTCTTCACTTTTACTTGTTGTACACTCGTTTTTTTGTACAAATTTATTCTTCAATTCAATTTTTCAACTGTTTTTTTTTAAATTTAATTTGAATCTTTGTTGTCTTAACTTTAACACTTTTATTGACAAATTGCTAAATCGCGTCAGCTCATATGAAAAACTTGGTTGAAGTGACGAATTTTAAGATTCACTAGGTACATATTGTTTCATTCTCTTGTCGCGACAAGGTCCCGTTATTATAACCCCCTTGCAAAAAAGAAATAAGGACAAAAAAAGATCTGGCTGTGCACATTCACTTGCCTTTATTTATGTATATATGAAGGATCTACCAAAGCGATCCTCTTTTTAAGATTTTTGATTTTTGAATGAAAATCGAATCTCGATATATATTTATATATTTCTTTTAGGCCCTCATTATGAATAGCGAATCGAACGTTCGCTTAATAGCGAATGATTTAGCGAATTCCCTTATCACGGTATTATCAATAGCGAGCTTCCACATTTGCTTCAAAAACCAATGCTATTGCTGGCAGCATTGATTTTTGAAGCGAATGTGGAAGTTCGCTATCGATGATACCGTGATAAGGGAATTCGCTAAATCATTCGCTTTTAAGCGAACTTTCGATTCGCTATTCTTAATGAGGGCCTTAATTCTATACAGGTTAGAATTTTTAGATTTTGTGTCCACGTTCAGAATTTGTTTACGTAAATGAAGGTTTTTCGAATAAACAATCTTCAGATTTCCTGAAGGAAATCGGAACCTTCAGTAAAATGTTTGCTGGGTTGGATCTTCGGTGTTGTGGTTGTGTGTGTGTGAATGCAAATCGTATAGGTACCTAGTGTTTCATCCAAAAGAAATGCATTGATTAGTGTTTTTTTTCGATTCGATTAAGTTTTTTGGGCGATATTGTTTTGTTTGTGATTGCTTTGGCGTTTTGCTTATGAGTACCTGCAAATGCATAACAAAATGTGTTTCAAATAAACTTATTTCGGCTAGAGGAAATACATTTATACTCCTTATAATATTATTAGGCGCAATTCAAGCGGTATGATAGGTATAAATTCTCAAATAAAGGACTTTTGTTTTTTGAGTTTTAAGTTGTGTGATTCCACTTCCGAAAAAGTCACGCCTCGTGCCTGGTATACAGTATATTAATAGCGTTTTCGTTTGGTATTCCGGAAGAAGCCTCCGGACCTTTCCGATCCAGAATGCCAAACGAACAAGTTGCAACCCTTTTCTTTATTCTGAAGTTTGGGTTTAATTGTATTTGTGCACTTGGCTATTGCATTTGGGTGATGAAACATTCACACAGCTGTTTCTCGGAATATTGATATTCCTCAATAACAGCAACGAATGTCTCCACCTTGGATTTTTACTTTGAGCAAACTCCTTATCTTAGCAAAAATTCCACATCATGGTACAAAAACAAAGAAAATGGGGAGGATGAAATGTTTGTTATCCATTTTGTTTATAATATTGGTTCCTTTCAACTCCAATTTTTTGTATAATACAAAATCACAGTTCCAAAATCAAATAACAAACAAATTACCTTTGACGATTTTGACGTTTCAATTGTGCGCATGTATGTGTGCTTCTGGTTTTGATTCTTTCTTCAAATCCAGAATCGTTTTTCTCTTCTTTTCAGAAGAAGAACTGTCATATAGTGCCAAACGAACGTTTTCAGAAGCATTCGGAATGCTTCCGGACGACCAAACGAAAACGCTATAAATACAACTAAAATACGGAACTATACCCAATAATTGTTGATGTATTTAACATGCTCTGAACAGAGTCCGAGCATGTCGAGCATGTTCTGAACATCATCTGAGCAAGTTTGTTCTGAGCACCCTGAAACATTTTTGAAACACACTTGAATACTAGCTGTCAAATGTTATGTGTTCAGCATTGAACTCTGTCTGCTCAGTCATTTTATTCTGAGCTCATAGAGCCCGCTCTGAACAAACTCAGAACACACTCAGAACGAAAAAAGAAATACAAATTTTTAGCTCTGAACGCTCAGAGCTAAAAAAGAAACTCAAATTTTTGTTTGACAGTTCAGGCTCTGCTCTGAATTAAAAAAGAAAAACCCCTAATATAACTAAATGAAGTAAAAGTAATAACCTTTTCGACAATTTATGTATGTATGACATAACTGTTGTTTGCCGATATTCCTTTCTTTTCCAAAAAGGGACTCTCAGATTTACAAATATATACATCACATACAATAAATTTGCGTAAAAACATAAAAGAACAACAGTTAGGCTTTTCACTTTCACAAGTTAATGGAAATAGATTGAAATCACCCTGTATAAATACGATGTATGTGTCATTCCAAATAATGTAAAGTTCTATGGGGCGTATGAGTACTTTTATAAGATTATGTTTTGGTTCATAATGTTTGAGACATTATTTAATAACATCTAACTTTAAAGCCTTTCGCGGTTCTTTACATTAGACATTTTTAAATTATTCGTATTAGCCGCGTTATAAATATTTGATATTAAGCGATTTCAATTCAATTCTCATCCCGAACGCTTCGCTTCGAATTGCATCGAGCGTTACAAGCTGCCTAGCTAAAATCGCTCTTTGGCAGTTTCACAGTGACCACGCTCTTAGTGAAACGTTCGGGGTAAGTACTGCATTGAACTCGCAAAATATCAAATATTTATAACGCGGCTAATCCGAATAATTTAAAATGTCTAAATTCAAAACAAATTGAATAATATTTCTAATTCAAAAAAATATATTTACACACTAGTAACGTTGCAAGAATAGTATATTTGTTGGTAATGTTATTTGCACATCATAGATTCAATTGCACAGTTATTGTTTGATGAGGAAGATTACGCTGAAGGAAATAAGGCAAGTTTGTACATATGTATAATCTATAATTAAAGGTAATAACAAACAAAACCAAGTTCATACAATTACAGTAGTACCTCGTAGCATAATGGTTGGACTGTCACGCCGAAGGTTTGGGTTCGATTCCTAGCCTGCACATCTAAAAAGTTAAATGAAATAAACTGACAAATCTTCCAAGAGTATACTTGTCAAGAATAAGTGCTTTTTATCTAGGCATTCGGACTCGCCAAAAAACTGTAGGTCCCCTCCATTCCTACCACCAATACGCACACAGGAATGGTTGAGAGTTGTTAGTCAATAGGCCCTGGTTCTCCACTAGCTGTTGCGCCAACCAATTTATTTATTACATACAATTACATTGATTTAGGATTCTGTCCATTCAGGATCTTGGTAATCGGGATTTTTGCCATTCGCGATTTTGTCCATTCGGGGTTTTGGCATTCGGGATCTTGGGCATTCGGGACTTAATTTTTTTTTTGCAATTCGGGATTTTGTGACCATCACTACAACAATATGCCGCCTCCACTGAGCAGAAACAATGTCCTACATCCAAACCACAACCCAATCAGATATACCTACCTATGGATAGTAATGTCGTTTTCCATTGGACATTCAGAAGCCTTCCGAAGAGTCCAGAAGTCTTCTGAAACCATTCCATTGGCACAAAAATCATCTTCTGACGATTCTGAGAAGAGAATTTCGCTTCTCGATTTGAAATCAGAATCCACTCTAGAAGCACTAATACATTCAAACTCAAACGTCAAAACAAACTGCAGCGCAACTTCATATTTGTTTAACATTCCATTTTAATTAATTGTGCACTCGAAAACAAAGAATTTAATATAATTTAATAAACAAATTAAGTAAAACAAATAGAAAAACTATAATTTGTGCGTTAGGGGTAGATTCACTATTGTTTTCAATTTTACTTTTTGTGTGCCAGCAAATTTTTTTTATTTAATGATTCACCAATATAGTGACAAAACTTCAGAATTGAGAAGTAACAAGCACTGTTCCATTGGATTCAGAATGAGTGTCTTCTTGAGTGAAACCAATGGAAAACGACATAAGTATGTCATTACAAACAGTCATGGATTTTTGTGACTCCATTGATTCGTTTTTTTTTTAGATAAGTAGCATATGGCTCATGGGCAGTGGAGGCGGCCTGTAATAATGGATTTCAAATTGGCGTTTCGTTCGGCTTACTCACTTGAACTCATCAGTGACATAGTGAGGGCTTTGTCATACGCAATTTGTTTTAAGTTCAGTTCAACTTAGGCCTGGTTCACACGAGATTGTACCGCACGATTTTTTGCAGTATAAATCCGTGCGAATGAGCAGTGGCGTATATATTTTACATAGAGCCTTTCACACGATGTTTGTACGGCAAGAAAACGTACTCAGCTAAGTACGTTTATCGAATACTCAACGGACTTATAAAAAAACGAATGAACTGCGACGTATCGTCTTCCAGTGGCGTATAGTTTTATATAGTCTCGTTCACACGGTTTAAATCCACGTTGGGTATTTGTTCGTTAGCATCGAATGAGCTTCAGTGGAGAGAAAAACCGATGCACACAAAAAAAATTAATCGACCGATATGGTTGATTTAAAAAAATTATAACTCCGGTGATACTCATTGGATCTTGTAGGTTAAGGTTTTAAAATAAAGAAGAGGAATGAGGCAATAAATATGCGTTTTTAGTTTTTCAAAATTATAAAAATTTTCATCAACATTTGAATTTAGAATAAAATAAATGGAATTGAATTGGGATTTATTCACCCTTTTAGTATGAAAATGTTTGCCCCTCCTCAACGATTTTTTTACACAGTATAGTCCGTTTTTTCAACTTTCTTTAAAGACCTTAACCTTGAAGATCCAATCAGTAGAACGGGAGCTATAATTTTTTAAAGCCATTCATATCAAATTTTAATAACAAAATTCCATGTAGATAACGGGATCTTCTCGCTGGTGGATGGTCGTAGACAATGGTCCAAGCAGGTAATTTCAATGCAATTGTTTTGATTTTTCGATCAATTTAAAATCAAGATTGTGTCGTTTACATACCACGTAGGATAATGAATGAGGTATCAAAATAACCGTAATTTTATTTATATGTGATATTTAAAAACAAAAATAAAATTCATCAATGCACTAAAGAGATATGAGTTCAAATGTAAAAGCGCTCAAATATTGCCGTTATCTCCGTTCAACGGTATTCTAGGACTCTTATTTTTTTAATTCATAATTAAATCAATAATTTCTATCATCCGTCCAAATTTCAGCTTTCTAGCCCTTTCCCTTAAAAAGATAAAAATAAAATACTTCACAAATTCAAACTTTTCCATTAATAATCATTATACTGCAACTACTCGAGTTTTAAGCGAATAAATATAAATATCGTGTGAACACCCGATATTTGTTCGGTAAAAACCATTTTTCTGATTTCAGTAGTACATATATAGAATTTGTATTATAAAACCTTCTTATATAGAAACTATGCCTGGCCCCGGGCAAAAAAATTTCCAGCTTAATGATTAGGAATTCTAATCTTGTTGGGTATAGACGTATAGTTTACAGTGGATTTTCGTTGAAAAATTCATGTAAGTTGTACTGAACTTAAAACAAATTGCGTATGACAAAGCCCTCACTATGTCACTGATGAGTTCAAGTGAGTAAGCCGAACGAAACGCCAATTTGTTGGACTAAAGGCCATAAAAAGCTATTTGAATCAATAATTCAACAAGTCCAATAATTGATATTATTTGACAATGACCAGAAAACGATTGTTAAAGGTAAAGGTCGTGCTATGGGGCGTATGAGTACTTTTTTAAAACTTTATTTTCATGTAAAATATCTGCCTAATTATAAAATCTGCGCGTTTGTTAAAGATATCATCAATCCAGATAAACCATATACGAGCTATAGAGTTTATATTCACAATTATAGTTATAGGAACATTGTTTTTTTATCTCATGCAGTGACCCTTCTAAGTAAGTATATCTATGTGCTATAGTGATGTTGCGAGAATAGTTTGTGCGGTCCCTGGCTGGCGCACAATCCTTACATATAAACCAAGATCACTGGGCTGTCAGACATACATACATATAACATATGTACGTAATTTTATCAAAGCTAACATTATTTGTTATGTGAACGTACTCTAGAACTAGAGTATAGGTAAGAACAAGTGGATACCGCGAACTTTGAACCCGTTCGCGTTTCGGAGGTATTCAATGCTAAATGTGCATTAAAAACAAAACTACGTTATTTTATCAAAGCTGATTTTTTATTAATGTTTTAAGGGAAACTATGAACAACTTATTGATAACACCTTTAAAAGTCAACAAAAATAGTGAAATTTACTTTTAAGTATTAAAGATAATGTTTTTTGAGCTTCAGGCAAGTATTTCAAAATATTTCCCAAGCAGTAAGACACCTACAGTGGGGCCTTACATCAGCCGGACACCTACAACTTTCCAAAATAATCGTATGTTTTATTCAGCCTTACTGTTAGTATCACCAAGAAAATATTTTACGCGAAAAATTTTTGTTCTCCGGAATTTTAAAAGCTATTGTGAGCTTCGCCCGAACTTCCTTAACCTAAAATAAACAAAAAAAAACTTGCGCAAAAGGCACCAGTACCTTCTGTTTTTCTTTCGTTTTCGTTTTCCGTCAAAAAATATGTGATATTGTATGCTCTTGGTAACGATAAATTTAGCCCGGAATGATTACTCACAAAAAGGCGGAATTTTCATTTTTTCGGGTTAAACTCACCTTAGGCGAAAATCAAATGTCAATTTTTCCGGGTGAAATGTTGTTCACGTGAAACTTACAATAACGCTGATTATGTAATAGTATCAAAGTAAATTTTGTTTACTTATGTAAGTGTTCTTTCGGAAACTACACTCCACTTCAACTGAATAGACACAAATTTTCAAAGGAACTTTATCCATTTTTTCCAAATATTGTGCACTAATGTACCATTTGATGATGCTTATTGTTTGAATATAATGTTGGGAACGTAAATCAGAAAGAACAATTCAAAAAGGATCGCTCTTGCAAAGTACTCCACATTCAAAAAGGCAGATTTCTTTTGCGTCATCTGAATAGACACACGTATTGAAATTGGTTATAAAACTTAATGGAAGGAAGTGAAATAAGTATTTTTTGGGCAATTCTAGTAGTGGCTAGTGTGACTTTTTTTCATTAAAGCTTCATATATTTTACCCGGCGTGGCATCGTAAAGTCTCTTTATGCAACCCAGTTAAATTTTGATTCAGGCTAGTTGCATGGGTTCAAATTATCAAAAATTTAAGGAAAACTTTTTTCTAATATTTTTTTATGAGCTATTGCAGTCATTTTTGAGGTTTGAAACTCAAACTCAAAAGTTCCGATGCCAAAATAGCTAATTTCTCCCCATACCAGTGGGTTCTCTGGTAACGTTTTCATACATTTTAAATTTGTGATTAAGTTAGTAACTAGGAGAAAACTTGCCTTACTTGGCATTAAATTTTAATCAGTAATCATTAAATACCAAATTTCTGCCATAATTTGGAATTGTTTCCATATTATTCTACTTATGATATTTGATATTAAACTTCATGAACTTAAAACTTGGCATATATTTAAGATCTCATTCCTTTTTTTGGTTCATTTTTTACGCATAGGTTTCTTGGGCTCTGGACCTTTGGCAAATTTGAGAAATTTGATAAAAAAATTCCATCTTATCGATCAGAAAAGGTCAACTGGTCCCAGAAATTGGTCAGCCCTAGATAACTTGTAATAAAGGCTTAAACTTTCTCATGGTCGCTCAAGATCACGCGCGATTTTTGGCAACTCATTTATGGGAAATTTGCAAAAAATCTATACCATCCGAAAGATTTCTAGATCGTGATAAAAGGTCAACTATTTTCAGTAATTGGTCAGTCATAGATTTTCTTCTATGAATTTTTGAGGTTCGTTTCAAGGTCACAAAAAAAACTTTTGGCACCTCATTTGGGTTCTTTAAAAAAAGTTTGCTATTTGAAAGGTCTCTTTACGGTTGTAAAAGGTCAGCTTATTTTCAGTAATTGGTCAGCCATAGATTTTATTTACAAATAGTTAATGAATTTAAAAAAAATTCAAGGTCAAAACGATTTTTGGCACCTCATTTTAGGGAAATTTCCAAAAAATGTGTACCATCTGAAAGATCTCCAGGTATAAAAGGCCTGCTAGTTTCTAAAATTGGTCAGGTATAGATTTTTTTAATGAATTTTTTTTAATTAATTTTTAAAAATTTCAAGGTCATAGCGATTTTTGGCACCTCATTTATGGAAAATTTTGCAAAAATTTAATACCCCCAGAAAGGCCCTGAGAACTATATAAAAGGTCAGCTAGTTTTAGTAATTGGGTCAGCCATAGTCTTTTTTTAATGAATTTTTAAATTATTGTTCAAGGTCACGCGCGATTTTTGGTACCTCATTATTTATGGGAAATTTACAAAGTATTAATACCACCTAAAAGGCCTTAAGATCTTTACAAAAGGTCAGCTAGTTCCAGTAATTGGTCAGCTATAGATTCTTTAATAAGATTTTTTTAAAGTTTTTTTTTTCAAGGTCATGAACGATTCATGAAAAAAATACTTTCAAAAATCGTAAAAATGAATCTATAGCGTACCAATTACTGAAAATAGCTGACCTTTTCCAACCGTGAAGAGGCCTTTCTTTTTTTTTAAATACCCAAATGAGGTGCCAAAAGTTTTTTTTTTGTGACCTTGAAACGAACTTCAAAAATAGAAGCAAATCTATGGCTGACCATACTGGCTGAGCATACTGAAAATAGTTGACCTTTTATCACGATCTAGAAATCTTTCGGATGGTATAGATTTCTTGCAAATTTCCCATAAATGAGTTGCCAAAAATCACGCGTGATCTTGAGCGACCATGAGAAAGTTTAAGCCTTTATTACAAGTTATCTAGGGCTGACCAATTTATGGGACTAGTTGACCTTTTCTGACCAATTAGATGGAATTTTTTTATCAAATTTTCCTCATATGAGGTGCCAAAGTTTTCTTGTACATATAAGAATTTGGCTCTTTTTAACATTTATGTTTTTGGTGTGATTTCACTCCTTTTTGCAAAGATTTTATTTTGACAGGTGGAAATCAAGGCCTACCATCTTCAAGGTTTCATAATTCTACGACAACCGAAAGTGTTCCATTAGAAATGATAGAAATTCTGAGAAAGTGACTGAATGGAAAATCTCAATTTTTTTTATTTTTCGCTTTATAAGCTCTTCAAGTCATACCGTTCTACCAATTTTCATCGCTCTACAACAATCGAAAGTGCTACACATAGTTTATAATAATTTTTGAGAACGAGGGTGGATGCCACGCCCCTTTAACGGAAGATTCAAAATTTTCGACTTTTTTCTTTTTAAGTACTTCAAGCCCTATACTCACCTACTAATTGTCATCGTTCTACAACAATCGGAAGTGATCCATAATTTATAAGAATTTTTAAAAATGTGGGTGGATGCCACGCCCCTGAACCGAAAATTCCAAATTTTCGATTTTTGTCAGCTTTTAAAATTCTTTAAGCCCTTCCGATCAACCAATTTTCATTGTTCTATAACAATCGGAAGTGCTCCATATAATTTCTTAGAAAGTTGGTGGATGCCGGGCCCCCTAAATAGAAAATTGCAGATTTTCGATTTTTTTTGTGAATTTGAAGTTTCTGAATTTATTGGTACTGAAGTAAGAGGGGGGTTGAAAATCGCCTGAGTTTGTTCTTGTAAAAAGGGTTTAGTGCCGCGAACTTGGCAGGGCACTACCGTGCCCTTTGATTGCTCATAATAATTGTGCAAACATACCCTTAGTAGCTATAATTATAGCAACTCTTAAACGAAGGAAGCGCCATCTGCCGGATTATAGCAGATTTACCAGCTGTCAAATAAAAGCTTTTGGAAGGGAAATTATTGGGAAATTTCCCTTACGGAAAGCTCTGGAAGCAGAGACCAGAACGTTCTCCTTATTTCCAGAGTTTGGAAAACAAGTATAAAAGGCACATGTTTGAACGGCAGCGACACAGTTTGTTTTTAATCGTGAATGAATAAAGTTGGTTATAATAAAAGTGAAAAGTAAATTTTGTGAATTAATTTCAGTGGTGAATAATAAATCGTTTTGTTTGTAGTAAGAAAAGTAAAGTGTTTTATTTTGTTTAATAAATAAGTGGACGTTTTAAATAAAGTAAATAAGTTTTATTACTTACTTAATTAAGGTGGCGCTACAGTCCGGGGTGGACCAGGGCCTCAACCAACAAGCTTCTTCCAGCCGGCTCGGTTTCTAGCTAGCTGTCTCCAGTTTCGCACGCCAAGTTGGTTGAGGTCCTCTTCCACTTGCGTGCGCCACCTTTTACGCTGTCCACCTCTACTGCGTTGTCCCACGGGGTTGGATTCAAAGACTTTCCGGGCCGGAGCATTGGTGTCCATTCGCTCTAGATGACCCAGCCATCTCAGTCGTTGGCTTTTCACTTTTGCGGCTAGGTCGGTGTCGCCGTACAGCCCATACAGTTCGCTGTTGTATCTTCTTCTCCATTCCCCATCTATGCAGACGGGACCAAAAATCACCCGGAGAATTTTCCTCTCAAAACAGCCTAACGCCTTCTCATCCACTGTTAGCAGTGTCCATGCCTCTGCACCATACATCAGGACCGGGATGATAAGCGTCTTATACAGGGACAGTTTAGTTGCTCGAGAGAGGGCTTTGCTTCTCAATTGCCTTCTTAGCCCAAAGAAACAGCGATTGGCAAGAGTAATTCTTCGTTTGATCTCAGCGCTGGTGTCGTTCGCTGAGTTTATAGCGGATCCTAGGTAGACAAAGTCTCTGACTACCTCAAAATTATAGCTGTCTATAGTGACGTTCTGTCCGAGACGTCGGTGTTGGGTGTCCTTTCTTGTGGACAGCATATATTTTGTTTTGCTTTCATTCACCGTTAGACCCATCTTCTTGGCTTCCTTCTCAATGCTCACAAAAGCACCACTGACATCACGCTTTGTTCGTCCGATTATGTCAATGTCGTCAGCGTAAGCGAGTAATTGGACGGACTTTTGAAAGATTGTGCCTCTGGTGTTGACGTGAGAGTTTTGCACTATTCTTTCAAGAACGATGTTGAAGAAGTCGCATGACAGCGCGTCGCCTTGCCTAAAACCTTTTTTGACATCAAAGGTATCGGTGAGGTCTTTGCCGACCTTGATGGAGCAGCGTGCATTCTCCATCGTCATCCTGCACAAACGGACGAGTTTGGCAGGGATGCCAAAACTAGACATTGCTCTATATAGCTCGTCTCTATAGATGCTGTCATACGCGGCCTTGAAATCGATAAAAAGGTGGTGGGTATCGATTTGGAACTCCTGGGTTTTCTCCAAGATCTGCCGTAGTGCGAATATTTGGTCGATGGTGGACTTCCCTGGCCTAAAGCCACACTGATATGGACCTATCAGGTTGTTGACGAATGGCTTCAGGCGTTCACAAAGTACGGCAGAGAAGATCTTGTAGGCGATATTCTGATGCCTCTGTAGTTGGTGCAGTCCAGAGGATCGCCTTACTTGAGGATCGGGCAAACAATACTGAGGTTCCATTCATCGGGCATGCTTTCTTCCGACCATATTTTCCAGATGAGCTGGTGCATACTCCTAACCAATTCATCGCCAGCCGCTTTGAATAGCTCAGCCGCAAGGCCATCAGCTCCAGCAGCTTTATTGGACTTAAGTTTAGATATGGCTATCCTCACTTCGTCAAGATCGGGTGGACGGAATTGTTGGCCTACGTCGTCCAAGTTGAATGGTGCAATTTGCATGTTAGCGGAATTCGGTTCGTCATCGCTGTTATACAATTTGCAGAAATGATTTTTCCATATCCTCAGCACCGACTGCGATTCCACCACAATGTTCCCCTGATCGTCCTTGCAGGCTTCGGTTCGGGGTTTGTAACCTTGGCAGGTTCTTTTTACTTTTTGGTAAAACTTCCGAACTTCATTCCTGCAGTGGCATCCCTCTAATTCCTCGATCGCGCGCTTCTCATGCTCTTTCTTTTTCTTTCTAAGAAGCTTGTGTTCCTCTTTCCTCTTCTGCTCGTAGAGCTCGCGAGCAGCTCTGGTCCTTCTATGCAGCGCCGCTTTGTATGCCTGTTGCTTGGCTGCATGTACTTGCCGGCATTCCTCGTCGAACCAGGGGTTTCGCTGTGGTGGTCGTGCGAAGCCCAGCACGTCAGAGGCGGCATCTCTGATGGCTTCCTGGCAGTTTTTCCACTGGTTCGCGATGTTTGCAGTTGGCGGCAAAGGACTAGTTAAGAGGGCGCG
Organism: Dasysyrphus tricinctus; assembly: GCA_963921185.1. NCBI lineage: Eukaryota > Metazoa > Arthropoda > Insecta > Diptera > Syrphidae > Dasysyrphus > Dasysyrphus tricinctus. The sequence continues at coordinate 187,863,553 of OY992532.1, read as the reverse complement.
AGAGACTCGATCGGAAAAGGACCTGGCGATTTCTTGCGACTGTAGCCGTCCGACGTTGAACTTCCTGACAGTATTTCCCTGTTTTGGCTTTGGTCTGGATATCCGTAGCATTACCTTTGCTTCAACGAGGTAGTGGTCCGAGTCAACGTTGGCTCCTCGGAACGTTCGGACATCCTTGATACTGGAGGAGTGCCTTGCGTCGATCGCAATGTGGTCAATTTGGTTGGCGGTTGATTGACCAGGAATTCGCCATGTCCCCTTATGAATATCGAGATGCGGGAACTGCGTACTAGCTACCACAACGTTTCGCCCCGCAGCAAAGTCGATTAGCCTGAGTCCGTTATCGGAGGTGGTGTCGTGCAGGCTGTATCTTCCGATTGTGCCACCAAAGACGTCTTCTCTTCCTAGTTTGGCATTAAAATCACCCAAGACAATTTTAATGTCATAGCTAGGGCATTGCTCATATGTCTTGTCCAGGAGCTCGTAGAACTCGTCCTTGATGTCGTCATCTTTCTCCTATGTGGGGGCATGCGCGCATATCAGGCTGATGTTGGCGAATTTAGCCTTGATGCGAATTGTCGTGAGGCGTTCGTTGACATAATTGAAACTCAAGACCTCTTGCCTCAGTCTGCCTCTAACAACAAATCCACATCCAAAAAGACGCTGCCCTTGTCGTCGGTAACAGTCACCGTAGTATATATCGCAGTCTTTCAGTTTTCTTTTGCCCGGCCCATCCCATCGCACTTCTTGGATGGCGGTGATGTCTGCTTTGTAGCAGTCTCGGGCCTCCGCTAAATGTTCGGCTGCACGTGGTCTATAGAGAGACAGAACATTCCACGTGCAGATCCGAAGTTCGTTGTCCTTATTTCGTTTGCTAGGTTCCTCAACAGTAAATCCGTCCGTATCCGAGGCTTGTTGATGCTTCGCAACTAAAATAGCTTTACGTGGCCGGGAAGTCACCCCGACGGCACGACCCCCAACCTGGAGGACCAGACCCTATATATATAACTCCAAGGGCGGGGAGCCGGATTAACCGCTTCTTATAGACCTGAGCTTCGAATATGTCGTAGTAGCCCGTATAAGGTGTTCACTAAGTAGTTCAGCCTAACTGGAACTGTAGACGCCACCGTTGATTCCATCTTGAGAATTCTTCCGCTGCCGCCTGGATGAAGGAGAAGTGCCTTAGTGGGAACACTCATCCCCCCCTCTCTCGTTTGCTGCCCCCTAAAACCGTCCACAGGGATTGGAACCCCATCTTCAGTTAAAGGTACTAGGCACCCGATGTTCACCACTTGGAGGTGAGAGTAGGAGTTGATAGGCAGAGGTTCGCTTTGAAAAAAAGCTTGTGGACGCTTGTGTCCTCTTGAATGCACCGTGTCTACCCTTTGAACATAAGTTTTATTAACGAACCTGAGAAAATATTACAATATACTCAAACACAAAAACAATTTTCGTTTTAACTTGTCTGCATTGGTGACTGTACTGTTCTTCCACTCACGGACTCACCGATTCAATTGTTATCTCAAAATTTTGTTTACACAAATCCAGACTTGCCCTATAGGACCTATGTACATATGTATATCGCACGTAAAAATGGAATTAGAAGAAAACTCTATCTCTCCCCCTTGAGGCAAACAAAATCATAAAATTTTTCAAAAGATTTGATTTTGAAATTAAATTTCTCAAAAACTATTCACTTAGGTGCCATTTATAGCTATCATTGAAACTCATCATTAAAATTTTAATGATTGATTTTGAGACGTTTAGGAGGCAAAATCATTTATTATTTTCATGGACGATCAAAGCTTAAGACTTCATTAATATAAATCTAGTCAAAAAAAAAATTTCAAATAGGCCCAACTTTCCACAAAAATTGACTTTTAATTTGTCAATGATCATTGGTAAGGTAGTTCAATCATTGAAACTGGCACCTTAAGCAAGATGACTTAAGAAAAAAAAAATAAAAGAAAAGAGTAGTTTAGAGTTTTCAAAAAGTTTTTAATATTTTGTTTGCATTTAAAGTCAATTTTTCAGAAATTGCCTCCATGCTTCAGGAGGGGAAGATAGAGCTTTGCTCAATAAGATTTCTTAGAATATACCCAAGAATCATGCTCTAAAATGTTATTGACGAATCACCGGACTACCTGAAGAAAACTCACGCTTTTAAAATGGGACCATAGGACTTTATATATAATATAATATACAAAAAAAAACATAAAATTATGTAGACGCTAATTAATCATAAGTTCATTTCTTTAATCCACCTTTTCGAGTTAGTAGTAACTTCTCCGTGGTGTTATGGTTATTGCGTTTGTCTGTCAGGTCTGGCGATCGACCCCCATATCCTAATCCTATGCCCCTAAACAAAATCAAAATGTTTTTTTTTCCAGGGGAACTGTCTCTTGCGAGGAAGTGAAAAATCTCCAAAAGATTTTTTTGGAAAAAATGTGCTTTTCATATAAGCCGTTCGGACTCGGCAAAAAAATTGTTGGCTCGCCTCATTTTTCATTTCTATCTTCAACACGGGCACATGAATGTTTGAGGGTTGTAAGTCCCCCGACCCTGGCTCTCCATGAGCCTTCTTGCCACTAAATTTATTTATTTATTTATGTTTTCCTTTATGGTATTTTTAATATTATACACAACGTGCCAATAACAATAACAATACAATAACACCTCATAAGCATGAAATTAACAAATTAAGGCAAAATAATTCATACGTATGAAAGTTAAGGAATTATTAATAAAATTATTATAATTACGTTTCCCTGTCAAACTTGGTTAAAGTCAGATATGAACCGATTCTTGTATAAGATTTTGCATAAATGCTAAGATGATGAAAATAACAACCAACTCTATATATGTACATTAAATCTGGGCCAACGTAAAGCCTCTTAGGGCTTTAAAAGATAACTCTCGCCAATAAATTGTTGGCTGTTTGGTATAATGGTTCAGTTGGGTGGGTGGTTTGCACTTCGATTTTGAAATAAGAGAAGTTATTGCGCAGTGATGGCCAAGTATCTAATGTAAAAGCCGAATAAAATTTATAGAGCATAAATAAAGAAACACCTGTGATACAAAAAACAGTCCTTCTGCACACCTTGAGACATTAAGTTCCTTTAATATTATGTTTTTTTAAGTTTTTGGTTAAAAATATTAAGTAATAAAGTTCGGTTGAATTCTATTGTATAAATCATAAATTAAGGTTCGTACATTGTTGTATTATAAATAAGTTTGGTACATACACATAAATGAACAAATGCTTGCAATACTATAGTGTTTTCCAATTTGATGTAAGGTTTCGTAAAATACCAGCATTGAAATGATTTTGTAAAAGAAAAACAGTAATGCCGGTGGAATAATGAGTGCAATGAAGAATGCAGTAAGATGTGTTTTATTAATTTCACTGAAAATTTAATCCACCACTCATGTATGTGCTGGTGAATGAAAGCTTCCTATTCACATTCATTAGATGTTTGGGATACATCCCGTGAATATGCATCAGAAATGTATGTTCTACTTATGTAAATTGAAATTGTTATGCATTCTTCAAAAAAAATCTAAGCCAATTTTATAATAATAATAATAATAAAAAACACGACATTACGTTGACATTGATAGAGAAGCCAGCAAAATGGCAAAGCAACTCCATGCGTATGTTTGGTTCTAATAAAATTCCACAACCTAAACGGATAGACGGATCTTTTTTAAAAAAAACTTAATATATTGAGTGTGTGTGGACAAACATTTACATAAATTAGTTTATTTTCAATTTAAAAAAATAACGGTTCCTTAGCTTATTTTATTAGAAAATACTTTTAAAATATGGTTCGTAAAATTGCGTAAGATAAAATTTGGATGTTCATATTTCTGGCATAGGGGGAACGATATGAGCAAAAGGTGCATATATACATAGGTACAAATGTTTTTAAAATTTCGCTATGAAGATGAAGCATCGAAATAATCAATGATTACGAAATATCCATCTTCATAAAAAAAGAATGTGGAGGAAGGAGGACACTTTTTTTTTTGGAAAAAAAAACAAAAAGAAGAGTACTTGTATAATAATTTTAACAGTTCAGTTAAGCATACAAAAATAAATAGGAAATAAAAAACATGGCATTTCCTATTTCTATAATTAATAAAAATTTTGTTCTTGGAAATATAAACACGATTTCTAACTTTAAGCCTAGTACGCAGATCGAGATAAAATTTATCTCCCATATAAAATTTTTCCCAGAACAAATTTTATCTCGGATTTTTTTTTTCAAGCGGTACGTAGCTCCAACGCAAAATTTGACAGTTTAACCACTGTACCATTGTAACGGGTGATTTTTAAGCTGGTTTGGTTTTGGCAACACTGGTTTTGACAGCTGACGTGTGTTTAGTACCTTGTGTCACTGTCAAACAGCTTCAGTTTGGTTTGCAATTTAACCATGGATCGTCTTACGTAGTGAAGAAAATATTGCGGCCGTATCAGCTAGTGTGACAGAAGACCGGAAAGCTGGCCGAGGATCCGCTTTTTTATCGAAAAATTGTGTTCAGCGATGAGGCTCATTTTTGGTTGAATGGGTACGTAAATAAGCATAATTGCCGCATTTGGAGTGAAGATCAGCCAGAAGCATTGCAACAGCTACCAATGCATCCCGAAAAAGCCACTGTTTGGTGCGGTTTATGGGCCGGTGGCATTATTGGGCCATATTTCTTCAAAGATGATGCGAATCGCAGCGTTACTGTCAATGGTGAACGCTACCGAGCGATGATAACAAACTTTTTTTTGCCCGAAATGGAAGTTCTTGACTTGCATGATATGTGGTTTCAACAAGACGGTGCCACATGCCACACAGCACGCGAAACAATGGCGCAATTGCGAGGCGAGTTTGGTGAACAGTTAATTTCACGTTTCGGGCCGGTCAATTGGCCGCATAGATCGTGCGATTTGACACCATTAGATTATTTTTTGTGGGGGTATGTCAAGGCTAATGTCTATAGGGACAAGCCCGCTTCGATTGACGCACTGGAAGCCAACATCCATGCATTCATTCGTGAGATACCGGCCGATATGTGTGAAAGAGTATGCCAAAATTGGACTCAGCGGATGGGCTACCTGAGACGCAGCCGCGGTCAACATTTGCATGAAATTATCTTTAAACATTAAATTGCAAGGTTCAAACTATCGATTCAAATAAATATTTCATTCATTTTTTCGAAATTTTGTGTTTTTTTTTTTTTTAAAGTTCTAAACCTCTTAAAAAATCACCCTTTATATAAATTCTATAGTATTCTCATGAAGAAAAAAAGCTCGTGGCCATCTATGCGTTCAAATGTAATACTAATTTTTGTTAAGGGATCTCGGTAAGGCGATCACAGCGAACCTATCGACCAAATGTCTACCTACAAAATCGTGTTTCATGAGAATACTATAGATTGGATATACAATGACTGTACGTGAAAAGGCAAAAGAAAGTCTCCACTTAATTTTGCGCGGAAAAAGAATGTTCGAAGCATTATTTTTCCGGACAAATTGTGACGTTTTATATATATTTCGATTTTTATAAACAACCTAAAATCATCTCCCTGTTTCATCATCATTCTTTCCATTATTAAGAGGTTGTGAGGACGCAAGACTGAAATAAAGTATAAAATGCGTACAGAAAATGATGACATGGAATGAGAAAAAATTAATTGAACAGCTGTTTTAAATCAGTCAGTGGCGTAGCTAATGAAAAAGGGTACAAAAGGGCCACATTTCAGATACGGAAAATATTTTTTTCAATAAAAATTTAAATTGATTTCCAAAACGAGTTAAATCGAGTTGGAATCAGCAAACAGAGTTGGCAATTTTAATTGGATCTTAGGAGCAGTGGAAAAATGTGAACATTTCTGATTTTGACATGGTTTTCTTAATCCATCAACAACACATCCATCCCTCAATGGAATTTGACAGTTGATGGCTTGAAAGATGGAGAACAAACTCTATTTTGACGGAAAAAGTTAATTTGATCCAAATGTCAAACAAGTGCCCTAAATTATTTTTTCCCGTAGAAGTAAAAACCTTCAAAAATGTAGGAATTTTTAGTGGTTTTTTAATCCATTGACATCGTATATAGCGATCCTTCAATATAATTTGACAGTTGATGGCTTGACAGACAAACTATATTTTGACGGAAAAAGGGTGTTTTGTTCCAAATAATACCAAATTGCCCTAGAATCACCTTTTTCCAGAGAAGTAAAAAAACTGAAAATTTCAGACCTTATAGAGGTATTTTCTTCCATCCACATTATACTGTTCCTCATCAAGCGTATGTGATCAATATTTCTTGCTCTGCAAATGCTTTTAAGGAATCTGATTTCTGGTAAAAGTTTCAAATTTATTGGAAGTGAAGGATATTTTATAATTTTTTAAATTTCTAACTACGCTACTGTTCTCTTTTGTTTTATCTCTACACCTTCAGAATTTATCTCGAGAAAAAAAATGTAGAGACAAAATTTGTCTTTGCTCGATCTGCATACTAGGCTTTACTGCCAAAAAGCAAAAACTGAAACAAAATTTTTTTCGATTTACTTGTTCAATTGACTTTAAGGGGGTTTACATAGACCAACATGCTCTACAACATGGCTCGATGGAAAAAATAGCTGTACGCCCAACTTTGCGCTTACATGGATACTGATGTTGTCGAGCATCATTATTTTTCATTCATTCATTCATTCATTCCGAACAAATGCACGCATGCAAATTTTTTTTTATAAACTTGGCTTTTTATTTCCCAAACCTCTAGTAAAGTCTCTTAAAATCCGAAAAACTGTCTCCAGAACTCATTCTTTGTTACTGTTGCCTTTTTTCCCGTCACTGTGGCTAAATAATGCAAAAACACATACCGATGTTGTCGAGCATCTGTTTACACAAGTTGGCTGGTTGGACGAGCCAGCAAGTTTTCAAAACATTTTGAATTCCGTCGAGCATGTTGGTCCAGCAGTTGTTTTCGCGTTTAAATGATCAAGCATGGCTCGACAACTCCCATGTTGTCGAGCATGTTGGTCCATGTAAGCCCGCCTTTTGATACTCCCGCGCTATCATTATAACGTTGTTAAACTAATGAGTGCTGTGAAATATAAACTGCCTAACCATCACCATGCTTGAGCAAAATTTTGCCAACGTTAGTTGTATCGTTGTATGTCTTGTATAAGAAACACGCAATTTTTTTTTTTTGGGAAATTTTGGTTTTTTTCCACTTGTAAATTACGCTGGACATTAACACGTACTGGGTACATGCATTGATATTTTAGGGGTACATTTTAAAAACTCTTCTTTGCCACTCTTGGGAACTAGAAAAATGAAGAAATAGTTGATAGCTGCTTAATTGATATCAGCAATTAGTTTGTTAAAATATAAGTTTGGAGCGACCTTTATCCAGGTTTGAAATACTTGACTTTTGATTCAACCTGTAAATTGAACAGTACATAAAGAAGTTTTAAATTAAACGCCAAGTGGAATACTCTACTTTTGAAAAAATATACACAAATTTTCAGGTATTCAAATGTAGGAGGTACATAATTATTAGTTTGTATAAATTTTAGGTAAGAACGTAGATAATGTGCCATCTAAACAACACTTTTTCATACTTAACTCATTTTTGAAAAAAAAAAAAAAAAAAAATGGAATAGAAGAGTTTTGAAACTGTACCCCTCATTTATTGTAATGTATTATGAGATATTTTCATCTTGTTTTCCGTTAAAACTAAAACGTTTGAAATCAATAACTTCAGAAATGAGTGCGTTCAGTCATTTCATTGAATTATGAATGTTCATTACTTTTTAAAAGGAGGACATTTGCTAGTGAAGGAAGGACGGGAGGACAAACTATCAAAAAGGTGGACTGTCCTCCCAAAAGGAGGACGGTTGGGAACCCTAGTATGTACCTATAGCCGTTTTTCTTTTTTAGTTCTGAGCAGAGCATGGAGTAGAGCTCGAGCTATCGGAGTTAGCTCAGAGCAGAGTCTGATCAGAGTTCTCCGATATAATTTTGAAACACATCTGAGCTCTGAACTGTCATACGATTGCGATGCATTCAACTCACCAAAATTAAGGAGTTACTTTTAATTTTCATCAGACAGCTAGCCAATCAAAAACACGAAAAATTAAAAACTGTGAAATTAGTGAAAAAAAGAGTGAAGTTGTCTGCGCTCAGCTATATGCTCCATTCGCTCGGTCTTTTTATTCTATACTTATGGGACGTACTCCGAGCTAGCTCTGATTTAAAAAAAGAAACACAAGTTGAGCGCTCTGAGTGCTCAAAGCAAAAAAAGAAACACAGATCTTTTTTTGACAGCTCAGTGCTATGCTCGGAGCTTAAAAAGTAAAACGCCATATATGTAATAGCTGCGTTTTTTTGCATGTCCATATGGAGTTTGGCGAAAAAACGACATCGGGACATTTCAACATTTGTTTACCTTTTGCATTGGTATGCCATTTTGTTTTGAACTATTTACCAACAAACATGTGACATTTCTATACGAATTATCGATAACACAACGACAATCGTAGTTTGGCATTACCGTTTTTATCGGGACAAAAGTTAACTCCAGTTAATTATCTGGACTTAGCTAACTCTATATAGTTGTTGTTGTATTTAATATGTAAATTGTTTTGCTTTGTTGTCGTTTTTTTCACACAATTTTATCTGGACATACAAAAAAACATAACTAATACTTTGGTTTGGGGTCGAAACTCTGAATAGGCCATTATTCTGTTTTATGGCCTTCTCAAATTTATTTATAAAAGATGAGTCGATGAGTAGGCTTTAGGTCAACAACTTGAAAAATAAAAATCAACAATTGACCTAAAGTCCACTAGAGGACAATAATCTTTTATAAATATAACAGGCCACCAAACAAGAATACATAGTTCAAATTTATTTATCTTAAAATTCTATTTTCAAAATGCTATAAATACATTATGGGTATTCATGCAACAGCGTAAACTCGTCGTAATCGTTGTAAAGTTTAAAACTTCGTAATTCTGTCACAATTTGTATGGAAAATTTGACAGATTTACGAAGTTTAAAACTTTACAACGATTACGACGAGTTTACGCTTTTGCATGAATACCCTTATTATGTTGTTAAGCTGAATTTTTTGAGGATCCTTTTTTACATAACTTAAAGTATTAAGTATTTAATTTACTACTTTTTGATAAGACTTGAAATACACAATTTGGGTTTTGTAACAAAGTGGCATAAGTTCATAAATATTTGAATCGATTCAGAAATACTGCAAGCATATTGTTGTACATCCTTACCCCTCTTTCTCTCTATCTGTCTCTATAATTCCTTTTTTTAAGTTATCTTTCAAAATGAATAAGAAAAAGAAGCTAAAATATTCTTAATACAAATTTTTATGGGAAAAGTATGGCCTAAGAAGAGACGCGGTCCGATATTGTGCTTCATTTTTTTTTAAACGTACAATCAGAGATCAGAAATAAAACTCAACCTTTTGATAGAATCTTCCATACCTTTTATCTGATGTCATTTTCAATAAAGTCACTCAATAATTTAAAAAAAAAAACACTTTTTTTGGTCCAAGTCTGAGAGAAACCAGTGAACTGAGATTTATCACTGAGTGAAATAAAAATTTCATCTGCAAAAGACCTCGCACATTTTGTATGAAAAAGTTGGCCCGGTTAAATTGGCTGAAATTTTATTATGTTGTTTATGTTGTAGTGACCAAAAGTGTCCAAAGAACTTGGGTCTGAAAATCAATCATTTCCTAGTTATAACGGTTTTAACAAGGGCACCTGCTGGATGGCTGCAAAGCAATGACTTCGTATAAACACATAATTCCACTGTACCAGTCCAAGCCCGGTGATTCCCTCGTAAATATGGGGGAGGGGGAGGAACTGAGGGAGGCACCTTTTAAAAAATATGAGTAGCGAACTTCTTTTAGTCATTCGATTCATTTTGCTTATAAACTTTCACAAAATTAGCTGTTTTTAGTGTACATGACTAGAGTGTGTTGCTTTGCAGCCATCACCAGGAGTCCTAATTCAAACCGTTATAGCTGGGAAAGGACTGATTTTCAGACCCAAGTTCCATGGGCACTTTTGGTCACTAACACATAACCAACAGCATACCAAAATTTCAGCCAATTTAAAAGGGCCCATCGCCCATACTTTTTCATTCAAAATGTGCGGGGTCCTTTATCAATTAGAATGTCCCTTTGTATGAATGTTTATATTTTGTAGGCCCTGCAAGGAGAAATGCAATTAATTAAGCTTTAGTTATCGATGAATAACTAGTTAGTGAAAAACATTTTTGATTTATTTCAGAGAAAAAGGTCAAAGGTTGACCTTTTACATTTAATTTTTCGTACAAAATTTAACCATTCAGAAATGTTTTAAAATAAAAAATAAATCTCAACCGATAACCTAAATTTTAATTTTTTTTAAAGGAATGGAATAATTTTTCAGAGAGAAAATAATTGAAAATAAAGTTTGGCAGTTATTTCTGATTTCTACGTACAATTTTAGGAGCATTAATATTGTAGGAAAGACTCTATCGATATTCTGAGAGCAATCATAAAAATAAACATTTCCCTTCTTTTTTCTTCTTTCCATATCTCTTGTGTTTCTGCCCTGAACCTCTCCATTTTTTTTACCTGAATAAGTTTTGTACCAACTAAACGATGATACAAATTAACTTGACTTGCCAAATATTAGAGCTTTCAACACCTAGAATAGATTTTTATACTTGCACTGATTTCACTTGAGAAAAAAATCTTTTTCCTATCCAAAGCCGTGTTTAGGGGTGGGTCAAAGGGAAAGTTGCCCCAGGTGCCTGCGTGAAAGGCGCCGCGCCATACCTCGAACATGTTCCGTGAAAGGTGCCGTCATGTCGTGAAGGATGCAAATCGGTGAACTTATTTTATACATAAGTTCACAGAGTGGTATCTTTCACGACATGGTGGAACCTAAAAATTTAAATTGAGAAATTATTATTGCTTTTCAACTGAAATGTATTCGAAATGGTGTGGGAACGATATGACTTCAAAATGTCGATTTTTATAATCTCAATGAAAACATTTCTACAGTTTCAAAGAAATGTTTACCCACTGATCCAAAAGGAGACAAGGTTTCACCAAAATTTCGGCAATGATCGATATTTTATAAATCGAGACAATTTGAATGTATGTTTAGACATTTTGATAAAATATTAAATTAGGGAATGATGTTAAAAAGTGCGCTCAGCTAGATTTACATTAGCATCAATAAAATTAAGCGAAACATAATCTAAATTTTCCATAGAATCAAAATTATACTCTTAAGTTCTTGTTAAGAAATCAAACAAGTATTTATGAAACTAGTTTGTTCCCATTTCATGCAAACATTTCAGGCAAACATTTCAGGCACAGCGTTGTTCTTTAAGCTGCGTAAGAATGACCGACAGAAAAATAGTCGATTTTTTTAAAAATCGACAGGTTAAAATTTAGATTTATTTCGCCTGTGATACATTTTTGTATCGAAAAAGGCGGCTTCTCTGAGCTTGCTCCAGTTAGTCTAAGGGCTAGGAACGGCACTGGTCCTACCCAAGTAAGAAGGTCATTGTAACATTTCTTTAAAAGACTATTTGCGAAAATATTAATAGCCCCTATACTAACTGACCAATTTTCTTGGTTATTTTTATACAAATGTCAACTTTTTTGAGAATACATTTTTTTTTTCATTTTTGTCCTGATAAATTAATTAAAAAAATGCAGAAACTAGTATTAAATTTAACCACCTATCTATTAGAACAATTATTTCAAAAAATATATAATAAAACGCCGATTGAGATTGGTAAATTTTAAGAAAAAAAAACAAATCATTGACTAGGTTTCTTTGCAGCTGATAGGTTTTGAAACCAGTGCCGAGATTCAGCTATTTCAGCGAGTGAGATGAGATGACTCGCCTTACTCGCCGACTCATCTCACTTCACTCGCAAAAGTGATTCAGCTATTTAAGTGAAATGAGTAAGTTCGAATTTAGTTTCGAACATGAGACAAAGAATAAATATAAAAGAGCTAAATTCTACCTCCTTGTCACACTCGTTACGCAAAACGAAATGAAACAACAAATTCAACAATGTAAACATTGGAATCTTTAATAATGGAGTTTGGAGTATCTTTTATTTCAATTATTTTTTTGTCATAATTACAGCCTTATTCATAAACGCATCATAGCTTGTGCATAGTGCTATGTACACGTTATAATGCATCTGAACGCAAAAACCTTATTCATAAAACTTATGCAACGTTACATAGACTCATTATAGGCTAAACGCGTTTGGAGGTTGAATAGTGGCAATATAAGGATATTTTAAGTATCAAAATGTCATTAACACACACAAAACTGATATATTTCGATAGGTATATGCGCATATACACATCTATAATACCTATTCTCCCCAATAAAAACTGTGAGCGAAGGAAAAATGAAATAAAACAACAAATCTGATTCTTTTCTCAAAAAATTTAATTTTCTTTTATTTATGCACATAAATGCGTAGGTATCTACTATTAACAATAACACAACGAAAACTGAATTATAATACCAAAACAAAAATAAAGAAACTAAAAACAATCCAACCGGTGCGGTGGTGGCAGCAGCGCAGCAGGAAAAATGAGGGTTGTTTTTTTTTTTTTTTTTATTAAAAATTCACGAGAGTAAATGGAATATCAAATTGCTATGAGTTCTTATAAAAACTTTTGTATATTTTTACTTAAAATGAGTAACGTAGTAGTACAAAATTATAATTATAAACACAGAAATTGCAAAGACCGAGCTGGAAGCATTTTTCTTTTATTGATTTTTCACAAACAGCTGATGTTTGTTTATGTGATGTGGAAGTAAAACGTAACAGATTTCCTCTTTTTGGTACTTTATTTGACACAAGCGTTGCATAACTAAAATGGATGGGGAAATTTTTTATGAATAAGGATTTATGTAACGTTACATAGTGGCTACATAAATCCTTATGCAGTGCATAACTATTCATCTGTTTAGCGCATGCTAATGAATAAGGCTGTTTACAGTTTAATGTGAGTTTTACCCTTGAGAAAAAAAAAGTTTAAAAGTGCTGAAAGTGAATAGAATATATATGTGCATATGATAATAAAATAAAATTAAAGAATCAATAAAAGGGTAGTTGTTTTTATCTACGTTGTTGTTTTTTATTTCGTTTCCTATCCATGAATAGGAATTCTTGAGAAAAGCACACATACCTATCCAAAACTAGAAATTTACCAACACATACACCAAGTCACTGCGGAAATATCTGGCGAGTAATCTGACATTTCATTTCACTCGCTCACTCACTCCCTTTTGCTAACTGAATCGATTTTCGACGAAAAGTGACTCATCTCACTCACTCCCTGCGGCTTCGAATTAGCTGAATCTCGGCACAGGAGCTCCTGAGCAGCTGGTTGGGCTATTGGTTTCATCATAGACTAAGTTATAACACAGGTTTACAAATATCGGTTAATCTTTGGACAAGAAAAACTCTGCTATCAGGCTTTCCGAAATATTACCGTAAGGAAATGAAAATGACGAAAAAACGTTTTTAATCATATTTTTGAGGTAATGTAGCCAAGCGAGGTAGTTTTTATAAATACAATTTGCATATTCCCTCAAAGTACTAGTTTTCTCGAATATTTTTTTTTTTAATCTTTTCAATATCTTTTTATTCTCCGAGAAATCCTTAGCTAGATGTTAGTCTTCATCACTTTTTCGCAACTTTTGAGGTTATGTAATACCACCAGCAAATTTTTGTTTAAACAAATTTAATAACGGCTTTTAAAAATACTAATATTTTTCTTTAAAACTCAGTTTATAGTCCAGTCATTAGGTCATTTGACCTTGCGCGCAGAGGCACTGTCTGATTTTTTTTCATGGATCGATAGAGGCTTAAATCCAAATTTGCACCACCTGACAACTTTTTTTACCAAAGTTATTGGTAAAAATGTGTTTTTTGCCATTTTTTCGTCTTTTGTGAATATCTCGGCTGCAGTATGTCGCACAGAAAAAAATAAAGTATGGATTTATTTATAATAAGATTAGCTATTATATTATAAAAAAATTAATTTGTTTAAACAAATAAAAAAAAAGTTAAAGTAAGTTGAAGTAAGTTTTTATTGTTTGAAAATCACTCTTTCCTGATTATTAAGAAAAAAGCTCATTTAACGATGAAGTTTTTATTTTTTACTTTTAAAGTCTTTGTAGTTACCTACAATTTAAAAAAAATTCAGCCCTTGACTACTAACACAAGCCGAGAAATAAATTTATGAACATAGGTAAGTCGGCGAACCCACGCAATTTTATGTTTTTAGGTTTTATTTTATATCTCAGCCCCAGTATGTCGCAAAGTTAAAATTAAAAAAATTTATTGTTTAAAATAATTCTTTCTATCAACTTGCGTTAAATTAAATTTGTTTAAGCAAATAGAAAAAAAGTTGCAGTCCATTAATAGGTTTTTTTGTGTTGATTTTATACCTTTTTTCATAACTATTGAGAAAAAGACTGTATTTAACGGTAATTTTTTTCAGGTTTACTTTTTTTTGTAGTCCTATAAATTTTCTATAAATAAAAAAAATAGTCTTCTTTTTTTTTGTGAATATCTCGACCTCTGTGTATGCATGGTATGGAATGAAACTGTATTATTTTTAATAATATTCATTATGGACTTAAAGGAATTTTATTTTCTCCAAGTAGATATCTACATACCTACAAAAGTTAAAGTTAGTAGTAACTAAGTTAATTTTTTCTTATCCCGCCCACGCTAACTCTTTTCCGCACCCCACTGCAAAGATCAATTAAATTGGTCTTATTCTCAACCGTTTTGGGCGTGAGGGCATTTTGTATTATAAAGATATCTGCATCTTCTAAGGCCTGGGAGACTGAAAGCCACGATTGCGAAGATATTTTTCAAGAAGAACGATAATGGTATACAGTATTCCCCGTTTGATTGCACCTCGCTTATTTGATTTTCCCGCTTAATTGATCTCAAAAAAACCATAGCTAAGAAACTAAAACATGTTAATGTTTCGGTCAATTGAACTGCCCGGTTAATTGATCAAAAAATTAGACAAAATGGTCGGTGCAATTAAGCGGGGAGTACTCTACCTTCTATCTACCAAAAATTGAGCCTTGTAAGATTCATGACTTCATGAGAGTCGAGCAATCCATAAAAGAACATACATATAGACATTAGAGTGGTCGTTAAAAAAAAGGTTATCCCAGATGGACCCAAATCGGCTCTAAATGAAGAAAAGAAAGTTCCCTATTTTTTTCTGATTTTTATTTTCATCCCCTATAGTCCTGTAGGGGTAAATTAAATTTCCCCTTTTTTCTGCATACTAAAAAATTCGCGTAAGATCTGCCAAAAAATTCAGAGCATGAAGGTGGGAACCATACAAAAAAAAATCCTATGGGAGGGGGTATTATCTCCCCCCGCTTGGGCGGGAGGGGTAATTTAATAAAGTATTTGCATAAAATAGAAAAAAAATAATTAAAAAACAACGGCAATACTTACAGTAATGATTTGTAGCTTTTTGGAAAGCCAGAAGTCCATTCTTACGGCTTGTTTTTAAATTAAGTTTTTTTGATGAACAGTTTTGGCAAAAAATTGCTTCAAACACAACATTTTGAAGAAAAATTATTATTTTTCTTTTATTATAGGTTTGAAAACAGAATTTGCTGAAGCTGTTTATTCAACGAACTTTTTTTAATAATCATCTATTAAAATGGACTTCTGGCTTTCCAAAAAGCTACAAAACATTACAGCAAGTATTGCCATTGTTTATTAATTAGTCTTTTTCTATTTATGCAATTATTTTATTAAATTGCCCCTTCCGTCCAAGTGGTGGGAGATATTACCCCACTCCGGTAGGATTTTTTTCTTGTCT
The DNA here is from genome assembly GCA_963921185.1 of Dasysyrphus tricinctus. NCBI lineage: Eukaryota > Metazoa > Arthropoda > Insecta > Diptera > Syrphidae > Dasysyrphus > Dasysyrphus tricinctus. Next base: position 187,847,621 of record OY992532.1, on the reverse strand, counting down.
ACTTCTCACCTACATGCTCTGAAAAAAGGGAAATTTAATTTACCCCTACAGCGAATATAGGGGATGAAAATAAAAATCAGAAAAAAATAGGGAACTTTCTTTTCTTCATTTAGAGCCGATTTGGGTCCATCTGGGATAACCTTTTTTGTAACGACCACTCTAATGTCTATATGTATGTTCTTTTATGGATTGCTCGACTCTCATGAAGTCATGAATCTTACAAGGCTCAATTTTTGGTAGATAGAAGGTAGAGTACTCCCCGCTTAATTGCACCGACCATTTTGTCTAATTTTTTGATCAATTAACCGGGCAGTTCAATTGACCGAAACATTAACATGTTTTAGTTTCTTAGCTATGGTTTTTTTGAGATCAATTAAGCGGGAAAATCAAATAAGCGAGGTGCAATCAAACGGGGAATACTGTATACCATTATCGTTCTTCTTGAAAAATATCTTCGCAATCGTGGCTTTCAGTCTCCCAGGCCTTAGAAGATGCAGATATCTTTATAATACAAAATGCCCTCACGCCCAAAACGGTTGAGAATAAGACCAATTTAATTGATCTTTGCAGTGGGGTGCGGAAAAGAGTTAGCGTGGGCGGGATAAGAAAAAATTAACTTAGTTACTACTAACTTTAACTTTTGTAGGTATGTAGATATCTACTTGGAGAAAATAAAATTCCTTTAAGTCCATAATGAATATTATTAAAAATAATACAGTTTCATTCCATACCATGCATACACAGAGGTCGAGATATTCACAAAAAAAAAGAAGACTATTTTTTTTATTTATAGAAAATTTATAGGACTACAAAAAAAAGTAAACCTGAAAAAAATTACCGTTAAATACAGTCTTTTTCTCAATAGTTATGAAAAAAGGTATAAAATCAACACAAAAAAACCTATTAATGGACTGCAACTTTTTTTCTATTTGCTTAAACAAATTTAATTTAACGCAAGTTGATAGAAAGAATTATTTTAAACAATAAATTTTTTTAATTTTAACTTTGCGACATACTGGGGCTGAGATATAAAATAAAACCTAAAAACATAAAATTGCGTGGGTTCGCCGACTTACCTATGTTCATAAATTTATTTCTCGGCTTGTGTTAGTAGTCAAGGGCTGAATTTTTTTTAAATTGTAGGTAATTACAAAGACTTTAAAAGTAAAAAATAAAAACCTCATCGTTAAATGAGCTTTTTTCTTAATAATCAAGAAAGAGTGATTTTCAAACAATAAAAACTTACTTCAACTTACTATAACTTTTTTTTTATTTGTTTAAACAAATTAATTTTTTTATAATATAATAGCTAATCTTATTATAAATAAATCCATACTTTATTTTTTTCTGTGCAACATACTGCAGCCGAGATATTCACAAAAGACGAAAAAATGGCAAAAAACACATTTTTACTAATAACTTTGGTAAAAAAAGTTCTCAGGTGGTGCAAATTTGGATTTAAGCTTTTTAAAAGAGCCTCTATCGATCCATGAAAAAAAATCAGACAGTGCCTCTGCGCGCAAGGTCAGGCCCTTTTTCACGACGTGATGACTGGACTATTAAATATTTCCAATAATTCCGTTTCTTTTCTAACGTATTAAGTACTTTTTTTTTTAATTTATGGGCCGTCAGATGAAGACTTAGGCACCTATTATGACTTGCGATTCACCGAGTCGAACGTTCAAGTGCGACTATGTGGCACTACCGTTCGCGACTCGCTTTAATTAAGCTCGCCTTAAATTGCTAAAATTTGGAAAATTTTAATGTCATTCAATACCTTTAGCAAACGTTTGCCTCTATTGTCGATGTCGAAATATAATTTTTGGCGACTTTGAACAAAATCGCACTTTTTATTTTTGAAATGGCGCACGTTCGAGTTGAGTCGAACGTTCAACTCAGCGAAGCGCAAGTCATAAAAAGGGCCTTAAAACTAACTAAGCTTTTTTCTGAGACTAAAACAGATATTCAATAGATTTAAACTGAATTTTGAAGAAGAAAGTTAATAAATAAATAAAATAAATTGGGTGGCGCAACAGCTCGTGGAGAACCAGGGCCTAGTGACTTACAACTCACAACCATTCCTGTGTGCGTGTTTGTTGGCAGGAATGAAGAAAGTTAATACTTTCAGGAAAGATTGCAAATTTCATTAAAATAATCTCGAGTTTAAGTTAACATATTGTTTAATTAAAATAATTAAATAATAAAAGAAAAACACTTGCTTATTCCACAATATCTGATATTGTGGAATAAGCAAGTGTTTTTATAATAATAATAATAATTAAATAATAAAAGAAAAACACTTGCTTATTCCACAATATCTGATATTGTGGAATAAGCAAGTGTTTTTCTTTTATTATTTAATTATTTTAATTAAACAATATGTTAACTAAAATTGATTTCCACCAAGTGTTAAATCCCCACTCTATCAGATATTGTGGAATAAGCAAGTGTTTTTCTTTTATTATTTAATTATTTTAATTAAACAATATGTTAACTAAAATTGATTTCCACCAAGTGTTAAATCCCCACTCTATTGAGTATATTAATCTCGAGTTCTTTCATAAACTCAAAAAGCCAAATAAACATTTTTTCGTCATTTTCTAACAAGAAACGGATAAAGAATTTTAATTCAGCACCAAAAATCACCTTAAGAACGACTTTTACTTTTTCGTGTCTAAAAACCGTTTAAACATTGTGTTAATTTTAGTTTGTAATAATTTATTAGTTAGTTTATGATTTTATTGCTTTCTAAACCATTTTGTGGTTTTATTCGAATTAAGTTTTCTCAAAATGTACAATAAAAGGTGCTGGTGATTTTTTTCCTAACCGCCGCACAGTGGGCTGAAAAGCAAATCTAGCGGGTCAAAAATCAAAATCTTTGTAAACGAGTGGTGTGTGTGTCCGTATCTTATTTAAACACCTAAATAGCCTAGCAGGTGCCAAATAGAGAGAATCGTTATTTCATGGTTATGTGAACAATTAAATATTTTTAAAAAACTAGAAAGTCACAGAAATAATGATGAAATGATGTCTCAATGCCAGTTTTTGGACTAAATTATGGTTTGAACATAGGTAAAACTATATTAGCTAATATTATGTTGACCTCTGAGATATTTTCCACTGATAGTTTTTCACTTTTAGCCGAAGAATTTGGACCACTGTCGTCAAATAACCTGTAAGATGTTATGTTATAGTTTTTCGAAAACGGGCAAAAACGGGCAGATGAAATATTAAAATATGTTATATATATTAATCCTGGAACTTAGTTTAAGTTCAATCTTTTTGTACAGGTTTGTACAGAAAAAGTTGCAGCCTACAGAATAAATGCTTTATCAATTGTTTCTTACTAATAAAGTAAATGCCATAGTTCGTTTAGTTAAAACACCATAAATCATAAATAAACAAAATTACTAACCTTCTTAAATATAGTACATTTGGGAATAATAACAAAAAAGTTCATGACTTTTCAAACAAATAAGAGGTAAACAAAGTCCTACCATCATTAAATATTGAACGAACAATGACTGAATGATGTGTCTGCAATTAACGGTATTATTGCTTGAAAACTAAAGTCTTCTGTCAGTTAATTTGACTCTATACATTGTCTCTGACATGTGTACAATCAACCTATGTACTACCTGCCCTGATATAAAATGCATATTTTTTGGACTTTTGACCCGCTAGATTCGCTTTTGAGACCACTGTGCGCCGCCATGATTTTTCCTTTCAGAGTGGTTTTAAAAATTGAAAACGATTGCAATTGAAGCATCCAGGTCATAAACCAAATAACTCCACTTTTTGACGAAATTTGTTTTTTGATGCAGAAATATCAAACGAAAAATCCCGCATCGTTTGGTGTACTTGAAACACCGCTACGCTGACTCTAAATTAGAAAAAGGCAATTTTGTAATGGAGTTATTTTGTTTTTGCACCGAACGCAAGAAACTTTTGAAATGCAAACGTCTCAAACAGTGCTTTAGCTTATAAAATATTTGGTATACTCAATTGAAAAACAACAGTTAGTTCCATGATTGGTAAGTATACGATAAGGAAACGAAATCTAAATTTAATTTCACCAAAAAAAGGGGCAAAAACCAGACAAATCCAAAAATAAATATATTTATTTTTTAGTGAAAAGTTGGATTTTTAAAAAAATTTCAGCGTAATGAACGTTTTTATCCTCTCTCCAAGAAAAATTAAGTTTTTATAAATATTTTGTTGTTTTCTGTTCTTTAGGATAGTTTTTTTTTCTCAACATTTAAAACTGTGGAGTTATCTGGTTTTTGCATGATGCTTCAATTTATCAACCGCCTGTGATTTTTCTATGGAAAATAATTTCTTCTTTTTATGAAGAAACCGAAATAAAAACACTTTCAAAAATTACATCTTAATATTGAATTCTATGGCTTTAATGTTACAACTCTCTTCAAGTGAATTTTAATTTTTGTTTTTAACTATTAAAATTCAATATGGACTTTTGGTTTAAGAATTATAATTCTTCAAAATATTTAAATTTATAAATTGGTGCATGACTTAAGGATTTACATATTTCGATTTTATGACAGTCCACTTTATCTCATTTATGGAACTTGATTCTTTGTGTCAGTCATTTTTCTTTGGCCTATTAGACTAAGAGCCCACAGCAGATTTTGGGTGTGATTGATAGCAAAAAAAGAAGTATAGGCGTCGAAAGCTTCATTAAAGGCAATTCAAAAAATTAAAGTCTTGCAGTCCACAACTGGGGCCTTTGCGAGAAATAGTGCATCGAAAAAAAATATGAATGCAACTTTGAGGATAATTGTGTTAGCCGAAATTGGTTGTCACCCCTCCCTAGATAAGCTCCGCGGATCCCATAACACGGAATCTGAGATCATTTGAGAGTTTAATTCGCTCTGCCAGACTGTTTAAAAAAATCGTTTTTCACTTAGAATTTTGAATTTTTTAAACGGTCTGGTTGAGCTATACGCTCAAATGGTCTCAGTTTCCGTGATATGTGATCCGAGGAGCTTATCTAGGGAGGTTAGGTTAGGTTGAAGTGGCTGTCAGTCATGAAAACTGACACACTTAGACCATAAGTTGGCCCATTGTGATACCACAAGAATCTGGGAAGCCTTTTTCCCTACTCGATGAACCATTTGGAGCTTCTTATGAAGCGTAACAGACTACCTATGTCAACATTTACTAAATCACTAGGATCATTGAAGTAGAAATCTCCAAGATGGAGTCTTCGCCTATAAGATAGAGCAGGACAAGTGCATAGAAGATGAGGAATCGATTCTACCTCTTCCTCGTCCATACAGCTTCTGCAAAAATCGTTAGAGAATACGCCAAGACGCGTTGCGTGCTTGCCTATAAGACAGTGTCCGGTTATGACACCTATCATGGAGCTAATGTGCAATCTGCTTAGAGATATCAAACATTTAGACCGCTTAAAATCCATTACTGGCCAGATTTGTTTTGTTGCTCAGCAAGTGGTGATATTGTTCCACCTAACGTTTGTTTTCTCTAAAGCATCTTGCTTCAGCATAAGTTTACATGTAGCGATGGGAATAGCAATATCTGCCTTACTAGGTAGAAGAGGTAGAGTTGTTCCATATTTAGCGAGTTCGTCGGCCTTACAATTACCTGGAATGTCTCTATGCCCCGGCACCCAACACAGGTGAATGTTAAACTGCTGCGCCATCTCCAGCAGAGATGAACGACAATTTAGGGCTGTTAAAGAGTTGGTAGAGACCGATTCCAGAGATTTGATAGCTGCTTGACTATCCGAGAAGATGCGGATATCTGTAGTTGATAACACGTTTTCTTTCAGCCAAGATAAGGCTTCTTTGATCGCCATAAGTTCCGCCTGGAACACGCTACAATGATTAGGAAGACGGAAGGAGAGACTTAATTTTAGTCTTTCTGAGTACACACCACCACCCACCCCATCATCAGTTTTCGATCCGTCGGTGTAAATATGGATTGATTCATCTTCCAAGAGAGCCGTATCCTCCCAGAGAACTCTAGAAGGAATGCTGACTTGAAAGTTTTTGCCAAACTGAAGTTTTGGGATGGTGTAATCAGTGCGACTTGTGATTGATCCGAATGAATTCAGAATGATGGAATGGCCAAAGTTGTTGTTGGTCCATTGTGAGGAAGCTTTAAGGCGAATGGCTGTATTTGCAGCCACTTGTTTGCTGAAAATATTGAGGGGTGTCAGATGGAGCAGAACGTCTAGAGCAGCGGAAGGTGTCGTACGAAGTGCTCCACTTATGCACAAACAAGCAGAGCGTTGGACTTTGCTCAATTTGTCGCAATTTACCGCTTTATCCAGAGCAGTCCACCATACTGTCACTCCGTAAGTGAGGATCGGTCTAATCACCGAAGTATATAGCCAGTGAGTGATTCGAGGTTGAAGGCCCCATTTGTTCCCAACGGCTTTTTTGCAAGAGAAAAGTGCCACTGTGGCTTTTTTGACTCTTTCTTGTATATTAGGTTTCCAGGTTAACTTTTTGTCCAAAATAAGACCCAATTATTTTGCTTGATCAGTGAATGTTAGTGGAGTACCTTTGATAGAAGGAGGATCAATATGAGGGATTTTATATTTCCTTGAGAATAGAACAAGTTCTGTTTTATGAGGGTTGACACCCAGACCACACCGGTCAGCCCAGTTGGTAAGCTTATTTAAAGCATTTTGTAAGAGTTCTTTTAAGACAGTAGGATGCTTTCCTGATACGGCAATAGCAACATCGTCCGCATATGCAATCACTCTGTAACCCTCTGCTTCCAGGCATGTCAGCAGCTCATTTACTACCAAGTTCCAGAGAAGGGGAGATAGGACACCACCTTGCGGCGTACCTCTACTGACAGACCTTCTAGCGGAAAAGCTGCCCAGTTTTGAATTGATAACCCTGCTAGTCAGCATTTGATTAATCAATTCACCAAGCGTACCATCTACCTTCAGGGATGTCAGAGCAGATGCGATCGCATATGTGTCGACATTGTTAAAAGCGCCCTCTATATCCAAGAAAGCGACCATGGTGTACTCTTTATGATGGAGGGAATATTCTATAGTTCGAACTAGAGTATGTAACGCAGTTTCAACCGATTTCCCTTTACAATAAGCGTGTTGAGCAGTAGACAAAAGTCGCGTGTCTATGCTTGTTCGCAGGTGGATATCGATCAATCTTTCAAAGATTTTAAGAAGGAATGATGATAGACTAATAGGTCTGAGATCTTTCGGGTTTACTTGGGAGCATTTGCCAGCTTTGGGTATAAACCAGAGATTAAAATGAGCGTGTTCGAATCAGTTCGAACAAAATCCAATTTCTGTTTATGATCGTTCATACTCGATCGTTCCGCCTCTATACTCGTAAGTCATTTTATCCACGAGTAAAAATACTCATAAGTCAAGTCAAACAAATTGATCGAACTCATGAGTATCTGATGCCTTCTATATCCACAATCAAAATTACTCATGAACAGTTGCAACAATTTTCGGGTACTCAAAACAAAGCGAGTATACTCGAAAGAAAATGGGTATTCGAAAATATCGTGAACATCATGAATAGCCAAGGGCAATGTGATCGTGGATCGGTCGTTGGTTTTGCATCATAGTTTGAGGACGGGTAGGTATATCTATATGTATTTATTTTTATCTATTCATTGTTTCTATGGTCGGTGGTTTCAATTTGCAATTTTGCAAGAAGTAAACTTGTTCCTGTTGTTTTTTGTTTGTATCTATTGAATAGATTTATTGGGACGGTAAGAAGATGCAACACATGATCGTCAATATCTGCGACAAATGTACTTATGTAGATTAGGTATTTATGTAAATAGTATATAGGTATGCGACCCTAATAAAAATGCGGTATGTATAGTGCTGTTTTTTTTATTTATTTTAAAAAAGGATAACTCTTTTCGTTTTTTGGGTCTAGGTATATTGTCTAGTGTTTTTTTAGGGATGGGTTGAATTATCAGGAAAAAAACTGGTCTCTGTTTTGTTTGCGAGGATGTTAAAAATATTTATGAATGGGTCGATGTATAGGAAATGCAATTATGTGACACATAATCATCAATATCGCGACAAATGCCTTTTTGTATAAGTAAGGTATATAATATACCTACACACGAATGCCACATGATAGTTTGGGATATTGCGGTTTTAAGTCATTCATTTAAAAATGATATTTAGGTACTTTTGTCTGTACGTTGGAGATTTTTGAACGCCTTCAAAATGATATATAAAAAAATAGTTTTCAAAGCTGTAACATTTTTATATCCTCCATGCACTTTATTGCAAATACTTTCGGAAATCGAGAAAATGGAAATATATGATTATATAAAGTCTATAGTTACGACAGTGCATTCTACATCTGTTGGCAATGTTGAAGATCAACCATCTACTTCATCCAGTGCCAGAGAACTTTTCTCCGACTTTATGGTTGAAAATTCGACGCGAATTCCAATTTGAAGACAAATCCTATTTCACTAAGCGACGGCAATTTAAGAAGATCAACAATTTAATAATAAAATAAAAATAATATTCAATAAAGGCTTTTCTAAAAAACATTATAATCTTTTTAAACAGATGTATCTAAACTATTGTTTAAAAAAAAAGTTTCATAGCTTTTATTAAGTTTTTGTTAGTTTTTTCTTTGTTTTATTTATTTTCGTTCATTTTCTTCTCTTATATCTTTTTTTTTCATTTTATTTAGCTTGGATATCATTATACTTTTTTAATTCAGTTAAATAAAACAAGTTAAACAAATTTCATTTCATCTATTTTTATTATTTTGAAAACACATAATCCGAGAAACGTTTATTTCTCACTATTAGTCGAAATACTGAAAAAAAAAAGAAATTGAAATTAGGTACATCACAAAAACCAACCACCATCCACCATCCACCAATCGACACAAAATTGCTTTGCCTACCCATCGTCATCAACAGACATCGAATACACATCTTCCGCCACGATTCGAGTATATTTGATCATACTGATCGTGAACAATATGGTCACAAGCACCTGACTCGTTTTTATTCGAAACCATTTGAACTCGGTTGCAACGTATACTCATCTGTACTCGTTTGATGAGTGTTCTGACTTACGAGTCATCATACTCATGAACATGAAAACTCGCAAACATTTTGGTTGTGTTGACTTTGTTTGTTTGAACTCGCTTTTTTCGAGTGAGTATTCAATGTGCATGAACATTACTCGACTCATTTTATTCTCTGGTATAAACACAACCTTAACTTCTCTCCATAACAGGGGAATGTGGACCAGGTTTAAACAACTAGTAAGAATGATCTCCAGAATTGGCAGAATTAAATCAGAATTCATTTGGAGTTCAGCTGGTACTATGCCGTCGGGTCCTGCAGACTTGTATGGTTTGAAGCTGTTGAGCGCCCATTGCAGCTTTTCCCTAGTAACAAGACCTTGTGGATATCTTGGCTCATTATCTGACCTATTATGGTCGAAGCTATTAATATTTTTGGAGCTTCCAGGGAAATGAGTATCTAGTAGCAGGTTTAGCGATTCTTCGCAAGAGTTGGTCCATGAGCCATCAGCATTTTTCAAACAGCTAGGCATCACTGGATTTGAAGAGAGGATTTTTCTAAGCCTGGATGCCTCTGAAGTTTTTTCTATATTTCCACAGAAAATTCTCCAGGAGGATCTCTTAGACTTCCTCAAAGCTTTCTTATATAATTTAAGGGTTTCCTTATAGGATTCCCAATCCGACGCTACTCGGGTACTTTTAGCTCGATTAAAACATTTACGACAATCTTTCCTGAGCGGTTCAAGCCCTGAATCCCACCAATACGGCTTCTTTTTTCCCCTTACTTGAGTAAGTGGACAGGAAATAGCCATTGATTTGTTAAGGGCTAACGTGAGATCACTGACCTTGCAGTCAAGTTCAATTAAATTTGAAGGAGGATTTAAAAGATCAGGTTTTAATAGACCTTTGAGTGTTATCCTATATTTAAGCCAATCGGTTTTTCGAGGGTTTCGAAATACCAAGCGGCTAGGAGGTTCATCATTTAGACTGAATTGGATGTACCTGTGATCAGAAAACGAGTGTTCATCAGATACTTTCCAATTCAAGATCTTGTGATGAATTGTATCTGAGACAAGAGTAATATCCAATACTTCTTGTCGGTTTTTAGTAATGAAGGTAGGTTCGTTTCCCACATTACTTACTATAAGGTTAGTACTTAAAATATAATCAAAAAGAGATTCACCTCTATCATTGATATCAGTACTTCCCCATACTGTATGATGGGAGTTAGCATCACTCCCAATAATGAGACATATCTTCTGTCGTTCTGCCTGTGCGATGATTCTCTCCAGTGTATAACCGGGGAGAGGGCCGAGATTGTCATGGCCCAGATACGCCGACACTAGCCAGTACGCACCATTGGCCGTTTCCAGTCTAGCAGTGGTGATATCTCTATCGCTGAGATCAGGGAGTAAATATACGTTAGTGGTACTTTTAACTAGTATGCAAGATCTAGGTTCACCCTTACCAGATGCATACAGTAAGTAGTATCCAGGAGTTCTGAGTCCTTTAACCATGGATTTAACAATCCAGGGTTCCTGGATCAGAACAATATCCTCACCGTTTCTGGATAGACGGAGAAGAAGGGAGGCCGAAGCCTTAATAGAGTGTTGAAGGTTAATTTGGACTAATTGCAACATTTGGCTACAATCAGGCGGAATAGCCTCCTGTACGGTGTCGTTGCGTTCTTCCAAATCAGAAGATGAACTCAATAGCTCATTCTCACTCAATGGAACGAGGTTAAGGTAGTCTTCGGTCTCCATTTCGGTCAGACTGTCGACATTAGTAGAAGACTGAACCTTGATCAGGGATGACCTGGATTCCTCATCAACAATGGATGGAAAGGTGATGGATGCACCAGGGTCCCATCCCACAGGCTCACCCTCAGTTTTTTGTGGAGGGACGCGATCCGCGTCAACCTCATCTTTTTTGTATACTTTGAGGACGACATCACTATAGGTCTTGGATACGCCGCAATGGAGAGTTCTGGTGTTTTGCACCTTGGGTCGTTTGGGCACCGGGATGGTATCCTCTAGAGACCTTTGTTGCTTTGACGTGGAGTCGCCGCTGGTCTGCGCATTGGCTAAAATGCACTGAGCCCATTTTATCCTGGCGTCCAGCTCCGTCTTCCCTTCGACCTCCAGCTTTTCATTACCAAAGGTATTGAGAATCCTAGGAGCTGTCAGCCTGACCGTATAGCTGTCCTTTGACTGCCTATTCAGCGTAGTTGAAGGTAACGTCTTCGGGGGAGAACCCTCTCCAGTGGTGGGAGGACCATTATTCACAACCCTTACACCACCGAGTTGGGCTCCCTCCCGAGACGTACTCGGAAGAGGTTCACTCTCTCTAGAAGTGGTCGGACCGTTATTCACAACCCCACCACTACTGAAATTAGGTATTGCTACCACCTTACTTCTCTCGCTGGAATCTGTATCAGATGGGGGACCATGACTTGCCACAACCACCCCACTGAAACCGACCCCAGGAGTAACGGCAAACAGCTTTGACGCCGTGCTGCCGCCCGGTTTCGAAGGAGAACCGGTCTCACCATCTATCCTTGTTTTTGTCTTTTGTTTTGACATACAATTATTTTGGACCCACGAGTAGCGAATAAAGGTTGGTCACTCTACACAGAGATTCGCATATGTAGAGAAGGCAAGCTGATCCGAAAAGTGCCAAAAGTCGGATACTCCGTTAACGACTGAGCTAGTATTTTTAATTGGGCCCCCAGCCAGGCTGATCATCGGCACGGGTCGTGTAACACCTTAGATCCAGCCCAATAGGAAAATTGGAGTGGGTGAGGAAGGGGATATGATTTGATAAGAGTGGCAGACAGCTATTCGCCGTACTGTCAAGGAAAGGAATACTGTGTATAGGAAAACACGTCGAACAGCGATACGCCGTACCAACATGGGGGAGAACTCGTTGAACAGCTTTTCGCCGTACCACCGAGGGGGATTACGTGGACAGCTATTCGCCGTACCGACGATGGACAGGGATGGGTTTGGATAGGGAAGGTTTATGGATAAGTTATTTCAGGACTCAAGGGAAGAGGATATGATAAGATAAGAGTGACAGACAGCTATTCGCCGTACTGTCAAGGAAAAGGAGTAATGTGTTTGGGAAAACACGTCGAACAGCGATACGCCGTACCGACATGGGGGAGATCTCGTTGAACAGCTTTTCGCCGTGCCACCGAGGGGGATAACGTGGACAGCTATTCGCCGTGCCGACGTGGGACAGGGATCGGGTGTGGATGGGATAGGTGAAGCGCCCTTTGGTTTCAGGACTCATCTGGAGTTAGACTCGAGAATCTTTGACCTTACTCAGCTTCTACAACTCGTCAAGTTCGACGCTCAGGTAGAAGTATCTAGGGAGGAGTGAAAACCAATTTCGGCTAACACGATTATCCTCGAAGTTGCATTCATATTTTTTTTTCGATGCACTGTTTCTCGCAAAGGCCCCAGTTGTGGACTGCAAGACTTTGATTTTTTGGATAGCCTTTAATGAAGCTTTTGACGCCTATACTTCTTTTTCTGCTATTACTCACACCCAAAATCTGCTGTGGGCTCTCGGTCTATATCGCTAACTGGCATTGGAAACTCTGCGAAAGCTGACTTTTTTCATATTTTTCAAAAATTCTAGTATCATTGACATCATTTAGAGTAACTCTTCACTGTCGAGTCAAAGTTCCTATATTTTCCGACGAATTATTCTTCTCATAAAAAGTAGCATCGAGACAATTTGCAGAAATCAATTTGTTGGCAGCAAGTTCAGATTTAAGAACGCATGTCTGGATAGTAGGAAATCTACTACAATTCGATTTTAGATTCCTCCACTCGTTCTTAAAACCTGACTCACAATCTAATAGTTAATTTTTCTCAATATGCTTGATGTTATTTTTCTTTCGTACGTATCTACAAATAAAACGAACATTCGTTTGGTTTATGTTGTATATGGTACCTCTTCGCGTATATAAAACTAAAATTGAATTAACTGCCTAACACACAATTTTATTTCTCGGTTTTCTTGAAAACGGTACAACTGATTTTGATCATCAAAAATAATTTTTTAAAAATTTCTTTTTTTCTTGAACTCTTTATTTTGAAAACGACACCGTAGATTTTTTCAAAACTTGGTGCCTAACGGGTGTTTAACTCTTAAGGCCTGGTCAAACAGAACGCGATCCGGCGATACGATCAATACTTCCCTGTGTAAAAAAGATCGCGGCGATCAAATTTTGTTTGTAATTTCTCACAAAGATCGCTGGATCGCGTTCTGTTTGACCAGGCCTTTAAGGCCTGGTCAAACAGAACGCGATCCGGCGATACGATCAATACTTCATTGGGTAAAAAAGATCGCGACGATCAAATTTTGTTTGTAATTTCTCACAAAGATCGCCGGATCGCGTTCTGTTTGACCAGGCCTTTAAACATTTATTTCAATACTTTACTTTTATATACATATATCTAATTCATTAATTTTATGTACAGGATGTACAATTTTTTTATATACCATTCGCGCATTTACTATTAAATATATACAATTAATTTCATTACAATTTTCAGAATATGACTGATATTAAAAAACAAAAGCCAATAGTATCTACATTCGAGAGAAGGTTTAAGTTCCTCACCTCACATGACTTATGTAACTTTACGTCTCTTGAAAGATTTACTCAATGGTTGAATAGACCTGTAGATGCAGCTGCCCTTGGAGTGTTTCGTGCAATGTTTGGTAAAATAAAAAAAAAAATTTACATTAATTCATAACAGTATTTCGTTTAAATATTATTGAAATAGGTGCAGCTATGCTAATAGATATAGCAGAAGAACGTGGCGGCAGCCAAATGGATTTGAACTTTGGAGATGAAAAGACGTGCCATTTTCCTTTATTTGATTTTATCCAAAATTTTAGTCTTCCCGTAATGGGTCTAATTTATCTGACCATGTGGATTGGTGCACTCGGAATAGCCTTAGGATACAACTTCAAACTGAGCTGCTTGGCATTCATAGTACCTTATTGGTATATTTTACTGTTGGATAAACCTGCGTGGAATAATCATAGTTACCTCTTTGGACTTAGTGCTTTGCTTTTATTGATGACTGATGCAAACCGATTTTGGTAAGTTAATGTTTACTAATCGATCGAAAACACAATTATATTGTTTGTTTTGTTTATCGTTTCAAGCTCATTTGATCATCCCTACGTAAAAGGAAACAAAACAACAATTCCGTACTGGAATTATTTTCTTATTAAATTTCAATTTTTTATTCTTTACGCTTATGCGGGGTTAAAGAAGTTCTCCACTGAATGGTTATCTGGGTATGCCATGTCGAGCTTGGGAAACCACTGGGTGTTTGGTCCATTTAGAACTGTCCTTTCAGTGGAAATGATTGATTTGCTTATAATACACTGGTTTACTGCAGTTTTTGATTTTACTATTCCCTTCTTTATGACTTTTGGTGGCACTCGTAGATTCGCTACACCTTTTATGGTATGTTTTCATTTGATGAATTCAAGACTATTTTCAATTGGTATGTATTTATTTAAAAACAAAAAAAAAACAAAAATATATCTACCTTTGGTTGAATATCTTATAGGAATGTTCCCATGGATTTGCTTGGCTGAGGTTCCACTATTTTACAGTTTCGATTGGCCAAACAAAGTATGGCTAAGGTTATTTGGTCTAAAGAAGCAAAAATTTGAGTCCGAGACACAGGATTTACATGATTCAAAACGGAGAAACCGGAAAGATGACAAACCTGACTTATCTAAAACCACAAAATTTAAACCATTAGACTTGAAAAACTCATCTGTAGTTACTTGGAATGATAAAATCCGTACAGCCATAATCTTGATGTATTGCTGTATACAACTCTTCTTACCATTCTCACACTTTATCACCAAAGGCTACAACAATTGGACCGATGGTTTGTACGGCTATTCTTGGGACATGATGGTGCATTCGTATGACACAATTTTAACGTCCGTTAAAGTTGTCGACAATCAAAATGGTAACATTCATTATTTACAGCCATATGCATTTACTCACTATGATCGATGGACCAAATCTGCAGACATGGCAAAACAATATGCCAAATGCATTCATAAAAATATTGTAAGAGAAATTTCGAAAAATCCCAAAAACAAGCTTATATCTTCTTCGAACATTTCTATATATTTCGATATTTGGTGTTCGATGAATGGTCGATTTCAACAGCGAACCTTTAATCCGACAGTGGATATTCTCCAAGCACATTGGTCACCATTTGAACAGACATCTTGGTCATTGCCGCTTATAAATGAGTTAAATCATATGCGACCAAAGCTGAGAGCTATCGCCGATGACGTTCTTTCTTGGAGTAATTATTCGGATGTTGTGTTTGTTGCAGATTTTCCTAATCTTACGCTAGAGAATTTCTTATCATCGGATTTGGGAAATGTTACGCTGACTGTTATAGAAGGCAGTGTTACCTACAAGAATCAGAGCAAGGAATATTATTTGAATTCTGGACAGAGTATGCCACTTACGTCGGGAGAGTCACATCAAGTGATAACCACCAGTACACGTCCTTCCTGTTATCAATACACTTATGTGAATAAAACTATGGAAAAACTCCAAGAATCTATCGATGATGGGAGTTTACAAAATGAAAATGGCAACTTTCCGGTTTGGATAGAGTTTTCTCAAAGAATGACCAACTATAAATTATTTATGCATCATATTTTTAAATCTATAATGTATATAGTGTATAAAGTGCCTATGGAAGTTCATGCTAGCGAAGCCTAGATTGGTTTTTTATTTTATAAAAGCAGTTAAAAGTTCCTTTAGTTTAAAAATGTGTTGAACTCAATTATCTACAATTTTTGTACATCATTTATAGTTCAAAATATACAAAGAAAACCTTTTAATTTTGTATTTCCTTTCAACTTATGTGTAGATAATTGTTGGGAATCGACATTATAACTTGATGACAACTTTATTATTAATAAGGCCTTGATAATAGCAAAAATTATTTATTTGGGATAATGTTCTCTAGAATTATATAATTATCCGCTTGGTTCAGAAAAATGGTCCCTTTATCGATTATTTTTTTTCTTTCGATTGGCGCTTTCTGAATTCTCATATTTTTAGTGCTTATGTAAATTAAATTTATTTCAACAATAATTTATGTACATTTTAAACTTTGGCTTAAACAGCAACTTTGTTGGTAATAGTAAATTTTGTTTGCATAAACTATTTACAAATTGACGGCATTATGCGTTTTGCTGCGTTTGGGTCTCCCAAAGTTTTGCATACAAGCCATTTCTTTTCAAAAGTTCAGCGTGGGTTCCACGCTCACCAATTCGACCATGTTCGAGAACTAAAATTTCATCAGCATCCTTAACCGTAGAAAGACGATGAGCAATACAAATACTTGTTCTTCCATCAGTAGCCCTCGATAGTGCTTGGAGGATATTCTATGGAAAAACAACGGTAATTAAGGAGGGTGCAAACTTATTTAAATAAAAGTTTTTCTTACATATTCAGTAATGGAATCTAAACTGCTAGTTGCTTCGTCAAAAACAAGAATTGGAGAATCTTTCATAATCGCTCTAGCAATAGCTACTCTTTGCTTTTCACCACCAGAAAGCTTTAAGCCTCTTTCGCCTACTTGTGTATTATATTTATTCGGCCATCCGAGTATGGATTCGTGTAAATCAGCCATTCTAGCTGCTTTTTCAACATCGTCTTGTGTTTTTAAAAGATCTCCATAGTTAATATTGTACAAAATGGTATCGTGGAAAAGAACAGAGTCCTAAAAATATTTCAACAAAGAATACTATTGAATAAAGAAACACCCTATTTTTTAATGTATTTTACCTGTGGTACAACGGCAATACTTTTTCTCAAGCTATGTATATCAACATCTTTGATATTTTGACCGGCAATAAGTACTTCTCCTGATTTTGGTTCAAAGAAACGATACAACAAGCGAACCATTGACGACTTACCAGAGCCAGAACCACCTACAATAGCTATTGTCTTGCCAGCAGGAATGCTAAACGAAAGATCTTTAAATATTGGCTTTCCAGACTCATATTCGAAGTTAACATTGCGAAATTCAATAGAAGCATTATCACGAGCAACTGCCAAATGTGGTGCATTCGGTTTGGTAGAAACTGCGCTATCAACATTCATTAATGTAAACATCGATTGCATGTCAAGTAAGGCCTGTCTGACTTCACGATAAACACTTCCTAAAAATCCCAGTGGAATGGATAGTTGAAATAACAAACCGTTCACCATTACTAAATCACCCACTGTCATATTGCCTTGGGCTATTTCTTGAGCAGCTAAAACCATAATAGCTGTGAGGGCAGTACTGAAAATGGCATTTTGCCCAAAGTTTAACGCGGCTAAACTTGAGCTGGTCTTTAAACTGGCATCTTCGTATTTTTTTAATACTTTGTCATAGCGCTGAGTTTCGTATTGTTCGTTATTGAAATACTTAACGGTTTCGTAATTTATAAGAGAATCAACAGCTTTATTGCCAGCTTCGTTCTCAGCTTGATTCATATATACTCGGAACTGAGTTCTCCATTGTGTGACTGCTAATGTATAAGCAGCATAAACTCCTACACAGCCCATTGATATTCCTGCAAATGCTAGGCCACACTAAACAAAAATGTATTTTTTTTAATTAGCATAACTCGCAACAAATTCTTACCTTAAAGCCAAGAATGCTGGATACCAGAGCCAATTCAAAGATTGTAGGAACAATATTAAACACCATTGCTGTGAGGACGAAGTTAATTCCTCTGGATCCACGATCTATGGTCTATAAAATTATAAATCTTAAATTTGTAACGCTTTCACGCCTAAACCGCTAAATCAATTATGATAAATTTTGATATAGAGATAGATGGTAGCCTGGAGACTGTTATAGGCTACTTTTTTTGGCTAGACTTATAGGGGGTATTTAAAACGGAGGATAATAAAAGAGGCCTTAAGGCGCTTGTAAGGACGATCGCAAGATTTCTAGAGATTTTCTATGGAAAATCTACATCGTGAATAGGCCTCATGAGATCGGAGGTCCGTTGCAAATCTCTACGAACCCTACGGTCTTAACATGAATAGCTTCTTAAACAGTTCTAGGCCCTCTTATTTGTTATTTGGTAAAAGAATTGACACACTAATAGTACTCCTAGATGTATGTGGTATTTCAATGAACTAACTCATGGTCTTATTGAGTCAGTTTTCTAAATAGTAGACAATACTACATATTATTGCGTACAACAAAATTGTATAAAGTAAAACTACAAAAGTTTTCAAAACCTCCCAAGCTCTTCTATTTAATCTACTCGCTTTAAACGATCAACGCCACCATCTTTGAGACAGGAGTATTTGATCAAGGGTTCTTAGTTTTCTGGGAAGATCGTCAAGTGGACGGTACGAATTCAAAACGAGGTGGTATGATAATGATCGTTGGAATTATTTCAGTAAACCTCCCTCCAAGAGATGAAAATGGGGCTCAGTACCGATGACCTTTGCAAAGGGTGCAGCGATGAAGAAGCACATGAGGATACCTCACACTTCCTTTGTCACTGTCCAGCACTCTGTCATTTAAGAAAGAAACACCTAGGGAATAATTTCTATAACGACTTAGAGGAACTTTCTAGAACCTCGGCTTATAGCCTTCTCAACTTCATGAATGCCTCTAAATGGCTTGACTGCTAACAGAACACATAGGTTTTTACATTAAGTGAATACAACTTTCTAGGGTATCACAACGGATCTACATAGATCAGTGTGACGGTAAAACGAGAGCTTAACGTGCTATACAGTGACGTAAACTTGTTAAAAGCCTGAAAATACACCAGCTAACATGGCTGGGATATGTGGCGCATATATAAAGAACGCATATTCACTAGGCTTGGGGATCACTACGATTGACTACACACCAGAAGCTTTAGGTGGCGCACAAAAATTAAGAACAATCTCAACCAACTTATGCGTTAGGGACCTAGCTGACTGAAGGTGAAAACTTCTCAAATTGAACTGAAATCTCCTTGATTTCAATAACATTAAGAATATGTACTTTAAAAAAATGTATCGATTCTCTTCGAAAAAGACTTGGTAGGGTAACAAAAAAAGCAAATTAACTTACTTTAGAAAGAGCTCCGGTTTGTTTGCTTAAATGAAATCCTAAATCCAGATTATGAAGGTGAAGGAAAACATTTGTTGCAATTTTTCTTATCGAATGATGGGCCACTTTGGCAAAAACTGCATTTCTGAGTTCATTAAAACCTGCTGCTCCAGCCCTAGCTACACCGTCTGCAAAAAATAAAACACAATTCATCAGTGAAATGGGTTACGATTCTTTTTATAAATGCAAATTACATCCAATAAGCATAGCAGTGCTCACTGATAGAATAGTTTCGGGCGCAGAGTCCATATTAAGAACCCCAAGCGCATCCACAGCACCCTTGAAGAAAAACGGAACGCATACATTTATGATTTTAGATCCAGCAAGTAGGCCTACGGATATTGCTACTCTAAACAAAGAAATAGTAAAAATATTTTTAAAAAATGCAAACATTTTCAAAAAGAAAAAAAAAAATCATAAACAAACCGTTTTCTAACCAGAGCATCATCTTTTGGCCAAATGTAAGCCATCATTGCCCTTAACATATCAGATGATGTCACTGGAGGTGCATCGAGTTTACCCAGAGATTCTTGTCCTACAGCGGATACTCCTACGTGGAAACAGTATCTTATATGCTGCCAAGGACCTGTGGGGATTTACTAGTTGAAAGTAATACCCCTACGGGACCAAACAACAAGCAAAAATAATAAACTAGCAAAGTAACATGAGTGTTAAAAAGAAAACAACATTATTAAATCAAAGAATATACGAGTACATAATAATGTTCAAAATAAATAAAAATAAAATCAACAAGAGAAATTAACATTTGATGATTAATGAAAATGTATTAGTTTTACATTCGATGTTGATGAATACTCGAATGAGAACGAGGCACTTTTTAACTTACGCCCTTAGCACTACCATTGTTCGAATACTGTAAAATTTAAAATTACGCATTTAATCTGAAAGGATAATTTTGCTACCTGCTTTGGAGCGATTCTTGTCAAATATTCCTCCCAAAACTTGATTTTGCGAAATAAGAGAGTTTGCTTTGGCCTTAGCTTTCTTGTCTTCATCTTGAGGTATCCCAGCAGCGCTTGTTGAATAAGGCTAGGAAAAACAATTAAATAAAGTTATGTTAATTAAATGATGAGAAATAAGACCAAACTAAATGAGGCTTAAGGTTTAGAGTTCGTAAACGCCGGGGTGGTGCTATAGATAAGAGATATGCAAAATTATCTTGTACGTTAATTTTTCAAGTACCATTTCACGGTACATTACACTTAAAAATTGTAGGTACTAGTACCAGGACTAGTACTTGTACTAAAATAATCAATACTAAATATTTAAATTCTTTTGTGTAACTGTAAGTACATGAAAGGTCCCAGTATTGGTTCTTAGAAGTTTTAAGTAAAAGTACCAAGGACGATATTTGAATTGGGCTAAAGACAAGCATCGAAACCGTTCGGAACATCTATGCCCGTTCAAGTGAAGCATTGCAATTGGTACACTATGATTTGTGTGGAACAATGGAACAAATATCATTGTGTAGAACAAGCTACGCACTATTAGACCGAGAGCCCACAGCAGATTTTAGGTGTGGACGATAGCAAAAAAAGAAGTATAGGCGTCAAAAGCTTCATTAAAGGCTATCCAAAAAATCAAAGTCTTGCAGTCCACAACTGGGGCCTTTGCGAGGAACAGTGCATCAAAAAAAAATATGAATGCAACTTCGAGGAAAATCGTGTTAGCCGAAATTGGTTTTCACCCCTCCCTAGATAAGCTCCGCGGATCCCATATCACGGAATTTGAGATCATTTGAGTGTTTAATTCGCCCTACCAGACTGTTTAAAAAAATCGTTTTTCACTTAGAATTTTGAATTTTTTAAACGGTCCGGTAGAGCGAACTATACACTCAAATGGTCTCAGATTCCATGATATGTGATCCGAGGAGCTTCTCAAGGGAGGAGTGAAAACCAATTTCGGCTAAAACGATTATCCTCGAAGTTGCATTCATATTTTTTTTCGATGCACTGTTTCTCGCAAAGGCCCCAGTTGTGGACTGCAAGACTTTGATTTTTTTAATAGTCTTTAATGGAGCTTTCGACGCCTATACTTCTTTTTTTGCTATTGTTCTCACCCAAAATCTGCTGTGGGCTCTTAGTCTATACTGTTCTTGGAAGATTTTTCTCCCAAGGTGTTTATTTTCATACTCAAGTAAAAAGAAGAGGTAAGAGAAAAATGTATTCAATTTATGTAAGCTTCAAGTCGAGCACGGGATTGCAATGCTAATTAAACCCTCAAGAATAGACAATAGTACTAAGTATTTCAACCACATTGATGTACGTCATTATCCACAAAAGAATTTTATACAGTACGGTAAAATTCCATAATGTATCAATAACAGAAATGATAGCAACTATGTAACTCGATTCTATAATAAAAATGTTCGAATTCGCAAAATCTCAGCTCGCTAATTCTATAGCAAGCGCATATAAACGGAAATAGAAGAGCGCTAATTGAAGACTCTGTGGCAAAAAGTCGAAATCACCTAAATTCGTGATAGTTTTTTCTATCATGATAAATTTTTCTATCGTGATAGTTTTTTCTATCATGATAGTTTTTTCTATCGTGATAGTTTTTTCTATCCTGATAGTTTTTTCTATCGTGATAGTTTTTTCTATCATGATAGTTTTTTCTATCGTGATAGTTTTTTCTATCATGATAGTTTTTTCAATCATGATAGTTTTTTCTATCGTGATAGTTTTTTCTATCATGATAGTTTTTTCTATCATGATAGTTTTTTCTATCATGATAGTTTTTTCTATCGCGATAGTTTTTTCTATCATGATAGTTTTTTCTAACATGATAGTTTTTTCTATCATGATAGTTTTTCCTATCATGATAGTTTTTTATATCATGACAGCTTTTTCTATCATGATAGTTTTTTCTATCGTGATAGTTTTTTCTATCATGATTGTTTTTTCTATCATGATAGTTTTTTCTATCATGATAGTTTTTTCTATCGTGATAGTTTTTTCTATCATGATAGTTTTTTCTATCGTGATAGTTTTTTCTATCATGATAGTTTTGTCTACCATGATAGTTTTTTCTATCATGATAGTTTTTTCTATCGCGATAGTTTTTTCTATCGTGATAGTTTTTTTCTATCATGATAGTTTTTTCTATCATGATAGTTTTTTCTATCGTGATAGTTTTTTCTATCATGATAGTTTTTTCTATCGTGATAGTTTTTTCTATCATGATAGTTTTTTATATCATGATAGTTTTTTCTATCATGATAGTTTTTTCTATCGTGATAGTTTTTTCTATCATGATAGTTTTTTCTATCATGATAGTTCTTTTCTATCATGATAGTTTTTTCTATCATGATAGTTTTTTCTATCGTGATAGTTTTTTCTATCATGATAGTTTTTTCTATCGTGATAGTTTTTTCTATCGTGATAGTTTTTTCTATCATGATAGTTTTTCTATCATGATAGTTTTTTCTACCATGATAGTGTTTTCTATCATGATAGTTTTTTCTATCATGATAGTTTTTTCTATCGTGATAGTTTTTTCTATCATGATAGTTTTTTCTATCATGATAGTTTTTTCTATCATGATAGTTTTTTCTATCATAATAGTTTTTTCTATCGCGATAGTTTTTTCTATCATGATAGTTTTTTCTATCGTGATAGTTTTTTCTATCATGATAGTTTTGTCTACCATGATAGTTTTTTCTATCGTGATAGTTTTTTCTATCGCGATAGTTTTTTCTATCGTGATAGTTTTTTTCTATCATGATAGTTTTTTCTATCATGATAGTTTTTTCTATCGTGACAGTTTTTTCTATCGTGATAGTTTTTTCTATCGTGATAGTTTTTCTATCATGATCGTTTTTTCTATCATGATAGTTTTTTCTATCATGATAGTTTTTTCTATCATGATAGTTTTTTCTATCGCGATAGTTTTTTTCTATCATGATAGTTTTTTCTATCATGATAGTTTTTTCTATCATGATTGTTTTTTCTATCGTGATAGTTTTTTCTATCGTGATAGTTTTTTCTATCATGATAGTTTTTCTATCATGAAAGCTTTTTCCATCATGATAGTTTTTTCTATTATGATAGTTTCTTCTATCGCGATAGTTTTTTCTATCATTATGGTTTTTTCTATCATGATAGTTTTTTCTATCGCGATAGTTTTTTCTATCGTGATAGTTTTTTCTATCATGATAGTTTTGTCTATCATGATAGTTTTTTCTATCGTGATAGTTTTTTCTATCGCGATAGTTTTTTCTTTCGTGATAGTTTTTTCTATCATGATAGTTTTGTCTATCATGATAGTTTTTTCTATCATGATAGTTTTTTCTATCGCGATAGTTTTTTCTATCATGATAGTTTTTTCTATCATGATAGTTTTTTCTATCGCGATAGTTTTTTCTATCGTGATAGTTTTTTCTATCATGTTAGTTTTTTCTATCATGATAGTTTTTTCTATCATGATAGTTTTTTCTATCATGATAGTTTTTTCTATCATGATAGTTTTTTCTATCATGATAGTTTTTTCTATCATGATAGTTTTTTCTATCGCGATAGTTTTTTCTATCATGATAGTTTTTTCTATCATGATAGTTTTTACTATCATGATAGTTTTTTCTATCATGATAGTTTTTTCTATCGCGATAGTTTTTTCTATCATGATAGTTTTTTCTATCGCGATAGTTTTTTCTATCATGATAGTTTTTTCTATCATGATAGTTTTTTCTATCATGATAGTTTTTTCTATCGTGATAGTTTTTTCTATCATGATAGTTTTTTCTATCGTGATACTTTTTTCTATCATGATAGTTTTTTCTATCGTGATAGTTTTTTCTATCATGATAGTTTTTTCTATCATGATAGTTTTTTCTATCGTGATAGTTTTTTCTATCGTGATAGTTTTTTCTATCATGATAGTTTTTTCTATCGCGATAGTTTTTTCTATCATGATAGTTTTTTCTATCATGATAGTTTTTTCTATCATGATAGTTTTTTCTATCATGATAGTTTTTTCTATCATGATAGTTTTTTCTATCGTGGTAGTTTTTTCTATCATGATGGTTTTTTATATCATGATAGTTTTTTTCTATCGTGATAGTTTTTCTATCGTGATAGTTTTTTCTATCATGATAGTTTTTTCTATCGTGATAGTTTCTTCTATCATGATAGTTTTTTCTATCGTGATAGTTTTTTCTATCATGATAGTTTTTTCTATCATGATAGTTTTTTCTATCATGATAGTTTTTTCTATCGTGATAATTTTTTCTATCATGATAGTTTTTTCTATCGTGATAGTTTTTTCTATCATGATAGTTTTTTCTATCATGATAGTTTTTTCTATCGTGATAGATTTTTCTATCATGATAGTTTTTTCTATCGTGATACTTTTTTCTATCATGATAGTTTTTTCTATCATGATAGTTTTTTCTATCATGATAGTTTTTTCTGTCGTGATAGTTTTTCTATCATGATAGTTTCTTCTATCGCGATAGGTTTTTTCTATCTTGATAGTTTTTTCTATCATGATAGTTTTTTCTATCGTGATAGTTTTTTCTATCATGATAGTTTTTTCTATCATGATAGTTTTTTCTATCGCGATAGTTTTTTCTATCATGATAGTTTTTTCTATCATGATAGTTTTTTCTATCATGATAGTTTTTTCTATCATGATAGTTTTTTCTATCATGATAGTTTTTTCTATCATGATAGTTTTTTCTATCATGATAGTTTTTTCTATCGTGGTAGTTTTTTCTATCATGATGGTTTTTTATATCATGATAGTTTTTTTCTATCGTGATAGTTTTTCTATCGTGATAGTTTTTTCTATCATGATAGTTTTTTCTATCGTGATAGTTTCTTCTATCATGATAGTTTTTTCTATCGTGATAGTTTTTTCTATCATGATAGTTTTTTCTATCATGATAGTTTTTTCTATCATGATAGTTTTTTCTATCATGATAGTTTTTTCTATCATGATAGTTTTTTATTTCGAAAAAACTATCACGATAGAAAAAAACTATCGTGATAGTTTTTTCGATCGTGATAGTTTTTTCTATCATGATAGTTTTTTCTATGATAGTTTTTTCTATCATGATAGTTTTTTCTATCGTGATAGTTTTTTCTATCATGATAGTTTTTTCATCATGATAGTTTCTTCTATCGCGATAGGTTTTTTCTATCGTGATAGTTTTTTCTATCATGATAGTTTTTTCTATCATGATAGTTTTTTCTATCATGATAGTTTTTTCTATCGTGATAGTTTTTTCTATTATGATAGTTTTTTCTATCGTGATACTTTTTTCTATCATGATAGTTTTTTCCATCATGATAGTTTTTTCTATCGTGATAGTTTTTTCTATCATGATAGTTTTTTCTATCATGATAGTTTTTTCTATCAAGATAGTTTTTTCTATCGTGATAGTTTTTCTATCATGATAGTTTCTTCTATCGCGATAGGTTTTTTCTATCGTGATAGTTTTTTCTATCATGATAGTTTTTTCTATCATGATAGTTTTTTCTATCATGATAGTTTTTTCTATCGTAATAGTTTTTTCTATCATAATAGTTTTTTCTATCATGATAGTTTTTTCTATCGTGATAGTTTTTTCTATCATGATAGTTTTTTCTATCGTGATAGTTTTTCTATCATGATAGTTTCTTCTATCGCGATAGGTTTTTTCTATCGTGATAGTTTTTTCTATCATGATAGTTTTTTCTATCATGATAGTTTTTTCTATCATGATAGTTTCTTCTATCGCGATAGGTTTTTTCTATCGTGATAGTTTTTTCTATCATGATAGTTTTTTCTATCGTGATAGTTTTTCTATCATGATAGTTTCTTCTATCGCGATAGGTTTTTTCTATCGTGATAGTTTTTTCTATCATGATAGTTTTTTCTATCCTGATAGTTTTTTCTATCATGATAGTTTTTTATATCGTGATAGTTTTTTTCTATCGTGATAGTTTTTCTATCGTGATAGTTTTTTCTATCATGATAGTATTTTCTATCATGATAGTTTTTTCTATCATGATAGCTTTTATATCATGATAGTTTTTTCTATCATGATAGTTTTTTCTATCATGATAGTTTTTTATATCATGATAGTTTTTTTCTATCGTGATAGTTTTTCTATCGTGATAGTTTTTTCTATCATGATAGTTTTTTCTATCATGATAGTTTTTTCTATCGTGATAGTTTTTCTATCATGATAGTTTCTTCTATCGCGATAGGTTTTTTCTATCGTGATAGTTTTTTCTATCATGATAGTTTTTTCTATCATGATAGTTTTTTCTATCATGATAGGCTTTTCTATCATGATAGTTTTTTCTATCATGATAGTTTTTTTCTATCATGATAGTTTTTTATACCATGATAGTTTTTTCTATCATAATAGTTTTTTCTATCATGATAGTTTTTTATATTATGATAGTTTTTTCTATCATGATAGTTTTTTTTATCATGATAGGTTTTTATATCATGATAGTTTTTTTCTATCGTGATAGTTTTTTCTATCGTGATAGTTTTCTCTATCATGATAGTTTTTTCTATCATGATAGTTTTTTCTATCATGATAGTTTTTTCTATCGTGATAGTTTTTTCTATCATGATAGTTTTTTCTAATTGATGAGTGGAAAAGTGATTAATAAATCTTTCCGTCGGCTTTTTTGGTCACTGTAGTTTTGGCAATGAAACAACTAGTTTACATTTGCTTTCCCGACGTTTCGGCAGGGGTTGCTGCCTTCTTCAGGGGAACTTTATTACGACAAAATAAACAAAAATAATACATTATTTGTTACATTCAGTGTCATAACAATTTAAACAATAATGTGTACACTCACTATTTATATATTATTAAATAAATTTTAACATTGAATGATTATTAAATCATTTATTAAAGGAAGAGCACTTCAAATGAAGTTTAGTCTATTTTACAAAGAAACTTATTTTGAAATAACGTTTATGAAGATGAGACGAGAGAGCAATAGACAGCAGAAATATTTTGTGTGTCTTGTTTTCTATTCATGTTGTTGTTGTTGTTTATTATGTGTAATGTCTCCAGAGTATAACGTTTGGATACATGTTTCTCCGTCTGCAGAACTTTGACACCATCAAAATCTGGAGAATGACCGCTTTCAATGCTGTGGCTTGCCAGGGCTGTCTTAGCAGGATTATTTGATTTTATGTCAGATCTGTGATTTGAAATGCGTTGGCGAAGGAATTGTTTTGTGGTGCCGATGTAGCACAGGTTGCAAGGTTCGTTCGACTTGCCATTGCAATTGATCTTGTAGATTACATCTGTCCGTTTGTCTTTATCTGGTTTTGTCTTAAGCTTTGTATAAAGGTGTGCAAGGGTTGTATTCGATTTGAAGGCCAAACGAACGTCGGTTACCTTTTTACTAATGACTTCTTTAAAGTTCTCAGTGAGACCCGGCACGTAAACCATGCTCTTAAAGTAGCCATCAATTGTATCTTTATTTTGCTCGCGGGGAATTTGTTGTCTGTGCTTTAAAAGCAGACCACGAATTATGGCTGAAGGGTAGCCATTATCGATGAGAATTTTAGTGACTTTTTTCTCATTTGCTGAGTGGAATCTTACGTCACTCAGTGTAAAAACTTTACGCACGAGATTGGATGCAGTGTTTAAAATGATGTGCCTGGCTTGATTGGAACGGAAGTTTATTATTCTGCCCGATGCTGTATTTTTTTGATACCAGTCAAATGTAAGGTGGTCATTTTCACGAAGGACTTTCACGTCGAGGAAAGCTATAGCTTTGTTTAGTTCCATTTCAACAGTGAACTTGATTTTTGGGTGGAATCCGTTGAGGATACGTAGAATGTTGTTGATATTCCGTTTGTCCATCACTGCAAATATATCGTCGACATATTTGGCAACAAACGTAGGTTTTTCTTCCATTTCCTTGAAGCATTCTTCTAATACGTGGTCTAGCACTAAGTCTGCAATGGTGGGTGATAGAGGGTTTCCCATAGGCATTCCAAAAATTTGTTTGAAAATTTGATAGTTTTTTCTATCATGATAGTTTTTTCTATCGTGATAGTTTTTTCTATCATGATAGTTTTTTCTATCATGATAGTTTTTTCTATCATGATAGTTTTTTCTATCGCAATAGTTTTTTCTATCATGATAGTTTTTTCTATCATGAAAGTTTTTTCCATCATGATAGTTTTTTCTATCATGATAGTTTTTTCTATCGCGATATCATGATATCTATCATGATAGTTTTTTCTGTCGTGATAGTTTTTTCTATCATGATAGTTTTTTCTATCGTGATAGTTTTTTCTATCATAATAGTTTTTTCTATCATGAGAGTTTTTTCTATCATGATAGTTTTTTCTATCATGATAGTTTTTTCTATCATGATAGTTTTTTCTATCGTGATTGTTTTTTCTATCGTGATAGTTTTTTCTATCGTGATAGTTTTGTCTATCATGATAGTTTTTTCTATCATGATAGTTTTTTCTATCGTGATAGTTTTTTCTATCATGATAATTTTTTCATTGATCCTTTTTTCATACATATTATCACTTAAAATAAGGATCGAATGGATTCGAAAGTAGAATAAACTTACATAGTAGGGCCCCTGATAAAATGACAAAACCTTTATTATTCCAATTCCAGGGAAACAAAAACAAGTTCTGTATTTGTATTGAATTGAATACATTTAGTAAAGAGAAAATAGAGCACCGCATTGCAAATTCAGTTTTGCCCTTTCCATAATCGGCATAATAGAGTTGAAAACGATTTGCTTCGAACACCGCAATCAGGCCACCGGCTTTTGGGAAACTCGTAAAATCAACCTATTTTCTGTAATGTTTAACCCCAAGACATAATTCCAGACACAAAATAAATGAACACAAGATACAATAAAATACAAAATTATTTTATTAATTCTTAAAATGCTTCAACAAAATAAAAAAAAATTTATTCAAAACAAAACATCTAGGACTTTATTTACATTTGTCTTTTGTTAAATGAAGGTTTACACACATTTGTCCAGATATTCTTGTAGATAAGAAATACCATGCTTCAAAAACATAATAGATGCATTTCCACTACTTGACAATTCATTTAATTTCAACAAACCATCAACAAAACCTTGATATTCCTTTATTTTGTACAAACACAATAGTCTTGCTTCATCCTGAACTGAATCTTCAAAACCAAGAGTCGAACCAAATGCTGTTTGAGTGAGGACATTTGGGAAATGTGACGACTCTTTAAATATTAAATAAAGCACAACTTGCAGATTATGCGATAGACCGTCGTTGGCATGTATAAACATTTGGTCATGCAAATTATGATCTCGGATGAATTTGAACTTGTTACTGTGAAAAAATACTCCTTTGAATTTGCGCTCGGTTTTTATCAACGCTTCTAGGTCAACGAGTGTTATTTCGAAATAATCATCGGAGTTATTTTCCAAAGAAAACCCGTATTCGGTGAAAAGTTTAAGATTAGTCAAATTTCCATAACTTATGAATATTTGCTCGTAGAGTTCGTAGGAATTTTTAGTGATTAATTGGTAATGCAAGTGATCGCCTTCCTTTTCGATTAGTGGCTCGGTTTGAGCAGCATCTGAATGGTTAAACATATCTAAGAATGGAGCTAGTGCCATTTCTGGTTTATCGATAAGGATATTCTTGCACCAAAGTGTAGACGTATTCTTTACTAAGGGTTGGATTTCATGAGCATTAACATATAGGCTGCGTGAGTTCACAGCAAAATACGCCCACTTGAAGTCTTCTAAACTGAACACTTCTTTGAAGTATAAGAGGCCACAACAGGTGCAAATTTTGTCACCAAAGCCATTCTGCAATGAAGTATAGGCCTCGCGAACTTTTCGATTTTGATCAACAGTCTGCTGTAAAACGTTTTCGGGAAGGAAATAAAGTTCATTGCTCTGGCAAAAGTACGGAGTTGAAAATGTTGAGGGAATCGATGTGATGTACGGTTTGAGTGGCGAATCACTCGCATGTTTTTCAAACAAAATGTACAGTGCTAGCAAGCCTTGGAAGGATATTTTGTTTGTCGAGTTAGTAAACTCTTCAGTTAGATCCTGAAAATGCTGGTCGTTTTCTATGGTTGCGAGGGTTATCATTGATTCAAGAGGAAGTCTTATAATGATATCTCCCGGAATTATGCTCGTTTTAGAGCAAAGCCCTCTTCCAGTGGTGGGGAAGTTTTGGCAAATGAGTTTCTTTTCATTTTTCCAGGCAAATTGACTCATATAATGGTACAATAAGACGGCAGATTCACATTTATCTGCATTTTTAAATTCTTTTTGTTTTTTAGATCGTAAGCGTTTTGTTCTTCCCATGGTTTGATTTGGTTGCGTATTGATTCAGATGAGATACGTCAAGGGTTTTTATGTAACAAGAGTGCTCTCTCCTCGAGTTTTATGTTTTGATGTTTTCCTTACAATTTACAAGTGTTTAGGACTGCAATAAAGGCAAGAAAAATGTGTTTGATAGTAAATACAAAGGTATTTAAAAAAAAAGATTTTTTTAGTTTATCAAAACATGCGAGGAGAGAGCACGTTCGAATTAGAAGTTTTACTGCACATACCAAATATTGAATCCTTGGGGAGCATGAGAAAAGTTTAAGGTATTTATCACCGGTTCCAACTTTAGCACTTGTTTTGAATTTATTAAAAAATAAAAATTTATTTCGTCCGCAAAAATTCACGAGATGAAACACTCGGGCCATTTTTTTTCTTATTTTGAGTTTGACGTTTCTGTCAAACTTCAAACTGTCATTTGATGGCCACGGTACTGCCAGATGTTACAAATAGAGCAAATTGAATTTCCGATTCCAAGCAGTGTTCAAAGAAACAGTCACCTAGAGGTGTCCATGGTCATGATATGATGGTGTTATTTCTTGCCACTACATTTTCGTTAAAGTTCCTTGAATATGAACTGCGAACAGCGAGTGGTCATGAATTTTGATATTTCTATCAGATAGTGATTTGTTTAAAGTCGCGTCGCCGCCGAAAGACGTGAACTATCATAAATATAAACCGATAAAATGTGTGCTTATAAGAATACGTTTTCATTAGACCAAATGAGGTAATTTCGTTGAAAACTTCCAAATTCAATACCAAATCATCCATTTTCCATACAATTTCACTTTTCGAAGTGAGGTATTCTGTTTTCATTTAGCCAGTTTACATTTCTTGAGCGCTCAGTAATTTACTTCGCGCAGTAATTTTCCTCGCTCAGTAATTTTCCTCCGTTCTTTGACAGAGCAACAGAAAAAAATATAAACACGATCCCTCACATAGAAGTCAAAATTACTCTCTTTCTCTTTTCTTCTTATGTAATTTATGGTGACAAATAATAGGTTTGTTTGGTTACTTTTGTAACACGAAGTTCAAAAACTGTCAAATTATTGAAATAAGGGGAAAATTCTTTCATAGAGGGGAAAACTTGCTACAAAGTTAACAAACGTGTTAAACCAATTTTGTATCACTTTTGGGTACGAAATTTCAAACGTGACTCACACTATCAAACACTACAGACAAAAATCTTAAGACACACACAAACAAAAAGACACACAGACGAGGATTTGACAGTTTCTTACTTCCTGCACACAGAAATTTGTGTAGCAGAAATTCGCAAGATGTTTCATGGAGGGGAAATTTCTTGCTCTCTCATTTTGCTCTCTCGTTGCTACACTTTTGAGTTAACAAACAGGAATTTGTGAAATGTAGTACGAATTCGTACGAAATTTCAGTAGCCAAACAGACCTAATAATTGAGCAAGCGAATCCAAAAATCTCAATCTCAGTTTTTAAGGGGAAAGGTGAGGAATTTTTGTGAGGAATCGTGTTTATATTTCTGACTCCTCGAGCCCTCTGAGATCTCAGAAATATAAACTGGCTAATTAATTGAGTTTGACATTTAAGCCTCGTACGCAGATCGAGCTAAAATTTCGCTCCCATAAAAAATTCTCTCCAAAATTTAGCCAAGCTAAAATTTAGCCAAACATTTTAGCCGAGATGTACGCAGCTCCAGCTAAAAAATCAAATTTTCGTTTCTTACTGAACGCACTCATCTGTCAAAATTTAGCGCGTGAAATAATTGTTCGGCACATTAATTCTCGAGCTAAATTGTGGCAGGTTCATTTATTTGTGAGATTATGTGAGCTTTACATTGCGAAAATAAAAATTGAGACCGAGAAATAATCATAAGGACAAACGATTTAGCAATTCCAAAAGGAAAAATCCATTTTATTTGATTATTTTAACTTGAAATATTGAAAGAAAATTCTTTGAAATTGTTGAATAAAATTTCTTTTCAGAGAACAGCTGTTTTCTGTAATGTATTCTCCACAAAAATCTTGTGTCAAAATTTAGCTAGGATTTTAGCTGGTGTTTGGAGAGAAATGTGGGAGCAGAATTTTAGCTCGATCTGCGTACTAGGCTTTACATGCAAACAATTTTCAGAGCTTTTCAAATTGTTCCCAATTTGGTATGTTCATGAGGATTTAACTTAATTTCCAACCTTTCATGCAAATTTGGTTAAAATTATCTCATTTCAAATTGTGAATTCGTATGGACAATTGTTTTGGTATCGAATTTGGATTTTTTCAACGAAATTACCTCATTTTGGTTTATTTTTATTAGTTCACGTCTTTCGGTGACGCGACTAAACAAATCACAATCTGATAGACATATCAAAATTCAAGGCCATTCGCAGCTCACTGTTCGCAGAATGAATGAAAACGAAGTGGAAGGAGACAGGAAAAACAACAACGAAATTACCAAATTTAAAGGCTCTCCCAAACCAACGCGAAATCATAGCGAATCATTCGCAACATCAGTTTTTTGTTGTTGTTTGGCATTGTGTATCTTTCATATTTTGTGTTATTGTGAATGATTTCGCGTCGAGAGCGAATAGTTCGCGTTGGTTTGGGGGAGCCTTTAACAAATGAAAACGCTTTTTCTGTAATTTGCGAAATTACCTCATTTCGGCTCCAACCCTGAGGCCACACGAGCGAGTAATCGCAAGCGAGTTACTAATACATCGAAACTTTTTCTACTTGCTAGTCAACTGGCTTGCCTTTTTCGAAGCCAGTTGAGAAGTGAGTAGAGCGGCGAGTGATTTGACAATTAATGTATGTACCCAACAGGCTAGCGAGTAATCGCTAAAAAAGAACAAATAAACTAATAAATATTTGACAAACACTTTTCACAACAATGATTTGGCACTTTGGCAGCCGTCAAAGTATCTGCTAGTGAATGCTTGAAAATATAAAAACAAGATTAAAGCGTCATCAGCACTGATTACACTGTGCAGTGTTTACAAGAAATGTGTATTGCTGTAGATTTTCCATTAATTATCATTTGCATATCTATATCATTATATGTAAATACATACTTAACACTAACCCATATTCCGGCAATAAAAAATCCTAAAATAATATCACAATTTACTTGAGTTTTGACAAATCATTGAATTATTCTTTTTAAGAGGACATACATACACTCCCGTTCAATTGAATAGGTTCAAAATTTTCGAGTGCGGTTTACCGTTATAACTCCGAACTATGTGGAATAAATGAATTTTTGAAAATGGCATTAGAGAAAGCATTCAATTGAGGAGAGAATAAGAAAACACACAATATCAAACTTACCATCATTACACGTTTTATTATCATTTCTTTAAATTCATATTGAAATCGTAGCACTTTTTTTCGTTCATTTGAATAGGTGCACCGCCTTTATAATCACTTTTGCTTTGAACTAGTTGAAGGTCAGACCTTTTAAAGCTATTTTTGGGCTTTATATCATGGTTTCTTTGATATGACACAAACAAATTGAGAACAAACGTAGAATGGGTGGAGGAAAAGCTCTTTTCGCGGCTGAGTACGCGAAAATTTATTGTTTTCATGATAAATGACTAACGGGACATCAAATTTCGGAAAAACTTACAGAATCCATTTTTGATCTATATTTATCAGAGAAGTAAGCAAAAAGATGGTGTCGATATGAAAAGAATGTAAAAAAACTGCTGCCTCCGCAAGCTATAGACGAACAATTCTGAGGGTTGGATCTTATTTGTCGGTTTAAATGGCTTAAATAAGGGAACAAGCTAGGTTTAGTGCGAGTATTTCTACAGTCGAGAGTGTAATATAAAGTTCTTCATACCAAAAAAGAAAAAAAATTAAAATAAACCACCGCTTAGGCATAGGCGCCCGGAGGGGGGGGGCAAGAGGGGGCAGTTGCCCCCCCCTGGCTCTGGACAATACCACACAACTAAGACATTTTTCATTTTTTTCTTTGAATTTTAACAAAAACTTTGCCTTCTCTCCATGATTTGCCCCCCCCTGGCTCTGGGTCATACCAAATGTACCGGAAAATATCCTTTGTTTCGATATTGTTGGAAAATATGGATATTTTCTTTACAGCTTCTTTATTGAGTTCATGGTTTGCCCCCCCCCCCCCTGGCATTTCCACATTTGTCCATGCATTTTTTTACTATACATTTTAACAACTACCTACTTGTTTATTTTTGTCGGGGTTCATGATTTGTTCCCCCCTGGCTCTGGATCAGGCCAAATATGTCTGAAAATATCCTAAGTTTCGATATTGTTGGAAATATGGATATTTTCTTCACAGCTTGAAGTTGGAGTGGAGTGTATTTGCCTCCAAAATAAAAACAATTGTGAGTTACTTAAATGTCATAAGAGTTTGACGTTTATACTACGTTTACGTTTACACCGCGAACACTAAACCGGGATTTAATAAGATTTACGTCAAATCTTCTTTACCATACAAGAAATTAAGAAATAAATCTTGTTAGATCTTTCTAGGACAACTAGTTTTACAAATCAAACTAACCTATTCTTATATTAAACTGAATGAAACAGTTCTTCATTCTTTGACACAAATTTAACATTCTATCTCACTGCCACTCCAAAAGAAATAAAATGCACCACTGGATCACACGTACTTGCTCTTATGTTCAAGACACTGCGGATTTAAGAAAATTGTATATAAAAACATGGAAATTATGAGAGAAAAATGTAGAGAAGCATATGAAATACGACATTTAAATTGGCTAAAACAACTCTTTTCACAGTTTGAGGTGAAAAAAATAATTTCATCTTAATTCTTGATTGAATATGATTGTATGGGAAAACAAATCTAAAATATCAAATTCTTAAAACATTTTTGAGAGCAAATTTTGGTATGCAAATCTAAAATATATATTTATGTGTATGTGAAAACAAAATTTGAGAAAAAATTGTTAACCTGTTTTTGAGATATGGAATTTCCAAAAACTTTTTTTTTGAAAATATTATAATATAAAATAAACGATAACGAAAAAATCCTAAATAAAAAAATACGTTCTATGACAGGAACTATTAAAAGTTGCTAAGTGCAAAATTTTGTAATTTTTACTAGTAAATCGTACTAATTTTAGTATATGAAAAAGTTTAATCAAAATCGTAGGAGTCGGTTTTGAGCAAAAAAGTATTTTCCATTGCGGCTTTTTAACTTTTGTATGGAAGGCACCCTTATTTTTTCATAAATGTAAAATTTCTTATAAAAATAGTTAAGAGAGTATTAAAAAACTCTTAAATATCGAGTTTCAAAAAAGTCGATTATGTTGTTTTCGAAATATTTGATTTTCCAAAAAAAAATTTTAAATATTTTTTAAAAATCCAAAAAATATTTTTTCAAAAATGTTGGTACACAAAACTATTTATATTTATTAGAAGCTTTTGTACACAAAAAATAATTGAAATTGGTCGTACTGTTTTGAAGAAAATCAAAAATGAAAAAAACGTGTAGGCATAATCACCAAAAACCACTATGTACCAAGTTTGAAAAAAATCGATCTAGCCGTTTAGGCTGTAGACGAGCAGACAGAATTGTGCCATGCACTTTTTTGGTGTTCTCTATCATCGTAATATCATGTTTGGTTGTTATCTCAAAAATTCTCTTGGCACGAATCCAAAACTTGTCTTATAGTACCTATATCGCAAGTAAAAATGAAACCCCGTTTCTTTAAGAAATGAACAAGACAGAGATATATATATTATGCCTGTTTGGTAATGTGAAATTTTCACCAAGTTTCCCAAACTTGGGTTTTTTGCTCCCATGGTTTTTGACAGCAAATGTAAGTAGTAAGTAAGTAGGAAATTTTTGTAATTTCCTTTGAAAGCCTATTGGTTGTACTCAACAAACCTAGGTGTGAAAGGAAATGTCAAACAAATTTCTTCAAATACTCGACCGAGGAGATTTTGTTCACCCATCTTTTCTCCTGCCCTTCTCACCAAAAAATATCAAATAAAGAAGCCAATCCTCAGCTGTCAATTTGATTTGCCTACAAGCTGAAGCGAACAGCTGATGTATTAGATTTGCAAAGCAATCCTCGCGTTCTGATGTTTATTCGCTATGTTATCTAGTTATCCTAAACATTTCGAGATAACTTGAGTTGTTTTTGCGTCAGCGGTCATCAGCTTTTTTTTGACATGGGATTACAACAACACAAAGCTATCCAGATAACTGAGAATTAACATCGGAACGTGCCCAATGACAAAACGCACACATCGAATCAACTCGTAATTCAACACATCATTCAGCACAGGTCTTGTTGTTAGGCGTTTTCCTTTTGAGGTGGCGAAGTACTTTGCTAGCTTTTTTCAATGGAACACATCTAACTGCTTTCCCATGTAAAATGTATCTACTCGTACATAAGAGCATGTGCAGTTGGTAGTACTAGATTAGGGTTTTCATCTACTCACAAGTACTTTGCCACCTCCAAAGGAAAATGGCTGTTGTTGCAATTCACATCTATTCTTCGACACGAAATAAAATTACAAATACAACAATGTACACAAATGGGTTTTGGATGGTGAAACGTACGAAGGATTGGCTTCTTTACCTATTTGATATTCTCTGCTTTTCACCCTGGAACTGAAAGTTGCTAGCAACTCAGTTTCCTCGTGTGAAAGGGGCCTATAGTTCCGGAGAATTTATTATTTTTTTTTATGGTTGGCTTACACTATAAAAAAATATATATTTACCTCAGCATTAATTTTAATTTTTTTTTACCCCGAGGCCACACGGGCATACACATACAAACCCAAGCAACTTGCTCATCAACTGGCATGGAATTTTTGAAGCCAGTAGTGAAGCAAGTTGAGAAGCAAGTTGGGAGACAAGCAAGTGGGAGGCAAGTGGAATGCAAATTACGAATTTGACAAGCAGTGTATGTAGCCAACTTGCTTACCAGTACTTGCCTCCAGGTAAATGTTCTAGGCAAACGCAAATATGGATGAGTAGAGATAGTTGTAAACTGCGTAAATCTGTCAAATTTTCCATACATGTTTTGACATGTATGAATACTCATTTTTTCTCAAGAAAATGGAAAATAACCTACACCTACTTACCGACATGTGGCAATTTCATTGAAATCACTCAATTCGATTTCATTGAAATCTATCAGGTCAAAGGATTTCGAAACTTTTTTTTGAAACTGTCCTTTTTCCTTTTGTAAAATTACATTTTTATTTCTTATTTCAAAGATTCGTGAATGGATCTTCAATAACTCTTTCAAAATTAATTCGGAACGAACCATATATTATAGATCCACATCTTAGCATTTTTGGTTCGATCGTGAAAATGAATTTTGTTTTAATCGAATCAAAAATAACATTCCCTTTTGATTTTTTCACGAGTGAACGAATGATATTTTATTGTTCTATGAACCTTGCTTTTTGTACAAAAACTTCCAAAAAAATGCCTGTGTGCTTAAATAAGTGCGGTCTACTATTAAATAAAAAATAATTTTACGCTGGATAACTATTAACAGTACCTCCCATAGAAGATAGAACGTTGTTTTGGATTGTTTCATTATTGACTGAAGGATTTAAATGAAATTATTTATAAAAACTTCCAAAAAGCTCAAATTATATTGCATATTAAAATTTAAAAAAATGTTGTTTAATACCCATTTTTTTCGAAAATTCGATATGTATCTCAAAATTGGTTTGGTGTCTGCCCCCCCCTGGACAAAATCCTGCGGGCGCCTATGCGCTTAGGTGAAAGAATTTACAGTTTGAGAATTCAAAGAAAAGAAATTTACCCCCACATTAGCTCAGTCATGGAAATACAATTTGAATCCATCAATTCTGTTGAATTTAATCCCTTTTTCATTAGAAAAAATGACTTTACGCCACTTAGTCTTTCAAGTCTTATGAAGCTTACAAAACTGCATTCGGTTTGTTTTTTGTTTTTGTTTTTGCTAACTTCGTTTAGGTGTGGTTTCATTTAATTTTCTTCTTTTTCGGTATGCAGAACTTTTAATAATATTCTCGACTGCTGAAATACTGGCACTGAACCTAGCTTCTTCCCTCGTTTTAGCCATTTAAACCGACGAATTAGACGCAACCCTCAGACTTTTTCGCCTATCACTTGCGCAGATAGCAGGTTATTTGCATCCTTTCATATCGACACCATCTTTTTGTTTATTTTTCAGATAATTATAGATCAAAGAATAGATTCTGAAAGTTTTTTTTCCGAGATTTGATGTCCCGTTAGCCATTTATCATGAAAACAATAAATTTGCGCGTAGTCAGCCGCGAAAAGAGCTTTCCTCCACCCATTCTACGTTTGTTCTCAATTTGTTTGTGTCATATCAAAGAAACCATGATATAAAGCCCAAAAATAGCTTTAAAAGGTCTGACCTTCAACTAGTTCAAAGCAAAAGTGATTATAAAGGCGGTGCACCTATTCAAATAAACGAAAAAAAGTGCTACGATTTCAATATGAATTTAAAGAAATGATAATAAAACGTGTAATGATGGTAAGTTTGATATTGTGTGTTTTCTTATTCTCTCCTCAATTGGATGTTTTCTCTAATGCCATTTTCAAAAATTCATTTATTACACATAGTTCGGAGTTATAACGGTAAATCACACTCGAAAATTTTGAACCTATTCAATTGAACGGGAGTGTATATATTCCCTATGCGAAAGAGAACAAATGTATACATTATCTTTTATATCATAAGTAAAAAAATAGGACAAAGGCATTATTTCTATGAGACAGAAAAGTGCATATGTGTGTTGTTTACTGGATTGAACGCGTTGCCTATATCGGCTGTGAAATTAATTAATTTTAAAACGTTTGAATTGTTATTTTTTTTTTTAATTCGAGTTTTATATTAAGTATCAATTTTTATATTCTTTCATATATATTTTTATTCATGTTTGGTCCAAAATTAAAAGAAAAGCACTTCCGTTGTAGATTGTTCACTATCCCAAACAAATAAATCAGCTGGTGCTATGACACCTCTCACTCACTTGCTCTACCTAAATAATACAAATATTGTACTAAACTATTCTGGAAAACTTCATGAAACACAAATTAACAGAATGTAGAACAGTTTTGAGACAAGGTTTTTACTCAAGGAACACACAATCTTATACTTTTATGATCCTTTTTGTAACAGAACAGATCCATTAGCACACCTCATATTACATTCATAACGGCAGATATGATAACCTCGACTCCTGTGTAAGTCGATTAAAATCGCACCATCTGTGCAGTGAGACGTTTATATGACTTATAAGTTGTCATTGCAGAGGGTGGAAAATATTATTTTTGTCCAGTGCAGCTGGATAGGGCTGTGACTCTTTATTCCAAAAATATGTAGGTATTTTACTTATTTACTACCCGTTAGTGCTTATGCCTTCTTTTTCGCCAATTTTTATGAAAATTCGTTGTTTTTTAGATCAAAGATTCTTAAAAAAAAAAGTAGTTTTGAGTGTGTCTGTATACCTACCTATACGTACTTCTTAACTTAATCGCCAATTACACGATGATTCTTTGCGTCTGACGCTTTTTTCGAGTTCTTCGAATACGCGATTTTCAACATCCTGTAAGGCACGCGCTATTACTGAGATGCTCAATGCTTGACGCAAAATTGACAGTTCTCTTTTATATCGAGATTCACAGCTGCGGTTTGTATTGCCTGCATACGAAACAAAAAAAAACAAAAATACGGATAGTGATAAAAAGAAAACGTCAAAGAGTCACGGAAACCTTGACCCGTGACTCACGGCCAACTGGTCTTCCGGCTCGTCTTGTTTCTCCTTAGCACTCATTATATTCGAAAAGAGTCCGACGCAAAGAATCATTCTTTAATAGGAGACCTCACTATTTAGCACTAATTTTCACCCATTTCATGTTCCATACTTCAAATAAAGGGTTGTTTTGAAGAGTGTTTTTCAAAGACTAAAACATTTTTCTTTCCTGACGAATTCTGCTCAAGAAATTTCTGCAAGGTTGACGGAAATAAATAGGTTAAATGTCAGATACATTCAAACAAAATTCTTGCCAAAAGTTGACAACCATTTTCTACACTTCGTTACCAATTTGCTGCTCTCTGAGGTGTCTTTGTTAAATTTGCACAAATTTTCACAATACGCTGTCAGAAACCATAGAAGAAAAAGCCAAGTATGGGAAACTTGGTGAAAATTTCGCGTTATCGACCAGGCATTTTATTTGGCTCCGTGAAATAACTCCCCAAAGTTAAAATGAAATAACTCCCAAAATTGGGGCCCTATTTCATTTTGAAATAAGTCCCCAAATTCGGAGATGAAATAAATCCCCAAAAACGAATGAAATAAGCCCCCAAACCTAAAATGAAATAAGTCCCCAAAGATTTGTAATGATTTTTTTTATTAAACGTAATAAATAAAGTTGTTGAGTAAAAAAAAATGGTTCTTGGAACCTTTAAAGTTGTGCCACAAGGTTGCTTTAGGCAGCTTTTAATAATTTACATTGAATATTTTGGCAAGGTTAGAGTTTTTTGTGGGAAGTGAATTAAAAAATTACTGCGCGCGGCGGGGGGGGGGGGGGGGGGCAGTTAGTAGTATCAGGTATTAACTATACTGAAAAGTAAGTAACAATTTCTCAAAGAAGAAAAAACGGATTAGATTCAAAGTTATTTTTGAATTTTTAGAATCCGTTTAGAATTCTGTGGAAAAAAAATCACGTCAATCAGAAATTATCTTATTTCTTAAATTTAATTTTTATTCACTGATCCCAAAACTGGTAGAATCTGGTGATGAAATTTTAACAGGAACTTCATTACCACCACGACTACCAGAAAATAGCTGAAACAGACCCTAGGAAGGTGGAGCTTTTTTTGTATGGCTCAAGTCTGGAAGCAGACCCGAAGTCCAAATTTTGGCTAGGTTTATCTGTGCAATCGAAGAAATGGGGTTAATTATTTTTTCGTCAGAAGCCTTGAGGTATTTACTTAAATAGTACATTTAAGGACAAATTTTAAATAATAACCCATGAGTTGGAGAAATTATGAAAAAAAATCAGTTTCTAAGGCCTCAAAATTTCAATGGTCCGTTTTAACCTTTTATTTCGGCTGAAAGCTAATTTTTTACCATAAAATCATTATAATCGCCGGATTCCACATGAAAAATACTGACAAAAAAATGTATCACATTACCATATTACACATTTTTATATAAGAGGTTTTTTCCACCTTGGCCCCACTGCGCGGTGGTGGCGCGGAGTGGCACGCGTAGCGGCTGCGTCGGGCGAAACTAATTTTTAAATTCAATTCCCACAAAAAAACTCTAACCTTGCCAAAATATTCAACGTAAATTATTAAAAGCTGCCTACAGCAACTTTGTGGCACAATTTTAAAAGCTCCATCCATTAAATAACTCCTGTTTCCACGATTCCCACGATTGGAGACTTTTTTCATTGCATACTTTTGGGGATTTATTTCATTGTGAAATTACACCCCAATTTGAAGATGATGAAGTCCCCAAAAATCGATGAAATAAATCCCCAATTTTGGGGACTTCTTTCATTTGAAAGAACTTCCCAACCTCATACAAATTTTGGGGAGTTATTTCATTTTTTTTTTTGGGAGTTATTTCATTGGGGAGTTATTTCACGAAGCCATTTTATTTACATCAAGGAATATCAATAGGACGGTTTTAAAGAATATCAACGAAAGTTTGGTAAAAGCGAAGGCTCGATCTCGATTACAAATAAAATGTTGTTCACTGATGTTTTAAATGCAAACGGGACTTTTATTAAAGTGTAAACATAACACAAATATCTCTCGTAAAATATTGAATTGAGATTCTAGGGACCTTAAGACGTGGAGATAAATATGCCAGCATTTTCGATCTGACAAATTGGACCAGTTACAATAACTTCTAATGGGAAGTTAATAAAGAAATTATTGCTTCCGTCTTGTTTATTGTTTCGTAAGAAATTAATGTAAATGAGTTTTGTTATTTACTATT
This sequence comes from Dasysyrphus tricinctus, assembly GCA_963921185.1. Lineage (NCBI taxonomy): Eukaryota > Metazoa > Arthropoda > Insecta > Diptera > Syrphidae > Dasysyrphus > Dasysyrphus tricinctus. The sequence continues at coordinate 187,805,083 of OY992532.1, read as the reverse complement.
ACTTCTGTCATAATCTTTTTTTTCCTTTTCTAAAAAAATCAAAAGCTTTCAAATCTAAATAATTTAGTATTATATCAATACCTTATATGTAGATGAAAAATATACAAACTTAGTTAATGACGACTACTTTTAGAATTAAAAATAGCATTGACACTGTTTTTGCAGTTAAGTATATATTAAGTACGTACTTTTACCCACAGAACCATTGTGCACTCTTTCCCAGCACGTATTTTAAAAATGCCAAGAATCGTCACCACAGACAGTTATTAAAATTGTATCTCTTCTTAAATGAGAAATCACATTAAATTATTTTATGGAAAACAGTTTTTTATTAGGTTTTTCTTAATGAGAAGTTTTCTTTAGCTGACGAGTAATAAAGACTTCATTTCTGCATTTAAAAATGATGAATGCGAGAAAAATTCGTTAATAAATGAAACTTTTAAAATAGTGGCTTATTATCATATTATTCGAATAACCCCTTGAATTACGAAGTTCCTCACTTTTCTAATTACTCTATTAAGCTTGGCAAACCTTTTTTTTTTTTAAAGTGCTAATTTTAGCCTTTACTTCCGGTAGATGCAAGATTTCACTGATACTACTACCACTTTTTGAAATAGTTGCTAAATACCTAAAAGCAGAAATAATCTGTATCCTATACATGAACTTTACAACATTCCTTTATTGTTCATTTGATAGATAGGTTCCTTAAGAGAAAATTTTTCTTTAATGATTATAAAAATAAATTCAAATTGATATTATAAATCGAGATAAATGTTTTTTTTTTTTACTTTACACTAGCTTTTATCTTATATAGGTATGCCGTATGCACCACATAATGCACATACAACGTGTGAAAACTTAAAAGTAGACAAAAACAACTAAATATTTTTAGACATTGTATATAGTTTCTGATGACGGCTTGACGCCAAGCAATGTCGGTATCGGTATAGGCAGGATACCTATGTTCATTGCCATTGCAATGAAAATAATTTAGATATTTATTTGTGCAATATGCGCGTGTCCATCATTCTCAGTAGATACTTGCGAAATTCCTCATCAGGAAGCCAACTGAAATAAATTCATTTATGAATGCAAAAAGATTTTAGCAAATACATAATTGAAAGTCTATCGCTCAACGTTCGTATAAAATTTAAAAATGCAATTTATTTAGCTATTTGTCTTCCCCGTGTTGGTATAAGAACTGAAAACCCATCTTGCTTACAAGAAAGTGAACAAATTTGATATGCCAACAAAGAAACGTGAATTTACATAATATTTTCCCAATTTAATACCTTAAGATTGAAAACACCGATCAGTTGTCGCTCTTTGCACGTTTATTTTACACTCATTTTTACAGTGACCACCCTTTCTGAAATCTTGAATGTCCTGCGTTATTTTAAAATGATTTTAAAAATTAAAACAAAAAACAGTTAAACTGTACTACAGTGTTTTGAACTTTGTAGGTTACCTAGAGTTCGTATAGGTCTGGTTAATAACATAACGTAACTGTACTTGGATGTGCTTTTATACTTTCACCGGATGAAATTGTGCAATATTAGAATATTTCTCGTCCCCGTTTCTTACATTTCAAAATCAGCCCAAATCACCGCAATTTAAATAAAATTGCGTTGAAAATTGTTTTATTACAGTTTCCACCACTTTTTCGATTAAGTAAATAAAGAGAACTAGCTAAGCGTTGAGGAAATATATGTCTGTTCGCGTATCTCCCAAAACTACGAATTTCTACGAATTTAGCCCAAAATTATGTCAAAGCTCATATGAAAAAAATAAAATTCGCAGTTTTGGGAAGTATACGCGAACAGACATAACCTCTGTTCGTTTACTACCAAAAACAGCCCATTTTAGTCCAAAGTTCTGTCAATATCATTTTTTTTATATGAACTTTGATAGAACTTTGGACTAAAATGGGTAGAAATTGGCTGTTTTGGGTAGTACGCGAACAGACCTATAATCAGCCCAATTCTAAATAACAATTACCGGGGAAATATTTCTTTATTCCCTTCTCTCTTATTGAATTTACAATATTGAATTTACAATAAGAGAGAAGGGAAAAGAGAAATATTTCCCCGGGAATTGTCATTTAGAATTGGGCTGAATATGTCTGTTCGCGTACTTCCCAAAACTGTCAGTTTGTATTTATTTTTGAAAACTATTTTGTTGTGGAAATTATATTTTGTATTAATAAACCAGTTTATATACCAGTAATTTTCCTTCGTTTTTGGCAGAGCAAGAGAATAAAATATAAACATAATTCTTCACATAGAAGTCAAAACAACTCTCTAATTAGTGATGGGAAATATCGAATGATTTGAACTATCGACAGTTAGTAACTGAATGATTTCAACTATCGAACGAATTCATTCATTCATTTATTCGGTTGAAATAGAGTAAGATGTTGATTGTTTTTAGGAAAATGATACTTGTAGATACGTTTTTAAACTAAAATACGACCGGAGTTAGTCGTAAGAATATTTTTTTACTGTTTAAAAGAAAATTGAAAACTATGAAAAGAGAAAAGAAAGCCAAAAAGTTTCGGATTATTTTATTTATCGCTCAGAAAACAGTCCCTTTCTGTCAAGCCACAACCTGTCAAATTCAGCAAAGGATGGCTACGATGACAATAGATTAAAAACTTTTAAAAAAATACGAACAAATTGAGATCTTGTTTTGACCACAAAAAGAGAAATTTTCGAACTTTCCAGGTATTATTTTGAACAAAATACTCTGTGTGCGTCAAAGAAGAATAATTATTCTATTTTTAAAATCATAAACTGTCAAATTTCACAAACGGATGGCTGCAATGTCAATGGATTAAACAAACTCTTTAAAAATATGAAAATATAGTGATTTTATTTATTGCTCCGGAAAAGGGCAATTTTAGGGCTTTGGGTGAAACGTGAAACTCTTTCTGCGTCAAAGAATAATTATTTATCAATGAAAACTGTCAATTTATACCCAAAGATGGCGATGGATTAAAAAAACCTCAAAAAAATCGAAAAATTTAAAATTTTATCATTATCTCCGGAAAAGAGCAATTTTAGGGATTTTGGGTGACATTTAAAAAAATACTTTTTGGGTCTCAAAGTAGAGTCTGTCTTCTATTCGCTAGACTATTAACTGACAAATTCCATCAAATGATGCCCACGATATCGATGAATTAATAAACTTAAACAATATAAACATATATCAAGTTTCACTCAAATCTCAGATATCAAATTTAAACTATTATTCCAAATTTTCAATGCATAGCGCATAGAAAATATAGTAGAGTAAAATAACCCAAAACTATACCAGAAAGAGCAAGAATGCGAATGAAATTAATGAAAATAGTAACAGTAATATCTGACTAACAAGAACAACACAAAAAAAGTAATATAAAATCGTTCAGTAATACTATCGGTCAAAAAAGTAATCGAACGAAAAGCCAATGAACGATTCCAGAATCGGAACTAGTAGTAGTAGTAGTAGCCGAGTGAGAAAGTATACTTAAATCGTTCAAAGTTAATATCGAGTGAAAAAGCGATTGAACGAAAATTGCATTAATGAATGAACGAATGTATAACTAAAGACGGTGTCCACATTGGGACTGAAAAATTGAATTTTTAATGACATTTCAGTATTCACATCTCAATTCAATGAAGGAGTGAGAGCGAGATATGAATACTGAAAAGTCATTAAAAATCCACTTTTTCATACCCAATGTGGACACCGTCAAATACTATCGAATAAATGAACATTTAGCTACTATCGAATAATTCGATAGTTTTTATTCGATAGTTCCCATCACTGCGCCCAAGCTGCTTCGTTTTCGTTTGTGCTTGCTCACACGTGAAGAACGAAAGTGTTCAGATGTGAAGAAAATTATTCTGCAGATTTTGTTCTCTTCTTTGTGTTTTTCGTACTTTCATAATGAAAGACACGATTTGATTGGTTGGATTGGATAGAAAAAGCAACACAAAAGAGAACGTCAATTTTCTACACCGAATATTTTCAAATATTTTTAAATATTTCATCCCCCTCCCTCTTCTGCAAGTTACCCCGCTCACCATCACAAATCGTAGAAAATGAATGAATTTCTTCACGTGTGATCAGGGAATTTCAAAGTGCCTGCTTACACGTGAAGAACGAAAGTGTTCAGATGTGAATAAAATTATTCTGCAGATTTTGTTCTCCTCTTTGTGTTTTTCGTATTTTCATAATGAAAGACACAATTTGATTGGTTGGATTGGATAGGAGAAGCAATACAAAAGAGAACGTCAATTTTCTACACCGAATATATTCAAATATTTTAAAATATTTCATCCCCCTCCCTCTTCTGCAAGTAACCCCGCTCACCATCACAAATCGCAGAATATGCTTGAATTTCTTCACGTGTGATCAGGAAGGAAATAAAAAAGAATAGTTGAATGAAAGTCGATTGAACGCAATACCTGTGTTTTAAAAAAAAGATCGCTTGGAGAAAAAGGTCGCCCTGATCAAAAAGTCGTCGTTTGTCCCCTTTCACACGAAGAACCAAGTTGCTGGAGATTTTTTTGACGTTTTCTTTTAATCTCCCTAAAAATCTCTTGTACCTTTCACACCAGGAAACAAATCTCCAGGCAATTTTTGAAATTTCCTTTGAAAGTCTATTGGTTGAACACACCTAAACCTAGATGTGAAAGGAAATGTCAAAAAATCTCCTCAAATCCTCGACCGGGGAGATTCTGTTCGCCCCTCTTTCCTCCTGCCCTTCTCACCCAGGAACTAAAAGTTGCTGGCAACTCAGTTTCCTCGTGTGAAAGGGCACTTTAGTCGCACGGACCCAAAAAAGGTCTTAAAGTGCGAGTAAAGTCGCCCAGCGGTATTGCTGGTGTAAGGCCATAGCGAAACTATAGTGTGTGTATTGTGTTTGAGTATTGAGATTTTGTGCTTTGTGTTTGTTGGTAGAGGTCAAATCCCACCAAACATTTCCCTTCAGAAATGATTCATAAATAATTCACAGAAGTGAAAGAAACCCTCATTTATGAACTCATTTATAAACCGGTTTGGATCAAATTTACTGGGTAGCATTACTTCGAATTCAAATCGTTTTTATATTTCATTAACAACAGAGTAATTCTTCACTTTAGTGAATGTAAATAGGACGCTTATATATTAATTTCACTGAACAATTCATGAATCTTTTGTGAATCATTTAAATGAGACAGATTTGATTCATTAATATGACTATAAATTGGGGTTTCCTCATTCAGTTTAGTGAATATAAATTGAATTATATTTAATTCATTATAATGATTCTTTATTAATCCGAATGTATACCATACAACTGAATGTAAATATTATTTCTGTGTGGTTATACAAAATGCTATTTTAAGATGGTAAAACTATATGCATAAACAGTTTGATTTCCCTAGATTTATCGAATGAAAGTTATGATAAATTTTGCTAAAGTATAATGTTTATTTGTTAATTTATTCAATTTATCTTTTTTTTTATTTTTTTTTTCACTGCCACAATAGATATAGTTCCGTCCGTACAATAACAATATGAATGAAAGTGACGAATTTCCTCTTTGCATAACTTTTGTTTCAGTTTTGGCGCGACCAGGTCCCGTTATGGCTTTTCAAAACAAAATGAAAGGGACATTCAGTTTATGTGAATAAAAATAGACGCACCCAAGATATACCTCTTTTGAGGATTGCTTGTGTGCGTTCACTTCTCGAATCTCGATATTTTTTTATGAAAAAAAAAATCAACACAAATCCCCTTCCCCGCGTATGAGGCAAAAGTTGAGGGATATTTGAGTATATTCACATTTGATTCACTGAAGTGAGTGTTTCTCGAATATATATTCTTCATTTTCACTGAATGTTCAATGAACGTTCACAAAAATGTTTGCTGGGATTATTTAATAAAATAAAAGTAGGTGTGGAAAATGTGAGTGTGTGAATCATCATCATCGTGTCCTGTATCCCCGGCTGGGGCATAGGGCGTCAACAAAACGTCTCCATCCTTCACGGTCTGCTGCAAGGTACTTAAGCTGTGGCCACGTCTTTCTCTGGGATTCTGCTTCCGCTAAGACAGTTGATTTCCATGTTGTTCTTGGTCTTCCAACCCGCCGTGCACCCTGAGGATTCCATTCAAAGGACTGCTTTGCAATTTCATCGTTTGGTTTCCTCAGTGTGTGACCAATCCAACGCCATTTACGCTTTCTTATGTCGACGTCCAGCCGCTCTTGACTTGTCCTGCGCCACAATTCCTCATTTGATATTATTTGTGGCCAGCGAATCTTTAGGATGTGGCGAAGACAGCGATTCACAAAAGCCTGCAATTTCTTCGAAATGGTAGACGTGACTTTCCAGGTTTCACAAGCATATAACAGCACGGATTTGACATTGGATTCGAAGAATCTCAACTTAGTGTGTAAGGAGATTTGACTGGATTTCCAAATTGGGGACAGAGTACCGAAGGCAGCACGAGCTTTATTTATTCTACTTTTAACGTCCAGATCCGTACCACCGTTTGCAGAAACAATACTGCCAAGGTAGTTAAATTGTTCCACTACTTCAACTGGCGTCTCCTGTAAAATAATACGCTGCTGTGTGGAGTGGCCTGTGAGCATTATTTTTGTCTTTTTGCTGTTAATTCTTAGACCACTCGACTCTCCCTTCACTTGCAGTGCTTGGCACATCCCGTTCAGCCCACTGATGTTATTTGCCAGTAGACATATGTCATCGGCATAGTCTAAATGACTGAGCCTTTCGAACGGTCTCCATTGAATGCCCTGTCGCTCAGCTGTACCAACACTGGCCGTCAATACGTGCGTCGTCCATCGCCAGCAGGAAGAGAATTGGCGATAGAACATCCCCTTGTCTCACACCCTGTTGCACTACGAAGGAGTCGGATAGCTGCCCATTGTGCAAAACAAAACACCTCGCGTTGTTGTAGGACTCTTTAATAATGGCAACAATTTTTGGTGGAATTCCTCTACCAAGCAACGATCTCCATATACATTCTCGGTTAACTCGATCAAAGGCCTTTTCAAAATCCACGAACATGAGGTAAAGCGGTGATTGATATTCCATCGACTGCTCGAGGACGATACGCAGGGTGTTGATATGGTCGACACACGATCGACCACTGCGGAAGCCAGCTTGATGCCTCTTGAGTGTAGACTCGATTATATCCTTTATTCGCTCGAGTATGATTGTTGCCACTAGTTTTGGGAAAACGGACAAAACGGTGATACCACGCCAATTGTTGCAATTCTTTAAGTCACCTTTCTTTGGCAACTTAACAATCACACCATCCTTCCAGTCCCTGGGATAGCTTTCGTTTTCCCAAATGTTTTGTATCAGCGGATGTAAAATACTAGCCGCTGCTACGGGATCGGCTTTCAGGAATTCAGCTGGTATTCCGTCCAGTCCAGCTGCCTTGTTGTTTTTGAGGAGATTTATTGATGTACGAATTTCCGATTCTGACGGGGGTTCGATGTCAATACCCCTATAGGACCTGCGCATCTCGTTTATTTGGGGCACTTCAGCACTCTGCTCAACTGAATCCTCATTTAGCAGGGCACAAAAATGGTCCTTCCATCTACGAAGCTGATCCTCAATTGATACCAAAAGTGTGCCATCCACATCCATTACAGGATGATTGGTGCTGCTTTTTTTCCCGATAACATCTTTGGCTATTTGGTACAATTCCCGGACATCTCCTCTTCTGGCAGCGCTTTCCGCATTATCTGCGAGACCATCCAACTTCACCCTCTTGTCACGTCTCACACAGCGGTAGACCATCTTATGTGCAATGCGGTACTCTCTTCGCAAGTCAGCCTTTCGTTGAACATCAGCTTCGGCATTTATTTGGATTTTCAACGATTTGCGAAGTTCGATCTTATCCCAGGTGTCTTGGGATATCCAAGAGTCTCTACGTCTCGTTCGCTTGGGTACAGTTTCGGATCCAGCCTCCATAAAAACACTTTTAATTTCACCCCACATCTCATCAATTGTTGAATTCTGGATTCCATTTAATGACGAGGCTCTGTCGTTAAGGGTGGTGACATAGTTTCGACATATGTTGGGGTCATTTAAAGCATTAGTAATGAATTTTGTGCTCCTTGCTGCATCCTGCGCTGGTTTTTGTACGGCAGCGGTTCGTAGTTTGAGATCATCAGAACCAAATGGTGGTCGCTTCCCACATCGGCATTTCTTATACTCCGGACATCACACATAGACTTCCTCCAACGCTGCTGAATCATGATATGATCAATTTGGTTTTCGGTTTGACCATCCGGATGCACCCAGGTAATTTTGTTGCACGTCTTATGCTTAAATACAGTCCCACCTATCACAAGACGATTCGCGTTACAAAAGTCGACAAGCAAGTCACCATTTTCATTCCGTGACCCCACGCCATTTCTTCCCATCACGCGTTCCAGTCCGTAATTGTCTGAACCGACTTGGGCATTAAGGTCTCCCATAACGACTATGATGTCGGCTCTCGGAACACTACTGTAAACCGAGTTAAGATGAGTGTAGAACGCGGTTTTGTCTTCCTCGGTCGCTTCATTTGTGGGGGCGTAGCACTGAATAATTGTGACGTTACGAATTTTTGAACGAAACCTTGCTGTCATTAATCTCGCAGAAATGGGCGCCCATGAGATCAAACTACGCCTCGCTTCTTCGTTCAACATAATTCCGACACCATGCAGTCTTTGGCCACCCTCTCTTTCATCTTCGCCGGAATACAGCATTCTCTTCTGTCCAGTGTCTGATCTGTATTCAGCTCTTCCTCTCCACTTAGTTTCGCTTATGCCCAGGATACTGATCTTTAGGCGAAGCATTTCACGCTCAACCTGCTCGTATCTACCATCGCTGTACAAGGATCGAACGTTCCATGCTCCGATTTTCGTACGTATGCGGTAGCCAAAAGTAACATTTGCGCTTCTTGAAAGACTTCTTCTATTTGTCAACGATTCATTTATTATTATGGCGTCTTGATTGACGCTCGTACATGAAGGATGCCGCACCCCCAAATCCGATGTGCGGTTTACTGCAGCCGAAGCTACAGAAGGATTTTCTATAAAAAGATTACCTCTTGGGGACTCATTTCCATTTGTTGTCATAATTCATGTATTTGCATATATCCTTCCACCATGGTGTTTTCCGAGATATGATTAATAACATACATAAGCTCAGATTTGACAGGCACACCCGCCTTTTGTATGGTCAAACACATAACTGCTCGAGGCCGCCCACTATGGGAAAACAGACGCCTTTTGTAGCCGCCCAATATGGGTTACAGACGCTACCTGCTGCTGCCGTTGGCCTTTTACCAAAAAAAAGCTCCTCCGCCACCAGACTATCATGCCGTTGACCGCCACCTGCAGTTCATCCGCCTTAAGGGGGCTTTTAACCATCCCGAGGACAAGTTTGTGCCCTGACCAGCATAGCTGGGTTGTCTGCTTATCCCGGCATCCATTCGGTCCCCCTGCACGTTAGCGTTACCCGCCCTCTACCACGCGGAGGTGTGCATAGGGATTTTCCTATCATTGAGCCTAGGGCCATATGGCGTCCTAGCACTCTCAAGTACTTTTAGAGTGTGTGAATAGTAAGGGATGAATGTTATGATTTATGTTTGGTAAATTATAGGTTTTTGACAATTTGAGATTGGTTATGGATGTTAGGGACATAATGAAATGAATGTAAACACAGTTTTCTTGATTGTAACGAGTAGGTTTCTTTTTTTTTTCTCTTTACGGTGGGGTAGGCACTGTCTAAAACGTCTTATTGACGCACCGTCACTGTAAATAGCTGAGGAAATAAAATATTGGATTCGCTTGTTCACTTTTTGACGGATCAAATTAGCAGAGCTCTCGAAGATCTATTTTTCCTGAACTTTTTAAAAACACGTTTCCAAAAAGCTTTCTTTGCCAGTCAAAGATAAAACGACATTTCGTTTGTCAATTGACCTTTTTCCACTAATATTCCAAATTATTCGTCTTTCATTGACAAACATTTGTCAGTTCAGGTTCAGTTGTTGTATTTTACATAGACATTTTTTTAAGCGGAGATAAAAATGCATAACGCTTAGTTCGTAAATGGAGATGTTATTTTTACATGCTAATTATTTTGAAAGCGAAGATATGTACGTCCACAAAAAACATACCTACTAATACCTTTTTTGACAAATCGAACTTATTTCTGAAATAAATCTGAACTTAGAAGAAAGGTAATCACAAGATGTTTGAATGTACCTATAACACTAGATATAAAATCCGAAAAACGAGGGAACACTTGTTTGTATTTAACTCTGCATGCGGTGTAGTGTAGTTCGGGAACTATTAAAACTGATAAGAAAGCAATTTATGTATAAGCTTTGAGACTTTTTCTATTCAATAAAATTCAATAAGAGAGATAGGCAGAACAAGTTTAAATAGATTAGATAAAGCTTTAAAAAAATGACTAAAATAACAGGGAAGGGGAATGCGTTGTCAAAAATATTCAGAAATTATTTATATAGCCTCCGTGGCGCAATCGGTTAGCGCGTTCGGCTGTTAACCGAAAGGTTGGTGGTTCGAGTCCACCCGGGGGCGATTTATTTTATGAAAATATTTTAAAATAAAGTAAATGTGTATGTCACTTTCACACCTTTTTAAAATACATAACTAAAACGTCTTCCTTCCCCAAAATTTTACTAAAATACTTTTATTTTTTTTTTTTGCTTGGTGGATCAATGACTTATGTATCTCTATTGATGGTGAATAGAAACTATTCATCAGTCTTTTTCACAATTTAGTCTAGTGAAATGGTGATCAAAAAGGACTTGAAGTGCAAAGTTATGGTGTAAATTTTAAGTGGTTCCTTTTATGTTTTTGGGGTCGTTGAACATGAATACGAGGTTGTCATACAAAATTTTTCACTGCAAACATGAGAAATCGTCAAGAATCATAAAAATTTCGACGTTTTTTGTGTTCTTACTTTATATAAATTTCTTACATTTCATGTTGTTGTACAGGGTTAAATTATGGATAGTTCATGAATAAATTCATTTTTCGGGCTTTTTTGGTAAAAGTACCTTTTGTTTTTTTCTGAATTTCTCAAAAACTAAGAAAGATTTTTACATTTGGTTTTCGGTAATGGACTGAAAAAATAATGAAGGCAATGAATATTGAACACAAAAAAAAACACTTAATTTCGTAAAATTTTGAAAAATATCGACTTAAGAAAAAAAAATCACAATTTTTTTTTTTTAATTTTGACTGAAAGTTAATTTTTCAAAAATTATTCGGTTAAACAACTTGATTTAAAAACCAAGAATGCAAGAATGGAATGGCTTTCAAAAAAACTATAGCGCATTATTAGATGTGTTTTCGATGATTTTTAATGTTTTTTTGCATTTAAGGTCAAAGTTTCAGAAACTGCCCCCCTGCCTCAGGGAGGGGAGATACAACTTTCCTCCTTTACAATTTTTTCTTAGAATAACCCCAAGAACCACACCCTAAAATACTTCCCCTCAGGTCCGGGACACCCTGTATAATAATGTTGATTAAAGATTTAATTCCTAAGCATTTTTTTAAAGTAGATTCAAGCAAACGACTTGAGTATATGTAAAACAAAGCATCAAGGTCACAAAAAACAGCAACATCCACATCTAGGGGCAGATTATCGTTATTATGAAGATTTAAAATTTTACAGAATTTTTTTTATTTATTTGAAAGAATTAAGTAGGGTCAATCAAAATAAAAGAAAAACTTTTAATAGGTGCACCCTAGTTTCTGACATTGTTTTACCACCTATAATGCAAGTATAATTTATATTGTACGATTTTGGAAATTTCTTAATGGAACCGATTATGGAAATAATAAGCTTAATTTTGGTACCTAAATGCCATTAATTTCATTTCGTTAACTGCCTCATAATCTGAAGGTAAAGTTTCCAATAAAAGACATAACTGCCGTAAACCGTAAATAATAATATCATAATATACTACATAGGACAGAGATGTTTCTTTGTTAAAACTTAATAAAAATCAGCCTTATTATGAGTTTCGCCCGGAAAATATTTCACCCGAAAAATTTTTGCTCCCCCGGAATTTTTAAAGCTATTATGAATTTCACCTGAACTTCTCTTGGCTTAAAATAAACAAAAAACTTGCGCAAAGCGCACCAGTACCACCGGTTTATCTTTTGTTCACCTCCAAAAGATAAGTGATAATTTAAAATCTTAATTACGCTACATTTTGCGCGAAATTAGTACTCACAAAAAAGGGGAATTTTTATTTTTCGGGTGAAACTCACAATAGGCGAAAAGTGAAATGTCAATTTTTCCGGGTGGAATGTTGTTCACGTGAAACTCATAATAACCCTGATAGCATAACTTCCTGCCACAAGTTAAAATAAAATAAGGAATAAAAAAAATGTATGTAATGCTATGTGTCCACCAAAGCTTTATCCCAGTTCACATTTAATAAACCTATTTGGTGTTTCCACCGCACAAAAAGATTTAAAAAAGATTTACTTTGACAGCACCTTTAAAAAATGCAAATGGCGTTTCATTTTTTCTTATGAAGAAGAAGTGAGATATGTAGAATGTTTCATTTATGAAGAACTGAATTCAACCATGAATGAATCCTTCCGCGCCATAAAAGATTTACGAAATACATTTGTATTGTAAATCTTCGAGATTTAAAGAAGGGGTAAATCTTATTAAATCTCAGATTAGCGTTAGGTGGAAATGTAGCATAAAATAAATCTAAAATGAGTAATCTCATCTAGTCTTGTTGTAGGTGGCTGCACAATAAATATTTAGTTCGTAGTGCAACAGCCCTAATATATTATTCATTCAATATAATTGAATCGGTTAGTGAAAGAACAGTACAAGTGCCAAAAACTGAATTATGAGCTGAAAATGCCAAAATGTTCTGCTTACGTAAAGCCTAGTACGCTGCTAATGCGAAACGAAAAATCCCATACAAACATGACACAACGAAATCATAAACGAAAAATTTAGTTTTACTTTTCGTTCTGCAGTACGCTGTTCGATGAACGAAATTGAAAATTGTTGCATATGTTTTGGAGAAGTCTACACTCTTTTTTCGCACACAATTAATTACCCAGGCCATTTATTGTGTGCGGAAAAATGACATTTGTGTTTTTTGTGAGTGTTTTTGTTGTTTCTTTCATTACAGCGTGGCTGCTGTGTTCTTTTTTTTCAGTTGCATTTGTTTTGAATTTTTGAATTGGTGTAACTGTCAATGAATATATTTTCGCTGCGTTTTCGTAAGCATTTCATTGTCTTGTTGGAGACCAACTAAAAATTTCGTTTCGCATCAGCAACGTACTAGGCTTAAACCTTCAAATCAGCAAAATAACAGTACATTTGAAAGTCGAATTCATACTTAACTACACTACTATGATTGCTGATTGAGTGGAAGAACAGTACAAATCCTGGGATTTATACTGTTCTATCACTCAATCACTGCTATTTGGAGTTAATGCTCAATTGTTAAAGCAATCAATTACAATATTATTAGCAAAAATTATTGATGATATGACACATGACAGGTTTTGAAGAAAGACTAGTAAACCAGTTGACAAATTAAATAATAGTTTTTGGTTTATTCTTCCGTTGTATCAATTTGTATGGTACTTTACGTTTTGCACTGAATATATGACTTTTAGGGTGGTCCTTATTTTAAAAACTTTTGAGCACCCGTTTTTTTTTATTTATTGATATCTTAAAACACTACCCTATTTTTTTTTATTTTTTTAAATCACGTTAACACGTGCCGCATTGAGCTTAAAATTGATGCTCCTGTGAGAGTTAGGGCTTATTTAATTACTTTTTAGCTCCCAAAATAACGGTATTTGCTATACAACCGTTATGAAAAACCTTATTTATCTTAAAAATAGCTCAAAAGATTTCGATAATAATTTTAAAAATGTTTGTATAGTTACTCGAATATTTTTAAAAATTCTTAGTTTCCAAGCAAATTGAACTTTTTGAGCAAGAACGTGCGACCCAGTCGTGCCTTTTTTTTTGTTTTATTTTGAAGCTAGAGTAGGTAACAGATTTGAAAGTGCCCTTTATAAATTCTGTAAATCAAATTTTCAATAGCACCCGGTTTTGGTCGGTTTTATGAAAATTCAAATTTTCAAACTCATTGCAGCACGTGTTAATACAATCCGATTAGCATGAAATTTTTTTGGTACACGTTTTTATTGTAGAAGAACAGACAAAAATGGTGCTAGTAAAAACAAACCATTTTTTTTTCTCCATACAAATAAGGACCACCCTAATGACTTTATTACAACAACCTATTTCATAGGATGTTTTATTCATACTTAAACTATTGAATTACTTTAACCAAACAATTATTAAACAAATTAAATAGCAGCTACCAACTGCAAGATTTAGAGAACCATTTTCTATTCTTACAAAATAAAATAAAAAAAATAGAAATTAAGAAAATAATGCAAAATATTATCTGGAGAGACCTTGGAGTTTTACTGCCATATACATTATGTCATGAAAAACAACCAATTATGATGCTCCAAGCTAGTAGAATTACTCAAAGAAATGTCATTTTTTGTTTATGAAGATTTATAAAAACAATAAAACAGTGAACCAAAATTGTATCCGTGCTGTTTTCATATTGAGTGAAAGAACAGTACAAGTACAGTGTCTTTCCGTCCCACTACTACTTTTCTCTATACACTTTTATGAATTATCACTGGTCTGCAACGAAAATCGCCTTTAAACCAAAATATACTTTTCTAAAGGATTTTTGCATGCTGAATCCGAATCTGAGGTCAAAATTACTCTAGCACGTCAAGTTTTTGAGTTATTCCAATTCAAACATGCCAAAAACCCGTTTTTTGGGTACTTTTGACGTTGAATTTCTTCACCGATATAATTTTTTTTTTAAAACTAATAACAGGATCTGAAAGAAATATATTTCATCTTTCTAAATCATTTTAAATCTTTTTAAAATTCGTTTTCCTCCCAAAGATATTGTAAATTCAAGGAAATCATCCAAGAGTTACTAAGCTCTTATAAAGCTTTTAATTGCAACATGTCGCTGAAAATTTATTTTTTGGACTCCCACTTAGAATTTTTTCCCGGTAAACCTTGGTGCAGCTTCGGAAGAACATGGTGAAAGGTTTCATTAAGACATAATGCACATAGAACGAAGATATAACAGGAAATGGTCAGAAGCAATGCTGGCAGATTTTCGCTGGTCAATTTTTCGTCAGACAATGGAAAATATGAAAAGAAAAAAAGCTACAAAATAATAAGTTTAAAGAAAAAAAGTTATTTAGCTTATTTTACTTTCAAAACTACTTTTTTAAGGTGTAGTTTGGTAGGATCGGTGTGTTTTTTTACATTGTAAAATATTTTACCAGTTTTTTATACAGAGTACTCAGTAAAATACACTAAAAATGGGAAAGAAGTGTTTGGGATTTTAAAACGCTTAGTTGTTTCTTTTGTTAAAGTCTGTGATTAAAATTTATTTAATATACTTGAGTTTATGAATATCAAATATGGAAAAATTCTAGTATTTCCCAAAAAATATATTTCTTACAGCGTAAATCATAAAAACTACGAAATTTCTGTTTTTTTTTTAAATAACGGTTTATAATATAGGTGAACATTGATGGATGATGACAAATCTAGTTTCATGTGAAAGCTAATATTATGTGGAGTAAGTCCTCCAATTTTGAGCAGAATAGGCGCAATAGTTTTTTTTTGTTACCATGTCAACCAAGTCTAAGAGGGCTCTTTTTTACAAATCAATAATATTTTTCAACAATCAATTCAAAAAAAACTGGACGTGATAGAATTTTTCTGAAACCACATTTAGATTTAGAAAAGTCAAATCTGTGATAATTTAAAAAAATTACTTGAAGGCGAAAAAAAAAGTTGATTTTTGCAGACCAGGGGGGTCATTCCGTATTTCGATTATCACCAGACGATATCGTTTAGACGATAGTCTTGCTTTCCGTAACTTTGAAAATGACTATCGTCTTGGCGATCTCGTTTTGGCGATGAATTATTTGCTCTACGTAAGTCAATAATCGTCAAAACGCTATCGTCAAAACGATAGAGCTTAGACGATAGCTAAAGAGGTATCGTCTTGTAATTATTTGAGTGTTTTAAGAGTGATAAATTCTTTTTCGTTGATTTTTAACCATTGTTTTTTTCAATAATATGAAAACAAAACAATTATTGAATATTTACGGCATATACATTAGACTGATTCAAAAAAATGAAAATGTCTTCGATTTTCGATGCCACTAGCTTTTTAGTTAAAGTTTAATGAAATACTAATCCTGGCAAAATTTCATCCCTTTAGGTCAATATTTAGAGGTCGCTCATCGATACTTTCTGTTTTCCATACAAATCGTATGGGAACTTTTTGTTGATTCCTTCTTTATTTTATAACTTTAGAAACGGTTCTCATACAGAAATGATCAAGGTAGAATCTGAAAGAAGATTTAATAATCTTTAAAAAAGGTCCTGACTTCTTATCTAATTAATGTACTCCTTCCAAAGTTATTCAAGGTCAGAGTGGTATTCGTGGTAAATTAAAAAGTTTTTTGGATTCCTTGTTGAAAAAATCTGCTATAATACAAGATGTTTTGCAAAAAATGTAACAAATGGCAAGTGCGTGTAAGTTGCACTCAGACAAGAAAAAAATCGTTTTAGAGTGGGGGTCTTTTTCCCCCCATTTAGGCGGGAGGGGCAATTTCCTAAAAAAAATTGGTTTAAAAAAGAAAAAAAATATTCAAAATCAACGGCAATACTTATGGTGTCATGCTATTACTTTTTTAAAGACAACAATCCATTTTTTAATTAACTTTTTAAAAAAAGTTGTTTTTGTAAATATTTTTTGAAAAAATTAATTTCAAACTTAGATTTAAAAAATGAAAAAGTGATTTTAGTTTTTAAATATCTTTTTGAAAAATTTTTCGTTACCAATTACAATTTTTGTTTATGGATTTCAATACCTTCCTTAATTTTTAATAAGATGCTGAAAACCGCAGGCTAAAATTATTTGTAGTTTCTGAGAAAATTGAAAATAACAAAAACCAAGTTTCTTGTTATTTGACGCCCTGGAATTTAAATTGTTCCTTCCTACAAACACCCAATTTCCAGTAGTAGTAGTAGGTATTTTAATTTTCAATTTTCTCAGAAACTACAAATAATTTTAGCCTGCGGTTTTCAGCATCTTATTAAAAATTAAGGAAGGTATTGAAATCCATAAACAAAAATTGTAATTGGTAACGAAAAATTTTTCAAAAAGATATTTAAAAACTAAAATCACTTTTTCATTTTTTAAATCTAAGTTTGAAATTAATTTTTTCAAAAAATATTTACAAAAACAACTTTTTTTAAAAAGTTAATTAAAAAATGGATTGTTGTCTTTAAAAAAGTAATAGCATGACACCATAAGTATTGCCGTTGATTTTTAATATTTTTTTTCTTTTTTAAACCAATTTTTTTTAGGAAATTGCCCCTCCCGCCTAAATGGGGGGAAAAAGACCCCCACTCTAAAACGATTTTTTTCTTGTCTGAGTGCAACTTACACGCACTTGCCTTTTGTTACATTTTTTGCAAAACATCTTGTATTATAGCAGATTTTTTCAACAAGGAATCCAAAAACTTTTTAATTTACCACGAATACCACTCTGACCTTGAATAACTTTGGAAGGAGTACATTAATTAGATAAGAAGTTAGGACCTTTTTTAAAGATTATTAAATCTTCTTTCAGATTCTACCTTGATCATTTCTGTATGAAAACCGTTTCTAAAGTTATAAAATAAAGAAGGAATCAACAAAAAGTTCCCATACGATTTGTATGGAAAACAGAAAGTATCGATGAGCGACCTCTAAATATTGACCTAAAGGGCTGAAATTTTGCCAGGATTAGTATTTCATTAAACTTTAACTAAAAAGCTAGTGGCATCGAAAATCGAAGACATTTTCATTTTTTTGAATCAGTCTAATATACATACATATAGTTCATGGTTCGAGTTTTCACAAAAAATTTTACCAACTAATCATACTTGCCCAATAATCGAATTAACAAAAAGTATCTGCCCAGTGATTAAAATTCGACCATTTATACCAAAATAATCGTTTATCCATACAGGCGCCTATGTCAACAGGGCTCTCATCGCGTAAGACGATGATCGTCTGACGGTGTCTTTTTCACGTTTAGTTAAACGCGATAGATAAGGAGTGCCTACACTTTTTGGTTTTGAGAAAAAAAAAGTTAAGAAGCAAAAAAGCATATCTTTGCTAGATGTACATATGTATGTATTGTAATAACTTTCCATATTTGAACTATAACGACTCCGAAATGCAAGCAAACGGACACAATAAAGCTTACGGTCGCAGTGCAAACATACCCTTATTATCAATAATTATAGCAACTCTCAAACGAAGGAAGCGCCATCTGCCGGATTATAGCAGATTTGCCAGCTGTCAAATGAAAGCTTTTGGAAGGGAAATTATTGGGAAATTTCCCCTATGGAAAGCTCTGGAAGCAGAGACTAGAACGTTCTCCTTATTTCCAGAGTTTGGAAAACAAGTATAAAAGGCACATGTTTGAACGGCAGCGATACAGTTTGTTTTTAATCGTGAATGAATAAAGTTGGTTGTAATAAAAGTGAAAAGTAAAGTTTGTGAACTAATTCAGTGGTGAATAATAAATCGTTTTGTTTGTAGTAAGAAAAGTAAAGTGTTTTATTTTGCGAAATAAATAAGTGGACGTTTTGAATAAAGTAAATAAGTTTTATTAACGAACCTGAGAAAATATTACAGTATTTTATTCAATAATAAATAATTTTGATGCACATAATTCATTTTTTGACAATTTTGCACTTTTTAAATAACCAAAGAATTGGAAATCGTAGAGGATGAGAGAAGAGGCTATGTCAACCGTTAGAAACCTGCACCGTGATTAAAGGTATTGTCTTTTTTGCATTTTCATATTCGTTTTCAACACTGGGCTGCTTGTAGGCCAAAATCGTATTTTTAAAGGGACATTCTGATGACCAGCTGCTTTCAGGCTTTATTTCTTTAATGTTGCGCAACGTAAAGAATCAATTTATCCATGAACACAAACTTTAACGGACGATATTGCAATTAAATTTTTTAAATAACCTGACATTTCAAATAAAATTACAAGGATTTTTTGTTTTGACAGCAAAATTTAATTTTCAAATTCATTTCATTCATTCAAAAAATAAACGATAGAAGAGACGATAGTGATTGAGTTACGTGAAGCAAATTATAGACGATATCGTTAAAGATAATCGTTTTGACGATTATCGTTTTAAAAATTACGGAATGACCCCCCAGTGTTATTCTTTCATGAAAATATTGAGGAACTCGAAAACTTCAAATCCCCCATACAATATTGAAGCAATAAATTAATCGTTTTTCTGTGAAATTGTTATTTCTGTTTTTCTCAAAACTAACATTTTGTACTTGTACTGTTCTTCCACTCACCGATTCAATTAAAATGTGAATTACTTGTAGCCTTCTAAATTCATAGCTGAATGATGGATCTTTACTCATGACTCGAAATGCAGTCAATCTGTAAAAAAAATATATATATAAAAAACTTAAAATAACTTTATTTTAAGTTATTGAAGTCAATAGTGCTATTGTTAACAAAAACTATGTATTTCATAACAGAATAAACTTTGTTTTATGAGTTATATAAGTTAATGTACACTAGGGCGTATGTGGAATATTTTGTTCTATTCTTATTTTTTTTTTACTTTTGCATAGAATTTGCGAACCTCTGCATTTCCTGTTGTTAAACTCTATTTTGTAATAAAAAAAATATGCATTTCAATGATCGCATGTTGTTGAGCCTACTGAACATTTTAGGAAACCTTAAATCAGACGTATTTCGTTTTTTAATTTTTAAGATTAGATTTTGGATTTGCAATTAAAGGAAATCCACATGATGGAGATTAAAGCAGAATTTTGGTGGAGAGTTTTGTTTTGTTGTCTTAAGCATTTCCTAAAAAGTTCTGTGAATATAGGCCAGGGCAAAATTCCTCAAGGGGGGGATAAAGGGGGTTAAAAGGGTAAAGGGGGCAAAATTCAGTTTTTTTATCTTAATTTCTCGAAAACTATCTTTTTTTTTGAAAAGACGGTAAAAATTGTAGATTATGTGATTAACATACTTTTTTCATACAATCAATAGATTCAGAGTAGGTTAGGTTAGGTAGAAGTGGCTGTCAATACTAAGTACTGACACACTTAGACCAAAATTGGTCCGTTGTGATACCACATGAATCTTAAAAACTCCTTCCTTGCTCGCTAAAACCACTTTGAGCTCCTGACGAAGCGTGCGAGACTATAAATGTCTGTGTTTGCCAGATCACTAGGATCGTTAAAGAAGTAAGCTCCTAAATGGAGCCTACGTCTGAGGGAAAGAGCAGGGCATGTGCAGAGAAGGTGAGGAATCGTTTCCTCTTCCTCCTCGTCCATGCAGCTTCTGAAGAAATCATTTGAAGGTACGCCAAGCCGCGCTGCGTGCCTGCCTATTAAACAGTGTCCTGTTATGACACCTACAATAGAGCTAATGTGCATTCTATTTAGAGATATTAAACACTTGGAGCGTTTCAGGTCAAGGTTTGGCCATACTTGTTTTGTCGCCAAACAAGTAGTGATGTTTTCCCACCTTGTGTTTGTTCTCTTCAACGCATCTTGCTTCAGTAAAAGTTTACACGTAGCGATGGGTATACCAATGTTTACCTTTTCAGGTAAAATGGGTAGTAATGTTCCACTTCTAGCGAGTTCAATCAGCTTTACAATTGCCTGGAATGTCACTATGACCCGGCACCCAACAAAGGTAAATATTAAACTGTTGCGCCATCTCCAACAGAGATGATCGACAGTTGAGGGCTGTTCTAGAGTTTGTACAGACAGAGTCCAGGGATTTAATGGCGGCTTGACTATCAGAGAAGATGTGGATATCCGAGCATGATATCACGTCTTCTTTGAGCCAAGACAGTAATTCTTTTATCGCTAGAAGTTCCACCTGGAATACGCTACAGTGATTAGGAAGACGGAATGAGAGACTTAAATTTAGTCTTTCAGAGTACACTCCCCCACCAACCCCATCTTTGGTCCTCGATCCGTCAGTGTAGAAGTGAATTGATTGATCTTCTAAGAATTCCACATCCTCCCAGGTGGATCTGGAAGGTATGGTCACTTCAAAATTTTTATCGAAATTCAATAGTGGGATTGTGTATTCAGTGTTACTAGGAAGTCTCCCGAATGAATTCAGAATAGCGGAGTGACCAATCTCATTATTGATCCACTGTGAAGAGGCTTTGAGGCGAATGGCTGTGCTCGCAGCCGTTTGTTTGCTGAAAATATCGAGAGGTGTCAGATGGAGAAGAGTGTCCAATGCAGCGGAAGGAGTCGACCGAAGTGCTCCAGTAGTACATAGACATGCTGTTCTTTGGACTTTGCTTAGTTTGTCGCGATGTGTCGCTTTATCCAAGGCAGTCCACCATACTGCCACGCCGTAAGTTAGAATCGGTCTAATTACCGAAATGTATAGCCAGTGAGTAATACGAGGTTGGAGGCCCCATTTACTACCTACGGCTTTTTTGCAGGAGAAAAGTGCCACTGTGGCTTTTTTCACTCTTTCTTGTATGTTAGGTTTCCAACTTAACTTCTTATCTAAGATGAGACCCAAGTATCTAGCTTCGTCTGAGAATTTTAGTGGAACACCATTAATAATAGGGGGGTCTGTTTGCGGAATGTTGTATTTCCTGGAGAAGAGGACAAGATCTGTTTTATGGGGGTTAACTCCAAGTCCGCATCGATCTGCCCATCGTGTTAGCTTGTTTAGAGCGTTTTGTAGAAGATCTCTTAAAATGTTAGGATGTTTTCCTGATACTGCTATAGCCACGTCATCCGCATAGGCAATCACTCTGTAGCTCTCTGCCTCTTTCATTCAGAGTAAGTCTTGCAAGAACTCCATGGTGGAGCGAATTTTATCAACAAAATTATTAGTACCTCGTGACATGATGGTTAGTGTGTAGGTTTTGTAGGTAGGATTCCCAGCCGTGTCACCTAAAAACAGAAATGTTTTATCCGAGGTACTGCCTCCTGCGAGGAACTGACAAATCCTCCAAAAGTATATACTTGTCATGAAAAAGTGCTTCACATTTAGCCGTTCGGACTCGGCCAAAATTGTAGATCCCCTCCATTCCTGCCAAGAACACGCACACAGGAATGGTTGAGAGTTGTAAATCACAAGGCCCTGGTTTTCCACGAGCTGTTGCGCTACCCAATTTATTTATTTTATTTATTTATTAAAATTTCATTAATCGATGGGCAAAATTTTTTGTGCGATTTGTGTTTGGCTTCATCTCCTCATTATAAAACCAAGCGTGCACGGGTTAAGGATAAGGCCACCAATTTGAAAAAGAAAATATTTAGGTTTTTAATCAACAACTCGCTTGAATTTCCTTTTACAACAAAATCATGAAAGAATAACATTTAGACAGTAAAAATATCTAAAAACAGAGCTATTAACAAACTCAGTAGGTTTATTAATCTTGAAGTTATAGAGTGTCAAAGTTACACCTTTTATTTTGTACTGTAAAAGCGACAAATTACAGTTTTTTTTTTTTGTAAAAATCTCAACTTATGTGAAATTGATCTAAAAATTAATTAAAAACCGAATTATTTTCTTTTTTTCAAAATGGCGACCTCACCCTTACTTGGTTTTATAATAAAGAGATGTACCCCAACACAAATCGTACAAAAAATTTGTATGTATCGATTAATGAAATTTCAATAAACTTTTTGATTAAATTTGCTCCACCATGAAGTTCTTGCATGATTTTCTCTGAATCTATTGATTGTATAAAAATAAAATGCACGACTGAATCGCACGTACTTGCTCTTATGTTCAAGTTGTGTGGGGCTTAAGAACTTTAAAAAATATTCAAGTAATTATAGAAAAAGTATAAAAAGCATTTAAATCGTTCTTTTAATTGTATAAACAGCCTGATAAAAGCCTGATAAATAACTTAGAGCTCAAAAAAAAAGTATGCCATTTGATAACTTGAAAAAGTATGAATATATGCAAAAAAAAAATTTTAAATCGTTGGAGCCGTTTTCTTAAAAATTAATTTTTTATATATAAAATTTTTGTAATATTCATTTTTCAAAAAAAAATTTGGTATGCCAATTTTGAGTATATATTAATATACATTTAAAACTGAAATTTCAAAACAATTCATCAACCCGTTTTTGAAATATTGAATTTTGAAAAAAAAATTTTGAATCTTTTTTTAAAAATCCAAAATTTATTTTTTCAAAAATTTTGGTATGCAGTATTATTTATATTCTATCAAAGCTTTTGTGCAAAAAATTTCATTGAAATCGGATGAGCGGTTAATGAGAAAATCAAAAATCAAAAAAACCGTTATATGGCAGGTACCGTTAATAAATGTTTTTGGTGATTTTTTTTCTTACTAAAAGGTATATCATATCTATAATAATACACTGATTTTTTTTTATCAAAATCGTTGGAGCCGTTTTTGAGATAAATAAGCTTTTCCTTAACGGTTGTATGGCAAGTACCGTTATTTTTTGAGCTAAAAAAAAATTTCAATTTCCCCTCTGGAGAGTTACAAAAAAACCTTAAGTTCAAAATTTGAAGAAAATCGCTTCAGTGGTTAAGGCTGTAGGTTGAGGTACATACAGACAGACAGACAGAATTCTGCCACCCACTTTTTTCGTGTTCTCTATCATCGTAATGTCATGTTTGATTGTTATCTCGAATTTTTTTTTTTGCACGAATCCAAAACTTGCCCTATAGTACCTATATCGCAAGTAAAAAGTATGTTAATCTTTTTTGTGTAGAATTACATAATCTACAATTTGTATCTTCACATTTTTTCAAGAAAACTGATAGTTTTCGAGAAATTAAGAAAAAAACTGAATTTTATCCCTCTTAAAAATATTGCCCGGCCCAAATTTACGGAACTTTTTAGGAAATGCTTAAGATGCCAACACAAAGCTCTCCACCAAAATACAGCTTTGTCGGAATTTTTTCGAAGTGAAAGTCTAATTTTCCTGGGCTTTAAAGACGAAATTATTGAAGAAATACATATTGTTCATTCTCGGTCATCATAGCAATGATTCCCGAAACAACCAATAAAGCTGCATTTTTGCTTGATTATAAGAGTTGTGGGATCTGAGCACCCCATATGTGGGATTGAAAGAGTTTAAAAATCACTTTAACCCACATGCCACATGTAAACACTTCGTTTTGCTCGCAATTTTGAAACGTCAAAAAAGCTGCAAGCAAAAGTTAAAAGTTGGCCAACTTGTCCAGCTGCGTCTGCAGCTCCGTCTGCAGCTGCGTCGTGTTCTGTTCGCATCATTGAATTTGTGTGTATTCAAAATTTTGGCAGCTATTCAGCAGCTCCAGTTGCAGCTCGGTCTCCATTCTGTTCAGCCAGTAACGACTCGTATGCCAATTTGGAGGTTTTCCCTTCAGATTTAGGGGTTTTTCATCGTTGGCAGAAATGATATTCCTTACATTGAGTTGATATTCCTTATATAACATTCTTCATCCCAGGATTTTACACCGTTGGTCGTAGGAGGAAATGATAAAAAAAACTACCAATGTGAATCGTATTGTGCTTGAATGTTTTATATTTAACACTGAACGAACACAGTAACCCTAAGATGGGTTCCAGGACATAGGGATATTCACGGGAACGAAATGGTGGATGAACTGGCCAAAAGCGGTTCATCTCTTGATGCGAGCCAAATCGAAGCCTCTGTGCTCATGCCACTGGAGCAAGAAAAAAGTAGAATACACCAGGGTTTCTTAGAGGCTGCAAATGCCAGATGGTCATCCATCGACACTTGTCGGGTTTCTAGGAATCTATGGCCAAATATTTCAAAGAAAAAAACTGATTACTTACTCAAGCTAAGCAGGCCTCAATAATCTCTCATGGTTGGTGTCCTTACGGGCCACAACTCAATGGGAACCCACTTGAACAGAATGGGCATCAGCTCATGGGACTTATGTAGAGGGTGTCATGATGAAGAGGCAGAGGAGGGCTCCCCTCACTTCATTTGCGAATGCCCCAGCCTAGCTAGAACCAGAAAAGAGGCCCTTGGAGAATACTTCTTCGACGAAATGGGCGACATCTCTGTCTTGCCACTAAAGGACATCCTGAAATTCAAGGAGGCCCCCCACACCTAAGACCTAAACCTAAAACTCCCTCCCTATCCCTCCTCACTAACCACCTATTCCCCGGGGAGCGCAATGGATCCAATGAGATCCGAGTGAGATGGTGCGGCTTGCCGTATTATCACCCCTTCCAACCTAACCCAACCTAGCCGAAATTGGTTTTCACCCCTCCCTAGATAAGCTCCGCGGATCCCATGTCACGGAATCTGAGATCATTTGAATGTTTAATTTGCCCTGCCAGACTGTTTAAAAAAACCGTTTTTCACTTAGAATTTTGAATTTTTCAAACGGTATGGTAGAGTGAACTATACACTCAAATGGTCTCAGATTCCGTGATATGTTTTTTTTTTTTCATGGGTAGGTGCAAAACCTGCATCAGGCTCTATGAGGACCGGAAAACGCGTGCTCGTAGAAGTGTGAGATTCTTACTACACTAAAACCACCTCCACTTCCCGATTGCAACTAAGTTGAAACTTATCTAGCAATTTATTTTTAACGAAGTTAAGTAACGTGTTGTAGGTAACTTTCCGGTGAAAGTTCCTGCTTATTCCGCGATTTTAAAGCGGTTTTTCGTTCACCGCACCAAGTCGGGAGGTTTTGTTCTTTGCAGACGGCGGCGTGGCGTACTAAATTCGACTCGTCAAGAATGTCAATAATCGTTGGATTAGCGTGATCTTATAGCCGATTTCTATGTTTTCGCGCGAAACTCTTTATTTCGTCTCGAACCGTTGGAATCCCGAGATCCCTGGGAAGATCTTCGTTTCTTATATACAATGGTGCATTTACAAATGACCTAAGCAATTTATTTTCAAACGTTTGTAAGTTATTTAAATTTGTATCGCAGGTACAACCCCAGAGTTGTATACCGTTAGTCCAGACAGGTTTAAGTACCTCCCTGTATAAAATCAACTTATTATCAATACTAAGCTTGGAATATTTACCGAGTAGCCAGTTCATATCTCTTAATTTACTTTTTAGTTCTTCGCATTTCTTTTTTACGTGCGGCTCCCATTTTAATTTCGCGTCTAGAGTCATTCCCAAATATTTTGCCTCATTCGCAAATGGAACACGACCGGTATTTAGAAAGACGGGCAATCTATTTATTTTTTTATAAGTAAAGTCCACGTGGACTGACTTTTGTTCATTGAGCGCTATTCGCCATGTTTTTGTCCATCATTAACATTATTAAGAGCATCGTAGCTTCGTTAATCGTTTTGCCTACTGCTAGTATTGCAGTATCATCAGCAAACGTTGCTACGATAGTGTCTTCTGTTTGAGGTATATCACGTGTAAATAGAAGGTACAGAACAGGACCTAAAACACTACCTTGTGGTACCTCAGCCACTATTTCTTTGAAATTAGAATATTCATTTCCGTGTCTTACACGAAAAAGTCTGTTTTCTAGATATTCGTTAAGAATTTTATAAAGTCCTTCAGGCAGAACTTGTCTTAATTTGAATTTGAGGCCTTCGTGCCACACCTTGTCAAACGCTTGCGACACATCCAAAAAGACCGTCGAACAAATTTTCTTTTCTTCAAGAGCTCTCTCAATTACGTCAGTTATTCTATGCACTTGATCAATTGTTAAATGCTTGCTTCTAAATCCGAACTGATGTTCAGGTATTAATCGTTTCTCTTCTATTATAGGCTGCAGGCACAGGAGTAGTATTCTTTCAAAAACTTTCGATATTATTGGAAGAAGCGAAATCGGTCTGTAAGAATTCTTTTCGTGAGATGGTTTGCCAGGTTTCAAAACCATTATGACTTCCGCAACCTTACATTGGCTTGGAATATATTTAAGCCTTAGAGCGGCATTTATTATATAAAGCATTTTTAATATTTCCGCTGTTATTAAGTCATACGTGATATGTGATCTGAGGAGCTTATCTAGGGAGGAGTGAAAACCAATTTCGGCTAAAACGATTATCCTCGAAGTTGCATTCACATTTTTTTTTCGATGCACTGTTTCTCGCAAAGGCCCCAGTTGTGGACTGCAAGACTTTGATTTTTTGAATAGTCTTAAATGAAGCTTTCGACGCCCATACCTCTTTTTTAGCTATCAATCACACCCAAAATCTGCTGTGGGCTCTCGGTCTATAAGGAAAACAACACAATTTCACAAAAAAAAATTCATTTAAATAAGGAATTTAATAATAATAAAGAATTCAACGCCTGATTGAACATTTTCAATGCGGCTTTTTTCCATATAAAACTTGTTTTGTCCTGGGTTCATGGTTAACGGCAAAAAAATGAGCTTAGATTGTAAAGGAATTTCTTTTTATTTATTTGGAAGAAATCAGGGGGTGCAGCAAAAAATGTGACGGATTTGAACTCACCTCCCGAAAGTATGCCTAAAAAACATTCTCCACTTGCTGTGTCAAAAAGTTAACTGATATTTGTAAACCTGAGTTATTTGCCTTGGGTTAGAATTAGATTCCAACCCTAAACTCCTTGTCCTTGCTTGCTCCTTCTGAGTGAGATTTTGGAAAAAGTGATTCTCCCTTGGATTAAGCCTTGGGATATAATCAGATTCCAACCGTAAACTCCTCGCTTGCTTCTTCTGAGCGAAATCTTGGAGCAAAAAGCAATTCTCTCTTGGGTTAGCCTTGTACTGGAATCAGATTCCTACCATTTTGTCCTGGGTACACTCCTTCAAAGTGAATATTGTGGGTCGAGTACGAGTCTACTCCCTTAGCTCTTCAACAGTACCGAGTTTTGCTATATAATGAAATACCGTTTTATTTACAATAAGTTTGAATAAAATTGTAAGATTGAAAACTTGTGATTGCGTTTGAACTTCAAACACTCAGTGACAAAATACGTGAAAGAGATGGGCTAACGACATGCAGAATATCACACCGTGCACTCTTCATAAAATGGAATGAACCCATAAACTTTTCAATGAAACCAATTTTAACCGATGATGATTGCCATAATATGCCTCTCAAGAAAAATTCCAATGATTCATTGATTTTTATTTCAATGTTATATTTTTCAATGGAAGCCATTGCTCTTTTATCGTACAATATTCTGTACTCTTACTTTAGATATGGTCACCGTGATCAACACAAAAAAATGTTAATATAAGAAAACTTATGAATTACAATTTTTGTCTCTATTCCAATTCGTTTGAAATCTTGCCAAATGGTTCAAAGCAAAATAATTGTAAAATGTGTGTTCTTGGTTTTCACACATCGTTTATATTCGGATTAAATTGTGAATTGCTTCTTTTTCTTTGAATATTTCTGTTTTTGAGGGCGGTTGTCTGTGTATGGTTGTATTTGTAAAGTATTTAATAAAATAATATTTGTAACTTCCGAAAAATTTTCATTCATTTTAAGAAAAGCTTCTCTGACAAAACAAAAACATCATGAAAAGTAGCCAATTTATAGATTTAATAATGGTCATGCCAAAGAACAGCCGGAATAACATATAGCGCGTCTATTTTTCAATCAATATCAAAAAGCTTTTAAGTCGATTAAGTATATTATTTAAAAATAAAACTCAACACAAAATAAAAAAAATAAAAACAGAAAAAAAAAACAAAAACCTTTAGCCTTAAACTTTTACTCTTAAAATGCTTTCGTCGCGTCGATCTCTAAGAGTATTTTTCTCTGCCAAAAACAACTCTGCCAATGAAAATGAGAAAATCGCATTATTGTGTTAGAAAAACAAAGAAAAATTACATTTTGTATACGAGAAACGAGAGTAGTTAGCCCAGATATCCATCAATGATTTGAATTAGTTTAGTCGCGAAATTATAAACAATTGAAAAGACATAACTTTGAAATCCTCTTTCAGGGTTTTTAAGAACGCGAGCGTGTTTTTTGTTTTTTTTTTTTTAGTGTGTGTCCTTGTGACGAATTTCGTTTATCGATACAATATAGGTCAATTTTTGGGAATGCCCACGCCTGAGGCGAGTGCGTCGTCGTCGTTGTCGGTGGCGCTCAGAAACACCAACATCACCGAACTGGCCATAGAGGAAGCGGACTCTTTCAAGGCAAACGAATCTACTATGACGCAAGATCAGTGTTTGGATAATGGCCATCAGGCCAACAGTAATAATAATCGTTCTTCAAGTGACAAAGTTAGTGACGATCTAAATAATTCTAAAAATAGTGTTGTTAGTAATGGCGTAAAGAGTGTGCAAGAATTCAATGTCGATGTTAATCGCGAATACAGCACAGATTTGGTGATGGTGCAAAATCGCACCGTAGACACTGATAGTCCGCCAACGGGAGAGGTTTTATCGCCGACGACGAGTAAACAATTAACGGAAACACCAAGCGATTTCGGTGATTCGAAAGATATTTTAGATAATTCAAAAAATAATATTGATGCAAATAAAAGTGAATGTGCAAATAATATCGTTGCAGATATGACGGTGATAACGCATCAAAATAGTAGCGAAAATATTCGCAATATTATAGCAAATTCGGAAAAGGCAAATAACAATTCTAGTGATTCGCATCATCAGCAACTCGATAGGGTTGTTGAAAAAAGTCCCAGAAGTGATATAAATCTAGGAAAGTCGAGAAGTGCTAATAGATCGGCAGGAACTCGGAGAAGTCGAAAATTAGTTAGATCCGAAAACGTAAATGAGTGCGAAGATGTTGAAATCGAAGATCCGATCGAGCGTTTGAATAAATTACGCGCGAGTATATCGAGCGCCCTTAGTGAAGTTAAGGGCGTTTTGAAACAATACAGTACGGAACAAAAATGTGACGATCAAAATGAATCTGCTCCATCTAAACAGCCGCTCGACGATGGCCCAGTTAGATTTCGTTTTGTTCGCAAAATCCGTCGGAGAAGCGTATTTAGTGAAGATGACACAACCGAAATACCTAAAACATCTACAGACGCTACAGCTTTGCCCATAATTGAAAATAAAGTTATCGAAGAAGTTCCAAAGGAGTTTCAGGATATTCAAAAAACTTTATCAAATGAAAATCAGGATTTGACCGATCAAATCAAAGATGAAGCTCCTTCGAGTTCTGGGGAAGTCGAAAAACCATTCAACAAGGATAAAGACAAAGAAGATACAAAGCTTATTCAAACAGCTAAAACTGATAGCTCTGCTGATATTCCGGTTCCCCATGATAAAAGTGATAATGACTCTAAAACTGTGAGTGAAGTTCAACAAAAGACTACAACAGAAGATTCATCAATTATTGCTGAAGTTCCTTCAAACACTTCTGGAGCACCAAAAGTAAAAAATGGAAAAACCAAAAAAATTCTAAAAAAAGACAGACGAGCCTCAATAGCAGCTGTGGAAATAAATCAAATATCAAATGATCAATTGCCAATACCTGAAGATTTAAAAACACAGCGTCGACCATCGGATTCTGGCACTTTGGTAAAACAAACAACTAGAATCAAGGCTAAAACGAGTGAAAAGCCAAAACTTATTTCATCCCGTAAAGCTAAAACTGGTTCTTC
This sequence comes from Dasysyrphus tricinctus, assembly GCA_963921185.1. Lineage (NCBI taxonomy): Eukaryota > Metazoa > Arthropoda > Insecta > Diptera > Syrphidae > Dasysyrphus > Dasysyrphus tricinctus. The sequence goes on along the minus strand of OY992532.1, from coordinate 187,774,377 downwards.
TTCTTCTAAAACTGAAAGTTCCACAACAAAGCTTAGCCAAACCGCCAAGGCTATTGAAAAGACCGATACAGCTTTGAGTCCAACGGAAGAAAAAACTTTTTCGCCGCTAGTTGATTCTACAAAAACATTAGACATAAAGACATCAGGCACAGCTGTGCTTGTTGAACATCTAACAGAGACAACGAAACCAACAGTTTCTGTTGTATCTACAAGTGTGATATCTCCACAGTCAACAGCATCTCCAGCCATTTTGGAATCAAAAGCTCTTGAAAAAACGTCAGATTTATCCCTGACTTCACCTTTAATAGCTGAAGCGAATACACCTGCAGTTACTAGCGTCGCTGAATTAAAAACACCTGAAGTCACCCCAGCCCCGACGGCTAGTCCCACACTGAATGCTGATGTACCCAAGCCTGCACCTAAAGTAACTGGAGTCAATACTCCCGTAGAAATTAGCACTGTTAAGTTGAATAAACCTGAAGCCACACCAGCCCCCGCAGTTACTTCACCTAAAGTAACTGAAGTCAATAAATTGAATACACATCAAGTAACGACAGCCCCAGCAGTTGAATCACCAGTCAACACTGCAGTGCCTCAAACTTCATCTAAATTAACTGAAGTTAATGCATCCACAGGAACTAACATCAAATCGAATACACCTAAAACCGTGACAGCTCAAGCAGTTAGTACAAAAGTGATAGATGATTTGTCCCAGATTTTAGCTGAAATGTCAGTTACTTCTGTGAAGCCCTCTGCAACCGATATACCGATCCCATCACAACAAAGTCTGAAGGCTAACCCAGAACCCATCAACAAGGTTGGAATTCCAAATCAACAAACTACGAAATCTAAGCAATTATCTCACACCTCAAAGATTGGAACTCCCAACAATAAATCAAATACTCCAGTATCGCCAGCTAAAACTTCTCAAGCATCACCACCAGCTGCTACTGTTAAAGTTGAATCATCCAAAAGCAAAACTAATTCAAATGAAGTCCTAGAAACTAAAACTGTTACTTCAGTTTCTATTCAATCAAATAAAAAAACAAAGATGATTACCGAAGCTGAACGAACCGAAGCTTCTAAAGCTGCCTCTGTAGAAGCCTCAAAGACATTGCAACCTGCTCAAAAGATTGTAGAAAATAAAAAGTCTAACGAATCAGTTGATTCCAAACCAGTACTAAAACAATCAACGACTGGAACATCCAAAATAGCCGCAGGAGCTTCTACTAAAATAGATCAAAAGACTCCTGTTAAACCACCTGAGACTTTAGCTGATGAAGCATCCGGTATCGAAGCGGATGTACCAAAACCATCCAACGTTCCAAAAGATGCTGTTGCTGTTAAATTTAATTTGCCTGGTCAAGAAAGTGTTGAAGAACTTCAGAGATTAGAAGAACAACAGGACAAAGAAATCAGCCCACCTCAAACCCCCGAAACACCTGAAACACCCGATACAACAGCAGCAGCAGCAGCAGCTCCTCCAAAGAAAAAACGAAAAGCCAAACGTAAGGTTGTTATTCGTCGTATAAAAAGGAAACTTTCCAAGGACGACACGTTCATTCATCAACAAGAAATACCTGCTGAGTTAGAAATTTGTGAAAAAGAAATCGAAGAAAAAGATCTCGATGAACAACCAGAAGAAGAAGTACCAGAAGGTCCTAAACAACCCAAATCGTGTCTTAAAAATCGTGCGTTCGAAATTGGCGATGTTGTTATGTATGCTGAACATTATAAAAAGACCCAAGTTAGATGGAAGAAGGCTATCGTGACCGAAAGAATTACCAGCATATCATACAAATTGAATATAGAAGGTGGTGACGAAAGGCCAGCCCATATAAGTTATATCAAAAAGTTTACAGACAGAAAGGTGAATTTCGGTGGCAAAGAGTACCTGGAAATTGATTATGCACAAATTGAAGATGACGAAGAAAAAGAACGTAACTATAGTATATGGAATTTAGTTTGATTGTATATAAAAGAGCTGAAAACAAATGAGATACCATATCGTGAAATTGTGGATGGCAAAATAAAGCAGAAACTAAAAGAGAGAAGCAAGTTCATCTTAGCTTTATAAAACCAAAATTAAAAAAAAACTAAAAAATTATGTTAATTAAATTTAAAATTCTATAAACATCCAGTTTATTTTGCTAGTTCTAATAAAAAAAAATATCTTTTAAGAGGCAAACTTAGTGAAACGACAATGTTAAAATTAAAACTCATAAATAATAAAACTGGTGAAATTGCAAGAAATTTAGTCAGTCTCTAAAATACAAAAGAAATATATCTCGCGTTTGATTTATTCACATCAGTGGTTGTTTTGGTTGGTTGAATACTTATTTTTTTTGTTCTGTTTTTCAAAAAGAAATATTTAAAACTTTAATGCTCAGTTCCACCAATTTGTTTAAAAAATCTGTCCACTCCCTGATTTAATAAAGAAACAGTAAGATTTTTAAAACTTTTTTCTCAATTCAGTCCTGTGTTAAATTTCCTCAATATATTTTTTTTCAACAAGGAAAATAAAATTCTAAACCAGCCAATAACATAAGATTTATATTCTGATCATTAAATTAAAATATAAACAAAATAATTGATTTTAGATTAATTTTTAATTTTTGTATTTATATTTTTTTTATTTAAATTATTTTTAGTTTTTCAAAGAAGAAGAATTTTATTTTAATTTTTTTTAATATTTTTGATGTTACACATTAAACGTGAAATATTAACATTGACTGTTTTTTTAAACTAAGACTTTTTGCCACTAAATAATTGAATTGCCTTTTGTTAAAAAAGTAAAAAAAAAATAAAAAAATACAATTGTTTTGATTAAATAATTTTAACCTTATCAAAATATGTCTACCAATTAATAATTTGTATTGAAAAATTCAAAACAAAACAACAAATAATAAATTTAATGTAGTAATAGAAAATCCAAAATAAAATATATTATTTTTGTTAAAAAAAAATTTAAACATGTTATTATTTTCAAACAACAACATTATTATTTATACTTCTTCAAATTTTCTCACGAGCTAAAACATGCTCAATAAATAACATCGCAAACATCATCATTCTTTTGGAATAAGTAGATATATACAACAATTTGATAAATGAATTTTTAAACAGCAAAAAGTAATAATATTATTACATACCATGGCCTTTATAGATATATAATAATAATGTGAGATAAATCTAAAAATAATTTTGGAAATATTCGAAGCATTTAAAATCGTTTTTAAGTAAATCGGAATTTATTTTGTTGTTTTTGAGAGATTGGCCCTGCTCTGAAGAGTGAAGACCGAAGCGAAGAAATAATTATGTATGCTGTTGGTATGTAGGTATCTATACAATATTTCTCTTTTGGCGAAAGATAGCGTGGCGAATGACAATAAAATTCAATGCCAAAGGCATTCCTTTCTATAATTTTATTTTATATTATTATTATATTTGAGTAAAGACGTTATTGTTAAGCGTAAGTACATAATAAATTTGCCTGGTGTCAGTTTAATTTTGAAACAAAATAATGATTTCGCATTTGTGAGATAGAAAACTAACTATAAAAATTGAAAGTAAAAGAAAAAATGTTTATTATTATCCATTCAAAGTTTTTTTTTTTTTTTTGAAAATAATTCTTTTCATTTACAATTTGAAGAAAATCTACCAGATTATTTTTGGCATCCGGGTCTGATTGGCATGTGGTTGTGGTTGAGAGTAGATACTACATATACCAAGATAATATGAGTTTCAATCAATATTTTATTTTGAACCCACTTTGTTTAGTAAATTAAGTGTGCAACTAAGTAGCATGCATTTGCTTTTTTGACTAAAGATTTCATTCTTTAGTAAAAAAAAAATAAAATAAATGAGTAAAGAAGTGGATGTATTATAGGTTAAACTTTTACTATTTTTCTCAAACAATTCATACATACACCCAGCGACAAAAAAACCCTCGCATTGATCTATTTTCATATTTTTGCGCTTTAACGGTAAAATTCTACCTTTCATCCATTTTTTTTCTCTACTTTTTCTATTTTGTCATATTTATTGACAAATAAGCCGTCAATAGAGTGAAGTACGCATATTTAAATACAAGCTTTAACATAAAAACTCGTAGTTTTGTCGGCTTGCTTTATTTGGCTATGGTTTTATCTTTAGTGGAAAAGGCTCAAATTGTAGCCTTACATGAGGTAAATGTTTCCAATAGGGAAATAGCACGTTGGGTTGGTACCAATGAATGGAGCGTGCGTAATGTCCTCAATAACTACCAGTCCGATGGTTCAATTTCGCGAAAAGTTGGAAGTGAAAGGCCTAAATCGACAAATTTAAGAGAAGAGCGTCTTATTCATCGACTTTCAATCCGCAATCGATTTCAGCATGCTGGGGGCATCAATCAAAATTTTCAGTCCCAAACTGAAAAAAAAGTGATAGAACCATGCAAAGACTGTTAAATAATATGGGATTGAATGCACGGCGACCTGCAAAAAAGACTTTGCTTACTTGCAGAATGAAGAAACAAAGGTTGCAATGGGCTAAAGCTTATAAAGATTGGATAGGAAATGATTGGGGACAAGTTGTTTTTTCGGATGAATCCAAATTTAATTTGTTCGGGCCCGATGGCAATGCGATAGTCCGCCGCAAAAAAGGAGAAAGGTTTTCGGATGAATGTGTTTTGCCTACTGTGAAACATTCTCCTTATGTGATGGTATGGGGAGCCATTACAATTTTTGGTGTTGGGGCCATTATTATGCTGGAAGGCACTATTAATGCTGCAAAATACATTCAAATCATTAATGAAGGCGTTTTGCCAACATTAGAGCAATACTCCGAGCATTCCGAAAACTTGATTTTCCAAGATGAATCAGCTCCATGTCACCGAGCCAAAACGGTGGGCTTAAACTTAATTTAATGCATTTTTTTAGACATTTTTAGAAACATTGATGAGTTCTTGATAATCAGGTAAAAAATCATAAAGATTCTCTTGGGATTTCGTCACTTCCATGGCCAGGAAATAGTCCGGACCCAAATCCGGCTCTGTCGTTTATGGCTAGCTTAAGATCACGCACTTAACTCAGTGATTTAAGATGTTTCAAACTCGTTTTGCGTTGTTAAGTTGCATGCTTTATATAAACCGCTTAATTCATAAACCGTTAAATTTGCTAAAACCCCTAACTTCGCTTGGTAATGTGAGAATAGCACTGTGCTAGTCACTGTGGCGTATACGTACTTTTTTAGGTAGTTTTTAAATAGTTATTATTTGCAATATAATACATATATATGCAAAATAAAATAAAGCAAACCTCTTAATTTTCGACTTTCCTAATTAAAAACAATAAGTCTGCTCCTTTACTTTGAATTTCTGCGCATTTTAGTCCAAAGTTGTGTCAAAGTTCATATAAAAAAAAAAATTTGACACAAGTTTGGACTAAAAATCAAAAAAACCCAAAGTAAAGGATCAGACCTAATAATATTTTTGTCGAACCATTTTGTTTATTCTGAAGTTGAGCTCATTTAAAAATACTTTTTCGTTTAAATTTCCAAAGTATGAATTTTTTAATAAAAATTTGGGAAAGTTAAAGGTCTGTTCCTTTACTTTGAATTTCTGTGATTTTCTGTGCATTCCTGCGCATTTTAGACCAAAGTTGTGTCAAAGTCCATATAAAAAAAAAAAATTGACACAAGGACTAAAAATCGCAGAAACCCAAAGTAAAGGATCAGACCTAAAGTTAAGTCTTGTTATATGACCCAGCTAAATACTGAATTTTAAAAAATAGTAGGTACAGTGTGAACCCAGTACACTACCTACACATTTTAGTGGTTTGGGCCTATTCGGCGTGATTTTTTATCCTGCTATTCTGTTATTCTGCAATAAATTTCTATACAAAAGCTTAAGCTGTCAAAAATTCTTTTATGAATTATGATTTTGGTATTCGGCATGCTCCATCTGTTATTAAATCTGTTATGAACTGCCAAACTTTCGATCTCATAACAGAGTCTTTTACAAATCGTATTTTTGATATTCAGAATGCCAAAATCTCTTATTAAATCTGCTATAAATCGTAAAAGAATGAAAGACAATTTTCTGTGACTTTTATCATAAGAGATTCCAATGAGAACACAGTTATATCGAGTAAAAATTGATATTTTGTCAACGAAATGTTCTTAAAAGGAGACAAATGTAAGAGAATATATTAAAAACTAGTTTTATAAACAAATTAGCAAATTAAAATAAAATTTCTTTGTATTAGAAAGCGCAGGACACAGGAAAGCTCGCTTAGATAAACAAGCTCCATCGGCTAAGAGGAGTCTGTTGAATGTCCCTAATAGCCCCAGTGTGTTTAGCTATTACACAAAAACGCCGTTCAAATCACCTTATACAAAAAGAATAGAGTCCTTGCGGCTTGCGACTATTGGCAGAAGATCAGCATGACAATGGGAAAGTGCCAAGAAACGACGATCGTCATCACGGCAGCCCTAAGCCGCACTCAAAAACAACTTAATAAAAATATTTCTATTTTATTTTTTAAGGCCCCAGTTATAGCTATCATTGAAACTCATCATTGAAAGTTTTAATGATTAATTTTGAGACATTTAGTAACCGAAATCATTTATTTTTTTTTGTTGAAAAAACAAATCTTAAGACTTAATTAACATTTTTAGTCAAAAAAAAATTCAAATAGGCCCAGCTTTCCACAAAAATTGACTTTTTATTTTTCAATGATCATTGGTAAGGTAGTTCAATCATTGAAATAAGAAAAGTCTTTTTATGCGGAAAGTTGGGCCTATTTGAATATTTTTTTTTTTTGCTGGAAATATTATTGAAGTCTTTAGCTATATTTTTCTATCAAAATAATGAATGATTTTACCTCCTAAACGTCTCAAAATCAATCATTAAAATTGATAGCTAAAACTGGCGCCTAAGCTAGAACTAAACAGAAACACTGAACAAAGCACTCTAAACTGCTCAGAATTACTCTTGTAAGAACGCTTCTGGGAGTTGTATTCCATCAACGAAATTGGATCCACTCCAACGGCAATATCATCCAACCTTATCTCCTGATGAAGGTTTCTTCTAATCTCTAGATTTTTACGGTGTTAGGATTTTTTAGCTGCAGCACAGAAAAAATAAATAAAAATATGTTTACCTATTTTCTTTTTCAACGAAATTCATAACAGAACAGCTGATTGTGACAACAGATTGTAGGCCTGTTCGTTAATTGATTTCGTTTTCGAAGTTTCATAACCCGGAGGCCACACGAGCGAGTACTCGCTAGCGATTTGGGTACATACATTAATTGTCAAATCACTCGCCACACTACTCGCGATTACTCGCTCGTGTGGCCTCCGGGTAAGAGAGTTTTATAAAAGTTCGAACACCTGAATAGGAATCATAAAAGATCTTTTATGTTGAAAACCTTTTATGATTCAAAACATAAAATTCATAGCAGAATAACAGATGTGGCAGAATAGGCCTTATTACCTTTTATATATGTATACTATGGTTATTCAATGTGTGATTTCTTTGTCACTTTGTTTAAATTTAGAATTTTTTTTTATTAATTCAAGTAAATTACGGGAGCATTCTCAATTTTATCTAGTTTAGAACCACCCTAATACACATGTATATCATTGTTGATGTATTTTTAGTTCAAACAGAAGCTTGTGCATCTGGCTTTGCTCGATCCACTATGGTATAAAAGTTATTGTTCAAAATTAAACAAATAATATATTTTCAGTAGTTGACTTATCCAAAAAGAAATAAAAGAAATGCGTTTATTTCCAGCGTTGTGTTTTGAAGATGAAACTGTTAAAGATGTTAAAATATAATCTTGATAGTTATTTATAATTATATGTATCTATAAATAATTTTTTATTTTTTGAAGATGATTACTTTCCTAGGAATAAATTGCCATTACTAATACATTTTAGCTAAGTGCAATATGAGTGGTTCACCCAAATAAATTAAATAATGAACTAACTTGCTTTTGTGGTCCCAAACTATAACTTTGAGGTAAGGTTTTAATAACACAGGTTTACAAATATCGGTTAACTAGGGGTAATTTTTTACGCTGAACACAAATCCGTTGTCCGTTTTTCGCTATCAGCTCTGGTTTTCGAGATATTACCGTTAGAAAGAGCCAAAAAACCCTTTTTCGCCATTTTTGGGGTTATGTAACTAATGCGAATTGGTTTTTATTTTTTTTTATTGTACAGATTTCTGAAAGTACTAATCTTAATATTCAAAATTCAGCTTTAATCGTTCCAATATTTTTTTACTTTTTGAGAGATATTAAATTAGTTATTAGTCCTCATCTGGATACATACATATAATTTCAAAAATGCTTTCTCTTTGGCTCACTTCGTTTTCGACAGGAGCAGTTAAATATGTTCTAAAAAGAGCTTTTAGTGTAGATTTCAAATCTGAAATCCATTTTTTGTTATCAGCTTAACTTTTGGAAATAAATCAAAAAATCACCCGTTTTTGACCATATTTTTTTTTTTTTTAATTTGACATAAATCTTACATATTAAAACAAAGTGTAATGGAACTGCACGGTTTATATACATTTTGGTCCGTTTCACGTACAAGAGACCAACAATAGTCACTTAACATACCATCATCCCAAAAACCTTTGTAACTTTTTTCTATTCTTTCTAAATCTTGGTGAAGTCGATCTCCCTGCTCTTCACAATATATTGAAAAATGCAACAGAGGTTTTCTCAAAAAGTAAAAGAGATATTGGGACGATTAAAGCTGAACTTTGAAGATTAAGATTAGTACTTTCAGAAATCTCTACAATTAAAAAAATAAAAATCAGTTTGCACAATTACATACATAAATATTAGAGAAAAACGTCCAAAAACCATCATTGAGATGAAATCAGTTATTGAAGAAGTTTGGTATAGCGTAATAAATGAAATTTGTGAGGTTATGAAGAAAAGCTGGGTCGCTGGGTGTATCTAAATGAACAAAGCAGAGGGATTCAATTTAATTATAATTAAATTTTTTATTATTAAATAAAATTAAAATAGGGAAATGGGGATTAAAGCCCAGTTTTCCAGTAGGAGATCATCCAAGACTTGTTATAGGCTTATAGCTTACTTAACTTGGTGCGTTAGTTCGAGTTCAGCTAGGATGACAGTGCTCTTGAAAATGGATTCAGTACGAATGCCGAAATTGCAAAAAATCCCGTATGAATAAATGTCAAAATCCCGTATGAAAACATCCCGAATGTACAATGTTCTGAATGGACAAAATCCCGAATGGCTTAAATCCCGAATGCCAGAATCCCGAATAACAGAATTCCGAATGTCAAAATCCAGAATGCCAAAATCCAGAATGCCAAAATCCCCCTCCCCCTTATATGAGTGATTTTGTCCATTTGGGATTTTGGTATTCGGAATTTTAGGCCTTCGGGATTATGGCGTTCTGGATTCACTTTTATTGCAATTCAGGATTTCGTACCCTTCCCCCTAATAATTAACACTAAAGCTTAATATATTCAAGCAACGTCGTTAAACCATCGAAAGCTTCGTAAAATGTCATAAACGATCGGATCTGAAATGTGTAGGTATGTGAAATCTCATACAGATTATCATTAACTTTTAACTGTCAGGAACCATCAGAACCATTAAAAGGAATTCAAATTGCTCTCATGTTCAAGACTAGCCATGTTGTACTAGCCTTAACTACCGTCTAGAACTAATGCATATATCTCAACACCGAACCAATAGGGAATGCATGAGTCTTTTACCCGCATGTGCAACTTTCTGAATTTGAACTCAAATTTGTTTGATTTTAATATAAGTAAGAATAGACTCAAAGTTTCATTGAAGACCAGTGTACCACGCTCTTAAATGTTTGTAATTGTTAATCTTTTCAATGTCATTGTCTTTGTTATTTTATAATTATTGTTTTTAATTTAATTTTATTTTGTAAAGTGTATGTCTTAAGTAGTTTGTTGCTTACTACAAACACTACACTAAGTGATGAGCCTGATGAGGACTTTGTTTGTGTTTGGCAATTCTTTTTGTCGCAAGATGTCGCTTGTACTAAGCTCTCTTCGGCAAAGATAAGTGTAAACAAAAAAAAAAGACGCTAAGGGTTTACAAAAATTGTATGACTATGTATAAATAAGGTAAAACAACTTCTTTAATAGTTTCAGTTGAAAAAAGAGAATGCCATCTGAATTCTTGATTTAACATAATTTTATGAAAAAAAGAAAAATAAAAAAAATCGTTGGAGCAGTTTTTTAAAAAATTATTTTGTATATTCTTAAAACATTTTTAAGGAAAAATGTTACTATGAAAGTCTTAAGTACAGTCAAACTTCTTAATTACAACTTCACAAATAACGAATATTTTTATATTGCGAACTGCTACTTTGCCCCCGTCCCCTAAAAAAATTTTCAATACGAATGTGTCTCCGTATAACGAATTTCTCTATAGCGAAATTTTCTTTATAAAGAAATAATTCTTGGAACCCATCATCATGTCTGTTTCTTTATAACGAAGTTTCTATAAAATATTTTTATGAAATTTCTCACTCCTAAGAAAATGGAACGAAACAAAGTTTTTTGTACAACTTTCTGCAAATAAAATTATTTCGGTATTATGGAATTCCCAATTTGGTACAAGATCTTTGCTGGTAAGTGCCACTCTACCTACTTAGATAGAATAGGAAATGTGTGGCAACAATTCAAAATTTAATTCAGAATTTTCACCAAACATCAGTTTCGGTACAAGGTACAAGATCTTTGCTGGTAAGTGCCACTCTACCTACTTAGATAGAATAGGAAATGTGTGGCAATAATTCAAAATTTAATTCAGAATTTTCACCAAACATCAGTTTCGCTAATCTTTTTGAAAACGAGGGTCGTTTGCTTTCAATAAACGTCTTTTGTCGAAATTGATCATCGGAAAAAATAATTTTGATTTTGAAAATCTTAATTACCTATCGTGAACGAAATTTATCGTTGTGAGCTGTTGACGAAAAATTTGGTTAAGAAAGATTAGTCGTAATCGTAAGCAAGACACTTGTAATAACAGCTCAAGTTCTGCTTCCATAACTGTGAAACAAGAGAGAATTTCCTGCGTTATGCGTTATATCTTTCACTTTCATTAAAATTGTACTAAAAAAAATTGTACATTTATAAACATTAAAAAACTGTTTGTTGTTCATCATTTACATACATTGCCTGATTATCTAAAAAATAATATTTTCAATAATTTAAGAAATTTTCCTTATAGCGAATTCTGCCTTAAACTTCTCTATAACGAACCAATTTTTTGGCCCCTTCAGGGTTCGTTATAAAGAAGTTTCACTGTATTTATTTATGTGATATAAGACTTTATTAAAAAGAAATTATAGTTTAAAAAACTAAAAACACGCTTTTAGAGTTAATCAAACTAAAAAGTAAAAAATAATTCTTAGCATGAGAATAAAATTACCGACGAGAAAATTAATGTCACTGTTCTAAAAGCGTGGAGTGCCTTGTATGACATTTTTAAACTAACTGTGCATTTCGGAATGAAACAATGAAAATTATGATGATTTATACCAAGCAGTGATGCCAGACTTTGGAGGCAGGTTATCCCACGGTAATACCCAACAAATCCCTTTTATCCCTCGCCAAAATTAAAAAAAACCCACATTTATCCCACTAAATAAAAATCAAAAAACTATTTATTTCTTTAAATTCAGTCTTTTTTATTACGAACAAATACAAATTAAATTGATTATTCAACTAGGTATACAAATAAATAGAAATTAATATTACGATAGGTTTGTATATAATACACTCTTATACATTTTTAAAACGTTAAAAAAAGGAACATAATATTCAACATACGATTTATTTGAAAATGACTGCAAAAAACTTTATCTCGGTCTCAAGTCTCATTATTCTCGATATTTCATACAAAAATGACACAGCAAAGAGTTTTAAGACTGAAGTAAAGCTTTTTGCATGCCTTCCAATGTTTTCAAAATAAATAATTTTTTATTTTTAAAATATTCCACATTGATTTGTAATAAAATAATAGGTAAATAAATACTCGTGAATTCATCTAATTAATTATATAAATTTTTCGAATTGTTTAGGGAGAAATGCTTTTGATTGAAAACAGGACCTCAACAAACAAATTGAATTTATCATTTCTTTTCCCAACCGAAAAGAATTTTTTCGATTATAACCGACGTTAAATCGAAAAAATTCTTTTTTTTTTTCTTATGCCCTTGTTCTGATATTAATCTGGAATAAATGTTTTATAAATTCAATTTTTAATTCTAAAAACAATCAAAACAAATTACCTTAATTAATACAAATCACACACATAAATTCACGAAATCGAGTAGTGTCAAATTGTTATTATAGAATTTGAAATTTCATCTCATCAGTATGGTGAGTTGAGATTTTCACTACAGATATGTCAGTTTGTGAAGCAGTTTAGGGTAGTAAAAAAAGAAAATGAGCACATTCAGATAAGTTAGAATGATTTTTTTCTAAACATGAAAAAAATTTATTTGATCGTAGGTTGACAAATTTTCTTATTCTTAATGAAACTAACAAATTTAGAACAAAAAGTGACCAAATAGTAAAATCCCATTTTTTTGCACTATGAAGTTTGAAAAATCCCTTTAACCCTTTTAGCTTATTTTATGTGAGAAAATCCCACAAAAAGGGATAAATCCCTCGATCTGGCACCACTGATACCAAGCTCTAAATTTCGATATAGCAATTTTGAGCTTATTAGGAAAATGGGGAAAGAAAGGATAAAGGAAAGGGAGGGCCTACTCAATGTGAAATTCTCGCTTACCGAAAAAACAATTCGCAAAGCCCGGACTGGGAATTGAACCCAGATCTATCTGTTACGCGCCATGAGCTCTACCAGTAAAGCTATCCGAGACACGTACCGGAATTATATTTCAGTTACCTATATAATTACCTGCTCGATATGCAGTTAGTTTAAATATGTCATGAAAGGCACTCCACGCTTTTAGAACAGTGACATTAATTTTCTCGTCGGTAATTTTATTCTCATGCTAAGAATTATTTTTTACTTTTTAGTTTGATTAACTCAAAAAGCGTGTTTTTAGTTTTTTAAACTATAATTTATTTTTCATTTTTTAGTTCGATTTGTTATAAGGCAACAAAGGATCCGGAAAGAAATTTATGAATCCTGGCGAACCTAATCAGGATAATCAGATATTTTGATCGAATTATTGTATTGTCATCGGGCTTCGACAAGTGTGCAAAGTTTGAATCAAATCTGACCGTCAGAAGTGGGTCAAAATCACGTCCAAAGATTCCGTTGCATACATACATGCATATATACATACATAAATACAACCGAAACTAATAAAAGCGTGTTAAAAATGAAACACCCTAAGCTGCATGCATGCTTAATCTCTCTTACTCTCATGCAAAGGATCCCGAAAGGAATTTATGAATCCTGGCGAACCTAATCGGGATAATGGGATATTTTGATCGAATTATTGTAATTTCATCGGGCTTTGATAAGTGTGCAAAGTTTGAATCAAATCGGACCGTTTGAAGTAGGTCAAAATCACGCCCAAAGATTCCGTTACATACATACAGCCGAAACTAATAAAAGCGTGTTAAAAAGAATGATAACCCGCTTTCAAGATATCGAATTTTCAAAAAAAAAAAGAAACTTTTTTAAAAATTCCATTAAATTTTTTTTTAATTTTCATATGCATAAAATTGCATCTTATGTGAAATTTGTTTTACAAAATTCTGCTAATAATGATAAAAGTAGTTTGGAAAATGTTAAAAAGCGCGTGCTTTTTCATTATTTGCAGAATTTCGTAAAACAGAATTATAAACTGCGGGTACTTGCAAACTATTATAAACTCAAGCATACAGGAATACATACACAGCTATTTGCAACTCGAAGAGGCTTGCATATTTCGTCGGCCTAGACCAGAGGTTCCCAAACTTTTTTTTTTTCGTAGACCACTTTCAAAAATTAACCTGGTTTCGGTAGACCCCCTGCTGCAACATTTTTACCATATTCCCAAAGCTTGTCAAAAAATGCGAAGATTAGATCTAAAGATGGAAATCTGCGTCGCAACTGAGTTCCAACCCTAAATTCGGGCACCACTTTGCAAGTCTCGACAGGCGTTGCACTGAGTATCGAATATAGTTGGCTTTCTGATGTCAAAGCCTCGTAAGTCTGTTTTGAAAAATTGCTTAAGCTAAGAGCAGACGGCATATAAAAGCCGCAAACATTTGCGACTGTGACGTCATTTTTACGTCATTATTCGCTACTTTTGACCGCATATCGTCTTAACACCCTTTTGGGACAGTCCCCATATGCTCGCAAACAATTTGCGAAGCATGTGCGACACCCAAATCGCATATTAGTTTGCGGCTTTTTTGCATATCGTGTGAACACCCTAGCATATTATTTGTGACAGTTTGCGGTAATGTGCGAGCATTTGCGACCGTCCCAGGGATTTGCGATGGCCTGAAAAAAAGACATTACATATCTCACACATTTGCGAACATTTATATGAATTTTCGAACGTTTATATTATTTCTCCAGCAAATTTTTTCAAACAAATTTGTACTATTATGAAGTATTTTCACTCTCCACATTTTCTTCAAAACTATTTTTGAATCTTTCAAATACATATGGGCTTCTTTCAGTGCCTTCGTGTTAAACTATCGTTTGAAAATATGCTAAATTCATAAAATTCAAATGAAGATTTCTTAGGGCAAGTTGTACAATTATTTAACTCGTGGTTCAGCAATTTTAAGTCACCAACTTTGGAGAATGGACTGAGGTTCAATGATAGTTCAGGCATTTAATTGGCGACTTTTATATACTTGAGTATTGAACCATCGTTGAACCTCAGTAATTCCGCAAAAATCAGTCAGTAAAAATATTTGAACCACGTATCAAAATTTGAACCACGTTTGTGCAACGGGTCCTTAGAGAGGAATATGTATGGATTGTAGGGTGGAGTCCCTAAAGTCTTTTTTTTAATGATGTTGAACCGATGACTTTGAACACAAACAAATTTAAGTTTTTTTTCACAATTTACTATTTTAAATTTGATTTTTCTAAACTATCAGGAAAACAACTTGATTTAAAAAGGAAATTAAAGATTGGAATGAGACGCTAAGAACCAGATGCTTTTTTGTCTTTTTGTTATGGAAAAAGGAAGAACTACAGAAATCTTTAACATTTTTCTCTTTATTTTATTTTATTTTATTTTATTATTTTAGCAATATGCGACCCAAAAAAATATGTGTTCGCAAACGTGCATATGAATGGAATTAGGTGATATGCGGATTTTGTAGCACATCGTCTGAACACCTCGCATATAGACCACAATATTTGCGATCATATTTGCGGACACATGATGTGCGAGCACCTTGATCGCAAATGCATTTGCAACTTTTGGGACAGTTTTTGCACATCATGTGAACACCCTATGTGTAAGTTTGCGGACACTGACGTAGAAACAGAATTTGCGACATATTTGCGACTTTTTACGTGACGTCAGAGTCGCAAACGTTTGCGGCTTTTTATATGCCGTCTGCTCTTAGCTTTAGAAGACACAAAAAACAAATTTAAAAGGTTAAAAAATGGAATTCTTAGATCGTAAAAGGTTTTTAAGCTGGTTGATAGCACCAGAAGGTACCATAACATAGTTACGAGATATTGATATTTGAATTTTGTGATTTGTTTTGAATTATGAGGTTTTGACAGAAAGCCGATGATATGCAAGTATATTTGTCATGAAAAAAGTGCTTCTCATTTAACCGTTCGGACTCAGCAAAAAACTGTAGGTCCCCTCCATTCCTGCCAACAACACGCACACAGGAATGGTTGAGAGTTGTAAGTCACTTGGCCCTGGCTCTACACGAGCTGTTGAGCCACCCAATTTATTTTTTATTTTAAACGCGGATAATCGTCAATATTTCCTTAACCAAACACCCACAAAAACTATGAGAATTCAACTTTTGCTGAGCTGGTAAATAGAACAATCTATAGGATTTAAGTAAGATAAAACCCGTACCCGAGCTTCTATAAATTTCGACGATTGCATTATATTTGACTTGCTACGAAAGAATAACATAACGTGGGAACTATAGGCGTATTATGAATTGCTCCTAAGTTGCGCTTTCGTCCAGGATTTTTTTGTAGGAAAATATCCAAATGTACACATAAACCCTACTCGATTTTTGCGCTGTTCTCGAGGAGGGTTTTTAAACCATAAAATCGTGCTCATAAACCCTACTCAATTTATGCGCCGAAACGGAGGATGTTTTCATTTGTCTTATTACTTTATTTCATCTGGAATTGTAGGTACAATGCTTCAACACAAAACGAAGCAGATTGACTTGTTTTTTGCTCTTTTTTTAATTAGCATTTTGTTGTTTCGCTTTTTTATTTGGAATTTAATTGTTAACCTTTTTTTATTTGGCATTCAATTGTCAAAAACTCACAAAACAATTCGAATGCCAAATAAAAAAAGCTTAGCAATTAAATGCCAAATAAAAAAGCGAAAGAACAAAATGCAAAAAAATAAACAAAATGCTAAATTGAACATCTTCATAAGAACAAATTTTCTTTCTCCCTTATAAAACTAAATGCGTAAGGCCAGCGTGGTTACCAGCAGCAGCGACAATCAGGGACTGAATTTAATCAAACCCTATCAACGGATACACAAAAATATGTAAAAAGCCACACACAATTTTGCGATTTGCGCTGACATCGAGGAAGGATTCTGAAGTTAAAATCATAAAAACACTACTTACAACACTACTCCATTTAATTCTAAAAAAAATAAAAAAAACGTGTAGGGAAGGACCGAAAAACGCTATGTACCAAGTTTGAAGAAAATCGATCCAGCCATTTAGGCTGTTGCTCAACGGGCCAACAGACAGAATTGAGAGTTTTTTCGTCTTCTCTTTCATCATAATATAGCCCGATAAATCTAGGAATTCAATCAAAGTTAAATGAAGTACAAAATGTTTTGATGCAGTTTTGTTCCAATGATAGATAAGAATATAAAACCACAGTTTTACACCAAAATTTGTAATGGCGTCTAGGGTAAAATGGGGTAAAACTGAAAAAGGGCCAATTCTAAACGGGAGTTTCTAGAATTTTGTTTTGTTTTTTGTCGATAGATGTTAAAAATATAAGAAAGTTATGCATACATATATTTTAAAATTCTTAAAAAATTTTTGAAGGAGTTATGATTGTTTAAAAGTTGAAAACAAGAAAATAGTTATTTATAAAATAATTCACCAAAAATCAGAAGTTCAACCGACTTTAATTAAATTTCTATTTTAAGAAAGATAATAAGAAAAAAAAAATTAACCATATTTAAGGATATTTTAATGCTCCTTTTTTACAATTTTTCTTGATTTTTTTTAAAAACATGCTTTTTTAGTGTCAATTTTTGACACATTTTTGCCTATATCTTTCTAAGGGGGCGGTCTAAAAACTTCAAATTTTCACAGCACATACATAATGTTGATTTAAATTTTTGAGCAAAATTTTGATTTTTCAAAATACCGTTAAACAGAGATATTTACATTTTACAGTTAGTTTAAGAAACACATCATATGTCTGGAGTTTATGAATATATAACTTTTGTTTTTTTTAGTTAAAAAGTTTAATATCTTTTTGTTATTCAAATATATAATACATAACTGTACATGCTATACAAGCTTCACAAATCGAGTCGAAAATCGAAAAAAATATCACCTATTTTACTGTCTTTTAAGGGTAATAACCAAAAATAATAATAATAAAAGATTATAACGGTTGATTTTTCGTGAAAATTTTGTCTTTCCAAAACTTAGGTATTTGCATTTAACAGTTAGTTTGAAGACAACTCATAACTCTGGAATGCAGTATCGGGCTAAATAACAAGTTTGATCAAAATCTCGAGTTCGATTTTTTTATGAATGCATTACTTGCCCTATTGTACCTACATATTTGTCAAAGAATAAAACCAGCTGAAGGAAACGGGACCCTTAATTATAAAAACCGTTATAACTCCAAAACAAAGCGATAACGTGAAAATACCTCTTATGTTTTTCGACAAAAAAAATTACCTTAGGAATTAATAGTTTTCATCGTTGGTGATTACTGTATGACACCCTGTATATCAGTTTTGGTAACAAGTTATTAAAGCATTTTTAATATTCTATTATTAAACTAACAACCACACAGTGGCGAGGCGTCCTATTGTTCAATTCGTTCATGCACGACTAGCTTTCAGATAAAATTATTATGATAAAAGTTTATTAAATTAACCTAACCACCCACAAAATTCTTTTGCTTTTCTACTAGTTTGAGCCAATTTCGCACTCAAATTCCAATTTTCCAACTCGTGCAACCCTTTTGTGCACGCAGTTTAAATACAAAAAAAAAACAAAAAAACCTGCTACTGCGACACCAAAATTCCTAATCATTTTTAACCTTCAACTCGTTCACATGAATTGTGAACGAAATGTAACCACTAAAAGCATACAGACAACAAAAAAAGTATAACCAAAATACTACCGACCTATTCGTTCAAATTACCTGTGAACGAATTCAAGCAAGTGTGGAGTGGAGAGATTTGCTCAAGTCTATAATACTCAAATTTTGTTTGTTTGGTGTTTGGTCGGTATGGTTTCTGATGGTAGTGGTGGGTTCGAACTTCAAACGAAATTAAGCGAAGGTTTTTTATGCTTTGTGTTCGATATAGGATGGATGGGTGGGCAAAGTATGAGTGGTTGTATGTATGATGCCTTTTGCTATTCGTGCAAGAAGAATATGAACGAAATGGGAAATTTGTTCGAGGGATTGAGTTTTTTTATGTGAAACTTCTCTGGGTTCTTTAAGAAGAGTTAAATTTCAAAACAAAATTGAGTGCATGAAAAAATTAAGGTAGGTATCATGAAGTCGAAAATAACCATAGCTAAGTGGGTGGATGGTAGAACAAAAGTAAAAATTATATTATAGGCTCATATATTATAATATTTATGAATATGACCCTGCAGTAAAGTAGGGTTTTTTAGCTAATTATTCCAAAATAGAAATTTAAGAAAAAAGTATCTAAATCAGGAGACTGTTCAAGAAATTTGAAATGTAGGTATTAGGTTTTTGAAAAAAAGAAGATAGGTGCATAAACAGAGAAAGTAGGTCCTTATTGATTTTTTTTTTTAATTTTGCAGCTATAGGCGTTGTTTGAAGTAGAACAATTTCTTATGATTTTGTTTGTCAATTTCCTTATGATGTTGAATCTTTTCATATATTTTTGTAGGAAATTTTTTAAAATCGTTTTTAACTACATTTTTGTTTTATTAAACCATTGTTTTTATTCTTACATCGCATCTATAAAAATTAAATGCAATTTTTTTCAGAAACTTATGAATTATCTATTTGAAAATCTTTTGCTTAACTTAAAAGATTTAAAATCTACCTTTTCTAGGACAATTATTGAAAAAAATTGAGGAAAACAGTTCATCTCACAAAAGTGTAGCGCAAATATTTTTAAACAAATCGAGAAAATTTGAATAAAAATACTAGTAGGTACATAACACCAAAATTTGTGCAAACTTAAATCATAAGAAAATAAATGAAGTGAACGACTATATTTTTCATTCACGCGTCGCCACTGCAACCACATATGTAGGTATGCTACATTATTTTCAGTCAAACAAAAATCGTTTTTCGGGTGTCGAGGGTAAATGATAAGAAAGGGTCAAAATATATAACATTCTTTGGTTGCAAATTTTTAGCAGATAATCTAATGTGGTTATTTAAAATTTTCTAAGAATGTACATAACTTGGATGTATTGCTTTTTTAACCAGCCATTTGAGCACAATTTTTCTTCGAACTTATGTAAAGTATTGAATTAATGATAACATAGAGATTTTTCTTGTATTTATAAATATCGTTAAACAGAAATAATTATTTTGTTTGGGTTTCCAACAAGTTTTTTATAATAGTAAAACAGAAATAATTATTTTGTTTGGGTTTCCAACAAGTTTTTTATAATAGTAAATTTGATCGTTAAATGATCGTCATTTTTTGACGCAGATACTGCGATCTATGGCTTTTCAGAATTTTGTTGGTCAACCCGAATTATTTAGTGCACATTTGCACCACAGATGATGGTTTCGAACATGACTTCAGGAAGCTGCATTATCGAACGCAATGCTAATGCAGCAAAATTTGTATTAGCGTTTAAGAACATTCTATAATACTAGTATCGCCCAGTGGCCGAACTTCGGCCAGGAAAAACTGACACACACACTCAAGAAAAGAAAAAGCAATAAATAATAATAAAGAAATAACTTGACGGAAATGTTGACGTTGGTTGGTTTCTCTCTTTTTTCTAGGTTCATATGTAAATATTTGTGAATGCTTAGTATAGAAAAAAATATTTTTTAACAAACTGTTAACAGCAAATTAGGTGTTTAAATTCTTCAACAAAAATTTGTGTCAATGATAGTTATCATTCCTCAAAATTTCAATCTTCTACAATAAACTGGTAAGAAGATAAAAATCAATAATCTCAAAAAAAAAAAAAAAATAATCCTTACCTACCTCAACGGGTACAAACACATATGATTTTTAGGTTATGCACATCTGTGAGACAAAACTTTTCCCAATCCTTCTTATAGTTCCGTTGAGTTCTACGAAGAAAAATGTACCGAAAAATTTTTCGGAGCGTATCTACTATTTATATTTAAATTTTTTTTCCAATGCACAACATACATTTTTTAAAAATATTTTTCAATTAATAATTAATTCTGACATTTAACTTATTTAAATCAATTTCTCTATAAACTATATTTTTTTAAACACCCTGTTGTTATTGAGTAAATTTCCTTGCCCTTTTTCATTAGATACATTAAACTTGCAACAATCAAAGGACCGATCTCTTCTTTCAGCAACATAAAGTTGTCCATGTGAAAGTACTGGACTTTTCAATAACACACCAATTTTATCCAAAGTTTTCCCTTTGTGATTTATGTACATGAAGTCATTACAAATGCCGGTATTGTAGAATATTGAGTTCTCTGAAATTTGAATGGAAGAATGTCCCAGAAAATATCATATTTATCCTTGGAATCAAGATTCTTTTATTTTTTGCGGTTCCTGTTAATACTTCACTGTCAATACTTTTACGATGCAAAAACTTCACTCTCATTCTTGTACCATTTACTCAAGCCATTGAAGTATTCAAATTACGAATGAGCATAACAATGAAATTTTCAATTTCAGTTTTTTCTCTGGCATTCCACTTACATTCAATGAAACGGGATAACCATTACCATTAATCGAACATCAGATCTTATTTCATCAAAATTATAAAATCCTTCATCGCCTGAAACGCAATATAGAATATCATCATTGATCAAAGAGCAGTCATCATTTGTTGGTGCTAAAATCGCACATTGAATGATATGATCCGATAATATAGCCTCGAAAATGTTACCATAGACATCAATTATATTATCTAAACTACCAATCAATTCTTATGGGAATTCGAATATAAATCTTCACCAGACTGTGGATACTGAATTAACTCTCCATTACCAACTTTTCGTAAAAAGTCAAAAAATTCAACTTCATTTAATTGGGCTCTCATATTTTGTATTAAAATACGCCACTCAAAAAAACAGTTTTACCATCAAATGGCAAATGTTTGTTAATCGATCTACAACTTAAAATGCATTAATCGCACACATCGAAATTTCATCGATAATTATTAACGATGCACTATTTAAAATACGACCATAAGACACTATTAGGTGTGACATTAGCAACTGAATTTTCTAAAATTGGTATTGGTAATTTGAAAGTATTATGCAAAGTTCTGTCACCAATCCAAAGTTTTGATGCAATACCACTAAAAGTAGTAACAATGCAACGAAGATTTAATGCATTAATTTTTTGTATAATTGCCGTTTGCACAAACGGTTTATCACACCCTTCTTTTTGTTCATTCATGAATTTCCAAATAAATCAAGTTTATTTCTTCACAAAAATTTGATCGGGACCATTCGGCGATGAAACTGGAATTGGTAAACCTAATGATTGCCAATTGAGATTATGACAATTGAAAATATTTTCAATTTCCAAAAGAGTGCGATTATGATCAAAATGTGGCGTATAACATTTTGATCATAATCTCTTGCAAAACCTTCACCCATTTTATTTTTGAACTCATTCCAGAGTGAGGAAATAGTAGCAAACAGCAATTGCTTCGGGCGATTGCAAGTTTTTGGCTCCATCCAAGCATTCTTTTCACCCATTATTATATTTAATTAAAAAGTCATTGAGTTTTGCAAACCCAAAAAAAAATTTCATTTGAAAACAAAAAAACTTACCTACTGCAGCTCAATTTAAAAGATGTTACTTAGCATAAAAAAAAACTTTTGCTTGTGATGCTCTTTATCTCATTAGAAGTAACACTTCGCGTTTCAATAAAACGAATATCATTAAAATATTGGTAATAGGGAAGAGCGGAAAGATCGTTAAATTTTTAGTTTCATTCAAATTTTTAGTTTCATTCAAACATCAGTTGAATTATTGTTAGGGTAATTTTAAGGCTAACCTTTTCTCTTTTCTTCCACTTTGATGGAATCGTAATGATATTAGAAATCCTCTAATTTGCTCCAACTTCTTTCTTCCACCTGAAGATGTTGGAATGAATTTTGAAAAAAAACAAAAACTTCAAATCGATACCCACTGTCTTTTCAATAATTTCAGGTTAACGTATGACAGCATCTATACAACCGAGCTATGCATGTTTATTGAACAATTTTTGCAACTCGAACGGTTAACTAAATCAACAAAACTGTTAGGTATCCTTTTAAAGTATCATAATATCACACTTACCTATCTTAGTTCATCCTTTCATTACAATATGTACATATGAAAATTAAATTAAATTAAATATTTGAAATTTTAGGCAAAAACTATTTTTTTATGAAGATTCAAAGTGCTCGGCAGTGTAAAATGGTAACTGGCTAAAATGGACCCAAACAGTATAATTTTGCGATTCGCACACCTTCACGATTAATAGCTTTACAACCATATAAAATTTATCGAAATCAGTTGAATACTTTTTGAGAAAATGGTACCACAAATTTTTTTTAAGGCTATTTATATATAGATTACATTTTTGACGCTGATAACTTTCGGCCATTAGTAAGAAAATACCCTCTTCTCTGTTTTGATAAGTTCTTTTTTTTCTTTTCGGCATGGAATCCGACACATTTTTGCTAATTTTTTCTAACTATTTTGACAGTTAATCAACCTTTTGATTTTTTTTTTTTGTATAATCCATTACATCTATTTTATTGTAGGTTGCTCAAACATTTTCAAAAGAAACTGACTCCTCGTTAATTTCGCGTCCAACCTTAAATGTTTATCCTATTCTAATAATTGTCCGAAAAGTATGAAATGTTGCTAAATATCCCACCTGGAAAAACAATCTAGTTTTTAACGGGGGACTAGAAAGTTTTACATTGACCCTAACATAGCTAAAGCAAGGGTTACTATCGATTTTTGTTCTTCATACATATATGAGGTACTGTGATGGGATAACAAGACTTATCCGACAAGTTTTTACTAGCGAGAGCCTCAAGAGTTTTGCCAAGTTAAAGAAGCCCAACTTTCCACATCAAATGACTTTTAATGATTCAATGATTATTGAAATAAAATTGATTTTTTTTGGCTAGAAATAATAACGATGGCAAGAGGTTAAATAATTAGTGAGGCCCTAGTGAATTTGTATAGTTACCCTTGCTAGAACCTGGACAAACTTTTTGGGGCCTCGTTAAGACTATTGTTTTTCCATGCGAGCAGGGCAATGCGTCACGGATGGGAAGAATCGTTGATGACAACTATGACAATTAAGGATTTAAGTGAAAACGCATTAAAGCTTAAGATAACACGGGTAAATAATATTTACATAAAAGAAATCAAACTAATCCTTTCCGAAAATTTTTCATTGGCTTAACTCGAAACCAAGCACAGAATTTCTACACCAGGGCACACAAGGGCAGAATGGCCCACTTAGTGGTAAAAAGTCATCCAACCAGAGTTAGGAAGCTGAAAATTTGAGTAAGTGTTGTTGGGTCAAAGGATTAATAAATTTTAGTTCAAGGATGACCACACCCACCCAAACGCCCACTTTTATATTTAAATAGTGTCCTAAAATACGATAATTCTTAATTTATTTTACCTTATATTGTTGGTTTACTTCCGTATATCTTATTTTTAAGATATTCCGATTGGGTTCTAAAATTATTACAAAAAAGATATATAACATATTAAGTAATGATACGTTCATAATGTTTTTTTTTTATAACGACTTCCCCGATTTCATCAATCTTTTTTTAAATAAATCGACACATATTGGTATGTCCGTTAGTTCCAGATAATGTTTTTGTTTAAATTCTCCTAAAATATTTTAAAAATGACCCGACACTTTTAGCCGAAGTCTTGAAAAACTGTTTATAAACATTGAAATGAAAGGCAAAATAAATAAAATGCACGACTGGATCGCACGTACTTGCTCTTATGTTCAAGTTGTGTGGGGCTTAAGAACTTTAAAAAATATTCAAGTAATTATAGAAAAATTTTAAAAAGCATTTAAATCGTTCTTTTAATTGTATAAACAGCCTGATAAATAACTTAGAGCTCAAAAAAAAGTATGCCATTTCATTACTTGAAAAAATATGAATATATGCAAAAAAAAAATTTAAAATCGTTGGAGCCGTTTTCTTAAAAATTAATTTCTTATATATAAAATTTTTGTAAAATTTTTCAAAAAAAAATTTGGTATGCCAATTTTGAGTATATATTAATATACATTTAAAACTGAAATTTCAAAACAATTCATCAACCCGTTTTTGAAATATTGAATTTTCAAAAAAAAAATTTGAATATTTTTTTAAAAATCCAAAATTTATTTTTTCAAAAATTTTGGTATGCAGTATTATTTATATTCCAACAAAGCTTTTGTGCAAAAAATTTCATTGAAATCGGATGAGCCGTTAATGAGAAAATCAAAAATCAAAAAAACCGTTATATGGCAGGTACCGTTAATAAATGTTTTTGGTGATTTTTTTTTCTTACTAAAAGGTATATCATATCTACAATAATACACTGATTTTTTTTTATCAAAATCGTTGGAGCCGTTCTTGAGATAAATAAGCTTTTCCTTAACGGTTGTATGGAAAGTACCGTTATTTTTTGAGCTAAAAAAAAATTTCAATTTCCCCTCTGGAGAGTTACAAAAAAACCTTAAGTTCAAAATTTGAAGAAAATCGCTTCAGTGGTTTAGGCTGTGGGTTGAGGTACATACAGACAGACAGACAGACAGAATTTTGCCACCCACTTTTTTCGTGTTCTCTATCATCGTAATATCATGTTTGATTGTTATCTCAAATTTTTTTTTTTGCACAAATCCAAAACTTGCCCTATAGTACCTATATCGCAAGTAAAAATACTTAAGTGACGTGGATGTGAAAATTATTTAGTTTTTAAAGTAATATTTTGAAGGTTGAAGAATGTGTGAGTACAAATCAGAATACCGCTTTTTATTATTATGACATGTACCTATTTCCATCGCAAAACAATTTTAAAAAAGGTTCGAAATTTTTGCCTTTACAAGGTTTTCAAGACTCTAGTCTTTTCAAATAGCCAAATATGTATGTATCTATATGTAAAAAGCGTAAATATGCGTAAACTTTTATAAATGGGGGCTTTCGTGAATAAAATTTCCCACGGAATTTTTCTCATCGTCGAAAACTGGGAACGTGAATTGTGGTCGCAGCTTCTCTCGGAATTTATTGGCATCGATAGTAAATATTCCACTGCCATTGAGCAATCGACTTAATTTTAACCTGCAAGGAACAGTGGAAAATTGTTGGCATTTCCAATTTTCGAAGATGGGAGAAATTCTGTGGGAAATTTTATCCACGACAGCCCCCATGTTTCAAAAAAAAACACATGATATACATACTTACGAAGACTTTTCAATAAAAAACGCGCTTACTAATGGATTAAGGATGAATAGAAATCTACAAATTGTAATTAAATAACAATTCTTTTTTTTATCAAAATTACTTTTTGGCTGAATTTTGGGACAACATTTATCAAGTTCTATACTTCAAAAATTTCGACCTTAAGAAGAAGTACGAATTATAATGAGTAGATAATATCATTATGTAATTAGAATTATTTAAATTGGAAATTTGCACAAAGTAATGGATTATTATTTAACTATTTTGAATTACAAGTAAAAGAGTACGTTATGCGTAGTTCTTAATGAACTTATTAACTACTTTAGACCCTGATGGTGATGGAGGTTAAGTAAATAATATTAAGCTAGAACATTTTGATTTATTTATTTCATTGGGGTCGTAACGATTTCGTTTTGGGAAGAATTAAAATCTGAATAGATATGTAGGTTATGAAAGATTTTTATGCATGGTGCAACTGAATAAGTACTCTTAAATAGAAACGCATTTTTAATATCCGTTCTCTGAATATAAAAAAATGAAGTTTCTTATAAGTTTTATCTACTGTATTAGACAAATTCAATAGAAGTGTAGGTAGGTATGCATAGTTCTATAAGCCTTACGCAAATGAATTACGTTAATAATACCTACTTAAAACCAACTGCATATACACTAACTAATTCTCTGCCAATAAAAAACTGTAATTCTTTAAAAAGTTCAATGCTATTTGGCAAACATTAACTTCTGACATTGATCTTGCTCAATGCTCTGTGATCTAGTTGCGCTATTGAAACGTAAAATAATAAAAAAAAAACAAACATACAAATTTAGAAACTTATTTGTTAGTCATTGAATATACACAACCTTCAAATTTCCTTCGAAAACAAACGTGCGGTACATGGCCTGGCTTTAGATGAGGGTATCTTAACTTTAATCTTAAAATAGGTACGCTCGAACGACGCAATTATTGGCTTAATGTCATACAAATTGTTAGTACAATAAGTTTGAAATATCCTTAACATAGTTTAAATAATTTATCATCAAATAAACTTGTTCAATGTATAGTAATTAGTAAGATCATCATCTGTGAATGCAGTATAGGTGCATATCGATAAGTACCTTCAGTTTTTTTTTATATTTTGGTTTACCTACATAAATATATTGTACTACGTACCTACATGCAGTGTATAAGTACCTACATATACATAGTGCATAGCATGAACTTTTATATCTATCGATTTCTAAAGTTGCTTGCATTGTTGCGCCATGATTATTCATACTTGTCCCTAGGAGGTAGTTTTTCATTTAGGGAAAGGAATTTAGATTGAATAGTGATGTTGGTGGGTAGGTGTAGGTGTATACACTTCACTTGTATTGCAGTTGCTACCGCATAGGTAGAAAATATTAAATTGAATTAAATTTCCATTTTTAAGTGATAATGATAGAAATATAAGAAGGTTGGTATATTAGACGCCTAGTTGTTCCATTCATAGGTTGGTATTTATATAGAGGCAGAGAACACGTACCGTACATATGTATCTACGTAGAACGTACCATCTTTAATTTTTAAAAGGTTAATTTATATAAGTCTTTTAAATCAAATACAAATAATAAGACCAATCAGATATGAAGCTTCACAACCAGAAAGTATTTGTGAAGCCCTTCAACGGCACTTCGCTGAACGTAATGGTTTGTTTTGAAATTTTTGATGCAATAAATGCAACATTTTCATGTTTTTAAATATTTGATTGGTAAAAGTTCGAAATATTTTATTTTCATAATTCATTCCGATCTTTTACTACCATTCATTTATGAATATATTAATATGCAAGCGGTTGACCCAAGTACTGATGCCCAAGAAAACTGTTGATGATTGGCTTGTCTGTTTGAGAACTATACCCTAATCGGAACAAACATGAGCGATACAGAGTCCCAAAAAGGGGAGTTGAGATCTTTAAAAGACGTGAAGCGATCCACCCATGATGTCCAAGAAAGCTGTTAAAAAGATTCCGGGATAAATTATGAAAACAAAACATTTCATAATTTTACCAATGCTGTTGAAAATTTTAAAGTTTTACCGGTAAACTCTTGAATTTCAATATTTCAGGTTCTTTGCGTTCCTTATTCTTCCACAAACGTCGAGTTGAAAGAATTTTTACCTATTAAAACATAACAATAACAAGACTAAAAATCAACCTTTCGCTAGGAGAATCGTATATGAATATTCGTGGATGCCCAGCTTAAAAGAACACATTTAAAAACTTTTTTTTTAATATTAATTTTTAAGCACGTTAAAATGAGTATCTAAAATTAAAAATCGAAATAATTGAATTTTTAACATACATTTCTTAATGTAGTCTTTTAAAATGATTGTTACCAAACCAAATTCAACCACAAAAATTAGAATATCAATTGTAGTTCGAGAGAAAAACAAAAAAAAAACGGGAAGCAAATTTCGTCGGTCAACATTTTTTTCCTATGACATAAACTTTGGATTTAGGGGTGTTTGATTAAAAAAATATATATTTTGGGACATAACGGATACTATTAATATACATGCAAACCGTCATATATGATAAAAATAGAAATGTAGATCAATGCCAATTACGAAAAATAGATGATATTATGCATGTATATGTGTGTACTTCCTGACGTTATAAGGCAATACTACCAAAATCGAGCAACTTAGATTAAAGGTTAAATCGCCAGACCTGCGTCATTCCATCAAGCCAAGATTTTTCTGTGACTCAAACGCAAGACAATCAGACAAGAATATAAGAGTTACTTTGGTCAGAAAAAGGACACTTCCGGTTTCATTTTTTGCTGGTTATACTACAGGGATTTCGATAGATCAAATGAAAGCCAACATAAATACAACAATATTAAATTGCATGTTTTTATAAAAGTGGCCTTTATACATTTCATAACATGGACATATTAAGTCCCCAGTAAGATGATATTAATAATAATATTTTATTTATGACTGATGCGAACAACACAACACTGGTTCATCAATATCTTTACTGTAATTTTAAAAAATACAAATACATACAAGTTGAAAATACAAATAAAACGAGCATTTTGCAAAAACATTCATTTAGAGTGGCGGGCACGTAATTAGAAATGATTTCAAAGCCACTTTTCTCCCTTTCGTATCTTCTGTGTTTCTGCAGTAAACCTCTCCATTTATTTTTTGTCTTGACTTAGTTTTGTAGCAACTAAAAGACGAATCAAAAAAAAAAAAATGACGAAGAGTTCTCAACGAGAAGATTGGCTTTTTGTTCAGCAAAACAAAAAAATGGAAAACAAACATAATTTATGAACCGTTTCTAGTTTTCGGCTTTGGTGCATTTAGACAATTTATGGGTTTAACGAAAAATAACGAAACTCTATGTGAATTTATATTCATCGTTTAGTTGGTACAAAGCAAAAAAGAAAAGACATACAAAATTGGAGATGTTTACTGCAGAAATACAGAAGATATGGAAGGAAGAAAAGTGGCTTTGAAATAGTTTCTAATTATGAACGTGCGCGCCACTGTAAATCGGAGCTGCACTTTCAAAGCTCGAGCTAAAAACCTTTATCGACTATTTGATTAAAGTCTCAAAAACCTTTATCAAATTTTCGATTAAAGCCTCAAATAGTCGAGAAAGGTTTTTAGCTCGAGCTTTGAAAGTGCAGCAATAATGAAATATCCATTTTGAGCTCTACTGGCTGAAAAACTAAAATTTGTTTTAAGAAAAAGGGGGAAAAAAGTTCATGGGATAAGATTTTAAAAGATTTGTTTCAAAGATTTTTGGTTTCGACAGTCTCTCAAGTCTCATCTTTGATTAAAAGGAATGAAATTCTCTCAGAAAAGTAAACTACCAAAAAAATCTGGAATGACCTGAAATATCTGCTAAAAAATTCAAAAATAAGATTGAAACCCTATCAAAATTATGAGAGCCACAAACGTTTATGTGTTAGCGCAGTATTCAACGTGAAATCTCTGTTAGACTTAGTGCACGCTATCAATACCAAGTTTTTTTTTTGTTTTTAATTAGTTATATTTTTTTTAAGTTTATACATTATTAGAGATTAGAGAGTGGTTTTTCTTTTGTCATAAAAATTATTTTTTTAATATAGTGAATAACTACTATGTATGTATGGCTCTTTAAATACAAACACTTACATGACTTGAAAGATACATTACACAGGCATCTAGGTAGGTATTAAACTGGGGTATGACAAAGTACTCACCTATGGATCCCACATTTAGATGCTTCGCTTAACTGCGTTCAATAGCCTCTCATGGAGCATTGTTGCTGTTTGCTCTTGACACCATGTTGTGTGAGAAAGGAAGATTCCGGATACGCTACAACCACAATCTGTTGTGAGGAGAACATTTGCAAGTAGTTTCTCACAGCAACTTATCAACTTAATTGTGAATTTCAATGAACTTTGAATTTTTTCTAAAGCTAGCAGAAACCTTTAACAATGGAATGGGTTTCTTTATATAAGATTTTATTTAGGGAATTTGAAATACATTGTGATACCTTAACTAAAGCTGTATAAAACACTTGCCTTTCTTTCAAACATGCACAAAAAGTCAAACTTATAAATAAAAACCGGCGTGCATTTCTACGAGAATGTTGATTTGTTAGTTAACTTATCTCATTCATGACAAGTTTTTATTTACCACCCTGGCTAGCATGGTCTTTTTTTTAAATCAACATCATCTTACTAGTATTTCCAAAAGTTTGGATTTTGTTCAAGTCTTCTCTGGAAGTTTGTGTACCAAGTCTGGAGAGTCGAGAGTGGAACCAACGCTGTTGCGTCCCCAACCATATTCGGAATCTGTTGAGGAGTAATGCAAAAACTTGATGCATAGTTATAAAAGCTTTCTAACATTTTCTGTCCAAATAGGAGGGTGGTATTGGGGTTCGTCTATATTTGAGACAAAAAAAAATTAGCATAGTAGCATGATAATCTTTAAAACTGAAATCACTTACGATCGCAGGAGTAAGTTGACACACTGCAATATCCGGCTCCACTGAAATTCCAATTTGGGCTATATGCGATATGGCTTGGTTGCCAAATACCATTGTGCTTTGTTCTATTTCGTGACCCTTTTTGAGTTGTGAGATCTTAAAAATCGCAGACGGCTTACTGTTGGATACATGGCCTAAATATTGCCAAGCTGGCGCTGAACTGGCATCGGGCCAACTGAAGTAGACAGCTGCGGACATTCCTTCAGGCAGTGGGGACGAACCGGTTAGGAAGATGACAATATAATTGACTTTGTCCACTTCAGGAACATTGATCAACAATTTGTTCTCGTCGACCCTTGCAAAATCAGTCTGAGGCTGAAAATACAAATGCTTATTCACTGAAGACTACTTTCTTCTAGAATACTAATCCTTACCAGTCTTCCAGATATAATTAAGCCAAACATGATGGTTAATATTTTTGAATATGAATAAATAGCTATGTAAAATACTTTGAGATTGAGAAGAAATCAACAAAAAAAATTTAATAACATCCAGAACAATCCAAATTTTATAGTTCTCGGCTTTTTTTTTGCTATAAATGGCGAAAAATGACAGGTGATGTTTGACAGATTTTTGACAGCAAAGCAAAAAAAACATTAAGGTTTAAACAAAATTGATTTCTGATCTTTTGTTTACGCATGAAACAACATGGACGCGTTCAAGTTTCAATGGATAGGCTATCTAGGATAGCGTTGCATCCATGCACAGTACACATATCTAAGGTATTATCTCGCGCATGTTGTCCGAAATGAGAACTGTCAAAGAAATTCAAGATGGCAGCCTTACGTGACCCCGTCCGCTGTATTACAACAACAACGAAGAAAACAAACACAAAGGGATAATTTAAATATACCTAAAAACCAGAAAGGAATGTTGTTTGCATGACAAAATAATGTTAATAAACACTAAAAATAAATAAATAAGTGACAAATGAACACATAACACACAACAAATTTTGATGTTTAACGAGTGGGGGTCACGGGCCACGGTCACAAAAATGAAAACGCTAATGATATTACCTGTAATATGTGTACTGTGGCATCCATGTATGTTTCTGATGCCAGTATCCTTAAATTTTTAGGATAGTTTGGGATATCTTTTCTGTCATCAGCTGTGGTTTAACAAGGGATTACAACAACACAAACCTATAAAGATCGCTTTAGTAACGTCGCCGCCTGAGTACTTAAATGCCCCATATCCAAAAAAATTATTCCCCAGAAAACGAATTTTAAGGTTTGAAAAATAATTTCCTTACTTTCTCCTTGAGAAATATGATGTTTGAATTTTTATATACATTGTTTGAAAATATCTTTGTTGTAATTTGAAGACATGACGTCAAAAGCTGTAAAGGTTATTTAAAAAAAAATTAAAGTATGAAAAAAGTCAGAAATGGATATAGGACCCTCTCCCATACGAATGCGAAATCGATGAAAACCAAATTGAAAATTTCCTATGGATATAGGACTTTTGTGCACTGAAAGGAGGGAATTCAATGTTAGCAAGAAGAACAAAAAAAATCAAAAGCACTGGTATTATTTATTTTTTATAATTTCATTTTTATTGATAAGAACAAAAAACAAAAAATGCTATCAATTTAGTGGCTATATCTTACTAAAACTCTAACAGTTGTATTTATTAGATTTTCTTAGAACACGCTTGGGCAGCTGTCCAGCTAGTCAATGCCCAAATAGTTTAGGCAACTTGTTATTTATAAACGCATTCTAACGATTGCCCAAATATGACCTCATTTATTCAGTGACATGCCTGTATTTATTCATTTTTGAATGAATTTTAGTACGCTTTGGGACACGTTCAACTGGCTTTCCATTCATTTGAAAACAAGAAAATTAGAAAACCAGAAATATTTGCCTGCCTTATTCATTAAACGTGTCTTCTTTGAAATAAGATTTGGACAACCAATTTCAGTGGCTAAGTTAGCCAATCGGTGCTAAATGTTTATAAATAACATTTTGGAGTTGGACAGGTGTCTAAAGTTAAACATTGCTTGGAATGGGTTTATAACGCTGTGGCTCCATTGGCAATTTTTGAGGCAATTGCAATTGGAATAGGAATGGCAATTTATTGCTTGGGTGGGCATTTTCATTGCCAGGCAATTTCAATTATAAAATGTGTGTATAGAAATATTTGACTGCAAATGCTGTTCACATCCCCTGTTTTTAATAAAATTTAATTTTAATTCACTATATTTTGTCATGTGCGTTCTCATATTCTACGATTTAATTGAAAAAATCAATAAAGAAGCCATTCACAATTACGGGGAATCCCATTTTTCCTCAATTTATTGCCTTGAAGATGGAAATCAATAATTGCCTCTCATCTTCTAGGCAATATTGCCATTGCCATTGACAAAGCGTCTCTATTTGCATTATTTAAGGCAATAGCAATGAGTGAGGCAATTTATTGCCTCAAATATTGCTAATGGAGCCGCTGGGTAAATACCACTGTAATTGGATTATTTCTAAGTCAACAAAATAAGTAAGAAAATGCTTAAGTATTTTAATACTTAATTATGAAAAATACTTAAAACTAACTTTGGTCCTTAAAATTTTCCTGAAAAATACGTCTTTTTTAATTGGGAATAATTTATAAAAATTCTTCAACATTACATTGTATAAAGTTTTAATTGTTTTTTAAAGTTTTTCTTCAAATTTATTATTTTTTTTACCTTTTTTGATTTTATCCATTTTAGTTTTTAGTAAAAAATAAAAAAAACATGCTTAAATTAAATCGTTAAAAAACCTACAAGGCTGCATTAAATGCAGTTTTGAAGTTTGGGGACATTAAGGTACGTAAATGAACTTGTCTAAATAAGTATTACCCATGTTTTATTTTTACTCATACCCGCATTGCAGACTAATATGAAAACAGTGCTTTGCATCCATCTCTATTTACCTAATGGTTGAGTATTTTCAACCTTTATGTTGTCTTTTTTCTTTACCATCATCAAAGTGAAAACTTACTTTTGCGTTATTGAAATAACCTCCGATAGAATCCTGGATTTCATATGTTGTTCTTGCATGCTAGAAGATAACCCCGGCCCAGACCCAGGTATAATTAAACGCTCTATATCCATGGCCCTTTGGTATGGGGCACTTAAGCATTAAATGAATGTTTTAAGAACTCTTCTACAAAGACTGCCCCACGTAGTACAAATTTTGAATGTGCGGCAAATAAGCACTAAGAGGACCCACAAATTAGTGGTCTATGGAGCAAACTGGGTTTCTGTAACTTCCTTAATAATAGAGATAGAGCAACGTGGATAGCAGCAAACGATAGAGAAAGTTCGAATTAGTATAACTGCATCATTAACTCAGTTTCCCGAAAAAGTGGTCTATGGGGCATTTAAGTACTCAGGCGGCGACGTGTTTGAACGCGGCCAATGAGACAGCACTAGTGAGTCCAATTTACTACGTTTTCATTATACTACGTTTTCATTAGCGCCGAAATGAGGTAATCTCGCAAATCACAGAAAGTGTTTTCATTTGTAATTTGGTTATTTCGTTTGATAGAAATTCAACTGACTGTTATGCTATATTCCCACCAAAATGAAATCCGAGATTTCGGTTGAAAACTTTTGATATTTTGAGCCGCTGGAACAAGGTTTCATAGAAATTTCAACGAAATCTCAATAAAAACTCGTGATTCCAACGAAATCTCAATGAAATTCTACTCCACCAATATAAAATCTAAAATTTTGTTAGCTGAAATCTCGGATTTCGTTTTGGTGGGAACATAGCATTATGCTTTATATGCATAGATTTTACGTGGAAACGAGACGTGAGCGTGACGAGATCCCGTCGTTGCTGGGGCCCAACTATGTAATTCGATTCTATAATAAAAATGTTCGAATTAGCAAAATCGGAACTATGTAATTCTTTAAGAACGTTTTAATATACGATAATCGAACAGCTCTAGTAGTGCCAACTTAACTTTCGCATAATCAGGGAACAACATATCTCGAAAGTATATGTCAAAACAATTCGAAATCGCAAATTATCAGCCCTATTCTGCTATTCACGTGAATCGAAGATTCGATTCACCCAAGCGATTCACTTTCGAACTACCTTTACATTCTGCTATCCATCGGGCGAACTGCACTATCACAACCCGATTTGACATTTGGGAGCAGCAGCTGTTTATTAAAAGTGAAAATCGTGTGTTGTGTTCAGTTCATTTATAGTTTTGGTAAATTGTTTTAAAAAAATTATTGGAAAAATAGCATATGGATGCTGTTACGACTTTTTTTCAGTTTCGCAAAGAAAAGGTGATGACTGGGTTTAACTTTAATGCCAAAATAAGAGTGATGAATCGTCCTCAAATTTATTGTTTTAACTCTAAAATTGTTAAAAAACACAATGGTTGTAACATATACTTACGAAAAATTAAGTTTTTACCTATATTTTAAGACCCAGTTATTTTATTTGCAACCAAAAAGTACAAATCCGCAACTTTTTATATGCGAATCGGAATTGTATAGAAACTATTTGTTCACGTGAATAGTAGAATACCGCACATACTACCAACTTCTTTACCGACATTATTCACTTCGAATAGCAGAATGGCCTTAAGTGGATATTCAAAGAAAATTCCCCCCGATGGATAGCAGAATAGGGCTGTATCATTCGACATCAAATGTGTTTGCGAATAGATTCCGTCGAGAAGTTTTTTTTTTCAGAATGTAAGTAAATAGAAGTTAAAAATTAATACTTTTCTGAATATTTCTTAAAAACATTATATTAATATATAATTATGTAAATGTTTTCTGTACAGGGAATCATCGCAAAGTGCAAATACGAAAGCATCCCAGTTCGAGACACTCGTGCAATATATGAGAAAGCATCCAGACTTTTTCAAGGGATAATTAAAAACACCCGCATTGACAAAAATCTAAGCATTTATGGACTAATTATTCAAAGGACTTGAATGCTGAAGGTCCGCCGCAACGCGATGATATTCGGCACAGAAGTTGGCAATCATATCGAATGCTCAGCTCGCTTGAAATGTTATCTATCAAATAGATAAAGGCTTCTTTTGAGAGCCTGGGGCCCAACTATGTAATTCGATTCTACAGTAAAAATGTTCGAATTCGCAAAATCGGAACTATGTAATTCTTTAAGAACGTTTTAATATACGATAGTCGAACAGCTCTAGTAGTGCCAACTAAACTTTCGCATAATCAGGGAACTACCTATCTCGAAAGTAAATGTCGAAACAATTCGAAATCGCTAATTATCGTTCGACATCAAATGTGTTTGCGAATAGATTCCCTCGAGGAGTTTTTTTTCCAGAATGTAAGTAAATAGACGTTAAAAATTAATATTTTTCTGAATATTTCTTAAATATAGTAATATATAATTATGTAAATGTTTTCTGTGCAGGGAATCATAGAAAAGTGTAAATACAAAATCATCCCAGGGCCCATATTACGTAATACGATTATCGTTCAAAATACCGCGAAATCGTTTAATTGCGATTACGTAAAACGATAATCGTTAACGTAAAAACGATACTCGTATTCTTCTACGACTGGCCATTGGCTCTCGTATAGCTTTCGTTTTGATTTCAACGCTATAAATATTTGTCTTTCTGTAACTTTCACTGTATCTTTAATCAAAAGGAAACAATTATACACTTTTTAAAACAATAAAAACATTTTTATTTAAATGCAAATATGCCACCAACAAAAAATAAAATAAATGAAAATTCAGCAATCCAAACGAAAGCAAACCGGGTACAAGTTGATTTTGAAATTGAAGCTAATGCATTTCTAACTTCTTGTATATGATTTTTTTCTTCTGTTGAATTTATTTTCACTATTAAAACAAGTAAACAAATCACTGCAAATATAAACTTAAAATTTATTTACTTTTTGACAGCTCTTAATAGCCGTAGACAGTGCTGAGAGGTTAATAGAAAAAATCCCTTTCTGTGGGAATTTTTGTGTTTAAGAAATTTTGTTATCTTTAAGATTCAATACGAAAGATAACCAACAAAATTTTAAAAAGATTAAAACGTTTCACTTTCTTAGTCAAACAAAGAAATAATAATGAAAATAAACGTATTTCATTCTTAAATCACAAATAAATAGCTAAAAACTGATCACTTTCATACCCTTTGGTCAATTGATACCCAAAAGCTAAAGCTTTTACACAATATAAAGATATGACTATTTATCCTAAAACGATTTGAAATACTTATATTCACACAAGTGAAGATTTTAACATTTGTGAAAAAATTAGAGAAGGATATATTACAATTTAGTGAAAAGCTTAAAAAAGGAATTTTCTGATTGATTGAAGGGATTTTTCCGATTAATACGCAACCAGCACTTGCGTGAAGTTAGATGTGGTTGTACAAAAAATGTTTTTTGTTTCAGCTGGCAACATTTTCAAGGGTCCATTATCGTTTTACATAATCGGGGTATGTCGTGACTATCGTTTTCGTGATTATCGTTTTCTTGCCGTTCGTTTCGTTTTACATAATAGGGGCCTAGTTCGAAATACTCGTGCAATATATGAGCAAACTTCCGGATTTTTCCAAGGGATATCTAAAAACACCCGAAGCTAGACAAAAAACGAAGTATTTATGGACTAATTTGTCAAAGGACTTGAATGCGGAAGGTCCACCGCAAAGCGATGTAGTCGGATGGAAAAAGGTAAACAAAGCTTCGAGCTTTGACCTTCCACATCGATATTTTTTATTTTATTGTTTACTCTTAGTTTTGGGCTGATTTCCAAATTCATACCAAAGGAAAGCTTCGAAGAAATAAATCAAAGGAGAATAGGACAAAACGGTCTACAGAACCAATAACGACGAGACATATATCGTTGGAAAGGTATTTTTATGAACTACAATAGTTAATATGAAGGCTTACTTCAAATTGCTGTGTGAAAAAAGTTATTCGCTAAATAGAATTGTGTTCTGGTGCATTCTAGTATGAATAAAATATATTTAGTATGGGCAAAATTTATGAAAACTGGTCAAGCAAATAACAACAATATATATGTCATTGGAAAGGTATTTTCATTACCTACAATACCTTTAATAGCAGTTCTATTCAAATCCCTGTGTGAAAAAAGTTATTCGAAAACTTACGAATTATTGTGGTTCATTTTAGTGTGAAAAAATGCTTTTTTTTAGTATGGGCAAAAAGTGTGAACGCAAGTTCAACCAATAATAACGAGACGTATGCCATTGGAAAGGAAATTTTATGTACTACAATAGTTAATGAGGCAGCTTATTTCAAATCACTGTGTGAAAAAAGTTATTCGCTACTTTCTACCCATGCTCCATAAATTTTTTCTGTACCAAAATTCCCTAAAACAGCAAATAACTTTTTCCACACAGCGATTTTAAATAAGTTGTTATGGAAACTATTATTGTTCATAAAAATACCTTTTCAACGACATACATATTATTGGTATTGGTAAGACCAGTTTGTATAAATTTCTTCCACGCTGAAATGTACCAAAACAAAACCTTGGTTAGTAAATAACTTTTTTCACACAGGGATTTGAAATGAACTGCCATAGTGACTATTGTAGCTCATAAAAATACCTTTCCAACGACATACGACTCGTTTTTATTGGCTCCTAGACCACCTTCCATACAGTTTTGCCGATTGTCCTTTAGCTGGAACCGGTGGTGGTCATTGTAAATATAAATATAAAAAAAGAAAAGCGATTACGAAAAAATACAAAATCAATTAGCTAAAATTGAACTAAAAAGAGAAATACTCAAACTTCCACAAGAAATAAACGGCTCGTTCGTCCAATAATCGAAAACGAAATGACGAAATACAGTGATGTGTTCATTAAAAGTGACTGAATTAAATGTTTTTTTTTCAAGCCTTAACTTATGTTCTGATACCAAAATATATATTTATGAATAAATTATAATAACTTATGAAATATTTAAACCATTTTTTATATTGTTTCGTATTCTTTTGGCAATATTCGAATATTCCTGATTATCGCCTTTGCCAGTAAAGTATTTATCCAACTATAGACTTGAAGTATTTTCCAAAACATCTTCTAAAGGAACAGTCAAGTCGACTCTATATTTTATGCAAATATTGTGAAGCGCAGAACAAACGAGCTGCCTTTTGTGGCGAATAGTGGAGCTCTCGTGCTGAAAGGAGGCATCGGAATCTTGCCTTTAGGAGTACAAAAGCTCATTCAATAATCGACCTAGCGATGGAAAACTTTTCGTTGAATTTCGATTCAGAGGATCCTTCAGCTGCAATTCGGTACGGAGTCATTATCCATGGCACTAATGGATAGCCAGAATCTCCTAGAAAGAGTTTATACAACCTGGTTCTACAATCACGTTTATTGCCAGCTTACCTAAAAGCCATGATGACCTATCCCCGTTTTTGTAAAACTGTTTTCGGAAAGCCCTTTCCGCGCTAAGACCCCATACGTGAGAATCATGGGATGCGCCCCCATATCGACCATTAACAGCTCTAATGGCCATTGTGTAGTCATAAATCTAAATTAAAAAAAAAATAATTTTTGGACCAATAACATCTCCATTTTTAAGAACTTACAGCCATAGATGTTTCAATTTTCGGTTAAAAAAAAAGCTGCTCGCCCTCTTTTGGTCTCACTATCTGTATATGTGTACCATCTACTGCTCCGATTGCTCCAGGTATTTCAGATTTTTCAAAGGAATGCCGTTTTGATTTTCTTTTCTCTTCTTCGGACATTTGGAAGGTAATTAGCTTTGGACACATTACTTTTTCAACTACGCATAATACATCGTTCATTATTTTGGAAACAGTTTGTTGTGCGAGCCAAGCATTCCTGTCGCCGCCAATCTGATGTTGGTAGCCTCCTGTTGCCAAGAATTTAAGCGTTGCTGAGAGCTTGATGATATTCGGCACAGAAGTTTGCCTTCGTCGAATGCTCAGCTCACTTGAAATGTTATCTATCAAACAGATAAAGGCTTCTTTTGAGAGCCTGTAGCTTTTTACAAAGCTGAAACGGGAATACTTATCTTTACAAATCCATTAATATTTAATTTTCACAAACCTTCTATCACTTAGCTCCAATATGTTGGAAGAATCACGAATTCTCCTGCGTTCAATTTGATCTTCTCTTTCTTCATTTTCGTTGGACCAAAACCAAATTGCCACTGAGTCCATTTTGTTTACTTTTTTTTATATTGTATTTAAAAACTTTCTTCAAATCGGTTGGAGTTTGTTTTTCTTTTTTCAATTATCTGACAACTTTAAAATCGAGACTCGTTCGAAAGTCGAAAATTTTAAGTACAAAAGTTGGCATAACTTACATTCGATTCTAATTTAATACGTAGTACCAACTGAAAGTAGAATCGGAAGTCTGCTATTAGACCCTGTTTAGATTTGTTGGTTTCACTACAGCATGACGATAGTTCGTAGGTGAAATCGGTGAGGTAAAAAGAGAGGGGTTAGTCATGAAGAAAATATAAAAATTTGAGTGAGCAGTCAGGTTTCATAACCAAAATGGTCCATTTCATTCCATTTTGTTCATTTTTTCTTGTGCGTCCAACAGAAAGGTTCCTAATTTTCTACCTAGATATGCGGTTAGGCGAGATCGAGAGCAGAAATACTCATACGGTGTCCAAAATCAAATGTTCCAATTTGCAAATATTCCATGAACATGCAGAAATACATTTGTGTGAAAACTACAAAGTGTATACACGACATGACTTTTCACTACATAGTGAAACCAACAAATCTAAACAGGGTCTTACACGATGAAACTAGATGCATGCGACTTCTTCGAATTCTTCTTTGTTTTTTCGTTCGCTGATTCAAGCGCTATTACACGTTGAAACCAGATTCATGGAACACATTTGACAGTTCTCTTTATTTTTCATTTCCGAGTTGGACTGTGTCAAGGTTGCCACTTTACTGCAATTGCAGTAGATCTACTGCATTTTTTTCTCAGAATATATCTACTGCCTCAATAAAATCAGCTGCGCTTGATTTTTCGAACAATAATTAGCAGGTACATAAAGTGAAAATCGGATAGGTAGGTATATAGATTTACTTCCCAAAACTACAAATTTTATTACAATTTAATTTTTTATATGAGCTTTGATAGAACTTACGGGCTTAATTCATAGTTTTGGGAAGTAAGCGAACAGGCATATTCTTAAAAATATTTAAGCTAATTTTTATTATTTTTATTTATATTTTTCATTTTTACAATTATATTTATTTTATTATTGAAAAAAAAGACTAAATATAAGTCTACTGCGAAAAAAGATATTTGCAAATTTAATGTGAAAAATTTTTAAGAGAAGTGGTAGCCCTGACTGTTTGTTGCGTCGATGTTTACTCCTCGCACAACGAAATCATATGAAGCAAGTACTAAAGAAACCATTGACGTATTAGGTCTGTTCGCGTACTACCCAAAACAGCCAATTTCTACCCATTTTAGCCCAAAGTTCTATCAAAGTTCATATAAAAAAATGATATTGACAGAACTTTGGACTAAAATGGGCTGTTTTGGGTAGTACACGAACAGAGGTATTATGAGACCATTTGAGTGTATAGTTCGCTCTACCGGACCGTTTAAAAAATTCAAAATTCTAAGTGAAAAACGGTTTTTTTAAACAGTCTGGCAGGGCGAATTAAACACTCAAATGATCTCAAATTCCGTGATCCGCGGAGCTTATCTAGGGAGGGGTGAAAACCAATTTCGGCTAACACGATTTTCCTCGAAGTTGCATTCATATTTTTTTTTCGATGCACTGTTTCTCGCAAAGGCCCCAGTTGTGGACTGCAAGACTTTGATTTTTTTAATAGTCTTTAATGGAGCTTTCGACGCCTATACTTCTTTTTTTGCTATCGTTCACACCCAAAATCTGCTGTGGGCTCTCGGTCTATAATCTGTTGTCCTTAAAGCTTTTGTGGATAATTTTTATTATTTTTTATTTTTAAGAAAAACGTTTTCGTTGTAAAAAATCTCGCCGCATTGTGAATTGGGAAACGATTTTATAACTAGAAAAAGATAACAGCGAATCACGTCACGCTCTCGTATCGTTTTCCCGTCGCATTGTGAATGGCTTGAAAGTCATATCTACTATTTTGAATGCTTTTTAAAAGAGATATAAGGAGTCTACCCTTCTCTTTAAAACGCATTTAGGGCCAGTTTGTTCACAGCTTGTCAATTAAAATCAATGATTATTCCAGTT
Organism: Dasysyrphus tricinctus; assembly: GCA_963921185.1. Lineage (NCBI taxonomy): Eukaryota > Metazoa > Arthropoda > Insecta > Diptera > Syrphidae > Dasysyrphus > Dasysyrphus tricinctus. The sequence goes on along the minus strand of OY992532.1, from coordinate 187,732,121 downwards.
GATTATCATTAAATGTGTTTGTTCAGCATAATTTTAAGCAGAGAATCCATGATTTGAGCACTTAATTGGAGAAATCAGTAAAATCAGTAATCGTTCCTGATCACACGTGAAGAAATTCAAGCATTTTCTGCGATTTGTGATGGTGAGGGGGGTAACTTGCAGAAGAGGGAGGGGGATAAAATATTTGAAAATATTCGTTGTAGAAAATTGACGTTCTTTTTTGTGTTGCTCCTCCTATCCAATCCAACCAATCAAATCGTGTCTTTCATTATAAGGAATACACTATCCAGTGTATTATAGAGATGAAACTGGATTGCTTCCAATTAAATGCTGGAACCGTTAAATTAAATCCGAAGAAATCAGGGAATTAAAATTTGAACCACGTTTGTATAACTGTGGTCCGTTCTTTTTCTAACAATAGTTAACTATTGTTAACAATTGTTGACTTTTATCGTTCCTTTATTCTAAAATAGTTACGATTCGTCACAATATGATGTCATAACATCGTTCAGTGAAAAAACAAAATTGAAATAGCATTTATTGTGCCGATTGTAAGCGATAAAGGAGAATTTTTATTAGAAAATTATACGATTTTATGCTATAATAATGCAAATATTTTTTTTTCATTCGTTCAATTGACACATCAAAAATATTTAATAACGAATCGTTGTTGAAGTTGTAACAATCTTAACAAAGTCTAAGAAATGACACATCAACAACATTTTTTGACACATCAACAATAGTTAACTATAGTTAGAAAAAGAACACAACACTGGTCTTTTGTTTCTTCGTCGGTGATGACACCGTAAAAAAATGATTACCCACTACAATATGAATCACGGGAAAAAAGTTAATTAATCCCTTATTATTGTTTTTAATGCGGGTGTGTACTTACATAACACTTACGCCAATTTGTATAAAATATAAATTCGTAAAAAAAAACAAGGTCTTTCTTCAGCTTGATTGAAGTTCCTTTCAACTTGATGTCAATCGACTGGCTCAGTTTCTTTTGGTTCAGAGCATACATTTTTTGAGTCATCTGACTTTTTCGATTTTGGCGTTTTCAATTCCCCAAATATTTCAGTTAGAAATTTAAAATATTCGGTCTCATGTTGAGCCTTGTTTCCGGTTGATGCAACAGCTGATGAGCATCTACCGATATAGCTGTAATATAGTAAAAATATTTTTCTTAATTAATAAATTAGTTTGACCTGGATTTTGATGGTGAATGTACATACCTACCTATCAAATATATTGTAAATACTAAGCCTTAGGTAAACAGAAGCGGTATTTGGTGGAAATAGCTATACAAAAATGGATGACTAATGTAAATCAATTGCCTTCCATTTGTTATCGGTTTGCCTAACGCTATTGATTTAAATCTATAAGTAATCCATTTTATAAAGAAAAAATATCAAATCGCCACCGCAGTTCGCTTCGGTTTGGCCAAGGCAAACAAATAATTTGTATGTAAAACAACAATTCCGCTTAGTCAGCGACTCTTATGAACTAAGCGGATATATACACAGAATTATAAAAACTGTTATACATGGAATAAGCGGTGTACTTTTGTTTCTGGGGCGCAAAAAATACCTTAGACGCTGTTTAGATTTGGAAGATTGAATTAAAGACACTTTCGAGAAAGGGTTGAGGGGGAAGGAGGAAGATTTACAAATTGAATTCTTTATTTTAATACAATGTAAGTTTTATATAAGAAGGAAATAACTTTATCTTTCTTCCAGAAACTTTTTCGTGCAACACGGGAACTGCTCACCCAAGGCTCGAGACTTGGACCGCAATTTCAAGCGAATACGAGAACCTCCTCAGATCAGATTAAGGATCGGGTTATATTTTTGGCTATCTGGTTAGTTGAGAAGTTCAGATAGAATTGATGGAAGGTAGAACCAACATCCACACGACTTATTGTTTCTGTTTAATTGAGAAAATCTATTACAAAATCCAATTTTATGTTGAATAAGCTTTCTCTTAATAAACATTTGAATAGTATTGATTTTATTTTTATTCATTTTGGTGCAAGTGTAGAATTGTTGTTATAATATACTCATTCGTCTATTTATTTTATTTCAAAAGAAATAAAAAAACTAAATGGTATAATAGAAGGTAAGTGCTTTTTGTTAATTTCTAATAATAAATAACAATCATTACATTAAAAATCAATATCGCTCTTTATCACGTTTTAGTTGTGTGTATTTGATTACAAATCAAGGCGCTACTTTCTTGTTAGACATAGTTTTTTTTTCTTCTCTCGTGAATTAGATCGCCAGTTCTTATTTTTTCTCATATCTAATTTATATATGTATGTATTTAATGTATTTATTTTTCGTTTGGATTTCTTACAATACTAGCTAGCACAAAGAAGCTTTATAAACGACAGTATGAATTCAGTTTTTTTTTTCTAAAATAGGTTTGCAATTTAGATTGTTTTTATTGGTCTTAATTAATGAAACGAAATAACTTTTGACTTTATCAAAAATATTTTCGTAATACAATATAACTCTTTTAGAGCATTTCATTTTCTTTACATTAAACTCTTTTTTTGTTACATAAATCTTAACATAAATTTAAAAAATAAAACGCTTATGCAAACACAACTCAAATAAGTATTTTTTGTTTTCGAAGATCGAGGTAAACAAAACAGTATTAAAATATATGTATATATACGTCTATAAACTTTCAACCGGGTCTTTGTGAACTTGTTGTAAAGTAAGAAGAGATAACAATCTAACCTCAATTGAAATAATAAATTAATAAATAGTTACAACATAGGTCTTACTTGGAAAATAATAATAAAAAAAAAAAAACAAAAAAAGTGGTCACTTCATACTACATGTTTTGAGTCTGTTTTACTAACACCACTATTTTTTAGTGCTCAGCTTATATTGTAGTGATCTATAGTGCCATAGCATCACTTAACATGGCGTTCAGTTCTCGGATGTGCATTGCCTTTGATCCAGTAGCGGTAGAAGCTCCAGTTGGGCGGCCAACATAGCTGTTATTTGATGTCATCCGTGATAAGAGTGTAAGTATTTGGTGATGTCGTAAAATGAGAAGAAAATGAAGAGGTATTTTTTGGATTAAATTAATACAATTCTCTTTTTTTTTATTAATTTCTGAAATATAATATTTTTTTATGAATATGAATTAATTTATTGTGGAAGGTGAGACCAGTGTAAATGAATTTGGATTCCTAAACTCTAAAATAGCCAAGAATTTTTAACTAATAAAATGGAACTCTGGTCTGATTTAAAGAAATAATAAATTTATATAATAGGGTGTTTCTAATGTATCTAAGCGCAATGTATGTACATACGTTTAATTTATTATTTTATTTTATTCAGTGGTGAACCCATGAAATTCACCTTTTCGACTTTCTAGAGGTGGCAAATCACAAATTCTTAAGCACATGAGCAGCACAAATGATATACATTACATGTGTACAAACAAATTTATCCAAACGTATCAGTTATAATATACCAAATACGAGTCTCAAAATCATTCAGAATAATTGTTTAGAGTTTAAATTATCACGTTGTTTTTAATTTAATATTCTCGTTTTGTAAAAATGTGAGTAGAAAAAATGGTTTTTACATTCTTCGTCACACAATGCTTTAATTTGTTAGTTTCACTTAATATAAGAAAGCGATTCTCGTGAAACCGTTAAGGTTTAGTAAACTCAGTTAGTATCGGCTAGGACAAAAAAGTAGAGGTGTGGCAAAGTGTCACATTTGTCAATTAATTTGTTTTGCATAGTTAAGAATTGTTTCGGCTTAATGAGCGTACCTAAATTAAAATGGGTGAGCAGATAGAATAAAGAGCTGAGCGCAACCAACTGTGTCTGTAATTCAACAGATTTCTAGACAAAAGTGTTTTATATATAAATCGGAGAACAGTTATCTATGAACCTCAGATAGTAGGCTTTCCATCAAAACTAATTAAGAAAGTCACGTCTACTATTTCGAAGAAAATGCAGGCTTTTGTGAATCGCTGTCTTCGCCACATCCTAAAGATTCGCTGGCCACAAATAATATCAAATGAGGAATTGTGGCGCAGGACAAGTCAAGAGCGGCTGGACGTCGACATAAGAAAGCGTAAATGGCGTTGGATTGATCACACACTGAGGAAACCAAACGATGAAATTGCAAAGCAGTCCTTTGAATGGAATCCTCAGGGTGCACGGCGGGTTGGAAGACCAAGAACAACATGGAAATCAACTGAGCGGAAGCAGAATCCCAGAGAAAGACGCGGCCACAGCTAAAGTACCTTGCAGCAGACCGTGAAGGATGGAGACGTTTTGTTGACGCCCTATGCCGCAGCCGGGGTTACAGGACACGATGATGATTTCATTCTTGCAGAAACTCGTGCAACTGGGGAACTGCAAAACGACACTGAAGAGCATAAGAGCTGGAGTCGAAACTTGAACAACTTCTCTACAATATCATGACCTCTGACCAAACAATTATGCGACTTCTTCAGCATCGTTCTTGAAAGAATAGTACAAAACTATCATGTCAACACTAAAGGCACAATCTTTCAAAAGTCCGTCCAGTTACTTGCTTACTTCAGTTTTAAAGATTTGTATGACTTTAAGTCCAAGTGCGTTTCGCCCAGGCAAGACATTTTGCTGTCGTTATATTTAATATTTTGGTCGATGATTATCAACACTAAAAGAATTTGCAGCACAAAAACACTGCAAATTATATTCTTCTAGGGGAATTTGGTTAAATTCATGCACCTAGAATTCGCCTATTGTTTGTGTTTTTCTTCTTTAAATTCGTTACTTGCTTACGCCGACGATAGTGGCATAATCGGACGAACGTGATGTATGTGGTTGATAAGGAAGCTAAGAAGATGAGTTTAACGGTTAATGATGGCAAGATATTATGCTGTCAACAAGAAAGGCCACCTAACACCGACGACGTCTATGACGGAACGTCACTATAGACAGCTATAATTTCGAGTTGGTTAGAAACTTTGTTAGCCTAGGCTCCGATATGAACTAAGCGAACGATATCAGGGTTGAGATCAAACGAAGAATTAGTCTTGCCAATCGTTGCTAAGGTGTGGGTTCGATTCCCAGCTGTGCCACCTAAAAACAGCAATGTTTTATCCGAGATACTGCTTTTTGCGAGGAACTGACAAATCCTCCAAGAGTATACTTGTCATGAAAAAGTGCTTCTCATTTAGCCGTTCGGACTCGAAAGAAAACTGTAGGTCCCCTCCATTCTTGCCAACAACACGCACACAAGAATGGTTGTGAGTTGTAAGTCACTAGGCCCTAGTTCTCCACGAAGGAAATTGTGGAACAAAGCCCTCTCTGGAGCAACTGTATAAGAGGGATATCATCCCGGTCCTGATGTATGGTACAGAGGCATGGACACTATTAACGGTAGATGAGAGCGCTTTAGGCTGTTTTGAGAGGAAAATTCTCCGGGTGGTTTTTGGTCCCGTCTTCATAGATGGGGAATGGAGAAGGTACAACAACGAACTGTACGGCCTGTAAAGCGACACCTACTTAGCCACAAAAGTAAAAAGCCAAGGACTGAGGTTGCTATGTGACCTAGAGCGAATGAACATCAATGCCCCCGCCTGGAAAGTCTTTGAATCCAACGACGTGGGACGGCGCAGTAGAGAGGACAGAGTTACTGGTGGCGCATGCAAATGGAAGAGGACCTCAACCAACTTGGCGTGCAAAACTGGAGACAACTAGCTAGAGACCAAGCTGACTAAAAGAAGCTTGTTGCTTGAGGTCCCTGGTCCACCTTTAGCGCCACATTAGGTAAGAAAATAACTTTTATGCCAAAATAAAGCTTTTGTCTAAACAATTATTTTTAGCAAAAAAAAAAAAAAAACATTTTGGCCCAGTCTTCCACATAAAATGACTTTAATTATTTCAAGGATTGAACTTCATACCTTATCAATGATTATAGAAATATTAAGTAGTTTTATGTGAAAAGTTGGCTCTATTAAAATTGACTAGAAATATTAATTAAGTCTTAGTTTTATTTTTCTATCAAAATAATAAATGATTTTCTTTTCTAAATGCCTCAAAACTGAAGAACAAAACTTTCAATGATAGGTATGACTGGCCATTGAAATCCTGAATATAACCAACAGGACCCTTCTACTCTAACCCACGGTAGAGTCAGTTCATTACCGTGAATAAACACCAACTTTACATCCACCCTAAGGGCCAGTTTTTCAGTGCGAGATCATCCTAGTCTCGGGGTTAAACGTGAGTTAACTCCATAAACATGTTTTTCAGTCAATTGAAATCCTAAGTTAACTCCGAGTTAACTCAGCTCATGTGGTGAGTTAACTCAGGCACCAAATTGAGGGCCTTTCAGCTGTGGCACCATCTCGATTTCGATAGGGAAAATTATTGTCAGTGCAATGTCGTTGAGGCGCCATCTCTATTCCGATGCGTGAAAGGCGTAGAAGGGTGATATCCATAGTGTCTCACATCCTTGGCCCTAGATTTTTGACAACTGAAAGATAAAGTTAATCCTCAACTGAAAAACTGTTCCTGAGTTAACTCGGTGTTAATTTATTTTCAGGATTAGCTAACTCTGGTTTAACTCAGAGCTAACCCTGAACTTAAGAACTGGCCCTTAGTAAATATACTGCCACAGGACAAATGGGGCTGAATAATCTGAGGACGACAAATTTAAACCGACTTTTATATCAAGTTTTTTCATGTTATACATTTTATTTGTATTTAAAATTGTATTAATGTATAACGTTGTGCCATTAATTACCAATGGATCTTTTAGTTTAAAATTATTTTGTAAGCCAATTGTAAATAGACGAGTTCAATAAAACAAAATTAAATTGAATTCTCTTATAAATCGGAAAAAATATGATCTTACTCTGGTCTGCTCAGTGCTCTGTTTTTTGTTCATCGGTACTTTACATAATGTACATACACTGCGGTTCACTTGAATAAAGGCAATTTTTTTTAAAGCAACTGTAAAGTCCCGTTAATTGCATGAAGTAAGGTTTCAGAACTTCTGATGAGAAGGCACTCCAAAAAAAAAAAAAAACACTTTGCTGTACCAAGAATCGCGATTTTTCCAAAGTTTTCAAAAATCGTCGCAACGAAATTTGGATAATTTGAATAAAGGCAGTTGTGAAATTACTTGCATTCGTCAATATTTTTTGAGAAAGCTATAGTTCAGTAAAGTTAACGTGGAATAGACAAATTTTGATTGAAAATGGGAAGGCCAAACATTTTAAATACAGCCGGGAAGGCAAAAATAGTCGTTTACCACGCGGAAAGTTATTCTAACACCCAAATTGCTTGAGCGTATTGCAACTTGTGTTGGCAATTGTTTAAAAGATACTCTTTCCTATGGAAAAACAATACAAAGAAAGGACATCTACTGTGATCTCACCATCTGACAGACGTAAAATCATTCCAATTGCCTCCAATTCCAGCTATTCCAAATCAAAAATCAAATTCGAAGCAGGGGTAAATGCAAGCAAATCGACTGTTCGGCGTGTTATTCTTGGTGCTGGACATCTGATGAGGTTAAAGCTGATAAACCCCTCCCCCCCCGCTGAATGCCGTGCGTAAGGAGCTTCGACTAAAGTTTGCTAAACATCATATGGCTAGGATTACAGGCCAGAGCCAAACTAAAAATGATTGACGAATGGTTGTCTTCACGGATGAAAAGAAGTTTAATTTAGATGGACCCCATTGCTACAACTTTTATTTTCATGATTTGCGCAAAGAGGAACGACTTTTAACACGCCATCATAGCCGAGAGGGTGGAGTAATGGTCTGGGGTTCGATCACCTATTATGGAGCACTGGAGCTTAATGTTCAAAGCACAAAAATAACGGGAATATCCTACAAAGAAGTATTGGAATCAGCTTTTCCTAAACTGAAGGACATTTTTGGACCTTTGCCATGGATCTTGCAACAGGACAACGCACCAATCCATACCGCTCGTATTAAGTGGTATATTGCAAGCAAATAAGTTGAAGTGATGAATTGGCCGCCGTATTCACCTGACCTTAACATTATCGAAAACGCCTACGAAAATAAAGAAGGACTTATCCATGGCATTAAGTCTACTTGGGCCGAAATATCGCTGAACTATATTAAATCTTTGCATGACTCAATTCCAGATAGGATTTTTGAATTAATTTCAAAAAACGGTGGTCATACGCACTACTAAATTATTTTTTTTATTATTGTTTATAATAATTACCAAAATTAAAAGAACAAATAAAATCAAAATGTTAAACTTTTCCACAATTTTTGCTGTTGCCTTTATTTATATGAACCAATTTTACTACTTACTTTTTTGAGTATTTTAACTTACTTTGCAAAATGTCTGTTACTTTAAAAAAGGAAATAATTTTTGTAAGTGTATTCCATGGAGAGATTAAAAACCTTTGCTTACCGTCAACACATAAGTTTGTTATGGCCATGAAAGCTGGCCATAACATACCGTTTATTTTATTTTTTTGTTGCCTTTATTCAAGTGAGCTACAGTGTATGTGTATGTTGTTTTTTAGAATTTATTACATAAACTTTTGAAATGGTCCACAAAAAAAATTGTCTATTACAAAAGAAACACCCTGTCTTTCTTGGCGCATTTTTTTAAAATAAAAATAAACTCTAAACGATCATGCAAATTCACGATGAAATGAGCATGCACACACATTAAATTAAAAAATACATAGAAACAAAACAAAAACGAAAGATATTAAAAAGAAAAAAAAAAAAAAACATTGGATTGATAAAAAGAAGTTTAAATCAAAAATCCAACTCATACAAAATCACCAGGTTCTTTCTTCACTATCACACTGGCTCACCAAACAACACGAAATTATTTTTTGAAGTAAAACTGCACTACAAACTCAACTAACCAAGGACAATAACATAATGGTAGGTACAATCAAACAGAATATTTAGTTGGAAGATTATTTAGGTAGTTTGAGAGGGACCTTAAAACAGTGGTTTTAAAATTGGATTTCATCAGACTATTGATTTCTAATGCTCAGCTTTTCTTTATTGAAATTGATTAAGCGAGAATACATTATACTGGCGATATTTTCCAAATCATAAAACAAACATAAAAACGCAGATGTACAAAATTAAAATGAAATTCGAATTTATTTTAAGTTTTGATGGCCTGATAAAGTAAAGTGAAGCAACAAAATGTAAGAGATGAGTTTTTACCAGTTTTTTTAAGCGGAATATGTACATTTTCACACACAATCAAACCACAATGGACAACCGGATTTGAACAATCCGACTTACTTTGCAAACATTTAAATATAATTAGCTTAATGAAGATTTGTAAAGCAACCCGATTACAAAATCCGATGAATGGGCTGCGTATTACATCCGAAAGAAATTTTTAATTTTATTACTCTTAGCAGACCATGGCGGTCGTGAAAAATCAGGTAACTCAAACACAAACAAATTCGGAAGGTCAGGGTCAATGTTTAGTAACATTGACAAAATCAGACTTATTTCAAAACAAGTGTTCATGATGTATTTTCAAATATATAAGGAAAGTATTAGATGAAGTCAAAATTTTGTTAAAATATACAAGAAAATTATTTGAGAGCATTGTGGAGAAAATTTAGTGTGAACCAAATATTTTACGAAAAAAAAAAACGAAAACGCCAGATTTGGTGCAGGAGTTCTCTGACAGAAGCTTTAAATTCTGTGGGTATTTCAATAATGTACATTAATCCGCTTTCGCACAAAGGAGAAGGCCCAACAATGAATAGATTAAAATCAAACATACACAACTCTTCGTAAGTCAGTTTCGGAAAGTCTCAAGATCAAGCTTCTAATCTAATGCTACCCTTTGCCGGTTCATATTTTGTTCTCTACATCCTTCAGCAAAAATAAAATTAATTTTCGCCTTTTGGATGCAGTTTTAACTATAAACTATGCTCGAGATCATTTTTTGTCAAATTAAATTCATGACATCTACAAAATTCAAGGTAATGTTTGGTGAGTTTCTGAAATAGCTCAGGTTTAATATTGTCATATTGTTCCAAGCCGAAAAAGTCATATACGTTTTTCTTCTTAACACGACAGCATAGTAACCCGATTAAAACCCAATTGAAAAGCTTTGGGATGAACTTGATCGAAAGGTTCAGAAAGGTAAAAAAATATAATTTTATCTGTGGAAGTTCTATCAATAGGCTCGGCACAATTAATACATATTGAACTATTGCAGAACCACATCAAAAAATTATCGGTGTCCAGCTGTCATCTAATCACTTTGACGAAAAATTAATGTAAGCATATTGTTTTTTTTTTTAATGTTGTATTTTAAATTGCTAATTGTTAGATTAGATGTGTCTAATATACACTTAGAAGTTAAAATAATAAATTAAGAAAATATGAAGAAATAAAATCATTTGTATTAATAAAATAACATTAAAAAGTCAAGCATTTACTTTTCCTACTATTGTTCAAGTTTTTTTTTTTGACTGTCAGTGCAGCCTGTACGTTTATGCATGTTATTATTAATTATTTCCACACACGGGCCTGAGTAAGGACTGTCTGCGTTGGGTTCCTGATATGCGTTCCATTTTACCATTGTCAGTACCCGCGACTTATTAGTACTCTCAGTTATTAACTGACAATCAAAAATAGTAAAAATTCGAATCGGTGTCCGTTATAAAAAGTAAGTATTCGCCAAAGTGCACATATGTATCTAAAGTAATATATTGTGCAGGTTGTCAATATTGAAAGCGTCAGTAATTTAAAATGGCTATTCAAAAGCCCTTCAAATAAAAAATTAACTGGATCCGCCATTTTAAGAACTGAATAAAACTTAAAACGCAATTGATTTTACTTTTAATATGAGTACTGTGAGTATTCGCTACATATTCATAGTATAAACTCACATCCGGACCGTTCAAGTAGGTGTTGGAGGGGCTCCAACGAATGTTCATCGGATCCGATGCAGGCTTTGTTGATTCAAAACAATCGACTTGTAATCAGAATTATACTTTGTAGCCTAGTTAATTCTAAGAATGCAATTATGCAATGCAGAACACTTCTTTTCCTTCGGGGTCAGTTACTTTACTTCGAAGGTAAAGGTTTCTATTTTTTTGGGCTTTTCTTGGTTAGGTGTGTACTTAGACCAAGCAAACAGAAAAATGAATCAGTTGTTTTTGACGTGAACTTTGCGCTGCCATTAAGATTTGATTACACATCAACTATAAACCTGCAAAGTGAACCTTAATGTGTATGGATTAAAATAAAAACATACAAAAACAAACCCATGTCAATACTATCTGGCCTTTTAAACTATTTTTCCAACTAGGCCGTTAATAGAACAGTTCAGCCAAATCAATCAAAAACTAGTTAATCACGAAAGGTGATGCATGTAACCCATATCCAAAAAAATATGTTTTTTTGGGATAAGAAACTAAACTCGTCATAGAATGAAACGAAACAAATATCAAGAATAAATGAAAACAACAAAAAATAACATTTAATTGATATTGAAACGTGAAACAACAACGAGTAATGAAAAAAAAAACTATGAGTCCCGCTTTGAGTAAATCAAATATGGACTTAAAAAATAAACCAATGCAAGGATACAGAAATAAATATGTACCGTGATAAAAAAGAACATTATAGAGAACATAATCTTAGATTCCGTTTAAATAAAATTTAAACCTATTAAGTCACGACAATTCTATTTTTACACAGTGTATATAGAGAAAACATCAAAAAAGCTTAAACTTAAAATGAAATAATTTTGTTAGATTCAAACTTTTGAGATTTTTAATGGAAATCGTTTTCACGTTATGGTAAAGGTGATGGCCGGACATTTTCTTTTTTGAATCATCTTTCCAATTTAAACCATACATCAAATAGCCATAATATGTTAACAATATCCATATTTCAAATTTAGGCTTTAATGCAATTTATAATTATTATTACAATCGAATGAAAAATGTACGATTAAATACTACAACATTAAACTAAAATGAAAATTGTAAAATCTTAAAGTTTGAAATGAAGGAAACTAAAAAAAAAAAGAATAACGTAAGGGGGTTATTAAATGCGTTAATAATATATTTTTTTATAGAAGCCAAATGAAATACGCAAGTGTTATCGTATTGTCATTTGAATTATTAAAAAAAAAACATCCAATTTTAAATCGAATTTTTGCGATTTGTATTCCCGTCCCTCACCTAATTTTTCTTCCAATTTTTGTGTTACGGTTCTTTGCAGCATTTCCATCTGAGGGTCTATTAAAATCTTTGCGTGATTCAAATTTCGGATCGAAGTGTTTGGCATTATATGAATCATCGGTGTTTTGTGTAGATGATTGTTTTTGGACGAACATTCGACTCAACCATGTTCCACTGTTAGCACTAGGGTTATTATGATTGCTAGAGGTGGTTATGGATGGGGAAACATCTTGACCATTTGGGCTGGAACACAATAAGTTTCAAGTAACATTTCATAGTGGGGCTCACAAACAAATTAATACAAATTTATTTTTGGTTGAAAAAAAACAACACATGTTCGTTTTTCTTTTTGACTTATTTAGTACTTCAACAATAAAACTATTAATTGTTATCAAATCGTCACTCACAAATTAATTAGGTTTAAACAAAAATGATAGAAATTATTCCTGGGAAAAAAAGCCATGCTACCAATGATTGTGCAGCAGTAATTATTTATTGCATACTAACAAAGAGAAAAATGGAGAAAAATACGCCAGAAGATATAGCAATAAAAATTTAAAAAAGAAAATCAAATGTTCTAATTTAAATGTTAACATGGCGTAGAAGATTTGACAGTTTTTCGAAATTTGATACAATAAATCTACTTTCTTAATTTTTCAAAATAGGGAGTTCATAGTATAACAAAAGCATTTGAAATTACCTGATGTCGCGACATGAGTTAAGTGCTGTCAAGAAGCGAGGTTGCACATATGTCCATGCGCCTTGATTTTTGTGTTCTTCCTGAGCCCAAACTAGTTCAGCGTCTTTGTACTTGGCTGCTTCTTCCTTTACTAAATCGAATGGGAAGGGAGAAATCTGCAAACAACAAACATATTGTAGAGCAAATATTTTACGTTTGACCAAAAAACTAACCTGTTCAACTCTAACAATAGCAATTTCGTTTTCAAGCTTCTTCTCGGCTCGTGCTTTGGTCAGATCGTAGTATACTCTGCCAGAACAGAACACCACTTTCTTAACACCACCAGGGTTCTGACCAGCCGGACCATTATCGGGGATAATTCGTTGGAATTCGGTTCCCTTACTCATTTCGTCGAAAGAGCTCCTGGCTTCTGGGTGTCTCAACAAAGATTTAGGTGTCATGAGGATCAATGGTTTGCGGAAGGGCAAAGCTATTTGCCTTCTTAAAATATGGAAATAGTTTGCAGGGGTTGTGCAATTTGCAACGATCCAGTTGATATCGTGAAGTTGCCTGATTGCAAACTCATCAGATTCAGGGGGGAAATAGTCTGCATCGTCCGAAGATAGTTGAAGGAAACGTTCCAATCTAGCCGAAGAATGCTCAGGTCCCATACCTTCCATACCATGAGGAAGCAGCATTACCAATCCAGATTGACGAACCCATTTAGCTTGTCCACTTGAGATAAATTGATCGATAATACATTGGGCTGTGTTATTGAAATCACCGAACTGAGCTTCCCATAGCACAAGAGCATTAGGATTGGTCATTGAATAACCGTGTTCAAATCCGAGGACAGCGTATTCGGAAAGAGAACTGTTCGATACAGAGTAAGGAGCTTGATCGGGATACATGTGGCACAGGGAGTTGTAAGTGGCCTTGTCAACTAATTGATGGTGCAAAACGTGATGACGATGTGAGAATGTACCACGCTCAACATCTTGACCCGAGAGACGGACGTGGATTCCTTCTTTGAGGAGTGAGCCGAAAGCCATAGCTTCTCCAAGAGCCCAGTCAACAGTGCGTTTGTCCACCATGTCTTTGCGAGCAGCTAATACTCTCAACAAGCCCCTGAAATAAAGATGAACTTATTGATTAGCATACTGGCATACAAACTTTCAGCAAAAATGTTATTACTTGTGGATCACAAATTCGGCTGCGTTTGGAGGAGGACTCGAAAAACGGTTTCCGATGTGAACAAGAGTTTCTTCCTTAACACCAGTTGGGATCAGTTTAAGGGGATCCTTGCCCTCGAAGAATCCAGACCATGGGGAATCAATCCAATCTTTGTACTGAAATCAGATATATTTTGTTTTTAACTTTTTATATAGTAGTAGTTTTTTATGATTTTTAACAAAATAGTAACATGCTAGGTTGGTACTTGTCCTTTACTAACTGGCGTTTCACAGTACATCTTTGCTTTGAATAAACTTACCTTAATATGCGTTTCTTTTTTGGCCAACTCAAAAGCTTCTTCACAAATCTTTTCGTATTTATCATGAACAGATTTTACTTCCTCAGATGTACAAGTTCCTTCAGCAATCAATTTATCAGCATACAAGTCCAAACCTGAAAAGATGGAACGCAATAAACATTATAATGCATTGCATGAGATATAAGTCAACTTACAGTTCTTATGATTGCGAATCTTTTGGTACATCAAGGGTTGAGTAAACATAGGTTCATCAATTTCATTGTGTCCATTGCGTCTATAGCCAACGAGATCAATAACACAATCTTTGTGGAATGTTGCACGCCATTCGGCAGCAACTTTGCAAACGTGCATCACAGCTTCTGGATCATCAGCATTAACATGGAAAATTGGGGCGTTCACAACTCGGGCAACATCTGTGCAGTAGGGTGAAGATCGTGAGAAACGAGGATCAGTCGTAAATCCAATTTGGTTATTAGCAACAACATGGATGGTTCCGTGTGTTGTGTAATCGGGTAAGTCAGACAAGTGCATTGTTTCATAAACAACACCTTGGCCACAGAATGCAGCATCACCGTGGATAAGAATCGACATAACTTTCTTGCCCTCACTATCGCCTCGGTAAAATTGTTCGGCACGAGTTTTTCCCTGGACTACTGGATCAACAGCTTCTAAATGTGATGGATTAGCAACAACGGCCAAGCGAATATTTTTGTTTGTAACACGGTTCAAACGTTCAATATAGGTTCCCAAATGGTATTTTACATCACCGGAACCCTAAATTATAGAAACATTTTAAATGTTTTTCAACAAACACACGGTGTACAATATCTTACGTCATCTGCAGCTTCGAGACCAGCGAACTGCGTAAATATTTGATGCAATGGCTTACGGCACACATTAGCCAGTGTATTCAATCGACCTCTATGAGGCATTCCCATAATCACAGATTCAACGCCAAGTTCAGTCGAAACGTCAATGATTTCCTTCAATGCAGGTATCATCATTTCACAACCTTCAAGTCCAAATCTTTTTTCAGAAGAGTACTTTTTGGCCAAAAACGCTTCAAAACTACAAAATAAAGGACCAAATTAAAAAAAAAAACGAAACAAACTTTAACGAAAAAAATCGAACAAATTCGTCCTGATACGAGAATGCTTTCGTCGAAGCAATTAATTTCGTTCCTTATCGTTTAACGTAATTACGTGCTTATTTTCTGTAACTTTCACATGGATAAAATATTCGTTCAGAAACGATGAAAATTAGAACAAAACATGAGTTTGGTTCCATTTTTAAACGTTTTTCGAAGAATTTTATTCATGCGAGAATTACAGAATATGATCACTGGTTTATTCGATTTTGGGACCGAGAAGGAAAAGTGGTTACATGAAATTTGAGCCAATAATCACAGTCGACTCTCACTATCCGGTCACATTTTTTAAATTGACTTTTGATCTAATTTAACGAATTTTCGATGATAGATTGTCGTTCATCAAATATTTGGAATTGGGAACAGTTTGTTGGATTTTTATGGTTCAAGTTTTCAGGAAAAAAAAATCCAGATAAAAGTGTGATTTTAGACGCCATTTCCCTCGTCAATATTTTTAAGCTAGTTTATATTTGTTGCGTTCAATTAAGAACGCCTACTTACCCAGTAGCTCGAGTAAGACGAGCAAGAATCAAACGTTTTTGTTCGGGTGAAAAGCTCAGGACGCCAGGGCTCTCGAATCGCTTTCGGATCCAGTTGCATTGTTCCAACGAATTGATGAACATGAACTCAACACCAATTTTGTTACAGTAAACATTTTCCAGTCTGTTCAAAATTTCCCTGTAAATCAAAGACATTAATTTAAAGCAAATTTAAAAATTGGAAATAAAGTTATAAAAAGTAATCTTACCTAAGCGATAAAGCTGTCTCATCGCCTCCAATAAATGTTGTGCTAGGAAGTTTGAATTTCCTGTCCATGTCATGTTGACCTTAATATATCAACGAATAAATTAAAATTAATATCTAAATTCGCACAGGGAAAACACAAAATAAAACACTGAGCTTTGAAATTCGGAGGATTTATCATGCGAGGTCGAAAACATAGTTTAGATAATATAAACTGAACACTAATATTGTACATATTTTCTTTTCTATATATGTCGCATAAAATACATTAACATCCAAAGAAAAATATCAAAAACAAAAATGTCTAACAAAGAAATTTGCGAAGCTACATATATAAAACAAAATGGTAAATGTTCAATGCACCTTTAAGCGAAATATATTTTGAGTAACGTGTATCAGGGACATTAGGACAGAATTTCGAATAATTATTTGAAAATGTATATGATCAAAACAGCCGCAATGGAGGTTAATCTTTCACCTGAGCTCATTACACGTAGTCATCGAAGATATTAAATTTACTCATTTTATAAAGCTAATGGCTAAGCCAGTTTTAAAGGCTGATTGAAGATTTTATTAACAAATATTTGTTTGCAAATCAATTTTAATAAAGTTAATTTGAAGATAAAAATTTATTTATTAATTAGTTATTAGTTGGTTTGTTTTGATATCAAATGAATCTAAAAATAGCTTTAAGTTGCCTTAATTGCTTTTGCTTTTTAAATTAATATTTCAAGAGGAAAATTTATCTTAAAGATTTTTATTTTATTCTCATTCAAGTGCTTAATTGCTTTTTATGGCTCATTTAGTTATCAAATTCAATAAAACTGAACTAATAAAATCAATTGTCTTGTGTGCTTTATTGAGTACTAAATATTGAATATGAAGGAAAATGTATTTGTTTACTCTAAGCTATGGAAAAAAGGAGAAATAGCGCATAATATTATGCTTTAAAAAACCAAATGATTGATTTCCGGGGGGTGATAAATGCACAGAGTAAGATTTCTGATTACGACCAAGCATTGAATACACTTAAATTAGCTTATGTTCATTAACGTTTTATTTTAAGCTTAATAAACTTTTCCAATAATGCAATATGCATTATTAAAATATTTAATTTAAATTGTCTAAACTGAAGAAAAAGAAAATGCGCCTTTATATTTCGGTAAAGGAAAATTTCATTTAAACTTCCTATGAGAATGATTTATTTTTACGATTAAGCTGAGTCAACGAAGGTTTTTCTCTATCATAATCTTCAGAAACGGTTTCAATTTTGATGACTTTTTTTTATTTGTTTTTAAATATTATTTTACATTTTAAATAACGGGTGATTTTTTAAGAGGTTTAGAACTTTAAAAAAAAAAAAACACAAAAAATTCGAAAAAATGAATGAAATATTTATTTGAATCGATAGTTTGAACCTTGCAATTTAATGTTTAAAGATAATTTCATGCAAATGTTGACCGCGGCTGCGTCTCAGGTAGCCCATCCGCTGAGTCCAATTTTGGCATACTCTTTCACACATATCGGCCGGTATCTCACGAATGAATGCATGGATGTTGGCTTCCAGTGCGTCAATCGAAGCGGGCTTGTCCCTATAGACATTAGCCTTGACATACCCCCACAAAAAATAATCTAATGGTGTCAAATCGCACGATCTAGGCGGCCAATTGACCGGCCCGAAACGTGAAATTAACTGTTCACCAAACTCGCCTCGCAATTGCGCCATTGTTTCGCGTGCTGTGTGGCATGTGGCACCGTCTTGTTGAAACCACATATCATGCAAGTCAAGAACTTCCATTTCGGGCAAAAAAAAGTTTGTTATCATCGCTCGGTAGCGTTCACCATTGACAGTAACGCTGCGATTCGCATCATCTTTGAAGAAATATGGCCCAATAATGCCGCCGGCCCATAAACCGCACCAAACAGTGGCTTTTTCGGGATGCATTGGTAGCTGTTGCAATGCTTCTGGCTGATCTTCACTCCAAATGCGGCAATTATGCTTATTTACGTACCCATTCAACCAAAAATGAGCCTCATCGCTGAACACAATTTTTCGATAAAAAAGCGGATCCTCGGCCTCGAATTTTGATAGTAAAATTCAATAATTTGCAAGCGTTGTTCATTTGTAAGACGATCCATGGTTAAATTGCAAACCAAACTGAAGCTGTTTGACAGTGACACAAGGTACTAAACACACGTCAGCTGTCAAAACCAGTGTTGCCAAAACCAAACCAGCTAAAAAATCACCCGTTATTTACATCGTTTAAACAATAATAGGAATGATTTTAACAGATTTTACTTAGGTTGAATATTTGAAACTTCAAAGGCCACTTTTTATCCATATTTTTATTCTAATTAGCTTTTCATTAGGGTAAAATGACACACGTATGTGCATATGAAGGGTCCAGGGGGAAAACGGCTTAATTCTACTTGAGTTTATTCCGAGAAAAAGGAAACTGTAAGTTTATTACTTAAAGATAAATAAATGATAGTGAAAACTATTTTGTCGAGCACAAAATACTCCACTATGCATACATGCATATATTGACTTTAATATCTTGCATTTCTTTTGCCTGATACGCTGGTATGATTCAAAAAGACCTTCCATGTTGGCACCAAAATTTTGAATGTTCTATTTGAAAGAACCGAACATGATAATTGGAAACGGTTTTTTGCTAAGTATTTATTCAAACATTTCTAGGTTTTCAAAATATAGTTTGAGAGTAAAATAATTTTCACAAGCGTGACATTGGACCGTTTTTGAAATTCAATTTGTTTTAACAGGACTTCGACATGCCGCTAGGTCTAAGCATAAGTTCTTTTTCAAATATAATTTTGTTCAAAAAAGTTTTTTAGAAAGTGTGCCATTTTGTGTGTTTTAAAAGATAGATATTTTAGCTTTGCATTAGAGTGGAAAGTCGATACGGGAACTTGTGAAAACTATTGGGCGCTCTTCTAGAATGGTTTTGATGCCATTAAGCTAAAACAAATCCGCAGAAACCAGGAGGCGACTATTAAAAATCACCAGAAAGTACAAATTTTCATTTGGAAGTCTTAATCAGATCCATTTCTTGCAGATCTGCAGCGGGAAACATGGATCAGTGTAAGTTGGAGAAACGATCCATAGTTTACTACAGAATGTAGATTTTCCTTTGTGATCGGCATGAAAATATCCGTTGCTTAACACACAGGAGAAAACTAATTTCTTTTGCCAACCTCCATCAAATTAACAATTACCCTCTAAAAGCTACGAAATATTGGAAATGTCTTGTGGAAACAAAGATGAAAATGTGTGACGCTGCCGATGCGAAACGAAACGTTTAGTTGGTCTCCTACAAGACCACGAAATGCTCACGAAAACGAAGCGGAGAAATATTCATTGACAGTTGCACAAATTCAAAAAATTAAGATAAATGCAAATAAATTACAGGCAGCCATGTTGTAATGAAAGAAACAACAAAAATAACGAAAAAAACACAAATGCCGTTTTTCCGCGCACAATAAATGGTTTGGATAATTGATTTTGTGCGAAAAAAGAGTGTAGACTTCTCCAAATAAACTGCTAAAATTATCAATTTCGCTCGTCGAACAACGTACTGCAGAACGAAAAGTAAGAACTGAATTTTCACTTTTTAGTTTATGATTTCGTTGCGTCATTTCTAAATGGGATTTAACGTTTCGTTTTCTTTCCAGTAAGATTTTTGTTCCTGTCCAGCGGCAATTTTTCAACTTTAAATTGCGATTCTCGAAATACTAGCGGGTTGAAGTAAGCAGGAGGGGTATCCTTCAAAGCGCAGGATTTGCGGAATTTTTAGTCACCATGAGTCACTGGTCGGAAGCGCACCGCGCGTTTGCGGTGGAGTAATATTTGAAGCGCGGTGAATCATTGGTACGTGCGCGTCGCGCTTTTTGTACTCATTTAAATATTCGACGACTCAGTGATGGGCCGAGCACGCAACTTATCTGGGCGTGGGTACAAATATTCAGGCGAGAAGGCACAGTGGTCAATAGACCTATTCCTGAACCATCAACGTCAGCAACAACGCCAGAACATGCGTCTCAAGTTCGAAAAGAGATTATTCGAAATACGTAATACGTAAATCGATAAGGAAGATTGCGGCCTCCACAGTAATACAAAAAAAATCAACAGCGCATGTTATTTTGAAAAAAAAAAAATTAAAGCTCCACCAATACAAAATGCAAATTGTTCAGTATCTCAAGAAGAGTTACTATCCCTTGCGAGAATCCTTCGCAAGAACAATGCTGGAACGTTTTCGGACAACACATACGCTTTGAAACATTTTATTCAGTGACGAAGCAAGTTTCCATATTGATGGATATGGTGCCCCAACAACCCTAGAGAACGCCATCAAAAACGTTTACATTTTGAATTTTAAAGATGAAAATATTCCGCTGGACACCCTTTACTTTATTGCTGTCCTTTTCATTTCGCATTCAGAGGTTGTTGGCGCATTAACACCAGCGTAGCCGCAATAGCAGTAGATCTTTTGCATTTTTTCCGAAAAACAAATATACTGCATTTAAATCAAATATACTGCACTTTTGGTTCCACGAACTTTATTCATATTTGCCATTGTGTAACCTTGTTCAAATTTGTTGCTCCCACCAAAACGTTTTTGACATCAAATTATATAATCAAACAAAAAAATAATGTCATCGAAATCAAAACGGTTTCTGAGGATAAAAACGTTTCAACGTTTTTTTCTCAATTGAATCGAAGGGTTGTAAGGTCGTATTAAAAAATATATTTATTTTCAGCAATCAACGATTTCAATCAAAACAAAATAGCTAGATACCAAATTGTTTTATAATTTAGAATTAATATAATGGTTAATTTACCACGAAGATTATTTTTCTTGTCAAACTCAAACTGTTAATTATGCTTTACCAAATGATCTTCACACAGCTTTGTATAAAAGTGAATCTTGGCTACTCTTTAGTGACAAAGGAACTATACAAAAACAACCTCTATTATAGTTGTTGTTTTTAAAAATAAATACAAAATATTAACGACCTGTGGATATAAAAATCTTTACAATAATTATTTGATAGTTTTTCGTTGTATGAATATGAAATGCAACAAAGTATAAAAAATGTTGCTAAACTGCAATGAAACATATCAAATTGGGTTAGTCGCTATTCTAAGTAATGTTAATAAATGTAAGTTCTGACATGCATAGACGAATCTCTATCTACAATGAATACAACACAGGCCGTATGATTGATAATAATAATTTATTATCATAATTGGATCAGCTTTTACTTACCAAAACTGAAATTAGCATAAATAGCCCGCGTCGTTGAGTTTTCTGGCAATTCAGCGATATTTATTTCAAGAGGATCGAGGTGAGCAATGTTATGTCCTCGAATCTATATTATGTTTACAGACAATTAAATGAATTACAAAAGCAGAAATTTAATTTTGAAGAAAATAAATATTATAATATTAATATTAAGATAGCGCTAGAATAGGATGGACATAGTTATTAATAACATTTAAGGTTTATTATTATTATTTTTTTTTGTTTGTTTAATAAAATTAATTTTCACCTGAGGATACGAACATAAATTGTTTTACATATTTATAATAGGCGTGTTTTGTTGAACTCTTAATGTGAACATTAAGAAATGCTACACATTAATCTGACTGAAGATCAAATGTGCTGTTAGCTTTTAGCTGTTGGAATTTGCACATGAAAATTTGATTTAATGTGAAGCATTTCTTAATGTTCAAATCAAGAAGCTCAACAAAACACTCCTTATATAAAAAGTTATAAAGGGAAATGAGCGATAGTTAAACTACATGCTCTAGAATGTAGTATTTGTTATATAACAAAATAAAAGAATGAGAGACAGTAATGTTAGGAATAGTTTACAAAAATGTTTGTGAATGACTGGCTAGCCAATTAGGATGTTTGTATTTATGCTGAGTGTGTTAAGTACAAAATGCTGAAGATTAGCAGTTTTTTGTTTTAATTTTTTTTTACATGTTTTTACCTTTTAAAAAGACAAAGTTTTTATTTTTGACTCCGAATTTCATTGTTCTTTCATTTGTTTTATTACAAAAAAAGCGAAATTTATTTTTGAATACAAAAATTTGCATAAATGTTTTTGAAATAAGTATAATACTCTTTGCAAAATTACCAGTCATGAACCAATTATGTTGCCTTAGGACGTTTTCGTTAGCACGACGCCTTACACCATCCCCACTAATGGATATTTCTTGATTAAGGATTCCCAGTGGGTCCAGATCCGAGGCCAAATGCCCACGAGACTAGTAATTTATTCAATTTTAATATTATTTATGTATTTATGTAATTATGTTCGGATATACAAAAGTCAAATAATATATGAAGAAAGCTTCAAAAGTATTTAAGTGTAGCAAAAATATGACGTAGAAATTCACAAAACCTCGGAACCATGATCTAAAGTAGTTACACCTTCGGATCACTTCAATTTAAAAATTAAGTGTCTTCTATTCCGATTGTTGTATGTTGATCTATTGTCGACTAAGAGCGATGTACAGGCGACAGATTTAGAAACCGCTGTTTGCGATTTTTTTTATGAGCCCCTTATCAACGCTATTTTTTCGGGCGACATTTAAAAATTAATGTTGGCATTTTAATATAAAAAGACTTAAAAGTACCTCGACACTTTCTAAAAAGTATTAACACATACCAAAAAAAAAGGATGGAAATGGGATATATGTATGTACATAATGCGACCGTTGAAAATGTTTTTTCACATTCTGCTTTCACAGATCTTGCGCAAAAAAAAAAAACGTTTATCGCAACCTCAAATGTGATAGAATGTAAATTTTATTCATGTCAAATTCTATGATATGGACCGTTACATAAGTTGTTTTAGATGAACTTCAAAATTTTGTTTCAATACTATTATACATGACTTTTGGTATTTTTGAGAGTTATTTATATTCTCTGAGGGAGTGTGGAAGTACTTGAAGTTTATTTTTAATTTGGAGATATTTTGATACTTCGTAAGCCTTTAAGGTCAATTTATTCACCAAGTTCTAGCATTTCGATTTGTTTTTATTTTGTATTGCAAAATTTTAGTAAATATCAAAATTACTACCAATATTATACTCTTATTACTTTTGTCTATCTTCGTCAATACAACACTGAAGGTAATTTGCACCGGACTGTACTTTGACCGGCAGCGGCGGAAACACTACAGGAACGAACATCTCTATTCCGAAGCCAACATAATCCCGCTGGACAAATACCTAGTCCTTTCAGCGAAGAGACTAGTACGGAACATCATCGACCACCCGAATCAGCTAATGAGAAGGATGACCACTGAACAACGACATCCGGAGCCAAGGTACCTCTGTGTAATGGAAACTCTTGATGACAACATAATCATGGACAACGAAAAAGCAGTCTCGTTCTACGCTGACATTAGGTCAGCCTTCTACCGTGGCTAAACGCCAACACTTCCCCCAACCAACCATTGACAACCGGGAATGAACACCCTGAGGACGATTAAGTCAGCCGACTTTAAATTTAAATTTTCTTTTGACATGTAATTTATATATCTATAATTTGTTAAACTTAAGACAGTGTATAACGTTTGGCCCCCTATGTGCCAACAAATGTAAATTTATCATAGTATCATGTTAGTTATAAGCCAGATTGTATATATTATGTTCAATAAAAGAAATTGAATTGATTGGAGGTTACTGTGATAGGTAAAATAAATAACGGTTTCTAGTAGAATTAGTTTCCAAATAAAGATAGAGACCTTATGAACCTATAGAAAACAAAAAGTGATAAAAAATGATTTGTAAGCTTTTAAGTGGGTGAAGAATTAGTTTCCAACTAAAGGTAGAGACCTTAAGAAAACAAATAGCGATACAGAATAATTTATAAAGCTTTTAAGTGGGTGAAGGGCTTATCTTATAAAAAGAGTTCGTAATTAAATTTGGGTGCTTTGACATAATTTTAATTTGTATCATGGCTTTTTGTGTAAGCGATACGCCTCGATTTTAGCGATAAGATCAAGACAGATAAGACAGCAGCCATTCATTGGAATTGTTTAAACTAATAGAAAATTCCTAAAACTGAGTTGATGCCTGGGTCGTTTCACTTAACGTTATCTCCGGAGAGACTCTTAAGATTTTATACGATACAAAAGGGAAAGGTTAATGAAAATTCCAAATAATGCCCGGTGTAAACATGGCCTTGACCTTGTTAGTTTGGGGGCTTGTGCAGCAAATGGAATTAGAAAGTGAAAGAGGGAACCGTAGATTGCACTGATAATCTCTTTTCCAAGCGCGTGCAGCAGGAGGGTTCAAAAAAATTATATATGTAGCTGTCAGTAAAAGTATGTTCTTGAAATTCTATTTAATTTTTTTCTTCTTAGTAAATTATTTATGTTTGGTTTAAGGTTCACCTTTTATTTTCAACGGCTTCACACATATATTAGCTTATTTTTATTTTAGCTAGCTCTTGGTGAATAAATTATCGGAGTGCTAACTGAAAGTAGTTCTAGTTTTTGCGCATTGTAGAGCTAGAACTTTGTGAATTTATTGGCCTTTAGTCTTTTGAAAGTTTTTTGGAGTCTTTTCAATAATTTTATAGATATATATCTAGGTTTTTAACACTTTCACTAGTGTTAAAGAATTTCAAGAGGGGCTGGAAGTAAGACTTTTAGGGGATTAGTCGAGTATTTGAAATAAAAAAAAAAAAAACAATTTATTTCTTATTATGTACACATTTTTCAAAAAAATATTTTTGAAAAAAGCCCGGCATGTGAAAATTCGCAACTTTATAATATTTTATGTATATGTATTGATCGTTTTAATCATTTTGTTATCATTTTTTATAAATGTTGGATTACAAAATAATTATAAATGGTCTTATATGATACATGTATTGAACAATCATTGCCTTCATGAAGTGAGAAGATAATGTTGAATAGTGCTAACAAACTGAGGGTAAAAATCTTTTTTTTTTTATTTTAATTACATTTGCAACTATGTTTAATTCATCTATTTAATTGTCTTGATTGGATTATAAATGTTCATACCTGATAACTTCTAATGATAGCCTGGACAGCCAAATGGTCATCAATCGTTTTGGCATCAGGACGACCGCCATCTAATGATGATTGTATCGCTGATAGTGGTAGTGTATTCCTTTCTACTGGAGCATGATTTGGTGGTGCAGCGTAGGAGTTGTTTCTAAAATAAGCATCCCATGACTGACATACAACGAAAAAAAAAAACAATTTTACTATAGGTCCATACTGAATACTTATTACATTCAAATATAATTACTTACAATGTGAACTGATGCTGGATTACGTAACCACGCATTGTACATATCTTCAACATAGCTGGATGTTGTACCATTCAAAAACGGCTCAGAAGCTGCTGTACTATACAGTTTTACTGATGCGGCAGGTAGGATATCTCTCACAATCTGAAAGGAAAATATTTAATTTATTTTTGGATTAACTAAATTAAGAATAAAGATTGATACTAACTTTGCTTTTGTTTGATCCGCGAAGGAGCCATGCTGCAAAATGTTGATTTCCAGCTGGCGCTATGGCCAAACTAAACGCTGAACTTGCTCTATGCATTGTTTTTTAGCTAAAAAAAAGAAAAAAAAAGCTATATTAAAGAATATGATTATAAACAAAAATGTTATTTTTTTAGGATTAATGCCTTTTGCGAGGAACAAATCCTCCAAGAGTATAATTTTTATATAAAAAGTGTTTCTCATCTAAGCCTTCGAATTTTAGAGAAAACTTTAAATCCCTTCCCTTCCAAGGAACTAATTTTCTTACTCAAAAGCGCCCTCTCATCCTTCATAGTACCCAGTGTCGAAGTTATGAAGCAAATGTTCGTTTTCTCTGTCCCTCTTTACTTTAGCTAGTTCGACAGGACACGAGTTTGGAAAAATATTTTTTGACGAAATTTCAGGATTGAAGATACAAAATTTGATCTCTTTTTCCCAGTGCGACGAAATATCTGTGAAGCACGCTGGGTAGCTTCGGTCTATTCTAATACTGACTTTTACGAGCAAGCAGAATTTGCCTATTGAAAGAATTTCACAGGGTAGCAGGTGTAATGTACCACGTTCAGCTGAGAGTTAAGCTATAACTCACCGGAAAAAACCGAAGTATTTGTACTACATATTATACATACATACCGAGGAAGACAAAACCGCGTTCTACACTCATCTTAACTCGGTTTACAGTAGTGTTCCGAGAGCCGACATCATAGTCGTTATGGGAGACCTTAATGCCCAAGTCGGTTCAGACAATTACGGACTGGAACGCGTGATGGGAAGAAATGGCGTGGGGTCACGGAATGAAAATGGTGACTTGCTTGTCGACTTTTGTAACGCGAATCGTCTTGTGATAGGTGGGACTGTATTTAAGCATAAGACGTGCAACAAAATTACCTGGGTGCATCCGGATGGTCAAACCGAAAACCAAATTGATCATATCATGATTCAGCAGCGATGGAGGAAGTCTATGTGTGATGTCCAGAGTATAAGAAATGCCGATGTGGGAAGCGACCACCATTTGGTTCTGATGAGTCTCAAACTACGAACCGCTGCCGTACAAAAACCAGCGCAGGATGCAGCAAGGAGCACAAAATTCATTACTAATGCTTTAAATGACCCCAACATATGTCGAAACTATGTTACCACCCTTAACGACAGAGCCTCGTCATTAAATGGAATCCAGAATTCAACAATTGATGAGATGTGGGGTGAAATTAAAAGTGTTTTTATGGAGGCTGGATCCGAAACTGTACCCAAGCGAACGAGACGTAGAGACTCTTGGATATCCCAAGACACCTGGGATAAGATCGAACTTCGCAAATCGTTGAAAATCCAAATAAATGCCGAAGCTGATGTTCAACGAAAGGCTGACTTGCGAAGAGAGTACCGCATTGCACATAAGATGGTCTATCGCTGTGTGAGACGTGACAAGAGGGTGAAGGTAGATGGACTCGCAGATAATGCGGAAATCGCTGCCAGAAGAGGAGATATCCGGGAATTGTACCAAATAGCCAAAGATGTTATCGGGAAAAAAAACAACGCCAATCATCCTGTAATGGATGTGGATGGCACACTTTTGGTATCAATTGAGGATCAGCTTCGTAGATGGAAGGACCATTTTTGTGCCCTGCTAAATGAGGATTCAGTTGAGCAGAGTGCTGAAGTGCCCCAACTAAACGAGATGCGCAGGTCCTATAGGGGTATTGACATCGAACCCCCGTCAGAATCGGAAATCCAGACATCAATAAATCTCCTCAAAAACAACAAGGCGGCTGGACTGGACGGAATACCAGCTGAGTTCCTGAAAGCCGATCCCGTAACAGCGGCTAGTATTTTACATCCGTTGATACAAAGCATTTGGGAAAACGAAAGCTATCCCAGGGATTGGAAGGATGGTGTGATTGTTAAGTTGCCAAAGAAAGGTGACTTAAAGAATTGCAACAATTGGCGTGGTATCACCGTTTTGTCCGTTTTCCCAAAACTAATGGCAACCATCATTCTCGAGCGAATAAAGGATAGAATCGAGTCTACACTCAAGAGGCATCAAGCTGGCTTCCGCAGGGGTCGATCGTGCGTCGACCATATCAACACCCTGCGTATCGTCCTCGAGCAGTCGATGGAATTTCAATCACCGCTTTACCTCATGTTCGTGGATTTTGAGAAAGCCTTTGATCGAGTTAACCGAGAATGTATATGGAGATCGTTGCTTGGTAGAGGAATTCCACCAAAAATTGTTACCATTATAAAAGAGTCCTACAACAACGCAAGGTGTTTTGTTTTGCACAATGGGCAGCTATCCGACTCCTTCGTAGTGCAACAGGGTGTGAGACAAGGGGATGTTCTATCGCCAATTCTCTTCCTGCTGGCGATGGACGACGTATTGACGGCCAGTGTAGGTACAGCTGAGCGACAGGGCATTCAATGGAGACCGTTCGAAAGGCTCAGTCATTTAGACTATGCCGATGACATATGTCTACTGGCAAATAACATCAGTGGGCTGAACGGGATGTGCCAAACACTGCAAGTGAAGGGAGAGTCGAGTGGTCTAAGAATAAACAGCAAAAAGACAAAAATAATGCTCACAGGCCGCTCCACACAGCAGCGTATTATTCTACAGGAGACGCCAGTTGAAGTAGTGGAACAGTTCAACTACCTTGGCAGTATTGTCTCTGCAAACGGTGGTACGGATCTGGACGTTAAAAGTAGAATAAATAAAGCTCGTGCTGCCTTCGGTACTCTGTCCCCAATCTGGAAATCAAGTCAAATCTCCTTACGCACTAAGTTGAGATTCTTCGAATCCAATGTCAAATCCGTGCTGTTATATGCTTGTGAAACCTGGAAAGTCACGTCTACTATTTCGAAGAAAATGCAGGCTTGTGTGAATCGCTGTCTTCGCCACATCCTAAAGATTCGCTGGCCACAAATAATATCAAATGAGGAATTGTGGCGCAGGGCAAGTCAAGAGCGGCTGGACGTCAACATAAGAAAGCGTAAATGGCGTTGGATTGGTCACACACTGAGGAAACCAAACGATGAAATTGCAAAGCAGTCCTTTGAATGGAATCCTCAGGGTGCACGGCGGGTTGGAAGACCAAGAACAACATGGAAATCAACTGTCTTAGCGGAAACAGAATCCCAGAGAAAGACGTGGCCACAGCTTAAGTACCTTGCAGCAGACCGTGAAGGATGGAGACGTTTTGTTGACGCCCTATGCCCCAGCCGGGGTTACAGGACACGATGATGATTATACATACACTGAGTTACAAAAAAAGTGGCGCAGTCATACCTTTGGATGTCTTGTTATCATTTTGATAATATGCCGCCATGTTTTTACAGAGCTTTATTTTTATTCAGTTTTTTCTATTTTAGATGAATAATTACTTATTTTTATGTTAATAAACAAAACTGTATTAAAAAAACGTGTGTTTCAGATCACACGTGTTTCTTAAATCACTTAAAAATATTGCAAAATTTCAAGGTGCGCTACTTTTTTTGTAACTCAGTATATATTTAGATAATTCAAGAAAGATGTGCTTCATTAGTGGATAAGGATAGCAATCAGAAGCTTCACTTTTATTCAGAGAGAGGTGACCCCTGGACTATTGCATCCAAGGGTATATCGTTGGCTTTATGCCAAAACCATAAATGTACAAAATTAAATTTTGTTGAGATGATCAGTTGCTCTAATATGATATGTCGTGCAGTACTTTTAATTTGCGGCTTTCGAAGAAAGTATAATCACCCCGAATACAGAATCCGATGAATGAACTGCAAAGGGAATCAGGCTCAGTTTTGACAATTCGTTGATTGTAAAAATGTAAATATTGAGACTGATTCCTTCCGCAGCTCAATCATCGAATTCTGAATTCGGGGTTAACATTTAATATTTTTTGTTGAGCCATTAGCTGAATAAAGACATCGTTCTTATCTAGTAGAACATACAAACACGATGTCACAAATTTTCATTTTCACACATTCATGCTTCTTGCATGAGGGGAATGATATGGAGGTGAAAGATCCTACTGGGGTTTGTTGATGAGATCGTATTCGATTTGAACCAACTAATGAGTTGCCTGAACGAGTTTGGGTAACACGGTATACTGGAGCGCTAATTGGTTTGCCAAGCTAAGTGGTTGAATGGTCAACCTACCAACCTACTGGAATAAAATGAAGATATAAACTTTAATGTCTATGATATACATATGTATAACTTTTTTTTAATATATAGATATGTACATATGTACACCCTAAAATCGAACAGCAGATATACAAGCTAACTTAATAATTGCATGTGTATAAATATCTGCTAATTTACAATTTATAAAATGCGCACTAAATCATTGATACACAGTGCATTACGTCAATACATTTGATATAATAACAAGTCTTTTTAATTACATTAAAAATAGTACAATTTATCAAAATGATTAGAAATATCTGTAAATAATTGTAAAATGAACAAACAGAAAATAATCGAAACATTCTTCTTGTTTTGGACATAAATTAAACCAACATAGTACACACACATAGGGAACCAATTTGTAAATAGTATACATTCAAATCAATTGTCGTAGGTTGTAATTTGTCTGCACAGTGCATAACAAAAAATTTGTATATTATGTTATGATAAAATGTATGTAAGTACCTATGCAGACGATTATGAGGCACATAGTAGTCAATTTGTTGGTTTCTTCAGAACAATTTAAATAGTTTTTAACAAAGAAATGAAATTAAATAAAAAAATACTAATTTCTTTATTGCAAATTGAAAAGTTGGCTTAAATATAAGATGATTTCACAAAAAAATATATCAAAAATATTAATTATATTCAATACATTGACGGAATTCATCCCTAAGGACTAGGTGGATTTTTACAAAGAACATGAAATGGTTTATTGAGCTATTTGAAATAGCTTTGAACGTCCTTCAACCGAGATAAATACAAAATAATATAATAAAAATAAATACAATTCTTTTATTGGATGTGATTCAAAAAATTAGAAAACAAATTGCATATTTAAAAAGAAAGAACAAAAAAAAAAAAAAAACAAATTATTCTTTCGGACAAAGTTCAATTCTTAACTTTTTTGTTGTTATTCTCAGCAGACCGCAAAAATTCATTAGTCAAAACTTGTTTTGTTTATTTCTTTTATATTGTTTAATAATACATTTCATAACAATGCAAATGAAATTTGAAAATCGTAATTTTAATAGCAGAAAATATTTTTCAATTTTGTCTTTTTTTTACAAATCATCATCCGGGAGTGGTGCTCAAGTGACTTTTTTAAGTTTCGTTAAAAAATCTCCTGTATAAAAGTTCGTATACTGGGTACCCCCAAATTCATGCTTAAAATTTTGGGGATGACCTTTGGTTTCATTCTAAAAAAAAAATTGTATTGGAGGAAAATTCTATACTATCTATAACAGCTATACTCAACCTGCGGCCCGCGGGCCGCATGTGGGCCACATGTCGAGCTTTTTAAGTGGCCCACCTGGCATACTTACATAATTATGCGATTTCATAGAAAAACCATAAATCAAAATTTACAGCCGTTTGGAAAAAGCGCCTAAGTCTATTTGGAATCAACACCCAAAAAAAGACTGAATACTTTGGATGATACTTCCTGATTTTGTCACATTCTTTTATAAAATGAAACAATGTCCGAAATAATAAATTAAATAGGAAATAAAGCCCAACATATGAAAAATTTCAAAACAAAGAGTGTTGTCAGTGAAAAACATCAAATTTGAAAAACAAGTGGGAAAATCTCCATCGACATCCAATGTCACTTTGTCTTTTCGTTTTCACGAATGACTGAAAGGGTTTCGCTTGGTCCTCCCGTTGCGTCCGGTAGCCTTTGAAATGCTTCTGAAAAAGTTCATTTGGCACGAGATGACAGTTCTTCTTATGAAAAGAACAGAAAATTGTTCTGAATTTGATTTCAGAATCGAAATGAGAAGCGTTCACACGAATCGAATCGCTGTTCCGGATCGAAAAGGCCATTAATTTTGGAATAACCATTGTGCATTTTCATTTTACTAAGATTTGGAGTTTAAAGGAAACAATTATGAAAAAAATGGATAGGCCAAACATTTCATCCTCTCCAATTCTCTATTATCGTCATCTTCATACCTTGCTGTACATTTTTTGCTTAGGTTAGGAGTTTACTCAAAATAAAAACCCAAGGTGGAGACATTCGTTGTTGTAATTGTTTATTGAGGAATATCAATATTCAGAGAACAGCTGTGTGAACGTTTGATCACCCAAATGCAACAACCCAGTGCACAAATACAACCAAACCCAAACTTCAGAATCAAGAAAAGGGCTGCAACTTGTTCGTTTGGTATTCTGGATTTTGGATCTAAGATCTCTGAAGGGTTCTTCCGGATTACCAAACGAAAACGCTATGACAAAGCAAAAATATTGCAAACGTGTGAAAGAAACTGGTTTTAAAGCTGATGTTGTGTCTCCTCCCATACCTACCAGCGGAAATCGTCGTGCGTTGAACTCAGCACATTTCAATTATGTTGTTCACTTTGATTGTCAATTCGGTATCAACTTACGGATATTGTTTTGGGTCAATCAAAGTGCAATCATACAATAGTTAAATTGTGCTGACTCTTTAAACGTGCCGACGATTATCCACTGCGAATGTTTGGGCTTGCGACCACCGAAATGACACGACAAGAGGAGTCTTTCGAAAACAGTAAATGAAGTCGGTTGTTTCGTCTACACTCTCTATAAAAACAGTTTTAACATTGGCGCAGCCGGTCCGCGAATCTTAAAGCTAGTAAAACGCGAACTAATTTAATTTTTTTTTTTTTTTTTTGTGTGTTTGTAGTTTATAATAAAAAGTGATTTAAACCGTTTTCTGAGAAGAATAAAATCGTGTGATAAATTGGTTGATAAAAAAAAAAGAAATAAAACCCACAGCAAAAAAAAAAGAGCAAAAACCCGAAAAAATAAACAAAAAAAAAATCATCAATATAAAATAAATTCTTTACTACCATACACAGTGAGAGATACAGGTGAGTATAATTATATGTATGTACCTGTATTCTATTGTAAGTGCTTATTAACAAAAAAAAAAGCAAAGTTGTGTATCAAATTGATTTTCTTTCTTTGATTTACGTAGGGTTTAGTTTTTCAATTTTTTTTTTTTTTTTCTCTTAAGGTTGTTTTTTTTTTGTGTGTAATATTTTATTTGAGGTAGGTCGTATTTGATTTTATTTAGATCTGTTGGTTGGCGTTTAGTTAATGGCCCATACCCAAATTGAAGCCCAACTTAACGATCTAATAGAGGAGCTAGAGTTTTTTAAAAAGGAAAAGAAAGAAAATCAACGACAATTGAAGTCGGTGAATGAATTTCTTTTCACGGAATTGAGGGAAGTTTTGAATCCTGAGGTTTACAAACTGGTCAGTTTTCAGTTAACATCTCAGTGGGGTAGATTAACTAGAGTAGAATCGACTGACGCGATCGTTAGTGAATACGTCAAAGCCGTACACGCTTTAGTAGAAAACCACGCTAGAGAGGCAGAAGACCTTACAAAACAGCTTAAAAAGAGCGAGTTTAAGCGTAAGGAAGCCGAGAAACAACTTCTGAAAACCACAGAAGAGGCTGACCAGGAAATAGACCAGCTCACTATTGAGTTAAACAAAAGTTTAACAACTCAAAGGGAGCTAAGAGAAAAAGGTTTATCATCACCTTATTCTGAAAGTTCAAAACACTTAATTCCGTTGCTCTGTACCCCTCAGCATACTTCTACACCAAAATCATCTGTGGATAGAAACCTTGTCGACACAGGAGTTCAAACCACAGTAGTAGAAGTATTAAAATCAAATAAATTTAACCAAATAGAAAAGGAAGTAAATTTTAGCGAAATGTCACTTGAGAATATAAGCAAGGTGGTTTCAAGGTTAGTCCCCATATTCAACGGGGAAAGAAATCATGAACTTTCCCGAAGAGTTCATGAATTCTTAAATGCATGCGATCTGGCTTTAAAAATGGTAAAGCCAGAAGAGGAGGAGATCTTAGTGTCTCTAATTTCAACCCGACTGCAAGGCGATGCGTTTGAGTTAATTCGTTCAAACACGGTGAAAACAATAGAGGATTTGGCAAAACTGTTTAAAGACAGTTATTTAGTGCCAAAAACTCTAGACAACGTGATTAACGAATTGAAGCAATGCCATCAATTGTTAGGCGAAGATGTTAAAGCATTCGCTAGACGTCTAGCGAAACTAAAAGCCACATCTGTTGAGATTATTGACTCGAGATATTCGGCACCTGAGTCAGTAGGCCTAAAAAAGGAAGTTGAAAACACGGTGTTGACAACTTTTAAAATAGGGCTAGTTGATCCAGCTCTTCGCCAGTTTGTGCTGGGCAGCAAAAGCAAGGACCTCAACGAAATCTCTGAGGAAGCCTTGAAAACTTCACTGCTAATACAGCCAAACGCGATGGGCTATATGGGAGTTGGAACAACACCAAACTTACCTTTTCCGTTGGATCGTATTAGTTCAATGTACCAAATTCCTGGTAACATCCAACAAAATTACAATAGCCTGACTCACACATATCCATCTGTGCCTTCTCTGCCTCAACCTGCAAGCATTTACAATACACTACCCCACCATGTACCTCAAGTGATATCCAGTTTGCCATTACAAGCACAACAAAATTACACAACATCTACACCGACACATAATGAAACACCGCAATTTACTCAGAATTTTCAAGACCCTCCCCACTCCAGCAATAGACAGCCAACAAGGTCTGCAAATCCCATTAACACTTGTGGATTCTGTGGTAAGCAAAACCACAGCTATGTTGATTGTCATATTCGTAAAAGAACGCCATACTGCGACACGTGCGAGGACTATGGGCATACTCAAAACAGTTGTCCCCGCTCACAAATACGAGCTACTCGGACAATAAATCAAAGGCCTAGAGTCAAATGCAAGTGGTGTTCTAGGGTGGGGCATGTGGAGGACGATTGTTTCTCTAAGAGGAACTACCTCAGAGACCAATCGGGAAACGCCCAGGGGGCCAATTTAAATCACTAAATTGTGCCCCAAAAAATGCGCCCTCCACAAAATCAACTACAAAAAATAAAAACAAAAAGAAAATAACGAAAAACAAAAAAAGCAATGTAGACGAATTAAAGCCATCAGCGCTTGTATTAGACGATCGACAAAAAGAAAAAACAACCCAAAACGTTGACTCGAAGGAGTTAAATTTCTTTAATTTTGAGTCGATTCGTAAAACGAGGCAGAAATCAAGGCCACCAGTTTCTGGGACATATATAAACCTAGGTCAGTTTGGTCTCTTATTTCTGATTTTAAATCTTCGTTTCGTTTGGAGTAAGTGCTATTCAAAGGTGAAGTTCGTTTATAACTTTTTGCATGATTATTTTAAGTGTTTTAACCAGTATGCTTTGCCGAGAAATAAGAAAAAAATATTGTATGCATTTAGGAATCTTCGTAGGCATGACGTGTTCGTCGAGCTGCCTATGTCAATGGCCAAGTCCGAAAAGGTACTTCTTCTGGTCGACACAGGAGCAGACTCGAGCTTACTAAAAAGAAGTTCATTAAAAAATGCGACCAATATAAATATAGATGAAACAAAGCAACTGGGTGGTGTTTTCGGTGGAGTAGGTATGACATTGGGTACAATTAAAACCAATTTACTTTTTCCCAGAAAATTTTGGACTAAGTGGAATGTGGTAGATGGACCAGAAGACATACCTGCTGATGGTATACTGGGTCGTGATATCCTTTGGAATCACACAATCATCGACGCGGTTTCCAAAAGAATAAAATTTTTGGATGGGAAAAAAGAAGTTTTAATTGATCTACCCCTCAAATGCTTGCCAACGAGTTCTCTTACTATTTCTTCATTGAACGTTGTGAAGTGTAAGATTGGAGCTCGTACGCAAACCATTGTGAAAATAAAAATTCCTAATTCCAAGTCAAATGAATTCCTGATACATTCACAGGAAATTGATAATGGGATTTATTTAGGAAACACAATAGTTAAGGCAAACGACAGTTATGTCCATGTCCCTGTTTTGAACAGTACAACAGAGGACTATTTCCTGGATACAAGCTTCATACCTACACACTCAAATTTTAAAAATTACAAGATCATAAATAATAATCCAGAGACGAAAATATATGCGAATTTTCAACAGATTGACATTAAGGAACGGGAAAATAACCTTCTATCTTCACTTAAATTAGATCATAACTTAACCAAGCAAGAAAAAAAATCCATAGAAGATTTATGCATTAAGTTTAATGATGTATTCCTACTAAAAGGTGATCGTTTAAGCTATACACCCGTGTTAGCCCACAACATACCAACCAAATCCGACCAAGCACCAATTAATACTAAGCAATACAGAACTCCGCAGGTTCATAAACAGGAAATTGAAAGGCAAGTGCAAGAAATGCTTGACCATGATATTATTTCAGAAAGTAAATCTCCTTGGAATTCTCCATTGCTAATTGTGCCCAAGAAAATGGTTGAAGGTCAAAAACGGTGGAGGGTGGTTGTTGACTTCAGAAAACTAAATGAAGTCACTATCAAGGATGCATTTCCCCTTCCTAGAATAGAAGAAATACTTGATCAGTTGGGACATTGTCAGTTTTTCACCACATTAGATTTGGCAAGCGGCTATCATCAGGTGTTGATTGATCCAGCCGATAGAGCAAAAACTGCGTTTAGCACCAGTACAGGACATTACGAGTTCAATAGAATGCCCTTTGGTTTAACCGGTGCTCCGGCAACATTTCAACGGATTATGAATCACATCTTGACTGGGTTGCATGGTATTGATTGCTTCGTATATCTGGACGATATTGTTATCTATGGGAAAAATCTGGAACAACATAATCAAAAACTCTCAAAGGTCCTAGCTAAACTTAGGCAGCACAATCTCAAGTTGAATACTGAGAAATGTAATTTCCTACGTCGTGAAGTAACGTATTTGGGGCATGTATGCTCCGAAGCCGGAGCTTCACCCGACCCAGCTAAGACCCAATGTGTTTCAGATTTTCCCAGACCCACAACAATAAAACAGGTACAATCATTTCTGGGACTCACGAATTATTATAGAAAATTTATACCTAATTTCTCTAGGACAGCTGCCCCAATCACAAAGCTATTGAGAAAAGATAATATTTTCGAATGGTCCCCAGATTGTGAGAAATCATTTAAGTTCCTTAAGGAAGCGATTTCCTCACCGCCTGTTCTTATCTATCCAGATTTCACACAACCATTTATCCTGACTACCGATGCCAGCAACGAAGCTCTGGGAGCCGTTTTGTCTCAGGGCAAAGTGGGTGAGGATAAGCCTATTGCTTATGCTAGCCGTTCGCTGAACAATTCTGAAAAAAATTACTCTACGATAGAAAAGGAATTGCTTGCCGTAGTTTGGGCGTGTAAGCACTTCCGAACATATCTTTTAGGTCGACCATTTACAATTTTTACAGACCATCGTCCTCTTATAGGAGTATTTAATGTAAAGGATCCAACCACGAGACTTGTTCGATTCCATCACAAGTTGTCTGAATACGATTATAAAATCATTTATAAACCTGGCAAAACCAACTGCAATGCAGATGCGTTAAGCAGGATACATAAAGATAATGATTGTATCAAAATCGTACAGACAAGGAGTAAGGCCAAACAGAATAGAGAAGTTCCTAATATTAGAAACAACATAAATATTGAAAACAACATCGTAAGACAAAATGGTAAGAAAGGTAAGAACAATCAAGGAAATAGAAATGAATTCCAAATTCTAGAAAATCCTGAAGATATACAAATAGTCCTTCGCGATTTCCACAACTCCGCACTAGGAGGGCATCAGGGGATGATAAAAACTTCTGCACGGATTCGTCGTCAGTTTAGATGGAAAGGCATGAAGAAAGACATTGCAAATTACATCAGGAATTGTGACAAATGCCAAAAGAATAAGTCAGGGAAAATGACCAGAATGCCAATGGTATTGACAGATACCCCATGTTTACCGTTCGAAAAGGTATACATGGACATGGTCGGTGTTCTTCCACTGACGTATTCAGGTAATAGATATATTTTAACATTCCAGGACGACTTGACGAAGTATATGACCTGTGTGGCAATTCCTGATGCTGAAGCATGTACTGTAGCAAGAGCTTTTTACGAAGAGATTGTTACAAGGTTCTGCATACCCAAAATTCTAGTCACAGATAATGGAACAAATTTTACTTCGAAGCTTTTTTCTGAAACTTGTAAGCTTCTGGGAGTTAAAAAGATTCACATTACCGCCTATCATCCACAAGCCAACGGTTCACTTGAGCGCAGTCACAGACCCTTAGCGGAATATCTAAGGAGTTTTGTTGACAATGATGATCAGTGTTGGGACCAGTGGCTGAGACAGGCAATGCATGTCCACAACAACACTGTGCATACCGCCACTAAACTGACACCAACGAAGAGCTTGTATGGTTTCGAGTTCGAAATGCCGACAAATTTAAAAGGAACACCTAAACCTCTGTATAATGATGAAGATTATCCGAAACTTCTTCAACATCAACTTCAGAAAACTCACGAACTTGCGAGAAAGAATCTCGAACTGGCAAAACAAAAATCGAAACAGCAATACGACCGTCAAACCAACCCTGTTTCGTTTGCAGTCGGAACAAAAGTCATGCTTAAAAATCCAACTAGGAAAAATAAGTTCTCCTCTATTTGGTTGGGACCCTACGAGGTGGTCTCCGTAAATGATTCTGTAAATACCAATATTCGAGTAGGTAGGAAAATCAAAAGGGTACACAACAACCAACTTAAGGCTTATTTTAATGATTAAATTTGATTTCTTTTCTTTCTAGATTGTTGACTGACTGGTACAAATAATCGAATATTTGTTAAGATAATTTTTTTTTTTTAACCAATTATAAATTATTGTTTTCTCTTACATTAAATTTATCAGTTTCACATCAAACTTTGTTCACTAAATTAAAAAAAAGGGGTTAGATTATTCTTGTTACACTTAAAAAAAAAGGTGATAGAAAAAATGAACACAATACTAAATATCAAACAAACCCTTTTAAATGTTTCTTTAATGTGTAAACTAAACTTTATTTTTTTCGTGGCAAACATACCGAACGTTACAGCATCAATTCCTTATCAAATAGAAAACCTTACTTTAACTCCGGCACTATTTGAAGGCATGGGGAATGCTGTGTTCTTTAACAACAAATGGACCATATTCACAAAGATAACACCCATGGATTTTTCGGAAGTTCTTAATTTTGTAGACAAGTGTGACGCTAAGATCAAACAGCTGTGCGTACCTCTACAATCGAAATTTCAAACAAATTGCAACATGAGAACGAACGAATTGGAAGCGATCATATCCAACCTTCGGCAAAACAACATGCGATTAAAGCATATGGTCTCTCACCGAAGAAATAAGAGAGCCATAGAAACAATTGGACATTTCTTCCATTGGGCTTTTGGAACTATGGACAAGGAGGATTCTGATAAGATTTATGACCATCTAAGCAACTTGGATACCAACGAAAATGAAGCGCTCAATTTGATTACGAAACAGATAACGGTGGCAAATTCCAACTTTGATAGGCTCAGTAAACCTATCAAAACGTTAACAGAAGAGGTGGAAAAAATTGGAAAGAGTTTCGAAAACTTCACCACGGATATTGAAAATTTCGCGACGGCAGCAATCAAAGAGTTAGCTGCGACGAAATTGAAAGTGGAGATTAACGAAATGATCTCATTAGTTACCTCTAAACTGCTTGAAGTCCAAAGTCGCCAAACAACTGAGCTATCAATTTTTAATGATTTGTACCAAAATAAGCTTCATCCTTTTATTTTGGACGCAAAAAATATATCATCAGTGCTGAAGAATTCTAAGTATGAAAGAATGGTTCTTAATCCAGCCGCGTTGTTCCAAGTTGTTCAGCTGTTGACCTATCCTCAAAGAGATTCAATCGTTTTAAAGATCACTGTTCCGCTACCTGAAGCCGCCATGTTTTCCTTGTTCAAGGTATACCCAGTGCGAACAAAACTCGATCACCATTGGGACTTGGTTTTGAACGTAAAGACTGAATACATCGCAGAAGCAGACGATCATGCTTTATTTGTCACCATGTCGCGTACAGAGTTGATGCAATGTTCCGAGGTCCCGTTCAATTCGTCAATAACGATAAAGGTATGTGAACACCAAAAACCCATACATACCAGTGGAAGCTCCGAGTGCCTAGTAGAGCTGTTGCAACACTCTGCTACCTCACAAATGAACTGCAACTACGTCGCCTCACCAACTACAAGGGGAGTAATCACGAAGATGTCAACGAAAAATCAATGGCTTTTCAATATGAGAGAATCAATTGCTCTCAATTTTAATTGCGATGGTGAACTGTATGCGCCAGTGCTCAAAGGATTCGGAATTCTGCACATTCTACATCCTTGCGAAATAAATACGAAGGAACTGCGTATACCATACGAGCAGGTTTGGAGTTCAAAGCTTAAGATCCATCAACCGAGAGTGAACCATTCGGATCTTATTGAACTGCTAAGGGAAAGATATGCCAATCTTACAGTGAGGACCTTTTCAAAACCACCACCACTATCCTAAGGTAGTCATGGCGATATGATTGCGAGTTTGGAGGAGGGGAAGAAGTCGTTAGAAGATCTACGAGAGGAAGCGAATCAGATCGAAAACAGGAAGCGTGTGAACAGTCAGCGATTGGAAGTCGACGTCCATCGATGCTCTCTTGTGTCCATCAGTGTGCTCATTATAGCACTCGTTTTGTTCAAATGGTACCTTTCAAGAAGTTCGTTTGCAAGCACCGCCAACATACCAAGTCAAATCACAACAAATATAACAAACGTTGTCCCAGAAAAATCCGATGCCGTCAAGATAGATGCCGTCGAGATGGATGCCCTACCAGATCGTTTAGCTGCAACAAGGAAATCGATACGAGGAGTAACGTTTGCCCGA
The DNA here is from genome assembly GCA_963921185.1 of Dasysyrphus tricinctus. Lineage (NCBI taxonomy): Eukaryota > Metazoa > Arthropoda > Insecta > Diptera > Syrphidae > Dasysyrphus > Dasysyrphus tricinctus. The sequence continues at coordinate 187,691,286 of OY992532.1, read as the reverse complement.
GTATAAAAAACTTATTTGTCTTATAATGTCTTGTAGTAAGAAAAAGAAAAAACAAAAATAATTAATAGATAAATAATTAAATAAATAATTGTAAAATGAGATCCGATTAAAAATACGTTTATACCATTTAGTATAAGAATAAAAAATATTTAAAATAAATAAAAAACAAAAATAATTGATAAATAAATAATTGTAAAATGAAACCCGATTAAAAATACGTTTATACCATTTAGTAAAAAAAAAATATTTAAAATCAATAAAAAAAAAATCTTAAAATTTTACGGACACTTTCATATAAATATAACTTTTCCTTCCAAAATATAAAAAAATATAAGAGTTGCACAAAATGTATTGCTTACATAAAAACAAAGTTATTTTTATATATAAAAGAAAAATCATAATACAATGTATTAGAATAAATTAAAAAAAAAAAAAAAAAAATATATATTCTTGCTGATTTATGTAAAAAGTGTAATGCACAAATACAAACAAAATTAAACCTGTTCTTAAATATAATGTTCTTCATAATAACGTTCTTAAGTAAAAACAAACAAAAAAACTAAGCAATTGTAATGTAATGAAAAAAAAGTAATTCCTAGAATATAAAATTATATTTGTTACGTATTTTTAAGAAATTGTTTAATAAAAATAATATAATCTTGTCGATTGTTATCCGGTTGATCGTGAGTTCTTCCTCCAGGTGGGGAGGGATGTTGTGTCTCCTCCCATACCTACCAGCGGAAATCGTCGTGCGTTGAACTCAGCACATTTCAATTATGTTGTTCACTTTGATTGTCAATTCGGTATCAACTTACGGATATTGTTTTGGGTCAATCAAAGTGCAATCATACAATAGTTAAATTGTGCTGACTCTTTAAACGTGCCGACGATTATCCACTGCGAATGTTTGGGCTTGCGACCACCGAAATGACACGACAAGAGGAGTCTTTCGAAAACAGTAAATGAAGTCGGTTGTTTCGTCTACACTCTCTATAAAAACAGTTTTAACACTGATTAAACTCAAATCACAAGTAATTTTGAGAAGTTTGACCGGTTTTGCTCTCAAAAGTGAAGACAAAAACTAGAAAAAAAAAAAACAAATAGACTGTGAAATGAGTGAACACAACGTACATTTTCCTCGTTCTACTTGAGGTTATGGATAATGTTCCTGACAGAAATAAAGTTAGAAAGTCGACGCTGGATTGAAATATTAACATCTTGGATCTTCAAACGTTTGGGAATCGGTGTTTCAATCCTACGAAAAATGAAATAAACGAATTAGTTTAGCATGCAGGAACAATCCAGATCTTGAAAACGTGTACTAAATTTCAGAAATCAAATTAATTTTTATATTAAAATGAATAAACCATTCAATTTACACTACTGAACACCTAAATGCAAAAAATAATTCATGTTCCGGCAAAATAGCTAAAACGTCTTTGTGGCCCTTATGAAAAAAAGGTTGAGAATGGCTGATCTATAATGGTCATTGAAATATTCTTTTTATGTGGAAGGTTGGGCCTTTTTGATTTTTTTTTTTTTTGGAGTCTGTATGTGCATGACATCGAGTACAAAATTCTGGTAGGATTTTTTTTGGCGCCCGTGGTAGGGACGAGGGGTTGAAAATAGCGTTTTTCAGACTATTGTGTAAGGGGAACATCCACTTTAATTTATGTGAAATGATTCTCTGTCATTTTCTTTAAGTCCAACAAATTCAAATTTAAATAGTCCGGTTAATAGAACTCAAGATATAAGCTTTGCAACAAATCGAGACGTATTTGGAGTTAAAAAAAAAAAAAACTTAACAAAAAAAGTCTCCAAAATAAAGCTGATAGGTTTCGCTTTAAAAGCTCATATCTTGAGTTTTATTTTTCGGATCGTTAAAATTAAAGTCTGTGGACTTAAAAAAAATTACGGCATTATTTCTTATTTTTAATTAATGAATTGAAGTGCATATGCCCCTAGCACGGGCGCCAAAAAAAATCCTGCCAGACTTTTGAATTCGATGTCAGGATGCATGCACCTACAGACCCTCATACTCATTTTAAGCAGCCAGCTCTTAGACTACTCTAAACAAAACCTTGAATTTGTCTAAACAAAATACTTACAAACAATTACATTAAAGCTAAAGCTCGTTAATAGGTACATACATGGTACAATGTACATGTACATATGTATAAGGTAGATATCTTTTAAATTAACACTACGCACACAGTGCAAAATTTCACCTGATTAAATAAGTTCACAAAGATAATCTATTTATTTTGGCATGGCTAAAAAAGTGGGTTGGGAGAGTACAAGGTTAAAAAAATGAAAGAAAACAACAATACAATCTACATACAAAAATAGTTAATTGACATACAACTTCCCCAACAACCGACCAGCTAATAAAAAAAGAACATTATATTAATTTATTAATCTAAATAAAAAAAATCCACCCAATTTTTTATTGTGTCATTCATTTTGTTTGTCATCAATTATTCTGATTCTGGTCACTTAATATCACTCAGATTTCAGCAATCTTAGAAATACAGAATATTTTATCGATTCCGCTGTCAATTACTGAGGAATAAAAATTAGGGGTGCACTTGCTCAATTTTTGACAGAGGAATGGATTGGGGGAAAATATAAACTGATGAAAATACATTCAATCTTATACACTCAAGATTCATGAAAAACATAAATAAAAATGTTGTTTTATTGTTTTACAACGAAAGGATTCTTGGAGCAACGACAATTTGCGCTTCAACGTTTTTCAACAATAGCTAATCCCAATTCATATAGCGGGCTATCGTGAATAAAATTTCCCACGGAATTTTTTCCATCGTCGAAAACTGGGAACGTGAATTGTAGTCGCAGTTTCTCTCGGAATTAATTGGCATCGAAAATGAATATTCCATGGCCACTGGGCTACCATTTTGATCGACCAAATTTGAACCTGCAAGGAACAGTTGAGTATTGTTGACATTTCCAATTTTAGAAGATGGGAGAAATTCCGTGGGAAATTTTATCCACGATAGCCCCCATAATCTCCACTGCAAGACACTATGAAAAATATACTGCACCTCAAAAATATCTAAGTGCATTCATTGTCCTTCAAAACACTTTTATCACTGTATCAGTGCCAATTGCCAACATAAAATTCTGGTTTAACTTCTCCATTTAGAGACTGTTTTTTTTTTTAAACAAGACGGTCCCTCTACTTCCACGCCATTATTGCTGCTTGAATTGTAATATATTTCTACAATTATCATTTTAAATCGTACTGCAAACAACAGTTAACTTTTTTGATACGACAAGTGAAGAATGTTTCCAGGCACACTTTTGGGCGCTTAGCTCAAATACGTCCTCCATTTTCGATATCAGCTAAGGTTAGAAGATTTAAAATAAATAATCATTTTTCACCATTTTTGAGGTTCTTTAAGTAAAAATAAGGGGTGATTTTTTTCAATGAAGTTAGCAACGATATCTAAAAGCACTAATCTTGTTACTCTCCGAGATATTCTTATTTAGATGTTAGTCGACGCCGGTTTTTGTTACTATTTTTGAGGTTATTTAACCACCGTAGATAATTTATTTCAGACAAATTTTAACGGATCTTGAAAATACTATTTCTCTTCTTCCAAATTCAGTTTCAACTTTTCCAATGTAATTCGTATTGAAATGCATGTGTTTAGGATATTAAACCGCATTAAACCCTTCTAATTAAATTATGAAGAGGCAGATGAAGACTAACAACTAACTAAGGATTTCTCGAAGACATACAGAGATATTGGAAACATTTAAACTGAATTTTAAGGAAGATCATTCCTTTCAGTAACCGTAACCACCAGTGTCAAAAATCGTGTAAAATTGTGTTATCAATGATAACTTCTTATTTAGAGAATAAATATCAATTTCAACTGCTTTTGACAGATAGATCCGTTATTAATTACTTATCGTTTAAAAATCTACTAAAAATTCATCGCGTGGCAAAAGTTATGAAATGTCATTTGAAAAACGATACGACAAAGTCGTCGAAAACGACACACGATATCAATAATATATGTAGGTTATCTGATAACTGATAACGAAAGTAGTTCTATTGAAATCTTATCTGAGCTGTCAAACCCAAAATTTCGTGTTGGATTTTAACCTTGATCTTGAAAACAGTTTTACCTCTTCTTTTTTACCTATCTTTGACAATCACTCAATGTCTCTTTAATGTGCCAATATTACGGTAGTAACAACAAAAAATCAAAATTTAAAATTTAGTATTTTTATTTTAAGAAAGTTTAGTCAAAACTGATACGAAAATCAAGCTTTATTGTACCTATATTATGTATGTTTGTATGTATTTTTTGTTTGCAATAAATTACTTAATTTTTATTTGTACTTCTTAACAAAAATACTCATTTCAAATAAAATAAACAAATTACGAAAGATTAAACAGGTGACTTCCTTTTCAAATTGGAGCATTTATCGTTCCATTGATTTGTGTTCGTTTCTCTTTCTGTTTTTATCGGTCAGTATTTTTTGTTTGTAATTTGTTAATAATGTACAATATTAAATCAATTACAATAAATTGTGTATGTTTGTGATTAAAATTGTTTGAGTATATGTGTTAAGATAGCGATGACTATGAGCAAGAAGATGTCATTTCAGGGTTTTCATTTGTACTTCAAGAATTTGTTGGGCTTGGTTAAAATACTTTTATTGCAACATAAAGATAACTTTCATTTAATTTATTTTTTTATTTTAAATTTTTAATACATTAAGTACATTCATAGAAAATTCGACCTCAAGATTGTGATAAAAACTGACATAAGGATAAAAACGAGACAGGTCTTACAGACCTTACAAATCTGTAAGTGTCTCAAGATGGCACAATTTGTTGCTTTATATATAGTCTTTTGTGTATTACCAAATCTAATCAAGAGCATCACAAATAAGAACAGTAATGAATCCTTAAAATAAATAGAAGGTCAAATTTTAAAGAAGCCAATAACAATTTTACTATTTTTACTATTAATTAAGTACAAGGCTGTTTGATAACATGCAAGCATACATTTTGCTTCTGATCACAAACTGTTTCCGATTGAATTTTTTTTGACAGCAAATTATGAATTCGTAAGTAGTTTCAAGTTACCAAACAGAGATAATAAGTAATTAATTGACGATCATAATTTGAAAATTGTAATAGATTGATAAAAGTTTATAAACAATAAACTATTTTTTATCCTTTACAACCACATAATAAAGATGAAAGAAGCCTGCATAGCTGCATTGCAGCCATACTTACACAATTTTGTGTTTATAAAATATATTATGATGGATTTTTGTATAAATTATTGCAACTTATCTTTAAAGTCAACAGGTAGTACTGTAAGTGTTAAGCAATATTTGTATTTTGTAAGTTGTAGGAATAGATAAGCGAAAACTATTAATCGATTTGAATTTATAATATGCTTGATTACTAATTAGGTAATCTGCTTCTTAGGATTAAAATCTTATAAAAGAAGTAATTTTTTTTTTTCAGATCAAAATTTCGATGCTTGATATTTTTAAGAAGGGTGCAATTTTTTAGAAAAGAACCACAAACGGTTAATTTTACTGAACATAGAACATCCCTTTTTAATTTAAAGTAAGGGGATTTGTTTAATTTATTAGTCTATCAAACAAATTGAAAATATAGAAATAATCATTATTGTTTTATTGAATTAAACAGAAAAGGATTGTATCATATTATTATTTTGAGTTTTAAGCTGACGGAAGTCAGCTAATTCCAAATATCTAATTAAATATTTTCTGTGTGGCATTGCTTTAAATGATTTTGTTAGTGGCATTTGATGTTTATTTATCCGTTACGAAACATTTGAAAGCTTTGTGCTAGGGATGATTGTTTATTTGTTTTTATTTTATAACTATTTTTATTTAATTACCAAACAGTACATCGTTTAAAATTAGCTATATCATAGCACATTCGTGGCAATTAAGGCAAAATGCCTTAGATTGAAAAAAAATTTAAATGCCCTCTAAAAGTACTTGAGAGTGCTAGGACGCCATATGGCCCTAGGCTCAATGATAGGAAAATCCCTATGCACACCTCCGCGTGGTAGAGGGCGGGTAACGCTAACGTGCAGGGGGACCGAATGGATGCCGGGATAAGCAGACAACCCAGCGTTGCTGGTCAGGGCACAAACTTGTCCTTGGGATGGTTAAAAGCCCCCTTAAGACGGATGAACTGCAGGTAGCGGTCAACGGCATGATAGTCTGGTGGCGGAGGAGCTTTTTTTTGGTAAAAGGCCAACGGCAGCAGCAGGTAGCGTCTGTAACCCATATTGGGCGGCTACAAAAGGCGTCTGTTTTCCCATAGTGGGCGGCCTCGAGCAGTTATGTGTTTGACCATACAAAAGGCGGGTGTGCCTGTCAAATCTGAGCTTATGTATGTTATTAATCATATCTCGGAAAACACCATGGTGGAAGGATATATGCAAATACATGAATTATGACAACAAATGGAAATGAGTCCCCAAGAGGTAATCTTTTTATAGAAAATCCTTCTGTAGCTTCGGTTGCAGTAAACCGCACATCGGATTTGGGGGTGCGGCATCTTTCATGTACGAGCGTCAATCAAGACGCCATAATAATAAATGAATCGTTGACAAATAGAAGAAGTCTTTCAAGAAGCGCAAATGTTACTTTTGGCTACCGCATACGTACGAAAATCGGAGCATGGAACGTTCGATCCTTGTACAGCGATGGTAGATACGAGCAGGTTGAGCGTGAAATGCTTCGCCTAAAGATCAGTATCCTGGGCATAAGCGAAACTAAGTGGAGAGGAAGAGCTGAATACAGGTCAGACACTGGACAGACGAGAATGCTGTATTCCGGGGAAGATGAAAGAGAGGGTGGCCAAAGACTGCATGGTGTCGGAATTATGTTGAACGAAGAAGCGAGGCGTAGTTTGATCTCCTGGGCGCCCATTTCTGCGAGATTAATGACAGCAAGGTTTCGTTCAAAAATTCGTAACGTCACAATTATTCAGTGCTACGCCCCCACAAATGAAGCGACCGAGGAAGACAAAACCGCGTTCTACACTCATCTTAACTCGGTTTACAGTAGTGTTCCGAGAGCCGACATCATAGTCGTTATGGGAGACCTCAATGCCCAAGTCGGTTCAGACAATTATGGACTGGAACGCGTGATGGGAAGAAATGGCTTGGGGTCACGGAATGAAAATGGTGACTTGCTTGTCGACTTTTGTAACGCGAATCGTCTTGTGATAGGTGGGACTGTATATAAGCATAAGACGTGCAACAAAATTACCTGGGTGCATCCGGATGGTCAAACCGAAAACCAAATTGATCATATCATGATTCAGCAGCGATGGAGGAAGTCTATGTGTGATGTCCGCAGTATAAGAAATGCCGATGTGGGAAGCGACCACCATTTGGTTCTGATGAGTCTCAAACTACGAACCGCTGCCGTACAAAAACCAGCGCAGGATGCAGCAAGGAGCTCAAAATTCATTACGAATGCTTTAAATGACCCCAACATATGTCGAAACTATGTCACCACCCTTAACGACAGAGCCTCGTCATTAAACGGAATCCAGAATTCAACAATTGATGAGATGTGGGGTGAAATTAAAAGTGTTTTTATGGAGGCTGGATCCGAAACTGTACCCAAACGAACGAGACGTAGAGACTCTTGGATATCCCAAGACACCTGGGATAAGATCGAACTTCGCAAATCGTTGAAAATCCAAATAAATGCCGAAGCAGATGTTCAACGAAAGGCTGACTTGCGAAGAGAGTACCGCATTGCACATAAGATGGTCTATCGCTGTGTGAGACGTGACAAGAGGGTGAAGGTAGATGGACTCGCAGATAATGCGGAAATCGCTGCCAGAAGAGGAGATATCCGGGAATTGTACCAAATAGCCAAAGATGTTATCGGGAAAAAAAACAACGCCAATCATCCTGTAATGGATGTGGATGGCACACTTTTGGTATCAATTGAGGATCAGCTTCGTAGATGGAAGGACCATTTTTGTGCCCTGCTAAATGAGGATTCAGTTGAGCAGAGTGCTGAAGTGCCCCAACTAAACGAGATGCGCAGGTCCTATAGGGGTATTGACATCGAACCCCCGTCAGAATCGGAAATCCAGACATCAATAAATCTCCTCAAAAACAACAAGGCGGCTGGACTGGACGGAATACCAGCTGAGTTCCTGAAAGCCGATCCCGTAACAGCGGCTAGTATTTTACATCCGTTGATACAAAGCATTTGGGAAAACGAAAGCTATCCCAGGGATTGGAAGGATGGTGTGATTGTTAAGTTGCCAAAGAAAGGTGACTTAAAGAATTGCAACAATTGGCGTGGTATCACCGTTTTGTCCGTTTTCCCAAAACTAATGGCAACCATCATTCTCGAGCGAATAAAGGATAGAATCGAGTCTACACTCAAGAGGCATCAAGCTGGCTTCCGCAGGGGTCGATCGTGCGTCGACCATATCAACACCCTGCGTATCGTCCTCGAGCAGTCGATGGAATTTCAATCACCGCTTTACCTCATGTTCGTGGATTTTGAGAAAGCCTTTGATCGAGTTAACCGAGAATGTATATGGAGATCGTTGCTTGGTAGAGGAATTCCACCAAAAATTGTTACCATTATAAAAGAGTCCTACAACAACGCAAGGTGTTTTGTTTTGCACAATGGGCAGCTATCCGACTCCTTCGTAGTGCAACAGGGTGTGAGACAAGGGGATGTTCTATCGCCAATTCTCTTCCTGCTGGCGATGGACGACGTATTGACGGCCAGTGTAGGTACAGCTGAGCGACAGGGCATTCAATGGAGACCGTTCGAAAGGCTCAGTCATTTAGACTATGCCGATGACATATGTCTACTGGCAAATAACATCAGTGGGCTGAACGGGATGTGCCAAACACTGCAAGTGAAGGGAGAGTCGAGTGGTCTAAGAATAAACAGCAAAAAGACAAAAATAATGCTCACAGGCCGCTCCACACAGCAGCGTATTATTCTACAGGAGACGCCAGTTGAAGTAGTCGAACAGTTCAACTACCTTGGCAGTATTGTCTCTGCAAACGGTGGTACGGATCTGGACGTTAAAAGTAGAATAAATAAAGCTCGTGCTGCCTTCGGTACTCTGTCCCCAATCTGGAAATCAAGTCAAATCTCCTTACGCACTAAGTTGAGATTCTTCGAATCCAATGTCAAATCCGTGCTGTTATATGCTTGTGAAACCTGGAAAGTCACGTCTATCATTTCGAAGAAATTACAGGCTTTTGTGAATCGCTGTCTTCGCCACATCCTAAAGATTCGATGGCCACAAATAATATCAAATGAGGAATTGTGGCGCAGGACAAGTCAAGAGCGGCTGGACGTCGACATAAGAAAGCGTAAATGGCGTTGGATTGGTCACACACTGAGGAAACCAAACGATGAAATTGCAAAGCAGTCCTTTGAATGGAATCCTCAGGGTGCACGGCGGGTTGGAAGACCAAGAACAACATGGAAATCAACTGTCTTAGCAGAAGCAGAATCCCAGAGAAAGACGTGGCCACAGCTAAAGTACCTTGCAGCAGACCGTGAAGGATGGAGACGTTTTGTTGACGCCCTATGCCCCAGCCGGGGTTACAGGACACGATGATGATGATGATTAAACTAATAGGGAGTGAATAAATAGACAATTTAAATCGCACATGTATGGTGCCAATTATATAAATTTAAAACTTAAAATCGGTTTCACTTTTAAATGAAAGTGAATAAATTACCTCTTACATAATTGCTACTATTTTTTTCAACCGGACTTTCACGGATTAGCTTTTAGACTTAACCTTAAATTTTAACAAACAAAAAATAGAATTCATTTGTCATTAGGTTTGTTCGATGTCAGCACTGGGGCGCACTGGGTCGCCCTGAACTCGCTCTAATGTGTTTTATGTGACACATTTTTCACCCCAGTTTATTTGCACTGTGTTCGGGGCGAGCACTGAACTCGCTCCTACGCACCCCAGGTTTTTTCTCAGGGAAAGAAATCAGAGTTGCGAAATTGAAATCAGCTGTTTGTAAAAGTTGAATACTATGAATTTTGTTTTTTTTATTAATTTATATATTAATAAATACAATGCTAAGGAAAATATGTGGATATCTTGTAGATATCTAGTGCTTGCATAAAGATTTTGAAGCTGCACAAAATAGTATCCAAGCACCTTAACATTTTTATAATACAAAAGTAACACTGTGGTGTTCGATGTGAAATCAAAACTCGGGTAGCCCCCAGTTTTTTGACATTTGAATGATATTCCCCAGTGCGCCCTGGGGCAGGGAACATCGAACAAACCTATTGTGTAGGTATACAATTCGATTGCTTCTTTTTGTTTGTAATTTTTAAAGTAGGCCTTATCACCGATAAAGAAATTATAGGAATTGATAAGACATCGATCAAACACGAATTTTAATTGGTTTTTCTTTGGTAAATTCAGATTTTGATCTGAAAATTGATTTTTTTTGTCGCGAATAGTATAAGATTTCAGATTGATTTTTCTTTATATTGTATTGGTGCATAATTTGTGTCTGTGAAGCTATAACGATCCAGACATGTCATACTGGTAGCTTTCAATTGTTCTGGTGTGTAATGGCGTTATTAAAAGAGGGTAAATCTGGCGAAAAATACATATCTGCAAAAATTGATTTACGATACAAAAAAATTGATTATTTTTGCTCATTGGAAGACTTTAATCGCCAAAATCTGTGATTTTTTGGTTTCATAAAAATTTGAAATCTTTTGTGAATAGTTCAAATCTTCTTTATATACATGCCGTTATGGAATTAGCAATCCTGCGAATCACAATGCAGTGTCCTCTTTTATTTTCACGAAAAATGAGTAGAGACTAGAGTGCGCAGTATTGCATATTAAATATCATTTAAATAAAATTTGGTGGTACCATTTTCTAAAAATGTATTCAACCGATTTCCATAAATTTTATATGGTTGGAGAGCCATGATTACGGAGGTGTGCAGATTAGCGAACAAACACACGGTTGATCCATTTTAGTTAAAAATCATTTTAAACTACCGATCGATCAACAGTGCATTTCGAAAATTTTGTAGCTAGAGCTACAAAAAGTTTTGGTGGTGTCGGATTTCGACACGGCCAGGCGAGTCTAGTTTGTATAAATCGTTCTGTTGAGCTCCTTTATGCTTGTACGAATCTAAAAATAAAAACAAGTTATAGAGGTGTTGCTTGCGTTAACGTCTGTCTAAAACAAAAACTCGCAACAACAAAACTAATGAAAAATACTTTTTGTTTAGTATTCATACAAAGCCTCATTTAATATTTGTTTTCTATTTTTTGGTAATTGTTCTTACTGAAATAAAAGCAACAAAATGATAACCTTTTAAAATACAGTATTCTTCATTATTTTTGTTATTGCCAATTTTTGTTTAGCAGACTTTTAGAAAACATCCAGGTTCTCAAAGAAAAAGCTATAATATACAAAATAGATAACTTGAATTTTTGTTTAAATTTGGAGATAGGTATTTAAGTTCTTATGAACCCGGCTAAAATTAAATTGTTTCTATTTTTTACACTTCAAACAAATACCCAGTACATATTTGTACATGTCGCAATCATATTAGACGAAAAGTCCGGTTTGTAACAAACACGTTTCTGCTTTGATATACATATGTGCTTATGAATGTACATTTAAGAATAGAAAATCCAGTTACCTAGTTGTCAGATGGCAATATGAAGTGTTGTTATGTTTCAGATTACCAAAATATACTTTTGACTTTTAAGAGAAATAATGTTTATTTGATTTTAAATGTATCACCTGTTTGAGCATTATGGGCTTATGAAAGTTGAAAATTGAGCTTGCGAAATAATCTTATGATTAGGAAGGAAGTGTCGATGGCTATTTATAGTTTGGGAAATTCCATCGTCAAGGGTGGGACAAATTTAATGAGAACATTTTTATTTCCTTTTCAAGTTTTATTAATACTCGTAGTTGTATCAAATCTACATGGACTTTCATACAAAAATCAAAAATGTATTAAACAATCCCCTCACCCATCGCGATGGAATACCCCTTTTACCAAATCTAACATAAGTCAAAACAATAAAAATTAATCTTGAATAAATTAAATATTAATAAAAATATAAAAAATACAGCCACAGTTTGGTTTTGTTCGAAACTGAAATAAATTTTATTAATTGACAATACATTTTTTTATTGAAAAACTCGTTAATGAACTCATTGATCTTTGACACCAGTTAAAAGTTAGAAAAATGCTCTTTATATGGAGATAGAGAAAGGAGAACGAATTGACCCGTATACCTTGAATGTTTCTCTTCTCTTGGTCTTGCTTGCGATAGTATGATTATTGACAGTTATATGATCCAATTAATAAAAATATATCCGTATATTTCATTTTAAGCGATTTTCGAAAGACATGCATTTGTTTTTTAATTTTATTTAACTCATTATTAATTCTGTATTTTGAAATATTGAAAAATAAGGTTTAGTTCGATAAGCAATTTGCCAAGTTGTTTTAATGTTAAATCTAAACGACTATAAATTAAGCGGATACAAAAAAAAAGAATTATAACTGTTATACTTGGGACAGGCGGTGATGGAGCTATTTGGGGCAGTACTAGCTTTCCGGTGTCGCTAGTTGCCGATTGGTGGTTTTAACTTCATGCAAACAAATAATGGCTTCATCAAAAACCTGAAAATTATGCCATGGATGTCGCGTCCTCACATTCCACACTAAACGTGAAAAATGGCTCAATACTAAGACAAATTTCCTGGATGAATGATTTCTCAAAATGGAGACTTCAATTGGCGGCCTAGATCGTGCGATTGATTTCTGTTTAAAAAGAAATTTCTAATCCTGCGAAGTAAAGATTACTATACCAAATGTAGGCATGTTCAATAAGGGAGCTTGATGCCAAACTATCCAATGCTTTTGAAATATCAAGTGGAATAATCTTACTTCGGGTTTATTTATTTATTTATTTATTTAGCTTAATACAAGCGTGCCTTAAATCTAAACTTAGATCTAAACTTAAATTTAACTTAATTCTATGGTGGGTTTTTCATTGTTTTTTTTTTTTTTTTTTTTTTTGGTTTTTTTTTTTTTTTTTTAATTTTATTATTGAAATGGGCCCGTAGGCCCACCCACCAGTTTTTACATACAAAAACTTAAAGATTAATCCATAAAATAAAAAGACAACGTGGGGCATTGGATTTGGGGCTTTGAGTTATTGGTTATTGGTGTGGTTGAGGTTGGTATAGAGAGAGATTTTGAGAGAGTGTTTGGAGGAGTGGAAGTCGAAAGAATTTTGCATAATGTTAGAAGTACGTAGCATGCGGGTCATTGGTTCGTTACTACCATAATTAGTACGATGAAAATTGACATCAAAGAGTGACACTAATCTAAGACTTCTAGGGTTAGTGTGCAATGCAATTTTTTGGAGAAGCCCAGGGCAGTCAATATTACCAGCTAAGAGCTGATGGATAAATACAATGTCGGCTACTTTGCGACGATTATAAAGGGGTTGCAAATTAATAAGCTGAAGGCGACATTCGTAGGGTGGGAGATGGAGCGTATCAAGCTAGGGTAGCCCACGAAGTGCGAAACGAAGGAATCTTCGTTGAACAGCTTCGATACGGAGAGAGTGAGTAACATAAAAGGGTGACCATACCTGGCTGGCATATTCAAGAAGTGGTTTCACAAATGTGAGGTAAAGAGATTTAGTGACGTAGGGGTCTGCAAATTCTTTTGACCAGCGCTTAACGAACCCAAGTGCAGAGTTAGCTCTATTAATAGATGTGGTAATGTGAGATCTAAAATTAAGTTCTTTATCACAAAGAACTCCTAAGTCACATAATGAGTCCACTACGGTCACTGCATCATTGTTAATAAAGTATGTACGAGGAGGGAGAGTAGAGCGTTTACGGGAGTAGGTTAACAGATTATAAACAAAAAAAAACCTCAACAAAAAAAGCTGATAAGGTTCAAGCGAAGCCCATATCTGGAGTTTTATCGCTAAAATCAAAGTCTGTGCCAGTTCATCATTTCCTGTTTTTTTTTTAAATTAATTGAAGTGGTTGTACTTTTGACACAAACAATTGGAAAAACCGCTACTTTAAACTTCTCGCCCCCACCGATTGCGTATAAAAAACGCTGCCAGACTTTTGTATTAGATGTTAAAATGCATGTACCTTCAACCCTTCATACTCAGATTTTGATCATGCACTCACGTCTAAAATTAGTTTTCGACTGTAAGACTATTAAGCTGAGGATAAATCAGCGTTCCCATTACCTTAGAAAGAAAGGACGAATTATTATGAATGGTAAGAATAGTAAAAAAGCAAGAAGAAAATTCAATAAAAACTGCCAATCTGATATTTTGCTTAGAAAATTGTTGGTTGACTATCTGCTTCCGTGTACCAAACATTCAGGAAGAACTTACCAACTTTGTACATTATTGCAGTAAGTCAATTAAGTTAATTTGTCGCTATGTCTAAATAATTATACCATTTATTAAAAAGAGAAAATTCAATGTATGGCTCGGTTAAGAGCTGAGAAAATTGTAAGTCTGCAATTAAAATTAACAAAACAACTACCTTTTGTTTTCTAAAAGCAACAATTGCCATGGATACAGTGTTTTGCTTAAATGTTTATGGTCTCATTTTATAACTTGAACTTTAAATTGAGGGTAAAACATACAAATCCATCGCATAGTTTTCACAGTATTCGTCATAATGACGAAAATTACTAAAATTACTAATTTGACCAATAGAAGCGAGTTATATTCACGCATGAGCCCAGAATGTGTCAGAATGGAAGCGATCGTAATTGCAGGGCATTCAGACGACCTGGTGATCGATTTGCACAATGCAATTTTGCCGAAACAATGACTTTTGGAGGAGGATATGCTATAGTATGGACAGGCATTTCAATTGAATGCTGGTTTTTGTGTCTGGTGATGGTCATGGAGGAGGTTTATCTCCAGATCGGTCCCTCCGATATTCTGGTGGATCCCTACTGGGTTTATTGATGGAGAATTCGTTAAAGTTCCATAACGCTCGATGTCACACTTCCCGGACGACTGTGGAATTCCAAGGGAAGTCGGTATTGCCACGATGGACTAAGCCTAGACGTAAACCCTGTCTGGCATTTGTGGGATGAGCTTCAGCGATTGATTAGGTCCAGAAATCCAGCTCCTGAAACAGAAAATGAACAGAGGCAATGGTAGACGAAAGGGAATGAGTCCCCAAGATACGGTCAATAAACTCGTCAGGCAATACAAAATACTAAACCAGCACTTGATTTAGTTTTAAATCTTTATTTTTCCAGGGAGTCAAGACCTTTCATTTGAGACATATTTCAAGTGGTTTCCCAAAATTTTAATAATACGAAAAAAGTGGCACTTTCAAGGACGTCTGTCGGGGGTTTTGGGGCCACTTAATTCAATTTTGCAAAACGTTGTACTTTTGATGCACTTTTTCTCGTAAATGGGACCACTACGTGCTGGCAAACGAACATATTCGTTATCACCTTTGCCAGGACTACCTGTAACATTAATATCGTCTGGTTTCCTCTCACGCCAAAAATATGTTGCGAGCTCTTAGACTATCCCTGTTTTAATTACACTCAGGTTTTCCTTGCATGTTTAAAGTTTTACGATTACCTCCCAAAGTCCTAAAGTGATTGTTATAAATTCAGTCTTGATTTAAAGCTAATGCATAAACCTTTTCAACGATACCATGCCATAAACTTTTATGCATCTCAACTACATCGAGAACAGTTATTGCCTATAAATAAAGCAATATGGTGATTCCGTTTTTTTGCTCGTGAGTGTAAATCATTAAATAAAACTAATAGACCAAGAGCCGACAGCAATTTTTGGGATTGGATGTTCATATAATCAAAATCTGTGTATGAGAGTTTATTTAAAGAAATTAAGTTTAATTGAAGAAAAGATTAAATTTCAAATTAATTCAAAATGTCAAGCTAGTTTTCAAATCACCTGAAAATCAAAACACACTCATTCCGCAAGTATTGAAAACGAAAAGAGAAAACACCGGGAGTTTGAAAACGAAAGGATTTTTTAAGTAATCGGAATTCAGAACAGGATTGATAATTTATGTTTTGTCCTAAAGTTTGCTAGTCTCCAGTGTTTTTAAATCATTTATTATTTTGTATTGTTTTGACTGTTAATTTATTTTATTTAACAAATTGTGTTAACGACGAATCAATCTAATATTTTATGAAACCATATATTTCAAAATAAACCCCTGAAGAAGTCGTGAAAAACCGACGAAACGTTGGTAAAAAGATGAAATAATTTGTTTATTTGCATCCCTAAATAAATTGACCCAAAAAGCCCACTGTAAAATCATTCAAAAATTTATACTCCACCTTTGGTTCCACTTAAAAAAAATTGCTGGCGGTTTTTAGACTAGGTATAACGTCTTGATAAGATTAAGCTTGATCAACATTCAAAAATGATTCCAAAAAACAATCACTCAAATGGACACCAAAACTACTTATTGCTGATTTCACTCTGCTGACAGGTATGGATTTTTAAAATTGATAGCAATACACAATACAAAGTAAAACAAAAAATAAACTGCTCGCTAAATTTCTTTAAGCATGATAATTGCAAACAAAAAACTTGTCCCTAATAATTTGGCTTCCACTGTATATCTTTTTTCCTCTCCAGGTAATTTTAATAAAGTTAATGACTTTGAATATTTTCTTAATAGTAAAAATCTGCATTCTCGTAATTTCTTTTTTATTTTTTAAAATACGTAAATTTCAAAAATATCACAAGTTATACTGGCCCTATTTCAAGACATTATCGCCACTTTTTACAAACATACATAAACACTTTTAAGTACAAAGGTAGGTATTCTTAGAACGAACTTTCTTCATTCAGAGGAAATGCCAAACAAAATAAATGAATATAAAACAGAAAATACAAACAAATACATAAATTAAGAATCACAAGCATGCCACTATCTAGCTCTATCAACTTAAACTTGATTCCTACATAAAATTATTATGTACCAACCAATAAAAAGGAAACGACACAAAATTATTGATTATAAATGCAGACTCTTTGGTCTTGGCCTTGAAAATATGTTTGCTGGAAAACGAGAATATAGTGGACAATTTACATAAAAAAGAATTAATGAAAAATTGCATTTTCAATAAAGGACAAAAATTAACCTTTTCCTTTTACGAAACCATAGTTATATAAAAAAATGAAAATAAAAAAAATTAAACTACCGAAAAGTATTTTTGAATCTAAAGAACACAAATAAACTTATTTTTTGCGATTCAAAAAGATTCTTTCGAGCAAATCACTTTCGATTACATAACAACAAAAAATTTAATTTTTGGTCTGTACAGTTGTTACACACATCCAAAACACTTAATTGTTCCGCCAACTTCAATTATTTGACAAATTAATGTAAATACATACTTTTTTTGATTAGAAAAAATTAACACTAGTTTCCTAAGAAGGGAAGGGCTTCTTCAAAACCAACACAAAAAATGAGAAAAAATTTTCAATTGGGTCACGAGTTTTTAAACAATTTTCGTTCTGCAGTTATTTTTTCAGCGAGATAAATTGAATTTTACTAACCAGGTGATTATGCGATTAATTTGTATTTTGTTAATATTTGCAACGATTAAACTCCGATTATTTATTTAGTTTCCAGATGCACGACAGTCAGAAGTGCATAAGAAAAATTTTAACGCGACGAGCTTTTTCGATTCCCCTTCTGGTCGAGGGAAACGTTCTGCAATGACTGAGAACCAAAAAAAAGTTGTAGAACATACTTCTGAGCAGCAAAGCTTTGCTACACTGGATTCGAATTGTATGGCGGGTGGAGGCGGCGGCATTTATCGGTGGTGGTGGAATGGCCGGCCAGGTTGTCGGAAAAGGAGGCAGGCAACCACACTTTTTAACATACGTAATCACTTTTATTTATTTTTTGGGCAATGATTCTCACTTCTAGAATCTTATCTTGTTGTTTTGACTGCGGCGACAAATAGAGGGGGAGTACAAACGAGTAAATTAAATACTTGCGCGATTAAACGAAATTGCCCTCCTAGGGCAGATGTAGAAAAAGAAAGAAATGTCTAAAAGGGCAAAACACTAACTACAAGGCCACATTCAGTTTGCCACACTTTTTTGCACGGGGTATAAGTACAAACCAGCATAATTTATTTTGGAGATAAAGGGGCATCTATGAGAAAAATACCAAATGGATGTGGTTGGAAGAAGCAAAAGTAAACGAGCCCCCATTGTGGTACTAGAGATTAGGAACACCGAAAGAAAAAAAAAATCATAATTATAAACCAAGCACATGTAGTTCTCTCTCCCTGAGCTGCGTCGAACTCGGAAGTCGCACAATGTTATGATTTGACAGTTTGTGGTCAAAGGACTCACACGCCCTTGATTGAGTAGGATGTTGTCGTCGCAACGTGCTTCGGATTGTGCCATTCCAAACCACCATACACTTGCGAATCACAATTTTTTTCTTCGAGATTAACTTTCACCAAAAGTTAAGCAATCGCATCACCATTTTTGATGACGTGAAAACCTAATTTATCCAATTGGATAGCTCACACTTTGAGAATGTAATCAATATTTTTTTCTTTTTGATAGCAAAATATTATTAGATAATTCTTTATCTTTTACCTTTTGACTCTTTTTGGTGTTCCTGATTTGATGAGGATTAAGTAAAATTTTCTTTTGTTTATTTGTAGGTCTAGATGTAGGTTATGGATTCACTTAATAATAATTTTAAATCGCGATTGATATTATTGTAAAATATAATTCAAGAAGTATAGTTTTTGAGGGTCGGTTAGAAACGTAAAACAAAATTTATTAAACTCTTGAGCCGAAAAGCAGGACCCACTTGATTTTTCGAGTCAGTGAAGGTAGAAATAAATTCTTGAAATCTGTAGGAATGAATTTAAAGTTTTGTTAGGTTGGTAATAAAATACCAAATGAAGTTGGATACAGTTGAGAAAAAGGTTGTTGTCACAACTAGTGACATTTGGCGCTTGAGAGTATGCAATTGAAAGAACTTGAATGAAAAATTACTTGATTGTGAATGAAGCTTAGGAAAATAAGGTGGTTCAAAAATGTACACAACGTCAAAGGCTACGTTCAGATGACGATATTTTTCTGTTGGAAGAGAACATAATAGCCGCATTTTTGTATCCACATAATCTGATCCGGATCAGTTTCTAACACGTGATTACAAAAACAACATGGATCTATTTCAATGATCCAAAAATTACTGTTGTGAATGTGTCTCAATAGTGCCAAGAAAAGAGGCAACAGACACGTGCAAAATAAAAAAACATAAGGCAAAAAGAGACGGGTATATAACTAAGATCCTATCTGTTTTATTTAACATGATCTGATCCGGATCAGATCATGAGGATAATAAAATGCGGCTAATATCTGTTCACGTACCTTCCAAAACTACGAATTTCTACGAATTTAGCCCATGGTTTGTTCAAAGCTCATATAAAAAAAAATCGTAGAAATTCGTAGTTTTGGGAAGTACACGAACACTGCAGTAGGCCAGTCGGGTCGACAGAGGTTTTTTCTTGCAAAGCTGTAGATTATACTGATACATTTTTTAATGGAATTTGAAAGGTGTTTTGTTACAGAGTTTACTTAAAAAAAATGGCGTAGCTGAAAATTTTTTGCGTCAACCGCCATTGTGAAAAATGTGTTTTATCCCAATATCTCTCTAACTTTTTGAGAGGAAATTTAATTGTGTGTAAATGAGAGCCCATAATGGTCAATCAAAGCCAGAACCCAATTCTGAGTCGAGATTCAGCTAATTCGAAACCGCAGGGAGTGAGTGAGATGAGTCACTTTACGTCGAAAATCGATTTAGCTAGCAAAAGTGAATAAGTGAGCGAGTGAAATGAAATGTCAGATTACTCGCCAGATATTTCCGCAGTGACTTGGTGTATGTGTTGGTAAATTTCCATTTTTACATAGGTTATGGGTGCTTTTCTCAATAATTTCTATTCATGGATATGAAATGAAATAAAAAAAACAGCAACGTAGATAAAAACAACTACCCTTTAATTGCTTCTTAAAGGCTCTCCCAAACCAACGCGAAATCGTAGCGAATCATTCGCAAGGTCAGTATTTTGTTGTTGTTTAGCATTGTGTATCTTTCATATTTTGTATTATTGTGAATGATTTCGCGTCGTTGGCGAAAGGCTCCCCCAAACCAACGCGAAATCATAGCGAATCATTCGCAAAGACAGTTTTTTGTTGTTGTTTAGCATTGTGTATCCTTCAAATTTTGTATTAAGGCTCTCCCAAACCAACGCGAATTCGTAGCGAATTATTCGCAAAGGCGATTTTTTGTTGTTGTGTAGCATTGTGTATCTTTCATATTTTGTATTATTGTGAATGATTTCGCGTCGTCGGCGAATGTTTCGCGTTGGTTTGGGAGAGCCTTTATTGTGAATGATTTCGCGTCGTCGGAGAATATTTCGCGTTGGTTTGGGGGAGCCTTTATTGTTGTTGTTTAGCATTGTGTATCTTTCATATATTGTATTATTGTGAATGATTTCGCCTCGTCGGCGAATGTTTCGCGTTGGTTTGGGAGAGCCTTTTAACTTTATATTTCTCAAGGGTGAAAACTCACATTAAACTTTAATTATACGACAAAAAAAATAATTGAAACAAAAGATACTCCATTATTAAGGCTCTCCCAAACCAACGCGAAATATTCGCTGACGACGCGAAATCGTTCACAATAACTCGAAATATGAATGATACCACAATGCTAAGCAACAACAAAAAATTGTCTTTGCGAACTATTCGCTCTGATTTCGCGTTGGTTTGGGAGAGCCTTTAAAGGCTCCCCCAAGCCAACGCGAAACATTCGCCGACGACGCGAAATCATTCACAATAATACAAAATTTGAAAGATACACAATGCTAAACAACAACAAAAAAACGCCTTTGCGAATGATTCGCTATGATTTTGCGTTGGTTTGGGAGAGCCTTAAAGGCTCCCCCAAACCAACGCGAATCATTCGCCGACGACGCGAAATCATTCACAATAATACAAAATTTGAAAGATACACAATGCTAAGCAACAACAAAAAAAACGCCTTTGCGAATGATTCGCTATGATTTCGCGTTGGTTTGGGGGAGCCTTAAAGGCTCTCCCAAACCAACGCGAAACATTCGCTGACGAAGCGAAATCATTCACAATAATACAAAATGTGAAAGATACACAATGCTTAGCAACAACAAAAAACTTTTTTTTGAGAATGATTCGCTATGATTTCGCGTTGGTTTGGGAGAGCCTTAAGACTCCAATGTTTACATTGCTGTATTTGTTACTTCATTTCGCGTGGTAATGTGAAACAGAATATCAAACGTAACGAGTGTGACAAGGAGGTAGAATTGGGTTCTTTTATATTTATTCTTTGTCTCATGTTTGAAACCAAATTCGAGCAAACTCATTTCACTTAAAAAGCTGAATCACTTTTGCGATGAGTCGGCGAGTAAGGCGAGTCTTTTCTCTCACTCGCTGAAATAGCTGAATCTCGGCACTGGTTCTGTGCAAAATTTAATTGAATAAATCGTTTTCGTTTACACTTTCGCTGTCATTTGGCACAAAAGAGCGATTCTATGGTGCTGTGAATGAAAACGATATTATCGATGCTCAAACCACCTTACCATTTCTTCTGAAAACAGGGGCCCAATTCTGCAAGTGTAAATGATTTTCCGTGTACACGCTCTTAATAAATATTTAAATTGGGTGGCGCAACAGCTTGTAGATAACCCAAATCCTAGTGACTTACAACTCTAAACCATTCCTGTGTGTGTTTTTGGCAGGAATGGAAGGGATCTACAGTTTTTTGTCGAGTCCGAACGGCTAAATGAGAAGCAGTTATTAATGACAAGTAGGTATACTCTTGGAGGATTTGTTAGTTGCGAGGAACTAGAGGCAGTACCTTGGATAAGGCATTTCTGTTTTTAGGTGGCATGGCTGGGAATCGAACCCACACCTTCGGCTTGACAGTCCAACGCCCTAACCATTATGCCACGAGGTTGTAACCAAATGTAAGCTTATTAAAATTAGCAATAAGAGAAAAGATTCAACCGAAATGCAACGAAATAAAAATATAATTAAAAAGATTTGGAAAAACATATGGAATCAAAACGTAAAAAAAAAAAAAAAGATGAACTAATGTCAGATAAAAAGTATTTTGACAAATAATACAAAATGAATTTAGAATTTATGATAAAATTACAAATTAAAAAGTAATAGATTAGAAAAAAAAAAGAATGGAGGCAGGAAGTTAGAGAAATGTTGCCGAATTTACAATCGCAGAGCGGATGGCGTTGAGAGAAGGTAAATTCGAAAACTTTCTCTCCGTAAAAAGAAAAATAGTTTCATATGTAGACACAGACATAGTAAAATGTGTATAAAAACAAAAAAAGAAAGAAACCTGTGTAGATGAAATTTTTGAAACAAAGACTTGGTCTTAGTAGTGGTTAGGAACAAAGAACCTTCTATAAATTTCCGAGAATCGGACACTGGGAGTCAAGCCTGTACTTTCTTTCCATATTGGATTCCAAGCTGCATAGTTGTGGGTACAGCCTCAAATTATTATCGCAACCAAACAAAAGCAATTTTTTTGAATTGATTTGCAAGTTAATTACGTTAAAAGTTAACTTAAAGTTAAAAGTAAAAGAACCAAAAACAAACATTTAAAAATATATCATATTACGAAAATTTTAACGAACCGCCTAAAGGTAAGGCATTTGATAGTTTAAAGTATGTAAGGGATTTTTTTTAGCAAACCAAATTTTTTAGAGCGGTGCTTTTGTGGACCACATCGGTTTCCCTTTTTATTTGCCCGATTAGGCTTAATTTGACATTTGGAGTCATTCGAAGTACGATAAAATACCAAAAAAAGGTTATCTAAGTACCCGGCGCACAGAAAAATTCCCAGCACTACTGCGCTTGAGACTATCTAGTTAACAGATAACCCTTTCGAATATCTACATAGTCAGCCATCGGGCAACAGAAGTTTTAGCCGAGTTGGTTAACACGACAGGATTGGATCTCGTTGCAATAAGGGTCCTGAGTTCGAATTCAGCCAGCCGAAATTCAAATTTTTTTATTTTTTTTCTTTCTAATCAAAGAGATATACTCATGAACTATTTTTTTTTGCAAGTTAAAATTTTTTTTATATGTAATTTAAAAACAAGAATTTAAAGTTCGGTTAAATTATTATAATTTTAACGCGAGACGTTCATGACATAAAATGTGATCAGTGCGTATTTTAAACTTTAATTAAGATATTATAAAGCTTAAATACTCAGACTACGAATTGAATTGGAAATTCGCATGATCGACAAGCAGCAGTGGCCACTTCTTCTTCTTTCATGGTGAGTCTTTTATATACATAAATATATTGAAATTTGAAATTGATTAAAAATATATTAACTAAATTTTAACATACGCAGTGAAAGCTGCTCTATTTTTGGGTAGAGTAAAAGTATTCGAGTTATCGATTATAATTGAAAAAGCAATTAAAAGTAAAATTATAATTCTTAAATCTGAACAGTAAATTTCAATTAATTTCAAAACATACAATAGAATTGTAAATACATTTTCAAGATAAAATTTAAATTTAAAAATGTTCAAAAATGAAATTGAATAAATGTTTAAATTACAAATGATTTTTGAAAATCACTAGAACAATATAATGGGTTGTTAAAGTTATTTTAAAGAGATGAGTGAAGTGAAGTAAGAGAGATGATTGAAGGGTAAAGGAAACACCGGCGTTCAGGGTCACCTAGGCGAGTACGACGACATTGGAAGGGAGGGTGAAGATAGTATCTCGCGTATCTTTGACCACCTATAGATGCATTAAGCCTGGTATGATAATTTTTTTTGTAAGGAGTTAAGGGAAAAGAACCACACCCCACCGACGAGCTACAGTGGTAACAAGCATACCAGCGATATCCCTAACCGACTCAAATAACCCGTTACAAGGTACTGCTCTATTCACACTCTATTCACGCCCAAAACATATGTGGATAAATTTGACTGAAAGTTTTCACGTTATATGTCAAACATTTTAAATTCACGTTTGCGGAATCACAAAAATCAATTATCCAGTTTATATTTCAGTAGTTTTCCAGGCCTTAAGGCTCTCCCAAACCAACGCGAAATCATAGCGAATCATTTGCAAAGACATTTTTTTGTTGTTGTTTAGCAACCAACGCGAAACATTCGCCGACGATGTGAAATCATTCACAATAATACAAAATATGAAAGATACACAATGCTAAACAACAACAAAAAACTGTCTTTGCGAATGATTCGCTATGATACAACGTGAATTCGTAGCGAATCATTCGCAAAGACGATTTTTTGTTGTTGTGTAGCATTGTGCATCTTTCATATTTTGTATTATTGTGAAATCATTCACAAAAATTCAAAACGTGAAAGAAACACAATGCTTACTTACTTACTTACTTAAGGTGGCGCTACAGTCCGGGGTGGACCAGGGCCTCAACCAACAAGCTTCTTCCAGCCGGCTCGGTTTCTAGCTAGCTGTCTCCAGTTTCGCACGCCAAGTTGGTTGAGGTCCTCTTCCACTTGCGTGCGCCACCTTTTACGCTGTCCACCTCTACTGCGTTGTCCCACGGGGTTGGATTCAGACTTTCCGGGCCGGAGCATTGGTGTCCATTCGCTCTAGATGACCCAGCCATCTCAGTCGTTGGCTTTTCACTTTTGTGGCTAGGTCGGTGTCGCTGTACAGCCCATACAGTTCGTTGTTGTATCTTCTTCTCCATTCTATCCATCTATGCAGACGGGACCAAAAATCACCCGGAGAATTTTTCTCTCAAAACAGCCTAACGCGTTCTCATCCACTGTTAGCAGTGTCCATGCCTCTGCACCATACATCAGGACCGGGATGATAAGCGTCTTATACAGGGACAGTTTAGTTGCTCGAGAGAGGGCTTTGCTTCTCAATTGCCTTCTTAGCCCGAAGAAACAGCGATTGGTAAGAGTAATTCTTCGTTTGATCTCAGCACTGGTATCGTTCGCCGAGTTTATAGCGGATCCTAGGTAGACAAAGTCTCTGACTACCTCAAAATTATAGCTGTCTATAGTGACGTTCTGTCCGAGACGTCGGTGTTGGGTGTCCTTTCTTGTGGACAGCATATATTTTGTTTTGCTTTCATTCACCGCTAAACCCATCTTCTTGGCTTCCTTCTCAATGCTCACAAAAGCACCACTGACATCACGCTTTGTTCGTCCGATTATGTCAATGTCGTCAGCGTAAGCGAGTAATTGGACGGACTTTTGAAAGATTGTGCCTCTGGTGTTGACGTGAGAGTTTTGCACTATTCTTTCAAGAACGATGTTGAAGAAGTCGCATGACAGCGCGTCGCCTTGCCTAAAACCTTTTTTGACATCAAAGGTGTCGGTGAGGTCTTTGCCGACCTTGATGGAGCAGCGTGCATTCTCCATCGTCATCCTGCACAAACGGATGAGTTTGGCAGGGATGCCAAAACTAGACATTGCTCTATATAGCTCGTCTCTATAGATGCTGTCAAACGCGGCCTTGAAATCGATAAAAAGGTGGTGGGTATCGATTTGGAACTCCTGGGTTTTCTCCAAGATCTGCCGTAGTGCGAATATTTGGTCGATGGTGGACTTCCCTGGCCTAAAGCCACACTGATATGGACCTATCAGGTTGTTGACGAATGGCTTCAGGCGTTCACAAAGTACGGCAGAGAAGATCTTGTAGGCGATATTAAGAAGACTGATGCCTCTGTAGTTGGTGCAGTCCAGAGGATCACCTTTCTTGAGGATCGGGCAAACAATACTGAGGTTCCATTCATCGGGCATGCTTTCTTCCGACCATATTTTACAGATGAGCTGGTGCATACTCCTAACCAATTCATCGCCAGCCGCTTTGAATAGCTCAGCCGCAAGGTCATCAGCTCCAGCAGCTTTATTGGACTTAAGTTTAGATATGGCTATCCTCACTTCGTCAAGATCGGGTGGACGGAATTGTTGGCCTACGTCGTCCAGGTTGAATGGTGCAATTTGCATGGTAGCGGAATTCGGTTCGTCATCGCCGTTATACAATTTGCAGAAATGATTTTTCCATATCCTCAGCACCGACTGCGTTTCCACCACGATGTTCCCCTGATCGTCCTTGCAGGCTTCGGTTCGGGGTTTGTAACCTTGGGAGGTTCTTTTTACTTTTTGGTAAAACTTCCGAACTTCATTCCTGCAGTGGCATCCCTCTAATTCCTCGATCGCGCGCTTCTCATGCTCTTTCTTTTTCTTTCTGAGAAGCTTGTGTTCCTCTTTCCTCTTCTGCTCGTAGAGCTCGCGAGCAGCTCTGGTCCTTCTATGCAGCGCCGCTTTGTATGCCTGTTGTTTGGCTGCATGTACTTGCCGGCATTCCTCGTCGAACCAGGGGTTTCGCTGTGGTGGTCGTGCGAAGCCCAGCACGTCAGAGGCGGCATCTCTGATGGCTTCCTGGCAGTTTTTCCACTGGTTCTCGATGTTTGCAGTTGGCGGCAAAGGACTAGTTAAGAGGGCGCGAGAGACTCGATCGGAAAAGGACCTGGCGATTTCTTGCGACTGTAGCCGTCCGACGTTGACAGTATTTCCCTGTTTTGGCTTTGGTCTGGATATCCGTAGCATTACCTTTGCTACAACGAGGTAGTGGTCCGAGTCAACGTTGGCTCCTCGGAACGTTCGGACATCCTTGATACTGGAGGAGTGCCTTGCGTCGATCGCAATGTGGTCAATTTGGTTGGCGGTTGATTGACCAGGAATTCGCCATGTCCCCTTATGAATATCGAGATGCGGGAACTGCGTACTAGCTACCACAACGTTTCGCCCCGCAGCAAAGTCGATTAGCCTGAGTCCGTTATCGGAGGTGGTGTCGTGCAGGCTGTATCTTCCGATTGTGCCACCAAAGACGTCTTCTCTTCCTAGTTTGGCATTAAAATCACCCAAGACAATTTTAATGTCATAGCTAGGGCATTGCTCATATGTCTTGTCCAGGAGCTCGTAGAACTCGTCCTTGGTGTCGTCATCTTTCTCCTCTGTGGGGGCATGCGCGCATATCAGGCTGATGTTGGCGAATTTAGCCTTGATGCGAATTGTCGTGAGGCGCTCGTTCACATAATTGAAACTCAAGACCTCTTGCCTCAGTCTGCCTCTAACAACAAATCCACATCCAAAAAGACGCTGCCCTTGTGGTCGGTAACAGTCACCGTAGTATACATCGCAGTCTTTCAATTTTCTTTTGCCCGGCCCATCCCATCGCACTTCTTGGATGGCGGTGATGTCTGCTTTGTAGCAGTCTAGGGCCTCCGCTAAATGTTCGGCTGCACGTGGTCTATAGAGAGACAGAACATTCCACGTGCAGATCCGAAGTTCGTTGTCCTTATTTCGTTTGCTAGGTTCGTCAACAGTAAATCCGTCCGTATCCGAGGCTTGTTGATGCTTCGCAACTAAAAATAGCTTTACGTGGCCGGGAAGTCACCCCGACGGCACGACCCCCAACCTGGAGGACCAGACCCTATATATATAACTCCAAGGGCGGGGAGCCGGATTAACCGCTCCTTATAGGCCTGAGCTCCGAATATGTCGTAGTAGCCCGTATAAGGTGTTCACTAAGTAGTTCAGCCTAACTGGAACTGTAGACGCCACCGTTGATTCCATCTTGAGAATTCTTCCGCTGCCGCCTGGATGAAGGAGAAGTGCCTTAGTGGGAACACTCCTCCCCCCCTCTCTCGTTTGCTGCCCCCTAAAACCGTCCACAGGGATTGGAACCCCATCTTCAGTTAAAGGTACTAGGCACCCGATGTTCACCGCGGGGAGGTGAGAGTAGGAGTTGATAGACAGAGGTTCGCTTTGAAACAAAGCTTGTGGACGCTTGTGTCCTCTTGAATGCACATGTCTACCCTTTGAACACAATGCTTAGCAACAACAAAAAATAGTTTTTGCGAATGATTCGCTATGATTCAAACAGCGGAAAATTAAGGCTCTTCCAAACCAACGCGAAATCATAGCGAATCATTCGCAAAGACGGTTTTTTGTTGTTGTTTACCATTGTGTATCTTTCATTTTTTGTATTATGTATTGTGAATGATTTCGCGTCTTTGGCGAATATTTCGCGTTGGTTTGGGAGAGCCTTTATTCATTGACAGTTTCACAAATTCAAAATATTAAAACAAATGTAATATACAAAAAATTCTCAAGCAGCCATGCGGCAATGAAAGAAACAACAAAAATAAACACGAAAAAACACAAATGTCATGTTTTCGCACACAATAAATGGTCTGGGTAATTATAATTGTGTGCGAAAAAGGAGTGTAGACTTCTCCAAATAATCGGCTACAGTTCAATTATCAATTTCGATAATCGAACAGCGTAAAGCCTAGTACTCGTGAGGTGAACATCAATCACCAGTGGAGAAAGTGATTTTTTGACATTGCTCACTGGTACAGACTTGCGAGCAGAGAATATGAAATAAAGAAGTCAATCCTCAGCTGTCAATTTGAAGCGAACAGCTGATGTATTAGATTTGCAAAGTATTAGTGGAAAGCAGTGCAAAACGCACACATAGAATCAACTAGTCATTCAGCACATCATTCAGCACAGGTCTTGTTGTTGTTGTTGTTCACATCTATTTCTTCGACATGAAAAGAAATTACAAATACAACAATGTAAACAAATGGGTTTTGGGGGGTGAAACGTACGAAGGATTGGCTTCTTTATTTCATATTCTCTGCTTGCGAGTGTGTTGTGAACGATTGACGTTTAAAACCACAATGTATCCAATGATGAGGCATTTTTCTATTGTAATCAAACTGTCAACTGTTCAACAGGAATTCCCGTGCATTTTTCTTTCGTAATCGAACTGTCAAACTGTTCACCAAGAGTTCCCCTACATTTTGCACGAGAATTGCTCGTGAACGAAAACTCTCCACACAGCTTCACGAGCACGTCACGGGTGAAAAAAAGTGCAAATTTTTATGGATTCACGACATGGTTCACAGGTATGTACTAGTCTGTTTGTGTGAATCATGTCGGCTAGAAGCACTTCTTTCTAGCGACGCGACGCAACGGATGTAGGGCTATAATTCAGCGCGGAACTAACAAGTTCAGGAATACTTACCCAATTTAATTTTTCTAACTAACAAGTTCAGGAATACTTACCCAGTTTAGTTTTCTAAATTTATAATTGCACTCGCCATACAATTTTTCGCATAGCACGTGAAGATACCTGAAATAGGTTTTCGATTTTACTGTAAATAAATAAAATAAGCTGATATTTTAAAGTTATCTTATACCCATTAGACATTTATTTACATAATTTCATTCATATACACATAGCTAAGAGCAGAACCTATGTTACAAACGCGATACCTTTTTCATTCATAAATTTGAACAAAGCCGCTATATGGGAAACATCATTCATTCATTCACTATCATGCTTGCCGGAAGTGGTCCAAACAATACCCAGTGATTTGATCCGAAATGCAGTCAAACACATCAAAAGCCAAGTCACAGCTTTCGCCCTTTTCAGGTAATTTTCGGCGATTAACATGATATTTAAGAGTAACGACATTTAAACACTGGTTAACAGCTCGAAGTGTAGCCATAAAAAAACCATGTTCGTTGACACCCTCCGAATAGAAGTCTACAAGGCCATCTAGTGTTGGCCATCCCATTTTATCGATAGCATTGTTTTTTGCATACACGCAATGCAAGAGACACTGTAAAAGAAGATTTATTTAGTTTTGTATTGTTTTGACTCTTAAGCGAGATGTTTGTGAACATTTTATACTATGGGAAATTTAAATAAAATAAAAAAAAAAACAAACAAAATAAAATACAATTCACTAACATGTTTGCGCATTATGGATAAGGGCCATGACTTTCTATGATAGACTTTTAACATTGAACAATATTTTGTTGATACAAACAAATCTACACTGTTAGAAAAAATTAAAAAAAAAAAGAAAAACGCAAAGATGAAAAGCATTTTTTTTGTTTCTTTGGATCTTTATTGCAGATTTAAATTAATTCAATTAATTCTAAAGTCTGGATATAGATAGCTTATTTCTCGTGAAATTATAAACCGTTCATAATGTTTAAGTCACTTAACAACAAATATTTCTTTGAGTCAACTATCTTACATCAAAAGTTAACGTACAATAATTTCATAAACGAAATACCTCTATCTTTTGACTCAACGAAAAATTCGTTCTTTTAATGAAAAGTTTCATTAACATAGGAAACCACATTCACTGACTCAACACATTCCATCATTAACATTATTTATCAATTTTTCTGGTTAGGTTCCTTATCGACACGACATACTTAGGTATTGTGTATTTGAAGGAAATCGTTTTAGGTACCCGTTTAGATTTTAGGTCAATGTAGAGATAACATGTAGATACATAGGCAAACAGATACCCGACAGCGGCGGCGCATAGACGCACAGATCCAAGGACAGGTACTTATTAAATTTTCTCTGTCAAAGTAAATTTATGTTTAAGGCAAGATTTTTTCAGTGGGACCTTTAACGACTTTTTTTTGTAACTGTTTCACAGCAAAGAACAGTGGTACTACAACCGACGTTTTTGGTTGCAAGTCTTTAGCTAGTCATTTACAAATAAACTAAAAGGCAAATAGCTAGGTACCATGTATTCATGTTCAGGTTTCT
Source organism: Dasysyrphus tricinctus (assembly GCA_963921185.1). Classification (NCBI taxonomy): domain Eukaryota; kingdom Metazoa; phylum Arthropoda; class Insecta; order Diptera; family Syrphidae; genus Dasysyrphus; species Dasysyrphus tricinctus. The sequence continues at coordinate 187,660,471 of OY992532.1, read as the reverse complement.
ACTGAGCATGAAATTGCGCAATTTTGAGAACTCCATTTCAGAACTATCCTAAGTGCCTCCATTATAAGTGAGACAATCTTGTTCCGTCTAATATCACGCCCCTACAGATGTGGCTGAAAAATCTATTCTATTAAGCAGGAGTCTTATTATGACCTCCTGGCATCCATCCACGGAGCATGTCCTATGTCCATTATGGTAAAGTTGTGCTCTAGGACTTCAATGCCGAATTTGGGAAGAAATACAGCTTCGATGAATTAGCTTAGCTGCTAAGCATAGGGTCCACAAACAACAGATAAATGCCTTCCAAATAATAATAGAGCAGTAAAGCACTTGGTTTCAAAGGCTAAAAATCTACAAAGCAACAGGCAATCTCGAGACGGTCAAACAACCAACCAAATCGACCATGTGTACTTATCCAAGCACGGCACATATCAAACATGTTTTTGTAGCAGAATACAAACCTTGATTGTCGAACGAAAAAAAAACAGTGGGTTGGCCAGAAGAAAGAATCCAATGACGAAGATCTAAGAACAATAAATTGGAGTTGCAAGAAACAATATAGAGTACCTGAGTGAGAAGTTATACGCTGTGCATTTCACCTACCATAGATGAAAACAATCAGTGATCTCATAGTCCGGGAGCCAGTGACCGTTTTGAGTGATTGATTCCAGAAAGGCTGGAATTTTCCCATATGCTTCATTTGATATCACAGTAAAATAAACTGAAAATCAGAGCACTGACTAGCGGTGGGTGTGGTCACAGCTGGTGCCCAAACATGTACAAAAATTGTAAAAAAAAACTAACTTCAGAAAAGGTGAGCTTTTGTGCACACGTTAATGAGGTCGTAGGTAAACGAAAAAAAACCCAAGCAGCTGAACTTTGAGTGGGGGGATATACCCCCGCTCCTCATGTAAACATTGCAAAAAATGCGAAAAAAAAACTGATTTTAGGAAAGATGAGCTTTGGTGTGGTGATAGCTATCACCAACAGTTACACAAAAATAATAAGTAGCTGAACTTTCAGCGGGGGGAAGCCCAGCAGCTTTTGGGTTAGGCGCCAGTTATAGCTATCATTGAAACTCATCATTTAAAATTTTAATGATTGATTTTGAGAGTCTTTCAGGGCAATCGAAGAACAGGAGAAACGTGTTAGTCTTCAAGTAAATGAGGATACGACCAAATACATGCTATTTTATAAACAATTAAATATTTGTCAACCGGCAAGGACTAAACATCACTGTTGATAGCAATAACTTCGAATTTCAAAGTAGTTAAGGAGTTCATCTGCCTCGAAGTAAGCATTAATCCCACGAACGACATCTTGGTGGAAATCTGACGAAGAATTACCTTAGAAACCCGTTACTTCTTCGGTTTAGCGCAACAAATGAGTTCAAAAGATAAGACGAAGTGTACGCCCTTTAAGACCCTCAAACTGCCAGTCTGCTTTATGATGCAGAGTATTGGGCGATTACCAAAAAGTGAGAGCTGATACTGGGCTTCTTCGAAAGAAAAATTCTTCGACGGATCTTTGGTCCTGTGTGCGAAGATGGTGAATGGAGGATAAGACGCAACCGCGAACCTCATGAGCTGTATCAAGATGTGGATGCAGCCCAGAAAATCAAAACACACTAACTATGAACATCGAACGAATGGACAAGAGAGTCTTTGAATCCCTGCCCCAAATTAAAGACCAAGCCATCACGGATGCCAGAACGCTTGGTCTAGATGACTGGAGGAACCGTACATAAGATCGTAGACAATGGATGACCGACGTGCCTCAGGCTGCGAGGGGTGACCCATCATGGATTTGGAAGTGGATAAGAAAGAAAGTAAGCAAATAATGCAAGAGAATGCAAAAGAATGCAAAGAATGCATGAATTCTCAATTCAATTGATTGGTGTGAAATGAATGAGGAAAAAATGATTGCAATCTCCTTAATGTCAAGTGAGTGCAAGGGTGGATCCAAACTTTTCCCCGGGGAGGAGGGGGTTCACGTTCTTCAAAATTCAAGGTATTGCACCCACAAATTTTTTGTATTGCAAATATAGTTTAGGGACCGTAATTTTTGGCTTTAAAACCTTAGCTCTTAGGTTAGGTTAGGTAGAAGTGGCTGTCTGTAATTAATACAGACACACTTAGACCAACGTTGGCCCGTTGTGATACCACATGAATCTTGAAAATCTTCCTTACTCGTAAAACCACTTAGAGCTCCTGACGAAGCGAGCGAGACTATGTCTGTATTTGCCAGATCACTAGGATCGTTATAGAAGTAATCCTTAACCCTTAAAAGATCTATTTTTCTCATTTGTCTCGTAACATGAAGCCCCATAAGTAACATACTATTTTCTTTAATGACATCCCCTACACAAAATAGATCAACTTCACTGTTTTCAGTCTAGTATCCTTTTTCTTCGGGGTGGGAGGGCTCTGCCTCAGATTCGGTAGTTCTGATTTTTAGATGAGTTGCTTATGATGTTGGCCTTAGCAATAATCCAAGTTTTCGACCTCGAGCACCGAACGCAACTTTGTGAAATACACAAAAAACCGAGAAATTTTCGCGGTTTTTTCAGTTATTGGCTATTTTAACCTTTAAAGCCTGGTTTTCGATTATAACTTTGCTCTACCATTTAAAAATAATTAAATGGGCTTCAATTTGAGCTAAAAATCAATTCAAATTGTGAATTTTTTCATCAACTTTTGATTTTAGAATGCTGCAAATCTAATTGAAGGGGGCTTATTCACCCCTTGTGTGAAATTATTTGCCCCTTTTCAATGATTTTTGTATACTGTGTAGCGTGTCATGTTGGCTTTATGTTAAGATCTTAATGATGAAGATCGGATGAGTACTCAATGGATCCATTGTGCTCCCCAGGATGTGGATAATGCAGGAATAGAAGGGATAAGAGGAGGGATTTAGTGGAAGTTTTGGTTATGGGGGTATCTCCTCGAACCATCCCGAGCTCTGAATGAAGTTCAGGATGCTCCTTAGTGGCAAACGAGAGACGTAGCCCAGTTCGTCGAAAAAATATTCTCCGAGGGCTGTTTTCCTTGTTCTGGCTAGGCTCGGACATTCATAGAGGAAGTGAAAAGAGCCCTCCTCCGCCTCTTCGTCCTGGCACCCTCTGCATAAGTAAAAAAAGGTTGCATAAGTATTATTGGGGTACCAAATTGAAGCTAAGACTGTCGATATACGATATTGATGTTTGGACAGATTTATTGGTTGTCTTGACTCGAAATACTTTTTTTTCTTTTTTTTTTTAAAGCTCAAATTTAATATCTCTACTGGTTTTCTTGTACCGTGCGTCACGTCATTCTTGATATACGTCCTTTACTGTAGAGGTCCACGTTTAATTGTCATAAGACCCTGCAATTTTAAGAAGCGCTTGGGAGCTCATGACTGGTGAGGGGAGGGGCTAGTTGACTGCGTCATGACTGTGGTATTTTTCTTAAGTATTTGTTGACTATATAGAAGAATATTTTGTCGTGTCTATAATTTTCTCTTGGGCTCTAATGAGATCATTGTTGAGAGGAGAACATGGCTGGAGGGGGTTTTAAAGGAAGGGGGTTTTGAAAGAGGGGGGTCATAAATGGGAGGGGGTATCTTTTTTCCTCAGTTTATTAGAGTTAAAGTGAATAGTCGAAGTATCCATTATTTCCTCTGGGGGTCGGATATGAGGGAGGGGTTATGACCAGGGGAGGGGGTGACTGGGAATATCATGACTGGTTAGTTTAATGGCCCTCTCCTAGGATAATCAACTGATTTCTGCACAAAAAACAGTAAAAAAAACTGCGTAGTAAAAATAGCTACCTAAAACAGCAACCAAATCAGTCCGCCATTTTGAAATCCGTTTTTGAGGGTGTTCCTATGGACGGATTTTGTCCGATTTTGGATATGTTGTTCAGTAATGGATACTGAACAAAAGTCCATCAAAAAACTTCTGTTGCAATTTTGCCCATGTTTGGGGTAATTTTAGCTTAGATTGCCTGGCCTATAAGTAATGGTTAAAATGGCCAATAAGTGAAAAAACCGCGAATAATTCGCGGTTTTTTTGGATTTTTACCAATGTTGCGTTCGGCGCTCGAGAACGAAAAATCGGATTTATTACTAGGCCAACATCATAAACCACTCAGCAAAAAATCAGAACTACCGGACCTGACGCAAGTTCTAATGTATATGGGTCAATATTTCAAAATATTAATATTTCAGTCTCCTTCATTTTTGAACCGAAGTACAAAATTTTACTATACGTTTGTTAATTGGATGGCTTGAAACAAACGGGTTCTAATATTCGCTCTAGAAAAAATTAAGTTAAAAAAAATATCATACCCGCTATCTTCATTCAAACACCCAAAATGTCATTCCCCTGACGTGTCCCCAGGCCTACTTACGACACTGCCTGAATTTTAGCAACGAAACTAAAAACGATACAAAAAATCTAATGATGCAGTCTTTTTAATAATATATGCATTCGTACTAAAAAGTATTTAAATGATTTTTAGTTGCTTTATTTTTTTAAATAGGAGCTATCAAGTAAGTGTCCCCCATAAATTGATCATTTCTATCCCACCAATGGAAATTTAAAAAAAAATATATATAATCTCAAAATAGAAAACTGATTTTTTTGTTGTTTAACGGTACCAAATTGCTCTTTATGAAAATTGAAGTAAGAGTTTCAAAAAAACTTTGTTGTCTTTTTTATTTCAAGTTAAGGCAACGATTTTGTTTTTCGTCAAGCGAAACTGTCATTCCTCTAACGCGTGTTTTTTTACTAAACCGTGTGGTATAAAAATTTTACAAGCTAACTCGTCTGTGTCTTTTACAAGGACCTACATGATAAATAATATAAAACACCTAATTTTCTTACATCTTCGATTTAATTATCATAAAACACCCTTCGCAGTCATTCCCCTAGCATCATTTTTTGTGTCATTCCCCTGACTTTCAAGTTTTCATTATAATGATTGATTGAGTTTTAGAACTTCTGGAAGGATCAATGATATTGCATTTAAACATATTTTCAGTATTTTTGGTTGTTTTGAATTTTTAAACATTTTCTCGTTCAAAATATCATAAAATAATGTAACTATTGCTAAAAAACGTCTACTTTCGCAAAAACCTTGAACCACAAGAGCAAGTTCGTGCGACATAGTCGTGGATACTACTTTTAATGATATTATTTGTTCTCTTTTTACTTGCGATTATAGGTACTATAAGGCAAGTTTTGGATTCGTGCAAACAAAAATTTTTGAGATAACAATCAAACATGATATTACGATGATAGAGAACACCAAAAAAAGGGGTGGCACAATTCTGTCTGTCTGTTCGTCTACAGCCTAAACGGTTTGATCGATTTTTTTCAAACTTGGTACATAGTGGTTTTTGGTGATTATGCCCACACGTTTTTTTCATTTTTTTTAGAACCAAAAATAACGGTACCTGCCATACAATTTTTTTTCACAATTTTACATAACCATATTTTTCTCAAAAACGGCTCGACAACTTTTCTTAAAAAAAATTCAGTAAATTTATTTTAGTAAAGGCTTCCTTTGGGTGGAAAACCATTTTTCAGAAATGGTTATTAATGGTACCTCCCAAAGAACCATTTTTTTAATTTTTGATTTTCTTCAAAACGATACGACCGATTTCAATTATTTTTTTATACAGAAGCTTCTAAAAAATATAAACAGTTTTGCGTACCAACATTTTTGAAAAAATATTTTTTGGATTTTTAAAAAATGTTTCAAATTTTTTTTTTGAAAATCAAATATTTCAAAAACGACATGATCGATTTTTTTGAAACTCAATATTTAAGAGTTTTTCAGTATTCTCTACAATATTTTTAGAAAAAAATTTACATTTATGAAAAAATAACGGTACCTTCCATACAAAAGTTAAGAAACCACAAAGGAAAATATTTTTTTTTGCTTAAAAACGACTCCTACGATTTTGATTAAACTTTTTTCATATACTAAAAATAGTACGATCTACTTCCAAAAATTATAAAATTTCACACTTAGCAATTATTAATAGTACCTGTCATGGAACGTATTTTTTTATTTTGAATTTTCTCGTTTTTGGCTAAGCGGATTAAAATGATTTTTTTTATATACAAATTTCAGATAAGATCAAATAATATTGCATATCAAAATTTTCAAAAAAAAAGTTTTTGGATTTTTAAAAAAAGTTTCAAACTTTTTTTTTGAAAATTTGATATCTCAAAAACGGGTTGACAATTTTTTTTTTCAAATTTTGTTTTTATATACATATAAATATATAGTTTAAATCTGCATACCGAAATTTGTTCTTAAAAATGTTTTAAGAATTTTATATATAAAAAATTAATTAAAAAAAAAACCGCTCCAACGATTAAAATTTTTTTTTTCCCATACAATCATATTCCATCATGAATTAAAATGGCATACTCTTTTTTCACCTCAAACTGTCAAAAGAGTTGTTTTAGCTAATTTAAATGGCGTATTTCATGCTTCTCTACATTTTTCTCTCATAATTTTCATGTTTGTATATACAATTTTCTTAAACTCGCAGTGTCTTGAACATAAGAGCAAGTACGTGCGACCCAGTCGTGCATTTTATTTTTTATTGCAAATATAGTTTATAGGGACCGTAATTTTTGGCTTTAAAACCTAAGCTCTTAGGTTAGGTTAGGTAGAAGTGGCTGTCAGTAATTAATACAGACACACTAAGACCAACGTTGGCCAGTTGTGATACCACATGAATCTTGAAAATCTTCCTTACTCGTAAAACCACTTAGAGCTCCTGACGAAGCGAGCGAGACTATAAATGCCTGTGTTTGCCAGATCACTAGGATCGTTATAGAAGTAATCCTTAACCTTTAAAAGATCTATTTTTCTCTTTTGTCTCGTAACATGAAGCATAATAAGTAACATACTACTTTCTTTAATGACATCCCCTACACAAAATAGAGTAGACCGAGAAAAAATATTACTTATCGTATGTAAGCTTGAAGAAATTAATTCTTGAGATATTAAAATTGATATCGACGCAGAATTGCATCCTCTATAGAATATCCAACGTTTAGGTGCATTTGATGAGGTGGAGATAGAGGGAAGGTGGAGATGAAAAATTCGTTTTGGTACAACTAATCACATGATACATGTTTTGAGGGTACCTTTTAACGCTGAAAAAGTTACCCCCCACCCCCTGTATCCGCCTATGAAAGAATGGTGGTTTTAAAATTTGAAGTCCTAAATTTTGAAGTGATCTTTTAATTAAAGTTATTGAAGATTGTATTTTTATACAGCCCTAGACCTGAAGACTTGGTCTAGATGACTGGAAACAGCTTGTTAGAGATATAAGTGGATGTAAATTCACCGTCTCAGGCTGTGACCTTTCATTGACCGAGATCCGCATAAGTCAGTAAAAATTATGCAGGGGAATGTTATTGAAGTCCTTTTTTCTATTTGAATGTCACATATCCCAATGCCAAACCATCTTGGTAGGAATTAGTTAACAAACATAACTTCTTTCTGGTGTAGAGTCGGAAACTCTTTGAAATACTTAATATCGTCAAGTACCCACGTAGAGCATGAATTGATGAAAGGAGAGAAGAAATGAAACTCATCCCAACTTTATGTAGAGTGAATGTTCTGGAAAAATAATTCCAGGGGTGGAATCGGCTAAGGTGATTTGTGATATTTGACAGTCACAACACATAGCAAAACTATGGTAATGTGACTGTCAACTATCACAAATCACCTTAGCCGATTCCACCCCAGGTATGAGATCAATCAATTTTCACGGTTCGCACATAAGAACGAAAGAACTTTTAACCTCCCTTTTGCTGAATTATTTGGCAAGTCAACCACTGTAGGTACAGATATGAAAAGACGTGAACTTACTTTATTTCAGAAATCACAATTATTCATCAAAAAAAGCAAACAATTTTCCTACAGTGTACAATTGAACAAAGCCCAAGACCGAGACCGAGACGCCAATGAGATTCCAAAAAATTGGGTTAATTATATTGCATTCACACGGTAGGATGCGGTGTGGTTATTGTTTTGGCCAAACAAATAATAATGACATTGCACTTAAACTAAAAACATATTCTTACATACCCCTGCAATGCGTTTGTCTTCATATGGAACTAATGTCGGATGATAAATATTGCTATAGCTTCTTCTACTCGATGATGGAAGCAGTCTATCATAGGTATCAGAGTAGACATATGAATGCGGATCAAAGACCTCATCGCCAGGATAGCTCTCATCAGGTTCATCATCTTTAGCTTCGTCTTTTAAAAGCTGATAAGCTTCTGAAAGTTAAAGAGTTTATTTAATTTAAATCTCCTTTTAAAGTTTAGGTAATTGAGTTTTGCTTTGAAAAAAGTAGAAATTTTTATTAAGAACAAATTAGTGTAATTATTTTAATATTTTTTAAAGAATTCAAGCTTGAAAGCTCGACAAGCCTTCCGTCAAACTTATGTTTGTGATGCTGGACGCTGGAACATTTGTCTTTCGATTATTCTTTCTTTGGCTATTCGATGAGAATGTATATATATCTTTGTAATGCTGTGTGCTATGTTATAATAAAATGGTATCTTTATTTGATTTCAATTACCTCTTATCAATTTGTTCTTTACGTCTTCTTGGCATTCTTTTATGTACAATTCAACTCTTTTTGCAGTTCTCGGGGGGTTTAAGCACTTGGTTTTCTGAAATTTAATATAAACCGACAAATCATGAAAAAACTTTTGAAATATGCAAAAGATTTTTGGAATGTTAACTGAAATTTTTGATAATATTTCATTGATTGCGAATCACTCTAAGTAATCACAGTTATCCCTATAAGTTGTAACTAACCTTAGATTGATGAGCTTCAGTTGCATTTAGAACTAATCCAATTGTGAAGGCAAGTAAGCAGGTACGCATTTCAAAAAAAAAAAAAAAAAAATTATCAACTTGAACTTGAATATACAAGCGAACAAAACTAATGTTGTAACCTCTAAGAGGACTTAGTTTCAAATGAAATCGAAATTGAGGATTGAATGATGATGAAAAAAAAACTTTCTTTCTTCTCCGCAACTTTCATTCATAGGTTCTGGTTATTGAAAATACTAGTTGTTGTGATAGTGAGGCATTTTTGTTTTTCTTATATTGAAGGGGATTACATCGTCCAATAGCAATAAAACCTGTCTCCGTAGTTTGATAATAGAGTCAGTGTACCTAATGCAAAAGCATTGGCAGAGTGATATGATGGGGACTTATAAATTTCCTTTTATAGAGTATCTATTTGTTTTTCTTCTATCAACATTCCATACATAGCAATTTTAATAAATTGACTTTGAAATAATTATTGTTTAATGAACTTGTGTTGCATAAATTGTATACGACGTAATATCGATTAATTTGTTTTGAAACTCAGACTCTTACATAATATCGTCGTTGGTCCAATGGTAAAACTCTCAGAACAAAATGTTCCAGAAATTGAGAATAAAATGAATTTTTTAAATTCAAAAGTTCCCATTTTTCACGGTTTTTATAAGGACCTTGCAAGGTATGCCCGGGAAATTTATTGTAAAATTTTTGGAACTTGACTTTTCAGCTTTCCCACTGAAGGTGCGAAATTATTAGTCAATGCTTTATAATTTTTCAGATCTTTCAATTATAGGTAGGAAATAACATAACACAGTTTTCAGTCAAATAATTTCTCACCTTCAACTTTAGTGGGAAATAAACTTCACCAAAAAAAGTTGAAGTTACTTCCCACTAGAGTTGATGTTTATTCCCATGTGAAGGTAGTTCCCGTTAAGTTAATTCACTGCACACTGCAAGAAGCTTCAATCAAGCTGTTACATTAATCATATTATACTTCCAGTTAATTCAAAATCCCATTTATCTTTTAGAAGAGAGGATCACAACAAAAACATAAATGTTAAAAAAGGAGCCAAGTTCTTATGTGTACAAGAAACCTGTGCGTAAAAAGTCAGCCAAAAAAAGTAATGAGATCTAAAATATATGCCAAGTCTTAAGTTCATGAAGTTTAATATCAAATATCTTATGAAGAGTAATATCGAAACAATTCCAAATCATGACAGAAATTTGGTAATTAATGATTACTGATTAAAATTTGGTGGGTTCACTGGTCAAGTTTTCATAAATTTTAAATTTGTGATTAAGTAGGTAAGTATTTAAGAGAAAACTTGCCAAGTTAATCCACCAAATTTTAGTCAGCAATCATAAATTACAAAATTTCTGTCATGATTTGGAATTGTTTCGATATTACTCTTCATAAGATATTTGATATTAAACTTCATGAACTTAAGACTTGGCATATATTTTAGATCTCATTACTTTTTTTGGCTGACTTTTTACGCACAGGTTTCTTGTACACATAAGAACTTGGCTCCTTTTTTAACATTTATGTTTTTGTTGTGATTTCACTCCTTTTTGCAAAGATTTATTTTGCCAGGTGGATCCAAGCCCTACCGCTCTACAAAGTTTCATAATTCTACGACAACCGAAAGTGCTCCATACAAATAATAGCAATTCTGATAAAGTGGGTGGATGGCACCGCCCCCTGAATGGACAATTCCAAATTTTCGTTTTTTTTTCCTTTCTAAGTACTTCAAGTCCTACCGACCTACCAATTTTCATCGTTCTACAACAATCGGAAGTGCTCCATATAATTTATAAGAATGTGGTTGGATGCCACGCCCCCTAAATGCAAAATTCCAATTTTTCGATTTTTTTCTTTCTAAGTACTTTAAGCCCTACCGACCTACCAATTTTCATCGTTCTACAACAATCGGAAGTGCTTCATATAATTTATAAGAATGTGGGTGGATGCCACGCCCCCTGAATGGAAAATTCCAATTTTTCGATTTTTTTTCTTCTAAGTACTTCAAGGCCTACCGACCTACCAATTTTCATCGTTCTACAACAATCGGAAGTGCTCCATAAAATTTATAAGAATTTTTAAGAATGTGGGTGGATGCCACGCCCCCTGAATGCAAAATTCAAATTTTTCGATTTTTTTCTTCTAAGTACTTTAAGGCCTACCGACCTACCAATTTTCATCGTTCTACAACAATCGGAAGTGCTCCATATAATATATAAGAATTTTTAAGAATGTGGGTGGATGCCACGCCCCCTGTATAGAAAATTCCAATTTTTCAATTTTTTTCTTTCTAAGTACCCCAAACCCTACCAACTTACCAATTTTGATTGTTCTACAACAATCGGAAAGGCTCCATATAATTTATAGAATATTTAAGAAAGTGGGTGGATACCACGCCCCCTGAATAGAAAATTGCAGATTTTCGATTTTTTCCTTTGTATGTACCACAAGGCCTACCGTTGTGCGAAATTTCAAGTTTCTACGATGTCGGGAAGTGCTCCATAATTTTGATGATCTGTCAGTGAGTCAGTGAGTCAGTGAGTCAGTGAGTCAGTCAGTTACGGTTTTTGCAATTTTTGAAGTCCTATATCTTGGGAACTACTAATGCTAAGGAGTTGAAATTTGGTGAGCCACCTGTGTTTGATCAGTTCAGCAAATACTCCGAATTTGAAGTTTCTGACTTTATTGGTACCGAAGTTAGAGGGGGGTTGAAAATCGCCTGAGTTTGTTCCTGTAAAAAGGGTGTAGTGCCGCGAACTTGGCTGGGCACTACCGTGCCCTTTGATTCGGTACAAGGTTCCTTAGATAATCTTATACATATATAACAAAATATACATTACACCACTTCAAATAAGCTTGATATTATTTTTAAAATGGGAAATTATTCTGCTTCAATCATTAACCAATTTTTATAAGATTTTTTTTCACCAAGAGAGTAGAAAAGAAGTTGTCTGTGGTCCTGTCAAATGGCAAGGTTGACGTGAGTCAGATGAGTACCAAAAAGATGACTCCAAATTGGGGTCAAAATTTGCCACCGAACCGTTCCGCATTTTTTCAGCAATATGCTTCTGTCCGATGGAATTTTATCAAAACTTGACGAACTGCCAAATTTTGTCCAACATTTCATGGAACCATTAAAGTTTTTAACTGACGGTAAGAACCGAAGTTATAAGCTTTCGAATCCGTTGACTTTATTTTCTTGCTTTGTGCATAACGGTTTTTTTTTCTCTTTTTTTTGGAACTTGTCGGTTGGTGAAAAACATCAACTTGATATAGAAATAGTGACATTGTAAAACGTTTGACTCCATAGAACCAACAAAATTAAAGTTTGTTAGTCGAAGAAATTCACTATCCTATGAAAAGTGAAGTATTTTATGCTCGGTCGTTATTTTTGTTTAAATAAATAGCTTCTTTCACCTTTTACTCGACCAAAGACATAATAGCTGCGTTTTATTATCTCTGGGTTTGGGTCGAGGTTATCTTTTAACATGTATTACAAAAACAACATGGGATCTAGGTTTCTATCGAGGTTAATTTCATTAACCCGGATAGAAGCTGCGTTTTATTATCTCTAGGTCTGGGTCGAGGTTATCTTTTTACATGTATTACAAAAACAACATGGGATCTAGGTTTCTATCGAGGTTAATTTCAATAACCCAGATAGAGGTTTTCACTCTGACCGGCAGAGGGCTATTTACCATTGTGACTGATGTCAGCGATTTGTCAGCAGTGTAAGGAATAGAGGGAAAAAGAGACAAGTGCTTACAAAAAAAACAAATAAACATACGAAAAAAAGAGACTGATATATAGCACTTTTTATGTACTAATCCGCATCGTTTTATCATTGTATATAAATTCTATAGTAGTCTCATGAAGAAAAAAAGCTCGTGGCCATCTATGCGTCCAAATGTAATACTAATTTTTGTTAAGGGATCTCGGTAAGGCGATCACAGCGAACCTATCGAGCAAATGTCTACCTACAAAATCGTGTTTCATTGGAATACAATAGATTGGATATACAATGGTTTTATTTTCAAGAACCATATGGGTTATGACTTATGAGCGATAGTAAAACGCGGCTATAGACTTATTTACTATTCTGTGAATTTCAATAGTTATGATTCGAGTTATTTTAAAGTAAATATTGGAGTTCCCCTGGGCAGACATTTGGGTGCTATTCCTTTTTACATTAGTTATATTGTCACCTGATTGCAAGAACTCAATTTCATAAATTTTGGAGATAGCAGCCTTTATAGAAACCTACTTGAGAGCGATAGAAAGTTTTATTTTTATGTTCCATAAACTTCATAAATATTCTATATCTATGGTAGAAAAAGATGTGGCAAAAATTCTTTAAAATTGTACAAAATAATACATTTTTTGTCAATGTATTATAAAAAAAATGCACGACTGGGTCGCACGTACTTGCTCTTATGTTCAAGATACTGCGAGTTTAAGAAAATTGTATATACAAACATGAAAATTATGAGAGAAAAATGTAGAGAAGCATGAAATACGCCATTTAAATTAGCTAAAACAACTCTTTTGACAGTTTGAGGTGAAAAAAAAGTATGCCATCTTAATTCATGATGGAATATGATTGTATGAGAAAAAAAAAAATTAAAATCGTTGAAGCGGTTTTTTTTTAAACTAATTTTTTATATATAAAATTCTTAAAAAATTTTTAAGAACAAATTTTGGTATGCAGATTTAAACTATATATTTATGTGTATATAAAAACAAAATTTGAAAAAAAATTGTCAACCCGTTTTTGAGATATCGAATTTTCAAAAAAAAAGTTTGAAACTTTTTTTAAAAATCCAAAAACTTTTTTTTTGAAAATTTTGATATGCAATATTATTTAATTTTATCTGAAATTTGTATATAAAAAAATTCATTTAAATCCGTTAAGCTGATAACGAGAAAACTCAAAATAAAAAAATACGTTCTATGACAGGTACTACTAATAGTTGCTATATGTAAAATTTTATAATTTTTGATGGTAGATCGTACTAATTTTAGTATATGAAAAAAGTTTAATCAAAATCGTAGGAGTCGTTTTCAAGCAAAAAAATATTTTCCTTTGCGGTTTTTTCACTTTTGTATCGAAGGTACCGTTATTTTTTCATAAATTTAAATTTTTTTCTAAAAATATTGTAGAAAATACTAAAAAACTCTTAAATATCGAGTTTCAAAAATATCGATCATGTCGTTTTCGAAATATTTGATTTTCAAAAAAAAAAATTGAAACATTTTTTAAAAATCCAAAAAATATTTTTTCAAAAATTTTGGTAAACAAAACTGTTTATATTTTTTGGAAGCTTCTGTAGAAAAAAAATAATTGAAATCGGTCGTACCATTTTGAAGAAAATCAAAAATTAAAAAAATGGTTCCTTGGGAGGTACCATTAATAACCAGTTTTGAAAAATGGTTTTCCACCCAAAGAAAGCCTTTACTAAAATAAATTTATTGAATTTTTTTTAAGAAAAGTTGTCGAGCCGTTTTTGAGAAAAATACGATTATGTAAATTTGCCAAAAAAAAATGTATGACAGGTACCGTTATTTTTGGTTCTAAAAAAAATGAAAAAACGTGTCGGCAGAATCACCAAAAACCACTAAGTACCAAGTTTGAAGAAAATCTATCGAGCCGTTTAGGCTGTAGACGAACAGACAGACAGACAGACAGACAGAATTTTGCCACCCACTTTTTTGGTGTTCTCTATCATCGTAATATCATGTTTGACTGTTATCTCAAAATTTTTTTTTTGCACGAATCCAAAACTTGCCTTAGAGTACCTATAATCGCAAGTAAAAATTCAGTTACCTATAGGTCTTGCAATCAGGGCGATATATCATCTTCTGTCTGCTTTCTAGTATTGACGATGTTGAAATATTTTAAATAATTTTCAATAATATTGACTGTGAAAATCTTTTAATTGATGTACGAAATGGTTTTTTTTTTTTAATCCAATAAATGTAAAACTATACCTAATGTCTTTTTTACAAGTTACAAACTTTTAATTAACTTATAATGTTTTTGTATGCTTGGGTCAAATATTGCAATTCAATTTTAAACCAGTTATTCGCAACCGATTGAGATGAAATGTTGCATACACATTTAGCTAAGTCACGTCATTCTTAATACAATATGGTGGACTACCCAAATATGGGTATCAATTGAAACATTGAAAGTATTTGTTGAGAAGAATGCAAAAATTACTTACTTACTAACTCAAGGTGGCGTTAATGTCCGGTGTGGACCAGGGCCTAAACCAACAAGCTTCTTCCAGTCGGCTCGGTGTCTAGCTAGCTGTCTCCAGTTTCGCACGCCAAGTTGGTTGAGGTCTTCGTCCTCTTCCACTTGCGTGCGCCACCTTTTACGCTGTCCACCTCTACTGCGTTGTCCCACGGGGTTGGATTCAAAGACTTTCCGGGCCGGATCATTGGTGTCCATTCACTCTAGGTGACCCAGCCATCTTAGTCGTTGGCTTTTCACTTTTGTGGCTAGGTCGGTGTCGCTGTACAGTAGGGTGTGTCATTTATTTCAACTTTGGAATTTCCACATCTAATAACTCAAAAAAGTTGCTTTACATATTAAAATTAAATTCTTCGTTTGAAATTTTCGTTTAAGTTATTGGCTTTGGCTCGCTAAAAAAGCTTGAAAAGAACACACAAAAACGTTTGTTTTAGGCTATGAGGGATTATGTTCCCAAAAACAGGGCAATAAGGAAGTAAGACGTTCATGGGATTTTATTGTAAAAATCTTCAAAGGGGTTATTGAAGATGAGAAAACCGTGGAGTGCTATTAAATGAGAGGGTGTATTTTAGAGAAAGGGGTGCAAAAGCACCCTTTTTGGTTTTTTGCTTATAACTCGAAAACGGAGCAAAATTTCGAGATAATTCTGAAAACCTTTTTTGTAGATAATAAAATTTACCATCGAAATGGATTTTTGAAAAAAAATTAAAAAAAATTTTAGTTAGCTTAATTTAAAAAAATCATTGCAAAAAAAGTGCAAAGTCGCATTTTTTGGTCAAATATGGCGAAAAAACGTTTTTAATACCTTTTAAGATATGGTTATTTCGAAAAGGTTTCTTTACAAAAAATTTGAGTGTCATTTTATTTTTCAGTGACATAAAATTAGCCTATACCTAACATTTTTTTTGGATAAGTAAAAATTGATTTAAGAACAAATTATTAATATCTGCCACACTTGAAAATTGTATAAAAAAAAAATTTTGAGTGATTTCGAATTTTTAATTCAAGTTTGTATTGCCTTAAATTTTTTTCTTTTTTAATTGTTTGTATACTTTATGCAAAATTATTTAAATTTGTTTATTCAGCTCAGATTAACTATGACCATATCCAAGCAATAGACAGAAAAAGTAGTTTTCG
The DNA here is from genome assembly GCA_963921185.1 of Dasysyrphus tricinctus. Classification (NCBI taxonomy): domain Eukaryota; kingdom Metazoa; phylum Arthropoda; class Insecta; order Diptera; family Syrphidae; genus Dasysyrphus; species Dasysyrphus tricinctus. The sequence continues at coordinate 187,644,198 of OY992532.1, read as the reverse complement.
AAAATAAACCTTGTTGTTTAGCGAGCCAAAACACCATCTTATTTCAAAAAATGTTCATATATTCTTATTCCTACAATTCTAATGCAACTTTTGGCGGGTATTAAATTTTAAATCTGAACAGTATTTTTTTCGCCATACCAAAGTGACACACCCTACTGTACAGCCCATACAGTTCATTGTTGTATCTTCTTCTCCATTCCCCATCTATGCAGACGGGACCAAAAATCACCCGGAGAATTTTCCTCTCGAAACAGCCTAACGCGTTCTCATCCACCGTGTCCATGCCTCTGCACCATACATCAGGACCGGGATGATAGGCGTCTTATACAGGGATAGTTAAGTTGCTCGAGAGAGGGCTTTGCTTCTCAATTGCCTTCTTAGCCCAAAGAAACAGCGATTGGCAAGAGTAATTCTTCGTTTGATCTCAGCACTGGTATCGTTCGCTGAGTTTATAGCGGATCCTAGGTAGACAAAGTCTCTGACCACCTCAAAATTATAGCTGTCTATAGTGTCCAACTGTCCTAGACGTCGATGTTGGGTGTCCTTTCTTGTTGACAGCATATATTTCGTTTTGCTTTCATTCACCGTTAAACCCATCTTCTTGACTTCCTTCTCAATACTCACATAAGCACCACTGACATCACGCTTTGCTCGTCCGATTATGTCAATGTCGTCAGCGTAAGCGAGTAATTGGACGGACTTTTGTAAGATTGTGCCTCTAGTGTTGACGTGAGAATTTTGCACTATTCTTTCAAGAACGATGTTGAAGAAGTCGCATGATAGCGCGTCGCCTTGCCTAAAACCTTTTTTTTTCACATCAAAGGTGTCGGTGAGGTCTTTGCCGACCTTGATGGAGCAGCGTGCATTCTCCATCGTCATCCTGCACAAACGGACGAGTTTGGCATGGATGCCAAAACTAGACATTGCTCTATATAGCTCGTCTCTAAAGATGCTGTTATACGCGGCCTGGAAATCGATGAAAAGGTGGTGGGTATCGATTTGAAACTCCTGGGTTTTCTCCAAGATCTGCGAATATTTGGTCGATGGTTTCTCTACGTAAATAAAACATTTAATTTAAACTTGGGTAAAAATTGCTTTTGTATAACAGCTTATGTCTACAATGACTAAAAATCTTTCAAATCTTATAAAGAATGCATTTTTTTAAAGTACACTGAGAAAACTGAACTATGAGTTATTCAAAAAGATGCATGTTTGATTATATGTTTAACTAATACAAATAGAATTCGGTTTAAACCTAATTGTAATCTGTTTAAATGCGAAAATACTATTATTTTAAAGTAAATTATGTTTAAGTCAAAACCATTCATGTTTGAATATTTCATCAGAACTAGTGAATAATTTTTGTATGTGATTCAAACTTGCTTGACTTTGATTTTTGAAAGGTCTGTTTAATTTTTGTTCCCACTTGAAAGTATTTAACATAAAATGAATATGAACAAGTTTGTTTCAAATATGAACCCACTGAAAATGTTAACAAGAAAAAGAAGTTGAACAGAAATCTTAAATTTAAACTCAAATCAGTTTGAATTGAACTCAAATGAAGAAAAATTGGGGATAAATTTACCTTGTGGTGATGTCATTTGGGGAAAAAAAGTTGTAATCAATCTTTAAAGGAGGTTTTTGGTAAGTTATAACATTTTTTTAGGTATTGATATTAAAATTAAATCATATTTTCTCCTTTTTATATACAGAAAAAGAAGAACTGTCTTTTCAAAAAATTGAATGGAACAGCTTGACGTGATTTTTTTATAATCAGTATTGAGGACATTTTTAAGCCAAAACACATTATCGATTATCAAAAATCACCCTTGTTCAACTGTGAAATGCTGTACTTTGGGGCTTACTTGGGTGTTTGAAGATTTAAACCAAAAATTTACCAAAAGTAAGTATATCACAATAAGAGTAAAACCTTTTTTAACTCTAATTAAAAAAGCTAATATGTACTGTAAATTCAATTCTAGGTACTCCACAAACTTCCACATTCAATTATTAAATGGAACATAAATTAAGGTACAATTTAGAAGCTTATTTTAATTTGTTTAAATTGTTTTATTTTTAACTAAAAACTTATTGTGTTTTTTCTTCATGTTCGAATAAAGATTTATTGAAATTTTCAAAGACTTTTTACTATTTTTTTTGTATACCCTGGTCAGTTTTATTGAGAAAAAATAAAAAATATGTTTGGCTAAGTATATTAACATATCTATACATATTTTAAACATAAAATATCATTGAATCAAACACGGGAGTGTTCAAAAAAAATTAATATGATTCTATTTGAAACAAAGTTAAATGAAGTAAATGAAAACAAATAGAAATATGTTCATATCAAATAGAAACCAAGTAAATTTAAACAAAAACACGTTTAAATTGAGTCAACTATGATTAAATACGTTTCTGTTAAAATCAAACAGAAATCGCTTCCATGCCAAATCGTATGTGTTTGAGTTTGATTTAAACATGAATATATTCAATATTTTTCTCAGTGTAGCTGAAGTCGTGACATAAGCTATTATGACACTTTAATTTGATAGATATTCATCGCTTAGGTCGACATAAGTTGTTCAAAACTTGTGTTCCAATTTGTTTGTTGACTTAAGTTTAAAAAAATATTACCAAAGAAATAGTTAAAACATCTTATGTCACATAAACAACTACATACGTTCATTTGAAAAGCATTTTTTTTTAAATAGCTTAAGTCTCTTTAAAAGATTTTAAGCAGTTCAGTTAAAAGGCTTTAAAAAAAAAAACAAAAATAGGATTAACTGGGTATTGCCACTATCTATTCTGAAAATAAATTTCATTAACGTGGCTCCAGTAATTTTTTTTAATAAATAAAATAGTCAGTTATAAAAATATGCAAAACTTGTTTTGCTCGTACTGAAAAATGACAAAAATTGACTTAAGCTGTTTTAACTTATTACCAAAGCTATAATGTTTGTATGTTTGGGTTAAATCTTGCAATTCAATTTTAAACCAGTTATTCGCAACTTATTGAGTTGAAATTTTGCATACACATTTGGCTAAGTCTGGTGATTTTTTGTGCACTCCCATCAATTGAAAGTATTTGCTGAGAAGGATGCGAAGATTACTAGTAGATAAAAACATTTGAAAAACAAGCTTTTATTTAAATGCTCTAAAAAGAAGAAAATAAACTTTAAATTGAATCAAACCCATCAGTTTATTACATAAGATAATTTAAATGATATAAAAGACCACTGTTGTTTTACCCCATATGTATGTATATATCTGTATCTAACCATAGAATACTTTTTTGCTTTGTGGATTTTTCTAGTTGAAATTACAGATGTCATTGCATTTAGCTGGCATTGTAAATATGTACATAGATATTATTAAGAAAAAGATAATTATTATGGATTTTAAAGAATTTCTTTTAAATTGCTACAAAAAAGCAGTTTTTTATCGTTTCCTTATTTGAAAATCCAGTCCAGATTACAATAATAATGCAAATGATCAGAGATGAACCAAAAAACTGAGGAAGGAGGAAGACTTCACGATAGGAACAATAGCTATAGTTACTACCATAGCCACATAACCATAACTAGAAGAGATAAATTAAGACAATATTATTTGTGTAATTCATTATCAGCTAACGACCGCAGCTTTTTAATAAAAATCACTACCAAACTGCTGGTCATTCATTATGCCAACTAATGACCATATTTATGAAAACTACAACTATCAACCTATTTCCGTTATTAGTAATTCGGAGTGCAGTTTTAGTTTTTAGACACACTACTATTTCCTTCATTAAAATGTTATCCATTTCTTTATTAGAAAGATTATTATCAAGAAATTTAATACCAAATCTCATAAATGATTTTTAATGTTTGCAAAATATAGTTAGTAAACTTAATCTACAACACGGAAATTAAAAACTATTCTTAAAATAAGAAACCAAAAATGTATTATATATTTATAGGGTGGTTCTAGTAAGACTTATAGTAGCATCTATGAAAGAATTTAAATTTTAATTAAATATTTATACCTAGATAATGTCACTAACACAACTTAAATTTTCATTAAGTTTGTTGCATGTGGTGTGATGCAGATACCACCTACATTTTTACTGGGTTTCCTTTAACTCATCAACAAAGAAAATACTCTTATTTTGATGATTGAATTTTAACATGAAAATAGATTGAAGCAAAGAGCAGCAAGGGGAAGCATTTGGCTTCAAATTCTTGATTCGTCAAAAAGTGACCAAGAGTGAATTATTGCTTTCCTCAGTATTTACATAACAGCAAAACTGAAAAATTTAGCTGAGGGATCTTATTCATATTTGAAGATTACTAATTTTTATGAACTGGCCTTTTAATCATTAAATCAATTTTGTATATCACATATGAGAGCTAAAAATTTACTAAAAACTTACTCCCAAATCATGCATTTTTGCATTTTTTCCTTGTTGCGTCACGAAATTTTAATCGCAAACCTCAGATTCGGATCCAGCACCCCCGAAAAGATAAAGGAGAGGAAATAAATCAAAACTACCTCACAATTCGCATGGTAAAAACACAATATGACTGGACTAAATTTAGTTTTATCAAAAATATTCATGCTAATCCTTAAAGCAGGACAATTCTCAAATAAATCCAGCCAGAAGGTATCTTTGGAAAATCATGGTACACTCGGGCGTATACTTACTTTTTTTCTTAAATGATTTTAAATGCTTTTTCTAAAATGTTTGTTTGTTAATCAAAAGCCTTATGAGAGTTTTATAAAGGTTTCACTTTTTACTTGTGATAAAGGAACTATGTATAAGGCAAGTTTTCGATTCGTGAAAACAAAAAATTTGAAATAACAATCAAACATGACATTACGATGGTAGAGAACACCAAAAAATTGGGTAGCATAATTCTGTCCGGGACACCCTGTATAGCTTAACGGCTATAGTATAATGAAATTATGTACTTACTGTAACCTTTTCATCGATATATGACACATTCGTGTTGAGAAATGGACCAGCTTCCATACATTTTTGCTCATTCTCCTTTCTTTTAGTAAAGGCTTCCTTTGGGAGGAAAACCATTTTTCAAAAAATGGTTATTAATGGTACCACCCAAGGAACAATTTTTTTAATTTTCGATTTTCTTCAAAACGCAATGACTGATCTCAATAACTTATTTTATACAGAAGCTTTCAAAAAATATAAATAGATTTTTAAAAAATGTTTAAATTAGTTTTTAAAATCAAATATTTCGAAAACGATATGATCGTTTTTTTGAAGCTCGATACTTAAGAGTTCTTTAAGTATTTTTAAAAATATTTTTGGACAAAAATTTTCTATTTATGAAAAAATAACGTTATATTCCATACAAAAGTTAAAAAACCGTTAAGAAAAATATTTTTTTGCTAAAAAACGACTCCTAAGATTTTATTAAACTATTTCCATATACTTAAATTAATACGATCTGCTAACAACAATTATAAAATTTTACATTTAGCAACTATTAATAGCACCTGTCAAAGAAGGTTTTTTTATTTTGAATTTTCTCGCTATGGCTGCGAAATAAGTGGCGATAAACTAAGCTATTTATAATTTACATCTAAAATGAATACAATATTCTATTTAAAATCGTCTAACAGTATTATTTTGATTTGTTAGTCATATTTTGTGATTTTTTTGTAAAGGGTCGTTTGGTATGGAATCACCCCTTTACATTAAATTCATTGTCTTTTTTAATTTACTTATTAATTTTATTTAATAAATTTATTTTATATCTTTATTTCTGGAAGCAAAAAGCAATCAAACAAATTTCGGAAAAAAAGTGAATAAAGTTGCAATTGAGGTTAACTGACCTCCAGATGGTAGTTTATATCTAATATTGGATTAAAATGTGGATTTAACAAGTGAATAATATGAAATTGGATTTTATTTTCAGATTTAAATGATATTGAATCTGGATCTAAGTTTTGATCTGGATTAAACGAGTGGCCAATAATTTGAAAAGACAAAATACTTTGACATATGACAATGTTTTTTTTTTTTTTAATGATTGCATTCAGCGCCAATAAAAGTTAATTATTTTAGTGTTGTTTTCTAAACATTTTTAGAAATATTTTTAGCTTAAAAGTGTTATTTAACTACACCAACTTTAAAGTGCCATATGAAGTGTCAATTAAATGAAAATATGTATAAGTGCATGATCATGCAACATTGGCAACGCTGCCTACAACTCTCAGCCATTCCTGTGTGCATGCTATTGGCAGGAATCGAAGGAATCTACAATTCTTTGCTGAGTCGGAACACCTTAGATGAAAAGCCTCATGTAGTACATCGTGGCATAATAGTTAGTGCGTTGGACTGCCATGCCGAAGGTGGGGGTTCGATTCCCCTTTCGTGCCACCTAAAAACAGAAATGTACTATCCGTGGCCTTGCCTCTTGCGAGGAACTGACAAATCACCGAAGAGTATACTTGTGATAGAGTTTGGCATCAAGCTCTCTTATCGAAAATGCGTGCATTTGGTATTAATGAATCTCTTCTTCTTTGGATTAGAAATTAGTTAGTTGTGTTGGATGGTTTCAACTCTGATATTCATAAAATAAATGCTGGTGTGCCCCAGTGCTCCGTTTTCTCTCCGAGTCTCTTCCTTATATTTATAAATGAATAAATAAATAAATAAATTGGGTGGCGCAACAGCTCATAGAGAACCAGGGCCTAGTGACTTACCACTCTCAACCATTCCTGTGTGCGGGTTGTTGGCAGGAATCGAGGGGACCTACAGTTTTTTGCCGAGTCCGAACGGCTAAGTGAGAAGCACTTTTTCATGACAGGTATTCTCTTGGAGGATTTGTCAGTTCCTCGCAAGAGGCAGTATACCTCGGATAAAACACTTCTGTTTTTAGGTGCCACGCCACGGCTGGGAATCGAACCCACACACCTTTGACATGACAGTCCTACGCACTAACCATCATGCCACGAGGTACTACTTTATAAATTTTATTTATAAATGATCTTCTGTCTGAAACTTCTAATCCACTCAATTGTGGCGTAGACGACAGTACCCTCAGCTCTTCACATTCGTTCCAAGATTCATTTCCTCGTCCCTCGGATGTGGAACTTGAACGGCAGCGTATGATAAGCTCATTAAATTCTGATCCCAAAAACTTTGGGGAATAAAAACCACGTAGAATTTAATGCTTCAAAAACTTAATGCTGTCATCTGTCGTTAAAGCAAAACCCACCCCCTATGCCACTATCCATGAGTGGCACTCGCATCGAGGAAACTGAACACCTTTCAGTTCTGGGTATGTGCATCACAAATCAGCTTTTGTGGAATGATCATTCGACGTCGCCAAAAATGTTGCGAAATGTTTAGGTTTTCTTCGAAGATGTAAGAAATTTTTCTCCTCTTCTGATCTGGCTGTAATCTTTAAACCCTTCATTCGTCCAAAGCTTTACTACAACTCCCATATCTGGGCAGGTGCTCCTATAATTCATATATAATTCAAAATAGAGCACTGAATATGATAGTTGATAGAACAATTACGGAAACGTTTGCATCTCTCGTACACCACCGCAATGTTTCGTACCTTTCATTATTTGATCGGTATTTTTACAAACAGTGTTCTAGTGAAATAGCCAGTTGCATTCCTCCCCTTAAGCAATTCCACCGTAATACTCGTACTTCTAGGAATGCACATCAGTTTACCCTTGAGCCCAATTTCAGACGAACTGTCAAGTATAGAGATTCTTTTCTTAGTCGCACTACCCGAATGTGGAATGCTTTACCTGGCTCTGTATTTCCCTCTCATTTTGATATTCAGAACAAGTTTTTTTAGTTTTAGTTTGTTGACTTTTTATTTAACAGTATAAAAACAAAATAATACAATATTTTACAATATTTTTAAGCTTAAAGTCTTTTGGTTTGGCAATTTGCCGTCTACCAGATTGACAAGTTTGTATTGTTTAACATAATTTAAAATAAGATAAGTTAAATTGAAAAAAGTAAAATATAAGATTTGAAAAAAGTGTATGTTTTCAAAAATCACCATCTCTAATTCTTTTTCTATAATCTAGAGCACTTGTAGTGTATCTATAAAGAATATTCCAGCCATAGTCACCATTCAAAGCACCCATCAGATCCTCTTTTTGTAGTGTCCTCACACCAAAATACATTCTTCGAATTTCATTTAAAATAGGGCACACCGCAATGAAATGATAGACATCCTCCCTCTCTTCACGGTTGCAGAGATCACACAATATTGGTAGGTCAGGTCGATGTGGCACGTAGTTTAAGTATATCATTTCACCTCTTAACATAAAGATAGTTCTTATCAATTCAGTTTTGTTACTATCCAGAAAGTATGTGTTACCAGTAAGATTATAATTGGCTTTACTATAATACATCCTGTGTAATGACGATTTAGCTTCATTTACATATTTGTTGTATAAAAACGGTCCTAATTCTTCTATGATGTTCTCGAATTTCCTTCGAAGGGTTGTAGCTCCGTCACTAGGATAGAAGTTCAAGACACATCCGCAGCAATTTGCCATTTCTTGCCATTCTTTGATGCAATGCGAATTTCTTTCTAGCATATGCTTCAAGACAATTTTTGGGAGGCGTTCCTCTTCCATTTCCATGACTTTGACTACATATTTAAAGTGTATCTTTAACGTTTCCAGGATAAGGGGTGGACAACCTGTTTCCAGATAAATCATATAATTAGGAGTATTATTTGGTAATCCGAAAATGCGTTTGATGCAGTAACGCTGAAACTTTTCCACGGAGTCAAAATGACCATATCCCCATACTTGTGCCGCATACAAAAGAATAGCCTGGGCAGTAGCTTGGATGATTTTTTGCTTCGAGCTATGCGTTACGAATTTACTTTGAATGCAGGTACTCCAGACTGAAATCAGAGCAACAAAACCAATGTTCATCGGTATCTCCTCTTGAATCCTTCCCTTTTTTCCTAACGCTTGCAATGTGTTACATCATTTTAATGGTACTCTCAAATTTTTTAAAGATCTAATTACTTAAGGGCAAGTTTTTAGATCTGAGTAGGTAGAATGTTGTCCAAAATGTTTAATTAAATATTGCAATTTGAAAGCCTATCTAAACGGGTAGTCAAAATGGGTTCCTTATTATTATTACTCTTATATTTGATGTCTTTGCTCTTAAAACATGGAATCACCTTGTCTATTTTCCATATTTCCTACATTTGTTGTCATCATACTCTTGTGTCATGCTTATTTAACAAAAAATAATATTCTTTAACTTCCGACTTCCTGCTTTTTCAGCATCGCACTTTTAATCCAGTTGTTAAAATAAACGAGCTACAATATTGTTTATCTAACAGAAACTCTATCGGTCATTAAACAATCTATGAATCATTAAACGTCGTCCCTAACACTTAAATTAAGATGTTTTAAGACACAAAAATTGATCCAACTACTGTATTGTATATATGGTGTAGTTAAATTCTTTGCTGATGGGATGCATGAATGCTCACAACACATGAAATGAGTGAGAAAAACCACTTCCCGTAAATTAAATTGTGGTTGTGGTATCTAATTGGCAAGCTTCTGTTCTGTTAAGAAAATCTCTTTTGTACGCGAGAAACATCTGAGAACTTAAGATAATAATTGCACCCACCTAACATCAGATAGAAAGAGAAGGGCCATCACCCCAACTGTTAAAGATTCACAAAAGTGTTGAGAATCGTAGTGGGTGGGTGGTCAAGTGAAACAATATTTAAGAAAAATCTCCCGCTTTTCATGAAACAGTCAGAGTCTATTGTTGTATTTTGTTGGTTCGTTGAACGGGTTCGTCTCTATTGCGATTTATCGGTTATTAAACTTTTTTTTTAAAGAATAATCAGGACATTACAAATTTAATCAAAATGTTGCGTTTTTCCCTGGCTTCAGGAGTTAAAGGAGGAATAGTGCAATTATTTACTTTCGTCCATGTGTTAATTTTTCACAGTGCCTTATGTGAAATTGAATATAACAATGTGAATCCAGATGGATCTTTCGCCTTTCGGTAATTTTTTATAATTTGAGATGATTGAATCAAGAAGTGCGAACTATTTTAGAACTTTTTGTGAATATTTTCTTAGCTTTGTATATGTGTTTTTTTTCGGAGCTTTAATGTTTTAAACTTAACTAATCATAAATAACTCCTGAAAAATTCGTATCACCTTATTTGGATTATCTTGAAGAGTTAGCTGCTTCTTTAAGCTTCTTTAAAACAAAACAATCAACAATTACAGTTATGAAATTATAAAATAAAAAAGTGTGGTTTCTCTCAAAGGAGTATGAATAAATTTAGTCATAGTAGTAAAGTGTAAAATTTGCTTTCAAAATGGATTTTTGTTGGTACCTCCCTCAACACCCGTTAAATTAAAGGGTTGAAAACTTGTTAAAAAAGTATAAAAACTGAATTTTTTTATATAACAATAAAGAAAAAATAAGAAGAGGAAACTTAGTTCCAAGTTTTGGACTACACGAATAAAAGCCGTTGTTTAGATTTATCAAGAGAATTCAGAAAAGTCCATATTTAATGCATAATGTTTATTTGGAAACATATCTCATTTTTTGGGATGTATTTAAACAGGATATTATTGTTTAATATTATATAATATCAAAAAACGGATTAAAATTTTGTCACTATGGCCACGAACCTTGGAATTGATAAAATCCCAATAAACTTTTTTTAAAGGAATTTTCTTTCAAGTTTTTTCGTTAAAAGTATGTGGATTTTCTAAATTTTGAAATTTTTAAGACGATTTTTAATTTTATTCTGAATTTTGTCATTTGCGTCACAAAGCTGCCAGTTCAATATCTGTAGATAACTTAAAAGATGTTCATTGCAAATTCGATTCATATTTTCAAAAAGAAATATGTTATACAATTTTTATAAAATATTTCTATTCATATGTAAGTTCTTAAGGGAACAAATTGATGAATTGTGATGAAAATGCCTCATTTCATCGGCTTAGAGCGAAAAGCAGCCAAATACTATTTTGCATTTTTTACAAAAAAATATTCCAAGGAATTGAAAAGATTTTTGTATTTTTTAGTAATTTTTGAAGGGGTCTATAATGATCAAAACAAAATGGTGGTTAGCCGCTTTTCACTCTAAGGCCCATTTAACACATGTCTGTTAGCCGGTTTTGACAGTTAGTAGAAATTATGAATTTGAACATAGATACAAAAAACTAGAATCCGTAAGTAAGTACCATTGATAGAGTTAACGGCAATATTTGAGCGCTTTGACATATGATATTTTATCTCCTCAGAGTGGATTATACTCTGGTTTTTCTTAATTTCGCTTTTAATAAAATTAAGGTTATTTCGATACCTCACTCATTGATACAAGTGTCACAATCACAATCTTGATTTTAAATTTATCAACAAATCAAAAAAATTGCATTGAAATTACCTGCTTGGACAATTGCTGACCAACATCTACCATACCAGTGTGGAAGACCAGTTATCTGAATCGAAGTGATTTGATATGGTTGGCTTTAAAAAATCATAACTCCCGTCCTACTAATCGGAGCTTCGAGATTTAAGATTTAAAATTAAGCCGACATGACATGTATGACAAAAATGTGAAAAAATCATTGAGAAAAGATCATTGAGGGGGACAAACCTTTTCATACTAAAAGGACGATTAAGTCCCCCCCTTTTCGATTTGCTACATTCTAAATTCAAAGGTTAAAGGAAAATGTCACAATTTTGAAAAAACTAAAAATGCAAATTTATTGATCCACTTTTCTTCTAAAATTATTTTACACAACATTTACTATCAAAAAATTGTAAAAACAATTTGAGTGGACGTTTTTTTTGCCCCTACTTATAATTAAATAAACGGTATAAAAATTGAAGCAGACAAAAACTTTAAATCAAATATTTTTAATTAGTATATTTTCTAAATACCTAAGTGTTAAAGCTGTTAATCCAACACGAGAGCTGGAATTTTAGAGAGATATAAAATTACCATTAAAAATTACTCATTTTCAAAAATTTCCAGCCCTTGAAATGCGACTCAATTTAAAATTACTAAAAATTATTTAGGAAACTTATTTTTTTTTTTCATTTTTCAAACGTTGATATCTTGAAAACGATTATTTTGAGAATTTATTTTACTTATCTCACCATTCTTTTTGTTAAAATTTTATAAAATATGAAAACTTCCTACCGTCTCCATACAATTGCCCTTATTTACCCTATTGAATGTTGAAATTTAAAAAATTCCCTTCTTAGTTCAACTCTACATGTTCATAATTATGTAGGTGTTAAACAAAGTTCGTATTATATCTCTATATTTCTATGAATATACAAGTGTATAAGCTGTACAAGTACATATTCCGCTCCACAGTCCATAAAAATAAAAAAAATCGGTTAACAGGTTATCGGGCATGTGTGAAAGCGCAATTTGATTTTCTGGATATTCGCTGCTGATTTGAGAACCGCTAAGCCGGTTCCAGCAATAGGCTACGGTAGTGAGCGAGGCCGTTAGCCTTTTGTCTGCCGGCTGCCTGGTTCTGGCACGTGTGAAAGCTTCAAGATCTTTAACCCAACGACCGGTTAGCCGGTACCGGATATCCGGTAGCCAAAATGGCTCTAAGCCGACCATTTGTTATCCAACGCACTAAACACCCGTCACAATCTTGATTTTCCACTAATCAAGAATTTAAAAAAAAAATCCATCGAAATTCCCTGCTTCTTCATTGCCAACATTTAATTGACTTAATTGACTGGCATCAAGAAATTATAACTTCGGATATTTTGAATCCAAAATTCAAAAATCATAACTTCGGATATTGAATTTATGTATCTTGAAGGCTCAGATCTAAAATAGAAAGCTCAAATAGGATCGATTCAAAATTCAATGAAAATCATCAAAATTTGAAAAAAAGTTATTGTCCTGGCTCTCATTTCAAAATTGTTAATTCTTTTATTTAAATGAATCTCAGAGAAAAGCTGGTACTTTTTCAACTGGATTTTCTGCTGCCCCCGAGAAAAGATGAACGTTCCTGTGTGGTTTTTCTGTCGGTTGGCACACAGTGGTCCGTTTGTTGAATTTCGGTGACAAAAATCATTTCCCACGCCAATTCTTAATACCAAATAAAGAAATTTGGTACACTTAATGATTTTCCCCTTTTTTATAAAACATCGCACAACCCCCCTCCACAGCAGGGCTTATATTTGAAAAAAGCTTACGTTGTCATTTCGCTGTGTTTCACTTTTATAGCAATTAGGAAGCTACGAAAGATTTACTAAATACGAAATTGAGTACCTATAGGGTTGCAATATATTTCATGAAAACGTTCTCTGCAATCGCCGCGCCACACAGTGGTCAGTTTCGGCGACAAAAATCATTTCCAACGCCAATTCTGGAAAAAAATTTAATGAAATTTAGTACACTTAATGATTTGTGGATGCTGAATTCAGTGATACTGCCTAAATTGTTCTACTTCAAACAGGGGCCTCACAATTTTGGCCAGAACTTGGTTTCAAATTTCAAAAAAAGCCCTGTGCAAGTCAGGAATTAAGTCAAGTTTATGTCTTAAATGTCTTAAAATATGTGCTTACACCTGAAAGTGATTTCAATACAGATGGGTTCCAATTTAGAAAATATAGTCAAAAATGTTGCTCAATTCTCTTTTGAGAATGGAATTAGTTCTTGTGCAATTATTTCAAAAATTTTGTATTCAAATTTATTTTTGGACCTAATCTGATCGAGTCTTAAACAAATTTGACAAATTAAATCACTGCGTGCAAAGTTTATGCATAATGATTTCCTGAGAGTATGCTCATCATTAGTTTTGAGTCGGCTTTGGGAAAAACAAAATCGGGAAGTAACTGAAAATATCCATTTAGCAAAAAATTAAAATTGACTTACCTATTTTGAATATAATATTGAATGGCTACGTTCTAGAAACCATCAATATTTTATGTTGAATTCAACCATAATATTTTTCTGAATACACCCTCTTAATTAATTTTGAGTCACCTTTTTAAGAAAAAGAAAAAGGGGGAACAAGTAGCCAGTTTTGATATATTTTTTTTATTTTGTTTATATTATTTTATATTACTTTGAGTCTTCGACAATTTGGTCCAAAATTAATTTGGGAACTTGTAAGTGTCAAAATTGTCAATTTTTTTTAAGACTTGATTAGATTAGGTCTAAAATAAGTTTCAATAAATTTTGTTTCGAAAGAATAACACTAGAATTAATTCCATTCTCAAAAGAAAATTGAGCAACATTTTTGATTATATTTTCTAAATTTGGTACACATCTCACATCTGTATTGGATTCACTTTCAGGTGTAAGAACACATTCAAGCACATATTTTAAGACATTTCAGACTTAAACTTGACTTGCACAGGGCTTTTTTTGAAATTTTTAAATTTGAAACCAAGTTCTGACCTAAATTGTGAGACCGCTATTTGAAGTAGACAAATTAAGGCAGTATCACTGAATTCAGCATCCCCATATCATTGAGTGTACGAAGTTTCATTAACTTTCATCTAGAATTGGCGTGGGAAATGATTTTTGTAGCCGAAAATCGACAAACCGACCACTGTGCACCGGCCGGAACACGTTTGGGCAATATTGCTTTATATTGCAATAGTTTTCTCTTTTGGGCTTTATCCCCATTTTTTTCCTAAGGCGCTGTATTTGTCTTTCGTTTTATTGATACCTACATGGCTGTCTTGGAGATAAGAACATTAAACCGGAAACCTGAAGTGTGACTGGTCTCCAGCTCTCAAGAGTTGTTTTTAAAAATGGACTTTTGACTGCTGTCTGAATCTGGTACTTTTTTTCTTCGATGGTCAGCCAGTTGGCCTTGCAATAATAATATGCTTTAAAAAATGGTTTATGTTTCGAGCCTTGGGCATCTCCATCATATGGTTACTCGATTGCTTTTTAAGGATAGAGCGTAGTCATAAATGCAGAAACTTCAAGAGCAGATGAGTTTCTCCCGATAGCCAAACTGTTCGTGGGTCGATGTTATTTTCGCTGCAGAACTTCTTGAACCTGGTGAGTAGGAACTATGTACCTTTAATTGTTGAAGAGGGATATCGAGTTCCCAGGGATGATCGAAATCTAGGAGTTAAAATCTCATATTACGAAATCCTGCAACCACAAAATGTTCGACATTACAGGGTTTAGCTTGCTAAAACTCATCAGTACCGTTAACGGACTTGAATTACATAGGATTTCATAACATGATGGTCACAATCTCTAGAGTTGCTATGCAATTAAATTTTGTGAGATTTCCTTTTTTCTGCTAAATTCATCAAATGTCTTTCCCAGTTTTCAACTTTAAGACCATATTGTTATTCATTTGTTATTGTTTATATTTTAATTATTGTTAAGAACAAGCCAGAGAACATGGAAATTGTATATCCCAGTTGTAACTTCAGGAAAATTTTTGAATTCAAACAAGTTTTTCGTTTTCGAGTTTCTTTATTTGGCTCGAAGGATTTTCAGCGCGAAACTGAGAGCGATGTTACTGTGAGATTTGAATTTGCGAATTTTGGATTTGCGAGATTTTAAATTGCAAAATTTCGGTTGATATTTGCGAGACTTTTTGGTGGGAGTGTATACATAAACGTGAGATTATTAAAAACAAGATTTGGTATTTGAGAGATTATTCAAAGATCGATATTTCGTTATTCCAGATTCTGATTTGCGGGATTTTAAGATTGATGTTTTTGGATTTTTTTGGGGAAGTTTATTTTCACGTGAAAAATTTATTAAAAACAAAAATTGAAAACTTTTAAAGTATTTTGCTAAAAAATCGATGTTGATCTTTTAAAATTTTCTGGAATTTGAAAATTTTGTCTGAATACGTTGAAATGCAAAATGAAAAAATTTGAAGGTGAAACTTAGTAGATTTCATTAAAACGAGACTTGAAAGGATAAAATCAAAATAATTGCTAACTAACTGTTGACTGACAACCATCTTGTAAGGATACAATCCCTTCATTATCTGGATTACTATACTGATGTTTAAACAGGAAACTAAAACGCCTATAGCCTAGCGGAGCATTATTTTAAACAAAGAAAACTGTTCGAATTACTCATATCATTTCATAGGTATACATATTACATTACAATTTACAATGTTTTTTTTTGTTTTATTTTGCACAGACATTCCAACGATGACATTGGAAGTTACTATCATAGTGCGGCTGGGAATCCAGACAACAAGATTCGAGGTCGTTATGGTTCGAGGAACCCGTCTAATGGACGGGTAGAAGAAACAGTCTACACAGCCGGACCACGTGGGTAAGAAAGAAGCTTACAAGTCTACGTGTACCTATATACAAAAAAAAAAAAACAAAAACAAAAACAATATTATTTCAAAAGAAGACTTGATTTCTGTGTTTTTTTAGTAATGAAACAAGTCGATCATTTTCATTCTAGAGCAATCCAATTATTTTTGTGAAAAGAAGGCAAAAACAAATTATGCGAAGTTCGTAAACAATGGTGTAAAAAGAATAAGAAAAAAAAATACAATCTCTGAGCTCTGAGATGAGTTATCTTACAGATCTGTAGCATTTAAAATCTAAGATCTCACAAAGGGTGATTTCTAAAACAAAGTTATGCAGTCAAGATGTATAAAGAAGTAGGTGGTTTAATATTTGAACGCAATTTGCGATCAATGTTGTGTGTCTCCGGTATCTGATTTCAACAGATTAGATTTGCAGAAATTTGAAATCAAAATAAAAACAGAGGGTTTTAGTGGAAAATATTAATTGAAAATCAAATTAAAACAATTGTAATCACATCGAAATTGTACCTAGCTTAGATCTTATAATTATTTTTTTCTGATTTTATGTTGTTAGTTATTATACTTAATTAGGTACCGATGGTGAAAAAATTTTGGTCAAACTACTAAGATGATGGTTAAAATTTTAATAGAATATCTATTTACCATCTGAAACTACGGTGCTTACCTGTTTTACATTTTTTAATGTTAAAAATATTATGGATCCATAGTTCTTTTGTATAAACTACAACTTCTTATTTTCGATATAAGTGCATTGTTTTTATAGTTAAAGGTAGGTACCATAAGTTATGCAGTTTTAAAAATTTGAACTCGAGATTTTGATCAAATTTGATATAAGATGATAGTTAAGATGAGAACAATTAAAATTCTATCTGTCTATTCGGACTACAGTCTTAACGGCTGTATCGGTTTCATTTAAACTTGATACCTACATATACCGATCATTTTTTTGGATATTCCCCACGACAGGTTTTTAGAACCGAAAAAGAAAACGGAAAGCGCTATTTGTCATATTTTTGAAATAAAAGAATATTTTTTCTCAAGAAGGTTTTTCTGATTTTCTGTTTTCTCAAAAATAGTGGGTACCACCGGTTTCAATCAAGTTTTGTATATACAGAAGCATCTAATAGGCTCAAAGTTTTTATTATTGTGCAAATAAAAAATATTAACTGTAATGTCAAAGTAAAAAAAAAAGTGTTTTATTCATCACATTTTGTTTTAAAATATACGAATAAATAATTTTTTCATGATTTTTTACTTATTTTTGACAGTTTTCGGGCCAATGGACCACAAATTCATCGCAAAATGGACCTTTCGCAGATACCCAGAGGACCAATAGGAACTGCCGATGACCCACTTGCAGATCCCTTCGACGATCCAACTTATAGTTTTGGTTTCAAAACACCTGATTACAATCGCAACGAAGATTCTGATAGTAGTGGCAGAGTAAGAGGTAAGTTCATTAACAACAATCATATTAATGAAATAGAATAGATCATGAAAATGATAAAATTATTTGATTCGCATATTATGTTTTTAAGTTTTCCTAAAGCTATATCCACAATGGATATAACAAAACTTACTAAAACAAACAACACAAACTGTTTTTTTTTATATAAAAAAAGGTATCATTTAAATGCGTTTCCACACACTGAATACAAAAAAAATAGCAGTCAAAGAAAAATCATTTTGCTTTATTGCCTAGTGCTGCATTTACTCGACTGGAAAGCTGTCGGTGGTAATGACATAACTAATCAATTTGTCCATTCTTTTGTTGTTGTTTTGGTCATAATACGACCAATTATAATTTCCAGTCGTGTAAATGCGGCACAACATCAAGCATTGCACTTGATTAAATAAAACGGTTCACACTGGAATAAGAAAATAAATCTCTTTAGGCAATCGGCCCTATCGAGGTAACCGTCGGAGCGGAATTTTCTCCGCAATGCATCCTTCGTCGGAAATTCAATTTCGGTTCGAAGTACCTTTCATCGGAAGAAATTTTATAGAAATGCGACGACGCATTGCGATGGATATAAATTCAAGGCAGAGATGTGCAAATTAACAGATATATCGAAAATGCGATATATTTTCGATAATTTTTTATTAAATAAACACCATAAGCGTTTTTAACCATGAAAAATCGGCGAGAGAGTGTAATTTATTGTTAATAAAAAGTAATTTTTTCAACTATAATGCCCTAGCGATTTTAAGAAATGTAATTAGATGCACCGATTTTTAAATCAAACTATCGAATAAAGTCCCATCCCTAATTCCAAACATATGTGTTTTGTTTCCGTTTGAAGTGTCAAAAAAAGAATAAATTGAAAAAAAAAACACTTTTGAAACACAAATTATTTATTTATTTAACTTAAAACAAGCTATAATAACAAGAAATGGATAGTGTAGCATTATTTTTTGGGACGCCGAATCCAACGAGCTAAGGGCACGAAATAAAAAAAATTAATGAAGTGTGAATATTAATCACAATGAAAATGGATCAATACACAAAACAAAAGAGCACGAACGTACTTTTTTCGATCCACCAATAAATTAAGCTGATTAGCCAGATCTTCCCAAAACACAGCCACAACTTCTGGTGTCCTTTTTGTATAATTTTGAGCAATATCGGGATATCCACTAAGCAGATTCACCATCCGCTCATATTGCTGGGGAGTTGTTTTTTCGTTCGGCCTAAAACAAAAAGTTCACAAATTAACGTAGATAAAGTTTATTTCTTTATTACTTACATTTTAATTATATACTTCTTTAAAAAGAAAACACTTTCCGCAACAAGAACTTGTCGGAGGACTTCGGAAAAAATTGTGTTTGTATCTATCCGTCAAAAATAAAACCATTAGAAGTACTACATCGCATACAAATGGCATGCGTTGGATTTCGTCGGAAAGAATTTCCGATCAGCTGATCGGAGAACTACCTCGAAGCAAAATGTCTCCGATTCGTAGAAAATCGGAGAAAATTCCGCTCCGACGGTTACCTCGATAGGGCCGAATAAATCTAATTAAGGCCGTGTGCCAATTGCGTTAAAATCCTGGTTAAATTTGATCCCATGGCTAAATTTTGACACTACTGAGGTGAGAATATAGACTTCAAAATTTAACCTGCTCAGGAGCTCGTTAAAATTTTAGTCGGTGGTTAATTTTTGACATGTCTATGGGCGCGTTCGGCTGCGTATCTTAAGCGATCCGGATTTGTTTGTGTTGTTGTAAGCCCTTATAAAAAAACAGCTGAGGGAGATGAATGTAGATAAATATTTTATTTTGCTATCAAGAAGTCATGAATCCTATCGGGAAAGATCAAAAATGAAAAAAAAAGAAAATAAAATTAAATGAAAGGATTAAGAAATATAGACAAAGACCTTATAATAAATTTAAGTATGCACTCAAGAAGAAGTTTGAATAACTTGAGATAAATCCTTGATAATGTAAAAGAATCAATAAAATTTATTGAAAATACTTTTTCAAATGATTCATTCATTTTGCAAACTGATATGTCTGCAAACTATCATTACTGAGAAATATGCAACAACAAAACTAATGGGAAGTGAATGTAAAAAAAGTCCCATTTAATCCAATTGACACAGCAAAAACCTTAAATTTTACTCACCCCTATAAAAAGGGATAACATTTAACTGGGATCAAATTTAACCAGAAATTTAACGCAATTGGCACATGGCCTAAGCTTAAACAAACGAAATATTGCTTTAATATTGCAGTCTTATAACACATTTATAAAAAATGTTAACAGCAGTTTAACAATTTCAGAGTTGTACGAATGCATTCTTTTAAATGCATTTCTTTTGCATTAATTTATTAAAAATAAAATTCGAATGCAATATGAAAATTTTTTGCATTAAACAAATTTTAATGCAGGCCAAAAAATTTGTTGCATTAAAAAATAATGTTAATAGAATTTGAATATTTTTTGCATTATAAATAAAAATTTCAATCGAATTTGAAAATTTCTTGCATTGAAAAAGAAATGTATGAAAATTTCTTGAATTAAAAAAAAAAAAATGTATGAAAATTTGTTGCATTAAAAAATAAATGTAAGAATTTTTTTTAAGCTACGTCAATAATATTTAAGGACATGAATTTCAAATGAGTTTGTATGAAGTTCTCATTTTGTGATAGGACGTAGATTCACGGGAACACGATTTTTGACAGGGGAGTTAAAATTTCAATGTAAAAATCTTGAAAAACCGAGTATGCCAATCTATTAAGAAGGGGGGTATTACCTTGTGTCACCACCAACGTTGTGTCACCACTATAACACATTCTATTTGACATGTGTTCAAATTTCAATGTCAAAAATTTGAAAACCCGAGTATGCCAAACGATTTAGTCATCTGCAATTTGCTTATTAACAAGTTTAACGCATAACAACATGGCTATAAATATTCGGTTAAACAAGATTGTTTTCATTTTAAAACTTTGACATTGTGGCTTTTGAAAGCATTCAAGACCTGCGTTTTTTAACAAACAAATTTTCAACAGTTTCATGGTTTCAATTCATTTGATGTTGTCCGACTGTTCATCAGAGCTTTTGGCGGACAATGGCAAACGTGGTGTTTGAAAATAAAAAAAAATATTAACATTTAACAAATTCATTGTAACCACTTGCTGGCGCTGGCGCTGCAGCTGCTGACAAACAGTTCTAAATAAAATAAGTCAGAGCATAAGTTCGTCAGAGTACGTATCCGTTGTATTCCTAATCGTAGTTTAAAATGTAAGCGCTAAAAATAGCGACTTTTGATGAAACTTGTTTTTATTCAATACATAGCTATAGAGTTTCAAAGAAAGAGTTCAAATAATTACGTTTTTGTTTTGATATTCAAATTTCTGAATCATATAGCTGGCATCCGTGAGACTCACTTATTGAGCTTTTTCTAAAGCAAACAGTACAAAAAAATGTGTCCGCTTATGATAAAAACAAACAAAATTCAGAGCATTTAAAATAGCACACTATACGCATAGGCATATCAATTTTCCGAGTGATTTTTCTCAAATTTCAGTCCAAAGCACGTTCCGTATTAGAAAAATTGGAATAGTGTTTGTTTTCTGCGATAAAATACAAAATTTATGCTATCTATGTAGAGTTTCCTTCATTTTCACTGTTGCTTTTAATTTGAGATTCTTTCATCTTTACCCTTCAAAATTCAACAACAATTCTCATGCGAATACAAAATCAACATTTTCAAAACAATAGTCTACTCATTCGTAGAATAATATTTTATAATATTCAAGTCGAAAAATGTTTGCCTTGCTCTTAGCCAACCCATTGAGTCACTAATTTACCCTTTGTCAAAAAACGATTATCATTGGAAAAAAAAATATTTTTGGATGCAAAAACCATTTGCATGCAAATAATGCTGTGAGGTGAATATATTTCTTTTTCCGGAATCAATTATTGTTTGGCATGATATTTTATGACAGCAATGTCTTTTTTTGCATGAAACTGTAAGCAAATCATGCAAACTATCATTTTTTATTTCAGCATAGTTTACAGTTCCCATGCGAAAAAAATATAAAAATTTTCAAAATGATTTTCCACTTATTCTGCGCACCAAGTTGAATAATATTCAAGGCGAAAAACGTTTACCTTGTCCTAAACCACCCATTGAGTCATTAGTGTACCCCTAATTAACAAACTATTAGGCTTAAAAATGGAAAACAATTGTTTTTGGATGCGAAAACCATTTGCCTGCAAATAATGCCTTGAGGTGAATATATTTTTTTTTGGAAGTATAAACCGACCATCAAAAAAAAAAAATATTTTATTCACCACACTTTTTTTCGCATGCAAATCAATTGCCGGTCCATTGTTTTGCATGACATTCCATGACAGCACGTGTGTGAAGTTAGCATAACATTTTTGAGCTAGGCCAATGGGACCATGGCAGAAATTTGCAGTTTTTTTGCATTTTTTATGCAATTCTATTCCTGATTTTGCAGTTCACCAAATAGTGGGTGTAATCGACTGTACTGCTAACTTCACTGTGAAGTTAGCAGTGCCTATGCTTTTCTCGGCAACCGGGCTAGCTAGGAATCTGAAATAAGGCTCTGAATTTGCAGTTTAATTTGCAGTTCCAGAAAAGGAAAAAACCAAATTTCTAAATCCTTACAAAAAAAAAATTCATACTGTACTGCTAACTTTACTGTGAAGTTAGCATAAAAGTCCTTTTCTCAGCAGCGGTGATACTTAGGAATTTGCAGTTAGGTTCCAAATTTGCAGTTTAATTTCCAGTTCAAGAAAAATTAATGTCCAAATTTTTAAGTCCAAATTTGAAAAAAAAAATCGAATAAATTCATTTTTCACTGTTAACATCACTGTGAAGTTAGCAGTACATACCCTTTTCTCAGCAATTGAGCCACCTAGAAAATTGCAGTTAGGGTCCAAATTTGCAGTTTTTCATGCACTTCAAGAAAAAACTAAGTTCAAATTTGTACGTCCAAATTTGACAAAAAATCGAAAATTTTACTTTGCACTGTTAACAACAGTGTGAAGTTAGCAGTACATATCCTTTTCTCAGGAACTGAGCCAGCTACAAAATTGCAGTTAAGGTCCAAATTTGCAGTTTTTTATGCACTTCAAGAAAAAACTAAGTTCAAATTTTGAAGTGCAAATTTGACAAAAAATCGATTAAATTCATTTTTCACTGTTAACTCACTGTGAAGTTAGCAGTACATATCCTTTTCTCAAGAACTGAGCCAGCTAGAAAATTGCAGTTTAGGTCCACATTTGCAGTTTTTCATGCATTTCAAGAAAAAACTAATTTCAAATTTTTACGTCCAAAATTGACAAAAAAATCGAAAAGTTCACTTTGCATTGTTAACGTCAGTGTGAAGTTAGCAGTAAATATCCTTTTCTCAGGAACTGAGCCAGCTAGAAAATTGCAGTAAAGGTCCAAATTTGCAGTTTTTCATGCACTTCAAGAAAAAACTAAGTTCAAATTTTTAAGTTCAAATTTGACAAAAAATCGATTAAATTCATTTTTCACTGTCAACATCACTGTGAAGAAAGGTATTGCTAGCATATGTTTGTATTTTTCACTTTTGCACTTTTGTACAAAAGTGAAATGAATGTAGTTAGGTCTTTAACTTTTACTTTTGCGGAAAAGTTAAACACAACTACAGTACTGTTCGAATTAATGTGAACACAGATAAATTTCTTATAAATATCGTTTATGTGATATAATAATTTTTTAAAGTTTATAAATAAGTTTCTTTTGTTAATATTTAATAAAAATATGTATCTTCTTTGCTTTGATAATGGTTTCCATGGTTTTCGGCATGGAGTTCATCAGAATTTCGCAATTTCCTCTCAATGCCTCATATCAAAACTACCCCCTGAGAAAAGGATATGTACTGCTAACTTCACAGTGATGTTAACAGTGAAAAATGAATTTAATCGATTTTTTTGTCAAATTTCGACTTAAAAATTTTAACTTAGTTTTTTCTTGAAGTGCATAAAAAACTGCAAATTTGGACCTTAACTGCAATTTTCTAGCTGGCTCAGTTCCTGAGACAAGGGTATGTACTGCTAACTTCACAGTGATGTTAAGAGTGAAAAATTAATTTAATCGATTTTTTGTCAAATTTGGACTTAAAAATTTGAACTTATTTTTTCTTGAGGTTCATGAAAAACTTCAAATTTGGACCCTTACTGCAATTTTCTAGCTGGCTCAGTTCCTGAGAAAAGGATATGTACTGCTAACTTCACACTGACGTTAACAATGCAAAGTGAATTTTTCGATTTTGTTTGTCAAATTTGGACGTAAAAATTTGAAATTAGTGTTTTCTTGAAGTGCATAAAAAACTGCAAATTTGGACCTAAACTGCAATTTTCTAACTGGCTCAGTTCTTGAGAAAAGGATATGTACTGCTAACTTCACAGTGATGTTAACAGTGAAGAATGAATTTAATCGATTTTTTTGTCAAATTTGGACTTACAAATTTGATCTTAGTTTTTTCTTGAAGTGCATAAAAAACTGCAAATTTGGACCTTAACTGCAATTTTGTAGCTGGCTCAGTTCTTGAGTAAAGGGTATGTACTGCTAACTTCACACTGACGTTAACAGTGCAAAGTGAATTTTTTGATTTTAATGCCAAATTTTGACTTCAAAATTTGAACTGCATTTTTTCGTGAAGAAAATGAAAAACTGCAAATTTGGACCCTAACTGCACTTTTCTACGTAGCACAGTTGCTGAGAAAAGGGCATGTACTGCTAACTTCACACTGTTGTTAACAGTGCAAAGTAAAATTTTCGATTTTTTTGTCAAATTTGGACGTTAAAATTTTAACTTAGTTTTTTCTTGAAGTGCATGAAAAACTGCAAATTTGGACCTAAACTGCAATTTTCTAGGTGGCTCAGTTGCTGAGAAAAGGGTATGTACTGCTAATTTCACAGTGATGTTAACAGTGAAAAATGAATTTATTCGATTTTTTTTTCAAATTTGGACTTAAAAATTTGGACATTAATTTTTTTTGAACTGCAAATTAAATTGCAAATTTGGAGCCTAACTGCAAATTTCTAAGTATCACCGTTGCTGAGAAAAGGACTTTTATGCTAACTTCACAGTGAAGTTAGCAGTACAGTATGAATTTTTTATATGTAAGGATTTAGAAATTTGGTTTTTTCTTTTTCTGGAACTGCAAATTAAACTGCAAATTCAGAGCCTTATTTCAGATTCCTAGCTAGCACGGTTGCTGAGAAAAGCATAGGCACTGTCGATTACACCCACTATTTGGTGAACTGCAAAATCAGGAATAGAAATGCATAAAAAATGCAAAAAAACTGCAAATTCCTGCCATGGTCCCATTGGTCTAGCTCAAAAATGTTATGCCAACTTCACACACGTCATGACAGCATAGTTTTTTTTTTAGCATGAAACTGTAAACCAATCATGCAAACAATTAATTTTACATTTCACCTCTATTATTTTTGACATGCGAGAATATTTGCATAGATTTTTTTTTGCGCACGGGAACTGTAAACTAAGCTTTCACCACAATAATTTTTGGCATGCGAAAATATTTGCTGTTGTTTTTTGCGCTCGAAAACTGTTAACTAGGCTTAACTATGCCAAAAGTAACGGAATGAACTCCACTTGCCATTTGTCCAGTTGATTAAAGCTAGGTATACAGTTCCTTTACAAAAAAAAACCTACATGTGTTTCTTATGGGATCGATTTTTATACTCACCACGAATATTTTGTTCGTGCAAAACAATGTCAGTGGCATTGCTTTGTGGGAAAAAAGAACAAAAATACCGTTTGAACGTTTGATTTGTGTGCTGTGCTGAAGTGTTACTTTTTATTTGTGGAAAAAATCAAATTAAAAAATTTCTTGTAGGCATTTTTGGTCAGAACTGTCACATTCCCACGTTTTTTTTGCAAGGAATCTGTAGATTGAAACAAAATTTTCGTTTTCACCACAGATGTTTTTCTCTTGGAATTTTTTTTTCTCGCTTCCATTTTTTTCGCTCAAAGCTTAATAATAAAAAAGAAATATTAAGTGAGTGAAATGCCTATACTCACCATAAAGGCATAAATGTTTCGCTGCAGGAGAAATGTTATTAACCATTTTGGCTACGCAAGTTGAAGCAGTGGGCTTTGGTGGTTCTATCTCCAACTGTCGTTGGTATTCGAGTGTAGGAAGTCTGGACTATGTATATCAATGGTAATGATATGTGGCGTCAATTTGATCGGCCAAAACAATTTGATAATGGTATCCCATGTTCGTGCCAGTTTGAAACTGTCATTTCATTCCGATTGAAAATTTGATATCATTTTATTCAATCGCCTCGCGAAACAGATAAGGAATATAGTGAACCTCATAAAATAGAAAGTTATCTCACTCGAAGTGGATCCAGTGGAATTTATCTAGATTATCTCATGATAGGGTGTTTCAAAAAGAGGTTTCATTTTATATCACACAAAATATGCAATTTTTCGATAAGTGGTTACATTTTTATTTGTATCTAAAGTGAAACAAACTCTGAAGTAAATGATGGAATATAATATCCACCACATAACAACCTTAAAGCGTGGTACACATTATCAAACCTGAGTGTCACGCGTGTTGGATATCAAACCTGCGTGAAAAGTACTGATTCGCTATAAAAATTTCTTGTTTTGTTCCGTGAATGACGGCTCATGAATGAAATTGTGTACACATCATCGAGCAACCACCCAACAAACCGAGGGTTATCACGCAGTATCTGAGTATCAAAAAATGTTGTGAGCAGGCGGTTCTGAGTGTCAAACCATCATTCAGCGTGTACACACTGTCAGTTTGGTTTGATATCCAACATGGCTGACCCTCAGGTTTGATAATGTGTACCACGCTTAACGCTGCCTGAAAAATTGTGATTCTTTAGATGACATTTTAATATACGTTTTCGCATAGTTGTGGATGTACATATTTAAGTGCAGAAATTGTTAGTGGAGCACTGGCGTATAATCTTTAACATTTCCTGAAAAAAAAATTATGGTGTTAAATGAAGTCTCCGTTTTGAGAAAACACTCGCCCCATGTTTTGTTGGAAGACCCTGTACATGCAGCCGCTTTTATTATGTTCTTTTAAACTCGTATCAATACTCCTTTGAGGCTGTCCTTAATAAAATGACCCACATCATCAGGGGACTTTCATTGCATGTACCTGCATTAGGTGTTTGGTTTGGGAAATCTTCTCTGATGGGTGATGCAGACAGTTTATCAACTTATTGGGTGTTAAAAAGATGGATTTTGAACCATATAGGTTATGGATTAGACTTATATCTTTAAGATAATAGACTCTTTCTACTCTATTCTCTATCACACCTTTTCCAAAAGACAGAAAAGCATTTTGTCAATAAGTCTTTTTGGCTTAAATGATTATTTTTTTCGAAATAGCCATTCACTTTGAGAACGTTGTCTACTAATGACAGTTCAGTGGCAAGATGGACGCTGTCATATATCCTGTGGGTGCACTGAAGTAGAATACTGATATAAGGGGAACAGTTCGAAAGCCAAGCTGATGGCGGAAAACAAACGAGAACTGACGGATTTGATTCTTGACTTGTCATGTTAAAAAGTTAATAAATATTTGTAAACCTGTGATTTGAAGTATGCTTCATTTTATATGACCAAAATCTCATTGGTTGTTTAAGTCACATCAGACAAAAAGAAGTGCCATTCATTTAACAACGAAAACCAAATTACATGCCAACACAGTTTTTTCTTAATACCTTTTCCACTTAGCCCTTCCAACTATTTCGATTACAATTTAAACGTACCTAAATCTTCTTTTAATTTCAGGTCTTTATTCATATTTGGACGATATTGGCGAAAGACATACTGTTCGCTATGCAGCTGGTGCAGGAACAGGCTTCAAAGTGTTAAATAGCGTACCGGATAGTCAGGCTTCGGTTGCATACAGTGCACCACTTTGGAAGGGAGCACCTGGTGCACGAGGAAGAGTGGCAGTTGAAAGAGGTTCTAATGGAATGTACAAATTCATTGCTGCTGCTCCTGATCACCGAAGGTCAGAAGTAAGTGGTCCAGATGGTATCGTAAGAGGATCATATTCCTATCTCGATGATAAAGGCACTCAAAGAACTGTAGAATATGAAGCTGGTGCTGGTATTGGTTATAGAATAATAAAAAACAGCATCGGTCGAGGTACCCATAATAACGCAATTGTTCCTTACTTACGTGGAAGCCTTGACTCCCCAAAGGAATATCTACAAACCTCCAATAGTGATGGATATAAATCTAAAGACGATGAACTTGACAGCAGTTATTCAAATAATGAAAATGATACTGGATCAATAGGTTATCGAAAACCAAAACCCACCGACAGCAACAATAGAAATTCCAGTCGAGGATCTATGAAGTCAAAGAATCCTAAGGGTAGTGGAAAAGGCACAAGTCCATCATATGAAGACGATTCGTCGGAATATAAATTATTTTCAAGCAAAAATTTCAATAGTAAAACAACACCTGACCAAAAACGAAGAGGAAATAATTCAAAAAATCCAATCGATTTAATGTTTGAAGATGATGACTTAAGTGCATTGCCACCGATCATAACAAGTAATCGTAGAATTTTGGAAATAGGTCGTGAAAAAGATTGGAATTCTCGAAATAGGGATTCAACTATAATTACAAATGTGGGAAAATGGTATATTGGGCTACCTCCAGGACAGAGTGTTAGGGCACATGTACAAAATATTGATATTTTACCAATCGGAGGACGTACTTTATCGCCATCAGAAGCCCTACGGAGGGATGAACTTTCAGAACTGTCGGATATTTAGGTATATCTATTGAGTTAAAGTATTTGTGATTTAAGTTAAAAATTTATATTTTTTGAAATAAATATATGATTTTGAATTGTGTACAACTTTTTTTTTTAATTTATCTAAAAATCTCCAAAACTGGACCAAAAGCTGGTGCAAAGCAGACTAGTGGTAACGGTAAGTCTTACTGGATGAGAAAAACACAAGACTTTAAATGGATGAATAAAATTACAGAAACCTAACAATCTAGATTTTCAACCCAGGAAGTAGCCAAAGCTTACTCACTTAATTTCTTTGGTCCTCGGATCTGTTGCTTCCATGAGGTATCCCTTGCGGGGCATAAGGCCTGAACTACTACTGCGCACCGTTGTGTACGGTTTCTGGAGATGTTCCTCAGCTCTGTCCAACTCTTCCCCAATTGTGCTCATTCCTCTTAGGCCGTACTTCTAGTCGGGCCACTCGTCTGCCTCACTATGGGAGTGGGTTCCATTGCATCGCTTGACTCGAAACGCTACTCAAGTTTTTGTATAATAGAGTCGATGGTTTCCAGGCCTGTCCTCGCATGAAGTTCATCATTGAAGATACGGCTAGGCCAGAAAATCTTCAAAATCTTTCCCAGACATTTGGTCAAGAACATTTGCCGCTTCTTTGACAGTGGGTGTTACTTTCCAAGTGCTGCACCCATAAAGAAGCACATATTCAACATTGGAGCTGAGCAGTCGTGGCTTGGTCTTTAGGCTTAAAGAGCTGTTTCTCCATATTTTAGACAGCATTCTGAACGCAGCTTTTGCTTTCCCGAGTTTGGTCCCGTCATCAGTAGAGACAATGCTCTCAAGATATTTTAAACTCTCTACCATCTCTACTGGTTGTCCAGAAGTATCTACTTGGGTAGATGAGGAAGTTCCAAGGCTAATCCTTTTTTTTTGGCCGTATTGATCTTAAGCCCAACGATTTCAGCTTCACTCTCCACTCTTTTTGTCATTTGATGGAGATCCATGATGTTATGAGAGAGTAAGCATACGTCGTTCGTGAAGTTCAGATGTTAGAAGTGTGATTGCAGATTTTACTGAATTCTTCCATTTGCAAAGCTGCATGCAGCACATCACTTATCACCAACAGGAATAGTATTAGTGACAGTAGGTATACAGACTTATCTTACCGCTGCGCTCATTGGATTTCAAACTCCTCTGTGACATCCTTCTTTTATGTAGAGCATGACATTTGAATCCATCATAAGTAGCTTCCTGCGCAAAGCAAGCCATATAGATTCTCTATTGACACTGTTGAATGCCTTTTCGAAGTCGAAGTGGTGATCAAAATACAACGCACAATGGTTCACACAGGAAGATCTAGTGTGGAATCTAGCTTGTTTGGTATAATCGTGTCTTCGAGGTGGTCTTTTATTCGCTACAGTACGATTTTTGCTATTACCTGGGCTACAGCAGGCAGCACGCAAATTCCTTCTCCAGTTATAGCGCTGCGTAAGGTCTCCTTTCTTTGGGAGCTTGACAATCATTCTCTTTTTCCACTCCTCAGGAAAAATCCCTGTTTCCCCAGCTCTCTCAATGAATGGATGCACGAGCTCACTCGATGTTATTGGCGCTACTCGTAAGAGCTCTGCGAGAATACCGTCAAATCCAACCCCTTTGTTGTTCTTCAGTGCTCTGATTTCGGTTAAAATTTGTTCTCTACTGGGGGATACAGTGCGTATTCCGGAATTTGTTACGACGGACGGTTCATTGGACTTTGAGTTCACTTCACTGGTGAAAACTGGTCCTCATCTGAAACTACAGTGATCCGTCTATGTCTTTTACCAGGTGTTGCTTATAACTTTTGTCACCTGTAAGCTATTTGGTAGTTCTGAAGACGGTCCTACTGTCAAAACCTACTTGCAGCCTTTTCTGCTTCTGTTCCCAATGCGATCCCATTACGATTATCACGTCACAAGCTACGGTGAAGTTCTCTCATCTTCATGCGAAACGCAGACTCTAGCTCGTTTTTCCCTGCTGTTGGAGAAGCTGCAAGGCAACTTTGAACTTTTTTCTTTCTTCGATCCTAGCCCAAGTTTCTTCGCAGAGCCAGGCACTGTTTCCTCCTGGGCTACTTCCAGCACTTCCAGTATGAAAGCATTTTTTACAGCACACCTATGTTTTTCGATGGAGATGGGTTCCTTGCTACTCATTGCTCTCAATCCTTGTGAAAGGTAGTCCGCTAGTTGTTGGCGGACTGCGGGATTCCGGAAGCTAGCTTTCAGGATCCTGTCATCTGGAAGGCACCCACAAAATTAAGCTTAAGAGAGCTGTTTTATAAAACAGTAATCCAACACCAGATTCACGATAACTTCCAGGTGCCTTTCCAGAGCACAGAAGTATAGTGTTACGAGTTGAAGATATAAACTTCCCGAGTCCAACCATCTAAATTCACTAACCCCTAAGATATCCATCTTATAACGCATGAATTCTTTCTGTAATTGGATCTGGTATTTTGAGGACTCTCACTTCCGTTGTCAAGAAGCGTCTTCACATCCCAAAAACCAATCTTTCTCCGGTAGAATAGGCAAAATTCATCATTTCTTATTGGCGGCTTAGTGTTTGTTTCTTTAGCGGTTTTGATTTAACGAAAAATGCTATTGTAGAAAGCTTGGCCTTTCACACTTGTTATTTGAGCCTATTAACCTAGTTCCTAGTATATAAGGGATACGCATATAGTTTCCCGGGGACCACCACCAGGAGGTAAAATATGCACTTCATCGGGACTGATTGTTGCGCTACTGGCCTAGAGCCTAGACCAAGTTCTGAGTAATCAATAGTTTCCCGATCAGGCACAATTCAAGTCGCCCAAAAAAAAGTTTTGTAGCGCGATAACTCATGGAGAACATAGCCTAGTAGCTAATGTACACCTCTCAACCATTCCTGCGTGTTGCGTATTGTTAGTCGGCAGGAATTGAGGGGACTAGATTTCCATTACATTCGAATAGCTTTGCTTAGATAAAAGGCACTTTTTTATAACAAGAGAATGATTTTTCACTTTCTCGCAAAAGAACAGTAAACCTAAAAAAAAAGTATTGTTACTTTTTGGTGGCTTAAGTCAGTCTAGGGTTGTTGTCAATTGTTTTTGAGACCAAAACGAAGTTTGTATTTTAAAAGTTCGAAAAACTTAGCTAAGTTAAGCTAAGCGCGATACATTTATACTTAAACTTTTGTATACCTACACAAAGATCCAAAGTATTCAAGTCACGTTCCATTGTAGGTACAATCTTCATACATCGCTTACTCTTCTTCACCCAAAAAACAACTTGTACTTCGCAAGATGTGCCACCAGCTTACATTATATATGATTGACATTGAATTTAACTCTAAATTGAATTCGGTTATGTGCTCCAATTCGGATAAGTAAATAATGAATTTATATCAAAGGATTTGTAACTTCATCATATAATTAACATAAATATTTTGACGATGATCTTTTTATGCTTAAAGGTTTAATAAAATACAAAATATTATGCAATTGTTTGATATGGGTTCGATGGCGTCTGAGTTGTAGTAATAACTGTAATTTATATTCAAAAGCAAGTACCATGCTTCATTGAAAATCACATGTGTAAAACCGCCAAAAGTTTGTATTCAGCTAATAAAAGAATGTTAACAGTTTTGTGTCTTATCGTTTTGATATACAAATGCATACCTCTATAGAGATAGAAATAGCTCGAAATTACTAACCGATGATGAGTCAAATTAGGGACCTTAAAAATTATTATAAGCCTACATAATATCACTTTGAACTAGCCGATAAACTTTCAGTCGTAGCGGACTGAAGGTTAAACAAAGCTTTTTGCTTTATTGATGAGAGGTTATCGAGAAAGTCGAAAATAAGAACGGAGGGGAGATGGCGTTTAGAATGATTTTAGTTAAGATTGATTTAAACGACAAGCTAAAACCAATACACTCAATAAAGTGTTTAAGATTTAGGGTTTAGGGTTTAGGGTTTAGGGTTTAGGGTTTAGGGTTTAGGGTTTAAGGTTTAGGGTTTAGGGTTTAGGGTTTAGGGTTTAGGGTTTAGGGTTTAGGGTTTAGGGTTTAGGGTTTAGGGTTTAGGGTTTAGGGTTTAGGGTTTAGGGTTTAGGGTTTAGGGTTTAGGGTTTAGGGTTTAGGGTTACGGGTTACGGGTTTAGGGTTTAGGGTTTAGGGCTTAGGGTTTAGGGTTTAGGGTTTAGGGTTTTGGGTTTAGGGTTTAGGGTTTAGGGTTTAAGGTTTAGGGTTTAGGGTTTAGGGTTTAGGGTTTAGGGTTTAGGGTTTAGGGTTTAGGGTTTAGGGTTTAGGGTTTAGGGTTTAGGGTTTAGGGTTTAGGGTTTAGGGTTTAGGGTTTAGGGTTTAGGGTTTAGGGTTTAGGGTTTAGGGTTTAGGGTTTAGGGTTTAGGGTTTAGGGTTTAGGGTTTAGGGTTTAGGGTTTAGGGTTTAGGGTTTAGGGTTTAGGGTTTAGGGTTTAGGGTTTAGGGTTTAGGGTTTAGGGTTTAGGGTTTAGGGTTTAGGGTTTAGGGTTTAGGGTTTAGGGTTTAGGGTTTAGGGTTTAGGGTTTAGGGTTTAGGGTTTAGGGTTTAGGGTTTAGGGTTTAGGGTTTAGGGTTTAGGGTTTAGGGTTTAGGGTTTAAGGTTTAGGGTTTAGGGTTTAGGGTTTAGGGTTTAGGGTTTAGGGTTTAGGGTTTAGGGTTTAGGGTTTAGGGTTTAGGGTTTAGGGTTTAGGGTTTAGGGTTTAGGGTTAAGGGTATAGGGTTTAGGGTTAAGGGTTTAAGGATTAGAGTTTAGACCTTACGGTTTAAGGGTTTATAGTTTAGGGCTTTGGATTTCTCCTTTGTATACATCACATTATCTACAGTTGTGCTTAGTTTCAAGATTTGTAGGTGTTGTTAAGTGCTCGATAATGTTAATGATCAGTAAGTGAGTAATGAATCTGTCAGTAATGGTTTTAACGGACTTACTATTATCTCAGGAACCACTTATGCTACAAGGTTAAAGTTTGCTGAGGCTTCAAAAATTGAATAGCCGTGAATTTGAAATTTCTGTTAGTACTGATGCTAGAGGAGGTCGAAAATGGTCTTAAGTGGTTCCTGTAAAATAGGTATAGTGCCAGAACTTGTCTAAAATTATAAACGCTAGTAAAAATGCTAGTCAACTAGTGTAATTGATAAACAATGAAAACAACATTGCGATTGAGCTTATGATGTTGCTTGAATTTTTTAATCTGTAGGGCGTTGGCCCCTGTTGCGCTTGATACATAGTTTGCTCCCAGTTGACTACAAAGAGTTTTTCAATTAAAAATAGTTACGTTATTATTCTAAGCAACACTTAGGGCTTGGTCACACAGTGAGCGGCAGAGTGGCAGAGCGGCAAGTTCTAGTTCTGAAAATACCGTTGCCAATTCACGTAATGTAAAAACATATTTAATTTTTGTTTGTATTATTTAACCAAAAAAACTCAATAAATTTGCCGCTCAGGATTGATTAAAAAGTAAATCAGGATCTAGATCAGAACGTTGCTACTCTCCCGCTCAGAACTGCCACTTTCCAGTCTGCGACTTGCCACTCACTGCGTGGCCACAACCCTTTAATGCCATATGATTTAATTTTTTGATTCTGCTTAGAATTGTGTTGTTTTGCCACTCACTTTGTGACCAAGCCCAAAATGATTCTGGTGATCAAGTGATCAAGTTGCAACTAGTTTTAATTTAAAAAAATTTTACACAACAATACGTCATATCGGCGTGCGTTGTCGTTACCAAAATTTGGCTTTACTGATTGCATATTATTCCATAACGTTGTTCAGGAAGCAATAACTGATTTTAAGAATTTTCAAATATGGCTTGTAAAAAAGTAATGCATGATTGGACTTCAATAAAATTATTAAATTCGTATACCTTCACATATACATAGCTAGAACAACATTCCGTCACTGAAGAGAGAAATAAAACAAAAAATAAATCATTCCATATAAAAACAATGACTTGAATATAGAAGATTAACACACTTTGTTCATGAAGGGGAAATCTTTTGGCACGTCACAGCTCATCGTATTGTATGTGATCCCTGAAGACCTTGATGGTCTTCATTTTTTGTATATATAGAAAATTATAGGACTGTAACCTCCAATTACGGATAAAAATTCATTCGTTTTGTTCTTTTCTCATGCTGAAGGCATCATGATGAGCTAGCTATAAAGCAGGTTAGTGGTGTGACGCGTTGTAACTTAATTCAGCTGACTTGGCGCTCTACCGCTTCGCAGCTTGTCCACTTTTATGCTTAAGAAATGAGAATTTATTATTATACATATACTTGGCTTGGTATTTTTTTATGATTTTTATATACAGTTAATATAGAGTTCATCAGATAAATTTTTTTTGATGCGGGATGAAGTGCCTAGACATGGATTGTACTATGGTAGTATAGCCATACATAAACTATAAAGTGGGCAAGATTACAACGGATCATGGATCTACAGAGAACTTGAGGTTTTTTTAACACCACTCAAGAAGTAGCAATTATAATACCCACGCTAAAAGCCAACTAGAAGGAGTTTCAATTTAATTGCAGGTTTAACATGTATAGTATTCTAACCTGATCTGACCATCTTGAAGCCATCGGTTCTATTTATTGATCTTTGCCAAATATATTGCCACATAAAATAGAATGATTTTGCCTACTTTTTACTGACACAAAATCTGATGTTCCAATTGTATTTTTCTAAATATGGAAAATCTTTTTAACATTTTTAGTTAAAGATATTCGCGATAATTCTTGAGACAGTAAAGAAAAAAGTTTTACTTATTCGAAATGTAACACTGTAAAGTGGTTTATTGAGATCATATCCGTGGCTGTGAGGAAACAGATAAATTGAACACTTAAGACATATTAGAAGGTCAAGTTTCATGTTTAATATCATTCAAAAATTTATAGCTAATATATGAAAAAGTGTTCATCAAGTATATATTTTAAAAATAATTAGGAAAGTACATACTATACAGAGTAAAATTGCATCAAAAATATTGTTAACCAGTTTTTAAGAATTATGTATTATTAAAAAAAAAAAAACTTGTGTACTTCAGGGTAATTCTATGAAAAAGTGGACATGAAGATAAAAAATTGAAAATGTATGTCACCTCCTATTCTGTTGTTCGTTAATTTTAAAATAAGAATTGAAAAATATCTTACAAGTTACAAATAACAAACATATGAGCCGTTCATTTTGAAAGAAGTCTAAGAAAAAAACTGAGATAGTATATTATGTCATCTAAAAACAAAGTATTGTCATTGTATATCTACTCTATAGTATTCTCATGAAACACGATTTTGTAGGTTGATATTTGGTCGATAGGTTCGCTGTGATCGCCTTACCGAAATCCCTTAACAAAAACTAGTATTACATTTGGACGCATAGATGGCCACGAGCTTTTTTTCTTCATGAGAATACTATAGAATTTATATACAATGGTATTGTTTCATTTTAATAATTAATTTCATATTTGAAATCACTTACATTTTGTGAGTCCAAAAATGTCAGTTTAGTTTCATTAAAGTTTATATAAACGTAATGTAAGTAAGTATGAAAAGAAAGAGCCTTCAACAAGGTTAAAAATGGCACAGCACAATACGACAAGCCCTAGACTCCGTCGGCATCAAACCGATGCTGAAAAACTGGATTGACTATATGTAGATACAGCCGAAAATTTAACTTGAAAATTACTTACCATTGCTCCCATGTAAAGCTTGTCCGACCGGTAGTTTTGTTAATGTTTGGACTAAAGGTATCGGTTGGTTTTTGCGTGGCCAAATCATATATTGGTGTTCACAGACAGTTCCAAAACGGAAGCTGGGGTTGGATCAGGCATTTTCTCAGACAACTTACCCATAAATTGGGATTGAGCGAAACAAAAGTTTATGGTCTCTCGAGAAATACCCCGAACTATGCAGTGTATTTTAAGACTGGTCTTCCTATAGGATTCTTTATTTCACTCTCAAGCAGAATACGTATATTACCTTTCACTTCTCTATTATTTTTCACTTCTCAGATGAGTTTCTAAAAAGTTACAAGACAATACTGTGAATGTAAGTATGCAAAACAAAAATTAAGAACATTAAATTAACCTCTACAGCCTACCAGCGACCATTGAGGATGAAAATAAAAATCTGAATAAGTTAGTTTTTTTTTTTTCTTCGATTAAAGCCCATCCAAGATAACTTTTTTTTAACGACCACCCTAATGTAAATGCAAAAATAGTTTATTAATTTTTATGTTAATATGTAGAATTATTTTTTTAGCACTTTAAATGAAGATAAGTCAACGTTTTTTCAGTAATAAAGTGATGAATAGTCAAGCACATAAACTAAATATCTCCTGAGGGCAACAGCCGTCGAAGCATCGGCAAAATATATGGAATTGTTTAATTAATTATCACTACAACCAAAAGAACCCAATGGGAACATATTTAAAAATTCTCAAATATCTATAACTATATACTCGTATATACAAATTTTAAGTTGTTTGCAAGTATAAAATTTTGTTTAGCTGATACAATAAAATACATTGAAACGAATATTACAAGTGCATTATTTAGAACAAATGAAGTTTGCATGTCAGCTCTTTCATTTACTTGTTACGTTGACGTGCATAAATGCTCCTTTTTTTATGATTCATAACTGAATCGGCAAAAGAGACTTTCGTTCATCTTTGTGTTGTTGTTACAGTTGATGTTCTCTTGTAAATTTAGCACCCTACAACCCAGATGCTTATATGTATGTAGTCTTTATCCAAACACATGTTAATTATTTCCTCAGAAAAATATAAAATTTTTTTGCATTCTATGCAACATAAAATTATTGCTCATCATCAAAAATTTTATCTTCCAAATACTTCCATAAGCAATGCGATCTATCCACTAATTTCTTTTTAGAACCGAATTTGGCTCTAACAAAATATACAAATTTATATATAGTTGATTTCAATTCAGGAAATCAATATTATTCTTTAAATGTATTAGTAAATTAGAGAATTAAATAATTAATAACTCAAATCATAAAATCAATACAATTCATGATAAAGACATAGACAAATCAAAATAATATATAATTTGGAATAATTGTGACAGTATTTTAAAGATAAATTTATATTATGTTCTTATTTTTGCTTCAAACAAAATAATTAATAAATTTTACACAGTAAATTATTTTACAAACATAGCTGCTTTTTAATTAAATCATCATTTTTAATATATTGTGGAATCAATTTCATTAGCAAAAATTAAAAATGTTTGTAGCAAAGACTAATTCGTAGAAAAGAAATTTAAAATGGATGTAGATGGAAACATCATTGATGATGAGTATAATATTTTACTCATTCAAAGTTGTAAAAATTTCAATGCAAAAAAAATGCATTTTGTAAAAACAAACGTATGAACATTTTTAGCATTAAAACCAAATTTTATCTTGAAATTAAAATATTGAAATATGAAATTTCTTTATTAAAATGGTTAAACTACAGGGTGTGCGGTAATTAATAAATAATATTTAAGGGAATGATTCTTTGAATTATTCTATCTCTATCTCCTCCCCAAAGGCAGGGGGAGTAAATTATGAAAAATTGACTTTAAATGCAAGCAATATTAAATATTTAATATTAACGAACATACATACAATAATGTGCTAGCTTTTTTGAAAGCTACTACTACATTCTTTGTTTATTAAATCAAGTTGTTTAAAAGAATAGCTTAGGAGAAATTAAATTTAAAAGTCGATTTTTTTGAAAAAAAAATGTGAATTTTTTTTCAGGTTGATATTGAATACCTTAATCCACAGATCTTAAATCCCAAAGAGCTTATAAATTATAAAAAATTCCAATTCACATATCAAGAAGAACTAATAACTTGAAAATTTTTCAATTCACAAATCGCAAAGAACTTGTTAGTTCAATATTTTTTAATTCACAAATCCCAAAGAGCTTATGAATTAAATATTTTTCAATTCACAAATCAAAAAGAACTTGCGAATTAAATCTTTTTGAATTCACAAGCTTTAGGCTTATAGTTTTTAATTCATAAATTCACAACCCTGCGTTGAAAGCGCATTTTAAAAGCATTATAAGCAAAATTGTGCGATACTTTTTCCGACCATTGCACAGTGGTTTCGCCCAAATGACGAAAATGAACAAAATATCAGTGTTGTGTTCTTTTTCTAACTTTAGTTAACTATTGTTGATATTTCAAAAAATAATGTTGTTGATGTGTCATTGTTAGACTTTGTTAAGATTGTTACAACTTCATTTAGGAACGATTCATTGGTAGATATTGTTGATGTGTCAAATGAACGAATTAAAAAAAAATTATTTGCACTATTATAGCATAAAATCGTATAATTTTTGTAATAAAAATTCTCCTTTATCGCTTTCAATCGGCACAAATGCTATTTCAATTTTGTTTTTTCACTAAACTTTATAAGATGCACTTTGACAGATTAACACTTTCAACTCATGACCTGGACATGAGTTTATTTATTATTTATTTATTTATTTATTTATTTATTTCGCTTAATTCAAGCTTATATAATAATAACAATAATAATAATATAACTTAAACCATATAATAACAACTTATTCTAACTAAAAACTAAAGAGAAGGGGGTTAGGGATAATTAGAGTAAAGGTTTTTTCTAAGGGAGGATACACTTGGGTTAAAATCAAGGAGATGCTGTGCACTATTGGCTAATCGTAACATTCTTGAAATTGGGTTAAAATGGGCATAGTTGGTTCGGTGAGTAGGAAGGCGAAGGAAAGGAACAGATCTAAGGCTACGTGGATTGGTGTTAAAGAAAATTAATTCAAGAAGTTGCGGAGAATCGATGGCCCCTGTAATGACTTGGTGAACGAAGAGTATGTCTGCAACAGCGCGACGTTTAGCAAGGGTGTTTAAGTCAATCAGTTGTAACCGATGTTCGTAAGGGGGAAGGAAAAGAGGATCAGACCATGGAAGATTTCGTAAGGCGAAGCGGAGAAACCTACGTTGAACAGCTTCAATTCTAGATGAGTGGGTGGTTTGATAAGGAGACCAAACTTGACTTGCATACTCAAGAATAGGTCTAACAAATGTGATGAAGAGAGATTTTGTTACGTATGGGTTTGAAAATTCTTTAGACCAGCGCTTTATAAAACCAAGGGAACAGTTTGCTTTAGCAATAATATTATCTATGTGAGAACGGAAATTAAGCTCTTTACCACATAAAATGCCGAGATCGCGAATGGAGGAAACTGTGGGAACCGGGACGTTGCAAAAATGATAAGTACGAGATGGTAGGGACAGGCGTTTACGAGAAAAAGTCATGTGTTGACATTTAGTGACGTTGAGTTCAAGAAAGTTTTTGTTGCACCATGTAAGAAAAGAATTTAAGTCATTTTGAAGCAGGGAAGAATCAATTGGACTAGATATTACTTTCATAATTTTCATGTCGTCGGCATAGATAGAGAGGTTAGAGAAAGAAATAATGCTTTCAACATCATTGATGGAAAGGACAAATAAAAGTGGCCCGAGATGACTACCCTGAGGAACTCCTGAGTAAGCATAGATGGGATCAGACACGGAACATCTTAAAACAACACTATATTGGCGGTTTTCCAAGTAAGACCTCACCCATTGGATGAACAACGGAGGAAACCCAAAGGCTCCTAGCTTAATATAAATAATTTGGTGAGAGATCTTATCGAAAGCTTTGCTGAAGTCAGTAGTGATCACATCAACATCGTAGCCTTTTTCCAGAGCACAAAGTGCCATGGAAACAAATTGAGTGAGGTTCGTCGTAGTGGACCTGCCCTTAATAAAACCATGTTGTAGTGGGGAGACTAATGACTTACAATGAAAACAAAGAGCGTCATAGACAATGCTTTCGAAGAGCTTGGGTATGGAAGAAAGTTTAGCTATCGGACGATAGTTAGAGATTTCGTTCTTAGTTGGAAATAGTTACAAATCGTAACTATTTGACACTCCAAAATGCATTTAGGAACGATGTTATGACGTCATATTGTTACGAATCGTAACTATTTTAGAATAAAGGAACGATAAAAGTCAACATTGTTAACAATAGTTAACTATTGTTAGAAAAAGAACGGACCACAGTGCTTATTTTTTTTTTGTTTCTTGACTTTTTATAGTAGATTATGGTTCAATATTTACCGTTACAAATATTGCGTCTTAAATGTCACTTGTTATTAGTTTCGATTTCACATTCAAAAAGAGCTTATTGTTTGGTCTTAACATACAATCGAATTTTGTGCGTAAAATTGAATTATTTGAAAGTGATTTTTTTCTAGATAATAATAATATTTTCAAATTTTTTAATTTTGTATACATATAATGGAAAGCAAGGGGTTTAAAGTATTTTATTTTTGTTTAGTGATATTTCATCATAGGGCACGGTAGTGCCCAGCCAAGTTCGGGGCACTACACCCTTTTTACAGGAACAAAGTCAGGCGATTTTCAACCCCAAAATCAAATTCGCAGTATTTGCTGAGCTGATTAAACACAGGTGGCTCACCAAATTTCAACTCCTAAGCATTAGTAATTCCCGAGATATAGGGCTTCAAAAATCTAAAAAAACGTAACTGACAGACTCACTGACAGATCATCAAAATTATGGAGCACTTCCCGACATCGTAAAAACTTGAAATTTCACACAACGGTAAGCCTTGTGGTGCATACAAAATAAAATTGAAAATCTGCAATTTCTATTCAGGGGGCGTGGCATCCACCCACTTTCTTAAAAATTCTTATAAATTATATGGAGCACTTTCGATTGTTGTAGAACGATGAAAATTGGTAGGTCGGTAGGGCTTGAAGTTCTTAGAAAGAAAACAAATTGTAAATTTGAATTTTCCATTCAGGAGGCGTGGCATCCACCCACATTCTTAAAATTTTGTATAAATTATAAAGAGCACTTCCAATTGTTTTAGAACGATGAAAATTGGTAGGTTGGTAGGGCTTGAAACATTTAGAAAAAAAACTATAAAATTTGGAATTTTCCATTCAGGGGGCTCGGCACTCACCCACTTTCTCAAAAATTCCTATAAATTATATGGAGCATTTCCGGTTGTTGTAAAACTTTGAAAATTGGTAGGTCGGTAGGGCCTAAGGTACTTAGAAAAAAATTGAAAACCCACATTCCTAAAAACTCTAATAAATTATATGGAGCACTTCTGATTGTTCTAGAACGATGCAAATTGGTAGATCAGCAGGGCTTGTACTTAGAAAGAAAGAAATTGGAAATTTGGAATTTTCTATTCAGAGGGCGTGGCATCCACCCCTTTTATCAAAAATTGTTATTAACTTACTATATGGAGCACTTCCGATTGTTGTAAAACGATGAGAATTGGTAGAGAATTGTGCATACAAACATAAGAATGGAAATTTATAATTTTCAGCTCAAGAGGCGTTGCATCTACCATCTTTTTAAAAATTGTTATCAATTATTATATAATGCACTTTTGATCATTGTAGAACGATGAAAATTGGTAGAACGGTATGATTTTAGAAAAATTAGAATTGCTACTATTTATATTTATGTGGAGCACTTTTGGTTGTCGTAGAATTGTGAGACTTTGTAGAGCGGTAGGGCTTGACTTTCACCTGGCAAAATAAAATCTTTGCAAAAAGGAGTGAAATCACAACAAAAACATAAATGTTAAAAAAAAGCCAAGTTCTTAACTATATGCACAAGAAACCTGTGCGTAAAAAGTCAGCCAAAAAAACTAATGAGATCTAAAATATATGCCAATTTTTAAGTTCATGAAGTTTAATATCAAATATCTTAAATTGAGTTACATAGGAACAACTCCATATTATGACAAAAATTTGGTATTTGATGATTACTGATTAAAATTTGGTGGATTTACTTAGCAAGTTTTCTCTTAATTACATACTTTATCACAAACTTTAATGTAT
Source organism: Dasysyrphus tricinctus (assembly GCA_963921185.1). Taxonomy (NCBI): domain Eukaryota; kingdom Metazoa; phylum Arthropoda; class Insecta; order Diptera; family Syrphidae; genus Dasysyrphus; species Dasysyrphus tricinctus. Next base: position 187,601,623 of record OY992532.1, on the reverse strand, counting down.
GAAAACTTGGCTAGTGAAACCACCAAATTTTAATCAGAAATCATTAAATACCAAATTTCTGTCATAATTTGGAGTAGGTTTCTTGTGCATATATGTATGTAAGAAATTGGCTCTTTTTTTAACATTTATGTTTTTGTTGTAATTCTTATTTAAAAAGCTGTATTGGTAAAACCAAGTAGACATTTGAGTTGTTTATTTAATTTTTCTTCGAAGTTAAAGTAAAGTTTTATTATAGTTCTTAATGTTACTTGAAACTAATGTTACCAAATTAAAAAAAAAAAACAAAATATGACTTGGTTCGGTACAGCTCCGAGCCCTCCATATATGTATGTTATATTAATGTTTGATTAAGTTTACTTTATTTTTATTTTTGTTGCAAAATATAATTATCTAATAAGCGAATCGGTCGAAATTTTCAATATTTTATTTAAAACGTCAAAGAGTTTTGACGCTTCGTCCTTGAAACAAAAACAACAATACATTGGCACTCAAATAGACTTAAAAAACGATATGAACGTGATAGTGGTGAATACTCATGATCATTTCTCATGCTGTCTTTTATCATGCCTCAAAATTGCATCAAAATCAGTTGAGTTGTTTGGATTTCATTGGTTGAGAGTGTTCCTTAATATGAATAACGATGTTTAAAAACACCCAAAAGTGGGCTTGGCAAACATATTTGTGTAGACGAATTTCTTAAAAGAGAATTTTCTGAAAAAAAAAAATATCTCAAAACTTAATCTAAGCTTTTGCCAGATTATTACCTTATTCAAAAAGTAGTAGTGGCAGGGGGTGGAAATTCATTGTAATGATCTCTTTATTAATTTTTTGTCTTAGCTGAAAATTTCATCAAAATGGGTTGAGTTGTTCAGATTTCATTGAATTTTGACATCTCCTCCATACAACGGAAGCTATACTATGCATTGATTCAAAGTGGAAAGTCTATAGGATTGTTAACAAAAGCTTGCACTTAATTTAAACATATTTATCACTTTCAAAGTTTTGATTTTGTGAAAGAATTTTTGCAAAAAAATGGAACTTTTCAAATTTCACTATTGCTTATTTTCTATTTATGAAATTAAATTTGAAAACTAAAATAGAAAATCAACAAATAAAAAGTGCTCAGTGAAACAGGGCCCATCTATTAACTTGTACACAGACAAAATTTTATCAAAACGTTGTAATTGGTTTTTGTAAAAATAATCTGTTCTTAAAACAAGAAAAAATCTAAAATTACCATTTTATATGTATAAGAAAATCTTTAGTTTATGTATCCAATTTCATGGAAAAACGTTAAGAAATAATTCTTAGTTAAATTTTCTTGTTACCAAGTCACAAAAGCTTCTGGTGTTTGTAATTCATTCTCCTCAGGGTATATTTAATTTAAGTTTGATTACTTTAAATTTACATTCATAAAATATGTCTATTATAAACATGCAAAGATTTAGTTAATTTAATTTTATATCATTGGAATTATTTACTTCAACCAAATATCTCCTGAGGAAGATAGCAACAGCCGTCGAATAGTTGGAAAATATATGGAATTAATTAATTAATGATCACTTCGACCAAAAGAACTGAATGAGAACATTTTAAATGTCTTAAAACATACATATATATATAAATATATGTATGTATGTTATTTGCATTACAAATATTTCCTTGTAGATACAAAAAAAAAAAAATACATTCAAAGGGATAGTAAAATTGCATTTTTCAGAACAAAAGAAGTTACAAATTACAGTGTTTATTTTTTGGTGCCAAGTTTGCATGTCAGCTCTTTCATTTGCATGTAACGTCGTCGTCGTCGTGCATAAATGCTACCATTTTTAGAATTCATAACTCAAACTGTAAAAGAACTTCCTTCATCCTCATGTTGTTGTTACAGTTAATGTTTAACTATCAGCTCATTACTCCAGGATCTAATTTGACAGTCAAGTGTGTGAGGTATCACATAAGTGATCTCAAGTTGTTAAGTTTAACACATAACAAACAATTAGATACGCATACTCACAGTGCAAACAATTCACTGTCCTATAATCCGCAGATCAAGAATTCTTTTTTTGTTTTGCTACTGATTGCTAAGCCTTTTGCTTAAGAACTTTGTTGAGATATAAAGTTGAAGTGTCTTAAATAAAAAAAAAGTAGTAATAAAAAGAAAAGAAGATACATAGTGAAGAAAAAAAAATATCTTTCAGGTGTACACTGACTTAGTGAATAATCAAGCAATCGAACACTATAAACTGACCACAGCGTCAACCAATGCCACAGTCCATTATACGCAGTTGACAAGTTGGTATCAAACTAACAGTGTGGCGCAGTGCTCATCAGGAATATCTCAAAGAAATACAAGAAGTGCCGATCTTGAGGACTACAACTGTGTGTGATTATAATATTCAAGTGAAGCAAAGTGTTTGTTTTATTATAAAAAAGCAAAGATGAATTTAATTTTTGTAAGTGTACCTACTTTATAATAATTCATTATCCTATTTATAAAACCGAAGAAAAAAGTGATTAGTTTTATCGTCCTGCTAAATATATATACTTAAAAAGTTAAATGGAAATTCCAATAATATACCTAATATGATAATTCAAAAAAGAAAAAAAAAACATTTCATCAAACCATTTAGGGTGAGACGAAGGACAAACGCGTGGGTCCAAGAAGCTTACTGAATAGTAATTCGTACAAAACAAAAATATCGCAACCTTTTTCAATAGCATCAAGCTTATAATCTATGTTGTACTTTATGAATTTCAATTAATTGATACGCGGTGATAAAAAGAACACCGAAACCTATGGACATGATGCCTTAATAGGTTTTCATTTTGATTTTTTCCCATAAATCATAGATCGTCATCATATTTAACGATAGTTTTAAGAATTTAAGAAAAGTAGAAGTGAGGAAGTGTTTTTTTTTATACTGTCTCGACTGAGCTGAAATTTTTTAATTGTTTTAATTGATTTTTGTTTTTGTTCCTAACTATGTATGAGTAAACTTGAATGAAAAGATCTTTTTTCGAATGCATAACTTGTCCTTTCAGTTACTTATTTCACAAGGTATTACTTGGAATGCAATCCGTTTTGTTTTTTGTCATTAAAAACAGTGAATGCTCTCTACATTGAAGGACCTCATGCATTAACTTAATGTTCAAATTGATTTTTTGATTCGATTTTAATATTTATAAAAAATATAAACAAAATTATAATAAGATTCTACATCGTCAAATTGCTGCTACATAGTACTCGTATTATGAAGTGTACGTATTTTTTGCATTGCCTTAAGCGGAAATATGGTTTAAAACAAAAATATATTGTCAGCTTAATGTGTATAGCTACTATATATGTCAACTTTGACAAATTCTACATGAGAACAAAATACAAAAATTACATTAGAATCCATTTAAATTTTTTTTCTTGAAGATTCTGCAACAACTGCTTAACATTGGACATAGGTGATTTGAGTGATTTGTGCAGGGTTTTGATTCTTTTGAAAATGGAATCAAAATTTCAAATTCAACCAAAAAAGAAAACAAGTGGATTTAACAGTTTTACGCATTAAACTGAAACTATTTATTAAATTGAAATGCCCATACCAGTTTTTGAGCAATTTAAATTTTTTTTTTTTTTGAATACATCTACAAAAATATTTTTTGGATGTTTACAAAATATATATTCCCAATTTTTACTTGCGCTATGAAATCCTTTACTATGATACTCTTCCTTATGGTTAAACTGCATTTATGTAGGTACTAGAGGGCAAACCAAAAATCGAGATAAGATTCGAACATGACATTACGGTGATCGTGATAGAAAAGACCAACAAAGTGGAGGTCAATTCTGTCTGTCTGCTTGTCTACAGCCTTAACGGCTGGATCGATTTTCTTCAAACTTGGTACATAGTGGTTATTGATGATTCTGCCCACAGGTTGTTTTTCATTTTTGAAAAAAATATTTTTTTAATAAAAAAAAAATCAATTTTTTTTTGAAAATCAAATACATACACTCCTCGTCAACTGAATACGCACAAACATTTTTTAATATACTTTATCCATTTTTTCCAAACAGTGATGGTTATTATGCCATCTGTTGATGCTAACTATTCCCTTAAGATGTTAAGCAGATAATTCCGAAAGAATTATCCAAAAACAACCGTGAGTTTTTCTTCAACCACTTGCAAAGTGTTTTATATGCAAAGTAGGAGTTTTTTTTTAGTCAACTGAATAGGTACAACGCCATTTTCTTCGTTGTTTATAAGTTTTTTGGAGTGCTTGACAGTTTAAATTAACGATTTTAGTGTTTTCAGTAAAATTTAATTCTTGATTTCAAATTTTAAGAAAAATGGTTAGATCTACGTGTCTTAACAGTGTTGAAAAAGCTAAAATCGATTTACTAAGAGACCAAGGCCTAACTGGACGTGCAATAGCTGATAAAGTTGGCCGAAGTTTTAATGTAGTTTATTCTTACTTGAAAAATAAAGATGCATACGGCAAAAACATGAAGGGAGGTAAGAAAACAGCAACAACAGCAGCTGAGAGACGAAGAATTTTAAGATATGCATCAAATTCTTCTGATTCTGTGGCAAAAATAAAACAAAAAGTCGGCGTAAACGCAAGTTGCTCAACAGTATTAAGAGTAATCAACAACTCAAGCCATCTTAAACGAATGAAACTTAAGAAAAAACCACCACTTGACGAGAGACGGAAAATGTTGCGATTAGATTTTTCAAGACTTCACATGAGTTGGAAAAAAGAATGGTATCACGTGGTTTTTTCAGATGAAAAAAAGTTTAATTTCGATGGCCCTGATGGGTTCAACTTCTATTTTCACGACTTAAGAAAAGAAAAAAGATTTTTAAAGCGCCATCATAGTCGTGAAGGAGGTGTCATGATATGGGGAGCAGTCAGTTATTATGGAACAGTTGAGCTCGAGGTTGTAACATCAAGAATGACAGCAGCTGGGTATAAAGTAATTTTGGAAAGAAATTTTCCTAAATTTTCTAACATCTTTGGACCCATAAACTGGACCTACCAACATGATAACGCGCCTATTCACTCAGCGCGCATAATAAAAACATGGATAGAGGAGCAACAAGTGCAGTTGCTTCAATGGCCGCCGTACTCACATGATCTAAACATCATAGAAAATGTCTGGGGATGGTTAGTACGCAAAGTTTATGAGGGTGGTCGTCAGTTCGATGACAAAGAAACCTTAATTTCTGCAATCAAATTAGCGTGGAGCGAAATTTCGTTAAATTACATTAAAAAGCTATACGATTCCATGCCGGATCGAATTTACGAAGTAATTAAAAATAAAGGTGGAAGTACCCACTACTAAACTTAAACAAAAACTTGTTTCATTCCATTCCAATACCAATTTTAATTTTTGTACCTATTCAGTTGACTCAAAAAAAAAAACTTCTACTTTGCATAAGTTACACTTTGGAAGTGGTTGAAGGAAAAACTCACGGTTGTTTTTGGATAAAACTTTGAAATTCTGTTATTTATATGTTACGAAAATTTTTACCATCAACAGATGGCATAATAACCATCACTGTTTGGAAAAAATGGATAAAATATATTCAAAAATGTTTGTGCGTATTCAGTTGACGAGGAGTGTATTTCGAAAACGACATGATCGATTGTTTTGAAACTCGACTCGTCAGAGTTTTTTAATACTCTCTAAGATATTTAAAGACAAAATTTTACTTTTATGTAAAAATAACGGTTAACGACAGTTTTTTTTTCTCAAAAACGGCTCCTACGATTTTCATTAAACTTTTTTCGTATGCTAAGAATAGTGTGATCTACTAAAGAAAATTATAAAATTTTACGCTAAGCAACTATTAGTAGTACCTCTCATAGATTTTTTTTATTTATAAGTTTGTCATTACTAGTCGAACGGATTTTGATTAATTTTTGTATATCAAAAATTTCAAATAAGCTCAAATAATATTGCATATCAAAATTTCCAAACAAAATTTTTGAATTTTTAAAAAATTATTTCTAATATATTTTTTTTAAAAAACAGGTTGAAAATTTGTTTGGAAATTTGATTTTTATATGCACATAAATAAATGCTTAAGATTTGCATACCAAAATTTTCCCTTAAAAATGTTTTAAGAATTTGATATATAAAAAAATAATTTTTAAAAGCTTCGCTCCAACGATTTTAAATTTTTTTTCCATGCAATTATGTATATAAATTAAAATAAACAATTTTCTTAAAACCTAAGCCTCTTGAACATAAGAACAAGTAGTTTTTTTTGAGAGCTTAGGGATAGTTTCAAAGGTCAAATACTAAACAAATTAGGAACTATTCATAGTTCCTCTTAAGAATGGTCTTTGGATTTTGAAAACCATAAGAAAATCAAGTAAGGTAAAATAAGTTTGTTTGAGCACTGGGGCGCACTGGGTCGCCCTGAACTCGCTGTAATGTGTTTTATGTGACACTTTTTTCACCCCAGTTTATTTGCACTGTGTTCGATGTGTGTACGGGGCGAGCACTGAACTCGCTCTTACGCACCCCAGGTTTTTTCTCAGGGAAAGAAATCAGAGCTGCGAAATTGAAATCAGCTGTTTTTAAAAGTTGAATGTCAAAGGGGAAGGATTAACTTTGCGAATTTTTATGACGATATAAATAATAAATGTGAAATATTTTGTATACTATTTTGTTACTTTTTATTAATTTATATATTAATAAATACAATGCTAAGGAAAATATATGGATATCTAGTGCTTGCATAGAGATTTTGAAGCTGCACAAAATAGTATCCAAGCACCTGAACATTTTTATCATACAAAAGTAGCACTGAGGTGTTCGATGTGAAATTAAAATCCGGGCAGCCCCCAGTTTTTTGACACTTGAATGAAGTTCCCCAGTGCGCCCTGGGGCAGGGAACAGCGAACAAACCTAATAGCGACAACTTTACTGGCTAGAATAGATTTTCACATGTTCTTTATAAAATGTTCTTATCTGGTAACCAATTGTCCATTTTTTAATATGTTCTTCATTGACGTATCGTTTGACTTAACAAACCTAGCCAAATAATTCGTCACTATTTATTTCTAGATCTTTTCCAAATTCTAGTACATGGAAAAAGCGTTTAGATTCAAACTAGTGCTATCATAAAGTAATGAACACATTATTATTATTAGTTAAGTAATGAAAAAAGAAGATATTTGATATGGTTTCAATCTTAGAAAAATGGTTTGAAAGATAAAAGGAGGACATTTAGAGGACAATTCAGTAAAAGGAGGACAATTTTCTGTCCTCTTTAATAAAATAAAATATAGAGGACAGGACTCCGAAAAAGAGGACTGTCCTCTAAAAAAGAGGACGGATGGTCACCGTAACTATAAGGCAAGTTTTGGATTCGTGCAAAAAAAAAAATTGAGAAACAATCAAACATGATATTACGATGATAGAGAACACCAACAAAGTAGGTGGCACAATTCTGTCTGTCTGTCTGTTCGTCTACAGCTTAAACGGATCGATCGATTTTCTTCAAACTCGGTACATAGTGGTTTTTTGTGATTATGCCCACACATTTTTTATTTTCGTATTTTTCTCAAAAACGGCTCGACAACTTTTCTTAAAAGAAATCAATAAATTTATTTTAGTAAAGGATTTCTTTTAGTGGAATACCATTTTTCAGAAATGGTTATTAATTGTACCTCCCAAAGAACAATTTTTTTAATTTTCGATTTTCTTCAAAACGGTACGACCGATTTCAATTATTTTTTTACACAGAAGCTTCCAAAAAATATAAATAGTTCTGTGTACCAAAATTTTTGAAAAAATATTTTTTGGATTTTTGAAAAATGTTTCAAAATATTTTTGGAAAATCAAATATTTTGAAATCGACATGATCGATTTGTTTGAAACTCGGTATTTAAGACTTTCTTAGTACTCTCTAAAATATTTTTAGAAAACATTTTACATTTATGAAAAAATAACGGTACCTTCCATACAAAAGTTAAAAAACCGCAAAGGAAAGTATTTTTTTGCTTAAGAACGACTCCTACGATTTTGATTAAACTTTTTTCATATACTAAAATTAGTACGATCTACTACCAAAAATTATAAAATTTTACACTTAACAACTATTAATAGTACCTGTCATAGAACGTTTTTTTTTTATTTTGAATTTTCTCGTTATCGGCTAAACGGATTTAGATGAATTTTCTTATGTACAAAATTCAGATAAGATCAAATAATATTGCATATCAAAATTTAAAAAAAAAAGTTTTTGGATTTTTAAAAAAGTTTCAATTTTTTTTTTTGAAAATTCGATATCTCAAAACGGGTTGACAATTTTTTTTTAAATTTTGTTTTTATATACACATAAATATAAACTTTAGATTTACATACCAAGATTTGTTCTTAAAAATGTTTTAAGAATTTTATATATAAAAAATTATTTTTTTTAAAAACCGCTCCAACGATTTTAAATTTTTTTTCCCATACAATCATATTCAATCAAGAATTAAGATGGCATTCTTTTTGTCCACATCAAACTTACAAAAGAGTTGTTTTATCCAATTTAAAAGTCGTATTTCATGCTTCTCTACATTTTTCTCTCATAATTTCCATGTTTTTATATACAATTTTCTTAAGCCCACAGTGTCTTGAACATAAGAGCAAGTACGTGCGACCCAGTCGTGCATTTTATTTTTTTAATTAAAAAGTTTTTTTTGTTGTTTTTTGAAATTGGATACCTCAAAAACAAGTTGACAATTTTTAAAATCTTATTTTATAATGCATTTTCTTAAATTGGTTTAGATTTGTATAAACGTGCTCCAATGATTGGTCCGCCTCTCTAATGGTTCATTTCATATTTTAATAGAGAGAGCTTATATATCAGGGCTGGTGATGTTTCTAACCAGCTCAGCTGCTTCTCGGCAGTTGGAATTATGTTTCTAAATATCAGTTTCGATACATTTTTACCTGATGGATTTTTGGTAAAAATTACCACCATCTTTCTTTTAAGGCATTAACTACAGAGAATAGGGATGTCTAACAAATTGTCAGTGTCAAAATGAAAGCCAATACTTTGACAGATGAAATTGCAAAGTAAAAAATTCCAAATATTTATAGCATTCGCATATTAAATTAACCAAATCGCAAATAGGTTTAACCTAAACGCAAATAAGTTTCACCCAAGCGCAAATGGATTTAATCCAAAGGCAAATAGAACTAACCCAATCGCAATTCGATTTAAACAAAACGCAAATATAGTTAAACTATTAACAAATCATTTTAACCAAAACGCAAATTGAATTAACCCAAGCTTGATTTATTGTTCCAGCTGTACTTTTTGAGTCTAATGGATTTTGGTGTTATCCATAGTCATTATTAAGGTATTGGCCTTTTATTTTTTCGGTAAGTTCTTGGAAAAATGCGCAAAACTAGTTGAATTTACAATTGGGGTTTTGTCAAAATCTTATGGTGAACTTTTCCTACTGTTATAGGCCTTCCATTTCTTCACCACACAGCTGGAACAACAAGTTGAGCCCGGGTTAATTCAATTTGCGTTTTGGTTAAAATGATTTGTTGATAGTTTAACTATATTTGCGTTTTGTTTAAATCGAATTGCGATTGGGTTAATTCTATTTGCGTTTGGGTTAAATCTATTTGCGTTTGGGTGAAACTTATTTGCGTTTAGGTTAAACCTATTTGCGATTTGGTTAATTTAATGTGCGAATGCTATATACTCCACTTCAACTGAATAAGGATTATAATAAAACAAATTTCGTGGCGCAACAGCTTGTGGAGAACCAGGGCCTAGTGACTTGTAACTCTCAACCATTCCTCTGTGCGTGTTGTTGGCAGGAATGGAGGGACCTTCAATTTTTTACCCAGTCCGAAAGGCTAGATGAGAAGCACTAATTCGGGCAGGAAAAACATTTCTCTTCTTAGTTGACAGTGGCTGGGAATCGAGCCCAGACCTTCGGTATGACAATCGAACGCACTAACCATTATGCCACGAGGTACTTCAACTGAATAAGAATACAAATTTTCAAAGGAGCTTCGTCCATTTTGTCTTAACAATGTGCATTAATAGCCGCGTTTTATTATCGCTCATAACCCATATGGTTCACCTCTTGAAAATAAAACGATGCGGGTTAGTGAACAAACAGTGCTGTATATCAGTCTCTTTTTTCCTTGTGCTTATTTGTTTTTCTTATAAACACTTGTCTCTTTTCTTCTCTATTCCTAATACTGCTGATAAATCGCTGACTTCATTCACAATAACAGTAAATAGCCATCTGCCGGTCAGGGTGAAAAACTCTATCTGGGCTATTGAAATTAACTTCGATAGAAACCAAGATCCCATGTTGTTTTTGTAATACATGTTAAAAGATAACCTCGATCCTCAACCCAGACACATCGATAATAAAACGCAGCTAATATGAATCATTTGATTATCCTTTTTGTTTGTTCATGATGTTGGGAAAAGAAATCAGAAAGTTTTAAAGCACTTCTCTTTTTCTTCCGGCTTTTTTGCAATTCTTCTTATACGGACAAATGCAGCATTTTTTGCTTCAACTGAATTAGCACAAGTATTGAATCTAGTAATAGAAGTTAATGGAAGTAAGTAAAGAAGTTGTTCTTGAAATAGTTTTTATTGTAAATACATATTAATCATCGGAAAATGCAAAATGTTTGAATAAAAATGGACAAAACATCAAATATTGGCATATAACAAGTAAACGGACCTCTGGATCCGCTATTTTCATCAATTATGATAGATGCGCAGAACTGAATAAATATTAAAACGCTAATGATACATATTACTTTTAATATTTTAAGAACCTTCTGTGAGTTTTCGCTTCAAGACCAATTTACCATTTTATTCATTTAGCCACATCCATCCGGACCTTTTAGGTAGGTGTTGGTGGCTCCAACGATATGTATGTTTTGCTGACTCAAACGTCAACGACTTGTTGTCTTTTCTTGCTGTCTGAATGCTCATGCAATGTACCACTTTTGGATGCAATGCATTCTTTTATAGTTACTTTTCGGTTTTTGTTTTTTTTTTTTTAAATTTTCATAGCTAGTCTCGGGGATGATTCTCAAATAAAGTAATTTTATGTTTTTGCTGTATACAATGAATGTCCTATCGACCCATTTATGTTTTATCTTACTCATGTTTTGGGGCATTCTCCTATCCTGTAGAAATGGATAGTTTCAAATTGGTATAAAAAGCTAAGCAGCGAGAATTAGCAAAAACGCATAAAAAAAATCGAAAAATTAAAGATTTCTATACATATTTCTTACTAAATTCCGCATACTTAACTTTTTTCCGAGCTAAGGTAGGCTTAATTCAAAATGCAATAGCAAAAACCTTAAACGTGATTGTTCTGTAAAAGGTATATTCACTAGCCTAATAGAAATGTTTTTGATTTTGACCATTTCATTGGACTTACTAAATATCTCGATTTAAGAAAGTTAGAGTACAATCCATCTGCATAAACGGGGGATAAATAGTCCCCTTACAAACTATTTTGCTTTTAGTCTTTATTTGATTTATATCCCATGATCCAATCATACAATAATTATAACTCATTTTAAAGGTCAGCTTTCATGAGATGCTCAGTAAAACTCATTTTTCAAGCAGGTACGACACACGAAGGAGAATAAAAAAATCTGAAAAACATTACGGTTTTTTTTACACAATTTTGAAACTATTTACGGGTGAATACATTTTTTTTTGTTACGGATCAGCCTAATGTATGCCCTTGTCAGCTCTAAAACTTCCATTGATACTTGCTTTTCCCTTAAATATTTAATAACCAATGGCAATTCATGTAACAGGGTTCCTACTGTAATTTGATAACTTTGATCCAACATTTAAGAAGTGCTGTACAAGTTTAATCAGTATTTTAGCAATTTAGTTTCCAATAGTAAGGGCTATTCGATAATTTCACCAAAAACCCGTTTTAATTTTATTATTATTATCCATCACATTTATTGTTCTTAAACGTAAATGAGATGAATGTCAGATGTCAGGTTGATTGTCATCTTAACCTAGTTTGAGGATATCGAACAAAGTAATTTTATAATTTCATACTCGAATGATGCAAATGAGCACACACAAACGCTTATTGTCTACTCATTTCACTCGAAACTGATTTGATTAAGAAAAGCAAACCACTTCACCTGTTCTGACTTCGAATGGACGTGAAAGAATTAATTCTAAAGTTCAATAACATCTCAAGAATGACAGTGTGATGAGCAGGGTCGGATTTAACCAAAGGTAGATACGTGCCTTAAGATCATGCCTGAGAGAGCCCCGTGTAATACCAGAGTATACTCAGTTACAAAATATTTAAACAATTAAGCAGCAATACACTATGCATCAGGTTGTCAGAATTGATAGAGTCAGAAATCAAAAGTCACAGTACACATATTAAAGGTAATATCATTAGAGTTTTGATTTTTGTTTCTTCTGCCCATATATCAAAATTTGTGTCAGATGTAAATATTTGTTGTTGTTTTTACGTGTGTTTTCTTCCTCACGTTCACAGCCATTTTTTATTTTCCACTGAAAACCTGCGCAGAATAATACCTTAGATTTGTGTACTGTGTCTGCGAGTGAGTCTAATTTGCAAAAAGTAAAACGTGAACATAGAACAAATACTAACATTTTTGACAGGTGAATGTACCCAGGATCCACTTGTTTCAATGGTCATAAATGAAGGTATCAAAATAAAACTTATCGTTTGAAAGTGTCATGAAGGAATAATAGTTAAGTGCTCTGCAGCTTGGAAAGCATTATCCAATACAGTGGCAAGCGTCAACTTAAAGACAAAAGGCTATATTTTATCCATAAGATAAAGCCAACAAAGGGAAGAAAGAAGAAAAGGGGCCGCTCAAGATTTTGTATAACCTTAACGCACCTCAGGTTGGTAAAACCGGCCATGTGTGTGATGTGTGAAAACTACATACTTTTTAACAACTTGACTTCGCTCAACATGGATGGTTTAAGTTCAGATACATTTTTTATCTGTTCTTTGTTCTCATCTGGAGATTCATGTTGATTAAGTTGTTGAAACATTGTTTAGGAGCTGAGTTGTGTGCTACTTTCTTCGGATTGTATAGTGTTTGTGATTATGATGGTGTGTTTGATTGCGCTTTGTTTTTTTTTTTTTTTTTGTTGCTGTATTAATGAATACTTCTTTATGAATGAAGTTGTCTTTAATTTTGTAACTGTTAAAGGTCTTGATATCATTATATGTAATAAAATATTTGAAAATAAATTTTGTTCGATTCAGGCAACTTAAAAAGGCATCCAGAAAAAAATAAACTAGTCGAAGAAGAAAACAAAATTGGTATTTTTCTTTTAATTTGCAATTTTCATGCGAGCTCTTTATACACGTTATCCCTCCTATTTTCGAGTTGAGGCATAGTTTTTTTTTTAATTTTTGGGATTGGCTTATTCCTTAGATATTCAGCCTTATCGCAAATAAATTTTTTCTAGGATTTTTTCCCCCGTGTGATTCTCTCCAATCGTAAACAATTTTCGAAAAAAGGAAAAAATTCCCAGAAAAAAAATAGGTATCGCCAGTTTTTTTCCCGAAGGAAAATTAGTGATTTTTCCCTGGAAAAAATTCACTTGAGTTTAGCTGGAGGATTTTGAAAATATAACACGTTAGTTTTACTTTTGTCTGTCTTTTTTATTCCAGTTTTGTCTGTTTATTTTAACATTTTTTATCTTCCGTGTTCAAAGTGATACATTTGAGTCATATCTCTACCTTACAAAAATAACAAAACTTCTGCCAAGACTTCCCTGAAGCTGGACTAAGCCACCTTTTTGGTAGCCACATTCTGCAAAAAAAACGCAAGCATGCATTTAGTTTGACGATAGAAGGTAGGTATGCCAAATGCTTTTTTGGGTGGTGGCACTGAATTAATTTAATTAGCCACCAGTAAATATGTGAAAGCTGGGGGTCATTCCATAATTTTTAAAATGATAATCGTCAAAAGCAAATAGTCAATGATTTGCTTCACGTAACGTCTATCGTTTTTTTCAGAATACAGTCCCTTACAAACTTACAAGCATGATAAAAGTGTTAAGTGAGTTTGAAAATCAATGCAACGATGCCTTTTTTTATCCCTTATAAATAAAATAAATAAATTGGGTAGCGCAACAGCTCGTGGAGAACCAGGCCCTAGTGACTTACAACTCTCAACCATTCCAGTGTGCGTATTGTTGCCAGGAATGGGGGGCGGGGGGTACCTACAGTTTTTTGTCGAGTTCGAACGGCTAAATGAGAAGCACTAATTCATGACAAATTTACTCTTGGAGCATTTGTCAGTTCCTCGCAGGAGATAGTACCTCATATAAAACATTTCCGTTTTTAGGTGGCATGGCTAGGAATGGAACCCACACCTTCGGCATGATAGTCCTATGCACTAACCATTATGCCACGAGGTACTACATCCCTTAGGTTTGTCCGATCTCTTTCTTCGGTGGTTTATCTGAAGGCTATGGTATGGATTTTAAGAAATTCCGATCTGAATGCTTCAAAAATGTAGGTACATACATATGTATGTATGTAACTGTATTTCATTAGTTTATTCACAAACTTTGACAGTTCAATAATTTGTAAATTAAATAATTCTCTCAAAATACCTATTTCGAAACTACTTCGAAGTTATTTCCGGGGGAAATTATATTCGGGGCAGATTGGCGATGAGAGTATTCAACTCCGGGGAAAAAATAAAATAAATAAAATAAAATTGGTTATAAGGCTGATTAAGTTTATAATCAATATTTGAAAAAAAAAACAGAAATTTGATATGAAAAATTTATTAAATAAAATTTGTAATATAAATTAGTAGTTACAGTTAGTTTTTAAAACGAAACTTAAGAGCATATCTTCTCCTGGCCGTACGCGTACATTCGAAACGAAAAATGTAGAGAGCATGCAATAATTTTAATTGATTCTATTGAATTTATTGCACATGCAAATTATGAACATATGATATTTGAACTGTTGTGTGAGTTTTCTCAACAAGAGCTTCACTTTAGACACTTTAGTCCAGTGGTTTCAACTCAGGTAGGCTCTCAGCCTTCGAATACTTCATAGTAAAAACAGTTGAAAAAGGTAGTATTAAGATTTTTTTTAAAGACCCATCTAGACAATCATTTCAGTTTCAGTTGAGCTATCAGTTAAGCTTTCAGTTAAACTGATGTCTTAATGCAAAAATTGAAGCGTTTAACTGCAACTCAGACTGTAACTGAAACGGATGGAACTCCCATCAGTTGTCAGTTCAGTTATCAGCTAAGCTGATGTGTAAATACGTTTCAGTTCAGTTGTCTTTTCAATTGCAGTTGGTAGTGAATCAACTGGGTCTACCACGATATCTAGAAAACCATAATCAAGAAAGCAAAAATCTCGAAAGTGAGAATCTAGAAAAATAAAATCTAGAACTAATAAAATCTCAAAAACAAAAATCTAGAAAGCATAATCTCGAATTACAAAAATCTAGAAAAAAAAAATCTCGAATGCAAAAAATCTAGAATAAATATTAATTTTTGAGACAATGCTTAAAATTCGCGCGTGCGAATTATAACCATTGTCTCAAAACTTAATATTAATTCTATACTTAGAATGTCTATCTATCTAAAAGAAGTTACAATTTTGAGCCTTGCAAACAGCTGGAAATTTAAGAATGACATTTATATTTATACCAACTTAAGTTTTTGTTTTTTAAATAAATTTATTGATTCAGTTTTTATATTTTTTAAGACTTTATTTTTGTTGAGGTGACTGGTATAAGAGCACGACTGACAGAGGTGGAGCAAAAGTACCTTGAGCCAGGCGCGGATCCAGGATTTCGTCCAGGGGGGGGCAATTTTCGTGAGTTTCCAAAATCTATATGAGGTCTATAGAAAATTTGAGTGCACCATACCGCTCTACACGCCTGGTCACACAAAGCAATGTGAGTTGATGAGTTTGAAATTTGAAGAAAACAATAAACTGCCAAAGTAGTTCTCAACAGCGTGTACTTTGAACTTTGTGAATTGAAGTTTTGCAGTTTGTAACTATAGCATGGTGTCTGTACAGTGTTTTTTAGTTCCCTCTGGATCTACACAAATCGACAATTATGGTCGAAAAACATAATGGTACAGTGGTATGTTCCTATTCAGACACATGACGTCCAAGTTCGAGTGAAAATTCAAGCCTCTTCTTTAGCTGGCAACCTAACCTAACCTTGCTAGTAAAAGGCCGTTTTCGAGAACGTCATCAGCGTCAAAAATTGCAGAATGTTCCCAAACGCAAAATCCGAAGTCTTGTGTTAGGAAAGGCAAATTCAAGCTTTACTGTATAAGCATTGTGTTCGATAATGCAGTTTGCTAAAGTCATATGTTCGAAAACATCATGTGTGGTGCAATTCTGCAGAAGAAAAATCGAGTTGGCAGCAAAAATATTGAGAAACCGGAGAACGTGTTCATAAACGTCAATTGCGTTTGCAAGGAAATTGAAGGACGTTGATTAAAAAGATTTTGCGCAAAACAAAACCATTGCATTAATTTGAATATAGCTGTATTTTAGCTTAACTAAAATTATAGATCAAAACCGAGATGAACCGTATCGTTTGTTCAGACTTCAGATGCCTTCGTCCATCGATACAAAACCAAACTTTCCGACATTAAAATGTAACACAGATTTCCTATAGTGGAAAATACAAAGAAAACACCACTCTTAATTAAATCTTTCCGTCCGACCTTCTCGATTGTGAATTTGTTATACTTTCGTTATACATTTTATTAACAATATACTTAGCCTTCGTTAAGTTTTGATATAAATGTTTCATACATATAAGCTCAAAACATCGACTACAGAGTTGCCAGACTCATGCAGTTCGATAAAATAGCAATAGCATACAATAGCAATATTTGCGGCGAAAAATGTCAATCATTTGACAATCCAAGTCAAAACAACTATCCTTTTCTTAGGTATAAAAGTTCCATCCAACTTCTCTTCGGCAGTGACTGCTGTCGTCGTTTCCTGGTTTCTCTCCAATCTTCTTCGTTGGATTCGCACTCTCTGCCAGTTTTATAATATGGAACACGGAAGTTCTTAAAGCACATCCATAAAAACGACAAAATCCTCACATCAAAAACGTATCTTATGGCTGAAACATATGTGCAGCACGTCTGCACGCATCGCAGATTCGAGCATTTGATGCTTATTACTCGTAATTCGACGCATTTTTAAGATTAAATTGTTTTTTAATTGAATCGGTCATTTCAAAAACCACTTAAGTCACATTTTTTTCAAATATGCTTTTTTTGCTGTAAATGCTTCCTTAAACGTAGATGCATATTCTGAGAATAAATTATGTCGGTCCAAATATTCCTTTCTCTCCAAATAATACCTCACAATAAACGTTCCATGCAGAAACAATAACGTAAGTCAATTGACTTAAGTGGTTTTTGCAAGCACTACTAGATGGGGGAAGAAGTTATATCTTGTTTTGACTTAGGTTTTAATATACTGAAACACGATAAATTAAAATATGTGACATGTTAAAATGTTAATATTAAGTATAATAAAAAAAAATTTGATTTGGTTTAAATTATTGTATACTACTGACCCCGTTTCTTACTAAAACAACGTAAGTCACCCGTTTCTTGCTATATCAACGTAAGTCAAGAACGGGTTTTCAGACTTTTTTCAATATTAATATTGATAAACTGTGAATATTTTTTTATATTTCAATCCTTTACAACTCTAATATTATATTGAGCCCAAAAAGTCCTTTAAAACTAGTTTATTTTTTAATTAAACTGTTTTTATTGATTCCTGAAAAATTCTAATTGTGTGACTTAAGTGGTTTTTGAAATGACCGATTCAATTAAAATCAACTTCAAGTTTGAAAATTTAGATAAGTGCCCCTGTTGCCTCTCCCGTTACATTTAAGTATGTATAAAAAACCACTAACAAATTTGTAGAATAGGGTTGGAGGTGAAGAAATAACTTTTTAAAACATCATTTTTCAAACTGTGAAATTTTTTATTCAAAGCATATTGAAAAGTGAAAATGAAATCGATTTGGGATTCAATCTGCTTTTCTCACCAAATGTTATACAGTAGATAATGTAGCCTGACATTCATCTTTTAATTAAAGACTGACCTTAACTTTGAATATCGAGATCTAAAACCGAAGTTATAAGCTTTCCACTCAGTCTATTCGAAGGCGCTATTTGTACATAGCGGAACTTTTCTTAACTGAACCTCATCAGCCAGCGGCCAATGAACAACCACTCATTGCTGCAACACTGCGCTGCCAAGAAAAAAATTTATAAACGTGTAACGAAATAACCTTTTTTTTGGTTACATTTTATTAAATTCATATTTTATGCTTCGTTCATTCTTGCCCAGGGGGGGGCAATTGCACCCATTGCCCCCCCCCCCCTGTATCCGCGCCTGCCTTGAGCAGCCTGGTTCTCGGGTTCTAAGGTTTTTAATTCTCTTCTTGCGTTCTTTGTTCCGCCCAGGAAACCCCGTTGCACCGTTTAGGTTGTGTTCCATCGCCAGGTTGGCACCTAGGGGAACAATTTTCTTGGACAGCTGTATACTTTTGCACTGTCACACTCAAAACAAAGTTTATCTAAAAATGTGCCACTGCCAAACTTAAAGCCGAAAAAACTCGACACTCTGTGACAATGTAAGACTGTTGGCATGCCTGGAACCACTGCTATTAGTTTTGAATTCTAGTTTATATTTTTATTTATTTTTTTGATATATTTTTCATGTTGTCTTGTTATGAAATATATCTGTTGCATTTCAATTGTTAGATTTGTTTGCCCAGTCAATAATTTGATAAACTGAACATAAAATACGTGTTATCAGAGACTTAACTTTTGAAATAAGTAAAAAAAATCTCGAATTTGTTTTTATTTTTCGAGATTTTTTCGAGATTATGTCTTTCGTGATTTTTGTTCATTCTAGATTTTTGTGCTTTCGAGATTTTTGCATTTGAGATTTTAATTTTTTTATTTCGAGATTTTTTGCATTCGAGATTTTTGTCATTCGAGATAACGTCATGATCCCGAATCAACTTCTTCGAGTTCCTGTTTTTTGTTTCCAATATGTCGAACGGAGTGATAATTTGGTCGTTTTCATTGAAATTTATGACGTGTATCCAGGCGTGGATCCAGGATTTCGTTCAGGGGGGGGGGAAATTTTCGTAAGTTTCCAAAATCTCGATGAGGTCTACAGAAAATTTGAGTACACTTCATACCGCTGTACACACCTGGTCATTCAAAGCAATGTGAGTTTATGAGTTTGAAATTTGAAGAAAGCAATTAACTCTTTCATAAACACAGTGTCTCGAAAAGAGGGTTCTTTGAACTTTGTGAAATGAAGTTTTGCAGTTTGCAGCTATAGCATGATATCTTTACAGTGTTTTTGAGTTCTGTCTGGATCTGCGTAATTCCACAATATTATGCTTGGAAAACATAATGCACATTGGTATGCTCCTATTCAGACACATGACGTTCGAGTTCGAGTGAAATTTCCAACCTCTATTTTAACTGGGACAACCTAACCTAGCTTGCCGGTAAAAAGCCGTTTCGAGAACGTCATCAGCGTCAAAAATGCATTTTGCAGAACGTTATGAAACGCAAACTGCAAGAGCTTTCTGTTCAAAAAGGAAAATACAACTTTAATTGCATCAGCATTGTGTTCGATAATGCTGTTTGCTAAAGTCACACCTTCGAAAACATCATCTGCGGTGCAATTCTTCAGTAAAAAGGTGCGAGTTGGCAGCAAAAATATTGGGAAGCCGGAGAACGTGTTCTTAAACGTCAAATGCGTTTGCAAGAAAATTGAAGGACGTTCATAACTTTAACAAAGACATCCGTAGAAATAAAACACAAATTTCAGCTCCTCAAGCTAAGTTTTAAATGATCTAATCCAAGCATTTAGAAGTGATATTTGTGTTTTATCTCTGCGGATGTTTTTGTTAAAGTCGAGTTTAGTTAGATTCGGATTTATTACTCAGGGCCAATGATTATAGTGGAAATACAAAGAAAAAACCACTCTTTTCATTTCATTTACAATATACTAAGCCTTTGTTAAATTTAAATATAAATGTTTCATATAAGCTCAAAACATAGACTGCAGAGTTGCCAGACTCATGCAGTTCGATTCAAAGCAATATACCCGTCGAAAACTGGCGATAATTTGACAATCGAATTGATGGAACAACTATCATTTCCTCAGGTGTAAAAGTTCCATCCAACTTCTCTTCGGCAGTGACTGCTGTAGTCGTTTCCTGATTTCTCTCCAATCTTCTTCGTTGGATTCGTATTCTTTGGCAGTTTAATGATATGGAACACGGAAGTTCCTAAAACGCATCCACGAAATCGACAAAATCCTCAGGAGTACTTACATACATCAAAAGCGTACATTATGGCTTAAACAGATGTGCCGCACGTCTGCACGCATCGCTGCGTACAGCGCACAAACTCGAAACGAAACAAATGTGCATACTGTTAAGGTGCGTATCCATTTCAGAGTAAAAAGGCGGAGAGCAAAAAAAAACTCGAAAGTGGATACAGACATAGTCATGAAATAAGCTCACCAGAGGCGAAAACAGATATCCGAGAGTCGCTCTCGAGAGTTTTCTAGTGAAAGACCTCCCTCAATGGAAACGCACATTTAAATATTTATTATAAAAAGATCTCTATCACCCTTTTAGCGTAATTTTTTTTTTTAAATATTTCTGATTAACTTTTATACAAGAATGTAGTTATTATTTTAACTTTAATAAGATATCTTTATCCTGTAGATCCGAGCATTAGAAGTTCAGCGTATTTTAAAAACTTATTTTTTTTTTTAAATCAAATTTAAGGTTGAAAATTTAAATGAGTGCCCTTGCTGCCTCTTCCGTGAACAAAACAAAAACACTAACAAATTTGTAGAGTAGGGTTGGAGGTGGAGCAGTAACTTTTTAAAACGTTATTTTTCAAGATGTGAAATTTTTCATCAAAGCATTTTGAAAAGTGAAAATGAAATCGATTTAGGATTCATAGTATGAAATAAATTGACTTTTCTCACAAACTGTTATTCAGTAATGTAGCCTGACATTTATCTTTTAATTAAAGACCTTAACTTTGAAGAATGAGATCTAAAACCGAAGTTATAAGCTTTCCAATCAGTCGATTTGAAGACCATTTGTACAAAGCGGAACTTTTTTTAACTGAAACTGGTCAACCAGCGGCCAACGAACAACCACTCATTGCTGCAACTCTGCGCTGCCAAGAAAATTTTTATAAACGTATAACGAAATAACCTTTTTTTTGATTACATTTTATTAAATTCATATTTTATGCTTCGTTCGTTCTTGCCCAGGGGGGGGGGGGGGCAATTGCACCCATTGCCCCCCCTTGTATCCGCGCCTGCGTGTATCCGCATGTTTGTCGAAGGAGAGTGATGAGTTAAACTGAAAGCTTAACTGATTGCTGAACTGAAACTGAAATGATCTTATAAATAGGACTTAAACTATAAACTTTATTTTGTTGCCAATTTTTGAGCACATTTATTTTATAAGATCTTGAATTCTTAAGCCCCATCTAGGCTTTCAATCAAACTGATTTCTAAAGCTCCATTCAGACGATCAATTCTGTTTCAGTTTCAGTGCAGCTATCAGTTAAAATTTCAGTTAAAGTGATAACATTTCTTCCACAAACATGGACGCGTGTGATAAATTTCAATGAAATCGACCAAATTTTTGACCGTTTCGACTTATTGGAAATACAAAACAGGAACTCGAACAACTGCAATTAAAACGACAACTTAACTGAAACGTGTTTACACATCGGTTTAATTGATAACTGAACTGGCAACTTATGGGAGTTCCATTTGTTTCAGTTACAGTTTCAGTTAAACGCTTCAGTTTTTTTCATTTAGACATCAGTTTAACTGAAAGCTTAAGTGATAGCTCAACAATTATTATTATTAAACTCCATGCAAGTCTCATATGGGTAATTCTCAGCAAACTGATACTCTTACGTCCCTCGGCTATTTTAGGTAATTAATAAGTATCTTCTCCACTTTTCACAATTATTTGCCCTCCGTGGTCTTCCTTGGTCTGATAATCTCATTTTACCCCCTTATGAAGATCGATTAAAATTGATCAATTTGTCAACCTTAAAAAAAACGTCGAGAATATGCTGACATACTTTTTCTGCACCAGCTCCTCGCTGGGACTATTGATTCTTCCTATCTTTTGGAAATGATTCCTATTAATACTAACCCACGTTCCCTCAGATCCACTTCTCTGTTCCACCTTTCTCATCACTGCACAAGATATGGTCGGTTTGAACCAATCTCAAGAATGTTGCGTCTAGCCAATAATTCACAGGACATCTTTGACTTCCATATCAGTTCTTCCTCACTCCGAACCTCTCTTTATAACTCGTCCTAATTCAAAGCCCCTGTTGTCTTTAATTTATTTTTAGGATTTATTTTTAAGTTTTTTTTATGTACAAAACTGGTAATTGGGCCTACGGGCCCAGATCAATAATAAAAGAAATAAAAATAAAAAAAAAACAAGCAACAAAAAAAAAAAAACGAAAAACCCATCATAGAATTAAGTTTAGATTTAAGTTTAGAATTAAGTAGACACTTAAGTGCACGCTTGTATTAAGCTAAATAAATAAATAAATATAATAGTTAGAAGATCATTTGGTCAATATATATGGAAAGTTCAATTCCGAAACAAAATGTTTAGTATACATATATTAAAAAAAAACTATTTAGTACCCAAAATGTCAGCATCGTGGCATATGTCCTATCCTTAGCCTGTAATTACTAACTATTTCGCTTGAACCCGACTTTAATTATACAAAAACAAAAATTGAATGAATTACACATATTTACGTCAAATATGTACAATAGGGTGTGTCACTTTGGTATGGCGAAAAAAATACTGTTCAGATTTAAAATTTAATACCTGCCAAAAGTTGCATAAGAATCGCAGGAATAAGGTAATGTGAAAAAAGTTTGAAATTAAATGAATCGTTTATTATGAAAAGGTGGTAAGTCCACTTCATATAATTTTTCAGGAGAGACAAAAAACTGTCCAGTAATTTCTGTATAGAAATTTCATTGGATTTTTTTTAATATATTGAAAGTATCCCTTGAGACACACAATATATCTACATTTCAACTTATTAATAAAGATTATAATAGCAAAATTCGTATTTATTTGTAGTGGACTTACCCCCTTTTCAAAATTCACGAGCTATGTTTAAACAAAAAATATCTGGTTAGTTGATTTTTTTAGGTATTTATTGATTTATTATTAACTTTTTTACAGAAATGTAATATTAAAGTGTTATATTTTTGTTTTGGACATCTTATTCATCATCAGTGTTTTTAGTGGGCCAGTTCAAAATTAAGTTATAAAAATCCTTGTTTTTAGAAGGAATGTGCTTCATAACTTTTCGAATGTCTTCAATTTTTTTTAAATTGATCGGCACTTTATCTTCATAAGCTTTTTCTAATGGCAGCTCCATCAGCTGTAAACTCCGGGAAAGTTTAAAGTCATGTTTTGTACTACCATCAATGAATTCGCTGGTTTTTACATACCCTTGCTTCATACAAGCGTAAGAAAACTCGTTGAATAAGGATGTACAAAAATATATATCTTTTTCCTAGAGATTGAACCGATAGGCATTTTTTCTTGTAGTATTTTGGTCACCAATTCTTGAAATCTATAACATCTTCCGTCACAACTTTGATAACCGTGATCTTGGAATTCTTTGTGCATTTTTCTATGATTTCTTCGTATTCTGATGGTGAATAAATTCTATCAAATCGCTTTATATTCTTCTTTACTACACCAAAATTACGGTCACAAGGCAGAAAGGAATGCCCACGTATGGGAAAATAATGATTAATTTTCTGAAATCTCTGCGTATCCACTAAAGCAAGAAGAAATCTGACCATTGTGTTATTTTTATTTTGTCCAGCACATCCGTCTGAGAAAATGTGAAGTTCTTGGACATTTTCTGGTACGTAATTAACAATATAATGTTTCAAAAATGAGCATACTTCGTTCGGGCCTTTATTTGCAATACCCTCATGATAAGAATAAAATACAGCTTTTTCAGTTTTTAAATTATGAACACAAAACTCATTTACCCATAACTGACGATAATAAAAAATTTCCTGAACAGGAGTATGAGGGAGCGGAAGATTTTGCATATAATCAAAACATAAACCGAATACATTTTCATTTGTTTCACAAACTTTTTTAATTTCTTGCATTTTAGAATAGAATTTTTTTGCCTGCTATTTGTGGTTCAAAAGTTCAACTTTGGCAGTTTTTTTTTCATTTTCATTTAAGAACGAACAATTTATTTTCGTATTAAGCTCCTCACATTTGGAACATACGTCGACTTGCGGTCTGCCGAAGCTTAAATCAAAATTAGTTTTAAAATAATTTCGGTAAAAATGATAATTAACTTTATCTCTGCAATCTGAATTCTTATCTAAGAAATATCCGTACATTTTTTTGACATTGAGTCTGGCATCAAGGTATTTTTTTTGAGAATTACCATAATGTACAAATTTAATATCAAATGATTCAATGTGTTTTTTTATTTTTTCACATATTTCACCAGGAATACCTCTTCGGGAACATTTATGTTTCCCACGATAATCTTGTGGTACATTACCTTTCTTTTTTAACAAAGCCAAGCGATCTATCTGCTTTATGTTCAGCGCAAAAATGGAAATAAACGCTTTTTTGCAAACGTTTATTCGATGGTGTTCGAACATGACTGAGTATTTAAAACATCCCGAACGCTCACACCTCCCATTTGGACCATCTCTAGGCCTTCTTCTTTGAATATCAACGGAATCTATCAAGGATTGTATGTAGATGTCTTGTTCATTTTTTGTTGGAATTTTATAAAGCTTTTCAAAATTCTGCATTCGATGATGCTCTGACACTTTTTCGAAGCACTTTTTCTTGCACCTTAAAAGATATTAAATACATACATATATTTACACTTGAAAAATTAAAACTTTAAAATTTTGGTATAGGTATCTAAGCACTTGATTCAAACACTTTTCAAATTACCACTTACCTACAGTCTGCCCCTATTGTCTTGGCTGGAATAACGATGTTTCGATAATTTGTGTATTCTCTTCCACTTAAACGGCTTTTTTTTATAACATTTTGTTTATATTCATCTATATTTTTAATACCTCTCTTTCTTTTTTTTTTTGCAACACATCAATTTCACTTGATGAAGACATTTTAATTATTTAACGTATAATACTTCACGCAGTTCAATCAATTGAAAATTCACAAATGCTTTTAAACAGAAGTTATGATGAACGCCATTGAAGCCTGATTCACAATCCAACATCAAGCTCTCATCTCGTTTTCACATACCTATCATTGTGAATCAGGCTTAACGGTTGTTCATATTAGACTTATTTCATAGAAGGAAATATAGAGGGCCTAAAATGTAGTCATTCAAAAATTTTGGCGCCAAAGTTCATTTTCGTAATAAATATAGTCCAAGTTCGTAACTATTTTTGCTGACATGGGGTAAATCATAAAAAAAATTAACTAGCGCTGTTTTAAAATAAATCTATCAAACATTCACTAGAAATACTGACAAACCACAATTTTCTCAGAACTTTTCACCTACACCTATAAATTGAAATTTTAAATTCGTTTATTTTGAAAATGGTATAAGTCCAGGGACTTATCACCTTTTCAAAATAAATGAAAATTTATATGCTCATAACTCTGGAAAGGATAAGTGGACATGAGCGAAACTTAGTAGGGATACAGAGAATGCATAACCCAGCATAACCTCATACTTAACTCAATTTGCCCAAAATGTGGACTTACCCCCTTTTCAAAATAACCGATTCAAATGGTTCCTTGGCTCGCTAAGCAACTAGGTTTTTTTTCGAAAACTGTGTTTTTAGTACTTTTTTGTCGGATATGGTTAGAGTTAATCTGAGCTAATTTAACTTATTTAAATAAATTTACATAAAGTGTACAAACAATTAAAAAGAAACAAATTTAAGGCAATACAAATTTGAATTATAAAAAATCGAAATCACTCAAAATTGTATTTTTATGCAATTTTTTTAAGTGCGACAAATATTAATAATTTTTTTTTTAAATCAATTTTGACTTATCAAAGGTACCAAAAAAAATTGTATAGACCTATTTTATGTCACTGAAAAAGAAAATGACACTCAATTTTTTTTGTAAAGAAGCCTTTCCGAAATATCCATATCTAAAAAGGCATTAAAAAACGTTTTTTCGATGATTATATTGACCAAACTGAATTTCACTAATAATATTTGCTGGATTAGGTCTTAATTTATCCTTCGGCTTTTTTGGTCACTGGTAATTGCAATGAAACAAAGTTGCATTGATTTATTCCCAACGTTTCGACAGGGATTGCTGTCCTCTTCAGGGCATCTTTATTTAAACATTATAAAACAACAAATTTGTTAGAAAATATATGCACAAATAAAAAATATATAAACTAAACGTAAAGTTTAATGACTTACATTAAATAAACCAAAATATATTTATACAAAGAAAAAATATAATAAAAAAAAAAAAATTTATTAAGTGAAGCACTTCTGTCGTCGAAGCTGAGTCGGTTGGTTTTGTCATCTTGGGTTCTTAGAGGAAGCGAGAGCGCAGTACACGGTTGATATATTTTGGGTGTCCTGTTTTCTATTCATAGCGTTTCCATTATTTAAAATATGAAGGGTTTCCAGAGTGTAGCGTTTTGAAGCGTGTCTTTCCGTTTGGAGAATTTTTACACCATCGAAATCGGGTTTATGATTCTTTTCAATACTGTGTGTGGCCAGCGCCGTTTTTGCAGAGTTATCACAGTTTAAATCGGATTTATGATTAGCCATTCTCTGTTTTAAAAATTGTTTTGTAGTCCCTACATAGCAAAGGTCGCACTTCTCATCTTTTTTGCCCAGACAATTTATTTTATAAATTACATCCGTGCATTTTCCTTTTTCTGTTTTTACCTTTAGGTGACTAAAGAGAGGTGCCAGGGTGTTGTGCGACTTATATGCTACTTGGATGTTGTTTGTGTTTTTCGAAATTATTTCCTTGAAGTTTTCTGCAAGTTTAGGAACATAAACCATACTTTTATAAATACCTTTATCAACGTTCTCTTTTATATCGTTATGCGGTCTATTTTTTTGTCGAAGTATTAGACTTCTTATAAGCTGTCCCGGGTAACCATTATCTGTGAGAATTTGTGTGACGATTTTCTCATTTGCGGAGTGAAATTTAGTCACCTAAAGGTAAAAACAGAAAAAGGAAAATGCACGGATGTAATTTATAAAATAAATTGTCTGGGCAAAAAAGATGAGAAGTGCGACCTTTGCTATGTAGGGACTACAAAACAATTTTTAAAACAGAGAATGGCTAATCATAAATCCGATTTAAACTGTGATAACTCTGCAAAAACGGCGCTGGCCACACACAGTATTGAAAAGAATCATAAACCCGATTTCGATGGTGTAAAAATTCTCCAAACGGAAAGACACGCTTCAAAACGCTACACTCTGGAAACCCTTCATATTTTAAATAATGGAAACGCTATGAATAGAAAACAGGACACCCAAAATATATCAACCGTGTACTGCGCTCTCGCTTCCTCTAAGAACCCAAGATGACAAAACCAACCGACTCAGCTTCGACGACAGAAGTGCTTCACTTAATAAATTTTTTTTTTTTTATTATATTTTTTCTTTGTATAAATATATTTTGGTTTATTTAATGTAAGTCATTAAACTTTACGTTTAGTTTATATATTTTTTATTTGTGCATATATTTTCTAACAAATTTGTTGTTTTATAATGTTTAAATAAAGATGCCCTGAAGAGGACAGCAATCCCTGTCGAAACGTTGGGAATAAATCAATGCAACTTTGTTTCATTGCAATTACCAGTGACCAAAAAAGCCGAAGGATAAATTAAGACCTAATCCAGCAAATATTATTAGTAAAACGTTTTTTTCGCCATATTTACATCATGAAATATTTTTTTTTTTTTTTCAAAAACTCCTTCCGGAATCTGACACTCCTATTTCCCTTTATTTAAAATCCATTTTGAATTTTCGAAATCGTTTGACTTCTCACGCCGAAATCCAAAGTTGAAATTTGTCAGTCTTCTAAAAATTTGCACAGAACACTTTTCTCTAATTTTTTTCTCGAATATAGCAAACAAACGTTTTTTTTTGGTGTTCTTTTCAAGCATTTTAAGCGAGCCAAAGCCAATAATTTAAACGAAAATTCCAAATGAAGAATTTAATTTTAATAATGTAATGCAACTTTTGAAAGGTATTAGATGTGAAAATTCCAGAGTTGCAATAAATGACACACCCTAATGTACAATAGTCGGAACAAGTAAATATTTTGACAAAATAAAAACTCACATTATCTTTCTTTTTAGTGATATTAAAAATCTGAAAAAAGTATATTATAATGGTATCAAGACAAGCTCGCAAAAAAACATACAAAAAATAGATTCATAAATATAGTTTTTAAAATAAAAATTGTATTTCATAAACGTATGGGGGAAAAAGTATTTTGACAAAATTAAAAAGGCCCGCAATTACCGGTTTACTTTTTAGTACAGGTAGTGAGGATTGTTTTTTAGTACACTTTTGGATGCAGAATTCGAATCTTTCATCCATTTGTGGCTATCAGCTCGGGTTTTCAAGAAATTGCCGTTAGAAAATGACTAAAAATAGTTTTTTTTTGCAATTTTTGAGACTTTGAAACATCTAGAAATAATTATTTTT
Organism: Dasysyrphus tricinctus; assembly: GCA_963921185.1. Lineage (NCBI taxonomy): Eukaryota > Metazoa > Arthropoda > Insecta > Diptera > Syrphidae > Dasysyrphus > Dasysyrphus tricinctus. Next base: position 187,572,781 of record OY992532.1, on the reverse strand, counting down.
CAAACAAAATTTCAAAACTATCTGAGAGACTAATCTTCTCTTTCAAATATCAGTTCATATCCAATCCTCAGTGGCGAAGCGAGGGTTCGAGCCGTGGGGGGTGACTTTCATTAAAATGCCGACTTATTTTAGGAATTTGCCGACTTATTTTAAAAATTTGCCGACTGTATAGATTTAGCATTTTTCGGGTGAAACTCAAAATAAGGGAAAAGAAAAGAGGGATTTTTTCCGAGTGGAATGACATTCGGGCGAAACTCGTGATAGGGCTGATTGATTTTAACTCAAATCTTCACTTCGCCACCTACACTTTTGAGATTTCGAAATGCGAGATTTGTCAATGAAACCGCCTTCAGCTGATGTAAGAGATTTAAAAAACTTAGCAGCAATGACTTTCCATGAAACAATTTTAAAATCTTGGGAACTATTATTTGGTAGAAAAATAAGATATCATTTATTTTTGCAATTATGTATTTATTTATAATAAATAATTAATAACAATGGAATAAATAAATATTATTGCAACGATTAATCTAAATAAGAAAAAATTTTTAACAACGAATTAAATTCATGAACATTTATATTATTATTGCAGCAATTTTTTTTTATTAGGTATAGGTATTAAACATTCTTTATAAAAATTAAAGTAACGCATAATTCTGTCAGCATCAGCAGTTTAGTCATTTACAATAAAAATACATTAATTTATTAATATTGCAGCAGTTTATTTATTTAAAATAAACAATTTTTAATAATATAGCTAATTATTTATAATAAATTAATTTTAATAATAAAATTTATTAATTTATATTTATTATTATTTTATTGCAGCAACTTAATAAGTTGTAATGAAAATTTAATATTTAAATTTAACATTGTACTATCTAGATTTTAATTCGGTGTTGTTTTAATAAGGACCATTCTTCAACGACCTCATTAAGAATAATTTCGTCCACTTTATCTTTCGAAGAAACGATCATCACCCATTGTCGTGCGCAAATAGTTTAAGACTAATTTTAATTTACTAAATGATCGTTCACAAGAAGTTGATGTCACAGGAGCAGTTAAAATGAAGCAAATGAGTTTGTGCGCTAAGGGAATTACTATTTTCAACTTGAACACGACTTTAGTAATGTCTTCGAAATTATACAATTTGTAGATGAATCAAGAAGAATTTTTTTCAAATTAAGATTCGTTGATTTGCCGACTCTTGAATTAGTCAGCATATTTTCGAAATTCGCAATCAGCAAAAATGCTCGTTTTATTATTTTTTTTTCAAATTAAGCTTCGTTGATTTGCCGACTCTTGAATTAGTCGGCATATTTGCGAAATTCGCAATCGGCAAAAATGCTCTTTTTTTATTATTTTTTTTTTTTTTCAAATTAAGCTTCGTTGATTTGCTGACTCTGGAATTAGTGGGCATATTTGCGAAATTCGCAATCGGCAAAAATGCTCGTTTTATTAATTTTTTTTATATGAAGCTTCGTTGATATGCCGACTCTTTAATTATTCGGCATATTTCCAAAATCTGCAATCGGCAAAAATTTCGATTTGCACAGGTACATTTAAAAGTTTAAAAACCTAAATATAATGAAAATACAAACTTACTTTTTTTAACTTTTTCCAAAAATATTGTAAAATTTCTGGTTTAATTTTTTTTTATTGCTTGAATTATTAAATCTAGCTTCCTGAATTTGCCGACTCTTGAAAAGCGTGGGGGGGTGGTACACGTTTGGCATATTTTACCATTCACGATTTATTTTACATTAAGAAAATATCGAGCGAAGACTAATATCTAGCTAAGAATTTCTCAGAAAGTAAGAGTGATATTGCAACGAACCGAAAAATGCATTTAATTGGGTAACAGAATTAACATATTTATTTTAATATTTATAACGATGATTTTTATTTGTATTCATTTTGCAACGGGCAAAATTTAGAAATCCCAGGATTTTCATTTCTTCTATATCCATTTGTCCCGTCGAGCTGATAGAAAAATCTGGCAACCCTAATTACAGCAATAAATAATGACACCCTAGATTTTTTAAAAACTTTTATCAAAAATTGAAATTCATAACAACTTTATCGAGTTCTTTATCATATCCTGCTTAATTTTTACCAAAGTGTAGGGACGTATTTACAAAATATCAAAGACTTTTTGATATAAAATTATAACTTTAAAAATCATATAACAGCACTAATAATGATTTCAATTTATAAATTCACCTTCACTTAATTATTTAAAAATAATATATTTTTTTAAATTTTGTTTGATGATTTATTTTTAAAATATTTTAGGTTACCCTGCTGGCAACAAAGCTTCTTTTAAGTTCTGCTTATCCAGCTGATGGTCTAGTCGAGTGAGTAATATTAATGTTTGCTTTGAATAACTAAGCTTTCTAACATTTCCCTTTGCTTGTCTCTTTCCTTTTATGCTGCATGTTGCAAAATTTCTACATCGTAAATGACATTTATTTTTAAGAAATACATTTAATATTTAACACTACTCATTTTAAGTTTATAAAGATGACAATAAATCTTTTATAGCACACGTACTTATTTAACAATATTTTTCTTAACTACATATGTAGGTATTCAAGATTTAGAAAATATGTATATTCTGTAAAAACAATAAATTTACAAGTTCTACAAACAGACAACAATCCCCTTTACCTGACTCTAGCAGTTACTGAAATCTTAAAGTTATATAGCTATAAATATACATTAACCAACAATTTAATTGAACAGTGTACATAATTTAAAATATCTCCCTTTTTCAATAGCCAAGATTGTAAATTTGAAAACAATATAGGTACCTAATAACATTTAAATCTTATTAATTTAGTTAATTTTAATCCCCCTTAACTGTGTACATAAATGTTATTCTTCAAAAACAATAATAAGATCTCAATTTATGTACCACAAACAAATATATCTTTAAACAAAATGTAAACCATCTGATTTCAGAATTGAAAAACAAAGGCTGATTAAATTTCCAGAAGAATCATTTCAAATTGAAGATAACGAACAAAAATCATCTGAAGCCAAACGAATTTTAGAAGAAATCAATAAAATCAATGTTGCACTGGGCTATGTTAAGAAACATGATCAAAGCTTACCATCTCTGCTTGACTCTAATCAATTCCTTTTCCCAAAACCTGCCTATCATCCATTTCATTCACAATCTATAAGTGATGGCATTTTGCAGCCCTCAATTCGTAATTTAAATCATTTTACAAGTCCATATTTCAATCCATATCCCAGTTTAAGTTCCAAGTCCATAAAATCCCCTGATTCTAAGCTTTTCTTCTATAATTATCAACAACCTGATGGCAAAGAATTCGATGAAAAACCATCATCAACAGTAAATCAATTTGTTTTGCCCAAAAATGATGAGAACAAACTTCGTGAGTTCAAACTTATCGACTATAAGGTTGTGGGTGATTATCAAGAGCCCTACGATAACAAGCAAGAACAAAACCAGTTGGAACCGAAATTGCGCTTGTATTTCGTTCCACGTCAGCTGAATGTTAACGAAAAATCAATGGACTACCATAAAAATGAGAAATTGATTAAAATTGAAAAGTTACCAACTATTCGGCCATTTTCGAAACTATCTGCAGACAAACAAAGACCAAATACAAAACCTCAAAATTCGAATCTACAAAATTATGTTAGCAGCTCTACGTCGACGACTACAACACAGCCACCGCCAATTGCAGCCATGAAGACAACATTTGGCGGATTTTTCAAACGTCCTAATCATATGGTTACCGCCCAAAAGATAGAAACTAAGCCTGCTTTACAATCAGTGCCACTTGAGCTGCCACAGTATACACAGCAGCAAGTGAAGCCCGATGCAGTCACAATCGATAACTGGGATTCAGAGTCATCGGAAGAAAACGACTACCCTCAGGATTATGAGAAACATATTTTCGGTGCAAAACGCAAGACAGATATGGCTGAAGTTCAGAAAGAGGCCCTCAAGGAAAGTGGAATCATCATTCAGCGACTGAAGGTACGAAAAGGCGGTATTGCCATTGCTGGTCCAGGTGGTGTTGCTACTGCTGGAAGTGGGGGAACTGCAATCGTTGGACCCGGTGGATATGCCCTGACACATCCCAGAAGTCTCACAATTGCTGGACCTGGTGCCAAAATTATTGCAGTTCCAGAATCGACAGACTTGAAAGATGCTCTCCAACGAACAAGCTCTGGCCGAAGCTATGCTGATGAGGGAGAAATAGTTGCTACCGGTCCGATCATTTACTATTCGCCAGATGATAATAGCCAAATTCTATAATTTATGGTTTTAAGTTTATAAATATATTATTAAATCTAGTACAATTTTCAATATAGGCGTATTTTTAAGTAGGAGCTTATATAATAATTATTTTTGAATGTGCTTAAGCCTTTTTTAAGAATATAAAAATATATCGAAAAATTAAAAAACTAGTATTTTCTAATTATTCAAAATCTTCATCAGTAACACACTTTTTCATAACCTTCATAATTAATTGTTGTAACTTCTTCATATAAAAAAAAAACTATAACATTGCTTTATTAACAAACTTAAATTATCTAGATGGCAGACTTCAAGCTTTAACTCATGGCCTCAAATGCCCTTCTACTTTCCATCAGCTGCATTTTACAACTCACCTCCTATCAGCTACAATAATATACAGCCTTTTAGCCAAAACTACAAGTCTATAACTGCGTTAAATGGTCTTCAACAACCACAACCCTGGGCTGCTAATTCGGGTTTAGTTGTGAATCCATATCCATATTCCTACTTTTACAGCTCAAACGCTATGCCTTCGTTATCAAATGACAATCTGAGGCAAAACACGCTCAAACCGACAGCAAGACCAATTTCAAAATTCCCTGAGCCAACAACAAAGCCTCCAAGCACCAGTGCCATAAAAAGTAATAAACTCCCAGGCAAATCCCCGAATGACCTGAAGAGTGATACCCGTTTGATATCAGCTGTTAAACAAGTGAATCCCACTTTTGAGATTGAAAATATTGTCGCAATTCCGGGAACACCATATTTCCAGCTTGCATCTGTAGAAAAATTCCCCACGACAAATGTTCCAACGAAGAAAAAAACAAAGCCCAATAAGACAGCCAACCAGGGTAGTGGAGATATTAAGGTAGAAGCTACTGGTAAGACTTCAGCTGGAAATAGTGTGCCAAACATTCCATTTGGCTCCTATTTCCTTCCGTACAGCTCGAATTTACAGAATCCAGAAAAGAAAACTGCTTCCCTCATACTACAACCGAGTTCCAAGGCAATAGTTGGCAATGGAGGAACAGCAATATCAACTCCCATATCGCGAGCTATTCTTAAGAAAGGAGTCCCCACGAATGTGTTTTTCAATCCCGAGTCAGTGGCTATTGCTGGAGCTGGTGGTAGGGCACATGCCCAGGCAGATTTGATTTTGGATATCATGGAGTAATGCTAGTTCGTGTATTTTCAAGCGAACTCTTGATTTTTCCTATAAGCTTCTTCACCAAATAATGTATTATGTAAAAACTTACGCTTAATAAGCTATTTCTTTGTTATAAATCTTACTTCTGTAAATAAAGGCTTTCTTTACAAATCTGTTTTCTTTTTCAAATCTACCGTGTTTCTGCTGGCTCTTCAGTATGGTTTTCTATATTCTCGCAAAGACTTTATTATTTTGATCTGAAAAAACAAAACAGGCTTTCGAATTTGAATGTGAAATCTATAATCGTAGCAAAAGATTGGGAAGAGTGAACAGCAATGGTGATGCTGTGTCGTTTCCATATTACGGTGCTCTCAAAGGCCATTCGCTCAATGTTGGAAAAGACGGAAAAGTCAATACAGTAGTTGTTCTAAATCCAAAATATGCAGAAGGTCGTGGTTCTTCGGATACTTTCTTCAACAAAATCCAGGATTCTGCTGCACGTTTGGTGGCCATTCAGGAAAAAGCCAAACAGAAAGGAAGTTTTACTGACGAGGATAATAAATCGTATGCAGATAGTTTGTTTGAATTAGGTCTTGCAGCGCAGAGTCTTGCTCAACTACAGCAAAATGGAGAGATTAAAGATTTTAGCAAACTTCTTCAAGGCAGTAATACACAAATTAAACCTCAACCCCAACCACCTACTAATGATGATGGAACTTTGGCACAAGTAGGTGAGACACCAGATCAAAATGGAGATAATATGTTTGTGTCCATTACGCAGGAAGAGCCATATGAGGACTCTGGTGAAGCTATACAAGTGAACGCTCCTAAAAAAGATGCATCTGTTGCTGAGGCTAAACCTGTTGGTAAGAATTATTTTTAAAATTATTATTAAAAATATTTATATTTAAAATTAGAACACGAGCTGGATCTGACTTGTAGACAGCGTTGCCACCAATCAGAACATTTTCTGAAGCAGTTCCGTAACTCTTGCATTGATAAAGTTGGACGAAAGATGATGAAAATTGAAAGAAAATACATGAGCTTTGTTCCATTTTTTAACGTTTCTCGACTGATTTTATAAATGGTAGAGAGTTATAGAGTGAGGGCACTGATTTTCAAAAAAAAGCTGGAGTTTCAATTTTTGCTTGCATTAGATCTGCATTTAGTAATAATTTTCGAAAAACTAGATCAAAAAAAAAAAAAAAAAACTAAAAATAACAGATCCTCCTGTTTGGTCATCTATCCCCTAAGCTATCCAAAATTCAAAAAATTTAAGATACCTTGCTTTGAGTTGTTTTTGCATTAGCTGATATTAGCTGTTTGTTTCCACAAGGGATGATACAACGACACAAACAAATCCGGATACGCAGCTGACCACATGGTCACACAAGGGAACTTTCAAATCTGTCAATTTCAAGAGTGCCATCTATCTTTGTGGGGAAAGTGTCAAATACCAAAGTGCAGAGCGAACAAAAAAAAAAAAACAATTCCACCACAAATCTCGATAAGATAAGCCTGTTCCTTTACTTCGAGTTTCTGTGAATTTTAATCCAAACTTCTGTAAATTGATTTTTTTATATGAACTTTAACAATACTAAAACTCGCAATTTACAAATATCACAGTAATTCAAAGTAAAGGAACAGACATGATAATTCTCCATACTAATGATTTCTACGTTTGTAAATGAACGAGGGTGTAATAGATTGCTATTTGTTAAAGAACTCTATTGTCAAAATAACAGATAACTGGAAGCCATAGATCGTGTTCAAATTAGACTGAAAAAATGTTTTTGTTGACATTTTAGTATTCACATATCAGTGGGAACGAGATGTGAATAGTGAAACGTTTACAAAATATAGTTTTCGGTCCAATGTGAACACCGTTATACTTAAGTCCCCTTACCGACAAAACAATCCGATTCTGTATGGGCATTTACATGCCCATTATGTCGGTGGGGGGCTGTCAAAAGTCAATTGTTAAAAATTTCATTTGGATGACAATTTTGATGTCTATTTTAATTCTAACTAAACATTAATTTCATCCTTCAAGTAGTAGTCCTGAAATTGATTAACCTTGATTTAGACAAGAAGCAGTTTTTTGAAAATCTATTGAAATTGATGTGACACTCATCATCCTTTAAATGAGTGTCATGTCAACTTAATATGTAATTCCTTGATAGTTTGCCATTTATTAGTCGTTAATTAGTTATGAAAAATTAAAATTTGTCATGCGATGTTTTCTATGTAATTTTGGGATACATATTTGTTTAATATAAGCACTAACGGAACAAAAATTATTAACGGCAAATAATCCACCTACCCATTTTTTAATTAGTGAAAACTGATTTGGTAGCCTGACGCTCATAGAAAACCAATACCCTAAATCACATAGAAAACATCGCATGACAAAATTAAATTTTCACAACTAACTAACGACTAATGAAATTATCAAGGAATAATATAATAAGTTTTGGAAATTTTTACAACTTTTCGAAAAAAAACATAGAAATCATAGAATGACCATTTCAAAATTATCACAAATAATTAACGGCTGGTTAATGGTAAATTATTAAGCCATAAACCATCCGGTATAAACTGATTCTACCCAATTTTCAGATAGTACTTTGCCAACTTGATGTCAAGCTACCAAAGAACCCAAAAAACATAGAAAACATTGCACGACAAATTCAAAATACCGTTATAGTTAGTGGTAAATTTTTAAGCCATAAACAGCTCGGTATTAGCAGTTTTAATCCCTTTTTAAGGTGGTGCTTTGCTAACTTAGTATGAAGCTAACGAAGAATTAAAAAAAAAACATAGAAAACATTGCACGATTGAATTCAATTTTTCACAACTAACTAATGACTAATTAATGGCAAATTATTAAGCCATAAAACATTAAGTATAAGAAGTTTTTCAAACTTTTCCAGTAGTGTCAAGTTAGCAAAGCACCCAAAAAAACATAGAAAACATTGAACGACAAATTCGAAATTGTCACAACTAATTAACGACTAATTAATGGCTAATTGTCCACCTACCCATTTTTCGATTCGTCAAAGTTGCTTTGCTAACTTGACACTCATAGAAAACAAATAACCCAAAAACACATAGAAAACATCGCACGACAAAATTGATTTTTTCACAACTAACTAACGACTAATTAACGGCAAATTATTAAGCACTAAGATATTGAATTTAAGAAGTTTTTTCCACTTTTCAAAACAAAAAACATAGAAAACATAGAACGACAAATTCGAAATTGTCACAACTAATGAACGACAAATTATGCACCTATCCATTTTTCGATCCGTGAGAGTTGCTTTGCTAACTTGATATCAAGTTAGCAAAGCACCCAAAAAAACATAGAAAACATTTCAAGATCAAATTGAATTTGTCACAACTAATTAACGACTAATTAACAGCAAATTATTTAGCCATAAACCGTCAGGTATAAGAAGTTTTTACTGATTTTCGACAGGGTGCTTTGCTAACTTGATATCAAGTTAGCAAAGCACCCAAAAAATATAGAAAACTTTGAATGACAAATTCGGAACTGTTACAACTAATTAACGACTAATTAACGGCAAATTATCCAATCACCATTTTTGATTTGTCAAAGTTAATTTGCTAACTTGACACTCATTAAGGTACAGAGAATAAAGAGAACAAAGGAACTAAGTCCTTCGAGGGATTTACATAGTTCTCATTAATATGCGAACTAAATCCACTTTAGCGAAGTGGACTTTGTTCTCATAGAGGGTGGGAACTAAATTCCTCAAAAAACTGAGTGGTTTTAATTCCCTCTAAATGTGGATTTAATTCACACTTCCAAGTAAAAAATCAATCTTATTAGTAAAATATAAATACCTTTTACAACTGTTTGACATATAGGTTAAATTCAAAGTTTTTTTTAAATCCTGTGATGTGCTTTTTGCTTTCCAGCCGAGGTTACGCTCGCCGGTCTCGCCAGGGTCGTACTGAAGAAAACACGAAACTTCAGAAGAAAAGGTCTTAGAACCTTATCACAAAATCTTTATTGAAACAACTATTTTTATATATAACAAATTATATTAAGTTTATTATTATCTGGTTGACGGCGGTATTTGTACACTGGTATCCTGGTTAGCACGGATTGTGAGCGGTACACTGATGTTGGTTGTTTCTGCCTTTAAGTTCGGGGTGTTCTTGTATCGGGAAAACTGCCTTCGGGTACTTGAGACGGCGTCTGGAATGGTTGTGGGTGATATACGTTAATCAGCAGGTACAACGTCCCTGGTGGCACTAATCAGCAAGTACAACGCCCTTGGTGGCACTAATCGGCAAGTACAACGCCCTTGGTGGCACTAATCAGCAAGTACAACGCCCTTGGTGGCACTAATCAGCAAGTACAACGCCCTTGGTGGCACTAATCAGCAAGTACAACGCCCTTGGTGGCAATAATCAGCAAGTACAACGCCCTTGGTGGCACTAGTCAGCAAGTACAACGCCCTTGGTGGCACTAATCAGCAAGTACAACGCCCTTGGTGGCACTAATCGGCAAGTACAACGCCCTTGGTGGCACTAATCAGCAAGAACAACGCCCTTGGTGGCACTAATCGGCAAGTACAACGCCCTTGGTGGCACTAATCAGCAAGTATGACACCCTTGGCGGCACTAGTCAGCAAGTACAACGCCCTTGGTGGCACTAATCGGCAAGTACAACGCCCTTGGTGGCACTAATCAGCAAGTACAACGCCCTTGGTGGCACTAATCAGCAAGTATAACGCCCTTGGTGGCACTAGTCAGCAAGTACAATGCCCTTGGTGGCACTTCTCAGCAACGAAACCCCTTACCACTGGTGGGGGGAAGTTCCGTGAAACCAAAAAGCTTAATTGACCGAAACGACTTGACTCGTCTGCGGCCGGAGCGTAACTGATCAGGTTAACTAAATGCCGTCTGACGTTGAGTATGGTCGAAAAGGTGTCTTTCATCCATTCGAGCAGGTCCACTTGTTATATTTCCGGTAACGACTGAGTGGGAACTATACGAGGATAAATGAAAAATAATTATTGTGTCTATTTTCCTGTGACGTCACTGGCTTGTGGTGAATGTGAATTGTATTTCGATGCAATACAATTCTCGCTGAAAGTAAACTGGTGCTGAATATTAACTGGTGCTGAATATAATCTGGTGCTGAATATAATCTGGTGCTGAATATTAACTGGTGAGGAAGGATTTGTAGAAGAAAAGAATGTTACGTGGAACACTTCGTTACAATCCGTATTCCTTAAATGCAAAAGAAACTTTGCATACACCCAGCCTCACACCTATACCTCCAATCCTAGGATTTGTCCAAGCAGAGGGGTTACATCCCTCACTGTTTAATCGCGGTAATGCTATGCCTAGCATAAATACTGTGCTAGCACCCAGCATTACGGCGAATAAACAGTGAGATATGGATGGGGGGCATGCTTTCCCCCTGCATCCCCCCTGCTTGGGCACACTTCGGATTTGGGTAGGTGCGACGTGCGAGACTGGGTGTATGCGAAGTTTCCTTTGCATTTAAGGAATCTGGATTTAAAGAAACCTTGAATTTATCCTATATCCAACAATAATTGTAACTTTTTCATTTGGAGATCTTTAAATTGAAGGTCATTTAATAGCAGAGTATGGATCATACTTAAAGTGTGGGCTTAGATTCCAAATCCAAAAAGCAATAACACCCGTGGTTCGTATTTCTTTCTTTTTTGGGTTTTATTGCCATTTCAAATAAATAAAATCGTGCGTGTTTTTTCCTTTCATTTTGGTAAATAAGGTCCACGGGCTTTATTACCGCACTGCACCGTGTTTTCATTATGAAAATCAGTTTGCAAGACCCTGAAAATAATCAATGCAAAATCGCACAATTTTGCATTTGTGTAATTTTTATCGTTGAAAGTTAGTTGCCTCTTTATATTTCAAAATGTGTTCTTAGTTCTCATAAAAAAGTGGACTACTTTCTCACCTAGCCTGGTAACTAAGTCTACTTCGATAAGAACGTAGTCCTACCGAGGGACTAAGTTCCGGGGACTTAGTTCCCTGGACCATCCTTGAACGCCTTTCAATATTGAAATGGAGATGACACCGCATGCAAAGTTGCATTTTTCAAAGATTTAAATAACTTTCACTATATCGAAATTGAGGTGGCGCACAGTGGGGCCGAGGTGGAAAAAGCCTCATATATAAAGGTGCTAATATGCCATTGTGATACACTTTTCTTTCTATATTTTTCATGTGGAATGCAGCTGTTATAATGATTTTATAGTACAAATTAGCTTTCGGCCGAAACAAGGGGTTAAAACGGACCATTGACATTTTGAGCCTTTAAAACTGAAGTTTTCGATGATTCCTGCATCTTACGGATTATTATTTAAAATTTTTCCTTGAATGTACTGCGTTAATATAAACCTTAAAGTCTCTGATGAGAAAATAATTTACCCATTTTTCCGATTACACCGAAAAATCTAGCCAAAATTTGGACATCGGGTGTACTTCCGGACTTGAGTAATAGCCATACAAAAAAAGCTCCACCTTCCTAGGGTCTGTTTCAGCTTTTTTCTTGTAGTCTTAGTGGTAATGAAGATCCTATTAAAATGTCATCACCAGATTCTACTAGTTTTGGGATCAGTGAATAAAAATTCAATTTAAGAAATAAGATAATTTCTGATTGAATATAACCTGTTCAATAAAGACGTGATTGTTTTTTCACAGAATTCAAAATGGAATTTGAAAATTGTATTATTTTTTTTTTCAAAAATAGCTTTGAATCACTCCAATCGTTATTTACTTTTTAGTTTCCACCTGACCGTACTTTATACAAAATATCCCACTTTTATGAAAAGTTAAAAATTTCCCCTTAACTCTGATCATAAAACGGATGATACCATTCAATTTAGTGGGTGCAAACACGTACGAAATGATACCCCTTAGAGATTTTTATCCCTAAATCGTAGGTTTAGCCCCACTGTGTGGTGCGGCGTGTCGTCGCGCCGCAGCAAAAATCACTCTCAGTTAAATCCCTGAGTCTGATAGTTAGCTCGCCAAATAAGGTGAGTTAATTCGTAATTAACTCATCATCATCATCGTGTCCTGTAACCCCGGCTGGGACATAGGGCGTCAACAAAACGTCTCCATCCTTTACGGTCTGCTGCAAGGTACCTTAGCTGTGGCCACGTCTTTCTCTGGGATTCTGCTTCCGCTAAGACAGTTGATTTCCATGTTGTTCTTGGTCTTCCAACCCACCGTGCACCCTGAGGATTCCATTCAAAGGATTGCTTTGCAATTTCATCGTTTGGTTTCCTCAGTGCGTGACCAATCCAACGCCATTTACGCTTTCTTATGTCGACGTCCAGCCGCTCTTGACTTGTCCTGCGCCACAATTACTCATTTGATATTATTTGTGGCCAGCGAATCTTTAGGATGTGGCGAAGACAGCGATTCACAAAAGCCTGCAATTTCTTCGAAATGATAGACGTGACTTTCCAGGTTTCACAAGCATATAACAGCACGGATTTGACATTGGATTCGAAGAATCTCAACTAAGTGCGTAAGGAGATTTGACTGGATTTCCAAATTGGGGACAGAGTACCGAAGGCAGCACGAGCTTTATTCATTCTACTTTTTACGTCCAGATCCGTACCACCGTTTGCAGAAACAATACTGCCAAGGTAGTTAAACTGTTCCACTACTTCAACTGGCGTCTCCTGTAGAATAATACGCTGCTGTGTGTAGGGGCCTGTGAGCATTATTGTTGTCTTTTTTGGCTGTTTATTCTTAGACCACTCGACTCTCCCTTCACTTGCAGCGTTTGGCACATCCCGTTCAGCCCACTGATGTTATTTGCCAGTAGACATATGTCATCGGCATAGTTTAAATGACTGAGCCTTTCGAACGGTCTCCACTGAATGCCCTGTCGCTCAGCTGTACCAACACTGGCCGTCAATACGTCGTCCATCGCCAGCAGGAAGAGAATTGGCGATAAAACATCCCCTTGTCTCACACCCTGTTGCACTACGAAGGAGTCGGATAGCTGCCCATTGTGCAAAACAAAACAAAACACCTTGCGTTGTTGTAGGACTCTCGTAATTAACTGAGGATTAAAATTGACTATGAAACAAGTTTCTGCAGTTAACTCAGGTTAAACATCGAGACTTGGATGATCTTGCACTGGAAAACTGGCCTTAAAGTATTTAGAGTATGCACTAGAAATTCATGCACTTGAAGATCAAATCGAGTTCCTGCTTTTTCAATACCTATATTGCTTCTTCAGTACCTTTATTTTACAGATTATATTAATTTTAATGAATATGTTATCACCTACTACCGATATACTAATTTAAGAAAATACTTCACCTTACGAAGTTCCAATATAAATACTTCATATGCGTTGCAGCTTTGCTTTGCTCACACCGCTGCTGCAAGAATCATTTATGGCAGCTCCAACAAAAACACACCCTTATAACTACTTATAGCAACATTTATCAAAACTAAGCTTTTCTCCAAGCAATGCTCCAGTTATAAAGTAGATTATCATATTTTTGTGAATTATTAAACCTATGTCCTCGTAAATCAATTTGAAATTAATATTTTCCTTTTTTAGGTCTTTCGATTGCCGGTGAAGGTGGTGTGGCATCATCGAAACCAAATGCAGTAGCCATTGCAGGGCGTGAAGGATTAGCTGTTGCCTCACCAAAAGCAACAGCAATTGCCGGTGTAACACCAGAAGAAGCTGCAGCGTTTAGTGTTAATATCCCAACAAGGAATGATATTATTATTAAAGCTCAACAAAGAGGAAATATATCAGGTATTACCTCGATAGAAAATAAGGCGTCAACATCAGAGGACAAAAATTTTGCCAAACGGTCTGGAAATGAAGCTCAAAAAAGGAAATCTCAAATAGTCGATGATAGTGGTATAAATATTTTACTAGTCGAACCAAGATTTTCGGATAGAATTGACCTCCAAGGAAATCATCAAACACCAAAAGTTCAAGCTGATGTAGAGCCAAAAGGTTTAAGAAACCCCCAACATGGACCAGCAGGTTTTGACGAAAGCAAATACCTTAGTAACATGGCCTATAGGAATTATTTGCTGTCATCTTTTTATACATAACAAAATAATAATTTATACTCAACAACAATGTAGATCTTGCTTAAAATCAATACCAATTATTTAATAAAATTCAAAATTCATTTCATGACACCTGCAAGGTTTTTTTGCAATACATAAAATAATATATCTTTTAAATTGTCCCTAAAAATTAATTAAGTTTAACTAAAAATACGATAAGATGGGATTATGAATTTGTTTCAAGAATTATATAAATTCAATAATTATAATTTATACCTAATAACTACTCGTTAAATTTTAAGAAACGAGCAGATGCAAAGAAAAAAGGGGTCCCGTCACCCGAAAGCATATTTAACTTCTGTCCTTTTTGAAATGTTTTCTTAATTTGATATCTTTGTATATTTTATAATTTTGTTTCCGTTTCTTTATGTACTCTCCTCGTACAAACATACAAATATCCACCCTACTAGTATCAAAATTTTTAGCAAAATTAATTAAAATTAAGTTTTTAATGCAGTATACACGGTCTAAATTATAAGCAAACGATTAAAACAACTTTTTACTGGTATACAAAAATGTAGGTACTTCAATTTTGAGTTAACTAGATATTCGAAAACATAGGCGCCCGCAGGATTTTGTCCAGGGGGGGGGGGGCAGACACCAAACCAATTTTGAGATACATATCGAACTTTCGAAAAAAAAATTTTAATTTTAATATTCAATATAATTTGAGCTTTTTGGAAGTTTTTATAAATAATTTCATTTAAATCCTTCAGTCAATAATGAAAAAATCCAAAATAACGTTCTATCTTCTATGGGAGGTACTGTCAATAGTTATCCAGCGTAAAATTATTTTATATTTAATAGTAGACCGTACTTATTTAACAACACAGTCATTTTTTTGGAAATTTTGTAGATATAAAAAGCAAAGTTCATAGAACAATAAAATATCATTCGTTCACTCGTGAAAAAATCAAGAGGGAATGTTATTTTTGATTCGATTAAAACAAAATTCATTTTCACGATCGAACCAAAAATGCTAGGATGTGGATCTATAAAATATGGTTCGTTCCGAATTTATTATGCGAGAGTTATTGAAGATCCATTCACGAATCTTTGAAATAAGAAATAAAAATGTATTTTTACAAAAGGAAAAGGACAGTTAAAAAAAAAACGTTTCGAAATCCTTTGACCTTGATAGATTTCAATTAAATCGAATTGAGTGATTTCAATGAAATTGCCACATGTCATGGTGATGATGATGCCATTTTTGGAACACCGTTTTGAAAATATTCGTTTTTGTTATAATTCTGTCTCAGCTATCCTGTCAATTTTCTTGAAACCACTCAAGGAACAACGAAGTTGACATTTTTTAAAGCACCCTGTTTTGAAAATATTTTTTTCTTTTTTTAATTCTGTATAAGCCATCCCCTGTGTCAATTTCATTGAAATCTTTCAACACAACACAACAACGAAGATATAGTAGGTAATTTTCCATTTTCTTGAGACAAAATGGGTATTCATACATCTGTCAAAACTTGTATGGAAAATTTGACAGATTTACGAAGTTTACAACTTTACTACGTTTATGAATAAGCTTAATATCCTACTCATCAGTGGCGTCACGTAAATTATTTGGATAGGTGTGCAATTTGTGAAAACTATATGTTTTGTTCTTCAATATTAATAAATTGTGATTTTTGCAAGACAATAATTCCTACTTATTGTTTTCTCAATTAAAATTAAAAAGCAGTATCATGAATTTGTGCTTTTTTTATTATAAAAAGACCACTAAAAACGTAACAAAAACTTAATCAATTATACTTCAACAAAAATTTAATACAAAACGTAATAAATTATAATTTTTTATATACTTAATCGATTCTTCGATTTTTTTTGTAAATTCTTCAATTACTTTCTCAATAAATTCAAAACTTTGGCAACTCCGCAAAGATGTCAGAAATTCTTTTTCTATCTCAAGAGAAGACAACGAAGAAAGCCGATCTTCCCCCATAGTGCTTCTATTCGAAGTTTTTATTCGTTTTAAAGTAGAAAAGCTCCTTTCTGTTGTTGCAGTTGTTGATGGAATTGTCATGATCAAATGGCAAAGTTTTAAACATTCAGAAAAAGTTTGATTTAATTTAGCAAATATAATTAGGTTGGCAATTTCCGTAACATTTTTTTGCTTATATCATTCAGAACGATATACCACTTTTAGTTCATTTTTTAGCTTTAAATAATTTGTTTTTAAAAAATTTACATAATTTTCTTTAAGAGAAATTAAGAGTTCACTAGGGAACTTGGTATCGTAGGCTGTAAATTTGTCACTATCTAATAACTGAACAAACTTAATGTTTTTTAAATCTTTGTAGCGCGCACTTAGTTCAAATAAAACTTTTTCAAATATATTATTATGGATGTTCTTGAAATAGTCCTTGTTTTCCGAGCGTTTGATTGGCAATCTTCCGTATAAATCGAACGCCTTCTGAAAACTAATTTCGAAGTTTTCATTTCCACTGATTTTCCTTATATATTCGGTACAATTCGCTATTTCTCTTTTATGCACTTCTCAATATCCAAAGATTTCTGTTGAAGCAAATTATATAACACATCAGTTTGTGTGAATATAGATGAAAATAAATTTAGAAAAAAAATTGTTTTAAACTCGCCCAGGAACTGTAAGTAACCGCGAGCAGCAGTATTTTCACCCAAACTGTGTATTGTGTCATCAATTATGTATTCGAACACACAATCTTTCTTTTTCAACTAAATTGACCAACCGCGAGTTAAAGGACCACTTCACATTACAAACGGATGGAATTTTTTTGTTCAGCGGTTCTTTTAGTAAATTATCTCTCTTTGCTGATGTTGAAAAAAATGATGCTAAACTACTTAAAGTTGCGAAAAACTGCTTTGTTTCTTTAACACTTTGCACTGATTTAGAAAGCACTAGATTTAAAACATGAGCATTGCAGTGGATAAATAGAGCATGACTATATACTATTTTTATTTGGACTTGCACTCCTTTGATTGGACCAGACATTACAGGTGCACCGTCATGGGTCTGAGCAACAAGTTTTGCACCAATATTAAGTTCGTCAACTACGTACATGTAAAACTACTTTTGTAATTGCATCAGCACTTTGGTCATTACTTATATCAAAAAATTTATAAAAACGTTCTTCACACTCTCCATTTTCTTTGACGTAACGAAGTATTGACAAAAGCTGTGATTTTCGAGAGATGTCTGTAGTTTCGTCAAACTGCACTGCAACAAACATGGTTTCGTGAATCTCTCTTTTAATCTCCCGTATCAATACATTACTTACTGCTTCAATTATGTCATTTTGAATAGTTACAGACGTTTTCTTAAAAACTGTGGAGTTTTCCAAGAATTGTTTAAATGTCTGATTGTATTTGGCTGTATAATCACATAAGTCTTTAAAATTGTCTTTATTTAAGGATTGATTGGACTCATCGTGACCCCTGAATGGCAACTCATGAACAGCCAAAAAAATAGTTGCATCAATTAAAACCTCAAAAGCGCTTCTATTTTTGGATACATTTTCATTAAAATATTTTGTAGAAATTTTTTTTTGATGATCAAATAAATACTCTATTCTAGTTTTTCCAAAATTATTATATATAATATATATATATTTATATATTATAATATATAAGTATATAAGAGACAGAGCATTTGTCATGTGTGAAATTGAAAGTTCGTGCTTTGGGATCTTCTCATGCAAATGGTTCAGATCGGTATAACCAACAGTGCTCCCCACCTTTTCTTTTTCATTAGTTTGAAATATTAAACACGGCCAACAAAAAAGTTTATTTTTTTTAAACCGACCCCGTCAACCAATCATGTTGTTTATATAAATCGAGATTAAAATTTCGCGAATACTCTTTTCCACTTTTTTTGTAGGTTGATTTTAGGTTTTTTAAATTTGGGGTAGGCCTACCGGCATCAATGATTTTTTTTTTGTCATACGTATGAAAACTAAACGCTTTTTCTAATAAATTGTTAACACGATCTTCCACTTCACTTTCACTCATATTTCTGATGTTATAAGTATCTTTTTTCTTAAAAATGAAATCAAAAACAAAAACTATCGCATACAAAGTAAAAGGAAAAACACCGAAGGAAACTGTATCACTTGAAAATTTTGACCTAAACGAAAAACATAGTTCACTCGTTTTAAATTCACATTTGTTTTATGGAATTTGGTGTTAGTGTATTGGACGGATATACCTACAACACGAAAACAAAGTAGCATCGGACCGGAGACTTTAGTGCATTTCTATTTTTCGTACGAGTTCACGTTAATTTCTTCAAAATAAAAGCTGTTAGACTTACGAATTCGAATGGGTGTAGGTACTGTGCGAGAATCGTCGATGTAATGTATTGTATTCTTGACCTACGACACTTTATGGAAACAGAACAGAACAGATTCAACAGAAAATAGAATACGAATACACACACAGTTTGAAGTGGCAAGTGCACAGCAAACTTTCGCACGAGTTCGAAGATTGTCGATGTTTATGAATTGTATATTTGAACTCCCAGCGGGAAAAATTAAAAAACTGAGGAAAAATTAGCTTTTTCCTTGAGGAATAAAAGCTGTACCTGCCACTTTTCAGCTTATTCCTTTGATGAATTTAACATGGGGTTGTCATTGACAGGAAGCACATGCCACTTTCCCGATGAAAATTCACTTACGAAATCACTACTGCAATGGAAGTTGTTTATTAACCGACCCAGGTGATGAAAAACATGGTGATTGCATAATCTATGAATTCACTACATACGGGTATTTAGCTTATTCTTCAGTTCAATTATTTCGATGAAAAATGTTATGAAAATTCAATTATGAAATCACCAGGTTAGTGGTAGTTTCTTTTTCATCAATTAAATCCTCCCATTTGTTGGAAGTTTTCAAAAATTCACAGAGGAATCCCCAGCTTTTTCCTCCAGGAATATAAGCTAAACACAAGGAATACTTGTTTAATCAATTTGTGAGATTATTAACATCGGTAATGTACCCTTTATTTAAAGATGACAAAAAAAAACAAAAAGCAGTTCCCATTTCAAATCAATAGGCATTGGCGTTTTGGCAAACGCAATTTCTATTGAGCTAAGTTCGTCTTACATTGACTTTTTTACAGAAAGTCACTGTGAACTGTATCCAATAAAATGAGAATATAGTTTGCTAAAAATCATACCTAAACAACTTTGTCCATTACTATTCATCGTTGAAATCATCGATTACAATTCACCATGAATTTCACTAACATTTGTTTTGTTTATTGTTCTCGCCATGAACACTTTACAAAGCAGATGAGTGGATTTCAACAATGAACTGATAAACTTGTACATTAATTTTCCACAATTTTTTCATCACATAATTTTCCCTTTTAAATTTACCGAAATAAAGGGTCGTTTCATAAACACAAAACAGAAAGCGGAATCAAAGCTACGAACTGAGGAAATTTTGCATTACTCTTCACCTACTAAATCATTGCATGTCGTTTCTCTTATGATTTGGCAAGTGAATTCATTAATTATTTCAGCAAAAAATTTCATTGAGGACGATATTTCCCGCTGGGCTATGACGCTTTACGGAAACAGAACAGATACACTAAAAAATAGAATTTGAATACATAGCCACATTGAAAACAGAAAACTTTCGTACGAGTTCACTAATTCATCAAAGTAAATAATTAATCACAACAAGAACCTAAATGTTAAAAAAAGGGTCAAGTTCTTATATGTACAAGAAACCTGTGCGTATAAAAAGTCAGCCAAAAAAAGTAATGAGATCTAAAATATATGCCAAGTTTTAAGTTCATGAAGTTTGATATTAAATATCTTAAGTAGAGTAATATCGAAACAATTTCAAATCATGACAGAAATTTGGTAGTTAATGATTACTGATTAAAATTTGGTGGGTTCACTGGTCAAGTTTTCATACATTTTAAATTTCTGATTTAGTAAGTATTTAAGAGAAAACTTGCCAAGTAAATCCACCAAATTTTAATCAGTAATCATTAAATACAAAAGGAGATGGCCAAAAATGTATGGACAAAAAACCCAGAATCGACAAGAACGAAATGTTAGCCAATGGGTACCTTATCATAAGCAATTGACGTCACCAAAAGGGCAACCCCGAAATCCATCTAATATAGGAGTTATGAGCCACCAAATACGACTAGATATAGAAAATCCTCCTCATAATTTTGTTTGTACATATAAAAGATAGCTACTAAAATGGTATAAAAGAAGTTGTGTGTGGAATATCAACGATTTTTCTGTTTCAGACAATGGTCATTTTTATCCATTTAAACAAAACAAAAAAGAAAATGATAGTTTTTCAAAAAAAAAAAATGGTAGTCAAGATGCAAAAACCGAGGTCAAGTTAAAAAAAAGTCCAAAAACCAACGAAGCTTTAAGATCACAATGAAAAGAAACAAAAAAGACAAATTCAATAAATAACACTAAAAATAATTTAAAAAATTAACCTACTTAGACTAAAATTATTTGTCCCTACTTCCCATAGCTAATAATACAAGTATCTAGATATAGCTCGAAATCGTAGATTTTTGCTATAATTATAGTAGTTTTTGCTAACTCCATTTCATTGTTTGGTTTTCTGTTTATATTTAACAATAAATACCAAATTTTCTTAACCATTATCTCCTACAAACTATTCATAAAAAACTGTTTTGAACAGATTGTGCATTAATGTAAATTCGAAATATTAATCTGCAAATATAAATGATCCCTGATGGTTTTTCGATCTAACGATTACATATTTTTGATGTACTTATTCAGCTTTCAAAAACTGCATATGAATTTTTTCTGTCGACTCTGGGTTTTTTTTTGGCCATCTCCTTTCTGTCATGATTTGGAATCGTTTCGATATTACTCTACTTAAGATATTTAATATCAAACTTCATGAACTTAAAACTTGGCATATATTTTAGATCTCATTACTTTTTTTGGCTGACTTTTTACGCACAGGTTTCTTGTACATATAAAAACTTGGCATTTTTTTTAACATTTATGTTTTTGTTGTGATTTCACTCCTTTTTGCAAAGATTTATTTTGCCAGATGAAAATTCAGCCCTACCGCTCTACAAAGTTTCATAATTCTACGATAACCAAAAGTGCTCCATTTAAAAAATAGCAATTCTGATATAGTGGGTGGATGGCACGCCCCCTGAATGGTAAATTCCAAATTTTCGATTTTTTTTCTTTCTAAGTACTTCTAGCCCTATCGCTCTACCAATTCCCATCGTTCTACAACAATCAGAAGTGCTTCATATAGTTCATAAGAATTTTTGAGAATGTGGGTGGATGCCACGCCCCCTGAACTGAAACTTCCAATTTTTCGATTTTTTTCTTTCTAAGTACCTTAAGCCCTACCGACCTACAAATTTTCATCGTTCTAAAACAATCCGAAGTGCTCCATATGATTTATAAGAATTTTTAAGAATGTGGGTGGATGCCACGCCCCCTGAATAGAAAATTGCAGGTTTTCGATTTTTTCTTTGTATGCACCACAAGGCCTACCGTTGTGCGAAATTTCAAGTTTCTACGATGCATGGCGGGAAGTGCTCCATAATTTTGATGATCTGTCAGTGAGTCAGTGAATCAGTGAGTCAGTGAGTCAGTCAGTTACAGTTTTTGCGATTTTTGAAGTCCTATATCTTGGTAACTACTAATGCTAAAGAGTTGAAATTTGGTGAGCCACCTGTGTTTGATCAGTTCAGCAAATACTGCGAATTTGAAGTTTCTGACTTTATTGGTACTGAAGTTAGAGGGGGGTTGAAAATCGCCTGAGTTTGTTCCTGTAAAAAGGGTGTAGTGCCGCGAACTTGGCTGGGCACTACCGTGCCCTTTGATACCCTTTCACCATGGATATTTTTAGGGACTGTCTTGATTCTTAGTTCGTATGACAAATGGTACATTTATTCCAAGTTTTATTAACATACCTTTCTTTCAAAGGGTTTTCGGTAATATTTTACCTGTTGTTCTCGAAAAAAAGTCATCATTACATAAAAAGGACTATAACTTTTTCTTAGGTTGTTGTATTATTTTTAATTTGGTTTTATTAGATTCAGCGTTAAAAACTACCCTTAAAGCATGTATCATATGGTTAGGTTGTATAAAAACAAATATTTTAGTTTAATAGATCTCCAAGTTCTCCCCGTCTGCACCTCTTCAAATGCATCTACACAAAAAGCCAATAAGGGGATTTTGGGGGACTTTGGATGTGTTATAGAGGTTGAAAATCTGCGTCGATTCCAATTTTAATATTTCATGAATTAATTTTTTCAACCTCGGAACCCATTTTTCCTGGCCTATTATATTAAGCTGTATTGAATGCACAGATAATCTGAATAAATAGAAATGTATATAATTAGTCCGGTCAGGAATGAGGAAACCGAATTCCGTGCGTTTATTGGCGGGGACCTTTTTTTTGTTTGGAATTTGTTTTTGAGATGATAAGGATGAAATTTAGCCCAGAAGTTGTTTGTTTTAATCCTGTCACTTGGCCGCCTTTTGAAAATTGGCGCCCGATCTACTACTTGGAAATATCCATGGCTAAAATAATGGTTGATGTCTTAAAAGATAGGTGTTGAGTAGATGCACCTTCGGGTAAAACATAAGTGTTGCCACTATTAGAAACTCCACTCTTTCGATTTAATATTTTAACCATGATAAAAAGATGCGAAAATGCCTCTAGATGCCAAACGCGTGTTGGGAAATAAAATTGATATTTGGAAAAATAGGTGTTGAGCAAGTGCACATTCTGTTAAAATGTCAATGTTGCCACTTTTTGGGAACATACTTTTTTTAATATCAAAAAATTTTCGAAAATAAATGTATATTAAAAAATTTATTTTTTTTAATATTTTGATATGCAATATTATTTGAACTTTTTGGAATTTTTGTATAAGTAATTTAGTCCTAACCCGTTTAGCCAATAATGATAAAATTAAAAATCCAAAATAACGTTCGATGGGAGTTGATAGTTATCCAGCGCAAAACTATTTTATACTTAATAGTAGACCGTTTACTTATTTTAGTACACAGACAATTTTTTATAATTTTTGAGCAAAATGAGATTTTTTCCTAGGGTTTTTAACATCAATTACTGTTAAAATATTTTAAAGAATGTTAAGAATTCGTTATGAGCCAAGTTTCAAAAAATTGTTTTTGAATATATTGAGTTCTGAAAAAAAATTTGTAATATTTTTTAAAACCAAACAAAAACTTATCAAGGCCTCCTTTACCGCTTTCGAGAACATCGGAAGTCATTAAATTTTTCTTTGCGAGATACAATTATTTTTTTTTTTATTTGTGAGGCAGTTTTTTAGAATATTGAAATGGCATATAGATACGTAATGCTAAAACTAAATTTTGTTCCAACAAAACTAAGTGTAAAATTCAAATTTGTTAGAAGAAGCAGCTATGTATTTTTTTGAAAATAAATTTTTTTTTTGAAAATTGAATTGGATTTCGAGAAAATTATTAAACAATTTGGAAATTCTACACAAAAAAACTCTAATTTCTTATTTAAAATGATCCAAGATTTTCTTTAAAATTAAGGCACATAATTTTTGTAAAATCTAAAAGTTTTATTTATTTCCAAAAATTAAATACCTATTTTTAGGACTATGGCTTTTCACTACGCCATGACGATGAGTATATTGGGCAAGCTCGTTGCCATGGCGGGGGTAGTCAAAACTTGCAATCTTAACAAGCTTTATTGATTGTGACATATTATGAGATAGCTAGGCACATTGCACAATGTACCTTGTTCCTGCTTATAGAAAAGAGAATGGACTGGTTCAGCTACCTATACAACTATGTATAGGTTTGTGTTGTTAAAATCTCTTGTGAAAAAATAGCTGATACAAAAGCAATTCAAGATCTGAAATTTATTGAAATTTTCAAGTAAGCTAGATAGTTTTGAAGATAGAATACTCGAACGCACGGAATGGTTCGTTGATGCACATACTTTCTTATGAAACATCATTTAAGGCAAACAACAATCCGAAATTTATCTGTCCATTTTCTTGAGAAACAATATCCGTCTCATGCATATTTGGAGTTTGCCTGGAACTTTTTAAAATAATCTATAGGTTCCTTTTTATATCGGCAAATGCAAGAGGGGGCAAACCATGATCATCGAAAGAAGATGCCAAGAAAAAAGCTTCATATATTTTTAAGAGCATATCGAAAATAAGGATTTTCAGATATGTATACAGGGTGTCCCGCACCTGTGTGGAAGTATCTTAGGGTGTGGTTCCTGGGGCTATTCTAAGAAAAAAAATGTATAGGGGGAAAGTTGTATCTCCCCTCCCTGAGGCAGAGGGGAGCAGTTTCTGAAAAATTGACTTAACAGGCCAAAAAAAAAACATTAAAAATCAACGAAAACACATCCAATAATGTGCTATAGTTTTTTTCAAAGCTAATACTCCATTCTTGCATTTGGTTTTTATGTCAAGCTGCTTAAGCGAATAGTTTTTGAGAAACTAAATGTCAAAATCAAATTTGTTTAAAAAATTGTGATTTTTTTTTCATTAGTCGATATTTTTCAAAATTTTACGTTATTAAGTGCTATTTTTGTGTTCAATATTCATTGCCCTTATTATTTTGTAGTCCATTTCCAAAAACTTAATGTAAAAATCTTTTTAGTTTTTGAGTAATTAAGAAAAACAAAAAGGTACTTTTACCAAAAAAGCCCGAAAAAATGAATTTATTCATGAATTATCCATGATTTAACCCTTATTTCGGGCTTTTTTGGTTAAAGTACCTTTCGTTTCTTCTTAATTTCTCAAGAACTAAAATAGATTTTAACATTTGGTTTTCTGTAATGGACTTAAAAATAATGAGGGCAATGAATATTGAACACAAAAATAGCACTTAATTACGTAAAATTTTGAAAAATATCGACTTGAGAAAAAAAAATCACAATTTTTTTAAACAAATTTAACTTTGAAATTTAATTTCTCAAAAACTATTCGCTTAAACAACTTGATTTAGAAACCAAATGCAAGAATGGGGTATTAGCTTTCAAAAAAAACTATAGCACATTATTAGATGTGTTTTCGTTAATTTTTAATGTTTTTTTTGGCATGTTAAGTCAATTTTGCAGAAACTGCCCCCCTGCCTCAGGGAGGGGAGTTACAACTTTCCCCCCATACAATTTTTTTCTTAGAATAACCCCAGGAACCACACCCTAAGATACTTCCACTCATAGCCCAGGAAAAATGTACTTTCGCTGCGGAAAAATTCCAAGTGAAGATTTTTGAATGCAATTATCTTTATTTGTGCCTAAGGAATACGCATGCGAAAGTCTACAAACGAAACTGGCTTGCGTTAAAAGTTATTCAAGGTTAAATGTCGAAAATACCGGTTTTCCACGTATAACTTTGAAACGGTACATGGTATTAAAAAGTAATGCATACAAAACTTGTAGATAATATAATTATCTACAAGAAATGTTAAAACACTTTTTTTTCTCTGACTGATGGTTAAGAAGATATCGGCGTTTCAAAAAACGTAAATTGACGAAAATATCCCTTTTTTGCGTATAACTCAGAAATGGTGAGTGTTATTGAAAACATTTATAGACAAAATTTGTATACTATGTTACCCTCTATTAAAAAAAAAAATTAAATTTTTTCTAAGAGTAATAATTTTAAAGACATAATTATTTGAAAAATTTCGTCAAAAACCTGAAATTCCAGACTTTTGCTTTTAAATCTTAAATAACGAAATTTTCATAAAATAATTTATGTTCAGTTTATAGACTATAATGTAATCTACAAAAAATATTAACACACTTTTTTCCACACGAGTGACCAGTAACAAGATATTGCTACTTCAAAAAGGTTAAGTACTAAAAATAAGGATTTTTCGCTTACCACTCTTAAACGGTATTTGTTAGAAATTTAATTTTTACACAGTTTGTAGGTTATTTACCCTTCTACAAGAAAATAAAAACAAATTTTTTTTGTTTGCGGTTATTTAAAAGATATAATATTTTATATAAAATGCACAAAAGTCAAAAATAACGGTATTTTGCGGTTTTCTCTTAAATGGTGAAGTTTTTGAAAAATAATTTATACTTTTTGTATAAACAATAATATTCTCTATAAGAACTCTTATGAAGACTTTTTCGATATAAGGCCCCAATAAAAAGATATTGAGACTTCAAAAAGTAACAATTTTCGAAAATGCTGGTTTTTCCGGCCCAAAATGATTCGCCCAGCGACATAAAATAATAATAGGGTTTCTTAGAGAGACATAGTACAAACATTTTTTCATACTGAGGGGGGGTCTATCTCCCCCCAATTAACCGGGAGGAGCAATTTTCTGAAAATAGTACTAAAATTAAAAAAAAAATTTTAAGCAAATGGCAACACTTAAAATAAAGTACTATATTTTTTTTGAGATTTTCAAGTTTGTTCCTTAATTATTTTTTCAAAATAAGTTATTCCCGCCAATAGTTTTAAGGTCAAACGCCAGCAGAATCTTCTATAAGAACATAACCTTTTTTTTGGACAGTATCAAGGAAAAAATGCATGTACAACTTGAGGAAAATTGAATAACTCTTAGCGCAAGCCAGATTCGTGTGTAGACTTTTGCACGAGTATTCCTTATGGCAATTTAAAGATAATTGCGTTTAAAAAATATAACTTGGACTTTTCCTCAAGTGGAAATTAATTTTTTCCTTGATACTATACAAAAAACAAAGGTTATCCTCTAAAAGAAGATTTTGCTGGCGTTTGACCTTATTTTTCGAAAACTATTGGCGGGAATAACTTATTTTGAAAAAATAATTAAGGAACAAACTTGAAAATCTCAAAAAAAATATAGTACTTTATTTTAAGTGTTGCCATTTGCTTAAAAAATTTTTTTTTAATTTTAGTACTATTTTCAGAAAATTGCTCCTCCCGGTTAATTGGGGGGAGATAGACCCCCCCTCAGTATGAAAAAATGTTTGTACTATGTCTCTCTAAGAAACCCTATTATTATTTTATGTCGCTGGGCGAATCATTTTGGGCCGGAAAAACCAGCATTTTCGAAAATTGTTACTTTTTGAAGTCTCAATATCTTTTTATTGGGGCCTTATATCGAAAAAGTCTTCATAAGAGTTCTTATAGAGAATATTATTGTTTATACAAAAAGTATAAATTATTTTTCAAAAACTTCACCATTTAAGAGAAAACCGCAAAATACCGTTATTTTTGACTTTTGTGCATTTTATATAAAATATTATATCTTTTAAATAACCGCAAACAAAAAAAATTTGTTTTTATTTTCTTGTAGAAGGGTAAATAACCTACAAACTGTGTAAAAATTAAATTTCTAACAAATACCGTTTAAGAGTGGTAAGCGAAAAATCCTTATTTTTAGTACTTAACCTTTTTGAAGTAGCAATATCTTGTTACTGGTCACTCGTGTGGAAAAAAGTGTGTTAATATTTTTTGTAGATTACATTATAGTCTATAAACTGAACATAAATTATTTTATGAAAATTTCGTTATTTAAGATTTAAAAGCAAAAGTCTGGAATTTCAGGTTTTTGACGAAATTTTTCAAATAATTATGTCTTTAAAATTATTACTCTTAGAAAAAATTTAATTTTTTTTTTTAATAGAGGGTAACATAGTATACAAATTTTGTCTATAAATGTTTTCAATAACACTCACCATTTCTGAGTTATACGCAAAAAAGGGATATTTTCGTCAATTTACGTTTTTTGAAACGCCGATATCTTCTTAACCATCAGTCAGAGAAAAAAAAGTGTTTTAACATTTCTTGTAGATAATTATATTATCTACAAGTTTTGTATGCATTACTTTTTAATACCATGTACCGTTTCAAAGTTATACGTGGAAAACCGGTATTTTCGACATTTAACCTTGAATAACTTTTAACGCAAGCCAGTTTCGTTTGTAGACTTTCGCATGCGTATTCCTTAGGCACAAATAAAGATAATTGCATTCAAAAATCTTCACTTGGAATTTTTCCGCAGATTGGCAATTTATTTGTACATTTTTCCTGGGCTACTCAGGTGCGGGACACCCTGTATATTCGGCCTGATCCAGAGGCAGAGTGGGGCAAACCATGAACTCCGCCAAAAAGAAAAGAAGTATTTGTTGAAATTCATACTAAAATTAAAAAAAAAATATGTAAATAGCATGGTATTTTCCAGAACCAGGGGGGTCAAGTGCCCCCCCTCCGGGCGCCAATGCCTATGGGTAAAATGTTACTTTTCGGGAACATACTTTTTTATGTCAAAGGTTGGGACAACCACTTTTTGGGTAATTTTTAATATTTTTAACATGAAAAAAGTTGTGGAAATGCCTCCAGATGCCAAAGGCGTATTGTTGGCCAAGAGCCGGATACTTTTTGTTTGCAAATAATCCAATTTGGCGGGACGGGGGCTGCGACCGGCAGCCACCATCTTGTAAAACGCGTTTTATCAAATAGCTTGTGACTCATGCATCGTAGATACGACAAAAATAGTAGGTATTTTTTTTGAAAGGTTATATTCCATTTCTAATTTTTTTTTGAGGAATTAAATTTTACAATAAATATATTTTTGAAAACAATCAACTCGGTTTTTGCAAAACTATTGACTATAATTTTTCGAAAAAATATTTCACCATTTAAGCTTTTTTTAAGAAAACAAATCTTGGTGGCGAAAAAAAATTATACTCAAAGAAAAAATGTAAACGTTTTTTTTTATATTTAAGCAAAATACACATTCCAAACGCATTTTGCTTTTTGCCAAAAATATGTCAGTGACATTTTCTGCGGGAAAATAAATGCCTAGTTGACAGTTCCTATGCAAATATTTTCGCATTTGAAAAATTATTGAGGTGAAATACAAAATTACTTTTTAGCATGATTGGTTTACTGTTTCATGCTAAAATCGGACCATTGCTGTCATTGAACTACAAAACAATAATTGGGTAATTGTTTCGCGTGAGATATAGACGTTTCACTGTCGAATAGTTCTTTCCGGTGTGCATGTTAAAACTGCTGGAGTTGCCAAAATTTTAAGAAGGGAAGAACAAATTTCTAAAAAATTGACATAAAACAGAAAGGCCAAAAATCTCTTCTTTTATTTTAATTTTAAATTAAGTTATTTGAGTTTTCAAGCTTAAAGTAAAAAAAAAATATGAACATTTCAAACTTATTTTTACGTATTTAAGTACTATTTTGGCTTTCAAAATTCAATTACTCTTATAAATTTATAGTCAAAAACAAAAACATTGACATTTTTTCCGTAAGAATTGTCGTTCAGGAGATATTCCCTAAAAATCATTTGGTTGGCCTTTGACTCCCTTTAAATTGTAAGCGGTACTCATATCGATGGAGACTTTTTAATGTTTCCTAAGAATGATATGAGGAGGCTATAGATACCAAAATCCATCTTTCCGCCATTTTTATGGCTAATACTTACTTACTTAAGGTGGCGCTACATTCCGGGGTGGACCAGGGCCTCAACCAACAAGCTTCTTCCAGCCGGCTCGGTTTCTAGCTAGCTGTCTCCAGTTTCGCACGCCAAGTTGGTTGAGGTCCTCTTCCACTTGCGTGCGCCACCTTTTACGCTGTCCACCTCTACTGCGTTGTCCCACGGGGTTGGATTCAAAGACTTTCCAGGCCGGAGCATTGGTGTCCATTCGCTCTAGGTAACCCAGCCATCTTAGTCGTTGGCTTTTCACTTTTGTGGCTAGGTCGGTGTCGCTGTACAGCCCATACAGTTCGTGGTTGTATCTTCTCCTCCATTGCATAGATGGATGCAGACGGGACCAAAAATCACCCGGAGAATTTTCCTCTCGAAACAGCCTAACGCGTTCTCATCCACCGTTAGCAGTGTCCATGCCTCTGCACCATATATCAGGACCGGGATGATAAGCGTCTTATACAGGGACAGTTAAGTTGCTCGAGAGAGGGCTTTGCTTCTCAATTGCCTTCTTAGCCCGAAGAAACAGCGATTGGCAAGAGTAATTCTTCGTTTGATCTCAGCACTGGTATCGTTCGCTGAGTTTATAGCGGATCCTAGGTAGACAAAGTCTCTGACCACCTCAAAATTATAGCTGTCTATAGTGACGTTCTGTCCTAAACGTCGGTGTTGGGTGTCCTTTCTTGTTGACAGCATATATTTTGTTTTTGCTTTCATTCACCGTTAAACCCATGTTCTTGGCTTCCTTCTCAATGCTCACAAAAGCACCACTGACATCACGCTTTGTTCGTCCTATTATGTCAATGTCATCAGCGTAAGCGAGTAATTGGACGGACTTTTGAAAGATTGTGCCTCTAGTGTTGACGTGAGAGTTTTGCACTATTCTTTCAAGAACGATGTTGAAGAAGTCGCATGACAGCGCGTCGCCTTGCCTAAAACCTTTTTTGACATCAAAGGTGTCGGTGAGGTCTTTGCCGACCTTGATGGAGCAGCGTGCATTCTCCATCGTCATCCTGCACAAACGGACGAGTTTGGCAGGGATGCCAAAACTAGACATTGCTCTGTATAGCTCGTCTCTATAGATGCTGTCATACGCGGCCTTGAAATCGATAAAAAGGTGGTGGGTATCGATTTGGAACTCCTGGGTTTTCTCCAAGATCTGCCGTAGTGCGAATATTTGGTCGATGGTGGACTTCCCTGGCCTAAAGCCACACTGATATGGACCTATCAGGTTGTTGACGAAAGGCTTCAGGCGTTCACAAAGTACGGCAGAGAAGATCTTGTAGGCGATATTAAGAGGGCTGATGCCTCTGTAGTTGGTGCAGTCCAGAGGATCGCCATTCTTGAGGATCGGGCAAACAATGCTGAGGTTCCATTCATCGGGCATGCTTTCCTCCGACCATATTTTACAGATGAGCTGGTGCATACTCCTAACCAATTCATCGCCAGCCGCTTTTAATAGTTCAGCCGCAAGGCCATCAGCTCCAGCAGCTTTATTGGACTTAAGTTTAGATATTCGGTTCGGGCCTTGTAACCTTGGGAGGTTCTTTTTACTTTTTGGTAAAACTTCCGAACTTCATTCCTGCAGTGGCATCTCTCTAACTCCTCGATCGCGCGCTTCTCATGCTCTTTCTTCTTCCTTCTAAGAAGCTTGTGTTCCTCTCTCCCCTTCTGCTCGTAGAGCTCGCAAGCAGCTCTGGTCCTTCTATGCAGCGCCGCTTTGTATGCCTGTTGTTTGGCTGCATGTATTTGCCGGCATTCTTCGTTGAACCAGGGGTTTCGCTGTGGTGGTCGTGCAAAGCCCAGCACGTCAGAGGTGGCATCTCTGATGGCTTCCTGGCAGTTTTTCCACTGGTTCTCGATGTTTGCAGTTGGCGGCAAAGGACTAGTAAAGAGGGCGCGAGAGACTCGATCGGAAAAGGACCTGGCGATTTCTTACGACTGTAGCCGTCCGACGTCGAACTTCCTCACAGTATTTCCCTGTTTTGGCTTTGGTCTGGATATCTGTAGCATTACCTTTGCTACAACGAGGTAGTGGTCCGAGTCAACGTTGGCTCCTCGGAACGTTCGGACATCCTTGATACTGGAGGAGTGCCTTGCGTCGATCGCAATGTGGTCAATTTGGTTGGTGGTTGATTGACCAGGAATTCGCCATGTCCCCTTATGTATATCGAGATGCGGGAACTGCGTTCTAGCTGCCACCACGTTTCGCCCCGCAGCAAAGTCGATTAGTCTGAGTCCGTTATCGGAGGTGGTGTCGTGCAGGCTGTATCTTCCGATTGTGCCACCAAAGACGTCTTCTCTTCCTAGTTTTGCATTAATATCACCCAAGACAATTTTAATGCCATAGCTAAGGCATTGTTCATATGTCTTTTCCAGGAGCTCGTAGAACTCGTCCTTGGTGTTGTCATCTTTCTCCTCTGTGGGGGCATGCGCGCATATCAGGCTGATGTTGGCGAATTAAGCCTTGATGCGAATTGTCGTGAGGCACTCGTTCACATAGTTGAAACTCAAGACTTCTTGCCTAAGTCTGCCTCTAACGACGAATCCACATCCAAAGAGACGCTGCCCTTGTGGTCGGTAACAGTCACCGTAGTAGATATCGTAGTCTTTCAGTTTTCTCTTGCCCGGCCAATCCCATCGCACTTCTTGGATGGCGGTGATGTCTGCTTTGTAGAAGTCTAGGGCTTCCGCTAAATGTTCGGCTGCACGTGGTCTATAGAGAGACAGAACATTCCACGTGCAGATCCGAAGTTCGTTGTCCTTATTTCGTTTGCTTGGTTCGTCAACAGTAAATCCGTCCGTATCCGAGGCTTGTTGGTGCTTCGCAACTAAGAAAGCTTTAAGTGGCCGGGAAGTCACCCCGACGGCATTACCCCCAACCTGGAGGACCAGACCCTTACAATATAACTCCAAGGGCGGGGAGCCGGATTAACCGCTCCTTATAGGCCTGAGCTCCGAATATGTCGTAGTAGCCCGTATAAGGTGTTCACTAAGTAGTTCAGCCTAACTGGAACTGTAGACACCACCGTTGACTACATCTTGAGAATTCTTCCGCTGCCGCCTGGATGAAGGAGAAGTGCTAGACTGGGCTAATATCTATGTATTCAAATAATACAAATCGGGTAAAAACCATTTGATTGGCTAAAAGTATTTTTTTTTCTGAGAATATCTTTGGTATTTTTCTTCAAAAAAGTGACAGCCAATATTTAAAATTAAAACCGAAAATAAATAAAAAGGAAAAATAGCCGTTAACGAAAAATCTCAAGGAATATATTCCTTGAATGTTTTCCTTTTTCCATTCAACGAATGTTTGTTTGCTCATTGCAAGCATAGGTTTTTTTGTGATTAATGTCTTACTTTAATTCATAGGCAAGGTATCATATTTAATAAAAAAAAGAGTGCCAAATTTGAATTTTTTCAGTGCCAATGGGTGCCACAGTGCCAAACTCATTTGAAAGTGCCAGTTTGGTACTTAAGTACCTGTTTCTGCAGCGCTGGTTTTGTAAGGCATTTTGGGTTCAGCCTTTAATCTTTAAATTTCCACGATTCAATTTTTTTTAGAAAATTGAAGTTTTTTTCTTTAAAGTTTTGTTGATTTTTGCCAAGGATTAATGGAATCAGAATACTCGAATCTCATCATAAGCTGACTTTAGAAATGATCAAGGTAGGTAGGTTCCTTACTATATCCATTAAAAAAATTATGTTTGTAGACCTTGAGCTTAATTACCTAAATTAAATTAATTTAAAAACTATCACATAAATTTGAGTACAAGTTTCATACTAAAATGGAAAAGTATTATTTACAAACGCATTTCTCAAAAATTTGGGGGGGGGGGGGTCAAACCCCTGTGATCCCCCTTGGCTACGGCCTTGCGACTCGATAGAGACTTACACTCATACAGCAAAAAATAAAAATCATTGAGACGTTTTCAATGATATTGCTCAGAAGGTGTTTCAACATTTGTGTCACAACTTGTAAAGGTGTTATAACATTTGGGACGCAACTTGTGCAGGGAAAGATTTATAGTGCAGTACAACAGCTATTATGAGCTTCTACACTTTCATTGCACGAGATAGAGACTTGTGCTTATACAACAAAAAATAGAACTCATTAAGAAGACCTTTGCAATGATATTGGTCAGAAGGCGTTACAACACTTGTGCGCAACTAGTGCAAGGAATAAATTATAGTGCAGTGCAACAATTATTATGGGATCTTACACTCTCTTATATCAGATACAGACTTAAACTAGCATACAATACAAAAAAAAACACTCATTAAGACCTTTCCAATAATATATTATTTTTTTTAAATTAAAACCTCAAGTGTTACAACACTTGGAACACAACTTGTGCAGGGAAAGAGTTATAGTGCAGTGCTCAGTTATTATGGGCTTCTACACTTTCCCGGCACGAGATACAAACTTATGCCCATACAAAAAAAAATAGTACTCATTGAGACCTTGCTAATGACAAAGGTCATAAAGGTAACAACGATGGGACGAAACTCATTCAATTCAATTCTCCTTTGTATGGGAAAATTAGGGCTTAACAGACACGGGGCAGAATATCATTAAAAATGTGCTATACAAGTAAATTTTACTCAAGTTATTTTTTGCAGAGCGTAAAATATTCTATCATTGTTATCTGATTGTTTTTGAGATATAAGCATGGGAACGCTAAGCCATGTTTTTGTCTATACATTTTGTATGAAAAACAGAAAATTGTGATACACTCTCTACCTTTAAATAACAATATAAAAAGCTCACATTTTAGGAGGTTTAATATTTTAGGAGCTTCTACCGAAATTTTTTGACCAATAATGAAAAATAAACGTTTCCGTTTTTTGCTACAGTCATATTCTGTATTTATTTTTTTTGTATAAACATTTAATTCATTTATAAAAAAAATTAAATAATTTTTTTTTCAACAAAAAAGCAGTTAGCATGTTCTCATAAAAGTGAGTATGAAGCTCCAACTCATAATTTTGAATATATATCAACAGTAATATCTCAAATAATTTCCTTCCGAAATTATTTGAAATGTATTTTTCAACCTCCATTTAAAATTATCTTGTTACATAATAATTCATTTTTAAAAGCCCGAGAACTCAGTGCAAATGTATGGAACAAAACAATTAATGCTACAATAATATTGTTGGTCAAGCTGTAAATAAATTACTTAGTCTGCCAGCAGGTGGTGGAAGCTTTGTCGAGAAAATGTGCAATTATACCTACATCTGCTCAAAGAACATACATGCATTGGTACTATAATTAAAATATAATCTCAATTCTGTACCATTTGATTTAAGTAAGAAAGATTATCTTTCTTCATTAAGTTTATAGTCAATTTTGTTAAAATTTGTAATACATATCATATCTACGTCTATTTTCGTACGCACTTTTCTTATAATTTAATCCTGGAACACATTAAATTTATTTATAAAAGTTCACGAACGCAATGCACTAGTTCAACCACCGCACAAACAGAAAAAAAAATTATAGCTATAAGAACAAGTTGAGATGGTCAAAAAAACCTGCCCTTAATAGTGCAAGCATCTTTTATAAATAGACACAAAAAGGAATCAAACCTCTAGGAATACTAGTAATTCTTCTTCTATGTATATAAAACTTATTCTATACACCTGGAATGCTATTGGACAAGAGATGCGTTGCTGATGTCGTTATCATCATACTAACTTCTTCTTTTTTTATTGTGTTGTTCCTTATAGTCTTATGGGAGCATAACGAGTTTGCATTCTGCAAGAAAGAAGATACAAACAACTATTTGCACTGCATCTTTGCGTGACAATTATATATACCAAATGTAACTTGAAGATGATCTTATAAAAGGGCTTCGGACTTTGCTCTCTGCATCATTTTCCCTTAAGACCTGGTGGTGCACGCAGTGTAAAATAAAATAAAACTAGTTAAGAGCAGAAGCATCATCATTGTTCTATTATTTTAAGAAAAACATAAACTATAGAAATAATTTAAAAGGTGAGTACAGTTGAAATTCTTTTGTTTGAAATGAATTTGCTTTAAAGTCTTAGGAAAGTTTTATTGTGTTTCTCTGTTAAATAAGTTCAATTTTTAATTCACATTAAGAAAGAAACACAAAAAAGTATTCTACTTTGTTCCTTTTTTTTGCAAGAACATTTGTTCAAAGCAAAGATCTTGACCTCGAACAACGCATAAGAATCTTAAGAAACCTGTTCGTTGCATCTGCAAGTTGGATGCTTCTATTTCAAAAGAGCTAAAGATGAAAGCACCAACCAACCATCAAGTGTTTTATTTTATTGGTTTTCCATTTAAATCTTCATTCTGCATCTGGATGCGAACTTTTTTTTGCTTTTGTTTAATTCTTACCATACAAAATGTAGATTGAATCTTCTGATTGTTTTGGCAAATTATTTCTTTTTCGAAAACTATTAAAGAGCTTTTTTGTTTATTTATTTGTTTCTAGATGTTTTTAATAGCCTTTCTTGGTTTTGTGGCGATTACAAATGCCCTTCCAGCACAGCAGCTTCTAGGTCCTGCTGCAGCGCTGGCAATTCCTGCAACAAATCACATTTTAATTCTTACCCCGCAAGCACAGGTTCAACTTGAGCCATCGTTGAAATTCCAACAACCATTAGTACAACACTTAGCTCCAGTGGCTCACATCGATAGTCCATTAGATCAAACAGTTGTGTATGTGCCTAACGAGAATATTATCGATGCTTTTCCCAAAGCAGCCGTCCAACAAGGCAAACAATTGGAGACTTCAAATATCACCAATGTAGTTAACCAATTTGTAACTGCTGGTCAGACTGTACAAGCCGAGTTACAAGCATTACAACAGCAACTGTCGCAAGGGTTAGAGAATATCATCCAGCCTGGCCAGAAAGTTGAAGCCGTAAGCATAGTGAAGCCTGCAGAATCCCTTCGTCAAGATTCTGGTCGATTCTATAGCTTACCTGCAGCTATTCCACAATTCTACAGCAATTTCGAAGTCATCCACGCACCTTTGAATCCAGTGTTCGCGATTCGACCAATCCAGGCAATTCGTGCTAGGAGTGTTGTACATCCCGAGGATAAAATTACACCAAATCTCGTCGCACAGGAAAATGTAGGAAATTTAAATCTGGCGAAAATTGCCACTGAAGGTGTTCTAGAGCAGAAGTCTCAAGAAAATGGTAAATACAAATTGATTAATTTTTCTATTGGCAATAAAATTCTTTTTTCTTTGTTTTTAGAAAACCAAGCACGAAACACCGAGAATGAGAACGTACCAGCCGTACAAGTATCACAAGAAGACAAATTCGATGATAAAAGCCTAAAAGTCCAAAAAGGACACGAACAAGCTCCAGTTAACTCTCAGTTTGGAAAGTTTTTGGGTTCAATTGAGAAACGAGACGCTTTGCCAGAAATTCCATTAGAATTAAACTTAAGAGGTGGTAGGTTTATTTTTTATTTGTATTATAATTTTTTGTTAAATTCGTATAACAGCCAATATGAACTTAAAGAACCAGGTAGTCAACCACTTAGCATTGCTGAATCACTACCAACTGGATTAGCTATTAGTGGCGAGGGTGGCTTAGCACAAGCAAGACCTATTGCATCAGCCATCACTGGAAAAGATGGTATTTCATATTCAGCTCCATCAGGAACAGCCATTTCCGGATCAAGTGAAATTGACAAGGGCTTGAAATCCTCCTAGACGACCATCGAACAATTAACATTAAAATAGCTCTTGCGTCTTAAAATTAACATTTATTTTCATGAAATCAAGACTAACATAAATGACCAATCAATTTGGTCATTCATTACCATTTATCATCATCAAAATAAAAAAAAAAAAAATAAATCATTCATGTGACAAAAATTAAAATACATGCATAGATCTTTCATTTTCTATAATTTTTAGTTTTTTTTTTTATTATCATCCGATGGAAATCTTCAAAAGACACTCGGTAAGAATCGGTACCAAGTGGTGTGGGACTCTTACCGCACTAAGGTCGGTTTTCTTCACTATTTGTCAACTTGTCGAAAACTCCGGAGTTGGCCAACTCTACAGTTGATATCAAATCGAGAGTTGGATGGCAAGTTGAAAATTGTTTTTCTTCACTTCTTAAATTCTCAACTCAGGAGCAGCGTTGCCCCCCTACTACAATTGTAGTGTTTTTGCTACACTTTTTTTTCAAAAGCACACACTACGCACGCTCCTTCAAACACTACACTTTTTTTACATCAGAAATAGTGTGTTTGTAGCTTTAAATCTTAACCAATACTTTCTGTGTAGGCCCAGAACACAAGGATTCCAGAATGGAATCCACAGTTTGACAGATCATATTGGGTTTTCTTTCTAAAATAAATTTATATTCTTCACATTTCTTCAGTTTCA
Organism: Dasysyrphus tricinctus; assembly: GCA_963921185.1. NCBI lineage: Eukaryota > Metazoa > Arthropoda > Insecta > Diptera > Syrphidae > Dasysyrphus > Dasysyrphus tricinctus. Next base: position 187,534,379 of record OY992532.1, on the reverse strand, counting down.
CAATGAACCGTTTTGAAATTGGAATGTGAACTGTTTTTTAAATTATTCTCGAATGTTTGATGGAGTTGCACAAAATATTGTGCTTATTTAATATGTATTTTATTTTGTGAATCTCTATTGTCAGGAGTATCAAATGAAAATATAATTTTCAGCTATCAAAAAACCTAAGTAAGAAATAACTTAATGCTGTTTGGATTCATGTACAATGTACATATTATAAGTGATTTATTAACCCTTAAATGTATATTTTTGGTGTAAAAATGTAAACAGTTTAATTCTTTTTATGCAAGGATATCTTATGCGTTGTGTATGCATAATAGTTTATTATATACCTATGTATATTTAAAAGTGAATAAAAGGATTAACAAAATTGTAAAATAATTTTTTCTTTTTTTACTACGTTTTTACTACACTTTTTTTTCCTAAACACTACACTTTCAATCAGTTGGGGGGGCAACACTGCTCAGGAGTTGAAATTTGAAAGTTGGCTTATTTCAGTTTTTCAAAACATCCCTGGGATATTTGGGACAGATATATGTCAATTTCAATAGTAGATTTCAATAATTTGCGTCCATTCATTTTGAAATCTAAGTTTCGGAATTATTTTTGCTGTCGAAACTTAAAAAAAATTAGTAATGTTGGAAAAAACAAAAAAAAAATTACCCAAAGTTGTTCATTTGGTTGTTTTTAAACGTGCAAATTTATAGCCCTATTCTCCCCATCATCACTGATACCTCACAAGTCACAAGAAGTGGTGAAACTGATTTTGTGACTTTTTCGTATTCTCCCCCTAAACTCACAGCTTGTGACAGTCATAAAAACAACCGAAACTGTGATCTCCTCCAGAGCAGTTCACAACTCACAATCATTGAATTATATTCTTTCTACGGAGGCGTTATATGTTCTCTGTGCGAAAGAGAACAAAATGTATGTATTCTTTCATTTCTTAAGCAAAAGAATAGGACAAAGGCGCGATATTCTTTTGCTTTGCATTTATGAGCCAGAAAAACTGAATCATTGTATATAAAGATTGGATATACAATGACTGAATACATATTGTGGGTGTGTTGGTTTTGTTCGTTGCAATTGCTTGTAGAGTTGTTTATGTGTGCGCTCATCGGTCAAAAAGCTACCAACAAAATGCCGTGGTGAGTTTCGTTGTGAGTTTTCTTGTGACTATTAGGGGGAGAATACCAAAATGTTATCGAGTCACAACAATCCTCACAAGGAGTAGTCAATAGAGCTTGTGACTTGTGATTCCTCACAAGGGGGAGAATCGGGCTATTAGTTTCATTTTGAATTGTTTTTTTGTTTGTAGGAAAAATATAGACTTTCCAAAAATATTTTCCTCGAAATATGTTTAAATTAATTTGTTCTGAATATTGAAAGTGAAAATAACTTATAATAAAACAAAATAAAGAACAAAAATCTAAATTATGTTGAAAAATCTCAAGTTTGCACGACCAACTTCTACATTTTTCTGGAGTTGAGAAAATCTAAAGTTGATAAACTCTAGAGTTTAAAATCGGAAGTTGAAACTATCATCTTTGAGTGAAGAAAACCAAAAACACAAGTTGAAAATAAAATTCCTCAAGTTGTGTTCAACTTGTAGTGAAGAAAACGGCTCTAAAACCACCGGTGAATCAGGACCAATCTATGAAAGATCGACAAATGATTTGTATTTTTTAATTTTTAAATCGCATTGAGGGAAGTTTAAAGTTATAACACTTTCCCATAGCTTTTATAGACCATCAGCTCATGAGGCTTGGTTCTTCTTAGTCTTCGAACATTGTTTCGTACATTTAGGACAGTCTCCATTTCAGAGTTTGTTTGACTTTGCAGTCGCTGATTGTGTGATACAGCGTGTTTTTTAACCACTTCTGTAACCATTTCAATTTGAAGGTCACGATGTAGATCGCTATTTCTTATATACCAAGGGGCATCAATTATTCCACGAAGGACCTTGCTTTGGAATTTTGGATGGGTTCAGCATTTGTTTTCTTTGTACAGCCCCATAGTTGGATGCCATATGTCCAAACGGGTCTCAATACTTGCTTATATAACATAAGTTTGTTATGGATAGATAGGTCAGAGATCTTTCCTAGTAACAAGTACATTTTTCTGTACTTACTTACTTACTTACTTAAGGTGGCGCTACAGTCCGGGGTGGACCAGGGCCTCAACCAACAAGCTTCTTCCAGCCGGCTCGGTTTCTAGCTAGCTGTCTCCAGTTTCGCACGCCAAGTTGGTTGAGGTCCTCTTCCACTTGCGTGCGCCACCTATTACGCTGTCCATCTCTACTACGTTGTCCCACGGTTTTGGATTCAAAGACTTTCCGGGCCGGAGCATTGGTGTCCATTCGCTCTAGATGACCCATAGCCATTTCAGTCGTTGGCTTTTCACCTTTGTGGCTAGGTCGGTGTCGCTGTACAGCCCATACAGTTCGTTGTTGTATCTTCTTCTCCATTCCCCATCTATGCAGACGGGACCAAAAATCACCCGGAGAATTTTCCTCTCAAAACAGCCTAACGCGTTCTCATCCACTGTTAGCAGTGTCCATGCCTCTGCACCATACATCAGGACCGGGATGATAAGCGTCTTATACAGGGACAGTTTAGTTGCTCGAGAGAGGGCTTTGCTTCTCAATTGCCTTCTTAGCCCAAAGAAACAGCGATTGGCAAGAGTAATTCTTCGTTTGATCTCAGCGCTGGTGTCGTTCGCTGAGTTTATAGCGGATCCTAGGTAGACAAAGTCTCTGACTACCTCAAAATTATAGCTGTCTATAGTGACGTTCTGTCCAAGACGTCGGTGTTGGGTGTCCTTTCTTGTGGACAGCATATATTTTGTTTTGCTTTCATTCACCGTTGGACCCATCTTCTTGGCTTCCTTTTCAATGCTCACAAAAGCACCACTGACATCACGCTTTGTTCGTCCGATTATGTCAATGTCGTCAGCGTAAGCGAGTAATTGGACGGACTTTTGAAAGATTGTGCCTCTGGTGTTGACGTGAGAGTTTTGCACTATTCTTTCAAGAACGATGTTGAAGAAGTCGCATGACAGCGCGTCGCCTTGCCTAAAACCTTTTTTGACATCAAAGGTGTCGGTGAGGTCTTTGCCGACCTTGATGGAGCAGCGTGCATTCTCCATCGTCATCCTGCACAAACGGACGAGTTTGGCATGGATGCCAAAACTAGACATTACTCTATATAGCTCGTCTCTAAAGATGCTGTTATACGCGGCCTGGAAATCGATAAAAAGGTGGTGGGTATCGATTTGGAACTCCTGGGTTTTCTCCAAGATCTGCCGTAGTGCGAATATTTGGTCGATGGTGGACTTCCCTGGCCTAAAGCCACACTGATATGGACCTATCAGGTTGTTGACGAATGGCTTCAGGCGTTCACAAAGTACGGCAGAGAAGATCTTGTAGGCGATATTAAGAAGACTGATGCCTCTGTAGTTGGTGCAGTCCAGAGGATCGCCTTTCTTGAGGATCGGGCAAACAATACTGAGGTTCCATTCATCGGGCATGCTTTCTTCCGACCATATTTTACAGATGAGCTGGTGCATACTCCTAACCAATTCATCGCCAGCCGCTTTGAATAGCTCAGCCGCAAAGCCATCAGCTCCAGCAGCTTTATTGGACTTAAGTTTAGATATGGCTATCCTCACTTCGTCAAGATCGGGTGGATGGAATTGTTGGCCTACGTCGTCCAGGTTGAATGGTGCAATTCAGTTCGTCATCGCCGTTATAATTGCAGAAATGATTTTTCCATATCCTCAGCACCGACTGCGATTCCACCACGATGTTCCCCTGATCGTCCTTGCAGGCTTCGGTTCGGGGTTTGTAACCTTGGGAGGTTCTTTTTACTTTTTGGTAAAACTTCCGAACTTCATTCCTGCAGTGGCATCCCTCTAATTCCTCGATCGCGCGCTTCTCATGCTCTTTCTTTTTCTTTCTAAGAAGCTTGTGTTCCTCTTTCCTCTTCTGTTCGTAGAGCTCGCGAGCAGCTCTGGTCCTTCTATGCAGCGCCGCTTTGTATGCCTGTTGTTTGGCTGCATGTACTTGCCGGTATTCCTCGTCGAAACCAGGGGTTTCGCTGTGGTGGTTGTGCGAAGCCCAGCACGTCAGAGGCGGCATCTCTGATGGCTTCCTGGCAGTTTTACCACTGGTTCTCGATGTTTGCAGTTGGCAGCAAAGGACTAGTTAAGAGGGCGCGAGAGACTCGATCGGAAAAATTTGTCTGTACTTCAAGTTTAGTTCTTCTCTTTTCTTTTTGATGTGCTCTTTCCATTAAAGCTTTGCATCCAAAGTCATTCCAAGGTTTTTGGTGGTATTGGAGTAAGGTACTGCTGTACTGTTTATATAAATTGGAATATTGTTAATGTTTTTATCTGTAAAGTTTATATACGTCGATTTTGTTTCGTTTAGTTTGATGCGCCATATCTGCGTCCAATCACTAACTTTATCGACTGCATTTTGCAATTTTTGTGTAGCCTTCGTAACGAATTTATCTGGCACCAATATTGCAGTATCATCAGCAAAGGTGGCCATGATAGCGTTGATGTCCACTGGAATATCCCTTGTATATAACAGATACAGGGTTGGTCCTAGGACACTTCCTTGTGGTACACCGGCTTCAATTTTCTTTAGTTCCGAGTAATTTTGCTCGTACCGTACTGTAAAGAGTCGGTTAGTGACAAAATTCATATAAAGCATTCGCACATTAAATTAACCAAATCGCAAATAGGTTTAACCTAAACGCAAATAAGTTTCACCCAAGCGCAAATAGATTTAACCCAAACGCAAATAGAATTAACCCAATCCCAATTCGAATTAAACAAAACGCAAATAGAGTTAAACTATTAACAAATTATTTTAACCAAAACGCAAATTGAATTAACCTTAGCTTAATTTATTGTTCCAGGTGTACTTTTTGGGTCTAATGGATTTTGGTACTATCCATAATTGTTAAAAAGCCATTATTAAGGGATTGGCCTTTTATTTTTCGGTAAGTTTCTGGAAAAATGCGCAAAACTTGTTGAATTTACAATTGGGGTTGTGTCAAAATCTTATGGTGAAGTTTTCCTACTGTTATAAGCCTTCCATTTCTTCACCACACAGCTGGAACAACAAGTTGAGCCCGGGTTAATTCAATTTGAGTTTTGGTTAAAATGATTTGTTAATAGTTTAACTCTATTTGCGTTTTGTTTAATTCAAATTGCGATTGGGTTAATTCTATTTGCGTTTGGGTTAAATCTATTTGCGCTTGGGTGAAACTTATTTGCGTTAAGGTTAAGCCTATTTGCGATTTGGTTAATTTAATGTGCGTGTTGAACGCTGTCTAAATACCCATCTACTAATTGGGCCTGCACACAACCCCTATGACACATTCGAAGCACTTCCCCAAGAATTATACCATTCATAAATGTAATGTCAACCCTTTATGAAGGTTAAAAGGAGGTTAAACTCAGAATAAACACTGGAAATTTATAATTGAAGGTTTTAGACGTGTTTTATTTTAGAGGTGTTTTTATTAGCGATTTTGAAGACTTTTTTAGCGAGTGATTAAAGGTTGATTTCGATCATTTAATGACAAACATTTTGGTCCTTCGAGACAAAAAGAAAAGAACCACAAAACAATAATAATTGTGTAATTTGCCAAATTATTGTGAAAACAAAAAAAACTGTGTGGCGACCATTTTGTCGCTTCCCAAAGATTTATTAATTTAAATAAAATAATATATCAAAAGACATTAAAAACAATAAATAATTTTCCTTTTTATAAATTAATTAAACAAATTAAATATAAAACAACAAAGTGCCACTGAGAGTGAAGCATCCCATAGAAGTTGAAGAAGCCGCCGCCACCGCCTGCCTACACTGAAAGAAAAAGTGAGTAGACACATTTTACTTACGTTTTATAAATTTTATTTACAATATTAAGTAATAATATTCGAGTGAAAATGAGTGCAAGGATATTTGAAAGTACTTGCAAGCAAATATCGAAATATCTTTCAAATTTCAAGAAAACAGTGAGTTCAGATCGTCGAACAAAAAATTATGTATCCACACGGCTTGATCTGCTTGAAACTAATTGGATAGGTATTTTAAAATGGTACGCAGAAGTTCTTAGCGATGACAAGTTGAAAGAAGAAGTTATCAAACCAATGAAAGAGCTGTATTCCGAAACCAATGAAACCTACATTCAGTACAAATGCCTATTGTTGGATGAGTTGGATAAATTTACTCCACCCATACAATCAAATGTGCAGAATACCTTGCAAAATTCCGAAACTCAGAAAACTCATGATGTCCGACTACCCAAAATTCACCCGCCAACGTTCACAGGCGAATACCAAAATTGGCGGTCATTCCATGACCAATTTGTGTCACTGGTGCATAGCAACAAGTCCTTATCTAATATAGAAAAGCTACACTATCTAAAGTCATGCTGTAAAGAAAGCGCTGGCACTTTACTTGATCATGTCAACATCGATGATTCAAGTTACGACCAAGCTTGGGAACTGCTCAAATCACGCTATGATTTTAAGCGTATTTTGGTAAACCATGAGCTTAAATTATTATTCGAAGTGCCAGTAGTCCAAGAAGCAAGTGCCAAAGGTATCAGAGAATTGTTAGATAGTACAACAAAAATTTTGCATGCGTTGAAAAATTTAGATTTGCCAGTAAGTCAATGGGACGCAATAATAATATTTTTGTTACTGAAGAAACTACCTACTTCGATACAAACAAAATGGGAAAATTCCTTGGGTACGAAAAAAGAAATTCCCACATTTAAGGAATTTTCCGAGTTTTTGGAAACCAAGTTCCGAACATTGGAGATGGTTGACCAACAACAAAATGTAAAATCATCGTCAACAAACAAAAGGCAATCAAAAAATGTTTTTCACATCAACACGAAACCAGCAGAGAAATTTACATGCAAAGTTTGCCACAGCGGAGTGCACTCATTGCGAACCTGCAACAAATTCTTGGGAATGGATGTAAAAGCTCGACAGCGAGTGGTGAAACAGTTTGGTAATTGTTTTAACTGTTTAGCCTACAGCCATCGAACTAATACCTGTCCAAGTAACAAACTTTGTCATTTCTGCCAAAAACCACACAACTCACTGCTGCATTTTGGCAATTCCTACAACACAAATTACAATAATAATTTCAATCAAAATCAGTTTTCACAATCAAATAATTTGCAACACAACTCAAACACACAAACACCATTCGCTCATTATAATTCATTGCCACCCAATTCAAATAACACTAACTCATTGTCTCATCCTCTACCATCATCGCTCGCACTCACTCAAACACACTCTAATAATAATCAAAACACATTCACTCACCCAAAACCCAGCACTCAAAACCGGCCACAAACACATCATATAACTACAGAAATAAACCCTAATGCTGCAACCTTCTACCCTTCCGATTTACAACAACAATCAACGTCTGCAAATTGCTTCCATCTTAATGAATTTAGGAACACACAAATTTTACTAGCAACTGCAATTGTAAAAGTTAAGTCAGCAAAAGGTGACTTCATACAACTTAGAGCTCTGATTGATCCTGGATCACAGGCCTCATTCATAACAGAGTCTGCAGTTCAACTTCTAAGTTTGAAAAAACATCGAACATCTTTTGACGTTTCGGTGTTAGGACAATTGAAGACCGGTTCTTGTCAAAATTATGTAGAATTGAACCTTGGATCTAATTATTCCGACTTTGAAACGTCAACAAGAGGATATGTGTATAAGACTCTTACAGGACTTTTGCCAAGTCGAGAAGTAGTCCCAACGAGGTGGAAACATATCCAAGGTTTGAAATTAGCCGATCCAACGTTTCATCAACCTGCCAATATCGACATCTTGCTAGGTAATGACGTCTATTGCGATGTAATTCTACCCGACGTTATCAGAGGAGAAGAACTAATCTCGCCAATAGCTCAAAAAACACTGTTCGGTTGGATCATCTTGGGAAAAGTTCCACTTGAAACACATCACACATTACAAGTATTTACTCAATTTTTCGATATTGATACTCAATTGAGACAGTTTTGGGAAATTGAAGAGTCACCCTATGAAGAGGCTGAAAAAGAGCAAGATGTTGCGTGCGAACAGCACTTTCTACACAACACCAAGAGGTTGCCGGGAGGGCGTTTTGAAGTTTCGCTACCCTTCAAAGAAAATAAACGTCCAGCACTTAATTCAACACATCAAAATGCTCTAAGAATGTTCTATAAACAAGAGAAGAAGCTATTAGCTAACCCAACACTTTATGAAGAGTACAATAGTTGCATAGCTGAATACCTTCAATTAGATCAGATGGAAGAAGTTAACATGAATGAAGACAACACATTACAATCACCCTTCCAATATGTAGTACCACATCATGCTGTTCTCAAAGAGTCCAGTACCACAACAAAGCTTCGTGTGGTCTTCAATGCTTCATTTAACACTTCGGACGGAAGTTCCTTAAATGATCATTTGTTAACGGGACCTAAGACACAAACAGACATTATATCGATAGTTCTGAGATGGAGAATTCACAAAATTACCTTCACAGCTGACATAGAGAAAATGTATAGGCAAATCCAAATCCATCCAGATGATGCCTATTACCAGCTTCTCTATTGGCGGGAGGATCCAGCTACACCAGTTAAACTTTTTAAAGTAAAAGTTTTGATGTTTGGTACTGCTCCAGCTCCATATCTTGCAAATCGAACACTTAAGAAACTTGCTGCAGATGAAGAATCAACATATCCATTAGCAGCTCAAATGATTCGCGAAGATATGTATATAGACGATTTGGTGTCCGGTGCAGAATCTGTAGAAGCAGCTAAAGAAAAGTATAAACAAATTTCAGAGCTGTTACTATCAGCTGGTTTTCATCTCAGAAAATGGATGAGCAATGATGAAGATTTCCTACAAGATATACCGCAAGAAGATAGAGAAACAAGTGTGTCACTCACCCTCGGATCACTGGACCATATGAAGACATTAGGAATCAGTTGGTACCCTTCATCAGACTCCTTTTCATTCCAAAAGGTTGCCATCGAAGAAATAGTATCCAAACGCACAATTCTTTCCACAATTGCACGTCTCTTCGACCCACTTGGATGGGTCTCACCATGCATTATTAAAGCAAAGATCGTCATGCAGCAACTATGGTTGAGGGGACTTTCATGGGATGAAACGATTCCAGTAGAACTGCAGCAGGAATGGCTCTCCTTTCAGGAAGAGTTGCCCATTTTAGAAGACATCCGAATCCCAAGATGGATTAATGTAGAAGGTGATGTTAAAGCATTAGAACTCCATGGTTTCAGCGATGCTTCTACCAAAGCGTATGGAGCCGTGGTGTATCTACGATTGTTGGACAGCAACAATGAAATCCACACTCATTTACTAATCTCAAAGACGCGAGTAGCCCCAGTAAACACAGTTTCCTTACCAAGGTTAGAGCTTTGTGGAGCGGTCATGCTTGCTAAGCTTTTAAGCTACACCCAGTCAGTACTCCCATTCAAAAATTTAAGAACGTATGCATGGACGGACTCCACAATCACCCTTTGTTGGCTAACCGCACCACCATCCAGATGGAAGACGTTCATTGCTAATCGAGTTACTGAAATTCAGCGGCTGACGAATGCGACACGTTCCCACAAAATTAAATCCAGCTGATCTTGCGTCTCGCGGTATTTTACCATCAAAGATAGTACACTGTACTCTTTGGTGGAAAGGACCACAATTTCTACAAGAGAAATGGGAATTTTCAGTGCCAACACAACCCACTCAACTAGAAACGGAAGAGGAAAAGAGAGAAATCAAAATTCACGTTACTACTGAAGATGAAAATGCTATTGTGGACGTGATTTACAAGCACTCTACACTTTTTGAAGCCTTAAGAATTATTGCGTTTGTCAATAGATTCGTCTACAATGTAAGAAAAGAAAAGGTTTTTAGGATGACATCAGTTCTGTCATCTCTAGAACTTAACATAGCAATGCGCACAGCTATACAAAACGTACAACAACAAATGTTTCCCGATGTGATAAATGAATTAAAGAAAACTAAGACAACAAAACTCAACAAATCTCTAAATCTTTTTATCGACCGAACTGGGATCATCCGAATTGGAGGTAGACTTCAAAACGCTACACTTACTTATGATCAGAAGCACCCTATCGTTTTGAAGCCAGATCACCACTTTTCATCACTCATAATCGCTGATGCACATGAAAAAACACTTCATGGTGGGTTGCAACAGACGATAGCATACATAAGAAATCAATTCTGGATTCTTAGGATGAAAAGAACGGTCAGGAACTACATAAGTAAATGCTTTCCTTGTTTCAAAAACTCACCCAGAGCCATGGAACAATTGATGGGCATCTTACCAGCACCCAGAGTCAATGTGTCACGACCGTTTGCTCACACAGGTGTTGACTATGCTGGACCCATGGAAGTTAAAGCATGGAAAGGTAGATGTTCGAAAAAGTTCAAAGGGTACTTTGCCATATTCATCTGCTTAGCAACAAAGGCCATTCACCTAGAAGCTGTAACCGATCTAACATCTCAAGCCTTCATTGCCGCATTTCGAAGATTCACTGCACGAAGAGGAATTTGTGCTAACATCTATAGTGATTGCGGAACCAATTTCAAAGGAGCTAATGTCGAACTACACAAAATGCTAAATGCTGCAAAGCATGACTACACCGAAATCGCTGAATCAATAAGTAAACTAGGCACCAATTGGAACTTCATTCCTCCAGCTTCCCCACACTTCGGTGGACTATGGGAAGCAGGAGTGAAATCAGTGAAATACCACTTAAAACGTGTTGCCCAAAACCAAGCGTTGACCTATGAGGAACTCAGCACGCTTCTAGCTCAAATAGAAGCTTGTCTTAACTCGAGACCCCTCTGCCCGGTAACAGATAGCTTGGACGATTTCACCGCATTAACACCAGCACACTTCCTGATCGGAAGTTCATTGCATATTGTTCTAGAAGGAGAATTAGCACTTGAAAGAATTGGATACATCGACCGATGGAAACGTCTTCAGGCATCACTTCAAACCTTTTGGAAAGAATGGAGCGGCGAATACCTGACAAGGCTACAAAATCGCCCAAAATGGCTTCGAAAACAAAAGCAACCTAAAATCGGAGATTTAGTTCTGCTTAAAGATGAAAGGCTTCCGCCTTCAAGATGGTCTCTGGCACGAATTAGCGTTACATACCCAGGAGAAGATGAACTTATCCGAGTAGTCAAAGTTAAAACTCAAAATGGTGAATTCAAAAGACCTATAACTAAAATTTGTCCACTTCCATCGAACAGCACTGTTCCAGAAAATTCAGTCATATAAAATGAAAGATCCAGAAAATTCAGTCATATAAAATGAAAGCTCAAAATGAAAAGAAAATCCCCAATACAAATATTATCCACACTTAAAAACATTAATCTAACTTAATTTATTCATTCATCATTCATTCATCATTCATTCATCACTCATTCATCAGTCACTCACTCGTTCGTCATTCATTCATTCATCACTCACTCACTCACTCATTGGTCACTCATAATACAAAACATTCATTCCATCAGGCAGTCAAAATTAAAATAAAATACAGTCCACTTTGAAGAAACATACACTAACACAGTACCTAAAACTTAAAATCGAAAATGAATTTCCACCCACATCTGCAATCGCTAAAACTAAATATTCCTAAGCTAAATTCGAAAATGAAAGAAACAACACGAAACAACCTATTCAGCATATCAACAAAGTTAAAACCTTATTAAAATTCAAAAACACCCAGTTAATAACGCACTCACACAAAAATTAAATCAATCTTCATAAATAAACTAAATGAACTTACCAACCAAAAGTTAAAGGAAATCATTACAAAAAAACCTGATTGAAATTTATAAAACACCTATTGAAAATTATTTGCTGAAAACACCCAAAATGAAAAACCTGTAAAAAGAAAGGAGTATTTAAATAATGGCACGTAAATAAAACTCAAACCCAGTACACCAGCCAACACCACAAAGAAAAACAAATAATTTAATCGAATTCGATTATAATTGATTCGAATAATAAATCCGAAATTAAAACATCATAATTAAATAATTATAATATTTAAGTTGAAATTCGTCAAAGCAAATCCGAACCAACACAAAAAAAATCAACATCATCCAACCATGGTGGCAACCATGCCATCAAAGATAAAAAAAAAACCTTAAAGGCAAATTTATATACATTCACACATACATTATACAAAATGCCGTAACCTAGATTTAATTCAATTGATTTCGAATTAATTCACGGCATAATTCACAAAACCACGATATGCCTAATTACATTTAACAATAAAAAGAACATAATAAAAGGGGATAACTAAAAATATTTTGGGGTTCCAATGGCTATTGTGCGGCATATACTACCTACTACGTAAAAGGTTTATAAAATATCGTAGTAGAATCGCCAAGGAATAAAACTATAAATTAAACAACATAAAACATAATTAAATTCACTCACAAATTAAACAACAAATCAAATAATATTGAACAAATCACATAACATAGAACGAAATTAAATTTAACACACCGCCTTAAATGAAAATTGAATTATAAACAACAAAAAAACACATATTGCTCCTACGAGGATGACTTTCATGGATGCCGACAAATAGAATACAATTCAATGCAGTGTGAAGTTGGTGCCGATTCGTAACAAGGCAATTGAGACGAGAGCAGTGCTGCCAAAAAAGTTGCATGAAACTTTTCAGTAGACTGGAATCTCGAATTGGGTCCATGTTACACGGATCATATTTCCAGCTTGCTTATGAGATGCAATTTTGAATCAAATTTTTTTAAGATTTTGAATTTAATATGAAAATAAGATATAAAATTATATATTTCGTTTGCCAAATACAAAATATTAATCAAATCTTTTTTTTTGCATGTGAGAAAACAACTAACATGAAGATGATTTTCCCAATAAATTTGTGACACAGTTAAGCAGGCCTAGAAGACCACAGATGACTAAAGAATCGTTTACTTTGTTCACTGGCGGGGGAGAATGTTGAACGCTGTCTAAATACCCATCTACTAATTGGGCCTGCACACAACCCCTATGACACATTCGAAGCACTTCCCCAAGAATTATACCATTCATAAATGTAATGTCAACCCTTTATGAAGGTTAAAAGGAGGTTAAACTCAGAATAAACACTGGAAATTTATAATTGAAGGTTTTAGACGTGTTTTATTTTAGAGGTGTTTTTATTAGCGATTTTGAAGACTTTTTTAGCGAGTGATTAAAGGTTGATTTCGATCATTTAACGACAAACAGTGCGAATGCTATATATGAAGATGTAGTTACATAAATACTTATGTAGTTATTGTATATTCAAAAATGCGGTACCTGAATTTAAAATAACGTTTGAATCGAGGCTTTAATAGATTAATGAATACACAATATGAAGGGCAATGGTAGCAGCTCAGCAATCTTCAATATGAACCAAAACAATTTTTTTTAATTCCATTTTTTCATTTAAAATATTTAAATCAAATCGTATTTAAAGAAAAATATATTTGTATAATAAAAATATACTTTCAAACAGCAAACAGAAAAACAGGCGCTAGGAAATTGATTTGCAAACATCGCCCAAGAAAATCCGAACTTTATTTCGATTGATAAGCAGTTCTTGGAAATGTTTATGAAGGTATCAGCATCAGATTCTTTAAATGCAAAAGAAACTTTGCATACACTTTACTCCTCCTCCTCCTATAGTGAGCCCAAGCAGGGGGGTTGCTTGGTTTTTAAAATTTAAAAATTCGTGAATTAATAGTTAGGTATGTATGCAACGCCCCTGCCTAGGCTCACTTTAGGATTTGGGTGGGTGCGAGGTCGGGTGTATGCAAAATTTCTTTTGTATTTAAAGAATCTGGATTCAAAGAAACTTTGAATTCATCCAACAATAATTAACTGTATCATTTTGAGATCTTCAAAAAGAAGAGTATTTAAAAGCAGAGTATGGATCACACTTTAAGTGTGGACTTAAATGCCAAATCCAAAAAGCAATAATACCCGCTGTTTTTATTATTTTTCTTTGGTGGGTCTTATTGCCATTTCCACCCGTGGGCGTTTTTTTTTTTAATTGTCTGCAATCGCCCCGATTACATTTGGGCAATATTTATTCCCATTTCATTTAATTTTCTCATTGTTAAATGCCGACATAAAATATTTCTTTTAAGATGTGATTGGTTGACAAAGAACGGCATTATTGTATTCAATAATAACTTTTAAATTAACAGAGATCGAGTCTTTCAAAATTTTTTTTTCTTTTTTTACACTTCAGATTCTTTGAATGATTCGGTCTTCGTGACTCGTTCGATGTCCATGTCCTGTTTGGACCCCATTTCCAATCGGTTAAATACACCAACACTGTCTTAGTTGGTAGACAGTGGCGGGTTGGGGAAAAACGTTTTGAAATCTTATACATACACTCCGCTTCAACTGAATAGACACATATAATTTTCAAAAGCACTTTGTCCATTTTCCAAAATTTGTTTTCTATTGTAATGACTTTCATATTTAACGGCTCCAAATAGCAAATAAACGGACACAATAGAACTTACGGTCGTAGTGCAAACATACTCTTAGCTATAACTATAACGACTCTCAAACGAAGAAGCGCCATCTTTCTGATTATAGTAGAAAACCAACTGTCAAATAAAAGCTTTAGAAAGAAGAATTATGGGAAATTTCCCCTACGGAAAGCTCTGGAAACAGATACCAGAACCTCCTACTGATTTAGTGATTTCCAGAGTTTGTCAAACAAGTATAAAAGGCACATGTTTGACCGGCAGCGACACAGTTTGTTTTTAATCGTGAATAAATAAAGTTGGTTGTAATAAAAGTAAAAAGTAAAGTTGGTGAAATAATTTCAGTGGTGAATAATAAATTTTTTTGTTTGTAGTAAGAAAAAGTAAAGTGTTTTATTTTGTGAAATAAATAAGTGACGTTTTGAATAAAGTAAAAAGTTTTATTTCTTACTTCTTTACTTAAGGTGGCGCTACAGTCCGGGGTGGAGCAGGGCCTCAACCAACAAGCTTCTTTCAGCCGGCTCGGTTTCTAGCTAGCTGTCTTCAGTTTCGCACGCCAAGTTGATTGAGGTCGTTCTCCACTTGTGTGCGCCACCTAAGGTGGGGTCTTCCTCTGCTGCGTAGACCATCAGGGGTAGATTCGAAGACTCGTCGGGCTGGTGCGTGTCGGTGTCCATACGCTCCACGTGTCCCAGCCATCTCAGCCGCTGTATTTTCAGCTTTTTGACTAGGTCGACGTCGCTGAAAAACCCATAAAGCTCGTTGTTAAATCTTCTCCTCCATACTCTATCGATACATACTGGACCGAAGATCACCCGAAGAATTTTCCTTTCAAAGCACCCAAGCAGATTCTCATCCGTTTTTGACAGGGTCCATGCTTCTGCCCCATATAGCAGAACCGGGATGATGAGGGTCTTATATAAGGTCTCCTTGGTTCTTTGAGAGAGGGCTTTACTACTCAAATGCCTTCTTAGCCCGAAGAAACAGCGGTTGGCAAGAGTAATTCTTCGTTTGATCTCTGCACTGATGTCATTTTGCGATGTAATAGTGGAGCCTAGGTAGACAAAGTCCTTGACGACTTCGAAGTTGTACCTATCCATCGTAACGTTTTGTCCAAGTCGACGATGTTGAGATTCTTTTCTCGATGATAGCATATACTTCGTCTTGTCCTCATTAACAGCCAAACCCATTTTCGCCGCTTCCGATTCAATACTTGCAAATGCGCCGGTAACAGCTCACTTCGTTCTCCCAATGATGTCAATATCATCTGCATAAGCAAGTAGTTGAACCGACTTTTGATAAATTGTACCTCTGTTATTGACTTGCGAGTTGCGTACAATTGCTTCAAGTACGATGTTAAACAGGTTGCATGATAACGCATCGCCCTGCCTCAAACCTTTCTTGACATCAAATGGTTCGGTGGTGTTCTTGCCGACTTTGACGGAGCAGCGAGATTTCTCCATCGTCATCCTGCACAAGCAGACGTGTTTGGCAGGGATGCCAAGATGCGACATGGCTCTGTATAGCTCGTCTCTGTCTACGCTATCATACGCGACTTTGAAATCGATAAAGAGATGGTGTGTATCGATTTGGAACTCCTGGGTTTTTTCCAGAATCTGTCGAAGTGTGAACATTTGATCGACGGTTGATTTACCGGGCCTAAAACCACACTGATAAGGGCCGATCAGATCGTTGACAAACGGTTTTAAGCGATCACACAGCACAGATGACAGGATTTTGTATGCGACGTTGAGGAGACTTATACCTTTGTAGTTGGCGCAAGTCAGAGCATCTCCTTTCTTGTGGATGGGGCACACTATACCGAGGTTCCATTCATCGGGCATACTTTCATCCGACCAAATTTTGGAGATAAGTTGGTGTATACTCCCTACCAAATCATCTCCTCCTGCTTTGAATAGCTCGGCTGGAAGGCCATCTGCGCCAGCAGCCTTGTACGCTTTAAGCTTGGTTATCGCTAACCGCACTTCATTTAGGTCGGGTGGACGGAAATTTTGACCATCATCGTCCAGGTTGAATGGATTATTCTGTCTAACAGCGGAATTTTGGTCAGCTTCGCCGTTTAGCAGTCTTGAAAAGTGTTGTTTCCAGATCCTCAGCACTGACTGTGTGTCTACTACCATATTCCCACTCTCGTCTCGGCAGGCTTCTGTTCTGGCCTTATAGCCCTGGGTAGTTTGCCTCACCCTTCGGTAGAACTTTCGAACATCCCCCCTACCGCAACAGTCCTCAATAGACTCGACCGCCCGCTTCGCATGCTCTCTCTTTTTCCTCCTGAGAAGTCGGCGCTCCTCCCTTCGTTTTTGCCCGTAGAGCTCCCGGGCTGTTCTCTCAGCAGCTCTGGTTCTAGTTTGCAGCATTGATTGGTAGGCCTCGTTCTTGGCTGCATGCGCCAACCGGCATTCTTCATCGAACCAGGGGTTTCGTTGTGGTCGCCTAGTGAAACCCAGCACATCAGTGGCGGCACTTCTGATGGCTTGTTGGCAGTGCTTCCACTGGTCCTCTGCAGTTGGTGCTGGTGGCGGAGTTGCTGAAAGGTTCAGAGAGACTTGATCAGCAAAGGTCCTAGCAATCTCTTGCGATTTAAGCTTCGCGACATCATATCTTCTAACAGCATCCGCTCGGTGTTGTGGCGTCATAGATATCCGCATACGTACTTGAGCTACAACCAAGTAATGGTCCAAGTCAATGTTGGCCCCTCGGAACGTTCGGACATCCAGGATACTGGAAGCATGTCTGGCGTCTATCGCAACATGGTCAATTTGGTTGACGGTTCGTTGATCCGGAGACCGCCAGGTCCCTTTGTGTATATTGAGGTGTGGGAATCGAGTGCTGGCTATGATGATGTTACGCCCTGCCGCAAAGTCAATCAGCCTGAGTCCGTTACCGGAAGTGTTGTCGTGCAGGCTGTGTCCTCCGACTATAGAACCAAAGATGCCCTCCTTTCCGATTTTGGCGTTAAAGTCGCCAAGAATGATCTTGACGTCGTACTTGGGGCACCTATCATACGTGCTCTCGAGGAGATCGTAGAAATCTTCCTTGGTTGAGTCATCTTTGTCTTCCGTTGGGGCGTGGGCACAGATCAACGTAACATTTTTGAATTTTGATTTGATGCGGATTGTGACCAGGCGCTCGCTTACATTTCTGAAGCCCAATACTTCTTGCCTAAGTCTTTCCCTTACCACAAAACCACATCCAAAGAGTCGCTGACCCTGCTCCTTGCAGCACTCACCGAAGTATATGTCACACGACTTCATCCTTCGTATGCCCTCTCCATCCCATCGCACTTCCTGGATGGCTGTTATATCAGCCTTTAACCTATCCAGGTTCTCCACTAATTGTTCGGCTGCACGTGGTCTGTTTAAGGTCCGGACATTCCACGTGCAGATCCGAAATTCATTGTCCTTGTTTCGTTTGCTGGGGTCGTGAACATTAAAATCATCCATATCCGAGGCTTGTTGTTGTTTCGGAACTATTGTTGTTTTCCGTGGTAGAGAAGTTACCCCGAAGTACCCCCAACCTGGAGGACCAGACCCTTAGTATAACTCCAAGGGTGGGGAGCCGGATAAACCGCTCCTTATAGGCCTGAGCTACGAATATGTCGTAGTAGCCCATATAAGGTGTTCACTAAGTAGTTCAACCTAACTGGAACTGTAGACGCCACCGTTGATTCCATCTGGAGAATTCTTCCACTGCCGCCTGGATAAAGGAGAAGTGCCTTAGTGGGAACACTCCTCCCCCCTCTCTCGTTTGCTACCCACTAAAACCGTCCACAGGGATTGGAACCCCATCTTCAGTTAAAGGTACTAGGCACCCGATGTTCACCGCGGGGAGGTGAGAGTAGGAGTTGATAGACAGAGGTTCGCTTTGAAAAAAAGCTTGTGGACGCTTGTGTCCTCTTGAATGCACATGTCTACCCTTTGAACATCTTCATTTGCTGTAAGCGCTTTATAAAGCAATTGCAACCTCTGGGAAGTCGAAGTGAAATTCGGTGGGGATAGGGATACCAAACTGCTTCAACTAATGCTATCAACTATGAGAACAACTAAGAGTTGATCACAAGTTAGTTGCCTTTTGGGTGCCAGACCTTGTCTTTGGAAGCTTGGCACCATAAAGCTCGGGTATTGGCGAAAAAATATGTCATCTAAATGGTCATTGGTCAAAAAAAGGCAACCAGTTTCGGAAACTGTCTGGCCATAGTAATCAATGCTTAAAGTTTTTAATGTCAGCTGCGACTCTTAGCACCATATTTTTGTGGGATATTCGCAATTAATGTATACCATCTGAAAGGCCAGGAGTCGTACAAAATCACACTAATCGAAATCTCGAATAACTGAACTTGTTTTTTTTTCGTGTAATTAATTTTCGCAAATAAGTAATCCTACTTTTCACAATCTCGCAATTCAAACCTAACAGTAAAATTAGCTATTATTATTTTGTTAAAAAAAATATTAATTCAAATTCTATTTTTATAAAACAGATTTATTCCATACTTTTATAAATTAAATGAGTAATGGGATTTTGTATGCCGTTCTTTTCAATTATAAACAGTTACAATTATTACAAATATATTAATGTGGCCGGCAAGTAGACACTCAATTTGTTATTTATTTTTTGCAGAAGGCAGGAATTGTTTAATGCGGGATCTTGTAACTACGAGATTAAAAGAAGCAGAATTTGAATGCGACATTTGAACTTGCGGGATTTCGTACCAACCCGAAAGGCCGATAAATCGTGACGAAAAGTCAACTTGTTTCAGGACAATAATTGGTCTTAGCCTTGTTTTAAATAAAGTTTTTCATAGTTTTTTTTTTTAAGTCACAATACCGATAAATTGTTGAAAAATGTATACTAAGTTTGTGAGATGTTGGCCTCGGATGCATCGGGCTGCCCTGAACTTGCAAAACAAACGAAATTCAACGGAAAATCGAAAGAAACTCAGTGCTTGCATGATTGTTTTGAAGTTGCACAAAAAATTACATAAGTTGCTGGGGTCTATCATACAAATGTAGATTGGATGTGGAATCAAGACCCAGGAGCCACCAGCTTTTTGGCATTTTAGTGACATTCTCCAGTGCACCCTGGGACAGGGAATATCGAACAAACCTTACTGACTTACTTACTTAAGGTGGCGCTACAGTCCGGGGTGGACCAGGGCCTCAACCAATAAACTCCTTCCAGCCGGCTCGGTTTCTAGCTAGCTGTCTCCAGTTTCGCACGCCAAGTTGGTTGAGGTCCTCTTCCACTTGCATGCGCCACCTTTTACGCTGTCCACCTCTACTGCGTTGTCCCACGGGGTTGGATTCGAAGACTTTCCGGGCTGGAGCATTGGTGTCCATTCGCTCTAGGTGACCCAGCCATCTTAGTCGTTGGCTTTTTACTTTTGAGGCTTGGTCGGTGTCGCTGTACAGCCCATACAGTTCGTAGTTATATTTTCTTCTCCATTCCCCATCTATGCAGACGGGACCAAAAATCACCCGGAGAATTTTCCTCTCAAAACAGCCTAACGCGTTCTCATCCACCGTTAGCAGTGTCCATGTCTCTACACCATACATCAGGACTGGGATGATAAGCGTCTTATACAGGGACAGTTTAGTTGCTCGAGAGAGGGCTTTGCTTCTCAATTGCCTTCTTAGCCCAAATAAACAGCGATTGGCAAGAGTAATTCTTCGTTTGATCTCAGCACTGGTATCGTTCGCTGAGTTTATAGCGGATCCTAGGTAGACAAAGTCTCTGACCACCTCAAAATTATAGCTGTCTATAGTGACGTTCTGTCCTAGACGTCGGTGTTGGGTGTCCTTTCTTGTTGACAGCATATATTTCGTTTTGCTTTCATTCACCGTTAAACCCATCTTCTTGGCTTCATTCTCAATACTCACAAAAGCACCACTGACATCACGCTTTGTTCGTCCGATTATGTCAATGTCGTCAGCGTAAGCAAGTAATTGGACGGACTTTTGAAAGATTGTGCCTCTAGTGTTGACGTGAGAGTTTTGCACTATTCTTTCAAGAACGATGTTGAAGAAGTCGCATGACAGCGCGTCGCCTTGCCTAAAACCTTTTTTGACATCAAAGGTGTCGATGAGGTCTTTGCCAACCTTGATGGAGCAGCGTGCATTCTCCATCGTCATCCTGCACAAACGGACGAGTTTGGCAGGGATGCCAAAACTAGACATTGCTGTATATAGCTCGTCTCTATAGATGCTGTCATACGCGGCCTTGAAATCGATAAAAAGGTGGTGGGTATCGATTTGAAACTCCTGGGTTTTCTCCAAGATCTGCCGTAGTGCGAATATTTGGTCGATGGTGGACTTCCCTGGCCTAAAGCCACACTGATATGGACCTATCAGGTTGTTGACGAATGGCTTCAGGCGTTCACAAAGTACGGCAGAGAAGATCTTGTAGGCGATATTAAGAAGACTGATACCTCTGTAGTTGGTGCAGTCCAGAGGATCGACTTTTTTGAGGATCGGGCAAACAATGCTGAGGTTCCATTCATCGGGCATGCTTTCCTCCGACCATATTTTACAGATGAGCTAGTGCATACTCCTAACCAATTCATAGCCAGCCGCTATGAATAGCTCAGCCACAAGGCCATCAGCTCCAGCAGCTTTATTGGACTAAAGTTAAGATATAGCTATCCTTACTTCGTCGAGATCGGATGGACGGAATTGTTGGCCTACGTCGTCCAGGTTGAATGATGCAATCTGCATGGTAGCGGAATTCGGTTCATCATCGCCGTTATACAATTTGCAGAAATGATTTTTCCATATCCTCAGCATCGACTGCGACTCTACTATGATGTTCCCCTGATCGTCCTTGCAGGCTTCGGTCCGGGCCTTGTAACCCTGGGAGGTTCTCTTTACCTTTTGGTTAAACTTCCGAACTTCATTCCTGCAATGGCATCCCTCTATTTCCTCGATCGCACGCTTCTCATGCTCTTTCTTTTTCCTTCTAAGAAGCTTGTGTTCCTCTCTCCTCTTCTGCTCGTAGAGCTCGCGAGCAGCTCTGGTCCTTCTATGCAGCGCCGCTTTGTATGCCTGTTGTTTGGCTGCATGTACTTGTCGGCATTCTTCGTCGAACCAGGGGTTTCACTGTGGTGGTCGAGCAAAGCCCAGCACGTCAGAGGCGGCAACTCTGATGGCTTCCTGGCAATTCTTCCACTGTTTCTTGATGTTTGCAGTTGGTGGTATAGGACTATTTAAGAGGGTGCGAGAGACTCGATCGGAAAAGGACCTGGCGATTTGTTGCGACTGTAGCCGTCCGACGTCGAACTTCCTGACAGTATTTCCCTGCTTTGGCTTTGGTCTGGATATCCGTAGCATTACCTTTGCTACAACGAGGTAGTGGTCCGAGTCAACGTTGGCTCCTCGGAACGTTCGGACATCCTTGATACTGGAGGAGTGCCTTGCGTTGATCGCAATGTGGTCAATCTGGTTAGCGTTTGATTGACCAGGAATTCGCCAATTCCCTTTGTGTATATCGAGATGCGGGAACTGCGTACTAATTACCACAACATTTCGCCCCGCAGCAAAGTCGATTAGCCTGAGTCCGTTTTCGGAGGTGGTGTCATGCAGGCTATATCTTCCGATTGTACCACCAAAGACGTCTTCTTTTCCTAGCTTGGCATTAAAATCACCCAAGACAATTTTCTTCGAACAAACCTACTGTGCCCTTAAAAAAAATAAATTCCTAAATGAAATCTCAGCCTGCCAAACTACTGAAATCAGGTGACATTTTATGTTCGTTTGGTGACCTTTTACATTATACACACATATGGTGTGCCAATATCCCAGATCCCAGGTCTAAGGTGTATGAAATTGATAACTAAAGCTTTTGTCAAATTCCTTTCAACCATTCGTTTACTTTTTTGTTTGTTTAATGGAATTTGTAATAAGGTTAATTTTTGATGTGATTGTGTGTGTACAATTCAAAGTTAAAAGTTCAAGTGAGCTCAACTCCATGATTGAATTTCTTTTCAAATTTTCTTCATATTCAATTATTGTGTGTGTACTATTGTCAGCCATTTTCTCATAACTGTCAAAACTGTCTATTTCACAATAATTTTTGCAGTCAAATTTAAGAACACAAAACTTTGGATTCTTTGAAGTAAATTTCTAACTCATTATTTAGTAAAAACCGTAGTTTTTGCAACTCTATCCTCAAAATAAAATTATTTACGGCAGCACAACTTTTCTTTAAAAAATCAATAAATTACTTTTAGTTAAGGCTACCTATGGGTGAAAACCGTTTTTCAAAAAATTGTTATAAAAGGTACTTCCCAAAGAACCATTTTTTTTATTTTTGATTTTCTTCAAAACTATATTTGTGATTCCAATAATTTTTTTTATACAGAAGCTTTCAAAAAATAACAGTGTAAGCCTAAATTTTTTTGGATTTTTAAAAAATGTTTCAATTTTTTTTTTGAAAATCAAATATTTCGAAAACAACATAATTGATTGTTTTGAAAATTGATACTTAAGAGTTTCTTAATATTTTCTAAAATATTTTAAGAAAAAGTCTTATTTTACAAATCTTACTAAGCAAATTTTAAATAAGTTCAAATAATTTCGCATATCAAAATTTTCAAAAACGAAATCTTTGAATTTTTAAAAAAAGTTTCAAATTATTTTGAAAATTCTATAAGTTGGTGGTGGGTCCGATGCAAGTAGGGGCTAACGGAGGAGGTTCTGAGGTGGGTCTGGAACTCGGACAAAAGAAAGAATTTTTTTGGAGCCCTCGGTCGGGCTCATGCAACTCCATTGCTCCTCTTCGGGTATGTACATAAGTTCGTCTTGAAGGTATCAATGTCAACAGTTTTGTTGAGCAAAATTACCTAGGGTGGCCCGCGTTGCAGGTTTTCAGGATTTTGATTGCCTTTTTTGGGTCTTCTGTCCCACTAATATAACTCCGTTGCTCCACTTCGGGTACATAAAGTCATCTGGCAAAAGTTGAGAAAAGTTTAATATTTTTTTACTTAAAAAAAAAAAAATTATGAACGATAATTTTCTTCGAAGAAAAATTATAAAAAGAAAGAAAAAGTTAAGGAAAGTTAAATTTTTTATTGAAATTTTCAAAAAGTAAATGTTTTTATTCATATTTCTAAGAAAAAAAAATTTCTATAAGGTGGGCCTTACACCACACAATATGTATTATTGCTCAATTTTTGTATCCAAAAATATATTGCGTGAAAATGAGTCTCCCTTACACGACAAAATATTATTCCTCATATCAAAGCCTTTGTTTAGTATAATTCTGTGTGTTTTTATACCTTAATTAATTTTCTCCAATATATTGTACCAAGCATATTAATTGCACAATACAGCCCTTACACGATCAATGTTACTGTACAATATGTGATATTGAGCAAGGATTTTGCCTGATGAAGGGCCCGAATAAATATGACATAAGATACTTTGCCTATTTTTAAATTTAAAGTATTTATTGATTTCCAAAATTTTAAGTGGACATAAAATAATTTTCCCAGTTTTTAATAAATCAATTCTCAGGCACTAAGTAGATTTAAGATGAAGTGCAAATTATCAAGTAAAAATAATTGAGATGCAAGATGAAATTTCTATTTCATATAGGCTGGTTGTAGGTATTGAAAACTAAGTTTCAAAAAACATAACATAATGCTTTTCAAAATAACAATGAATTGTAAGAACGAAAAAAAACTTTTGTAAAACAATGAAAAGACATCGATTTTGTGAACCATAGCGGTTTAAAAAAAAACTATTTTCTATATATAAAATTCTTAAAACATTTTTAAGGAAAAATTTTGGTATGCAAATCTTATTTATTTACTTATATGCATTAAAAAATAAAGTTATAAATCAATTCAAAAACATTTCAAACACTTAAAGTTAAAATTGAAACCAAAAATTCCCCCACAACTTTTCCATTCATACTACGCCTATGTGTTTTTGCATGCGTAAATAGCTTTCACTCACCTACTACTAAATATAAATGCAATTTCTTCACATTACCATCTATTTATAGTATGGGAATGAGCGTATGTGCGAAAAGAGATACAAACTAAACACATTTGTTTTTTATGCCGGAGAACGTATACAAAACTTCAACGAGACAGTAGTTAATTTAATTCAAAGAACAATCTTCACTAAAGTCCATCAATAATGTTTAAAATAATTAAATTCAACTATTTGCTGACCCAACGTTCAATCATTTTGTCAATTATTTATTTCTCGTTTTGTAATAATGTTGTGTGTTCAGTGAATTATTCAAACATAACACAAGAAAATATATCTGTAATTTCATTGTTTAATACAACTTCATTGGCTAAGAAAACTATAAATAGTTCGTTGAGTGATAATTTCCTAAAAATATCTGGCGAAGGAATTGAATCAAGATTTCCTCCTATTTTGGAAATGTTCGTGCAAAGGATTCAATCATTTTTTTCAGTTTATCAACAACCATTATTATTTGCAAATAATTCTAATTTAACGCCAATTTTAACAACAACATTGAGTACAACAACAACAATGAAAAAAGAAGTGATAAGAAAGTCAAACTCAACCACTGTGGATTTAAATGAAGACCAGGATTATAACGAGTTGATTTCTGTTGGTGAAGATGGTGAATTTATAAGCGTGGGAGAGTCGGTTGAGAATGATGTGTTTATAGATGCAGCGACCACAGAAGCTAATAGAAAATAAAACTTGATCTAATATCTTCATGTTATTACTTGATTCATAAAAAAAGAATTAAAGCCCACGAGTGGAACTCATATACATTTATTAATCAGAAGGTCACGAAGAAAGAAAATAATTCATGAAGCTACATATTTTATTAGATAATTTATTCAATATTTATTTTAACTTTTTTTTTAAGACAATAAAACATCTTAAATTTAATCCGTGTTTTATTAATATTTTTTCTTTGAGCCAATGAAATACATACAAGGAATACAAATTGTGTTTTTTTTTTCTTTTGTGAATACTTTAGTGCAAGAAAACAAAAGAGCTGAGGTACGAACTCTTATTCAACTTGTGTATTTATTGATTTGTTTTCAAGCAGTGTTTGAAGAAATGTCAGAATGAAAGAAAACATAACATTGATGACCAAAAAATTATGCATTGAAAACAAAAACAAAACTGGTGACGTCAAATATATATAATTTGAGGGAAGGTGGTAGGTGATGCATAAGCACATAACGAGTATGGAGAAATTATCGGTTTCTTCAATGCAAGTACCATTCATATTATCCATGGAGCAGGGGTTCGTTTCTTTTTAATGACAAGATATAGCACTGGGTTTTGGATGCATTCATTTCCACGTAGTTATTTATTCCCCCATCGACGATGCTGTTGACATCGGAATAAAATGAGCTTATCATACGCTTCCGTTGCAGCTCCACATCCGAGGCACAAGGATGTGAGTCTGGATCGAATATGAAAAGCTGAAAGTAGTTTTGTCTGCAAAACAATTAAGTGGATTAAAAGGTTATAAAGAAGTGATTGCTTATAAAATTAAGCTGGAGAACCGCACACCAGCGTTTATCTAGTGAATATAACGCCATTGAAAAGTATATGCATACATAAGGGTGGTCGTTATAATGTGTTTTTTTTAGTTTTTATATTTGGATAGGCCTTAATTGGCTCTAAATGAAGAAAAAAACAGTTTACAAATTTTTTCAGATTTTTATTTTCATCCCCTATAGTCTCTGTAGGGGTAAATTAAATTGCCCCTTTTTTATTTGCATATTATGAAATTCGCATACAGAATTTACAAAAAATTCAGGGCATGTATGTGGGAAATAGACCAAAAAAACTCTACAGGAGGGGGGCAATATCTCCCCACGCTTGGATGGGAGGGGCAGTTTAATAAAATAGTTGCATAAAATAGAAAAAATTAATTAAAATACAACGGCAACACTTACAGTAATGTTTTGTAGCATTTTGGAAAGCCAGAAATCATTTTTATAGTTTATTTTCAAATAAAGTTCTTTGAATAAACAATTGCAGCAAAAACTGTTTTCAAACTAAAATTTTGAAAAAAAAAATTTATCTTCAAAATATTGAGTTTGAAACTATTTTTTGCCAAAATTGTTAATCAAAAAAACTATATTTAAAAATAAACCGTAAGAATGGACGTCTGGCTTTCCAAAAAGCTACAAAACATAACTGCAAGTTTTGCCGTTGTGTTTTAATTAATTCTTTTCTATTTTATGCAATTATTTAATTAAATTGCCCTCGTCCAAGCGGACGAGCACCTCCTGTAGGAGTTTTTTTCTTGTCCACTTCCCACCAACATGCTTTTTTTGGCTGATTTTACGTGAATTTCCTTGTATGCAAAAAAAAGGGGGAAATTTTGTTTACCCTTACAGCGACTATAGGGGATGAAAATAAGAATCTGCAAAAAAATAGGGAATGTTTTTTTCTTCATTTAGAACCGATTTAGGCCCATCTGCGATAGTCTTTGTTTTTAACGTCCACCCTAATATACATACATACATATGTACATACATAACATACATACTTCATTAAATAAAAGCTTGTACATACATTTGATTACGCTTTACTCAACAGAAAAGAATTCTGCATTACTTGTCCCCCAACTGATTGGTTAGAAGTTAGGAATATCATAAGTTCATCAGACAGACGCACAGTATGACGAAACACAAATTTTGGATTTCTGCATCATCGTAATGTAAATTTGTATTACAATCTCAAACATTTGATTGACACAAAACTCAATATAATGTTCATTATACATTTCATATTTACATTCCTCATAGAGCAAGTAAAAACATTTTGTGTGAATTACAGATTAATCAAAACGTTGTTTTCCTCAGCAAATTTAACTTCCGGAACTTTCATTAGATTTTCTTTGGATATATAGGCATTATGAATGTTCGATGAATCAATGATTTAATTGCCAAGCTGTTATTCAAATTCATAGGGTAGAAGATGAGTGGAGCGAACGATAGTTAACTGAAAAAAAGAAATATCTGCTCATCTGATAGCGAACCGGAAGAGGTGGAATTATTTTGTTTTTCTTATAATCAATTTGTCATATACGAGAATGCAATGCATCCGCCCACTAGTTTTAAAAACACTTGATTTAGCTTTACATATGGAATAAATTGTATTAGTTGTCAGTTTGTATCAATGAACACCTCTCCCGCTAAGGTTTAACAAGTTTGACTCCCTGCTAAGAAGTGTCATTTTAAATTTTACACAATTTTTGAGCTTTCAACATTCAACTTCTCTGCAATGATACGTTAAAACAAAAGTAAACTATTTATGTATCGACACGAACTCGCAGTTTCGCCGTTTGGGTGATGGAAGTTAATGAAAAGATCATAGTTTTTACACAACATTCTCCTGGGTGATTATGCTACGCTCTTCCCCTACAAATGAAGCGACCGAGGAAGACAAAACATTAGGATGGTCAAACCGAAATCCAAATTGACCATATATCATGATTTAGCAGCGATGGAGGAAGTCAATGTGCGATGTTCGAAGTATTAGAAATAGCGACATATGGTAAGCGACCACCTTTTGGTCCTCATGAGTCTCAAGCTACGAACTGCAGCTGTATAACGACAACCACAGGGTGCAGCAAGGAGTTCGAAATTCAATACGAATGCTTTAAGTGATCCCAACATATGTCGACGACAGAACTTCGTCATTAAACTGAATTCAATATTCAACAATTGATGAGATGTGGGGTGAAATAAAAATTGTTTTTATGGAGGCTGGATCCGAAACTGTACCAAAGCGGACGAGAGTAAGAGACTCTTGGATATCCCAAGACTCCTGGGATAAAACCGAGCCTCGTAAATCGTTGAAAATGCAAATGAATGCCGAAGCAGATGTTCAACGAAAGGCTGAATTGCGAAGTGAGTATCGCCTAGCACATAAAATGGTCTATCACTGTGTAAGACGTGTCAGGAGGGTGAGGTTAGATGGTCTCGCAGAAAGTGCGGAAAACGCTGCAAGAAGAGGAGATATGTGGGAATTGTACTAAATATCCAAGTGGATGTGGATGGCACACTTTTGGTATCAATAGAGGATCTGATACGCAGATGGAAAGATCACTTTTGTGGCTTGCTTAGTGAGGATTCTGTTGAACAGAGTGCTGAAATGGCCCAGCTTAACAAGATGCGTAGATCTTATAGAGGTATTGACATCGAACGCCCTACAGTATTGGAAATCCAAACTTAAATAGTTCTTCTCAAAAACAACAAAGCAGGTGGACCTGACGGAATACCAGCCGAATTCCTGAAAGCTGACCCCGTCATTCTACATCCATTAATACAAGCTGTGTGGGAAAACGAAATCTATCCTAGTGACTTGGAAGGATGGTGCGATTGTTAAGTTGCCAAAGAAAGGTGACCTTAAGAATTGCAGCAATTGGCGAGGTGTAACAGTTCTTTTAGTTTTTCCAAAACTAATGGCAACCATCATTCTCGAGCAGATAAAGGTTAGAATCAAGTCGACACTCAAGAGGCATCAAGCTGGTTTCCACAGTGGACGGTCATGTGTCAACCATATCAACACTCTGCATATTGTTCTTGAGCAGTCTGCGGAGTTTCAATCCCCGCTTTACCTCATATTCATGGATTTTGAGAAGGCTTTTGACCAAGTCAACCGTGAATGTATATAAAGATCACTTCTTGGTAGGGAAACTCCCTCAAAAATTGTTTTTATTATATGAGAATCCTATAACATCGCAACATGTTTTGTTTCACACAATGGGCAGCTATCTGACTCTTTCGAAGCGCAACAGGGTCTGAGGCGATAGACGATGTTCAGACGGCCACCATTGGAACATCGAAGAGACAGGGCATTCAATGGAGACCGTTTTGTAAAGCTTAGACTATGCCATTAATATGTAAATGTCTCTTGGCAAATTATACCAGAGGGCTGAATGGGATGTGTCGAGCATTGAACCTAAAAGGAGAGTCTAGTGGTCTTAAAATAAATAACAAAAAGATAAAAATAATGCTCTCAGGCCGCTCCACACATCAGCGTATTTTTATATAAGAGAAGCCAGTTGAAGAGGTTGTACAATTTAACTTCCTTGAAGGTGTTGTTTCTGCAAATGGTGATACTGATCAGGACGTTCAAAGTACATAGAATAAATAAAACTCTCGCAGACTTCAGTTCTCTGTCCCAAATTTGTAAATCCAGTCAAAGCTCCTTACGCACTAAGTTGAGATTCTTCGAAACCAATGTCAAATCCGTACTGTCATATGCTTGTGAAACCTGGAAAGACACGACTATACAATCTCGAAGAAATTGCATGCCTTTATCAATCACTGCTCATGCCATTTTCTTAAAATTCGCTGGTCACAAATTATATCAAATGAAGAATTGTGGTGCAGGACAGGTCAAGAGCGGCTGGACGTTGACATAAGAAATCGTGAATGGAAATGGACTGAAACCAAATGATGAAATTGCAAAGCAGCTCTTTGAATGGAATCCTCAGGGTGCACGTCGGGTTGGAAGACAACATGGAAATCAACTGTCTTAGCCGAATCAGAATCCCAGAGAAAAACGTGGCCACAGCTAAAATACCTAGATGCAGACCTTGAAGGATTGATACGTTTTGTTGACGCCCTATGCCCTAACCGGGGTTACAGGACACGATGATGATTGCTATCGCATGCAGTCCATATGTATATAACTCCAGCCTTTAAAAACTAAGTGGTAACACACACAAGTTTTTGTTGTTGATTCAAATTTTTTCAACATAAATATTGAACGCTATTTGCAAAAGTTATGATGCATTAATACTATAACAATACATTTGCTCACCTTGTCCAAGTCACTTGGTTCTCCATGAGCTGGCGAGCTTGTGTAAGTAAGTAAGTGAATTCTACTTCATCATTAAATTTTACAATTTGTTTGAACAATTCATTTAAGCAATGGCAAAAGCCGTCAGCCAGATTGACTGTTAAGATGATTAAACATATTCTTATAAAGTTTACAAAAAGAAATTAATAATTCTATTCATTAATTTTTTATCTGCAGGTAGTTGTAACACCATTTTTGTTGACGATGGTATTCGATAATTGTTTGCGATATTTCAGTTTATAATCGTGGTTGGCTTTTGGTTCTTGATTGAGTTTGGTGATGTTTGGAAATTTTAATGATTTGCAACATAAAACTAAATGATTAAACTTCGGTATATAGTCTTCTATACGCAAGAGCATCGGAGATAAAGTTACTAAGTGATTTCCAGTTGGATCCGTTCAATATATATTTAGTACTTCATCCATTGATAGAAAGGATTGCTGCCAGTGATGTCATCTCGTTTCCTGTAGATTTGGGCATCTACATACTTAATAAATGGTAGATGTCTTCCTTCTCTTGCAAATTGCACAGAGTACAGAGGGTTGGTAGATCGAGTCTATATGGTCGAAAAGTTCAATAGCAACAATTCACCCCTTGTCTTAAATCTT
Organism: Dasysyrphus tricinctus; assembly: GCA_963921185.1. Taxonomy (NCBI): domain Eukaryota; kingdom Metazoa; phylum Arthropoda; class Insecta; order Diptera; family Syrphidae; genus Dasysyrphus; species Dasysyrphus tricinctus. Next base: position 187,503,304 of record OY992532.1, on the reverse strand, counting down.
ATACTTATTTGATGTATACTGAAACTTTTGTGGAAGTACATAGTTGTGCTCTGACAGGCTATGATTTAGTTCTTTGTAAATCAAACGACTAGATAAATTACCGGCTTCTTCCAAAAATGCTGCATGGATTTTTTCATCTAGTTTACGTAGAATAATATCTGGCGCAGACCTCCAACTTGCTCTATCCTCCCATCTCAGAGATAACTCCACTCCTAATTCTTCGCTTAGTTCTTGCCATTTTGCAAAAAATTGTAAATTCCTTCGCAGCAGTTGGAGAAGAACGACTTTGGGTAGACGTTGGTCAGGAAGTTACACTATTTTCAGGATATAATTGAAATGCAGTCTCAGTGTAAACAGCCGAAGTAATGGCAGACCCGTTTCAACATATACCATGTACGTGGTAGTATGACTGGGAAGTCTGAAGAGCTGCTTAATGAAGTGCCTTTGGAGCTTTTCCACCTCTTCATGTTCTTCATATCCCCATACCTGACATCCATAACACATTATTGATTGGGCAATGGCCTCAAAAAGCTTATATTTTGCTTTGATGCTTGGGACATCATTCCTGCATAGCACATTTTTTAACGCGCAGCTCAGAGCTATTTTGGATTCCTTAAGTTTTCCTTGTAAGTGCTGATTAAAGGTTAGTCTAGGTGTTATTGTAATACCAAGTTTTCATCCCTTGAATAGCGACCTGTATTATTCCGAAATACCATGACTTTAGATTTTGCTGGATTGATCTCAAAATTTCAATGCTTGCAACAGTCTTCGAGTCTATTGATCATAAGTTGAAGCATGTTTGGTGTTTCGGCAAGTAAGACTATGTCGTCTGCTAACATTAAACCTTTTATAGCCACTTGGTTGAATACAATTCCTCCAGGTAGGTAATCAAAAAGGTCATCTAGGAAAAGGCTAAAGAACAGTGGGCTGAGCTGGCATCCCTGTTTGACTCCCGAATCAGTGTTGAACCATTCTGACATGGAAGTTCCATCCCATACTGCTGTTTTGTTATAGTTGTATATACTTTTTTTTATATTTAGCATTTTTGAAGATATGCCAATATTGCTCAGCTTCAGAAAAAGAGCTCTTCTATCCACAGTATCAAAGGCAGCTCGGAAATCCACTGCCAAGATATATAAACTTCCAATATTTGTAAGGATAAAATGGTTGTCTACCGTGGAATAATTTGACCTAAAGCCTACCTGAAACTCACTCAAAAGACCATTTGTATCAACCCATGAAGTTAACCGATTAAGGATTATGCTTTTGAGCATCAGCTTCAGCAGCGTATTTCGGAACAAAATTCCCCTATAGTTCCCTGGATCGTTTGGATCTCCCTTTTTAAAAATAAGGGATATTATATTCCTTTGAAAGTTTTCTGGTACTATGCCTTCGGAGAAAATAATATTGAAGCCTTCTGTCAGAAACTGGACAAAGTCTGGTGTACCATTCTTAAAGAACTCGAAGCTCTGCTGGTGCTTTGTTGTTTTTTCCTTTGACGATGGCACGTTGTACTTCTTCCGTAGTAATATCCCTGTATAATTCTTCTACATGGTATTGATGGAAATGCAAAGTAGTGCGATGTTGTGCCATCCTTAGCATTCAACAGTGTCTGAAAATGCGTTGCTAGAATGTTTGTGTCAACATGCGTACCAATTACATTTTTGGATCCATTCAGCACTCGAATCAACTTCCAAAATGTCTTAGAATCCTTAGCTTGCGTGATTTCATTTAATATACCTTTAAAATAACCTCGGCGTTTATTTCTGCGCAGCTCTTTGAATACTCTATTACTCTTTTGGTACATTATTTTTGTTAGATCCGAGTTCAACTTCCTTGTTAGCTTGAGCAGTCCAAAAGATTTTTGTCTTGCTAAGGCACATTCATGATCGAACCAAGCTTCTCTTTTTGTATGCAGGTAGTTTACAACCCTGAAATGGTTTGGCTGCCTTTTGTATAGCTGTAATACATACTTGAGGCGAGGCGAGCTTGTGTCTTCTTATGTACCTATTTATTTATTGTATGTATGACATCAGGTAAGGAAAAATAAAATATTTTATAGGTATCAACCAAAGAATTGCTTTGCTTTTATTGATTCAGAATATTCTATAATATGTATAATTTATTAAATAAAAATGTATTCTTAACTTAAATATGGCTCAAAAAATTTGTTTACAATCATATAATACACATTAAAGCATTAACTACATTAATAAATGGATCAATAAATTTTTCTAATGATTATTTTCGGCACGCAATCTTTCTAATTCTTCTCTCTCCTCAATCTTACGTCCCAAAGGCACAGAATAATCGAATGCATAGAAGAAACCATGGGGATCACCCTTCTCTTCATCTGATGGAATATACTTAGGTTCGATATGTTCGTAAGCAGTGTCAGAAGCAGCAGGTTCGTATTGTCCTTCCCTCTGGTAATCACTACTATAAGGATCTGGATTTTGACCATTTGCTGCTGCAAGTTCACTCCACAGACGGAAATGTTCCGCTTTGGCAGCCATCACAGCTGGTGTCTCAGTAGCTGGATTCTTCTCTACTGCTGGTCGATTGTCTTCATGATGGAAACCAGAATGGTCGGCATAATAATTGGCAATGAAGTCTCTACCCCTTGGATTGACATATTTGTATGTGCCCTTAACGACACCATCGGCTGTTTTCTCTTCAGCTTTGCCTTGGTTCCAGTCTTTGTAGCCATAGACGTATTGGCCTAAACCATCTTGACCATGGTATTGGTGGGCGGTGTAGTGTTCTTCAACATATTCCGATGGATTGTCAATTTTTCGTCCCTGATAGATGAACTCTCCTTTTTCATTTTGAACTACTGGCAAGGCATTTTCACCGGTTTTTGGAGCATATTCAATATTAAGATTTGCTGATTGTAAATACTGTTGAGCTTCCTCGGGGGTGATATTGATTTTAAAGATGTTCTCACAGTATATTGTTGGAACAACCTGAAAGAAATGTATTTGAATTAGATTTGCACAGTTTTAAAAACACAATCATTTTAAATATGTCTAACTATATTTATATGTTCATATGCAATTAAGGCCTTTAAGAAGAAGACGGCTGTATTTGCAAGAGATCGCAAGGTCCTTTTTTCATATAAATTCTAGTGACCTCTTGCTTCTCGAGATTCAGTAGCAAAATTGCCAAGAAGCTACCAGGGATGCTACTTCAGACTTGCTGGGTTCTACAAGAAAACCACACCGAGAACCCTGGTTTGACACCAAGAACATGCAGCTAAAGAAGAGGTATACAAAGCGGTACTGCATAGAAAGATTAGAGCTGCTCTCGAACTCTACCAGTTGAAGATCATAGAGGAATACCACCTTCTCAGTAAATAAAGAGGCAGCATGAGAAGGTAACGATACAAAAATAGAGGAATGTCGTGTAGCAGAAATGAAGCGCAGAAGTATTACGAAAAGGTACAAACAACCTCCAAAGGTCAAGGACCCAACCATAATTCCAGCAAGGTCGGTCAAGGAAACATCGTAGTAGAATCGCAGTTGATGCTACGATTATGGAAAACAATTTCTGCAACCTATATTATAGTGTTCCAGCTCATTTGCAAAATTTAGTCAGAGGAAAAGAATTCCGATGAACTAAATTTCAGAATTGTTTGTCAGATCTTAAAGAATTGAGGCTTTCTGAACTGTAGCAACTACAAGGGCATCACTGTCATATTATAAGATCTTTTCTTTCGTAATATGCGAACGCATGAAGCCGTTCGTCAACAACCTGTTAGGTTAGGCTTTGGCCAGGAAAGTCCACCATAGACTAATTATTCACACCACAGCAGATCTTGAATTTCCAAGACCCTCACATTGAACACCCAACACCATTCCACCAATTTTAAGACAACATTTGATAGTATCTCTAGAGACGAGCTATGTATATAGAACAATGTATAGTTTTAGAGTTCCTCCCAAATGTTGGTTGGCAAAGACCATATCAACCATGGTTTAAGACAAAGTGATGTGCTGTCATGCGATTTATTTAACATTGTTCTTGAGAGAATAGAGCAAAACTATCACAACAATACCAGAGGCATGATCTTTCTTAAGTTGCGTCTAATTAATCGCATTCGCTGATGATATTGACGTAATTTAATCAGAAGAACAAATCATGATGTGGTTGGTTGTTTTTAGGGTATTGAGCCTGAGCGAAGATGACGGGATATACAGATCAAGTACATAGTGTCGCCAATATAAGACACCTGACACCAAAGTCTTGGATGGAACATTACTGTAGACAGCAATAAGCTTGGTAATTAGGGCCACTGTCGATTTTCACTATCAACTTTTCAAACGAAGAATTTTTGCTCCTGCCGACCACAGCTTCTTCTTAGAAGGTAATTGAGTATCAAAAGAGCATTTAAGGACCGCCAATATAGGACACTTCATATCAAGGTTCTGATATATGGATTGTGCAGGATGAGAAAGTTTTATACTTTTTTGAGAGAAAAATACTCCCGATCGTACCACCTGAATGGACGGAGAATAGGAGAAGATACTTCGATCTAGGAAAGCATTTACAAGACCAACGACTGAGGTGCCTGGCTCATTTAGAAGAAATGGAAACTAATACACTCCAGTCTGGGAAATATTTGAATCCACCTCCGAGGACGCTAGTGCAGTAGAGGAATACTGCGACAAAGGTGGCATACGCAAATGGAAATTTAATGCGAAACTAGAGACAGCTAGCTAGGAACCGAGCTGGCTAAAAAAACTGGTGGGCATTGACCATGGTTTCCACCGGACTGTAATGTAATTCCATCATAAGCAGGCAAGTAGGCTTTAAAGGGGCACAATTATCTGTCGATATTAAGTTACTAGGCATTTAAGACAAATAGTCGGATCAGATCAGAACACACAGACGAAGTTCGAAATTTAATTTGTTAATATTTAGTCGGAGAGTCAGAAACAAAATAAAAAGTACCTTAATAGCTGTAAGCGATTTTCATTCCATGTCGCTGGCCGTTTTAAGGAATTGGGAATATCTCAGTCTAGCGAAAAAATCTTAAGCTTCACCTTTACAAGATCTATAATTAGTTCAAAAACTTAAGCCTTTTGATCATTTGAAGTACAAAACCTTTTCCTATTGAGCCATGCAAAGTTTTGAAGAAAGTCCGAATTTCATCAAAAAATTATCTTCAGCGATGAAGCTTAATGGTCTTTTCAATTTATGCGTTATTGAACAGCAAGAAACTCACATGTGCTTGAAATAACTTCACTTCATACATAAAAAGTCACCGTGTGGTCGTGGTGTAAATTTCATGCCGACTGAACTGAAATTGTTTGTCGTGTTCGCCGTCGATGAAAATGCCATGTTTGAAGAATATTTCTGGTCATAAACATTTTGACTTCACCACAATTATGGTTTCAACTAGATTTAACCTGTTCAAACAATTAATGTATGAAAGGGAAAGTTCGGTTATCATTTAATCTTGAGAAATGGTCCGGTCCGGCAAGCTCGCTCATGGGATTTAACGCCATTGGATTTCTTTTTAAAGGAAAAGATTTAAAGTCATTGATTTAAGCCAACAACACCGTATAGGACCTCATGAAAAATATCGAATGCAACATTTTTAACATTCGGGTGCTAAGTATGGAAGAGTGGTCGTAAATTGACTCCAGAGAATCGATCACTACAAACATGCTCGTGGTTATCAAAGATCTAATTCTCTGCTTAAATTTAGGATTTGGATTACATCTGGAATAAATTTGAGCCCAATGTGTAAGAAACTGGCTTTAGAACAATTTGGAAACAAAATGTTTGTTTCTAACAGTTCCGAAAAATCTAGAACAAGAACGAAGCTATAATGTCGTTACCTTAGTTGCAAACATTTTCGACAACAAGAAGAAGTGATGTGCATGACAAATACCAAAAATATTGATAAAAAGTTTTAGTTCAGCATATGTTCATATGCTCTAAGAAAAATATGTATATATATTTTTTCATTTTGGGTCAAAAAGCGTTTTCTATGTATCGTTATCTAAAAATGACATGAACTGTTGTTTTTTTGCTACTCTTGGGGCTTTGATACAAGTACTATATTGAACGAAATAAATTCTTAAAGCCTAGCACGATGCTGATACGAAAAATCCCAGACAAAAATGACACAACGTTTTACTTTTCGTTTTGTAGTACGCTGTTCGATGAACGAAATTGACAATTGTTGCATATTTGTTGGAGAAGTCTACACTCTTTTTTGGCACACAATTTATTACCCAGACCATTTATTGTGTGCGGAAAAATGACATTTGTGTTTTTTCGTGTTTATTTTTGTTGTTTCTTTCACTAAGCCTAGTACATACTTCCTCATGAAGTGAACAATCACCAATGGAGAAAGTGATTTTTTGACATTGCTCACTGGAATGCGAATGTGTTGTGAAAGTTTGGCATTTAAAACCACAATATCTCCAATGAGGCATTTTTCTTTTGCAATCGAACTGTCAACTGTTCACCAGGAGTTCCCATACATTTTGCAAGGGAATTGCTCGTGAGCGAAAACTCTCCACACAGCTTCACGAGCACATTCACGGTAGAACAAAAATGTTTAATTTTGTATGGATTTAAGACATGATTCACAAGTAATGTACTAGGCTTTACAGCGTGGCTGCCTGTTTTTTGTTTTCATTTGTATTTGTTTTGATTTTTTGAATTGGTATAGCTGCAAATGAGTACTTTTAGCTGCGTCTTCGTAAGCATTTCGTTGTCTTGTAGGAGACCAAATAAAAATTTGGTTTTGTGCCAGCAGCGTACTAGGCTTAAGCATAGTTTACAGTTCCCATGCGAAAAAAATATTAAAATGTTCAAAACGATTTTCCATCTATTCTGTGCACCAAATTGAATAATATTCAAGGCAAAAAACGTTTGCCCTGGCCTAAGCCACCCATTGAGTCATTAATTTACCTTTAATTAATAAACTATAGGCCTAAAAATGGAAAATAATTATTTTTGGATGCAAAAACTATTTGCATGCTAATAAAGCCTTGAGGTGAACAAAATTTTTTTTTTGGAAGTGTAAACCGACCATCCAAAAAAAAAATATTTTATTCACCACACTTTTTTCGCATGCAAAAAAATTGCCGGGCCATTGTTTTGCATGACATTCCATGACAGCATTTTTTTATTTTTTTGCATGAAACTGTAAACTAGTCATGCAAAATTAATTTTGCCTTTCACCTCTATTATTTTTGACATGCGAGAATATTTGCGTAGGTTTTTTTTTGCACACGGGAACTGTAAACTAGGCTTTAAGCAAAGAAAACGTTACGAAACCTTAAAATATGTATGGCTTTTTCGAGTGGCAAATCGGATATACTCTCCAATCCGGAACGATAAAAAATAAATATGCACACCGGAATTGGGATCTGAAGCTTTTGTATCGCTGTACACATGCCTTACATGTTGTAGAAGCAGATACCGAAATGGTTTTTAATCGCATTTGTAAATATGGTGAACAGAAATGTGGGTTAGTATCGAGAAAGTAGACAATAATATTACTGCATAACAACGAAAATTGTGCTACGAAACAGTAAAATTTTATGAGATGCACTGAACGAAATTCATAAATCTACTTTTTGTCAGCCAGAGATTAAGTTTTGACAGCATTTGACAAAACTTTGACAGCTACTGTGTTTGATTGTGCGAGAGTAAGTAATTTTGGATTCGATTCTGAAATCAAATCCAGAACCATTTTTTTTTTCTTTTCAGGAGAAGAACTGTCATTCTGAATGCAAATAGAAAACTTTAAGGAAACTTCAAACGCTTCTGGATTATGGAATGGTATCTCTTCCAGAGGAATATAAATATTTTAACAAAAATTCTAAATTAATTTCAAAGGGGGAAAAAAAAAGGATAGTAGATAAAGGTAGTAAGTACTTGTATAATATTTTAGTCTAAGAACTTGCGTAGGGATCTTACAAACACTCAAACATAACGAAAAACGTTTTTTTTTTTGTTTATTCTTTTAACTAATACTCCAAAGGTAGTAAAAAATTCGTAAAAATTAAAAATAAAGTTTAAAAGGGAAGATAAGTATACTTTTAAATTGTATAACTGTTTTCTTAAGAATTTAAAATTATTTCGCTAGCTTAAATTGTAGCGAAACACCGTTGTTTTTGCACATTTAAATATGGATATCTCGAGAACGTGTCTTTGGGAAAAGTCGAAGTGAGTGTCATTTCCTTAAGTTTTATTTTTTTCTCGAAAATAACCAAAAATTTGTCAACCAGTAATGTTATAATATTTGGCCAAAAAATGGCTGGAAAATAGTTGTGAAACATAAATAACTTTTTCAGGCATAGAGGGCACAGAATGAGCGTATTAAAAATCCACAATTTCTATTATAATAAAGAATAGAAACATTTTGCAGTTTAACTATGTATTTTCTTAACAAACACCAAACAACACCTTTATATTTTGGTTTATAAAGCAAATACGAAATTGTTCAGTTACTGTTATTATTTTGTATATTAACTGTTGAAATAATTCACAACCGAGAATCAATGAAAGATGTTCGTTAATTAAATCATTTGCCACACTAATGTCGAATTTTCAATATTGTAAAGCTCAACTTAAAATCACAGTTAATTTAAAATTTAAAAAGAATAAACCGAACAAACATCAATTTTATTCGACATTCACTGAATTAACATTTTTTGATTTCGTTGATGAATTATCAGAAATGGTATATTTGTTCTTAAATAAATATTTAAAAAGATGGAATATTCGATTAGTTTTTATTTTTCTATTAACAACAAAACAAGACGAAGGTGGTCTCAATGAAGATTTTTTTTAATAGTAGGTATTGTTTAACTTGCATTTGAAAAATGATTGTTACAATAAACTTAGAGCAATTCCTTGTCACTATCTACATAATTAAAAGAAAACAATTTTTGTATCAAATTATGTAAATAACAAAATAAACAATTAAATAAATTGCACTTTATCTTTCTATCAAAACAAGAAAATCACAATTTCCCATAAAGCAAGTATACAAGGCAGGTAATTTGTTAAAAAAAAAATAAATTTACCAGAAGTAACACGGCAATCACAATAGAATGCATCTTCAATTAATTTATAAAATTTATATTTTTAATTTACACCTTCTGTATATAATTTAACAATTTTCACAACGATTAAATGATTTTAATAAGATAGAACGATAGCTAGTAGACAGCACGACTTTCAGCGCCGTATTGATGTTCCGGTTGGCAAGAACATCTTTTATATTGAATTAGTTAGCTTCTTAAGTTATATTCTCGTTGATGGGTCTGCTTTAAGTTTAAGATGTTCTCTAAATGAAAATCGTGTTTATTAGTCACTTTATTCTTGACCGATGTTTTGCGATCTCTGTTTGTTTTGTTGCAAATTTAGGACTTAATATTACTCGTATATCTCTATAATCAAGTAGCCGTTGTTGCCATTGGTAAATATTAGATAATAGTTATTTTCAATGATTGGATTCATCGATCAAATTTATGTAAATAATATTTTTCGAACTTCATTACTAACTTGCTAGTTTATTGTTGGGAAAATACGCAGCATAATTTGAAGTTTTGATATACGCTATTAATTAAATAGCAATATACAATAGACTATTTTAGCACGAGTTTAAAGATATTAATATGTTTTTTTTTTTTTAAGTCAAGAATAATGTTTTGCATTGTTTTAGTATCTATGCCTTTGATCCCTTGGGTCAGATAGTAATCAAAATACTTAGTGTGCTCTATGCTTAATTTTAAAGTTAACCGGTTTCTTATATGGATTTAGAATGTGATATAGCCGACAGAGTTCTAGAACGTTTTTTGTCTACTTAAATGGGTTTTATTTAATTTAAGAAGTGTGTATGAATGGTAAGTTTTATTGATTGACTATTTTGTTGATTGTCTTGTTTTCAGAAAATTTATATTTGCATAATATTTAGTTGAACTTGTATTTAAATAATAAATAAAGCTAGAAATGTATTCTACTATTTGCCCACATGGACTTTGATAGCTATCCATCGGTTGGATGGAATCGATTTTCAATTGCTTCAAACCCAAATTAAACGCATTTAGAAACTGCGATCTAAATAAAACTTTCAAATAAAACAGATACCTACTCTTCAGAATTACTCAAAAATAAATTATAGTCCTGTTAGTACTCGGATCTTGCGTTGGATTCCGTAGTTCTGATTTTTGGCAGAGTTATTAATGATGTTAGTCTAATAAATAATCCAAGTTTACAACCAAAAAATCAAAAATCTATATTTGAGGTTGATCTTTAGGCAGACCTTTAAAACGTCCCAATTTTGGCGAGACCGTCCCAATATGGGAACCCTGTCCTGATACCAGTCCCGATTTTGTCCCCAATTTAATCTTATTTTTTTATTCAAGAATAATAACTTTTGATATGTGAAACATTGAATCACTTTCTTTAATTAAAGTGATTCTTATTTAGAAAAAAAGGAAGTTGGCTTATATTTAGGTATCTGCTTCCAATATATTGTACGAAAGCATTGTATATAAATTCTATAGTATTCTCATGAAGAAAAAAAGCTCGTGGCCATCTAGTGTCCAAATGTAATCCTAATTTTTGTTAAGGGATCTCGGTAAGGCGATCACAGCGAACCTATCGACCAAATGTCAACCTACAAAATCGTGTTTCATGAGAAAACTATATAGAGTGGATATACAAAGGCGAAAGTTTAGCTTATTTCAAAGGTAATTTTTGCAATTTCTCGTGAATATTAAAAACGCTCCTGCAAAGAAAAATTATTTTCATATACCTACATATGTACATTAGGGTGGTCGTTAAAAAAAAAAGTCATCCCGGATGGGCCCAAATCGGCTCTAAATGAAGAAAAAAAATTCCCTTATTTTTTCAGATTTTTATTTTCATCCCCTATAGTCGCTGTAGGGGTAAATTAAATTTCCCCTTATTTTTTAATTCGCGTAACATCTGCCAAAAAAAATAAGACAAGATAAAAATCCTATCGGAGGGGGGTAGTATCTCCCCCCGCTTGGACGGGAGGGGCAATTTAATAAAATATTAGCACAAAATAGAAAAAAAAATAATTAAAAAACAACGGCAATACTTACAGTAATGTTTTGTAGCTTTTTGGAAAGCCAGAAATCCATTCTTACGGCTTATTTTTAAATTAAGTTTTTTTGATGACCAGTTTTTGCAAAAAAATTTTCAAACCCAACATTTTGAAGAATAATAATAATAAATTTTTTTTTAATCATAGGTTCGAAAACATAGATTTTACTGAAATTGTTTATTCAAAGAACTTTATTTAATTATCAACTATTTAAATGAACTTTTGGCTTTCCGAAAAGCTACAAAACATTACTGCAAGTGTTGCCATTATTTTTAAATTGTTTTTTTTTCTATTTTATGCAATTATTTTATTAAATTGCCTCTCCTGTCCAAGTGGTGGAAGATATTACTTCCCTCCAGTAGGATTTTTTTCTTGTCTATTTCTCACCTACATGCTCTGAACTTTTCGGCAGATTTTACGCGAATTTTCAAAAAAATGGGGAAATTTAATTTACCCCTACAGCGACTATAGGGGATGAAAATAAAAATCTGAAAAAAATAGGGAATTTTTTTTTATAGGGAGCTTAAATCCAAGTTTTCAACCATCAATCCTTTGCAGGGTTTCCGCCATCTTGGTTTAAAGAGTGAACTCGGTTTTGGCTATATTCTAAACGAGGGAAGGTAGAAAGATGTTGTTTTCTGTATTCTGTATATTATGCACTTTCAAGAAAGTCCTAGGTGTAATGAAAAATTTGGAAAATAAAGAAATGGAGATATTAACGTTTAAAAGTCAATAACGGGGAATTAGATGGCTATGAAATAATTTTCAATATATCAGGATGGTACTTGTTATTAGAAAATACAAGTTCACTCCTTAATTGAAGATAGCAGCAATCCTGTTATGGATTGATAGTCGAAAATTTGAATTTAAGCTTTCTTTATAGTGAAATGTCTTGACAGTTTCCATATATTGAGAAAAACCCACTCACACTTTTAAAACACTTAATTATGATGATGTGCGGATACCTTTCAGGCGATACAGTTGGTGACCAATTGCTTCTAAACAAAAAATGTTTAGGACAAAACTGTAGGAATAGTGATTACTAGAACTTTTGAGAGAAATTTTCGAGTAATACTGAAATAATAACATATTTGACTAAAAAAGTGTGAACTACATTTCTTTTGCTTATATAATTGGTTATAATTCGTTACGTACACCAAATTTGAAAAAATACCATATATTCAAATTTGTAAACTTACTCTTTTTGTTAGGAATGCATTTTTATTTTTTGATACTGTAATGACTTTCCAAATTTTAACTATAACGACTCCGAAAAGCAAACAAACGAACACAATAAAACTTACGGTCGCAGTGCAAACATACCCTTATTAGCTATAATTATAGCAACTCTCAAACGAAGGAAGCGCCATCTGCCGGATTATAGCAGATTTACCAGCTGTCAAATAAAAGCTTTTGGAAGGGAAATTATTGGGAAATTTCCCCTACGGAAAGCTCTGGAAGCAGAGACCAGAACGTTCTCCTTATTTCGAGAGTTTGGAAAACAAGTATAAAAGGCACAGGTTTGAACGGCAGCGACACAGTTTGTTTTTAATCGTGAATGAATAAAGTTGGTTGTAATAAAAGTGAAAAGTAAAGTTTGTGAACTAATTCAGTGGTGAATAATAAATCGTTTTGTTTGTAGTAAGAAAAGTAAAGTGTTTTATTTTGCGAAATAAATAAGTGGACGTTTTGAATAAAGTAAATAAGTTTTATTAACGAACCTGAGAAAATATTACAATACATTGAAAATGACGGATATTATTCGTAAAAAATGAATTCGTTCTTTATATCAATATAGCGGTTACCCTGCGAGGGGTTGATGGTCTGTATGGTACTTTAACGAAATCAAGAAAAAAAAAATTGTTTCCCCAATCTTTTATAAAAAAACTCTAAATTGACTGAACTATAGTCACATAATTTCATACTAGAGAGCATTGGCCTATTTCTCCGCTACTACAGCAGCTACATCAACTACATCTTGCAGCAACATTCTACAACTATACATCAATTACATTTTTCTGTTTCATAACTACAACTGGAAGTGTTGTATAATGTAGCTCGTTGATGTAGTGGATGTGCAGCTCGTTGTAGGATGTAGCTCGTTGATCAAATGGATGTTTGTTGTTTGACATTTATATTATTTTTTTTTTTAAGTAAGAGCTAGTTTCGATTTTTGAAGAGACACAAATAGATAATAAAAAATAAACTAAGAATAAATGGATTTTGACATAAATTCTTTCGACGATGATTTTGAATTCAACATGCGAATTAAGGCTCTCCCAAGCCAACGCGAAACATTCGGCGACGACGCCAAATCATTCACAATAATACAAAATATGAAAGATACACAATGCTAAACAACAACAAAAAAATATCTTTGCGAATGATTTGCTATGATTTCGCATTGGTTTGGGAAAGCTTTTAAGGGCGTTCATGCAAGTCGTCGTAAACGTTGTAAGGTTTTTAACTTCGTAATTCTGTCACAATCTGTATAGCAAATTTGACAGATTTACGCAGTTTACAACCTTACTACGTTTACGACTACTTACGGTGTTGCATGAATACCGTTATTGAAAGAAGTCGGAAAATACATTTACAACGAATCAATTTTAATTTGGAAGACCCTTATTTTGTTGAAAGATTCAGAATGCTAAAAATTTGTATTGAATTATTCGTTGAACGCTTGGGAGCATTCATTGCCCATCCAATCGATTGCAACCAAAATACTTACATTCATATATTTTCTTTTACACCCAGCCATTTCTTTTCCTGCTACAGCAATCACAGCAAATGATTTTATTGTGAGAATGTAACAAGAATTTACAGTAAGTTGTACTACAACAATATAGTATCAAAAGCTGTAAAACAGAATCATACATTTTTCGATTCTCCAAAGCTACATTGATGTTCTACATCCGAAAAACCAATTAGCCAGTTTATATTTCTGAGATCTCGGAGGGCTCAGAGGACTCTGAAATATAAACACGATTCCTCACAAAAATTCCTCACTTTTCCCCTTAAAAACTGAGACTGAAATTTTTTGGATTCGCTTGCTCAATTATATTTTGTCGCAGTAAATTACATGAGAAGAAAAGAAAAGAAATATAAACTGGCTAAATGTATATTTGAAACAGAAATGATTTAATACAATAACTGTTATGCTATACTACATTGTAGCTGATGTAGTAGCGCATAAAAAGGCTCCAGATTGAGTCCCACATCAATTTGGTTTTCAATTTTCAAAATGCAAATGGGAATGAAAAGTTTCAAATTTTTGGAAAATGATGTCTTAAAAGCTAATGTCCCAAATCTCCTCTATCAAGTGGTTTTTAAAATTAAATAAAACGGGAGAGGCAGCAGGGTCACTTACATATCTTAATTTTTTAACTTAAATTGATTTTAGTTTTAAAAAAATTATAAAATCATTAAAATACGTTCGATTTAATTAGCTTCAAAAAATTCAAACTTTTCTTCAAATCTTCGGATCTAAAAGATTAAGATATCTTAATAAAGCTTAAATAAAAGACTACATTTTTGTATAAAACTTATTGAGAAATACTAAAAAATTTCATACTTAAAGAGTGATTGAGTCCTTTTTGATATACGGCGCTGTACGCAGCGAAGCGTGCAAACGTGCTGCACGTCTGTTTTAGCCGTATAAACTACATTTCTGATGGAGGATTTTGTCACTTTCGTGGAAGCGTTTTAGGAACATCCGTATTATAAAACTGGTGAAGGGTAAAAATCCGATGAAGGAGATTGGAGAGAAACCAGGAAATAACTACAGCAGTAACTGACGGAGAGATTTTGGATGAAAATTCTACACCTCCTAAGGATAGTTTTTAATGCCGTTTTCGAAAACGTCAAGTCAACGTCAATTCGATTGTCAAATGATCGACGCAAATATTGCTATTGTCAAATATGTATGTATATAAAATAAAGCCCGTATGACACTTCATTTTTCTCTCATTTTTAATAAACTGAAGATAAAATTAAAGAAAGCGGAACGTACAATTTCTTATTCAAACTTTGATAGGTGTGAGTGGGTACGCACTATATCCATAAATGTAAAAATGTCACAAAAAATCTATAAAAAATGGGATTTTCAAATTAAATTTGTCAGCATCTGGCCGGTTCTGGCAGCTTTTCTTGATTTTTCAGAATTAAAAATAAACAATTATTTCAAGGTACACTCAGTTACAAAAGTAGATATGCACTGGACCCTAGAGCAGCGGTTCCCAAAGTGTGTTCCGCGGAACCCTGGGGTTCCGCGGGAGAGTTTTCAGGGTTCCACAAATTTCTTGAAGTATAAATAGTAAAATACGAACGATAAAAGAAAAAAATTAAAAAATCCACAAACAAAAAAAATTTGAACAAAATTTTGTTTTGAAGTTTATATTTTTTAATCGAAGTGTGAACTTCAAGGTCTTAAACTGTTTCATGAATGAGTAAACACTCCATTAATTGGGGAAAATGTATTGGTTTATGCAATGGCGGGAAAGGTTAAAGGGGTTGTTTCAAAAATTAAAAACTTTGCTCATAGAAGTACCAGTATAGTCATTGTAAAGGTTCCGCCAAATAACTTTTTTTTTTTGAAAATGCTACTACTACTTGGAGTGTAGCTTCGGCTGTGTGGCACGTAGAGCCGTCCTGTTGAAACCAAATGTTGCCAATATCCTCTTCTTCAATTTTTGTGAACAAAAATTCGTTCAACAAGGACCGATAATGATCGCCATTGACTGTAACGGCCACTCGAAGAAAAATGGCCCAATTATGCCTCTGTACCAAAATCCGCACCAAACAGTGACTCGTTTTGGGTGTATCGGCTTTTCAATGGCGTGCGGGTTTTCTGTGCCCCAAATGCGACAATTTTGCTTGTGTACATACCCGCCAAGATCAAAATGAGCTCCATCTGAAAACATGATTTTTTTTGGCAAAATCGGCATCTTCTCTAAGTCGATCGCAGGCCCACTTAGCGAAGCAGCCATTTGAATGAAATTATTTTGAATTATTAACCGGAAGGATTGTACTTTCAAATAAAAAAAGAAATTTGAGAAAATATTCAGTAGTTTTTTTTATAGCATCTTCAACTGCAAACCTCTTTGATGTTTTGCATGATGAGAAATGGATAACGAAATTAGCTTATCTTGCAGACATTTTCGAGAAGATCAACAAAACTGCTATAGCTCTGCAGGAAAAATCAATTACAGTATTTTTTGCGAGAGACAAACTGGCAGCTTTGAAAAGAAAAATTAATTTCTGGCTCTCAGCAGGTTTGCCAGAACGGGCTCTTTACCGCCAATTGGGCTCCTCGAACTTTTCACTCGTTCCTTCGAATTCTGATTTGCGATAAATCCCAATTTGGGCTATTTAGTTTTTTATTGGGCGATTTTAGGCTCCGCAAAAAAACTTAAAACTTTCGAAAAATCTACTGTGAATGAGCCTACTTACATTTCAATATTTGATTGTAACCACACACTTGACTGTAAGCAGTTGATTCAGTTTGCGCACTGCACACTTGTGAAACAAATTGATAATTTGGGACTAGAGACTATTAATAAATAATTGATAGTCTCTGATAGAGACCCTTGAAGCAATATTTTGAGTTTGAACTTCTAACCAGAATTCAGTTGACTTGAAAATGCTTAAGAACTCTGAAGTAACTAAAAATATATACGACTTGTTTAATTAGCAGTTTGCGAGTTTTTTTTAATTTTTGGTTCTTAAAAAAGGCACTGTTTCATTACCTTCTACCCTACTTTGTTCCAAGTTTTAAAAATCCTGTAAATTTTAAGCTCATTATTAAAGCGTTCACCCCAAGACGAAAGAAGTTTTATATGGGAAAATACATACAAAATGTTTAATCAAATTTTGAATTTTTATAACTTTGGTAATAATTGATACAAACACTTAAATTCTAAACGCATAGTTTTAATTTATTAATTTCTGTACATCATTTTTTGAGTGGGGCTCCACTCGTCTTCAAAAATCTGGCAACACTGGCTCTCATGTGTAAAAAAGAAAAATTTTGGGTGTTTTCCAGTTTTACATGAATTCTTGCAAGAAAAATAACTTGAACTCAGAGCAGATATTAGCAATGTTATTGCTCTCCATTTGGTTAGTCTCGAAAGATCCATGCTGGATTACTTTCCAGATAAAAATCCATTTAAAATGAAAACCATCAAGCCTATGACCCTGAGTATACAGGAATACGAATCCCTGATATATATATGAGAGCTCCTCTTCATCAAAATTTGTATTTGATTCTGTATCAATAAAAAATTTTTGGATAGGTATTAAGAATGTATTCCCGGAGCTTGCCAAGAAAGCTATATTAAATTTGCTACCTTTTGTTACAATGTACTGCTGTGAAGTAGGCTTTTCAGCGTATACTTACACAAAAACTAAATACAGATCGAGCCTGGACGCTGACCCAGATAAGCGAATACAACTTTCGGACATAGAAGTTAATTTTAAAACAATTTTAAATCAAACAATGAAACAGATTCATTCTTCCCACTAAAAAAAATGTTTTGAAATGGTTGTTTTTCATTTTTTGCTATTGTCAGGATGGGGTTCCGAAACATATTTGGACATTTTTTAGGGTTCCACAGCTCAAAAAGTTTGGGAACCGCTGCCCTAGAGAACACTAGGTTATGATGTATATTTTCTTTTGGGACACATTGTTAATGAGAAATTTAATTTAGAGAAATGCTATCCCTTTCTTAAAAACACTTTTTATCCCTTTTTTTGCTTTGCTGACACTTTGATAGATTAAATGAGAAATACAATGAAGAAAAAATGTAGTGTCATACGGGCTTACCCTGAGGCCACAGGAGCCAGTACTGGCTACACATACACTCTGTCAAATTCCTATTCATGTATATGCTGTGACGTAGGCAGCATGTCAAACTGGCTTCTCTACTGGCCAGCGTTCGGATCTTACTCCAAACGGAGTAAATCTACTCTGGTTTTTAGGAAAGAAATGAAGATGGAGACTGAAGATGGAACCACTTCAATCTATCGTCTGTGTGGTGTGGAGTGGCATTTTAATACTCTATGCTCACTTATCAAGCCTGCCAAGTTGCAAACTATCATTAGCCGTTGTATTTAGTGTATTTTTATCTTCGCTCAAAAAAAGTAGCATGTTAAATGCAACAATAATTTGGTATAATTCCGTATTGTTGTTAGCCTTGTCTTTTAGTACATGATATAAATGCACAAAAAACACGCATTTACACCATGCAACATCACTAGCAAAAAACAACAAAACTCCCAAACCAACGCGAAATCATAGAAAATCATTCGCAAAGAAAGTTTTTTGTTGTTGTTAAGCATTGTGTATCTTTCATATTTTTGTTGGCTTTCTTCTCGAACGGAAATAAGTCCCTACAACACACCAGACGAGACAAGTGTGGTTCCGGCTTTATACATCTTCAAACATTTTTTAGGACTCCCGATTTTTATTTTATTATTATTTTTTTTGAAAGAAAATGTGAGTAAATTTAAGTTTTAGTCCTATTTTTCCAAATATGCTACGGAATAGTACTGCCGAACCCTGTTACTGGCTGCTCTACTGGCTTCCCAACTGGCTACGAAAAAGGCAAGCCAGTTAACGAGCCAGTTGCTCAGGTTTGTATGTGTTAGTAAAAAAATGTGAGTGTATTGCGACTGGCTAGCCAGTACTGGCTCATGTGGCCTCAGGGTTAAATAAACTACTTAGCCAGTTTATATTTTATCGAGCGCTCAGAAATTTTTCTCCGCTTTTTGACAAAGCAGGAGAGTAAAATATAAACACAATTCTTCACATAAATAGAAGTCAAAACAAGTCTCTTTTTTTTTCTTCCTATGTAATTTACTGCGAAACAAATTACTGAGCAAGCGAATCCAAAAAATGTCAGTCTCAGTTTTTAAGGGGAAAAGTGAGGAATTTTTGAGAGGAATCCTGTTTATATTTCTGAGCCCTCTGAGTCCTCTGAGATCTCAGAAATATAAACTGGCTAATTATACAATCGTTCTGTTTACACAAATACTTTTTGATCATCGTCAGTCAACTTTCTTGCAAACGCATTTGATGTTTGAATATTTTTGTCATCAACTCGATTTTTTACATCAGAATTGCACCGCAGATGATATGTTTTAATTGCATTATCGAACACAATGCTAATGCAGTAAGACTTGTATTTGCCTTTTTGAACAGAAGACTTTTGCAGTTTGCGTTAAGGAAAATTCTGCAAATGCATTTTTGACGCAGATGACGTTTTCAAAAACGACATTTAACTCGCAAGAACATTGGCCAAATTATATTGTCCCAGCTAAAGAAGAGGCTGAAACTTTCACTCGAACTCGAACGTCATTGTGTGGGAATAGAAACTTACCGATGTGCCATTATGCTTTCCAAAATTTGAGGTGGAGGACACCATGCTACAGTCACAAAATGCTTAGCTTCATTTCACGAAGTTCCAAAGTACCCGCTACTCGAGACACTACGTGGCAGTTGTAAAAGAGGTAAATGCTTTCTTGAAAATTTCAAACTCGCCCACTCACATTGCTGTGTGTGACCGTGTGTAGAGCGGTATGAAGTGTACTCCAGTTCTGTTTCTGTATAGACCTCATGAAGATTGTGGTCCGTGCCTGTGACCATGGAGCTTTCTTGCCCTATAGATTTATTTGGCCAAAATTTCGAAATCATCATCACACATGTCATACAAATTTTACCAGAATTGAAAATCTCTCGAAATGGCAGACTTTTTTTTTTACAATACTCGCAGATATTTCAATTCCCAGCCGCTGCAACCTAAAAAAAATCAGAACTGTTTTATCCGGGGTATCTACTGCCTCTTGCGAAGAATTGACAAATGCTGCAAGAGTATACTTGTCATGAATTAGTGCTTCTCATCTAGACGTTCGGACTCAGCAAAAACTGTAGGTCCACTCCATTCCAGTTCACCGATACTCTCGATAATAGCCGTTTTCCTTTGGAGGTGGCGAAGTACTTACGAGTAGATGAAAACCCTAATCTGGTACTACCAACTGCACATGCTCTCATGCGCGAGTAGATACATTTTACATGGGAAAGTAGTTTGATGTGTTCCATTGAAAAAGCTGGCAAAGTACTTGCAAGTACTTCGCCACCTCCAAAGGAAAACGCCTAATATCGTTCGGTATCGGCAGAAGAATTAGATTTTTGATTTGAATATTATAAATAATTTATTATAAATACACGATTTTCGTAATTGGTTTCGTGGAAACGGCTACCCGCATATTTTTTTATAAACATACATATCTCCGTTTCTCGGAAATGGCTTCAACAATTTTTATAACAATATAATCAAACTCATTCTTTAAAAACCAAGCGAGTTCAAGAACATGTAAACAAGTCGTGCATTTTATATTTATTATGACTGAGACCAGCCGAAACCAGACGACCGCGATTTCGATGCCGATACCGATACCGTGACCGATACCGAGACGATACTGAAATGTTTCGATTTTGACGACACCGAAACGAAACTAACCAAAATATCGTTGGGTTTGGTATCGTGGCCGACCCTACAGAAAACCAAGTTTTTAGTATATACAATTTTCTCAGAAACTATGTACATGACATTTTAGCATATGGATTTTAGAATCTAGCTTTAAAATGATTTTTTCTTGTTTGGGTCCAACTTACATGCACTCGCTTTTTGTTACATTTTTTGAAAAATACACGGTATTATAGCAGATGGTTTCTACACGGAATCCAAAAAATGTTGGATCTAACCATGAATTACACTTTCACAATTACATACCTAATAATTTTGGAAGGAGTACCTACATTGATTAGATAAGAGAAATCAGGATCTTTTTTTAAAGAGTATCAAATCTTCTTTAAGAGTCTACCTTGAGCATTTCTGTATAATAACCACTTCTTAATTTATTAAATTAAATAAGGAAGGAAACAAAAAAACAATTCCCATACGATTAGTATGGAAAACAGAGAGTATAGATGATCGACCTCAAAATGCGAATGGAAAAAGACGTTAAATTTAGTAAAATATCTTTACCCCCCACACAAAACAGAGTAGCTACGGCCGGCAGCGCCAACTCAGGGATTCACACATTTTGAATCCATTGGAACAGTGCTAGTTACTTCTACTCAATTCTGCAGTTTTGTCTTTATATTGGTGGAGAATCGAATAGAAACTGTTTGCTGAAGCACAAAAAGTGAATTTCAAAACAATAACATTATAATTTTTCATTAAATTTTCTGTAATATCCTTACTTAATTGTATTAAATTCTTTATAGTGGAGTGCAAATTATTCCTTAGGGAAATTAAAGAAAAAACTAATCAGTTGCATTGCAGTTTGATTTGAATTTTGAGGTTGAATGTATTAGTGCTTCTGAAGTGGATTCATATACTTGAAATTGAGAAGCTAAATTCTCTTCTCAGAAAATCATTAGAATCAGAATTTTTTGTGCCAATAATGGAATGGTTTCAGAAGAATTCGGAACGCTTCTGAAAAATGAAATTATATTGTTTTGCCCATTGCATTTGTATTTTTGTTTTAATTCATGTTTATAAAAAAGTGTTTGCAAACCAATTAAAATATTTATCGTCCAATAGTAGATACAGTTCATGCGGCGCGCGCAGCAGTTAAATGTATCATAGCTGCTTGAAAGACTCTTAAACAACATCCTTTAAATTTTTAGAAGGTGTCAAACAAAATTGTCTCTCATATACTACTCGCAGTTTCAATATTTCCAGTGCAATGATGAAATTTCCCATCGAAAACGCATTCAAAATGTATCTTAAGTGATATATGTATTTCTAAAAACAAAGTCATAAAAAAGCGCATAGTCATGTTAAACCAAAATATTTTTCTCTTAACCAAACGGCAAGGGCAAGTGAAGTAAAAAAGGAGACTTCCGTTCTTAAATTCTTATTCAATCGATTCTCAGAACTAATTCAAATTTCTGTATTAATTACATAAATCGAACAGCCAAATGATCAAAGTGAATGGTGTCTGACTCCAATAGATCCTTTTCGTGTTTTGAAAAATGACTCATATCCATTATATTAGTGAAGCGAAAAACAAATACAATATGTAAATAACGAAAGAAAAAACAAATTTATCAAATAAATAAAATTGTCTGGTTTTGTTTACAAATTAATTTAATATTTAACTATATTTCATCGCTGATTCAACTTTATGTATATTTTTACGTATACTTGAGTTCATTCAGATTTTAGCTTTAAGCAGCTATAATCTATGTAAATCAAGATTAAGATAACAGACTTTTCTTCGATGTTCAAACCTGTTATGCACAAATCATAAAAGACATACAGGTACATAATTTATGAGTATACTCTAAATCAGTCTACACAACTGTCTATTTAAATTTCTAAAATTAATCATACACTCTATGGCACCTGATTAGTACTTCACTTTAATAAAATTTGAAGAATTCAGCAGAATGTATCAATAAATGTAATTTAATTTATTATAGTCTTAGAGCTGGACAGCAAAGGAAAGCAAAATGTCAATTTTTCCGAGTGGAATATTGTTTGAGTGAAATTCACTTCCTCGTGTAGTGAATAATCGCCAGTGGAGAAAGTGATTTTTTGACATTTCTCACTGGTACAGACTAGCGAATGTGTTGTGAACATATGACGTTTAAAACCACAATTCCTCAAATGACCTGTAATCGAACTGTCAATATGTTCACCATAAGAGTTCCTGTACATTTTGCTCGTGAACGAAAATTCTTCAGACAGCTTCACCCGAGCACGTTCACAGGTGAATAAAAATGCAAATTTTGTATGGATTCACGGGTGCAGGGAATTAACTTCACGGGAATTATCTTCACATGGGAATTTACTTCACCACTAGTGGGAATTAATTTCACCTTTTTTTTGTGAAGTAATTTCCCACTGAAGGTGGGAAATAATTTCATCCGAAAATTGTGTGAAGTTTTTTCCCATTTATTCGCCGTACTTGCTGCTAGCACTGTATTTATGTAAAGCAAAGCATTACGGCGAATAAACACTGAGGTTTTGTACGGGGGGCCCCTGCTGGGGCACATTATAGGATTGGGGGGGGGGGAGGGTGTGAGTTGGGTACATGCAAAGTTTCAAAGAATTTTGAGTTTATCCTATACATATGTACTTATATCCAACAATAATTGTAGCTTTTCTATATTTATGAATCAAAAATCTTTTAGATGAGAAAAAATTCAACAAAATTTCAGGTGCAGTAAGTTCCCGCTCGAGAAGAGAGTAAATTTCACTTTGAAAAGTGCAACAGATTCCCACTAATGATGGAATACATTCTCATGTGGAGCATGATGAACCGTTGTCGAGATATTGGCTTAAACGTATTTCCGTAAACGTATTATACTCAGAAACGACCCATAGATAAATTCAAATTAACAAAAATTTATCCTAACCGTTTGGACTGGCCTATACGTTGTTTGAATAAAAGAAGAATTTTCAAGCTAAAACCAAGTATACGCCAACAACGTACGCTGGCCTAGGGTAGATAATATGAAAATAAGTTGGCATTTTGTTTGACCAACTATAAGGATACTGATTGATTATATGTGATAGATTACAATATTATGTTCAATTATTACTAACAAAATACAAACCAAAATCAAATAAAGGCAACTAATTAAAAAGGTACGTATACGCCTGAGTGCATCATAGATAAATTGATCTAAATGGCTTAAGGTTTTGATCAGGTATATAGGACAAGAAAAATTGTTTCTGAGGTTGAAAAATTACGCAATTCATGAAATATTAAAATTGGTATTGATGCAGAATTGAACCCTCTATGGTATACCCAAGGTCCCCAGAAATCCCGGCATTAGCGTTTTGTGTAGATGCATTTGAAGAGGTGGTGCAAAGGGAGGAACTTGGAGGTCTATAAAACTAAAATATTTTTTTTGGAACAATCATCTGTTTTAAGGGTAGCTTCTTAACGCTAAATCTAGTGATACAACAACCCAAAAAAAGTTGTAGTGCTTTTTATGTAATGATGATAGTACATAAATAAATAAAAAATAAATTGGGTGGCGCAACAGCTTGAGGAGAACCAGAGCCTAGTGACTTACAACTCACAACCATTCCTGAGTGCGTGTTTGTTGGGCAGGAATGGAGGGGACCTACAGTTTTTTGCCGAGTCCGAACGGCTAAATGAGAAGCACTTTTTCATGACAAGTATACTCTTGGAGGATTTGTCAGTTCCTCGCAAGAGGCAGTACCTCGAATAAAACATTTCTGTTTTTAGGTGGCACGGCTGGGATGATAGTACAACTAGTCCCGAAAATGCTTTGAAAATAAAGGTTTGTTAATGAAACTTGGAATACAAATTTCATTTGTTATACACCCTATAAACACTTCACATTTTAAACAACAAAAACAACATGAATCGAAAACAGGACACAGAACATTTCAGCGGTATATCGCTCCATTTTTTCATCTTATAAACCATTGATCACCTATCCCTTTTAGTTATAGACTAAACTTCTTTATTAGAAGTGCAATTTTTCTTCACTTTTATAAATTTTGTTTTATAAATCAGTTTCATTTTTATTATGTAAAATATTAATACTTTTTAAAATTTAAGTTAATCTTTCATTGGATTTTGGTTGTACTGTGTTGTGATTAACTATATTTACATACAGCTGCGGTCAAAATAATAGTAGTACTCCATTTCAAAAAATCAAAATTGAAAAAAAGTTGATCTCTCGACTTTTGACAAATTAATACCCATGTGATTTTGAAATTGGTGTTTTTAAGCTTTCATTTTCAAAAAAAAAATAAAATTTCAAATTTAATATTTGATCCTATGTTTTCAAATTTATTGAAGAACCTTTGAAAAACAGCGGTCAAAATAATAGTAGTGCGAAGATAATCCGCCTTTAACTATTACAAAAAAGTAAATATAGGACAAAAATTGTATCATAAGATGTAGTTTAGGGTTTGAACCTTAAACTTACAATTAGTTGCAAGTCCCTCATTGGAAATAATAGCTGCACAACGGCGTTGCATTTGGTTTATCAGGTTTTCACGTCTTTCTACGCTTATCGACTTCCATGAGTGCTGAATAGCTTCCCTAAGGGCCTTATTGTTAGATTGCTGGCAACTAGCAACATATTTCTTTGCATCGCACAACAAGTTTTCAATGGGATTTGAGTCCGGAGACTTTGCGGCCAGTCCATCACATTAACTGTTTTGCCTGGAATCATTGCTTCGCAAGTTTACTAGTAGGCTTTGGGTCATTTTCTCACTGAAAGACACATTTCAGTGGTATTTCATCTTCAGCATAGGGTCACATTACTTCTTGCATGATCTTAACAAAGATTTGGTAATCCATGATGCCTTCACTTTGGTGTATTGGAGAAACACCATACAAGGAAAACCAAGTCCAAACCATTATGCTGGGTCCTCGCGTGTTTTATTGTTTTTGCTTTGAAACGTGGATTATATTCTGTGTTTGGTGGCCTTCTTACATATTGACAAGGTCCATTTCCACCATATAAACAAATCTTGGACTCGTCTGACCACAGAATATTTCTCCATTTTTATGCAGGCCAGTTAAAGTGGTTCCTTTCCAAATTTCAATATTTTTGTTACATTGTTTTTTTGTCAACAATGGTACCTCTCTAGGGCTGTGGGCGACTTGAACATGTTCTCGTGAATTTCTACAAACCGTTTTATTGATGGCATCATCATAAAATATGCCTGTTATTTCAGAAGCTGGCGTAAAGTGATTGATTTTGAAATGAATGATGACTCATTTTATCAACTTTGGTGGTAATAGCAGCTTCCGCCCGCCATTTTCTGACTTTGGCAGTTAAATAATGGCTTTTCTTACCATTCTTGGTGAACATTCAACTAGGCATTGAACCAGCGCATAAGTTTTGCCTTCCGATATCAGTCTTCTAACTAGGACACGCTATTCCGGTGTTCAGTGTTTGCCCCTGCCCATTGCTGGAAAAACTATGAACAATTTTTCAATAAAAACTATGAAGGTGTAATGAATAAACAAAATACAATGTTTTTTAAAATGTTCAATTTTAGAAATAAAAGAGAAAAATAATATTTCTTTACATAAACTGGTGCACTACTATTATTTTGACCGGAAGAATTCGTAGCTTTGATTAATAACGGTTGTTTATTTGCCATAGTTCCGTTACAACAAAGAATATATTTGTACCTGTTTATTAAGAAAATGTTATTTAGTCAAAATGTAACAGTTTTTTTTCTATCAACTCAATATAAAACTTACAAAACCAAGGTTATGCTATTCCTTTACTTGTACTACTATTATTTTGACCGCAACTGTATATATTTTGTATGTAATAAAAGTTCCCCCTGAAGAAGACAGCAACCCCTGTCGAAACGTCGGGAAAAGTATATGTTACAAATTTTGTTTCATTGCTAAAGTTATTGTGACCAAAAAAAAGCCAACGGAAACCATAATTTCCACTCAACATATATTCATCAAATTGGTCAGTAAATGTATCTTTTTAAAATAAAAGAAGAGATTTTTGACTTAACAAAGAAGTATAGCATGGCAGTGTAAGCCCAGATCCACACTATTGTGCCGATACCGATACAATCTCGCTACAATCAAATATGTTTACATTTTGTTTTCTGTTTTAAGTCAATTTCTTTTAGAAAATTACCCCTTCCAGCTAAACAGGAGAGAAAAGAACCCCCCTCCAAACGACATTTTTCTTTTTTCAACCCACCCTACGCGATCTTTTTGACAAATTTTATCCGAATCACCCTTTACAAGCGAAATACTGGCTCTCGACCAAGTATGATTATTGTAGTGGAGCCCGGATCGATGGGGAACTTTCCCAAAACCTTTAAATAAATCCCTGCATATATTTCTTATTGCAGTTTTATAATTTTCATGGGGAAAACCACGCAAGAAAAACTTTTATACAGAAACATAAAATCCGTAACTCCGATGAAACTATCTCGAAAACGGTTACTCTTATGAAAAAAAGTTACCTAACATTTTTTGTAGGAAATTTTCTAAACTACAACCTAGCCCTTGACATTTTTTCTGTAAGTTACTTTTCGGGAGATATTACTTAACGGCTGCCTTTACCCCCTAAAATTGTCAGCGGCACTAATATCGATGGGGACTTTTAACAGTTTCCTAAGAATGCCATGAGGATGCTATGTACCAAAATACAGCTTTCCGTCATTTGTTCCCAAGTAAAAAGCTTAAATGACTAGACTATAGTGCAGACGTTGAAAAATAATTTGGAGCCTTGATTGACTAGCGTAAGGTTTACATTAGGGTGTACGGCGAATTAGCAGACCAAGAACAACATGGAAATCAACAGTTCTAGCAGAAGCAGACTCCCAGAGAAAAACGTTGCCACAGTTAAAATATCCAGCTGTAGACCGCGAAGGTTGGAAAAGATTTGTTGACGCCCTATGTCCCTCCCAATCGGGGTTACCGGCCTTGATGATGATGATGAAGGTTTATCAATAACATAAAATAGATTACACTTATAAATTACAAGAAAGATTTACAAAACAAAAAGCGCATAAAAGGCATGAAATGAAAAAAGTGCGTACACGCCCGAGTGTACCATTGTTCAAGAAAGTCTTCTGATCAGAATTGCCTTTGGTTTTGATCAGGGATATTTAAAATCAATAAATTTAATAATTAATTTCAGAGGGGTTTGCAGAATATAAGGCTTATTAATTATGTTATGTTGTGTTTCCAGTACCAACGGAGTTTTTTTGCTTCCATTCCAGCTTTCTTGGAAGTCAACTACTAACTAACAATGTCTGCTAGTTTTTGTTTTCTCTGTTGTGTCAGTCTGCAAGTTTTAGTTTCCTCAGTTGAAAAGTCTTCCGATATATACATAATGGTAGATGCTCATTATTTAAATCCTTTTAATACAAAAAAAAAAACTGAAAAAAAAAATAAGTTGAATAAAGCAGTTTTTTTGGAAATAGTACATCGGTAACTGAGCATTATATTGGCTTCTACATATTATTCAATTCTCTTACTTTACTTTTTTTGTTTTTTGAAAGAATATAAAATCACAAAATTACTTTTACTAACTTATTGCTCAGCGAACGATACCAGTGCTGAGATCAAACGAAGAATTACTCTTGCCAATCGCTGTTTCTTAGGGCTAAGAAGGCAATTGAGAAGCAAAGCCCTTTCTCGAGCAACTAAACTGTCCCTGTATAAGACGCTTATCATCCCGGTCCGGATGTATGGTGCAGAGGCATGGACACTGTTAACGGTGGATGAGAACGCGTTAGGCTGTTTTGAGAGGAAAATTCTCCGGGTGATTTTTGGTTCCGTCTGCATAGATGGGGAATGGAGAAGAAGATACAACAACGGACTGTAAGGGCTGTACAGCGACACTGACCTAGCCACAAAAGTGAAAAGCCAACGACTGAGATGGCTGGTTCACCTAAAGCGAATGGACACCAATGCTCCGGCCCGGAAAGTCTTTGAATCCAATCCGTGGGACAGTGCAGTAGAGGTGGACAGCGTAAAATGTGGCGCACGCAAGTGGAAGAGGACCTCAACCAACTTGGCATGCGATACTGGAGACAGCTAGCTTAAACCCAAGCCGACTGGAAGAAGCTTGTTGGTTGAGGCCGTGGTCCATCCCGGACTGTAGCGCCACCTAAAGTAAGTAAGTAAGTAACTCATTGCTCTGTTTAAAAGAAAAATTGCATTTATACCTATATCTTTTTGGTAACCTTGCTACTTCGTACGAATTCATATCCACAAGCACAACTGAGTGTCTAAATCTTTTAGCAATTGCATCCACACGGAAAACAAAAATCCCTCCGATTAAAAACGTCAACAAAATGGCAGATTGTGCATCCGTTCGTTTTGCGGAATACATAAATGTAGAGCAAAATTAATGGATCGACAATCCGCCATTTTTTGACGTTTTCAATTCTGGTATCTTTTTGTTGGGCGTTTTCAATCCGTACGGATTCAATTCGACCGGATATCAGAAACGCCACCATATTGATAATCTACTATAAATAATTATAATTCAAAACTTCTTATTTTTGTTATCCATTATTCCTCTTCACATTTTGTTTGGATTTGTTGTAATACAAAATTAATTATGTGAAAATGTTGGCATTTGAGTTTACTTCTTCACATGCACTCAAATCGAAAAAGCCATGTTGTGAAGTTATGATGAAAACAATGTATTAATTCCCAAAATCACAAAACCAGAATTCACATAGTATGCAAATAAAAAAAATCAATAATGTTAAAATTTTTTAATTGAATTGAAAAACTTAAAACAGATTAAACTATATTTTAGGAAACCTGCTTACCTAGTTACAATCTATATGCATCAGCAAAATGATACTGCAAAAATATAATCCTGTGTGATTGAATCAAAAGTTACTCTGATGTAAAATTGACCAAGTGTGTGATGGTAAAGGTACAAATATTCAATTAAAACAAAATTTCTTTATAAGGGAATGCAGGCGAGTTCATTAAAATAATTGCATACAAAGTTTTTTACTAAAAACAAGGGACGTGGAGTGTATCCACCGTAAACGATGCCTAAAATTTTAGGAAAACCACAAAAATGCCTTTTCCAACGCACTTGCAAACAAAATTTCAGGATCTTTCGAGAATGATACATCAATAATAAAGTAATCAAATTTATTATAAACAAAAAAAAATCACATAAATTTTAAAATAAAATTTAGGTGAACAAAACAAGTTAAGTGGTTGAGGTTATAATTTTATTGCTTAATGCATATATGTTTGTATTTGTGCATTCACACAACAAATTGTATAAATTAAAAAACAAATCAAAATAATATTTTTTTTTTCAAACAAATTAATATTCGTAATAATATTAACTTTCATTGAGGACGTTATTTATTATCATTGATTGCTAAAGGTGAAAAGACTTTGACTTTTTTAATACAAAGTTTTTATAATATATAAATAGTAAAGATATACCTGGCCAGTTTCTTTCAATGATCAAAGTTTAAATTCAAAAACTAGCAATATAATATTCTTAGATTTTGCCATCTTTATAGTAAGGGAAGTCACCCTTAGATTGAAATGTGCCCTTGTGGCTTTTAAAAAAGTGAACACATACTAAGCGATAGCCTTAGTCGAAACGTTTTCAAAAGCGCTACTTCCGGTTATATGTATTTTTGTCAAATTTTACCAACAAACATTTTGTGAATAATTAAGGGTTTATCCATTTCGACTTTTTACGACACTTCTATTATTTTTCCGTTTTTCGTTCCATTTTCGACACATTTTTGATCTCGACCAGGTTATGCTCCTAATTGTCATTCGCGTCACATGTCATAACAAACATTTTTATTAACTAAGAACAATAAACAATACAAAACTCGAATTTAGTTTCATGACGCAGAGGCTAAAAATCAGAATAAAAAGTAAAAAATCATTTTAAAGATCTCATCATTTTAACAGAGGGAAGATGCTTTCTTATTTAAATGATAAAGTTGGTTAAAGAAAATGGCATATAAAATAATTTTTGTTGGCAGGTCTTAGTTTCGTGACAAAAATTACAAGATTGAATTTTATAAAAACTATGAAAGGTATTAGTAATCTTCACTATCTTTTTCCATATTTTTGACAGTAAAAGTTAATCGATATTTTGTCAACTCGTCGTGGGTGGATTATCACTAAATTTCTCTTCAAAACAAACTTCTTTTGAAAATACTAAATGTTGTTTATTTTTATATATAATATAAAAACTGTATAATTTTGAATAAAATACATGCTTAAATTAGTACAAATGGTTACAAATAGCAGTCATCTATTTGCTGTTTTTCTTTTTCAATACATATGTAGATATATATACTTTTTTTTCTATTTCTTATAAATATTTTATTTTATATAATATATTACCAAATTTATTTTTGTTTATTTTTATCCTAATCTATCATATCAAATACTTCTTTTTGTTTTTCTTCTTTTATATAAAAAAAACAGCTGCCTAACGTGCAACTCTACATATTACTTTTTCTATTGTTTTTTTTTTTGTTTTTGTTGTTGGTTTTCAAATTATGTGATATAATTATCATGTAAAATTGTACTTAACTATTTTTAATGATTTTATATTTTTGTTTATATTTTCAGAAAAATTAATGTGCGATTTACTTAATGCATTTTAATTCATTTATATTGACAAAGTTCAAGTCAAGTTCATTTTTTTTTATACATTTATAATAATTACTTCAAAATATTCCATTGTAAAACCATCACAATAAGGTTGAGACAACTTTGGGAGTTCGGATTATATAGTCTGATTATCAAAATATGTTGTACTTCATGCAGAAAATTCCAAAAAAAAAAATATTAATAAAACATAATTATCTGCAATTAATTTTATTTAAATTATGTAGGAGGATGTATAGATACATAACAATTTATAAGCAAAGAACACATAATAAAAAAAATACTTAAAATATGAACAAAATATTAACACAAAAATAGTTTTGATATAGGAAGCAAAAAAGTAGTTTTGCACATAGCACAAAAGGTTGTTATGTGCTTTTTCGATATATTATGTACATAAAGTTGTGCTGCTTGAATGTATCTTTAATCTCAGTTTCAAAAAGTTTAGGTTTTGACTTGCAAGTGTTTTTGAATAATTTTTTTTTGATATTTTGGCTAATTAATATAATAATATTATCTATAATAAATAATTTTTTCAAGTTCATGAATGTAAAATAAAGATATACTTTCAGAAATTGCATTAATTTAAATATTTAAAAGTTACACTTTTCTCAAAAGTTTTTTTGTTTATAATTTTTTTTTTTTGTATTGATCAATAAAAAATAATGACATTTTTATTCTAAATTCCGGTTCTGATGAGTCCTAAGTCGTTTTCCTTTGGTTATATTTTATCACTCTATTTTCAATTTCGTTTGCACTCTCAGCACTTGAAAAGCATTCCATTGGCTGATCGGAATAATGTTTTCTATCTTCAATTTTTATTCGAGTTATGATGGTATTGAAGCAAATAAGGAGTCTTTTGGCAGATTACTTGAAAAAATTATAAGGGAAACCGTATTGCTAAAAAGCGACGTTCTGTAATCCTTGCATTCATTTTTAGAATAGTTTTTTTTATGTTCCATTATTATTAAAAATATGTGAAAGCTTCCGAAAAACCAATGGAAAATTACATTAGTCAATTTAGCATTTACTGTTTAAATATTTTTATTACAAAGGTCGAGGGGCATATTAACAAAGTGTGTTTAACGAAGCTCATATTTATTGAATTCTATACTAACAAATATTTTCAAATAATAAACTATCATAAAATGATTCAAGAATTCGCTTCTGATAGTGATCATTTTATATCAGTGCAGTGGTTCCAAAAGTTAAAAAAATAAAAACTCAGATTTAAGTATTCAATTTCAAATTAAAAATTACTGACAATCATGTTTTTTATTGAAAACAAATTGTCTCAAATAAATAACTTAAATTTTAGATATGCATACACATTTAGCAGCTCCTTACTAAAGTTGTTTTTCAGTACCCAGTGGCAGCGTGTATACCATAAGAAGCAGGGTCACGAGGTCTTGAGGCCACCGAGAACTAAAACCTTAAGCTGCATTTACACGATTGGAAAACTGCCATTGTAATGACCAGAAGAATGAGTTGGACTATTTTTTTTTGGCAGTATTTTAGCATTACTAGATACATAATATGATGAGAAAATATTAAGGGCCAGTTGTACAAAAGTGGTTCAGCAATTTTTAAAATTAAAAATCCAAATTTTTTTTTTCCGAAATTTCGGTATGCAGTATTATTTTATTTTAAGAAAGCTTTTGTACAAATTTTCTTATTGAAATCGAATCGAAAGCAAAAAAAAAAACGTTATATGGCAGGTACCATTAATAAATGCTTTTGGTAATTTGTTTTCTTACCAAAAAGTACACCATATCTAAAATAATACACTGATTTTTTGTATCCAAATCGTTGGAGCCGTTTTTGCGATAAAATAGCTTTTCCTTAACGGTTGTATGGCAAGTACCGTTATCTTAAGAGCTAAAAACCAAATTTTAATTTTCCCTCTGGAGAGTTACAGAAAAACTTTAAGTTCAAAATTTGAAGAAAATCGCAGCATTGGTTTAAGCTGTAGATCCAGATACAACAGACAGACAGACAGAATTGTGCCACCCAATTTTTTCGTGTTCTCTATCATCGTAATGTTATGTTTGATTGTTATCTCAAATTTTTGTTTTCACGAATCAAAAACTTGCTCTATAGTACCTATATCACAAGTAAAAACCATAAATAAGTCAATTTTCTTAATAAACGTCAAAATCCTATTTCCGTTATCCAAACCCACAGTACACATATTAAAGGTAATATGAATAGTTTTGATTTTTGATTCTTCTGCGCATACATACAGCAAAATTTGTGTCAAATGTCAATATTTGTTGTTGCTAATTTGTATTTCTGACAATTTTAATTTTAATTTGTGGTTGTTTTTACGTGTGTTTTCTTCGTCACGTTCACCGCCATTTTTTATTTCCGACTGACAACCTGTGCAGTATAATACCTTAGATTTGTGTACTGTGTTCCAAACCTATTTGCGAAAATCTGAAACACAGTAACGAAGTTCTTTGGCACGTCATGTTTTGAAATATTTCAACATAAAGATATCAAAAACCCGTTTTGTTGGTACATTTACCGTCTAATTTCTTTACGACCAAATATGTTTTTGCAAAACTAATAATGGGATCCGAAAGCACTGTATTTCATCTTCCTAAATCAATTCCTTTTCATGTCAGAACAGCAAAGTTTCCAAAACAAAATTCGGATCAACAAATGTAAAACTGATGTTTTGAAACTTTGCCGCTTTTTATCTTTTAAGGGACTGACTACGGAGAGTCGTACCTATGGCAACAAATGTTCAAAATTATAAGCTGAATTTTTCTTTCATACACTTTTTTTCCGGCCGATCAATAGGTATTGAAATAAAACTATTTTAAGAGGTGGGAAGCACTAGGAGAGGCAATGCGCCAAATTTATCTGTTGTTTTGGAGTTTAAGGAACAATAATATGGAAAATCTAATTTGTTAGGAATTTTTGTTGTGTCAAAACCTAGTTTAACTGAAGTACTATCAGTGAAATAAAGTAATAGAAAAAACCTTTTTCGATTTTAATACGCTTTTGTTTCTTTTTTGAATCTTCTGATTAGAAATTTGACTACATAAATATACAGTAGCCGACAAAAGTCTACGTACTAACAATATTTTCCTAGCATATGGGGAGATTGAAATCAAAATAGGCAAAGGTAATGATACAATTTTGTTTTATATGTCTTTTTCTTAACATAACAATAAATAATAAAAATAGAATTAAATACAAACTGTATCATTATTTGTATATTTAAAGCTTTTGGTATAAAATGGCAAAACAGTGATCGCCCGTAGTAATGCGATTATATAGACTAATATTCGAAGGAGAAGATTAGTGCTATCAGATAGTTTCGCAATTTTTTTTTGAAAAAATATATATTTCTTGATGTTACAAGGTTTCAAAAATTGCAAAACAACGATTTTTGGATATTTTCTAACGGCAAATTCTTGAAACCCCGAGCTGATAGCCACAAAAGGATGACGGATTTGAATACTGCAACCAAAAGCATACTAAAAAACAATCCTCACTGCCTGTACTAAAAAGTTAACCGATAATTGCGAGCCTTTTTAATTTTGTGAAAACACTTTTTCTCCCATACATTTTCGAAATACAATTTTTATTTTCAAAATTATAATTATGAATATTAACTTTTGTATGTTTTTTTTGGAAGCTCATCTTGATACCATTACATTATATTTTGTTCAGATTTTTTCTATAAATAAAAAGAAAGATATAAAGAAAATGCGATTGTTTTTGTCAAAATACTTTTTCCGACTATAGTACTTTTGATTTAAGTGATACCAAATTTTTGTTAAGAGCCACCAAATAATTGGTCCACGAGCTAGCCCGCAGACAATTAAAATCAACTCGAACCAACTAATGGAACCATGTTCACTCGCACCACGTTCTAGCGTTTACAGTGAGCTCTTTACGAAAATGAAAGTCAACGCGTTAAAATTTGTTTATTTTTGTGTTCAGAGTGTAATTTAATCTTAAATAATAAATTAATTTATAGTTAAGGATTTTTTGTTCGTGCAATATATAAAAACGAAAAATGTTCGTATATTTTTTACAAGTAGCTAGTTATAGCTGCCCGCAGTTTTATTTATCTGTCTGGTGTAAGTGACCCTTAGACACATAAAACTTATAAAAAGTAGGTATAAAATGCTTATGAATATGCCCCTCATTTGGACAAAATAGATTTTCTGATTTCTGTTTACATCAATTTTTACATTCATTTTTTTTTTTTACATACACATACAATTTTTGTTGTTTATGTCTAATTAGGGTGTAAACATTGCTTTTGATAAAAAAAAAGACATTTTATTGAAGCTTAGAGAGCTTTATAAGTAATTTTCTTAGCATTTTTAAAGATACAAAATAATACTGAACGTAAAAATTTGTATTGCATAGGTAAAAAGTAGCAAGCTTTAATATTTAAAAAAAATGTCAGATGAAATAAATGCATAATATAATATAGATGGAGTACGAAATGATAATGAACAATAAAACTGAAAAAATTATTATTTATATTTTTTTTAATGTATGTAGTATTTTTTGAGATCGTATTTTTTTAATAAATGAACACAATTTCTAATATGTACTAAAAATTGAAAAGGACATCTGAAAACAAACATTAATTACTGATTACTATGTATTTTTTTTAAATTTGAACATGCAAACCAGCAAACCGTTTTTTAGTATACCTACGCTAGGCGGCGTGATAAGAAACATTATGGTGTTATATTCAAAAATGCTAAATTTATGTACGTGTGAAATTAATTTTTGAATATAGAGTCTTAATGCAACTTCGAACTTGGTTTTCTGAAAGATCGAGGGGGCACTACATTCTTGTGTTAATTTAACATTGTTGTCTTGAATAAAAAGGCGCGTTCTGGAGTCAAATCAAGTTATTCAATTGGTTCCGAAATTCTGTGATCTTTTTGTTATTTTTTTTTCTATTCTTCACTTTAAATTATTGAAGCCCAAAATAAAATTGTTGGTGAAAAAAAAAAATCGTGGAAAAATTTCTAACTTAGATGAGCAAATATACAAAAATTCAGTTAAATAAAGCTAAATTGTATGTATGCCTTTTTTACACTATTAGACTTTTCTCTAGTAGAAAGGCAATCACAACATCGAATATGGATGGCTCAGAAGCTTCTAAAAATTTACATAGATCTATAACATATTCAGGTTTCAGAAGCTCCTCAGCTCCTGACAACCGAGCTTAAGTGGCGCACCCAAGTACAGAATAATTGACTAAGTGTGAAAACTTCGCCTTGTAATAGACAAGTAAACTAAGAGAAAGGCTGTGAACGGCAGTCTTACGTCGCGGGGGTTATTAATTTTGTTTAACAAGCACAGACAGCACAGTGGTGGGTTACTTTCACGAATGTTTTATTAAGATCAAGATAATGTCGTTTAAGCAAATAACATGCACGACTGCTTTGCTTCAATGATAAAATGACATAGTTAAGGAGGAAAGGTGGAAAAAGTCAAAAGTAGTTACTTAAAAAATGTATTGATATATTTTTTTTTTTATTTTCACTTGCGATTTATACATATGTACCTACTATATGGCAAGTTATGCAATCGTAAAAAAATCAATCTTGAGATTTTGATCAAACTGCTATTACTAGATGATAAATAGCTACAGCCTAAACGACTGAATCGATTATCTTCAACTTTGGTAAATGGCGTTTTTGAGTCATGCCCCCATGCATTTTAAAATTTTTTTTTTAGAATCAAATATATCGGCACTTGCCATACGTTTTTTAACAATTTTTAAATAATCGTATATTTCTCAAAAACGGCTCCACAATTTTTCTTAAAAATCAATAAATTACGTTTAGTAAAGGCTCACATGGTCGGAAACCATTTCTCGAAAATGGTTATTAATTGCACCAAAAATCAATGTTTTTTTTTATTTTCGATTTTCTTCAAAACGATACATGACTAATTTTTTTATACAGAAGCTTCAAAAATATATTAACATTATTGTTTACTAAAATTTGTAAAAAATAATTTTTTGAATTTTAAAAAAATAATTCAATTACAAGTTCAAATGAGCTCAGCTTCATAATGCCTTCTGCCCAGGTACTATAGTTGGGCTCATCAGTAAGATGACAAAAGAGCTCATTTGAAATTTGAATTAAATTCAGTCGCTTCACTTAATCAGAAGAATTTTCTTTTCAAATTTTCATCATATTCAATTTAAAAAAAAAAAATATTCCAAAACTCCTAAAAACTTAATATTTCGAAAACGACTTGGTCGATTTTTTTGAAACTCGTAACCTTAAGAAAAACTTTAAAAAAAAGTTTCAAATTTAATTTTTTTAAATTCTATATATCAAAAACGGATTGATAATTCTTTTTTTTTGAAATTTTATTTTTATATGTACATAAATAAATATGTACTTAAGATTAGAATATAAATTTTTTTATGCTTTAAAACATTTTTCCGTTATAATTTCCGTGTCTTTATTACAATTTGTTTAAGACTCCTGAACATAAGAACATTTGTAGTTCAGGTAAAATAGGGTAAATAAAATAAAAAAATGAGTACCATCATGAAACTTGGTGAAAACGTTTCATGTACCATTAGAATGAAAAATCAAAAGAGCTTATAAAAATATTTCACATGGAAGGGTGTTTTTTTTCTTAGGGGGAGAGGGGGGAGTTGTGATGTATCAAACAGAAAAATTAACTCTGGTGCACCCTAAGCATATGACAATATTTTCTATAGACTCTTTTGATTCTTCATTCTGGTAGTCCATAGCACATTTCAATAAAATCTCAAAGAGGTACCATTTTTGTCACTGGTTTTATGGTAATAATCCTACCACTACCCAGACTCCCCAAAAAAAAACACCTTTTAACCACATATATTTGTATAGACTCTTCTTATTATTGATTTTCATGACAAATGAACCATTGATGCCGTTTCTTCAGTATTTTCAAATGGTTTACGGTAATATTTAACTTTTATATTGAAAATTTATAGTCATCGTTACATAAAAATGACAATTACTTTTTTCACGGAGGCCGTTTCGAATTGGTTTTGGTGTCATTTGATTCAGCATTCAAAACTACCTTAAAAACATGTGTCATATGCCTAGAATGCAGCAAAGTTCATTTTTCTGTTTGATACATCACAACTCCCCCCTCAAAAAAACACCCTTCCATGTGAAATATTTCTATAGATTCTTTTGATTTTTCATTCTCATGGTACGTGAAACTTTTTCACCAAGTTTCATGATGGTACTAATTTTTTTTTATTCGAAAGGCTTTTCGTACTATCTTACCTTCACTATTGATATACAATCTATGAATGAAATACATATAATTAAGCTACTAAATTTGAATAAAATTAGTAACGGGAAATATTAAATAAAACAAACCAACATCATACTTTCGTTGGTTATGGGAGTTCGAAGCCTGAATCTTATCTTGGACCTACAGTGGCTCACAGTAAAAATGGCCCACCTTTAACCAAATTATGTTGAAATGAATCTGTTTCTTTGAAAAACTGTAGGAAATCGAGTAAAATAAAAAGTGAAACGGTTATTATATCGATCATTCGTTAAATCTACATTCGTTATGCTAGACCACCACTGTATTAATTTGCGTGTACATATTTTTTGCGAATTTCATACAAAAGTTCACTAATACAAGTTCTCAAACGAGTAGAATCATGTTTACTCATATTTTCCCAGAATAGTAGGGGCGTTAGTGCACGATATGAGGGCATACCTTTCATTTCGACCTGACGGGTTGAGCTTTAGTACACTGATAGTTCATGTCCTAACTTTACTTTTAAGAATGACTATAACTTTTTTTAACATGGTTGTATCGAGTTCATTCTGATGAAGTAAGATTGGGCATTAAAAAATACCCTTAAAACATGTGTCATATACTTATATTATTCCAAGATAAATATTTAAGTTTGAGAATCTTTCATATTCCTCCTCCCCCGCACTTTGAAAGTGGCTTTTTAGAAAAACCAAAGTAGGTTTTCAATCAACTCTGGATGTAATGTAGTAGATTGTGAAATTCTGCGTCGACACCATCTTAAAATTTTGTTAGTAAAAATATTTTCTAACTTTTCTTGGCTTTTCAAATTTTGTTTCCAAAACGACTTTTTTCCACCCCCTTCGTGCAAGGGGAGGGCTGGGAGAAAAACAATAATGTGGTCCTATGGTTTCAAGGGTGTTGAACGAGAGTTCTCGGGTCATCGTCCGACCCTTGGTTTTCGATTTATAAGCAACATTTCGGGATTGCGGCAACCCTTCTCTTATCCTTCTGACAGTGTTGCCACCTTGGCAACACTTCTTAAAAGTAAAGTTAGGACATGGACTATTAGTATACTAAAGCTCAACCCGTCAGGTCAAAATGAAAGGTTGGTCTCATTAACAGCCCCACTAGAACCTACAAAAACTCAAATAATAAATAAAAAAGTACTCAAGAGTTTTAAGCTTGCAATTAGAAAAAAATTGTTCTAAAAAAGTACCGTTAATAGTTAAATTGAAGCACCCAGCAATGAGTTGAAGCTTGTCACAACCAATTCAAATTAGATATGATAAATGAGAAGCTGATGAACAAAAGCGAACCTATTCATTTGTTGTGTTTAATTTTTGGTTCATAAAATTCACATCTGAGGCATACCATATGCCATTTAAAATAAAAACGGACACATCCCCTTTGTTTACCTTTCTTGTCAAAAAAAAAGAGTTAATAGGACAGGTCCCCAATTATTGTTCACCAGCTCCCCAAATGATAAATTATGTCACAAACAATTTTTTTTAACAAAATCAAATATCAACAAACTACAAACATATATGTTATATTATTATACTAATGGATATTGTCAAAGTGATAAGAAAAAAATATTAAAAACAAGCATTGTTGTTGTCTAACAAATATTTGTGAGAGTGTGGATACATGTTTACTATTTGCAGTGTTATTTAATTTTTCCAATTCAATTCAATTGAAATTTTATAAGCTCGTCTTAGCACATTAACATTATATTTTGATGGCTTGAATTTAACATTTAACATTATTGTAATTTATAAATCATACTTTAAGATGTCGCTTGTGATGTGAGATACTTAAACAAAAAAGATAAATATATTTCGTCTTTACACTGTTGAAAATTGTTTTACCTATGAAAATTTGTCGATCACTGTTCTAGGTGCAACATTAGTAGTAACTAAGTATATGTGCTTAAAAACAACTGGAATTGTGCGTATCTTTTAATCATACCTGTTTTTTTTTTTTTTGCTTTGTGCGTTTGACAAAAAATTAAGACTTAAAATCTTCTGTGTATAAAATGCAATATCTGTTATGGCACAAACGTTTGCTAAATTACATTTGCAAAGGCATTACGCAAGGCTTATAACGTATGAATTCGTGAAAATATATATTCGTATATTATGAGATGAGTTTTTCTATGAAACATTTCGATTTGCGCTAAGCTACACGAGTTATCTTAAAACAAAAATACAAACAAACGTGTGTGTAAAATGTATGAACGCATGATAAGTGAGTTTATGAAATTAACACTCCAGTCCGTTAGGAGGTCTTAAATTGACAAAAAGATGGGCAAGCAAAGCATGTTGCTTCTCATTTGGCAGCTGATGTAGCAACTTTAAGCTTCATAAACATATTGTCATTGCTTGCAGCAGTGTCAAGCTTGTTGAGATCTAGTTTTTCGACTTCACTTTCGAGATTAATGCAGTTTTTTTCATATTGCGTCTTTGAGGGATCCTCCTGCTTATCCTTGTTTTTCTTGAGGACATGCAATAGGTTCTTTTCTCTGTCCTTTGAGGTAGATTTTGAATTGTCTTTGTCCTTATCCTTATGCTTGTTGTTCTTGAATCGGGGAAAAATACATCCATTCGGAAGAAAACCACCAAGTTTCTCTTTTTTTGGTGGAGCAGTTGCTGGTGTTTTATTGGTTGCAGTAGAACTTGGAATGGCGACATCGGTGGTTGAGGCCTTTTTGTTGTTGCCATTCGTTAAATTATTCGGCTTGGTTAGATCCTCAGTGTTCGATATCGAGCACAGTTTCGAATTATGAATGTTGTTAACTTGGATGAGTGCAGGCTCAAGACTTATTTGTTCAGATACATCACCAGGCAATTGCTCTTTTGATGGCTCATTTGTTACATTGTTTATTGTACTTTCGACAGTTTCAACTTTTATATTAGATTCGTCTGGTACAATTTTTGGCAAAAGATCCGGTGATTTATCGTTTTTTAATACAGCCGTAGAATCTGGCTCTGTGTAGGTAATATTATTCTCGGGTCCATTGCATGAGATATTGGTATCCATTTGTTGTTCACTTGGTTGTGTTTCATCAAATGAAGAATTCTGGATTTTCGGGAATAATTGTTGGGTAGTTGTATTGTGGTAATGTTGTTGCTGACGCTGTTGAATCATTTGCTCTTCTCGTTCTCGGTCTCTTTGAGCTTGCACAGCATTCCATACATCTTTCAACTCACCTGATATATCTCTGTCCTTTAATATAACTGCATTGCTATAATAAAAAAAAAAAATATGGATAAGTTCGATAGGTGACTACTTAAAGAGGCTATTTATTTTCGTATCAAGGCAACGAGGACCCTGCCTCGGGAATGAGTAGGTTTAACATTACATGAAACTTACTTAAAAATTAAGTTGAATTTATTCGGAACCCATTTTTTAGGAAATTAAAGCATAGAATTCTATGGTGTAAGATTAAAACATGAACTCCATAAAAAAATTTGCGTCGAGCTACATAGAACCCAAACGGGTGAACTGATTTTCTTCAAACTTGTGATTGGTTCGAAATTCTTGATACCATTAAAAACATGGTTACTTGAGGCTCTAAAAAAAGGTTCTTAGAATATCAGCTAAAAATGGAGGAAATTGGATTTTAATCATACAATTAGAAAAACTTTGGGAGTTTTTAAAATCACTTTTAAATCGCCAACCTTTGAACCTGGCAGAAGTTCTTTGACATTATATGCACGTGTTTTATTAGAAATTGATATACCTTTCGGAATAAAAAGGCGGTAAACAACACAACAAAATCAATAAAGCTACTTCGGGGAGACCCACAAAATATCCAAGCACGAATTCCCCAAATCCTTAAATCTCCACGTTTTGAAAAATTTAAAAATAAGTATTCTAGAAAAAAAAACAGAAATGTTTTATTCGGGGTACTGCCTCTTCCGAGGAACTGACAAATCCTCCAAGAGTATACTTGTTATGAAAAAGTGCTTCTCACTTAGCCGTTCGGACTCGGCAAAAAACTGTAGGTCCCTTCCATTCCTGCCAACAACACGCACACAGAGTTGTAAGTCACTAGGCCCCGGTTCTCCACGAGCTGTTGCGCCACCCAATTTATTTATTTATTTTATTCTAGCTTTTTGAAAAGTATGCAATAATGGAGAGGAGGACAAGCACCCCTACGCGAGCTTAAGATTTCGCAATAAAACATGCCAATATTTGAATTAAAAATTTGAGTGGCAATAGAAAGCTACCTTTTAGAAGATACTTTGTGCTGACGTTTCCATATTATATCAAAAGTAAGGTGTGTAGTTTCTTTCAATACAAAGAAACAATCGAATAGGAAGGAGCGATTTTCTAACAAAAATACTTTGATATTTAATATTAAAAAACAACGCCAGCACCAAGAATACTGAGCTTTTAACTTTTTTTTCAATATGAATCCTAACTTTCCAGAGTTTTATTTGAAGTTGAAATAATACGTTGGTTCAATGTCATTGGGTCGCCCTGAACTCCCTCTTAGGTGTTTAATGTGAGATGTTTTGTAAACGATTTTGTTACTATTTATTAATTTAAAATTGTATTTATTCTTAGTTTATATATTTATAACCGAAATGCAAATGAAAATCTAGTGCTTGCATGAAGATTTTGTAGCTACACTAAACAGTAGCTAAGCAACTTAACATTTTTGTCACACCAATCACTTGATGCGAGTTCAAACTTCAAAACCCGAGCAGCCACCAGTTTTTTGATATTTGATTGGCATTCCCCAGTGCACCCTGGAAGCAGGGAACATCGAACAAACCTTATAGCTCCAGGAATTTAATTAAAATAAACTACACGTTTCAATCCAAATACATCACCTACTGAACCTATTTAAGAATGTCTATACAATTATAAAATCTTACAGAAAGTTTTATGGTTAACAAAGACATTCTACGATCGCTTCAAACTCTTCTCAGTATTGCTGGTATTCCACCAAATAAGTCCCTTGATGACTTTTGGGCATATTCATATATGTTGGCTAAGCTGTTGCTAGGAAAAACTGGAGTTTACCCTATGGGAATTTCATTAGAAAAACTCCAGTTTTTGCTAGCAACAGCTTAGAGCTTAGACAACATCTATGAATATGCCCCATTTTATTGCAATTCAGACCAAAAAAAGTCACTGAATTCAAATATACATAAGTGCCTAATAACTGTGTTATGATCCTTAAGACCTTAATATATTTATCCAACAAGGGTTACTTCACAGCAGGGTTGCAGAAGCTTTAGCTAATTGTAAGCTTAGCCCTCGTTTAATTCAAAAATCAGTAATGGACATGAGAATTACAAAAATATTCAATTCACAAGCTCTTTGGGAGTTTTGAATTGAAAAATATTTAGTTCACAAGCCCTTGGGATTTGTGAATTGAAAAATATTCAATTCATAATTTCATGGCTTGGGGTCACGGAATGAAAATAGTGACTTGCTTGTCGATTTTTGTAACGCGAATCGTCTTGTGATAGGTGGGACTGTATTTAAGCATAAGACGTGCAACAAAATTACCTGGGTGCATCCAGATGGTCAAACCGAAAACCAAAT
The DNA here is from genome assembly GCA_963921185.1 of Dasysyrphus tricinctus. Lineage (NCBI taxonomy): Eukaryota > Metazoa > Arthropoda > Insecta > Diptera > Syrphidae > Dasysyrphus > Dasysyrphus tricinctus. The sequence goes on along the minus strand of OY992532.1, from coordinate 187,459,182 downwards.
TGATCATATCATGATTCATCAGCGATGGAGGAAGTCTATGTGTGATGTCCGGAGTATAAGAAATGCCGATGTGGGAAGCGACCACCATTTGGTTCTGATGAGTCTCAAACTACGAACCGCTGCCGTACAAAAATCAGCGCAGGATGCAGCAAGGAGCTCAAAATTCATTACGAATGCTTTAAATGTACCCAACATATGTCGAAACTATGTCACCACCCTTAACGACAGAGCCTCGTCATTAAACGGAATCCAGAATTCAACAATTGATGAGATGTGGGGTGAAATTAAGTGTTTTTTTATACAGTCCGAAACTGTACCCAAGCGAACGAGACGTAGAGACTCTTGGATGTCCCAAGACACCTGGGATAAGATCGAACTTCGCAAATCGTTGAAAATCCAAATAAATGCCGAAGCAGATATTCAACGAAAGGCTGACTTGCGAAGAGAGTACCACATTGCACATACGATGGTCTATCGTTGTGTGAGACGTGACAAGAGGGTGAGGTTAGATGGACTCGCAGATAATGCGGAAATCGCTGCCAGGAGAGGAGATGCGAAGAGAGTACCGCATTGCACATAAGATGGTCTATCGCTGTGTGAGACGTGACAAGAGGGTGACGTTAGATGGACTCGCAGATAATGCGGAGATCGCTGCCAGGAGAGGAGATATCCGGGAATTGTACCAAATAGCTAAATATGTTATCGGGAAAAAAAGCAACACCAATCATCCTGTAATGGATGTGGATTGCACACTTTTGGTATCAATTGAGGATCAGCTTCGTAGATGAAAGGACAATTTTTGTGCACTGCTCAATGAGGATTCAGTTGAGCAGTGCTGAAGTGCCCCAACTAAACGAGATGCGCAGGTCCTATAGGGGTATTGACATCGAACCCCCTTCAGTATCGGAAATCTAGACATCAATAAATCTCCTAAAAACAACAAGGCAGCTGGACTGGACGGAATACCAGCTGAATTCTTCAAAGCCGATCCCATAACAGCGGCTAGTATTTTACATCCGTTGATACAAAGCATTTGGGAAAACGAGAGCTATCCCAGGGACTGGAAGGATGGTGCGATTGTTAAGTTGCCAAAGAAAGGTGACCTAAGGAATTGCAACAATTGGCGTGGTATCACCGTTTTGTCCGTTTTCCCAAAACTAATGACAACCATCATTCTCGAGCAAAAAAAGGATAGGATCGAGTCTACACTCAAGAGGCATCAAGCTGGCTCCGGCAGTGGTCGATCGTGTGTCGACCATATCAACACCCTGCGTATCGTCCTCGAGCAATCGATGGAATTTCAATCACCGCTTTACCTCATGTTCGTGGATTTTGAGAAGGCCTTTGATCGAGTTAACCGGGAATGTATATGGAGATCTTTGCTTGGTAGAGGAATTCCACCAAAAATTGTTGCCATTATTAAAGAGTCCTACAACAACGCAAGGTGATTTGTTTTGCACAATAGGCAGCTATCCGACTCCTTCGTAGTGCAGCAGGGTGTTAGACAAGGGGATGTTCTATCGCCAATTCTCTTCCTGCTGGCGATGGACGACGTATTGACGGCCAGTGTTGCTACAGCTGAGCGAAATGGCATTCAATGGAGACCGTTCGAAAGGCTCAGTCATTTAGTAGACTATGCCGATGACATATTATGTCTACTGGCAAATAACATCAGTGGGCTGAACGGGATGTGCCAAACACTACAAGTGAAGGGAGAGTCGAGTGGTCTAAGAATAAACAGCAAAAAGACAACAATAATGTTCACAGGCCGCTCCACACAGCAGTGTATTATCCTACAGGAGACGCCAGTTGAAGTAGTGGAACAGTTTAACTACCTTGGTAGTATTGTCTCTGCAAACGGTGGTACGGATCTGGACGTTAAAAGTAGAATAAATAAAGCTCGTGCTGCCTTCGGTACTCTGTCCCCAATCTGGAAATCAAGTCAAATCTCCTTACGCACTAAGTTGAGATTCTTCGAATCCAATGTCAAATCCGTGCTGTTATATGCTTGTGAAACATGGAAGGTCACGTCTATCATTTCGAAGAAATTACAGGCTTTTGTGAATCGCTGTCTTCGCCACATCTAAAGATTCGCTGGCCACAAATAATATCAAATGAGGAATTGTGGCGCAGGACAAGTCAAGAGCGGCTGGACGTCGACATAAGAAAGCGTAAATGGCGTTGGATTGTTCACACACTGAGGAAAGCAAACGATGAAATTGCAAAGCAGTCCTTTGAATGGAATCCTCAGGGTGCACGGCGGGTTGGAAGACCAAGAACAACATGGAAAACAACTGTCTTAGCGGAAGCAGAATTCCAGAGAAAGACGTGGCCACAGCTAAAGTACCTTGCAGCAGACCGTGAAGGATGGAGACGTTTTGTTGACGCCCTATGCCCCAGCCGGGGTTACAGGACACGATGATGATGAAGCTCTTCTTGATTTGGGAGTTGAACATTTTTTAATTCACAAGCTCTTTGGGATTTAAGAATTGTCGATTTAGGTATTAAATTTTAAGCTCTATTTGGCTTGAGATTTTTTGTTTGAAAATTATTTGTTACTAGTATCGCCCCGTGGTCGAAATTCGACCTTTCTCTATTAATGTTTTAATGGCAACATATTAATATAAAAATTAGATTCTGCCAGAGCGATTGGCTATACCTTTTAAATAAAAAAAAAATTGTGAAAATACGATGCCATTAAGTCAGTTAAAAAGGGATAAAGAAAATAGTGTTTACGTATTAATATATAGATATTCAGATGATGGCATATGCAAGTGTGGCAAGTTCCATTAGCTTTAGTTCACACGGCAATGAACCGCACGTTTTTTGCAGTATAAATCCAAACGACAAACGTACAAACGTTCGTGTAAAAGGTTCTATGTAGAATGTATACGCCACTGCGCATTCGCATGGATTTATACTGCAAACAAAATGTGCGGTGCATTGGCAGGCCTTAGGTATGTTGTAGTTCGTAAAAAGCTGTTGAAATGCAATCAGTTAAGTGAAAGTGAAATAATTATAACTATTAAATGCAAGTTAATTATGTGCCTGGGTACAAAATATTTTGTTATTTTCCCAAAAATTAGAAGACATAAAACCTCATGGTTCTCAGGATTTAAATAAAAATTGGTAAAAGCATTAGAAACGAAAAGCCAAATTAATACTTAGGACCATTTGGTGATACGAATTTCAAGGTTTTATGTTCTACTTAAAAGCTTATATTCAACTTTTTTCTCTGCGTTAACTGTCACATAGGCTCTTATGTTCTACTTAAATATTTAAATTCCGTATCAGCAAATGGGCCTATGTATATTACATACAATTTTAATATACGATTTTTATAGCTTATTTTTAAATTTTTAAATTTCTGTCTTATATCTTGATTTAATAATTAGCGATTATTTTATCGGGTATGAGATTAACTCATGAAGTGGTAGACAGCTACAAGAGAGAATGTCTCAAGAGTTTTCTATTGAATGTGATTACAAAAGAAGAATTGATAGACCAGTAAATTGCGACAGAAATTCAAAATAATAGCTTCCAATTTCAAGTAAATACATTTTATTCAGTATATAATACCAATTTTGAGTGAATTGGTAGTATTTACTTGGATGAATTTGCTTTTTACTTCTAATATTTGTATTTATTGTAATAAAAGCTTGATTTTAAAATTTACATCTTGTTTATAAAAAAGCTTAAAAGTGGACTTATTTAATAGCAATGAAATGTTTAAAGTTAAAAATAGCTAAAATTAAGTGAGTTAAATTTATACAAATCAGAGATTAACAATTTATAAATAAGGAATATTTACACTGTACAAAGTATTTCAACCAATAAGGAAGAAGAAAAAAAAAAAAAGAGAAAGAAGGTGTAGCAAACCCAACAGAAACAAAGTCGAGAAAAATTAAGCTATTGCATCAAAAAATGCACGAAGGCATTTCTTTTAAAACTAATTAAATTATCCGTGTTTCTTATATAGCGTGGTATAGAATTCCAAAACCGAGACGCATTGACAAAAAACTGTCGCTTTGATGTAAGACATGAAAAACGGGGAATTATTATTTCGTTTGATCTTTTAGAATACGAGAACTGGACCCTATCATAAATGTACGAAGGCTGGCACGTTTGGACTATATTGAAAAACATTATAAGAGTTTTAAGCCTTAAAAGGCTGTGGTTACCAGCACAAACTTTATTTCATGCATACCAAATGCAGCAAATACTATAAGTTTCAGCTTAAATGAGAACAAAAACTCGTCATATCCACTTTTATCAAAAATTGAGATTCTGATGCAGATTTGTTAAGCTGGGCATTTTGAATAGTTTTTTAAAGAAAATTTGACAGCCTTACCCCTCTATTTTCTTATAATAGTAAAATAATAATTTTAACTACACTAGTCAACAAAATTAAAGGAACAAATATTTTTCAATTTTCGTTAGCGTTTTTTGAAGAGCTGTATCTTTGTGACGAGTGCTTGTATTGAGTTGAAATAAAAAACATTTTACAGCTTTATGTTTTTTGTTTGGAGATTTATTTGCAAACAAATTTTTTTGAAGTACCGTTATTGCGTACTGGCAAAAAATGAGACGAGACAACAAATTTTTTTTTTTATTTTTCTTGAAGGTCCTCATTTCTATGGATAATTTTTTTTGAGACAATTAAATGTCATGATCAGATACCTTGTTTATTCAGCTTCAGTTCAGTTTTTTTTTTTTTGTCGTACGATTTTTTTGACATGGTTTATCTGACTTTGAATGAAAAAAGATACTTTTAGCCTTGATTACCAATATCTCAGCAAATAATGATGTTATAAAAAATTCAAAGACAGTTTTGGAAATTTGAGAAAGCGTTTTACAAGATTTTTTTAAGATTTTGTAGAAATTATTTTTTTTTACCGTTCACCGTTAGTTTAAAAAAGTACTAAAAACCGACGTTTTGTGGTGATCATCGTGATAGACACCACTCTAATGATCTAGACACTGTAGGTGGCGGAATTCTTTTTGCTGTGAAGAACTCTCTAGTATGCACTCTGGTCGACAATTTTGAATCTTCGGACGTGGAAATAATATCTATAAAAATAAAAATAGAAATTGGCCACCTGTATATTGTTGCCGTTTATATACCTCCACGATCTACAAACAGTGTTTACGAAAACTGTATCAATTGTATTGATAGGATACACGATCAAATGGAACCAATTGATGAGCTGTTAATCTTAGGCGACTTTAATCTTTCAAACCTGCAATGGTCAAAATCTTCAGACTTCAACTGTTTATCGCCTGTTAACCCATCGTGTGCTAATGAGTTCACTATTATTGATGGACTAGCCTCTTGTGGACTGAATCAATTCAATGGCTTCGATAAAATATTGGACTTAATCTTTTTCTCGGAAGCTATTAACACCGATACATCTGTAACCCCTGCCGATACTATATTGCTAGATGAAGACCGGCACCACCCGGCCTTAGACATAATGCTAAATATAAATCTTTCCAACATTCTACCTAGTTCAAATGAAAAACTTGAGTTCAATTTTAAAAAATGCAATTTTGATCAACTTATTAATTTATTGTGTAATGTTGACTGGAATCAAATCCTTTTAAATAGTAATATTGACGATATGTGTTTAAAATTTTATAATATACTTTTCAACTGTTTTTATGAAACTACTCCACTGCGTAAAACTTGTATAAGTTCTAAAATACCACCATGGTTTAATACTCAGCTTAAGATCTTAAAAAATAAAAGAAACAAAGCTTGGTTAAAATATAGTAAATCCAGAGCTGATGAAGATTATAGGGCATATTCCGAATTGAAACTTATGTTTACAGATTATTCTAATGCCTTGTATCGTGACTATATCGTAAAAACTGAAAATGATCTGAAAGGTAACCCAAAAAACTTTTGGAGTTTCGTGTCTAGCAAAAGAAAAGTTGATGGCTACCCTAACTATATGTCTTTTAAAAATGCTACTAGTCATGACTCCGAAGAAATTGCAAACATGTTTGCAAATTTTTTCAAAGATGCCTTTGTCGTATCTAGTTCTCATGAGCCCATGGATCCACTCCTTCCTAACCCTAGTTTTTCACACCTTAATTCAATTAATCTTTTTATTTGCGAGAATTCAATTATCCAAAGTATTCGTGAACTTGACGACTGTTTTAGTCCTGGTCCTGATGGTGTACCATCTTGTGTATTAAAAAAATGTGTGTCTCAGTTGTCCTATCCTCTCCATATTCTATTCAATGAATCACTTAAATGCTCAATGTTCCCTGTTTTGTGGAAAAGTGCTTTTATAACACCGGTTCATAAAAAAGGGTCGAAAAATGATATCATAAATTACCGCCCTATTGCTAAACTTTCTGTCATTCCGAAACTTTTTGAATCCATTATTTGTAATGTGTTATCTTTTAATTGTAAGTCTATTATTTGTGACAACCAACACGGGTTAGTCAAAAACAAGTCAACTGTTACAAACCTGTTTCATTTTACTTCTTTTTGTCTTGATTCCTTCGAAGATCGAAAACAAGTAGATTGTGTCTTTACCGATTTTAGTAAGGCTTTTGATAAATTGTGTCATAAAACTTTAACCAATAAACTAAAGGCTTTAGGGTTCAATGAAAATTTTTTAATGTGGATCTCGTCGTATTTGGAGAATAGGTGTTATAGTGTGAATTTTCGAAATGAGCACTCTGATCATTTTATTGTTAACTCTGGTGTTCCACAAGGCAGCCATTTAGGTCCATTATTATTTATTTTATACATAAATGACTTGACTTCGATTATTAAAAATTCCTCTATTCTTTTATATGCCGATGATATAAAAATTTTTAAAAGTATAACCTCTATAAATGACTGTTCAACACTCCAAGATGATCTTTATAGGTTTAGGGAATGGTGCAATACAAACCGTCTTCTGTTAAATATTGACAAATGTAAAACAATGACTTTTACACGCAAAAAAAGTATGATAACTTATAATTATATGTTAGATTCTTCTTCTTTATGTAGATTGTCTGTTTCTTCTGATCTTGGCATTGTTCTTGACACAAAATTAACCTTTGTCAACCACTATGACTTTATTGTAAAAAAGGCCAATAAAATTCTGGGATTCATAAAACGATTTTCTCGTGATTTCCAGGACCCATATGTTCTAAAACTTCTATATGTTTCTTTTGTAAGGCCAGTACTTGAATATGGATGCGTGGTATGGGCCCCTTACTACACAGTTCACATAAATAGACTTGAATGTATTCAGAGAAGGTTTATGCGCTTCTGTCTTCGTTTTCTTCCGTGGTCCCAGAGACATGCTTTACCTCCTTATGCTCAAAGACTCACGTTAATTAATCTCCCTTTACTCTCAAAACATAGACAGTATATCCAGCTTTGCTTCGTTATAAAATTGATAAATGGGTCAATAATATCTCCATCAGCTCTGTGTCGTTTGAATTTCAGCTACAGTCAGACAAGCTTAAGAACTCAGTTGCCTATATGTCCGATCTTCAGTAGAACAAACTATGGTGTGAATAGTCCTTTAAATCAATTGATTTCAGTCTTCAATAAATATTATTGTTTATTTTCTTGTATAAATGACAATGTCAAAAGTTGTAAGTTCAAAGAGATCTTTTTCAATACATCATTGTAATTGACTATATTAATTTATATTTAATGTAAACTAGTTTTATAAGCTTTCTATCGTTAGTTATTTAACGAATTCAATAAATAAATAAATAAACTTTTCGTAAATCTTTTTTTTTCTTTGCAAATATTGATTGCATGGCTTGCGTTGGTATGCAATATATGGTATAGACTTTTAAATCATCAATATTCTTGTAAATTTTCAAATTGATTCATCGAACCGTTTTTCCTCACCAAAACTTCAAAGTCTTACAAACCAGGTAAAGGAACAAATTGTGTTGTTCCTAAACAATGCGTAGTCGTCATAAAAATGACAAGAAAACCGTGGATTTTTCCAGTTTTGCATTAGTTAGATACTTTTTTGAATTGAAATGAAATAAAAAGTACATTAAACAAAAAAAATTATCCATAGAAATGAGGACCTTCAACAAAAATAAAAAAAATTTTGTTGTCTCGTCTCATGTTTTGCCATTACGCAATAACGGTACTTCAAAAAAATTTGTTTGCAAACAAATCTCGAAACAAAAACATAAAGCTGTAAAATGCTTTTTATTTCAACTCAATACGACCACTCGTCACAAAGATACAGCTCTTCAAAAAACGCTAACAAAAATTGAAAAAATATTTGTTCCTTTAATTTCGTTGACTAGTGTATATGCCTGTAAGACCTTAGGTCTTTTAAATGCAACCTGAATTGCACGGCACTAGTTAGAAAGAGTAGAAGGATAGGAAAGATTTGGCACAGTGGATTGAGATCAAGGTGTTTATTATCTCATAAAATCCCAAGGGTGGCCACCAGTTAAGCTGGGGAATATAGGAAATAATGCTGCCTAGAATGGGGCTCGAACCCGCACCTCTAAGTTAGCAGTCAAGCACTACATCCACTGCACCATTTTTATTTTCATATAAAGGTGAATAACATTGTACTTCAAGATATAAAATCTTATAATTAAATTGTTCACAAATAAATAGAGATAAAAATTAAATATTTAATGACATTATATGTTTACATATTTAATCTGACGAGTATAATAGCATTGTAAAACTGAAACGTTCACGGGCTTTTATTGTAAACTATTTTAAATGGATCATTAAAGATTGGAAAGTATTGGAGTGCTTTTATATTAATTGTAAGAGGGGGGGGAATGGTGGGGAACCTGGCCATATCCAATCATTTGCAGCGAAACTCTTCATATCCAAATTTAATTGTTAAATATCTTTTAAACGGAACTTCCAATATTTGTTTGCTCTCAATCATAACATATAGATTATTATTTATTATCTTTATCTATATATATAAAAATGAATGTTTGTCTGTGTATGACCTATAGACTCAAGTACTACACAATGGATAGAGCTCAAATTCAGAAGTTATACTCAAAAAATAACTGGCAAGGTTTAAAGAGTAATTTGAAATAATTTCAATAAGTGGCACTGCACTATTATCATAAAAGAGAAAAATTTGTGTGTATAAGAGAAAAATATTCATTATTTTAAGAAAATAGCCCTGTATTTTATGTCAGTTAATATAATTTTTGCTATACGAAATTCTGTAAGGATTAAAAAATGTATGTAACTTACAAAGGAAAATAAATATAAAAATGTCTGATAAGAAATTTCCACCGAAACGAAGAAGTCAAGGCATATGAAGGAATTGTCAAATAACAGTTAAGTTAAGCGCTGAAATGACGAAGAACAATACCAACTTACAGGCTGCAAAATTCCATACAGATGAAGCGACGCCCGTTTAAGAAAAAGATGGATAAGAGCAATTATACAAAATATTTCCACATAAACGAATTTTCAACAGATAACACTGGTTTCAGGTACTTTAGTTTGTAAGCCAGGGTTGTAAAAGAATGCAATCTTTTATGAATTCAATGTTATGACTTCAATTTAAAGAAAACATTAATTCATGTGGTGTCACACTGGACCAACTCATGGTCTAAGCGTGTCAGTCTTCACAACTGGCAGCCACTTCAACCTAACCTAACCTAACTAATTGACTTCATATGTACATAACTTCAAACTCTGCAATCATCTCTGACATCGAAATGATTTCAATCATTTTTTCCTCGATTCAATTTACATCAATTAATTGAATGCAATCTTTTGCGGACTCATGCTACTTGAATTCAATTGCATTCTTTTGAATAATTTTGAATTCTTTTACAATCTTTTGAATGACACTTAAATCTTTTCCATTAAATTCTCAACTGATCTTTAATTATTGTTATGTGAATTTTATAGTTTAAAGGGTCTCTAAAACCAACGCGAAATCACAGCGAATCATTTGCAACGATACACAATATAAAAGATTGACAATGCTACACAACTTTTCAAGTTGGTTTGGAAGAGCCTTAAATCGTGTATTCAAATATGGTAAACGAAAAAATTCAACTTGAATTAAAAGATTTCTTGGGAATTCAAAAGAAATCAAAAAATATAAATGAATGCAAAGAATGCATGAAATTTAAAAATATTTGAGTGCTGGAAAATGTATGGGGATAAAACTATTGCAATCATTTAATTTCAAATGAAGAATGGTGATTGCATAATTTGAAGTCAAAGTCAAGAGAAGGCAATGAATTAGATCTTTTGATTTTAATCAATAAAATGTTTTAAATGATTGCATTTGCCAAAGATTGCATTCTTATACGCAATTATCTTTGACGCAGTTAATATTCGATTAATTATAATATGTATCTATTGGTTGGAGGGAAAAAAGATGCAGCAAATTTTTTGTCATAGATAAGACTCTATTAGCTTCCAATAATTAGTTTCCACATGTTTAACTTAGGGGATTTTGAAAATTTCGCTGGCTCTATATTTTCTTAGGAATAAACTATTAAGAGTTTTAGACCTATGACAACAATTGCTCAAAAATTTGGGAACATTTTTTGTTTGCATGCATAAAAGCTATTGAAATAAAAAGATTTGAAAAAAAGACCAAATACGGGGAAATTTTTGTATGTTATGCTTCAGTATTTGAGGATACACAAATATTTATTGATATTAATATATGTTAATCCTTTGCACTTATTACATTTGTCTACCCGTGCGAAGCCGGGACGGGCCAGCTAGTATAAAATAAAATCTTTTCTAACATCTACCATTTAGCCTTAATTAGTTTTTTTTTCATTTGCACAAAATGAAAATTTTGGATATGACGAGTTTTGGTTCTCAATTACTCATATGATAGTAAATACTTTTGTATGCTGAATGCAAATATTCACAGCCGTGAATCTAGTTTTAAAGCAATATGATCACTTTATTTTTCTAAATGACCGCAGTTTTCCGTATTAGCTAAAAAAAAATTATAAGGAGCGAAGACCGCCTAGGGTTTAAGAATTTAATATGCTTTACCGCTTTGAAATAGGAAATGTTGCATGGTAAAGCGATTTTTTTATCGGTTATAAGATTAACTCAAGAAGTGGTAGACAACTACCCCGAGAGGATCTCTCAAGAGTTTTTTAGTGAAAGTTTTCTCAAAAAGACACACATTTTAAAATCATAAGCACAAAATAAAAGTGTTTACAAAAGAAGAATACTAGTAGTATGTACTAGTATTTACTTTAACCTTTTACTAGTAGTAAGTATTTCAAAATAATCCATATGGCCCAATGTCTGTACAGTGGCTTCCAAGTTAAAATATCAATTTTGTAACAGTTGTGTATATAAAATTTAAATATAGTTGAATGATGATATTTTGTTCTCTTAACCTTTATTTTTTAAGATTTATGAACTGAACCACGTCATTAATTTGCTTTAGAAAAATGTGAAATTTTTCATCAATTTTAAAGTAACGTAGAATGTCAAAAATCAAAGTAGTAGGATCAATCAAAGGAGTAGGTATAATATTTTTCAATTTTCTGCGATAATAGCTTTGTTTTTTAGTCCGTTTTTATCTCCGCTTAAAAAATAGCATTTAAAATACAACAGTTTGGTATAATTCCCTATATTTGTTGTATTTGACATGCTGTTATTTTTTAAGCGAAGATACAAGTGCAGTAAAAAAGAGACTAATCTTTACATATTTACCAAAATGTCTTTGATAGGTATTAGATTGATTCGCAATTTTAACTAACGTTTTTAATGATAAGGCCATGAAAACGTTAGTTTTTAGTTTCTAATAAAACCACTAAAATTTACATTTGTCCTTTTTTTTATTATTAAAAACGATGTTTTCGTGAAGATCATTTTAGTCCCCCAACAACATGTGATGTTGCATTAAATTTTATGGGACTTCTATCACGTTTTTTTTTTTTTGGAAAGGGCTGAGATAGTTATTTTGTAAAATATTTTTTCTTCAAACTTATAAAATTGTTTATCAACTTTTGCATTTTGAAAAGCGAATATCATATTGAACGTGGGTTCAAAATACTTTTTAAGTATGAGTTTCCCATTTTCTTTTTGATCGATTGAAGTTTAATAAACTTTTTCTTCAACGGATGAAACTCTGAAGGCCATTAGTTAACTTCGTCTTTCTTTAACCTAAAGAGATAGGCCTGGGGGATTATATTTTTATTTTTTTAAGGGGTCAGCTTTAGCGATAGGGAAAAGTTAAAACAGTATAAAATTGAATGTTTTTTTCCTGACGCACGAGAGATTAAGTACCTACATAACTGGTTTTCTACAAAACATTTGAGGTCCAAGTTCTGCAGGAAATGTTTTCGATTTTATTAAAGTTCATTTTTTTTTTTATAATCAGACAGGCCTACGTTTTTGAATTCTCAAAATATGTTGCTCCATAAAAACTGAGCACAGATTTTTTAAGAAATTTCTGATTTTTGAGTTTGTGAAAATGTCTGATCTAAGAAACTTGAATCTTTTGGATTTTGTTTCAATTTCAATCAGGCTCTTTGTTGCATTAAAAAAATAAGTTTTTCAATTACCGTATCAATTTAACGCCCGGATTCATAGCTTCAACAAAATCGCACATTAGTTCAACCATTGCTCGTCGCTCCTCAGGATCCTTACTGTGCCTTCCTGAATCCTTTAGAACTTCTGGATTTGCCATCACAGCGAACACAACTGGAGGATTTCGTGGACTACCTGGAGGCACCTGTAATAACAGAAACACGTATACTCGAAAAGGAAAACAATATCGAATAAGAAAGTACCCTCATGCCTCCATAAAGCGGTATTGGGTCGCTAGCTTCCTGCGGAATCACAATTCGTGTCCAACTTAGGACATTGATGAAGAGCTCTTCGCCATGCTCCGTTGTTGTTCGAATGCACATGTGGGGTTGCGGGGGATTCTTGAAATGTCTGTAGGCACGGGAGTGGCGATAGTGCGGCGGCGACGATTGAATTATCGAGCCTCCAGTTATGCCGTCACTTTGATACGGAAGCCCAATGGTATTCGATTCACCAACTGAGAAGGACTCTGAAGAAGATGGCGTCTCGAGGGAAATATTTTCAGTCAGCCCACCGCCACCGCAGTCAGTGGGCTCCTGCTCGTGCTCCAATATAAATTCATTCGACATGTTTTTGTCCGTTTCTCGCTTCTAGGAAGAGCTCCAGCACTGCTAGCAACCGAAATCACACCAAACTAGCAATAATCCAAAAACATTGTGGCAAATTTCAAGCAAACCAGTCTTCTGGATTATTTTTTCTTTATTTTTCAATTCAATCCAAATAAATAGAACACACAAATCGGCTTTGTCAATCTATTGACATTCCGGTAAAAATAAAAATTGAGGGCCCATTTGGAACTTATTTCAATTATTGCACCAAAAACATTAAATATCCAGTAAGACCGAGTAAACTTATTGCTGTTTTGTGAGGAATTGGTTGATTTAGCTTTTAGTTTTATTTTTAGACACTTTTTTGTTTATTTTAACGAGTGAAACATTTAATTTCTTGAATAAATTCCACTTTCAATCAACACAACAATAGGAGCAGCAATGTGCGCAGTGAGCCATGAACTGCTGCCCATGATTGTCATTTGTGCTCAGATAGCCAGTTGCTCAGTTTGACTTTTCCCTTCGTAGGGTATAACTTGCTGTGTTGAAACTAGTGTTTTTATGCGGAACAAAATGGAATTTCTTAAAAATATTTTTCAAATGCAGAATTCATTTGTCCAGTTTATATTTCTGAGGGCTCAGAGAATTTCCCCAGTTTTGCTGTCAAATACTAAGTAAAAAAAATGTTTGCTCCGTCAGCTCAGTGAGCGCTCATGAAATATAAACTGAACAATTGCATCGAAAAACGACATTGGGGCTTACCCGGAGGCCACACGAGCGAGTACTCGCTAGTGAGTTGGGTGCATACATTAGCTGCGTTTTTTTGATTGTCCATATGGAGTTTGGTGAAAAAAACGACATCGGGACATTTCAACATTTGCCTTGGTCTGCCATTTTGTTTTGAACTATCTTACCAACAAACATTTGACATTTCTATACAAATTATCGATAACACAACGACAATGGTAGTCTGGCAATACCGTTTTTATCGGGATAAAAGTTAACTCCAGATAATTATCTGGACTTAGCTAACTCTATATGGACATAGTTGTTGTTGTATTTAACATGTAAATTGTTTTGCTTTGTTGTCGTTTTTTTCACACAATTTTATTTGGATATGCAAAAAAACACAGCTATTGAAGGCTCTCCCAAATCAACCCGAAACATTCGCCGACGACGCGAAATCATTCACAATAATACAAAAAATGAAAGATACACAATGCTACACAACAACAAAAAATCGCCTTTGCGAATGATTCGCTACGAATTCGCGTTGGTTTGGGAGAGCCTTAATTGTCAAATCCCTTGCCGCTCTACTCGCTTCTCACCCTGAGGCCACACGAGCGAGTAATCGCAAGCGAGTTACTAATACATCGAAACTTTTTCTACTCGCTAGTCAACTGGCTTGCCTTTTTCGAAGCCAGTTGAGAAGCGAGTAGAGCGGCGAGTGATTTGACAATTAATGTATGTACCCAACTCGCTAGCGAGTACTCGCTCGTGTGGCCTCCGGGCCAACTGGCTTCGAAAAAGGCAAGCCAGTTGACTAGCGAGTAGAAAAAGTTTCGATGTATTAGTAACTCGCTTGCGATTACTCGCTCATGTGGCCTCAGGGTTAGAAATCCACACAGAAACAGCATCGTAGCCACAAAATGCATGACCTCTCTTTTCGAATTTTCATGAGTGCGAAGGAGAAAAAACATCGGATTTCACCTTCGCACTCATTGAATTTTAAAAAGAGTCAGACGCAAGGAATCATCGTGTAACAGAGGGGACCATGCAAATAAAAAATTCAGCAACATTAGCAGTGTTTTTTTCCCTGTCCGAATGGGCTTGGACGAACAAAACGACATCGGGGCTAATCAATTTTCATGTTAAACGCAACAATAACTAAGCCCGTTCTGGCTTATTAGCTTAGCCCAGAGAATTTTCGGGGCTTTACCTTACCCCGAGGCCACACGAGCAAGTACTTGCAAGCAAGTTGCAATACATACACATTTGTTTACTAACACAAACAAACCCAAGCAACTTGCTTATCAACTGGCATGCAAGTTTTGAAGCCAGTAGTGAAGCAAGTTGAGAAGCAAGTTGGGAGACAAGCAAGTGGAATGCAAGTGGAAAGCAAGTGGGAGGCAAGTGGAATGCAAATTACGAATTTGACAGGCAGTGTATGTAGCCAACTTGCTTGCAAGTACTTGCTCGTGTGGCCTCGGGGTTACCCTGAGGCCACACGAGCGAGTAATCGCAAGCGAGTTACTAATACATCGAAACTTTTCCTACTCGCTAGTCAACTGGCTTGCCTTTTTCGAAGCCAGTTGTGAAGCGAGTAGAGCGGCGAGTGATTTGACAATTAATGTATGTACCCAACTCGCTAGCGAGTACTCGCTCGTGTGGCCTCCGGGTTAGGGGCCAGTTATAGCGATCAGTGCCAACGTTCTGTAACTCTCGCATCGAAAAAACTGGTCGAGAAACGATGAAAACTGAAACAAAATGCATGAGTTTTGTTCAATTTTTCAACGTTTGTCGACTGATTTTATCGATGCGAGAGTTACAGAACGTAGGTACAGGAAAACGAAACAGGAAAAATGTTCGAATGGATTATTTACGATGTTGTCATTCGATATGAAACACAAATGCTACACTAATGAATGGCAATTAACTCAAAGAATTTTTTTTGCTAAAAATACTTTCAATTGATTAATTATTTTTTGTTAATATGAATTTATTTTTTTTCCTGATGCAAATTCATTTTTCGTGCCAGCTGATTGACATATCAAACAAAATGGAACAAATCATTCCAATGATTTGAATTCCAATTTTTTCCTGTTCCACCGACAGAATTGTGGACGAAAAAAATTTTCGTATGCTTTTCAATCAGGAAAATTTTGCGGTAGGTTGTATGTGTGCATATATTCACATGTTTTCAGCTTGCCAACTGAAATATTTTTCCTTTTCGCTATAAACGACCATCAGGAAAAAGTATTCAATTTTATACTGTTTCAACTTTTCCTGATGGATTTTCCTGATCGCTATAACTGGCCCCTTACGCTGTGGCTCCATTGGCAATATTTGAGGCGATGGCAATTGGAATAGGAATGGCAATTTATTGCTTGGGTGGGCATTTTCATTGCCAGGCAATTTCAATAATAAAATGTGTGGATAGAAATATTTGACTGCAAATGCATTAAAATGCTGTTCAAATCCCCTGTTTTAATTAAATTTAACTTCAATTCACTATATTTTGTCATGTGCGTTCTCATATTCTACGATTTAATTGAAAAAATCAATAATGAAGCCATTGACAATTACGGGGAACCCCATTTTTACTCAATTTATTGTCTTGACGATGGAAATCAATAATTGCCTCTCATCTTCTAGGCACTATTGCCATTGCCATTGACAAAGCGTCTCCATTTGCAATATTAAAGGCAATAGCAATGAGTGAGGCAATTTATAGCCTCAAATATTGCCAATGGAGCCACTGGGTTAGCCCAGATAAAAACTGTGTTACCGGCATAAATTTCATACTTGTTATCGATATTTTGTATGGACCCTCTATTTTTCTTTCTGTAATGGCATCGCTAAGCCCCCAAGTCGTTTTTTCGCCCAAGCCCATTCGGAAAAGGAAAAGAACACACCTATTGTAGGCTTGTTCATAATATTTACTATGTTCCCCCCAAAATGAAATCTGAGATTTAGGCTGAAATTATTTGAGATTTCAAATAGATGGAGTCGGATATTTCATTAAGATTTCGTTGAAATCTAGAGTTTTCATGGAGATTTCATTGAAATTTCGATGAAATCTTCTTCCATCAATTTAAAATATCAAAAGTTTTCAACCGAAATCTCGGATTTCGTTTCGGTGAACATAGCATAATGCTATGTTGCCACGGTTGAGACTATCATTTCATGATAGAGAACTGTCATGATAGAAAACTATCGCGATAGAAAACTATCATGATAGAAAACTATCAAGATAGAAAACTATCGTGATAGAAAACAATCATGATAGAAAACTATCGTGATTGAAAACTATCATGATAGAAAACTGTCATGATAGAAAACCGTCAAGATAGAAAACTATCGTGATATAAAACTATCATGATAGAAAACTATAGTGATAGAAAACTAACATGATAGAAAACTGTCATGATAGAAAACTTTCGTGATAGAAAACTATCATGATAGAAAACTGTCATGATAGAAAACTATCGTGATAGAAAACTATCATGATAGAAAACTATCATGATAGAAAACTCTCGTGATAGAAAACTATCATGATAGAAAACTGTCATGATAGAAAACTATCGTGATAGAAAACTTTCATGGTAGAAAACTATCATGATAGAAAACTATCGCGATAGAAAACTATCATGATAGAAAACTATCGTGATAGAAAACTATCATGATAGAAAACTGTCAAGATAGAAAACTATCGTGATAGAAAACTATCATGATGGAAAACTATCATGATGAAAAACTATCATGATAGAAAACTATCGTAATAGAAAACTATCATGATGGAAAACTATCGTGATAGAAAACTATCATGATAGAAAACTATCATGATAGAAAACTGTCATAATAGAAAACTATCGTGATAGAAAACTATCATGATAGAAAACTGTCATGATAGAAAACTGTCATGAGAGAAAACTATCATGATAGAAATTTATCGTGATAGAATACTATCGTGTTAGAAAACTATCGTGATAGAGAACTATCGTTATAGAAAACTATCATGATAGAAAACTATCATGTTAGAAAACTGTCATGATAGAAAATTATCATGATAGAAAACTATATTATAAAAAACTATCGTGATAGAAAACTATCATGATAGAAAACTATCGTGATGAAAACTATCATGATAGAAAACTATCAAGATAGAAAACTATCGTGATAGAAAACAATCATGATAGAAAACTATCGTGATAGAAAACTATCATGATAGAAAACTGTCATGATAGAAAACCGTCAAGATAGAAAACTATCGTGATATAAAACTATCATGATAGAAAACTATAGTGATAGAAAACTAACATGATAGAAAACTGTCATGATAGAAAACTTTCGTGATAGAAAACTATCATGATAGAAAACTATCATGATAGAAAACTATCATGATAGAAAACTGTCAAGATAGAAAACTATCGTGATAGAAAACTATCATGATGGAAAACTATCATGATGAAAAACTATCATGATAGAAAACTATCGTAATAGAAAACTATCATGATGGAAAACTATCGTGATAGAAAACTATCATGATAGAAAACTATCATGATAGAAAACTGTCATAATAGAAAACTATCGTGATAGAAAACTATCATGATAGAAAACTGTCATGATAGAAAACTATCATGAGAGAAAACTATCATGATGGACATTTATCGTGATAGAATACTATCGTGTTAGAAAACTATCGTGATAGAGAACTATCGTTATAGAAAACTATCATGATAGAAAACTATCATGATAGAAAACTATCATGATAGAAAACTGTCATGATAGAAAACTATCGTGATAGAAAACTATCATGATAGAAAGCTATCGTGATAGAAAACTATCATGATAGAAAACTATAATGATAGAAAACTGTCAAGATAGAAAACTGTCGTGATATAAAAACTATCATGATAGAAAACTATCATGATAGAAAACTATCATGATAGAAAACTTTTATGATAGAAAACTATCGTGATAGAAAACTATCATGATAGAAAACTATCATGATAGAAAACTATCGTGATAGAAAACTATCATGATAGAAAACTATCGTGATGAAAACTATCATGATAGAAAACTATCAAGATAGAAAACTATCGTGATAGAAAACTATCGCGATAGAAAACTATCATGATAGAAAACTCTCGTGATAGAAAACTATCATGATAGAAAACTGTCATGATAGAAAACTATCGTGATAGAAAACTTTCATGGTAGAAAACTATCATGATAGAAAACTATCGCGATAGAAAACTATCATGATAGAAAACTATCGTGATAGAAAACTATCATGATAGAAAACTGTCAAGATAGAAAACTATCGTGATAGAAAACTATCATGATGGAAAACTATCATGATGAAAAACTATCATGATAGAAAACTATCGTAATAGAAAACTATCATGATGGAAAACTATCGTGATAGAAAACTATCATGATAGAAAACTATCATGATAGAAAACTGTCATAATAGAAAACTATCGTGATAGAAAACTATCATGATAGAAAACTATCGTGATAGAAAACTATCATGATAGAAAACTGTCATGATAGAAAACTGTCATGAGAGAAAACTATCATGATAGAAATTTATCGTGATAGAATACTATCGTGTTAGAAAACTATCGTGATAGAGAACTATCGTTATAGAAAACTATCATGATAGAAAACTATCATGATAGAAAACTGTCATGATAGAAAACTATTGTGATAGAAAACTATCATGATAGAAAGCTATCGTGATAGAAAACTATCATGATAGAAAACTATAATGATAGAAACCTGTCAAGATAGAAAACTGTCGTGATAGAAAACTATCATGATAGAAAAATATCATGATAGAAAACTATCATGATAGAAAACTTTTATGATAGAAAACTATCGTGATAGAAAACTATCATGATAGAAAACTATCATGATAGAAAACTATCGTGATAGAAAACTATCATGATAGAAAACTGTCAAGATAGAAAACTATCGTGATAGAAAACTATCATGATAGAAAGCTATCGTGATAGAAAACTATCATGATAGAAAACTATAATGATAGAAAACTGTCAAGATAGAAAACTGTCCTGATAGAAAACTATCATGATAGAAAACTATCATGATAGAAAACTATCATGATAGAAAACTATAATGATAGAAAACTTTTATGATAGAAAACTATCGTGATAGAAAACTATCATGATAGAAAACTATCATGATAGAAAACTATCGTGATAGAAAACTATCATGATAGAAAACTATCGTGATGAAAACTATCATGATAGAAAACTATCAAGATAGAAAACTATCGTGATAGAAAACTATCGCGATAGAAAACTATCATGATAGAAAACTCTCGTGATAGAAAACTATCATGATAGAAAACTGTCATGATAGAAAACTATCGTGATAGAAAACTTTCATGGTAGAAAACTATCATGATAGAAAACTATCGCGATAGAAAACTATCATGATAGAAAACTATCGTGATAGAAAACTATCATGATAGAAAACTGTCAAGATAGAAAACTATCGTGATAGAAAACTATCATGATGGAAAACTATCATGATGAAAAACTATCATGATAGAAAACTATCGTAATAGAAAACTATCATGATGGAAAACTATCGTGATAGAAAACTATCATGATAGAAAACTATCATGATAGAAAACTGTCATAATAGAAAACTATCGTGATAGAAAACTATCATGATAGAAAACTGTCATGATAGAAAACTGTCATGAGAGAAAACTATCGTAATAGAAAACTATCATGATGGAAAACTATCGTGATAGAAAACTATCATGATAGAAAACTGTCATGATAGAAAACCGTCAAGATAGAAAACTGTCGTGATATAAAACTATCATGATAGAAAACTATAGTGATAGAAAACTAACATGATAGAAAACTGTCATGATAGAAAACTTTCGTGATAGAAAACTATCATGATAGAAAACTATCATGATAGAAAACTATCATGATAGAAAACTGTCAAGATAGAAAACTATCGTGATAGAAAACTATCATCATGGAAAACTATCATGATGAAAAACTATCATGATAGAAAACTATCGTAATAGAAAACTATCATGATGGAAAACTATCGTGATAGAAAACTATCATGATAGAAAACTATCATGATAGAAAACTGTCATAATAGAAAACTATCGTGATAGAAAACTATCATGATAGAAAACTGTCATGATAGAAAACTGTCATGAGAGAAAACTATCATGATAGAAATTTATCGTGATAGAATGCTATCGTGTTAGAAAACTATCGTGATAGAGAACTATCGTTATAGAAAACTATCATGATAGAAAACTATCATGATAGAAAACTATCATGATAGAAAACTGTCATGATAGAAAACTATCGTGATAGAAAACTATCATGATAGAAAGCTATCGTGATAGAAAACTATCATGATAGAAAACTATAATGATAGAAAACTGTCGTGATAGAAAACTATCATGATAGAAAACTATCATGATAGAAAACTATCATGATAGAAAACTATCATGATAGAAAACTTTTATGATAGAAAACTATCGTGATAGAAAACTATCATGATAGAAAACTATCATGATAGAAAACTATCGTGATAGAAAACTATCATGATAGAAAACTATCGTGATGAAAACTATCATGATAGAAAACTATCAAGATAGAAAACTATCGTGATAGAAAACTATCATGATAGAAAACTATCGTGATGAAAACTATCATGATAGAAAACTATCAAGATAGAAAACTATCGTTATAGAAAACTATCATGATAGAAAACTATCATGATAGAAAACTGTCATGATAGAAAACTGTCATGAGAGAAAACTATCATGATAGAAATTTATCGTGATAGAATACTATCGTGTTAGAAAACTATCGTGATAGAGAACTATCGTTATAGAAAACTATCATGATAGAAAACTATCATGATAGAAAACTATCATGATAGAAAACTGTCATGATAGAAAACTATCGTGATAGAAAACTATCATGATAGAAAGCTATCGTGATAGAAAACTATCATGATAGAAAACTATAATGATAGAAAACTGTCAAGATAGAAAACTGTCGTGATAGAAAACTATCATGATAGAAAACTATCATGATAGAAAACTATCATGATAGAAAACTTTTATGATAGAAAACTATCGTGATAGAAAACTATCATGATAGAAAACTATCATGATAGAAAACTATCGTGATAGAAAACTATCATGATAGAAAACTTTTATGATAGAAAACTATCGTGATAGAAAACTATCATGATAGAAAACTATCATGATAGAAAACTATCGTGATAGAAAACTATCATGATAGAAAACTATCATGATAGAAAACTGTCGTGATAGAAAACTATCATGATAGAAAACTATCATGATAGAAAACTATCATGATAGAAAACTTTTATGATAGAAAACTATCGTGATAGAAAACTATCATGATAGAAAACTATCATGATAGAAAACTATCGTGATAGAAAACTATCATGATAGAAAACTATCGTGATGAAAACTATCATGATAGAAAACTATCATGATAGAAAACTTTTATGATAGAAAACTATCGTGATAGAAAACTATCATGATAGAAAACTATCATGATAGAAAACTATCGTGATAGAAAACTATCATGATAGAAAACTATCGTGATGAAAACTATCATGATAGAAAACTATCAAGATAGAAAACTATCGTGATAGAAAACTATCGCGATAGAAAACTATCATGATAGAAAAATCTCGTGATAGAAAACTATCATGATAGAAAACTGTCATGATAGAAAACTATCGTGATAGAAAACTTTCATGGTAGAAAACTATCATGATAGAAAACTATCGTGATAGAAAACTATCATGATAGAAAACTGTCAAGATAGAAAACTATCGTGATAGAAAACTATCATGATGGAAAACTATCATGATGAAAAACTATCATGATAGAAAACTATCGTAATAGAAAACTATCATGATGGAAAACTATCGTGATAGAAAACTATCATGATAGAAAACTATCATGATAGAAAACTGTCATAATAGAAAACTATCGTGATAGAAAACTATCATGATAGAAAGCTATCGTGATAGAAAACTATCATGATAGAAAACTATAATGATAGAAAACTGTCAAGATAGAAAACTGTCCTGATAGAAAACTATCATGTTAGAAAACTATCATGATAGAAAACTATCATGATAGAAAACTTTTACGATAGAAAACTATCGTGATAGAAAACTATCATGATAGAAAACTATCATGATAGAAAACTATCGTGATAGAAAACTATCATGATAGAAAACTATCGTGATGAAAACTATCATGATAGAAAACTATCAAGATAGAAAACTATCGTGATAGAAAACTATCGCGATAGAAAACTATCATGATAGAAAACTCTCGTGATAGAAAACTATCATGATAGAAAACTGTCATGATAGAAAACTATCGTGATAGAAAACTTTCATGGTAGAAAACTATCATGATAGAAAACTATCGCGATAGAAAACTATCATGATAGAAAACTATCGTGATAGAAAACTATCATGATAGAAAACTGTCAAGATAGAAAACTATCGTGATAGAAAACTTTCATGATGGAAAACTATCATGATGAAAAACTATCATGATAGAAAACTATCGTAATAGAAAACTATCATGATGGAAAACTATCGTGATAGAAAACTATCATGATAGAAAACTATCATGATAGAAAACTGTCATAATAGAAAACTATCGTGATAGAAAACTATCATGATAGAAAACTGTCATGATAGAAAACTGTCATGAGAGAAAACTATCATGATAGAAATTTATCGTGATAGAATACTATCGTGTTAGAAAACTATCGTGATAGAGAACTATCGTTATAGAAAACTATCATGATAGAAAACTATCATGATAGAAAACTATCATGATAGAAAACTGTCATGATAGAAAACTATCGTGATAGAAAACTATCGTGATAGAAAGCTATCGTGATAGAAAACTATCATGATAGAAAACTATAATGATAGAAAACTGTCAAGATAGAAAACTGTCGTGATAGAAAACTATCATGATAGAAAACTATCATGATAGAAAACTATCATGATAGAAAACTTTTATGATAGAAAACTATCGTGATAGAAAACTATCATGATAGAAAACTATCATGATAGAAAACTATCGTGATAGAAAACTATCATGATAGAAAACTATCGTGATGAAAACTATCATGATAGAAAACTATCAAGATAGAAAACTATCGTGATAGAAAACAATCACGATAGAAAACTATCGTGATAGAAAACTATCATGATAGAAAACTGTCGTGATAGAAAACTATCATGATAGAAGACTATCGTGATAGAATACTATCGTGTTAGAAAACTATCGTGATAGAGAACTATCGTTATAGAAAACTATCATGATAGAAAACTATCATGATAGAAAACTATCATGATAGAAAACTGTCATGATAGAAAACTATCGTGATAGAAAACTATCATGATAGAAAGCTATCGTGATAGAAAACTATCATGATAGAAAACTATAATGATAGAAAACTGTCAAGATAGAAAACTGTCGTGATAGAAAACTATCATGATAGAAAACTATCATGATAGAAAACTATCATGATAGAAAACTTTTATGATAAAAAACTATCGTGATAGAAAACTATCATGATAGAAAACTATCATGATAGAAAACTATCGTGATAGAAAACTATCATGATAGAAAACTATCGTGATGAAAACTATCATGATAGAAAACTATCAAGATAGAAAACTATCGTGATAGAAAACAATCATGATAGAAAACTATCGTGATAGAAAACTATCATGATAGAAAACTGTCATGATAGAAAACCGTCAAGATAGAAAACTATCGTGATATAAATCTATCATGATAGAAAACTATAGTGATAGAAAACTAACATGATAGAAAACTGTCATGATAGAAAACTTTCGTGATAGAAAACTATCATGATAGAAAACTGTCATGATAGAAAACTATCGTGATAGAAAACTATCATGATAGAAAACTATCATGATAGAAAACTCTCGTGATAGAAAACTATCATGATAGAAAACTGTCATGATAGAAAACTATCGTGATAGAAAACTTTCATGGTAGAAAACTATCATGATAGAAAACTATCGCGATAGAAAACTATCATGATAGAAAACTATCGTGATAGAAAACTATCATGATAGAAAACTGTCAAGATAGAAAACTATCGTGATAGAAAACTATCATGATGGAAAACTATCATGATGAAAAACTATCATGATAGAAAACTATCGTAATAGAAAACTATCATGATGGAAAACTATCGTGATAGAAAACTATCATGATAGAAAACTATCATGATAGAAAACTGTCATAATAGAAAACTATCGTGATAGAAAACTATCATGATAGAAAACTGTCATGATAGAAAACTGTCATGAGATAAAACTATCATGATAGAAATTTATCGTGATAGAATACTATCGTGTTAGAAAACTATCGTGATAGAGAACTATCGTTATAGAAAACTATCATGATAGAAAACTATCATGATAGAAAACTATCATGATAGAAAACTGTCATGATAGAAAACTATCGTGATAGAAAACTATCATGATAGAAAGCTATCGTGATAGAAAACTATCATGATAGAAAACTATAATGATAGAAAACTGTCAAGATAGAAAACTGTCGTGATAGAAAACTATCATGATAGAAAACTATCATGATAGAAAACTATCATGATAGAAAACTTTTATGATAGAAAACTATCGTGATAGAAAACTATCATGATAGAAAACTATCGTGATAGAAAACTATCATGATAGAAAACTATCGTGATAGAAAACTATCATGATAGAAAACTGTCATGATAGAAAACTATCGTGATAGAAAACTATCGCGATAGAAAACTATCATGAAAGAAATCTATCATGATAGAAAACTATCATGATAGAAAACTATCGCGATAGAAAACTATCATGATAGAAAACTATCGTGATAGAAAACTATCATGATAGAAAACTGTCAAGATAGAAAATTATCGTGATAGAAAACTATCATGATAGAAAACTATCACGATAGAAAATTATCATGATAGAAAACTATCATGATAGAAAACTATCGCGATAGAAAACTATCATGATAGAAAACTATCATGATAGAAAACTATCATGATAGAAAACTATCATGATAGAAAACTATCATGATAGAAAACTATCATGTTAGAAAACTGTCATGATAGAAAATTATCATGATAGAAAACTATATTATAAAAAACTATCGTGATAGAAAACTATCATGATAGAAAACTATCATGATAGAAAACTATCATGATAGAAAACTGTCATGATAGAAAACTATCATGATAGAAAACTATCATGATAGAAAACTATCATGATAGAAAACTATCATGATAGAAAACTATCATGATAGAAAACTATCATGATAGAAAACTATCGTGATAGAAAACTATCATGATAGAAAACTGTCATGATAGATAACTATCATGATAGAAAACTATCATGATAGAAAACTGTCATGATAGAAAACTATCATGATAGAAAACTATCATGATAGAAAACTATCATGATAGAAAACTATCATGATAGAAAACTATCATGATAGAAAACTATCATGATAGAAAACTATCATGATAGAAAACTATCATGATAGAAAACTATCGTGATAGAAAACTATCATGATAGAAAACTGTCATGATAGAAAACTATCATGATAGAAAACTATCATGATAGAAAACTATCATGATAGAAAACTATCATGATAGAAAGCTATCATGATAGAAAACTATCATGATAGAAAACTATCATGATAGAAAACTATCATGATAGAAAACTATCATGATAGAAAACTATCGTGATAGAAAACTATCATGATAGAAAACTGTCATGATAGAAAACTATCGTGATAGAAAACTATCATGATAGAAAACTATCATGATAGAAAACTGTCATGATAGAAAACTATCGTGATAGAAAACTATCATGATAGAAAACTATCATGATAGAAAACTCTCGTGATAGAAAACTATCATGATAGAAAACTGTCATGATAGAAAACTATCGTGATAGAAAACTTTCATGGTAGAAAACTATCATGATAGAAAACTATCGCGATAGAAAACTATCATGATAGAAAACTATCGTGATAGAAAACTATCATGATAGAAAACTGTCAAGATAGAAAACTATCGTGATAGAAAACTATCATGATGGAAAACTATCATGATGAAAAACTATCATGATAGAAAACTATCGTAATAGAAAACTATCATGATGGAAAACTATCGTGATAGAAAACTATCATGATAGAAAACTATCATGATAGAAAACTGTCATAATAGAAAACTATCGTGATAGAAAACTATCATGATAGAAAACTGTCATGATAGAAAACTGTCATGAGAGAAAACTATCATGATAGAAATTTATCGTGATAGAATACTATCGTGTTAGAAAACTATCGTGATAGAGAACTATCGTTATAGAAAACTATCATGATAGAAAACTATCATGATAGAAAACTATCATGATAGAAAACTATCATGATAGAAAACTGTCATGATAGAAAACTATCATGATAGAAAACTATCATGATAGAAAACTATCATGATAGAAAACTATCATGATAGAAAACTATCATGATAGAAAACTATCATGATAGAAAACTATCGTGATAGAAAACTATCATGATAGAAAACTGTCATGATAGAAAACTATCATGATAGAAAACTATCATGATAGAAAACTGTCATGATAGAAAACTATCATGATAGAAAACTATCATGATAGAAAACTATCATGATAGAAAACTATCGTGATAGAAAACTATCATGATAGAAAACTGTCAAGATAGAAAACTATCGTGATAGAAAACTATTCTGATAGAAAACTATCACGATAGAAAATTATCATGATAGAAAACTATCATGATAGAAAACTATCGCGATAGAAAACTATCATGATAGAAAACTATCATGATAGAAAACTATCATGATAGAAAACTATCATGATAGAAAACTATCGTGATAGAAAACAATCATGATAGAAAACTATCGTGATAGAAAACTATCATGATAGAAAACTATCATGATAGAAAACTATCATGATAGAAAACTTTTATGATAGAAAACTATCATGATAGAAAACTGTCGTGATAGAAAACTATCATGATAGAAAACTATCATGATAGAAAACTATCATGATAGTAAACTTTTTTGATAGAAAACTATCATGATAGAAAACTGTCGTGATAGAAAACTATCATGATAGAAAACTATCGTGATAGAAAACTATCATGATAGAAAACTATCATGATAGAAAACTATCATGATAGAAAACTATCATGATAGAAAACTATCGTGATAGAAAACTATCATGATAGAAAACTGTCATGATAGAAAACTATCATGATAGAAAACTATCATGATAGAAAACTGTCATGATAGAAAACTATCATGATAGAAAACTATCATGATAGAAAACTATCATGATAGAAAACTATCGTGATAGAAAACTATCATGATAGAAAACTATCATGATAGAAAACTATCATGATAGAAAACTATCGTGATAGAAAACAATCATGATAGAAAACTATCGTGATAGAAAACTATCATGATAGAAAACTATCATGATAGAAAACTATCATGATAGAAAACTTTTATGATAGAAAACTATCATGATAGAAAACTGTCGTGATAGAAAACTATCATGATAGAAAACTATCATGATAGAAAACTATCATGATAGAAAACTATCGTGATAGAAAACAATCATAATAGAAAACTATCATGATAGAAAACTATAATGATAGAAAACTGTCAAGATAGAAAACTGTCGTGATAGAAAACTATCATGATAGAAAACTATCATGATAGAAAACTATCATGATAGAAAACTTTTATGATAGAAAACTATCATGATAGAAAACTGTCGTGATAGAAAACTATCATGATAGAAAACTATCGTGATAGAATACTATCGTGTTAGAAAACTATCGTGATAGAGAACTATCGTTATAGAAAACTATCATGATAGAAAACTATCATGATAGAAAACTATCATGATAGAAAACTGTCATGATAGAAAACTATCGTGATAGAAAACTATCATGATAGAAAGCTATCGTGATAGAAAACTATCATGATAGAAAACTATAATGATAGAAAACTGTCAAGATAGAAAACTGTCGTGATAGAAAACTATCATGATAGAAAACTATCATGATAGAAAACTTTTATGATAAAAAACTATCGTGATAGAAAACTATCATGATAGAAAACTATCATGATAGAAAACTATCGTGATAGAAAACTATCATGATAGAAAACTATCGTGATGAAAACTATCATGATAGAAAACTATCAAGATAGAAAACTATCGTGATAGAAAACAATCATGATAGAAAACTATCGTGATAGAAAACTATCATGATAGAAAACTGTCATGATAGAAAACCGTCAAGATAGAAAACTATCGTGATATAAAACTATCATGATAGAAAACTATAGTGATAGAAAACTAACATGATAGAAAACTGTCATGATAGAAAACTTTCGTGATAGAAAACTATCATGATAGAAAACTGTCATGATAGAAAACTATCGTGATAGAAAACTATCATGATAGAAAACTATCATGATAGAAAACTCTCGTGATAGAAAACTATCATGATAGAAAACTGTCATGATAGAAAACTATCGTGATAGAAAACTTTCATGGTAGAAAACTATCATGATAGAAAACTATCGCGATAGAAAACTATCGCGATAGAAAACTATCATGATAGAAAACTATCGTGATAGAAAACTATCATGATAGAAAACTGTCAAGATAGAAAACTATCGTGATAGAAAACTATCATGATGGAAAACTATCATGATGAAAAACTATCATGATAGAAAACTATCGTAATAGAAAACTATCATGATGGAAAACTATCGTGATAGAAAACTATCATGATAGAAAACTATCATGATAGAAAACTGTCATAATAGAAAACTATCGTGATAGAAAACTATCATGATAGAAAACTGTCATGATAGAAAACTGTCATGAGATAAAACTATCATGATAGAAATTTATCGTGATAGAATACTATCGTGTTAGAAAACTATCGTGATAGAGAACTATCGTTATAGAAAACTATCATGATAGAAAACTATCATGATAGAAAACTATCATGATAGAAAACTGTCATGATAGAAAACTATCGTGATAGAAAACTATCATAATAGAAAGCTATCGTGATAGAAAACTATCATGATAGAAAACTATAATGATAGAAAACTGTCAAGATAGAAAACTGTCGTGATAGAAAACTATCATGATAGAAAACTATCATGATAGAAAACTATCATGATAGAAAACTTTTATGATAGAAAACTATCGTGATAGAAAACTATCATGATAGAAAACTATCGTGATAGAAAACTATCATGATAGAAAACTATCGTGATAGAAAACTATCATGATAGAAAACTGTCATGATAGAAAACTATCGTGATAGAAAACTATCGCGATAGAAAACTATCATGAAAGAAATCTATCATGATAGAAAACTATCATGATAGAAAACTATCGCGATAGAAAACTATCATGATAGAAAACTATCGTGATAGAAAACTATCATGATAGAAAACTGTCAAGATAGAAAACTATCGTGATAGAAAACTATCATGATAGAAAACTATCACGATAGAAAATTATCATGATAGAAAACTATCATGATAGAAAACTATCGCGATAGAAAACAATCATGATAGAAAACTATCATGATAGAAAACTATCATGATAGAAAACTATCATGATAGAAAACTATCATGATAGAAAACTATCATGTTAGAAAACTGTCATGATAGAAAATTATCATGATAGAAAACTATATTATAAAAAACTATCGTGATAGAAAACTATCATGATAGAAAACTATCATGATAGAAAACTATCATGATAGAAAACTGTCATGATAGAAAACTATCATGATAGAAAACTATCATGATAGAAAACTATCATGATAGAAAACTATCATGATAGAAAACTATCATGATAGAAAACTATCATGATAGAAAACTATCGTGATAGAAAACTATCATGATAGAAAACTGTCATGATAGAAAACTATCATGATAGAAAACTATCATGATAGAAAACTGTCATGATAGAAAACTATCATGATAGAAAACTATCATGATAGAAAACTATCATGATAGAAAACTATCATGATAGAAAACTATCATGATAGAAAACTATCATGATAGAAAACTATCATGATAGAAAACTATCATGATAGAAAACTATCATGATAGAAAACTATCGTGATAGAAAACTATCATGATAGAAAACTGTCATGATAGAAAACTATCATGATAGAAAACTATCATGATAGAAAACTATCATGATAGAAAACTATCATGATAGAAAGCTATCATGATAGAAAACTATCATGATAGAAAACTATCATGATAGAAAACTATCATGATAGAAAACTATCATGATAGAAAACTATCGTGATAGAAAACTATCATGATAGAAAACTGTCATGATAGAAAACTATCGTGATAGAAAACTATCATGATAGAAAACTATCATGATAGAAAACTGTCATGATAGAAAACTATCGTGATAGAAAACTATCATGATAGAAAACTATCATGATAGAAAACTCTCGTGATAGAAAACTATCATGATAGAAAACTGTCATGATAGAAAACTATCGTGATAGAAAACTTTCATGGTAGAAAACTATCATGATAGAAAACTATCGCGATAGAAAACTATCATGATAGAAAACTATCGTGATAGAAAACTATCATGATAG
This sequence comes from Dasysyrphus tricinctus, assembly GCA_963921185.1. NCBI lineage: Eukaryota > Metazoa > Arthropoda > Insecta > Diptera > Syrphidae > Dasysyrphus > Dasysyrphus tricinctus. The sequence goes on along the minus strand of OY992532.1, from coordinate 187,427,519 downwards.
AAAACTGTCAAGATAGAAAACTATCGTGATAGAAAACTATCATGATGGAAAACTATCATGATGAAAAACTATCATGATAGAAAACTATCGTAATAGAAAACTATCATGATGGAAAACTATCGTGATAGAAAACTATCATGATAGAAAACTATCATGATAGAAAACTGTCACAATAGAAAACTATCGTGATAGAAAACTATCATGATAGAAAACTGTCATGATAGAAAACTGTCATGAGAGAAAACTATCATGATAGAAATTTATCGTGATAGAATACTATCGTGTTAGAAAACTATCGTGATAGAGAACTATCGTTATAGAAAACTATCATGATAGAAAACTATCATGATAGAAAACTATCATGATAGAAAACTATCATGATAGAAAACTGTCATGATAGAAAACTATCATGATAGAAAACTATCATGATAGAAAACTATCATGATAGAAAACTATCATGATAGAAAACTATCATGATAGAAAACTATCATGATAGAAAACTATCGTGATAGAAAACTATCATGATAGAAAACTGTCATGATAGAAAACTATCATGATAGAAAACTATCATGATAGAAAACTGTCATGATAGAAAACTATCATGATAGAAAACTATCATGATAGAAAACTATCATGATAGAAAACTATCGTGATAGAAAACTATCATGATAGAAAACTGTCAAGATAGAAAACTATCGTGATAGAAAACTATCATGATAGAAAACTATCACGATAGAAAATTATCATGATAGAAAACTATCATGATAGAAAACTATCGCGATAGAAAACTATCATGATAGAAAACTATCATGATAGAAAACTATCATGATAGAAAACTATCATGATAGAAAACTATCATGATAGAAAACTGTCATGATAGAAAATTATCATGATAGAAAACTATATTATAAAAAACTATCGTGATAGAAAACTATCATGATAGAAAACTATCATGATAGAAAACTATCATGATAGAAAACTGTCATGATAGAAAACTATCATGATAGAAAACTATCATGATAGAAAACTATCATGATAGAAAACTATCATGATAGAAAACTATCATGATAGAAAACTATCATGATAGAAAACTATCGTGATAGAAAACTATCATGATAGAAAACTGTCATGATAGAAAACTATCATGATAGAAAACTATCATGATAGAAAACTGTCATGATAGAAAACTATCATGATAGAAAACTATCATGATAGAAAACTATCATGATAGAAAACTATCATGATAGAAAACTATCATGATAGAAAACTATCATGATAGAAAACTATCATGATAGAAAACTATCGTGATAGAAAACTATCATGATAGAAAACTGTCATGATAGAAAACTATCATGATAGAAAACTATCATGATAGAAAACTATCATGATAGAAAACTATCATGATAGAAAGCTATCATGATAGAAAACTATCATGATAGAAAACTATCATGATAGAAAACTATCATGATAGAAAACTATCATGATAGAAAACTATCGTGATAGAAAACTATCATGATAGAAAACTGTCATGATAGAAAACTATCGTGATAGAAAACTATCATGATAGAAAACTATCATGATAGAAAACTGTCATGATAGAAAACTATCGTGATAGAAAACTATCATGATAGAAAACTGTCATGATAGAAAACTGTCATGATAGAAAACTATCGTGATAGAAAACTATCATGATAGAAAACTGTCATGAGAGAAAACTATCATGATAGAAAACTGTCATGATAGAAATTTATCGTGATAGAATACTATCGTGTTAGAAAACTATCGTGATAGAGAACTATCGTTATAGAAAACTATCATGAAAGAAAACTATCATGATAGAAAACTGTCATGATAGAAAACTATCGTGATAGAAAACTATCATAATAGAAAACTATCATGATAGAAAACTGTCATGATAGAAAACTATCGTGATAGAAAACTATCATGATAGAAAACTGTCATGAGAGAAAACTATCATGATAGAAAACTGTCATGATAGAAATTTATCGTGATAGAATACTATCGTGTTAGAAAACTATCGTGATAGAGAACTATCGTTATAGAAAACTATCATGATAGAAAACAATCATGATAGAAAACTATCATGATAGAAAACTGTCATGATAGAAAACTATCGTGATAGAAAACTATCATGATAGAAAACTATCGTGAGAGAAAACTATCATGATAGAAAACTATCATGATAGAAAACTGTCGTGATAGAAAACTATCATGATAGAAAACTATCATGATAGAAAACTGTCATGATAGAAAACTATCATGATAGAAAACTATCATGCTAGAAAACTATCATGATAGAAAACTGTCATGATAGAAAACTATCGTGATAGAAAACTATCATGATAGAAAGCTATCGTGATAGAAAACTATCATGATAGAAAACTGTCATGATAGAAAACTATCGTGATAGAAAACTATCATGATAGAAAACTATCATGATAGAAAATTGTCATGATAGAAAACTATCGTGATAGAAAACTATCGTGATAGAAAACTATCATGATAGAAAACTCTCATGATAGAAAACTATCGTGATAGAAAACTATCGTGATAAAAAACTATCATGATAGAAAACTATCATGATAGAAAACTCTCGTGATAGAAAACTATCGTGATAGAAAACTATCATGATGGAAAACTATCATGATAGAAAACTATCGTGATAGAAAACTATCATGATAGAAAACTCTCATGATAGAAAACTATCGTGATAGAAAACTATCGCGATAGAAAACTATCATGATAGAAAACTATCATGATAGAAAACTATCATGATAGAAAACTGTCATGATAGAAAACTATTGTGATAGAAAACTATCATGATTGAAAACTATCGTGAGAGAAAACTATCATGATAGAAAACTATCATGATAGAAAACTGTCATGATAGAAAACTATCGTGATAGAAAACTATCATGATAGAAAACTATCATGATAGAAAACTGTCATGATAGAAAACTATCGTGATAGAAAACTATCATGATAGAAAACTGTCATGATAGAAAACTATCGTGATAGAAAACTATCACGATAGAAAACTTTCATGATAGAAAACTATCGTGATAGAAAACTATCATGATAGAAAACTCTCATGATAGAAAACTATCGTGATAGAAAACTATCATGATAGAAAACTGTCATGATAGAAAACTATCGTGATAGAAAACTATCATGATAGAAAACTATCGTGATAGAAAACTATCGCGATAGAAAGCTATCATGATAGAAAACTGTCATGATAGAAAACTATCGTGATAGAAAACTCTCATGATAGAAAACTATCGCGATAGAAAACTATCATGATAGAAAACTTTCGTTATAGAAAACTATCATGATAGAAAACTATCATGATAGAAAACTGTCATGATAGAAAACTATCATGATAAAAAACTATCATGATAGAAAACTATCGTGATAGAAAACTATCGCGATAGAAAACTATCATGATAGAAAACTATCGTGATAAAAAACTATCATGATAGAAAACTATCATGATAGAAAACTCTCGTGATAGAAAACTATCGTGATAGAAAACTATCATGATGGAAAACTATCATGATAGAAAACTATCGTGATAGAAAACTTTCATGATAGAAAACTCTCATGATAGAAATCTATCGTGATAGAAAACTATCGCGATAGAAAACTATCATGATAGAAAACTATCATGATAGAAAACTATCATGATAGGAAACTGTCATGATAGAAAATTATTGTGATAGAAAACTTTCATGATTGAAAACTATCGTGATAGAAAACTATCATGATAGAAAACTATCATGATAGAAAACTATCATGATAAAAAACTATCGTTATAGAAAACTATCATGATAGAAAACTATCATGATAGAAAACTGTCATGATAGAAAACTATCATGATAGAAAACTATCATGATAGAAAACTATCGTGATAGAAAACTATTGCGATAGAAAACTATCATGATAGAAAACTGTCATGATAGAAAACTATCGTGATAGAAAACTATCATGATAGAAAACTATCATGATAGAAAACTATCGTGATTGAAAACTATCATGATAGAAAACTGTCATGATAGAAAACTATCGTAATAGAAAACTGTCATGATAGAAAACTATCGCGATAGAAAACTATCATGATAGAAAACTATCGTGATAGAAAACTATCATGATAGAAAACTATCATGATAGAAAACTATCATGATAGAAAACTATCGTGATAGAAAACTATCATGATAGAAAACTATCATGATAGAAAACTGTCATGATAGAAAACTATCGTGATAGAAAACTATCATGATAGAAAACTATCATGATAGAAAACTATCATGATAGAAAACTATCATGATAGAAAACTATCGTGATAGAAAACTATCGCGATGGAAAACTATCATGATAGAAAACTATCGTGATAGAAAACTATCGCGATGGAAAACTATCATGATAGAAAACTATTATGATAGAAAACTATCATGATTGAAAACTGTCATGATAGAAAACTATCGTGAAAGAAAACTATCATGTTAGGAAACTATCAATATAGAAAACTATCATGATGGAAAACTTGGGGATTTCGTCTTTACCAGGCTTCAACTTGGGGATTTTGTCTTTGGGGATTATGGCTTTTCGCTACCCTTCTTTAACCCTCTTAGAACAATAAATGAAAAATCAATCTTTTCGATAATTTAAATGATAAACCGATCCATTCTCATGAAAAAAAAATGTTTAGAGCTTTTTGGTATAATTAAATAAATAAATTTTGAATTTGAAGAAAATTGGAATACACTATTCTTCTGTTTAAGTGGAACGAATGAATTAATTTCAAATAAACGTATTAAGTGAGCTCTACTCCTTATTATTGCGTTTCGCTCAGGTATAACATTGCAAAATTAATAATTGTATATGTATGTAATGTAAATACCTACATACAATGTAAAAACTCAATATTTCCTATCATTAATATTTGAATATCTTTTTTAAATTCACTCAGTTCATTTGTGATATGATTTCTGACTATCAACATTTTGTAAATTGCAAATTAAAAATGTTTATTGTTAGCTTTGGCAGCTCTAAACTTGGTTATTTCCGTCTTAAACTTGAAGCCTCCCCAAGCAGGAATTCTTGTTCAACACAGTTTTTAACAATTGCATGCAAAAAATTTAAAAAATTGTGCTTTTTTGACAAAATTAATTTGTTGATAATATTTTTTTATTTCCGAAACCAGATCGTCCGAGCCCTTATAAGTTATAACTATTAGTTTTTTTTTTCTTGTTTTTATTTGTATGAAAGTTTTAATTAGCTTTTTGTGGTTCTCATAATTAATAAGAAACTACATTAAGATTGAATAAAAGAAGCTAAATAAATGTAGGTGGGACATTAAATGTTCATAAGTCTTAATTAGATCTAAATCTACTACTATTGTAGCACAAAGTCATACAAAAAAAAAAATCGAAATTACATACTTACGATCAAAAGCCAACATTAGACAAAACAAAGTCACACAAAGGTAGCTCTGGTTGTGTATCGTTTCATCGATTTCACATGAATCGTGCCATTTGAGCCTTACCTTGGTAGACCTGTTTCAGTAAGTTGAAAGCAGCACATGAGTTCGGCTAAACTCATTTGGTTTCTCTTTTCTTTAATAAAAAATTTAAAAATAATATGAAAATGTCGATGTAATTTTAATTATTGTGAGTAGTATTTTGGTGCGTATGAAATGTTCGTGTTGTGATACTTTGTTTTTCGTCGATCTTATTGAAACAAGTGAATTTTAAATTATTGTTTTCGAAGAAGATACCTAATATCAATCATTCAACGGGTACACCTGACTTAGTGATGTTTAGATAATAATTTCAAAAGGTTACCCAAATTCAGAGTGATATAAAAGTGTAACGTATTTTAAAAATATTTCATCTTTTTTTTTTGGAATTATGTGTTTTTCTTCTTCTCAAAATTTAAAAACCAAAAATTTGATTAATTAATTGGTGATCTTCGATCGTGCTATTGTGATCAACAAACGAATTGTTTTTATTTTTTTTTTTTTTAATTTGGACTTCGAACTGTTAGATGGATAAATAAACCTACACACAAACATCATTGGAGTTATAGTCGGATATACTAAATAATATACACTGTGCTGGTAAGTATCTGAAAGCTCGCTACTATTTGAAAAGAGATTCCAATAACTAACTTTACATAATAAATACATTTATACTTTTGTTTTTATATAAAAAGGTTTAAGTTGCAAAAAATAAATTAAAATATCGCCGGCGAGGAGTTAGAAGCTAGACCTTTAGGCACTCAAAGAAACTACTAATTTGATGATTTGATCAAAATAAATTTTGAATTGAATTTTAAAGCCCCAGCCCCCTGTTCAGAATAACGATACCATCACAATAGGCATTTGAACCTATAGTTTGATAAATAAACAAGAATAGAACTTATTAGCCACGTAAAAGCAATAAAAACGAGAACAAATCGATTAATGACTATTGAATGGTTCTAAAAGCCAGGGAAGTAGGTGCCCACCCATTTTTTTTGTTCATCAAAATATGTATGGACAAAGGCAATTCAGGAAGCTCGGTTATTGTTGTTAAGTAAATTTAAATTAAAAAAGTTGAAAAAAGAAGCTCGTACACAACCACGGCCTTCTTAGCTTAAGCAAAACAAAAGCCATCGCATCGCATCAATGTAAAAAAAAATGCTCCTGTATATGATGATGAGAACATATACGTGTTCATTTAACATTTTGAAAAGTATTCATGGAGGTGCAATTGTACTCGTAATTGTAGAAAACATTTTGTCGGTAAAGTCGGTATTGGTAGATAGTTGGTCGGATGGATATGCCTTCTTTAGAGTTTAGTGCGGCACGGTGCGGTGGCGATGGCATGGCGATGGCATGGCGGCGGCGGCGCAGAGTGATTGCAAAAACCGTCCGTCCATGTTGTCATGTACTCAATATACATTGTTGGTGGTATTATCTATGTACTTGTACCATTGTGTTTTTGCGGTAGCTAGAGCTACTCGACCGGATCAGTAGCTCAATAGTTCCCATACTAATTCAAATATTTTTCTAGCGAACAATAGCGAAGCGTACTGCGCCATTAGCATAGCACTTTATGAGTGAAGTCGTCTCGTCTATAGTTAGTAGGTAGTTGTTGCTGTTGGAAGTTGTTGCATGCAATAAGCTAACCTTCTATTTGCGATGGTATAATTGCAAAACAATGCATGCATATATAATATAGATAGACAACAACAATATTGAGTCTTGGAAAGATATTTGGAATTATGAAGAAAGAATTCTGTATAGATATTGTAAAGGCCTTAAAGTTATAAGCTTTTCAGCCGTTATACACTCCATGTTATTTGATTGAGGTGGCATTTTTATTTTTTACCCAAACCATTTTAGCTTGATTCATGATGGTAAAATATGCATGCAGCTTTATTCCGAAGAAGTTTGTCTGATGGAGTTAAAGACTATGGTCTATTAATCTTGTCTGAATTGGCATATAGTTCCACCACCGAAAAGTAGTAAGATCCACGATTAATATTGTAGCAACAAGTAGCTTCCATTGTTTATAAAGGGTGTTTTTTTAAGATGTGTGGTTTTCAAGAAGAATAAAAACGCATGTAATTTAATGTGATGATCAAGATTTAAGCTTTATTATAAAGATAAGGGTTTGCCATTATGTTTTAAAAATGATTTCAGGCAAGTGGCCACCGCGGCTGGCTCAAATAAATTCCAGCCGAGGGGCCCAATTTTCGATCACTTTTTGCAGCAATTGGGGCCGTACAAAAAAATAAACTAAATTGGGTTTCGCAACAGCTCGTGGAGAACCAGGGCCTAGTGACTTACAACTCACAACCATTCCTGTGTGCGTGTTGTTGGCAGGATTGGAGGGAACCTACAGTTTTCTGCCGAGTCCGAACGGCTGAATGAGAAGCACTTTTTCATGACAAGTATACTCTTGGAGGATTTGTCAGTTCCTCGCAAGAGGCAGTACCTCGGATAAAACATTTCTGCTTTTTTTTTTTAGGTGGCACGACTGGGAATTGAACCCACACCTTCGACATGACAGTCCTACGCACTAACCATCATGCCACGAGGTACTACAATTGGGGCCGTACACTCAGAGAAAAACTTTTGGTAAATAATTAACCTGGGCCTTGTTAAATTCACGAGGTATACAATCCAAAATAAAGTTACAGATATTTCAGAAACTTACCTGATTTTAGTGACCTTATGTTCAGTGTAAAATCAACCTGGTGGACCTTCTTACCAAATTCAGGTTGACTAAAGAAGATGGCCTGTTATTTTAACACTAAATTCTTGTAAATAAGAAATTTTAACAAAATATAGTGTTAATTTTAACCAAGGTCGTGTTTTTTTTAACACTTATGTTATGAATTTTAGTTTTACCACATATTAGGTTGAATTAACGTTTAACGTGGTTATTTTTACAATTACTTATTGTTTCCTGTTGTATTTTACCTGGCCAGTTTATTTAAACATGACACTAGTGTTAAAACACACACAAGCCATCCAATGAGTTTGAAGTTTCAACTTAGTTATTGATATTTGGCACCAGTTTTTTGTATAGTGAATTGGCCCAGTGGATGAGTGCTATCTCCGTGTGTGAAAGGGGCCCAGTTCAAAACTGAAGGAAGTATCACTAGTTATTTTTAAATTTAAATTAAAATAAATATATGTATAATGAATTTCTATATGGGCTTTCAGAATAATGCTTAATGAGTTGCGCGATAGGCAGCATAAGAGACGTTTCTTAGACGTATAGATTGATGACCATGATATAGGGTTGACTCAACATTGAAACCTGTTAAATTAACTATAAATTTTCATTTTAAACTTACCAGATTTTCATGTTAAATTTAAAAGACATTGAATGTTGAGTCATGTTAAATTAACTTTATTTGCAGGTAAAATGTACAGGGTTTCTATTTTGTAGCAATGTTAATTAACAAGGTGTCGAGCAAATTTTACCTGCGACCATCGTTCATTTGACACGACATTAGAATCAGGTTCTGGTTAAACAATTAACCTGATCTAACGAGTTGAAAAATAACAACCTGACTATCGGTATAATTGACCAAAAATTGGTTAATTATGCCTGCTTTTTTTTCTGAGTGTATGTCAGCAAAAACGCGATGTTGATTGTTTCGTTGGCTGTATGGCATGTTGCGCCATCTTGTTGGAACCAAATATCGTTATTATCAACATCCTCCAATTCAGGCACGAAAAAGTCATTTATCAACACTCTAAAGCGTTCCCCATTGACTGTTACATTATAGCCGGCTTCATTTTTCATAATTTTTCATCGCAGTGCGCGAACCGAACCATTATTTTGGTAATAAATTTGCACGAATTTCAGGAGTAAGTCTAGTCATTATGAAATGGCAAGCCAAACTGAGCATAAACCAAGTGACAACTGTCAAAAATACCAACTCCGAAAAAAAGTATTGCCAGATTGAAAACCACACGTCTAAAGAAAGCACCCTTTAGTAAGGAAGTCCTTCCTTATTTTGACATTGACCTCGAGTGCTTACAAATTTGACCGAAACTCAGTATCTTACTTCCACATACGAACAAAATAGTTAATTTATGCTTCGTAAACGTATAGGCCAGTTGCAGTTGCTATACAAAAGTTTGTGAAGAAAATTCGTAACTCGAGTTTCGATGTTTGATTATTGAATAGGATTATTCCCCATTTTCTTCTTAGGCAACGATGAAAAAACGTTACTGTCATATATCATTGCCCAAATATGAATACCGTTTTCATATGACCTAATATTGAGGATTTCAATTTAAGTGAACTATGGTATGGTTCCAGTTAGATGGAACTACCTGCCAGATAAGCAAACAGACCACAGACAAACTATTTATTGCACATTTAGGCCCAGTTTTTCGGTGCAAGAATATCCTAGTTTCATGGTTTAACCCGAGCTAAGTTCTGAAACATGTTTTTAATACTATTTAGACCTTGAGTTAACTCACCAAATTTAGTGAGTTGACACTGGGATTAGCTGAATTGATATTTCTGACAGGTACGAATCAAAAGTTTTTTTAAAATCGATATTTTTACGGTAAAGTGGTTCCCATAGTGGTGCCATTACGATTTAGATAATGAAAGGGTGTTTTCCATTGAGAAGTTGAATTTCATATTTATGACAACTTAAAGTCAAAGCTTACCCTACACTTAAAACTGCTCCTCAATTAGCTCAGGTTTAATTTATTTGCAGGATTAATTAACTCTGATTAAACTCAGAGTAAGCACACTACTGAAAATCTGATCCCAAGTTCAAAATAATCGTAGAATCGTGTTGGTGATGTTGCTTGGTTTTGGCATGGAGATTTGACATGTTTTTTTTTTATTTTTGGTGTAATTAAAGGTTTAGCCAAGAGAGCTTGGTGTTCAAATTGATTTTCTCCTCTAATGAATCAAATAGATATTAAAAAAAACATCTTATAAAAAAAAAAAAATGATAGTCCAACACACTAACCATTATGCCACGAGGTACTACCAAAAACCATCTTATACAAAATTATAAATCATATAATATTAAAATCAGAACAGAAATTCAACACACATGCACATTCATCCATACATACAATATTTTTGTGGCTACAACTTCAAAGAAATGTAAAAAAAAGTTAAATGTCATAAAGAGTCTTCAACCATATTTTTTTTCATATTTTTTTAAAACCTTTGAGTGTCAATTAAAAGATTTATGAGATGAATAATAACTACATTTTAGCCTTTGATTTAATTTCCTTTAAGAGAGTAATAAATTGCGAAAATTTTAGCTTACAGATATAAAAAAGATGAATCAATTTTACCTTTACGAAAAGGTCATACTCAAATAAAATCTCACATGAATTCCGATAATTATAGAAAATAATTTTTTCAAGTGAATAAAATAATTAAAGATCATATCGAAGTTTTTGAACAAAGAATAAATAAAATATATGAATTATAGTCTATTCATATAACCGACAAATCAGCCAAATTACAGAAAAAAAAGACGAAAAGCTGGATTTTGGTACATAGCATCCACAGAGCCACTAAGGCAACTGTAAAATGTCCCTATCGATATGAGCGCTGCTAACAATTTTACGTGGGGTCAAAGGCCCACTCAAACGGAATTTAAGGAATATCTCCCGAATGGTAACTCTTACAAACACAAAAAAAAATGCCAAGAAAAAGGTTGTAGCTTAGAAAATTTCCTACGATAAATATTAAACAACTTATTTTCATAAGAGTAACCGTTCTCGATATAATTCAATCCGTAGAATTACGGATTTTATGTTTCTGTATAAAATGTACTCTCTTACACTACCTTTGAGGTTGAGTACAAGGTGAATTTTTCTTGCATGATATCCCTCAGAAAAATTGGAAAACAGTATTAAAAAACATGGATTAATATAAAATCCGTACCTCTAACTATTGACTTATAACGAAAACGGTTACTCTTATGAAAATAAGTTACTTATATTTTTTGTTGGAAATTTTCTAAGCTACCACCTACTTCTTGACATTTTTTCTGTAAGAGTTACCGTTCGGGAGATATTTCTTAAATCCCGTTTGGGGGGGGGGGGGGCCTTTGAGCCCCCGCAAAAATGTAAGTGGAGCTCATTTCGATGTGGAGTTTCAACAGTTTCCTTAGAATGCCATGAGCATACATACCTTGTTCCTGCTTATAGAAAAGAGAAAGGACCGGTTCAGCTTCCTATACAACTATGTATAGGTTTTTGTTGTTAAAATCTCTTGTGAAAAACTAGCTGATACAAAAGCAATTATAAATATCTGAAATTTACTGAAATTTTCAAGTAAGCTAGATAGTTTTGAAGATAGCATACTCGAAAGCAAGGAATGGTTCTTTGATGCACATACTTTCTTATGAAATATCATTTTAGGCAAACAACAATCCGCAATTTATCTGTCCATTTTTTTGAGAAACAATATCCGTCTCATGCATATTTGAGTTTGCCAGGAACTTTTTAAACTAATCTATAGGTTCCTTTTTATATTGGCAAATGCAAGAGGGGGCAAACCATGATCATCGAAAGTAGATATCAAGAAAATAGCTTCATATATTTTAAAAAGCGTATCGAAAATAAGGATTTTCAGATATATATTCGGCCTGATCCAGAGGTTAAATGGGGCAAACCATGAACTACACCAAAAAAAAGAAGTATTTGTTGAAACTCAAACTAAAATTGAAAAAAATGTGTTAATAGCGTGGTATTCCCCAGAGCCAGGGGGGAATACCAGACCCCCCCCACCAGGAAATCCAGAGCCCCCCCTCCAGGCGCCTATGAATGAGACACTTACTCAAAGAAAGCATGAGATAAGTCCCATGGCCAGCTACATATATGTAGCATATTTGCGTGTGCCCAGTGGCCAAAATTTGTATGTTTACGCCAAATGGAGCAGCATCCTCACTATAGTATAAGAGCCGATAGAAAATTCTGTGGTTGAACGCATAGCCAAAATATGAGTACATATACATACATATTGTAGGTTCACGCATCTTGATATCGAATGCAAAAGTCTGGCAGGATTTTCTTTGACACCCGTGCTCGGGACGAAGGGTTGAAAATAACATTTTTCAAATTTTTGTGTCAGGGGTTCAATTCATTTATTTAAAGTGAGAAATTGTGCTATGGAAGTTTTCCTAAGTACACAAACTTTATTTTATGATCTGAAGCGTCGTACGCAGATCGAGAATAAATTTCGCTCCCATACAAAATTCTCTCCAAAATTTAGCCAAACATTTTAGCCGAGAGGTACGCAGCTCCAGCTAAAAAATCAAAATTTTCGTTTCTTACTGAACGCACTCATCTGTCAAAATTTAGCGCGTGAAATAATTGTTCGGCACATTAATTCTCGAGCTAAATTGTGGCAGGTTCATTTATTTGTGAGATTATTGCGAAAATGAAAATTGAGACCGAGAAATATTCAAGGACAAATGATTTAGCAATGCCAAAAGGAAAAATCTATTTTATTTGATTATTTTAACTTGAAATATTGAAAGAAAATTCTTTGAAATTGTTGAATAAAATTTCTTTTCAGAGAACAGCTGTTTTCTGTAATGTATTCTCCACAAAAATCTTGTGTCAAAATTTAGCTAGGATTTTAGCTGGTGTTTGGAGAGAAATCTGGGAGCGGAATTTTAGCTCGATCTGCATACTAGGCTTGAGTAATAGAACTCAAGATATGACCCTCTTAACCCTCTACCGCATACAAACCCATATATGGTTCACCATATTCAATATCATTTATTTCCATTATCATTTCACGAGTGGAACAAAAATGCAATCTTGAATGAAACTATGTCTATTTAACTATAATCCACCGGATTTTGTTTTTTGGAAAACAGTCGTCGTTCCCAAATAATCTCATTGTTCAAAGGGAACGTGCCAAGTGCAGCTAAATGATAAAAAGTTCGCTCTTTGGATAAATTTTTTTTATAATAAAAAGATAAGTTCCATCAAACAAAAAATAGTTTTCTTATGTATTTAAAGTTCTTTTTTATGTGTATAAGCTTTATTTCTTGTTTATTTAATAAGTTATGCTTTTTCTTTGGGCTTTTTCTTAGAGGCCATATATGGTCTTTCATGCATTGTAGGCTCTTTTATCAAGCCCATATAACTATGACCTTATATGCATTAGTGACTTAACTGACTGACTTTTGTGAAAATATGTTTTAAGTTGTTGAAGAAAGTCAAAGAGTTTTTATGGAAGCAATAAACAAATTAATGATATACCTGGTGATGGCTTTCGAAGTGCTGGCTGTATGGCTTCCGATTCTGGTGATAAATATGTTCCTCGTAGTAAATTTCAACATCGTAGAAGCTCAGTTTTAATCCTCGAGATAGAGAGCAATTATTCCGATGACGAACCCAAACCAAATCTTCCGAAGACGACGAAAACGTGTTTGAAAAAAGCTAGGATTGTTAAGTTAAACGGGTAGCGAAACATTAGGAAGTCAAACAAGCAACAGAAGTCCAGGGCCATCAAAAATTCAAGAACACTCTGAGGATAACAAAATAGAATATAGGATTTTTCATTGAACTCTTTGAGGTGTAGTAATACTATGACCAAAGGCCAGAATGGCAAAAAGACGCGATAAATGGGGAATTTGTGGGATAAAAACTTAACGAGGTGCAGGAAATTTAACGTATTATTGTGCTTTAATGATAAACGGATTGTTTGACAAAATTCCACAAGAAACAAAAATTGCATTAATTTAGCCTTTAATCCATAATAAACCATATATGGGCTCTTAATTTGTTATTGAAAATTGCTTTAGTGTATGATAACAATATGGGCTATTTATGTAAAACATTATATACATATGTATATGTAAAACAAAAATTCTAAGTAAAACCTTTTCTTAACCCTAAATAAAAGCAAATTAATAATGATCATTTCCTGTTCTTTGAAAATGAATTGATGTGGTTGTAACCCTGTCATAAAAATTGGAAAACAGCTACATATTTTCAACACCCTGTCCCCAACACGGAATTCAATATTAAGATGCATGCACCTACAGATCCTCAAACTCATATTTTGTTTATGCGTTCACCCAAACAATTTGCTACCAGCTATTGGACTAATAGTGGGATATTTAGTTCGCAGCGAGGTAGAACCTATGGCTCTGCAGTAAATATTTTATTTGTATGTTTTATGACCTTTTTAACTAGATATGTTTAGTTGTTGGTTTATGGGCTATAGGTCAGTTTTTTCAAATTAAATTAAACACAAAATGTTGTTTAAAACGACGTTTCGTTCATGATTATGAACATCATCAGGTTTTATTTCTATGCACACATTAAAGAAAACAATGGGTATTAGTATTAATTGCAAATTACAAAATTAAAAAAATATATAAAAATTGATATTAGTGTTAAAAATATTATAGATAAAATGGCTAACTTACATTGTGTTTTTATGTAATGAACATTTAAAGCGTACATATATAATGATTGACATAACTATACATTGATATTGCACTTATTTTAAACATTCATATTGCGTATTACATATATATTGCACTTAAGTTAGAAAAAAGAAGAAAAACAAAAATACATTTTACTTGCACACAATACTATACTTTACATTTTGAACAAGACTAATGAGAAGAAGGAGAAAGCATAAACGTTAAAAATAATGATTGATTTATCATCCATGGGGTAAGCGGGTGCTAAGGGGATCTGGAACTTCTTTTCTTCTTTGTTCTTTCGATCAGGTACTTGTAGTGGGGACTCACATTGTCAAGATCCGTTTTCCTATTCATTGTATTAGTCGTGTTTATAATATGTAGTGTTTCGATTATCATCCTTTTATTGTTGTGGTTTTCTCTCTGTATTATTTTCGCTCCATCAAAATTAGGTTTATGGTTGTTTGTAATACAGTGGGTTGCCAACGCTGTTTTTTGTGCTGAATTTGATTTTAAATCTGATTTATGTCCTGATATTCTATTTTTAAGTTTTTGTTTTGTAGTTACCACGTAGACCTGTTCACATTTTTCGTCTTTTTTGCCATTGCATGTTATTTTATAAATGAGGTTTGAGTCTTCCATAGCATCTACCTTTGTTTTTAATTTACTGAAGACCTGGCCTAGGTTGTTGGTAGAACTCATTGCAATGCTGTATTTTTCCTTATCAATAAAGCCGGATTGTTTAAATCTGTCCGCTATGTGTTTAACGTAAGTAAACGATTTGTATTTCAGGGGAAGAGGTTCGGGTCTTTCTGCAGAAATTATTATTGGTTTGTGATTTTTAATTAAGGTATGTATTATATTTGTTGGAAAGCTGTTAGATATAAGTATGTTTTTGATAGTGTGTTTGTTTTTAATATGAAATTCATTGTCACTAATATTTAGAACTCTGTTGACTAGGTTTTGTGCAGTGTTGAAAACGGTTTGTTTTGGATGGTGAGAATTGAAATTTATTATTCTACCAGAAGATGTTGGTTTTTGATACCAATCCATTTTTAGTCGACCTTCTTCTCTAATAACGACAGTGTCCAGGTATGGTAGTTTCCGATTTTTCTCTTTTTCCAAAGTGAATTGTAGATTTTTGTGGTAGTTGTTCAACACTGCCAAAGTTGAGTCTATTTCCGAATCTTTCACTATGGCAAATATATCGTCAACATATTTTGTCAAAATCTTCGGTTTTTGGGCCAGCTTGCTTAGAGAAACATCAAGTAACTCCTCCAGTATGATGTCAGCTATAATGGGTGAAGCTGGATTACCCATTGGCATACCGTTACGCTGTTGATAGATCTTGTCTTCATATATCAGGTAGTTGTTGTCGACTACACAAAAACGTAAGAGGTCTAAAAATGTTTGTCGTGTAATTCTTGTATGTTCTTTTATATTATCCCATTTTTTCTGTATAAGTTCAAGTGCAAGTTTTACGGGGATGTTAGTAAAGAGGGAAACTACGTCAAAAGACACAAGAATTTCGTCTTTTTCAATTTTGATGTTATCAAGCTTCGATTTAAAGTGAAGTGAGTCCTTTACGTTGTATTGAGAGTTTTCTGTCAAATTCTTAAGTATTGTGATGAGATATCTCGAAAGATTGTAACATGGGACTTTCGTTGATGAGCAAATCGGTCTTAAAGGCATTTCTTCTTTATGGATTTTTGGAAGTCCGTAAATTCTTGGAGCCACCGGATTATATATCATCATCCTTTGTTTCTCTACTTGATCTAAAATATTTTTAGCATGGAGGTCCTTGACAAAGTTGTTATTCATCGTCTGTAATTTATTGGTTGGGTCAGTTCTGATTGGCCAGTATGTAGTTCTATCCTCCATGATATGTTTCATATCATAATATAATTGCCGACGGAGAAGAATGTATCCAAACAATAGCGGATAATGAAGAACGCGAAACGTCTCGCGCTAAATTTGCGCATATTCTGGACACCAGCCTTAATAGGCACCAGTCCAACGATTTAAACAGATATTTATTATCTATTTTAAAAGAAACCAAGGAATTCCTCCACAAGAACAAAGAATTAATCGTCATTCCAGCCGATAAAGGCAACGTAACTGTTGCTATGTATAAAACCGACTATAGGTCAAAAATGAAACATATCATGGAGGATAGAACTACATACTGGCCAATCAGAACTGACCCAACCAATAAATTACAGACGATGAATAACAACTTTGTCAAGGACCTCCATGCTAAAAATATTTTAGATCAAGTAGAGAAACAAAGGATGATGATATATAATCCGGTGGCTCCAAGAATTTACGGACTTCCAAAAATCCATAAAGAAGAAATGCCTTTAAGACCGATTTGCTCATCAACGAAAGTCCCATGTTACAATCTTTCGAGATATCTCATCACAATACTTAAGAATTTGACAGAAAACTCTCAATACAACGTAAAGGACTCACTTCACTTTAAATCGAAGCTTGATAACATCAAAATTGAAAAAGACGAAATTCTTGTGTCTTTTGACGTAGTTTCCCTCTTTACTAACATCCCCGTAAAACTTGCACTTGAACTTATACAGAAAAAATGGGATAATATAAAAGAACATACAAGAATTACACGACAAACATTTTTAGACCTCTTACGTTTTTGTGTAGTCGACAACAACTACCTGATATATGAAGACAAGATCTATCAACAGCGTAACGGTATGCCAATGGGTAATCCAGCTTCACCCATTATAGCTGACATCATACTGGAGGAGTTACTTGATGTTTCTCTAAGCAAGCTGGCCCAAAAACCGAAGATTTTGACAAAATATGTTGACGATATATTTGCCATAGTGAAAGATTCGGAAATAGACTCAACTTTGGCAGTGTTGAACAACTACCACAAAAATCTACAATTCACTTTGGAAAAAGAGAAAAATCGGAAACTACCATACCTGGACACTGTCGTTATTAGAGAAGAAGGTCGACTAAAAATGGATTGGTATCAAAAACCAACATCTTCTGGTAGAATAATAAATTTCAATTCTCACCATCCAAAACAAACCGTTTTCAACACTGCACAAAACCTAGTCAACAGAGTTCTAAATATTAGTGACAATGAATTTCATATTAAAAACAAACACACTATCAAAAACATACTTATATCTAACAGCTTTCCAACAAATATAATACATACCTTAATTAAAAATCACAAACCAATAATAATTTCTGCAGAAAGACCCGAACCTCTTCCCCTGAAATACAAATCGTTTACTTACGTTAAACACATAGCGGACAGATTTAAACAATCCGGCTTTATTGATAAGGAAAAATACAGCATTGCAATGAGTTCTACCAACAACCTAGGCCAGGTCTTCAGTAAATTAAAAACAAAGGTAGATGCTATGGAAGACTCAAACCTCATTTATAAAATAACATGCAATGGCAAAAAAGACGAAAAATGTGAACAGGTCTACGTGGTAACTACAAAACAAAAACTTAAAAATAGAATATCAGGACATAAATCAGATTTAAAATCAAATTCAGCACAAAAAACAGCGTTGGCAACCCACTGTATTACAAACAACCATAAACCTAATTTTGATGGAGCGAAAATAATACAGAGAGAAAACCACAACAATAAAAGGATGATAATCGAAACACTACATATTATAAACACGACTAATACAATGAATAGGAAAACGGATCTTGACAATGTGAGTCCCCACTACAAGTACCTGATCGAAAGAACAAAGAAGAAAAGAAGTTCCAGATCCCCTTAGCACCCGCTTACCCCATGGATGATAAATCAATCATTATTTTTAACGTTTATGCTTTCTCCTTCTTCTCATTAGTCTTGTTCAAAATGTAAAGTATAGTATTGTGTGCAAGTAAAATGTATTTTTGTTTTTCTTCTTTTTTCTAACTTAAGTGCAATATATATGTAATACGCAATATGAATGTTTAAAATAAGTGCAATATCAATGTATAGTTATGTCAATCATTATATATGTACGCTTTAAATGTTCATTACATAAAAACACAATGTAAGTTAGCCATTTTATCTATAATATTTTTAACACTAATATCAATTTTTATATATTTTTTTAATTTTGTAATTTGCAATTAATACTAATACCCATTGTTTTCTTTAATGAGTGCATAGAAATAAAACCTGATGATGTTCATAATCATGAACGAAACGTCGTTTTAAACAACATTTTGTGTTTAATTTAATTTGAAAAAACTGACCTATAGCCCATAAACCAACAACTAAGTAAATATTTTATTAAATAAATTAATAATTTTTTCGTTAATGATTTCTGTATATTGGCAAAATAAACATGAGCGCGATTGAAGCCGCGGGTAAAGACTAGTTACCTATTCAATAAAAATCGATAACATTGAAAAGTTTGCTTGGAAAATCCATAAGAATTTCACAAGTCGTATGAATGAACTGCCAAAAATGGGTATAAAAGGTTTGATTGAAGCCATTGTAAATATTGCTTTGCAAAAGTTAATATCGTGCATTTTTTTATAAGTTTAAGATATTTGAGAAAGGGTTGAAAACTATATTTAATTTTAAATTTAAAGTATAATTGGGGTCAGGAGACACTTTGACGGTATCAGAAATAGGGACAATATTATTTTCAAGGAACTGGCACATTCAGGCCTTTGAAAAACCAATTTTGACTAACACGTTTATCTCGAAGTTGCATCCATATTTTTTTCGATGCACTGTTTAATCAATAAGGCCCTGGTTGTGGAATATAAGACTTTAATTTTTCGAATAGCCTTTAATGAAGCTTCGACGTCTATACTTCTGTTTTTGCTATCACTCACACCCTAAATCTGCTGTGGGCTCTTAGTCTATATAATAACATTAACATCTAACGGAAATAGTTACAAATATCTGTTGGAATGGGGATATCCAAAAGTAGTAGACATTATTGAACTTGTACCTTGGATCTTAGAGCAAGATAACACCCCTATGCAGACATCCATCAGGGTAGCTTGAAGCTGGTCTAAGTCAAACAACGTGGATCTTTTACCATGGACACCCTATTCACCAGACTCATACATCATCGAAAACGTTTAAGGATGGCTATATTAAAGAGTTCATGATGCTGGTAGATAATTTGGAGATACAGATGCCTGGAGCAAGATTTCTCTGAATTAAAAAAAAAAAGCTGAAAGGTTCAATTCCAAACCGTCTTAAGACCCTAATTAAAAAAAAAAATAATGACCATTACTCATTATTTATTGACAAAATACATAATGAATAAATGGTTGAAAAAAAAGTTTACATTTTGGTATTTTTGGTTATTTTCAAAATATTTTTCAAGTGGCTCCAATCAAGTGACGTAATGTTTATACGATTTTTTGCAGTTCACTCATATAACTTGAATAATTCCGACGGATTTTCCTAGTTGATCCTTAAAATAAATTGTTTTTTATTGGCAATCATGACGTATAACTGCTTACAGGTATCAAACATTTCCAAGAAAAATATTTCTTATAGGTATTTATCACGAAAAAACGATTGTTGAAATAGTGGCGTCAAACAAGTGACGCGCAGTGTATGCAGTATCTACTTATGTAAGTGTTGTATATATCGGCAGTATATACCTATATAATCCTTTAAATCCTACATGAGGCTGTGATTGTAAAATTGGTGTAACCCATCTTTTTTATCATATTTTTCATTTTTAATCAATCTTAAATAATATTTTAACTGAGATTCAAGGAGAATAAGTCACATTTTTGGAAAGCTTATATATTTTAGAAATTAAAATTTTAACTTTGATAACTTTTGATGCATAAAATGGCAAAAATATCAAAAATGCCAAAAATCGGTTTCACCACTTTTTCACTCACGGCCTCATACGTTCCGAAAAAAAGTCTACCTTTTCTTCTGTACCTACTACTTATAATTATTATCAAAGTCGTAGTTTTTTTTTAAATATAGGTGTATAAGGATATTGCGGTGTTCCTTTCAAGATTGCATAATTTCTATTTGACTTTTGGATCGGTTTTCTTCGCAGCTTTCACATCAGAGTAGTTTGGCTGTGATAGAAAATTTGTTCAGTTGATACAATGGATCGAATTAGGCGTAAAGTAAAAAAAAAAGAAATCTATTACTTCAGAACATAACAGAACGTGCATTGACCCCATTTTGAAAGTTAAAGAACTTTATTATAATGCGATGACAGATCAACAGATCAGTCAAAATTATTCAAAATCAAGTTAATTTTGTGATAATAAGCATTTTAAAATCAAAGACTAATTGTCTCATTATAAACCGAATTTTATTACGATAAAAAAAAAAAACAAAATTTAAAAGTCTTATGAAAAATACACTTGATTTGTTGATAATATAATAGATGAAGTAGCTTCTATAAGACAAAACTATATCACAAGCTTTGGTAACTACAAGGTTAAGAACATTATACAAATTATTATATCTTAAAAAAAAAAAAAACTATGAGAAGATTGCTGTTCTGTCATTTTATTATAATTGGATCAAAAAATTATTTTTTTTATCATCGCATAGAATCCAGTTTCACTCTGATGGGAAATTAAAATCAACCAAAAAGAAAAAGTCATCGCAATCATCGAGAAGCAAAAGCATATAAATCACTGTTAGTAACTGCTTCATTAACTTCAACGAGTTGACATGGCTGTGTCTGCAACAGATAGAATAAGTATTAAATAAATATTTATATTTTCGACGGCCCAAAATTGTAGTTTAAAATTATTATCTGATGAAGATTGCTGTATAATTATGGGAGAGCAAGGCAAAGGAATATGATTTGGGAGAAAAACACCACCTCATTTATTTTGACTAGCAAAGTAAAGTACGAGTAGATACGAGTACATATTAACAATCTTAACATCTGCCAAAACGATGATCATTTTCAACTAGGTCTTAACATAAGATTTCATTATTCACAAGAAGTACATAGGTTCACGATGAGGCACAATACTCGTATAAATCTCCGAAATACTTTTATCATTGGGTTTGTTCGATACGGATTTCTAAAAAAACATTATTCCTTTAATCATTTTTGAGTTACGGAGGATAAAAATATGTTTTCTGGGACCAAGTTGATTTATTATGGCTTAAGTTTTTATTGTATGTTTTCAGGTAACAATCTGATTTCAAATAACATCAAAACAGTATATTTTCTTGGGTAGAAACATTTTTAGTTTTTCGACATTCTGTAATGCAATGCGGGCTTTATTTCCACTATCCACCTTTAAAATCTCATGCCATAATTAGGTCTAGGTCTCGTTAAGCACGTCACGTGGCTCCAAATATCCTTATAATCTTGTCTATGTTATCCAGTTGTATTCACTCCAAGGTTTCACAAGATTCTATACTTGCCCATTATGGGAACAGAAACAAAAATTAGACTTTCGGTTTTAATGTTGACAAAATGCGTTTTGCTTAAGTACCATAGATTTGAAGCTGACGAAAAATTACACTAAAATAAAACTAAGAATATTAAAAAACGCTCAATAAAGTGAGGTGGAGTGTATGAAAATAAAAGCTGATTGCATTTAGATCTTTTATAGTAGCTTATGTACCTACTAAACTATCCTCATGAATGCATATTCAACAAGTGATTTCCAATAACTTACCATTAAACTGAGGTCAACAGCTTTTTTCGTGTCGACGACGACGACGACAACAACGACAACTCTGAGTTGATGTGATATTTTCCTGTGTATAATAGTTGATTGTATTAAAAGAAACAAGTGGAATTATTTTTTTTGTATAGAAAGACAAAATGCACGATTGAGTCCCACTTACTCTGCTTGAGTGCTGAAAGTTTAACTGATTTTTAACCAACTGCCCCAACAAGATTTTATTATGGTATTTTCTTTAACTCTGTCATAAGTCATAATATAAGCAGGGCCGGCCCAAGGCAAATTAGCACCCTGCACTAGCTTCATCACTAGCGTCCTTCAATTGCGGTTATGGGTGGAAAAAGTAATTTCCTTCTTACCCAAGGGGTAGACCTTGCAATGCCTTTTGTAGGTATCTCCAAGAGGCGAACGATGCCGAGGTATTACCAAGAGGCGAACCAAATCGTGCACCTTGCAAAGATTTTGTGATGTAGTTTTTTACTTTGGATGGAAATAGGAAGGTAGGCATCGACTTATTTATCTGGTAGAAATATTATAGCTCCATTTTCTAATCTGCGTCTTTACGTCCACCTTACATCGAGCTAGAGCCAATTTTCTTCGAATTTAGAATATATTTATTCTTTAAAAATTGTGTTTATCATTTGAAGAAAACTGGTTCAGCCGTTTAGGCTCTAGCTCGATGTAAATGGAGTCATTTTTCTACCAAACACCACATATGCATAATGTCTGTCTTTAAATTCAGAATAAGCTGGTAGTTATATAATGGTGTTGATCTTTTTTTTTCTTTAAAAAAAAATGGAAAATAAAAAAAATGGTAAGGTATCTAGTGGTTACGAGGTAGTGGCTTTTTAAATGCTTGCTCAAGGCGCCCATTGGGTTCAGCGCCCTGCGCATTTGCACCGCTTGCACGTATAGCTTATCCGGCCCTGAATATAAGTATGTTCAATGAACATACATTAAATCATTAATAATTGTCATATCTTTCATTAAAAGAGAAAATCAAAATATGTATCACAAAACTCATACTAGCTTTAAGCTAAGACCAAGCCTCAAAAATAGCTAACAATACTAAAATACATTTTCTGTGATAAAACTTGAGAAATGAAGTTAACATTAATCTGATATCAAGTTAACTGATCACCTAATTCCACGACTCTGCTTGTCACTTCTTCTTTTACCGGAAGAAGAAGTGGTGGTCAGGTTTGCCAGTAAAATAAAAAAAACTGACAGAGTTGTTTGTAAACTATATAACGCTCCTATTATTATTTATGTCTGTGCACAAAATAACTTAATATAATTTGTAAACTTGCAACAAGTTTTTGCCATTAGTAAATTGGTCACTGTGTATCTATATAAAGAGGTTTCCATAGATTTTTCATTATTTATTTATTTGTGCGCCATTGTTTAAAAAAATTAAAAAAAAAAAACGATTTTCTTGGATTTTCTTGATAAACGCATTTTATGAAACGTAACAATAATCTTGTCATAGTCAATTATAATGACGAAAACACATAAATAAGCGAAAATCTTATAAAGTGTGTTTTTGGTATCATTAAAAATTTAAAAGTTTAGATATCTAAATAGAGCTCAAAATATCCAAGTTAAGAATAAATGGACATACCTATACCCTTATTATTCTGTATGATTCATCCGTCATATCGATCTAATTAGGCATATTCATGGTCTTATTTTTCTCTAGAGTTAACACACAGGCAGTAGCGTAGCTAGATGGACGACGACGGTCCTGGGACCACTTTACTGAAAAAGGGGGTTTCGTTGCGATAACTCAGGCACCAAAAATTGATAACGGTTTTTTGTACTACTTATGTCAATAGTTTTTGAAAAATTCGCATGGAAACTCAAAATTTTGATTAAAAAAATGAAAGAAAAGTTTAGGCCCATTTTTCAATTTACTAAATTACATAAATTAGCTTTTTGTAGTCGATGCAAATATTAATTCCGTATCAAACAAAAAAAAATAGGTTTTATGACTTCTAGTTTTTGAGAAAATTATTTTTTTTTGTTCTTTGGTATTTACGGTGATCTCACTTTAAGGATTAGTGTTGATGATATAGTAGAAGATCCCGCCATAGGACAACCTACCCTCATAAAGGTACCAAATGAGCGGTATGCAATTTTTTAGGTAGTGTCTTAAAAAACTATTTGCGCATGGGTTGCCTGTCGAAAAGTCGTCAAGGCATAGGGTTGCCAAGCAATTACTCTCAATTTTTGGGGTTTTTCAATTATCTGCCCCAGCTTAGAGGGTATGCTTTAAGGATATAGAAAAAAATACCATATAAAGAAAATAGTATTTAAAAATTATAAACTATTTGATTTTTTGAAGTTCGAAATTTGAATAGGGTAAATGAGGGTAAACAAAGAAAAAATTCTAGAATTTATTTTCCAAACGAAAAATGATACAAATTTTTTTCTTTTGCGTTCGATAGATTTTTAAAATACAAGAAAATCATCACATTGGTATGTAAAAAAAAATTTTAAATGCGAATCGAGATATGAACATTTGAAAGTCGAGAATTACAAAATAGAGGTTTCAGAAATAATTCATCATAAATCGGAATGATGGTCTACAAAAAATATTTGTATATTTTTAGAAAGATAATTAAAAAAAATATTACCCGTTTTTTTTTAAATTTTGTGTTTAACCTTCTTTTTTAGTGAAGTGAATTTTTGAAATTTGGAGATTTATGATAGTTAAAGTATTAGAACCGACCGCATATTTTGAGAGTGGATGTATAAGCAAATTCTGGGTACAGGTACATCTATCGTGATATTGAATACTTAAGTTTGGCCTGTATTTTTCTTAGCTTTTGGAAGCGGTGGGGGGTCAAAAAAGAGCTATGTTTCTTTTTTTCTGTCACGGTTAAGACCACTTTAATTTATTTAAAAAACAAATTTATTTGATGTTTTGTCATTTCTCCATCATAAACACCTCAATCTTGATGGTCCGATTAATAGAACTCAAGATATAACCATTTTATGTGAATCTTATCATCCCTTTTTTGGAGATTTAAAACATAACAAACATCAACAAAATTAAGTCTCCAAAAAAAAAAGGCAGATAAGGTTTGCTTAAAAAGCTAAAATCATGGATCTTATTGATCGGATCATCAAGATAAAAGTATTTAAACTTAGGGAAAATGACAGAGTGTCGTTTTCTTTTTCTTAAAAGTGAATTGAAGTATGTTAGTGACCATAACACATAGACAGGAAAAAAAAGTGGGTTTTAACCTTCCACCTCTCCCAAAGGCTGGAAGAAAAACCTACCTGTAAGCCCTCATACCCAGATTTTGGTTAGACATCCACTCCCAAAATATGCTGTCGGCTCTTGTACCTGTATTTAAAAAATCCAAAATCATTCAAAATTTTCCCAACAAAATAAATGCGCAAATTTCAAAAATTCACTTAGTGAAGAAACATGAAGGTTGAACATAAAATTAAAAAATATGGGTAGTATTTTTTTTAATTATCTTTCTAAAAATATACAAATATTTTTTGTAAACCATCATTCGGATTTATGGTGAATTATTTCTGAAACCTCTATTTTGTAATTCTAGACTTTCAAATGTTCATATCTCGATTTTCAAATTTTTAAAACTTTTTTACATATGTGATGATTTTTTGTATTTTAAAAATCTATCGAACGCAAAAGAAAAAAAAAATTGTATCACTTTTCGTTTGGAAAATAAATTCTAGACTTTTCTCTTTGTTTACCCTCATTTACCCTACTGAAATTTTGAACTTCAAAAGATCACATTATTTATAATATTTAAATAAAATTTTCTGTATATGGCATTTTTTCTATATATGCTTAAAGCAACCATCTAAGTGGGGGCAGATCATTGAAAAACCCCAAAAATTGAGAGTAATTGCTTGGCAACCCTATGCCTTAACCACTTTTCGAAAGGCAACCCATGCGCAAATAGTTTTTTAAGACACTGCCTAAGGAATTGCATACCACTCATCTGGAACCTTTATGAGGGTGCATTATAGCGGGATCCTAGACTAATAGGTTCATGTTTGTAAGTAAAGTATAGCAATTAATTAAGCACTACCGAGAAAGCACCGCATTTGCATTGCATCCCACGTTAAGATTGTTAATTAAAATAAATTAAATTAAAATTAAAATTAAAATTAAAATTAAAATTAAAATTAAAATTAAAATTAAAATTAAAATTAAAATTAAAATTAAAATTAAAATTAAAATTAAAACTAAAATTAAAATTAAAATTAAAATTAAAATTAAAATTAAAATTAAAATTAAAATTAAAATTAAAATTAAAATTAAAATTAAAATTAAAATTAAAATTAAAATTAAAATTAAAATTAAAATTAAAATTAAAATTAAAATTAAAATTAAAATTAAAATTAAAATTAAAATTAAAATTAAAATTAAAATTAAAATTAAAATTAAAATTAAAATTAAAATTAAAATTAAAATTAAAATTAAAATTAAAATTAAAATTAAAATTAAAATTAAAATTAAAATTAAAATTAAAATTAAAATTAAAATTAAAATTAAAATTAAAATTAAAATTAAAATTAAAATTAAAATTAAAATTAAAATTAAAATTAAAATTAAAATTAAAATTAAAATTAAAATTAAAATTAAAATTAAAATTAAAATTAAAATTAAAATTAAAATTAAAATTAAAATTAAAATTAAAATTAAAATTAAAATTAAAATTAAAATTAAAATTAAAATTAAAATTAAAATTAAAATTAAAATTAAAATTAAAATTAAAATTAAAATTAAAACAGAAAGTCAATTTTCAATGTATTACATTACAAATGTTGTCATGTAAAAAATTTCCCAGTTAGCATACTTTTCACCCTAAAGCTGATAGTTAAAAAAGTTGTAGGTAATCAAAATGTTAACATTAGCTGTGTTTTTTTGCATGTCCAAATAAAATTGTGTGAAAAAACGACAACAAAGCAAAACAATTTACATGTTAAATACAACAACAACTATGTCCATATAGAGTTAGCTAAGTCCAGATAATTAACTGGAGTTAACTTTTGTCCCGATAAAAACGGTATTGCCAGACTACCATTGTCGTTGTGTTATCGATAATTTGTATAGAAATGTCAAATGTTTGTTGGTAAGATAGTTCAGAACAAAATAGCAGACCAAGGCAATTGTTGAAATGTCCCGATGTCGTTTTTTTCGCCAAACTCCATATGGACATACAAAAAAACGCAGCTTTTGTCTCTGAGTAATATATCCGAATATAGCTAAAGTCAACTTTAACAAAAAATCCGCTGAAATAAAACACAAAATTCACTTATAAATGCATAGATTAGATCATTTTAAATTTAAATGAGGTGCTTCTAAGCATTTGGAAGTGAAATTTGTGTTTTATTTAACTACAGATTTTTTGTTAAAATCGGCTTTGGGCTTGATTCGGATCACTCAGGGCCATTTAAAATATTCGTGTGTTTTTGATTATAACGTTTTACTTGAAGTTTTAGGGTGAGAAGTGCTGTTACATAAACTGTAGAGAATTGAACTTTCTACAAATTTGTACCAAAGTTTTATTTCAAAGACTAATAATACTTAAGTTACCGAGGAAAACTTTTTAGAACTCCTTTTTCAATATGGTGGCCATATGGTGGGCCATTCAATACCTAGAATCAAGTTTTATACTTGCACTGAACACCCCAGGGACGGATTAAGCAAATTTGCCGCCCTGGGCCCAATTTTTTTCTACCGCCCCCCCCCCATGCATACATTTTTAATAAACACTAAAACCAGTTAAACCCACAATGCAAATTTTCAGTATACAAACTCCACCATAACTAACTTGAAATTTGACTCCTTGTAACAATATTTTTCGTCGTAATCAACAAATTTTTGATTTATAAAATACCTGTTTAGCTTTCATATCAAATTGGATAATGATCCATTAAAAATGTATTGAAAAACTAATAGACCAGGAGCCGGGTACTTTTTTCTGCAATTTATGTATTACTGAACTTATTTTCTTGATGGAATATGTTCTGGGGTGTCCCCTCTTTGTTTTTGGGGCAGGAGGGTGCTAGCGTCAGCCACCATCTTGGAAAACGCGTTTTAACAAGTATCTCGTGAACCATGCATTGAACAAAAAATTATTTAACTTTTCTGAAAGCTAATATTCCATTCCTTTATTTTCAATATATTTTTAAAAACAATCAGCTTGAAAAAAATTGATAGCTTCTTTCAAATACTTCTTTCAAACTTTATAATTTAATTTTTCAACAAACTTTCACGAAAACAACAACAAAGAATGGAGTATGTATTAGTTATCAAGAAAATTTACTATTTTTTCGAACAATGCCCGGCTCACGAGGTATTTGATAAATTGCGTTTTTCGAGATGGTGGTTGACACTAATGGCCACGATATATCGTGATACTAGAATAATCTCGGCATTTTTTTGTATCGGTATCGGAAACCAAAACGATACCAAGATGAACTCTAAGCATCTGAAACGATACCGAGACAATACCCAGCAAATACCGTACTTTATGGACCGAAATTTACCGATACTCTTGGTAGTATCGTTTGGTATCGATAGAAAAAAAGGAGTTTTGAATTTATTACAAACAAACAATAACTCTTGTAATTGGTTTCTCGGAAACGGCTGTAACGATTTAAATGATATTTTCACAGTTTTTCTTTTAAGCAGGGAGAAGGTTAAGGCAATTATTTTAATTATAACCACCTACTGCCACGCCCATTTTTCTAATGCTTGGTTTCTCTGAAACCAATGATATGGATGAAATTTTCAGACTTGGTCCTTTTTAGCAGGATAAAGTGACTTTAATTAGTGAAATCTATCCATTGCCACGCCCCACGCCTATTGCCCAGTGCTCATATCTTTAAAAACATTGCTTTAAGTAAGCTAGCAAAACCATTTTATGTTTGTGCGCGTACTTCCCAAAACTACGAATTTCTTCGAATTTAGCCCAAAGTTGTGTCAAAGTTCATATAAAGATAAGGCCAACTGGAAATACCTTTAAAAAACCCCACCTGTTATCTTACCTTTTGATGGGGTGGAAAAAGATAGATTGAATTTATTGCTGTCAAAATTATTTTTACTATAAATATTAATAAGCAGTTGGTAACCCTATTGCTATTTTTGTGAGATTTGCAGCAACTTATAATGCTCACTACGTCAACCCTATAAGAACTTTCAAATAAAGATAGCTTACTTAAATCCATAATGGTCAGAGTGAAAGGCAAACATCCTATCTTCCACTTACTTCAAATATAAATTGGACAGAGTATAAGTACTCTCATTTAAAAGTTATTTAACAATTCAATTTGGTTATGTAGATTTTTTCTAAAATGGATATGGGGAGTTTTGGTTCTCATCACCTCAGATATATTATGTATATAATATTGGTACACAATTTGCATATAAAAACTTAATTAACTCTTAACTCCATATTTTTAAGATTATTCTCAAAATTATTAAAAAAAATTTACCCGATTTGCCATTCTGGCATAGTTGTTGTAGGTACATTAGAAATGAAAAAAGCATTTTTGTATTTTAAAACTTTTAATTAAGAAATTTTATTGTTTATTGTTAATTTATTGGTACAATACGGATAGTACAAACATAAATATAGATATTACCAATTGGTATCTATTTCTTTTCTCATTGTTTTTGCTTCAGGTTCATCTTCTGATTCAGTATCTGCATCATACATATTAAATGCAATCGAGTCTGTTTTGACGGGACTTTCCACTTTTTGTAGTTGTTCAAAGGCTAGGTTCTCCAATACCATGTCCAGAGAAAAGCCGCTGTTGGTTATCTTGAATCCGTCGAACCGTATAATGAGAACACCATGCACATATTGTGCTGGAAGCAAAGTATCCCATTTCCCTTGTTTAAGACCTTTCGGTTTCACCTGGCCGAGATCTGCAGTAAAACGGCCCATTGCACTTCCGGTTATATGGAGTTTCAGACCAAAAACTCCAGGTTTGTTTTCGGTTCCCTTTTTGTAAATATTTGTTTGCAATTTGTCACGCATTTCACGAACTTTGGCAGCACAATTGTTTTCCAATTTAAATTTTTCTAGTGCCGATCGAAAGTCAACATTGGATAAAAGTGTTTTCATATCCAAAGAGACTTTTTGGATAGTTGCATTCATGATTTCTTTACTAGGTTTGTGCCACCAAAACTCAGTCGTTGCGCAAAGAACAGATGCTCGATGTTGTCCTGTTAGTTCGGAAACTGACTTCACAGCATGTCGATTCTGCCAATTATCTATAGTTGAGATCAGGGGCCCATATATATTGGTAATCACGCAAACTCGAAGTGGTTTCTTGTATGTAAACTGAACATAACGCTTTTCT
Source organism: Dasysyrphus tricinctus (assembly GCA_963921185.1). NCBI lineage: Eukaryota > Metazoa > Arthropoda > Insecta > Diptera > Syrphidae > Dasysyrphus > Dasysyrphus tricinctus. The sequence goes on along the minus strand of OY992532.1, from coordinate 187,396,544 downwards.
TGAAAAGCTCGTTGGTTAAATTTTAATTTCGAAGAGTTGACTTCCTCTTTTGCAATAAATAGATCGATGTTTTTACCGTCAAAAAACGTTTTCATATATTTTAAATGCGCTTGGATGCTTGTCTCTTCCCAGAATTTCATATTTTCAGGTGTTTGTTGGTATTCGCTGATTGTTGGGGTCTTGACAACTATTTCATCGTCACTGTCGCTGTCCTTGGCAAATGACGATTTGTTGGCATCGGCATGACCATTTCCTTTATTCATTATGGGCTTATTCGTCGTCGGAATCGACGTCGTAGACAGAAAATTCAAGTGGTTCTGGTGAATTTGTTGTTTCGCGTGTTCTTGAAAGTTTGCAAGAATCAGCTTTATTTGATGGTCGTCTTTTTGATTTATCTGTAATTGAGGAAACTATATAAAGGGGACGATGAGTTGAAAAATAGGACACAAATGGAATTACTTCGGCTTCAAAATATCGGACAAATACAATATCTATGCGAGTATGATTTCTGGTCGTTGAATCGGGCGAAGTAATGACTCTCAGTTCAAACGTGTGCCTTAAATACTGTTGAACAAATAGGCCACTCTCATTATTCCAGTCAAAGTTAAAATCCCCTCCAATTATTATATGTTCATGCTGTTGGAAATTTTTCATCAGTGTGTTGGTAAATTTGATTACGTCACTTTGTGATATTCCAGGTTTGAGATACACATTTACATAGGTTACTATTTTTTTCTGGCTTTCCTTATTTGACGCAAACGAATATTGCATAGCACATATGTACATCTCCAAAATCAAAATTTTCCATGTTCAGGGTTACTACGTTCAATATATCAAAATCGTTTTTCACAACACCATTTTTTGTATAAATCGCTACACCGCCAGCTCTATTTCTATCGGCATTTTGTCTACAAATTAATCTGTAACCATCGAGTTCGATTGGTGGTTCTTGGGAATGATTCCAAGTTTCTGTTAAAGCATATATTTCAGCTTCTTTCATGACAAAATCGTGATTTATGCATTTTATATGGGCGTTTAAACTCTGAACGTTGAAAGAAACTATCGATGGGCATGTGCTGTAATGTATCGAATCCAATATTTTATCAGATGTTAGATAAGTTTCACGGCTCCGTAATCGAGTTATTTCTGTTTCCACACGTGGGCACATGTTATTCGATTTACAGTGATTAAAAGAAAATATATTTTCTTTTTGAGTTATAAATAAACCATTTATATCTGTTACTCGTGATAGACCCACATACACCAACGAAGTGTCCAAAGTTTTATCGTAGTCGAATACAACTTTATCAAATGTTGCCCCTTGAGCTTTGTGTATTGTCGACGCAGCTGCTGCAACTATTGGAAATTGAATTCGTCTCACTTTTATTTTACTAGACCGTAAAGCTATCATCATTTTTCGTCTTGTAATTGGCGTCCAGTTCTTCGGTAGCTTAAGCATTTCAGCGATGTGACAATATCTCAATCTGGCACGTTGTCCTGCACTATTTATTTCCAGTTCTAACCACAGGCGAATTACTTCATGGGTGCTAGAGTCACGTTCGATATATTTGAGCAAACCTTTCATAAAAAAAGTTGTTAATTTAAACAAAAGTTATGGATTCTCAAAAATAAAATTCATACCTTTCATGCCATTTACAAGACCATCAGTTGTATCGATGTTCACCGTTATGAAATATGGAAAATTGATAACTAAGATTAATTCTTTTAGCATATTGGCAGTTTCCGTGATGCTCATCTTTGTTAAACAACTAAGTGTTGAAATTTTTTGCTCGTCATTTAGTTCTAAAGCGGAGCAAATCTCATCATTTGCTAGAGCAATAACTTTGTTCTGAAACTTGTTTAACCGGGAAGTGTTATAGGCATTGACATCATTATTCTTGTAAAATACTCGTATTGCATCTTCTAAGCCCTCGCTTTCCAGATCTTCTTTTTTACGAAATCGAGTTTCTATCAATTTTCGCTCGCGTGTCTCTAGTTTATTTCCATCACCAATTTTTGTTAAAATTCTTGAAAACTCTTCGTCTTTTTGTCGCATAACTTCATTTAGTTCCCAATACATTAAATTATGCCAAATCATTTCTGTCTGTAAAATACCTTCTGGTCTTGAGTAAATTGGCTTGTTGTTTACGGGAGGCAACTGCCGCAAATCTCCACAAAAGAACGTATTAAAATTACCAAGTCGTTTATGTGGTGAATCGCTCACTCTTCTTAACCGATCATCGAGAATTGTTAATGTTGTTGGTGTCATCATGCTAACTTCGTCGACGAACACCGTACTCACATCATACATTATTGAGCGCATATTATTGATAACGCTACTTCTGACGTTTCGCTGTTGTTCTTTTGTCTGGCCAATGTGAAAAAACGAATGAACAGTGGTACCGTCGATGCCAACAGCGGCTTTTCCAGTTGTACCACAAGCAATGTACGCTTGTTTGGCATAGTCATCCCGTTTTGTAAATCTATCAGCGCATAACATACCAATTTTAAGAAGGAAACTCTTTCCAGATCCGGCAGGACCACTCAAAAAAACTTGCATTGGTTCATCGTGGGAAAAAATGAGTCGTTCGATATAATTAATAAGTAGGAGAAACTGCATTCGATTAGTACTTACCATCAAGGTACAAAATTCCACTCCTGAGATACGAGTTGATACTCTTCTTAAATTTGATTGTCTAACATCGTGCAGTGAAGTCACATTACTATAGCTTCCAAGGTTTTGTGATGGAATTGGATAAGCTTCTTCATTCTCGTTTACCGGTTCCCAAATTGACGATACATCTGATGCTACATTATTCAAAATCTGCTCTGCTTGATTCATTTCTTTTAAAAAAGCTTGAAGTTTATATATATCAAGTCCTGATGTGTATTTTTTTTTGTTTTCTAGTAACATCTGCTCATGATCGTTATAAAGGTCAAGATATCGGTCATTATCTAACAACTCCAACTCTTCTGAGCGGAATGGATAGAAGAGAAGCACTTGTTCTCGTTTGTAATTTATTATGTCCATTGCTGGATCATAGTTCCGCCACCTAATTACTTTTCGCCCACTCTTTCGTTTTTTCGGAATTTTGCTACCACTAATATCAAATTCCGAACAAAAATCCGCTAAGCAAACGCCTGTTAATTGCATAGGCCGGGACTCATATTTTTCAATCTTGTTTTTCCACCAAATATCTGTACAATTGTCATTTGTATTAAACAATAAATGAAGAGGCTTCTGGGAAATTGTTCTTTGTGATGGATGTTCTGTAGGAATATATTCGACAACAGTAGAACATTCACTCATTGGCAAACGTAAAAGAAACCATGTTGCTTCTTGCGTACACATCTCGATGTTGTTAAGTGTGATACGCCCCATTTCTTGAATATACCGCTCGTAATCCATATCTGGATAATCGTCTCTGCTTGTGATTAACTCTCGATGTAGATTGCTGAATCCTCTTTGGCTTTTGTTAATATAATCAGCAACATAAGTGCCGCAGGAATATTGATCGATAACATACTGAATATCCATGTTTGAATTAAGGAACGATGAAATTGCAGGATTAAATGGGCTTGTCCATTTATCCTTTGGATGGCGTCTCATAAATACTTTCGGGCGAGAAATATTATGTCTTAGCATAGTCAAATATTCTTCCATATTGTCAAACAAGTTTTTCTCGAGAAAATCATTTAAATCAGCATAGTCATCTTCACCTAAATGCACGTGTAACTGATTGTATCTTTTCATCTGCGCTTCTTCTCGTTCTGTATTTTTTACTGGACATACAATTCTAGTTTTATCCATAGGCCAGAAAGGTGCTCCAAACCTACATTTAGCTTTTGATTTCTTGAAGCAAGTATGTGTATGTTTATGAGTTTGTAGCGCTCGTGTGTTTGTAACTTCTGAAGAATCAACGGTGCTTAACATATCAATCAAGGCGATTGTTTGTGGCATATTTTCACCAAGAATTTCAACGTGCTCATCTGGTGCATTTTGCAGCCAAATCAAAATATGACAATGAGGACTCCCACGATGTTGAAACTCGATACGTTTAAATACATGCTCTATCGAATATTCTCCGAATAAATTATTTTTTTTTCAATTTCAGCACCGAAAGTATTGAATTAACCATGTGATCGAAGTATAAACAACACAACACAGGATCTGCGTTTACCATTTCGGCTCTTATATGAGCTGGTAGATCCAATAACTCTTGATTAGTGTGAGTTTTCCCTTTTGTCCAAGTTTGATTGTAAATGGTCATATATCTTAATAAATCTGGCCAATAGATCTCCGAAGCGCTCAGCGTGAGAAAAATCGTTGGCTTACCGTATTGTCTCATCATTGCAAATAAGTCCTTTTTACGTTTGGACCAATATTGCACGGAGTTTGGAATGTCCCGAAGGAAACCATTATCGCTATTCAAAGTTTCTTGTAAAAATGATTTATCTTCTAGATGAGCTTTTGTAATTTTCATTCCTCCATTGATGCTTTTGCTACGAAACTGAAATTGTATAGCCCTTATCATTCGTAGCCGCAATATTATCGCAGCCATATACAGAATATGATCCGACTTAATAGCTCTACGATCTTTATTGCGCAATTCATGAGAACTAATGAGGAATGGTGTGTGTGCTTCATTAAATAGTCTTGGTTTACCAAGGTAAATTGTTGGGAAAGACAATTCTTCGGCATCGGCATCGAATGCAAAAGACAGAGGTCTCTCTCCCATTCCTGGTGCGACATTCCAAACTAAACTTTCATCCCAAAACATTGTATGTTGGTGAATCCCAATAGTCTCTTCTCCGCCTAATAAACTTTCGTCTAACAAATTACATTTTTTTGCAGAGATTTCGCAAATTGATTTCCATTCCGCTTCTAATTTCTTGTAGTACTCCGAAGTAAACTGTGCATTTGCTAAATCATCTTCTTCTGACCATTCATTTTCAAAAAACCGGTGATCGATTTCGATTTTATACGCTTTATACAATGGAGTTTCAATAAGAAATTTCAGCCATAGTTTGAGACGCCTTTTTGAGATACATCCCGATAGGTATGAGCTTTTATTCATGAGATGTTTTTTAATGCAAACGTTTATCGTTTCATCATCGTCTAATTTTCTAGGCAGTAGCATCACAGTTTTTTCGACTTTTGTTGGTACATTTATAACTTGGCCAATAATTTTTTTAGATCCAGAAAAATAATGTATGGCTCGAATTTGCATGAATGGCAATCTAGGGGAAATCAAACGCTCTTCGATTATATTTAAGGGGCTATTTTTCAATTCCTCTGGATATTCTGGATATTTGAAACCATTTCCCACACAAATCTTCGGTTTAATACCTTTTTTTACATAGTTATGACATGTTGCGCAAACTTTGACAAAATCGGTAGCTCTAATGTCTTCGCGTACGATTGCGGTTAATAACTTGGATTGGGATTTAGGATCACCGGATTTGATTGAGACGTTGATTAATTGCTTGTCCCACCATATTCTTTCACAAACACGACAATATTCTGAAAGATTGTTGCCAAAGAATTTTGCCGATACCTTAACCTTGAATTTTTCGCCAAGTTTCTTTTGCTTTTCTAATATATCTACGTCAACATTGAATCTTTGGGCTCCCGCTTCAATATTGCTTACAACTTTTAATTGATCGGTACTGATTTTATTGTGTCCATATATTTTCTTTAGATTTTTTTTAACTTTCAGATTCAATGCTTTTTTTCGATCTCTAAAATCTTTCAGACGAATTTTTCTAAGAGCGGCCTTATTTGTTTCTCTCATTTTCGTTCGTTTATTTTCCATATTTTCTTCAGTTTCCTCACACATTTCAATATTTTCATCCATCTGATACCGTACGTCGCGTCGTAGGATCGTGGATCTGGATGGTGGTCGTCTGTAAACTAATTTACTTTTTCTAGATTAATCTTTTCTTTAAAACTATTCCCAGTCTATTTTGTTTTATTTCCCCAACTTTCCAGTATTTATTGTGTGTTTCGTTTAGTAGGTATATACAGGGTTGCCACTTTACTGCAATTGCAGTAGATCTACTGGATTTTTTTCTCAAAACCAATCTGCTGCCTTAAAATGAAATCTACTGCACTTGATTTTACGAACAAAATCACCCTTTACGCCTTAATAATAATATGATATGTTTAATTTATAGCTATTTTGTTTGTTCTTTGTATGTTTCGAAGAAAAACAAAGGTTATATTTTATTTACACATGTATCAGTTTTGTTCGAATCGCATATTTAGCTTTTTCAAAAAATAAATAAAAAAAGATATCTACTGCGAAAATATTGAATATACTACACTTTTTTTGCAAATCTACTGCGAAAAATTTTGTGAGAAGTGGCAACTCTGGGTATATATTGCTTGTTGTTGATCTTATTTGTGTATGTGAATCGGTTGCTTACTGGTGAGTGTAAAAATTGGAAGAAACAAGAACTAAAAGCGACAAAAAAGCTAGAAAATCTCATTTTAAAAATTGTGCCGGACTGTACTTGTTATGTAGGTAGAAATATCTTTTTCATGCATCTGCAAACTTGCCTTTTTGAGCGATGTTAAGACGAGACGCTGAATAATTGTTTGTACCAACATATTCTTTCACAAACATGACAATTTTCTGAAAGATTTCCGCCGAAGAACTTTTTCGATACCAACGTTAAATTTGTCATCAAGTTTTTTTGCTCTACTAATAGATTGACGTATTTGACTGAGAGCGGCCTTATTTTTTTTTTTGCTCGTTTTCAATATTTGCATCTACCTGGCACCGTGAGCGGTGGACTCGCGTGGATTTGGACGGTTATCTATCTCAGTCATACATTTTCTAATTTACTTTTTTTTAAATAATATTTTCTTTAAAACTCCTGCTTTTCCAGTCTATTTTGTTTTATTTCTCCAACTTTCCAGTGTTTTATGTGTGTTTCGTTCAGTAGGTATATATTGCTTGTTGTAGATTATATGTGTTAATGTGTATCGGTTGCTTACTGGTGTGTGTATAAATTAGGAGAAACAAGAATTAAAAGCAACAAAAAAGCTGGAAAATCTTTTTGAAAAAATTGTGCTGGACTGTACTTGCTATGTAGTGTAGCTATATCTACTAAAGCTAAACTTGCCTTCTTGCGCGATTTTAGGACGAGATGCTGATTGATTGCTTGTACTACCATATTCTTTCACTAGCACGACCATATTCTGAAAGATTTCTGCCGAAGAACTTTGTCGATATCTTAACGTTGAATTTTTTATCAAGTTTTTTTTGCTTTTCTAATGAATTGACGTCAGAGTTTAATCTTTAGGCACCAATATTAACTAGAACTATTAATTGATCGGTACTGATTTTAGTTTTCAGTACTTTTTTTCGATAGTTAAAATCTTTTAAACCTTTTTTACTAAGAGCGGCCTTATTTGTTTTTTTTTGCTCATTTTCAATATTTTCATCTATCGCAGTTTCTTATTTTATTTTTTTCTAGAATAACCATTTCTTTAAAAAAAACTGCTTTTCCAGTCTATTTTGTTTTATTTCCAATGTTCAATGCATGTTCCGCTAGTATGTATTGCTTGTTGCATATGATATGTGTATTGATTGTTAGCTGGTGTGTGTGAAAATAAGAAAAAAGAACAAATAAAAGCGACCGCAAAGCTAGTAAATCTCATTGGAAAAATTGTGTTGGACTGTACCTTTTATTGTCATGTATATCTATTTCATGCGACAGCAGACTTGACATTTTGTGGGATTTTAGGGCAAGTTAAGGATGCATACAAAATTGGCCTAGGGATTTTAATCAACCCGGATGATGACTCACCCAAACAAAGTGAGTGAATTATGAGGCCACAATTCCGTCTGTCCACCTTTTAATACATATGAATATCTGTCTCTAAAATTATTGTTTTCTCTAACTCAGTATTACTCATCCTTCATAATAATAAATCATTAAAATTGTAAAAACTTTAACCACAACAGCAAGTTCGAGCCATTTAATCGCCCCTTTTATTTCTTGTCACATTTTTATTATTTATACTTAGTTATTCATTCAACAAATCATGCGCCAACAGACTTAAAGCAGACAATAATAAATAAGCACAAAAGAAAATGTGAAAATCGAACCCAATACTCTCTACATCCTCACTTTTCCCCTGCGAGGTACTTTTTGCGTTATTTTTCTTACATTGTTCCATATAAATGGAAAGCCTAGGCACACACAATTCTCATATACTTTTTGTTCCTTTTATTATTTTCTTACTTTGCTGTTTCCCTATGTTACACAAATACTATGAAAACATGCAAATCTGGAAAACCTACGAACAATTCTCTATTATGTTTTATGTCTGTGTCCGTTTTATCATCTTCTTCGTGTTCTGTTTCCTCAGACCAGTAACAACAAAGCATGAACGCAATAATTTTGTCTTTTCCCCTGACGCTTCGCCCTCTTTGTCTATTAGGGGTTTCACATTTTTGAAATTCTGTTGATTTTTTCACATTGTTAGTAGGTATGCCTCCGTTTAAACATTTCTAATGTTAAAACTTTCTCTATTCTTTTTTATTTCAGATATGTTAACTTGTGTATTGATGATGGATTGAAGATATCATTTAAAAAAAATTCGTGTTCGTAATTAATTTTTCATGTTCATAATGTAGTCGTAGATGTTTTTTCTAAATCGTAAACCCTTCCTCTTTTGGAGCTATAAAAATAATTTATACAGCAAAATATATGTGTTTCGACGAGCGATATAATGAAGAGTTATTTAATTTCATTTGTGGTGCTGTTAATAGTTATTAGCTATAATGTGATCTTAAGTAATAAGAATAATGAAACTTTTTATGCTGATGTGGACAAATTCAGCTATCGTGATAGTGCAGAAAGCCAGGAGGAGCATCAAGCTGAGCTGCAGGTGACAGATGATGCTGCAACAAAAGATGAAGGTAATTTTCATATTTTGCATTCAATTATAACAAAAATAATTAATACTCTCTTATACTTGACAAGATGAAAATGCTTGAATTTAAAAACAAAAACAAAATTTTCTGATTTAAAATAATAATGATTTATTATAAGTGAGATCATGCCATGCAAGTTATTCATTGTTTCTAACTTCTATTATATCAAGGGGCATCAGAACATTAGTTACACATTCTACAATCTGTACATATTTATTATCCAAGTTAAAAACTCCAAAGTTACTGTTGCTACCTAAAGTCAGTAATAGTATATGGCTATGTAGGAACTATAAAAATAATACACGCTTTGGGTGTATAGTTATACGATTGGTTCTTGTAAAATAATTTTCTTTCATTTATATTTAATTTTTACAAATGAGACGCTATGTGCAACTTTATGTGTATGAATCCAAAAAAAAACGACCTTCACCAACATACATACAAATAATATTTTCTAAACACCCACATAATTTAACAGAATCCAGAAAATTCGCAACACAACAAAAATGTTTTCTTATCCAGGAAAAGAAAGTTTTTTTTGTCCAACTTTTTCATGTTCATGTTGTAAATACCTTTCAGGTAGGCAGGCAAGCAGGCAAGTAGGCAGGCAGTACATACAGAGTGCAACTTTCTCTTCTTCTGCATGCAGTTACGCGCAAGTGATTCGATTCGACTCAATTGCATTTACCACTACAACAACATCAACCACAGTGTACTCCATCTCTGCGAAACTATGTCTATGACTATGACCTGCAATATGGAATGATAATAATAATAATATTTTTAGAAACATTTGCTCATTGAATTTGTACTGAATTAATGCCAAAGTGCAAGCGGTGGTGCTTTGTACGGAAACGCATTGAAAATATGGAGTTGAATTGATTGTTGTTGGATGGTAAAGGTAACAATAACAAGAACAGAGAGTATTTGCGAGACAATGCAAGCATATTTCTGGGTATTGGGTAATGCAGAAATTATGGTATTTATAAAAATAATAATGATAGGTACCTATTAACTCTTGAAACTTTAAGAAAAAACTTGTTTTAAAAAGTTGAATTCTCTAGCTCAGTGTAAACCGTATTTTGCGGGGTCGTGTGATTAAGTGTTAAAGATATTGGAATTATTAAATGTACAAAGGTACCAATTCGTATATTTTTGCAAAATATGACTGTTATGTTGATTTCATTTTACAATTGAGTATGTAGAAGCTTGAATTTGAGTATTTGTAAATAAAATAAAAGAATAGATGTTTGGCTTTAAAAAGAAGTAAAGCGCATAGAAGTAGATGTATGCCGTTACTTGCTTATAGCTTGTTTTTTATTTAAAAGTATTTTTCTTATATTAGAAAATATAAATCCCATTTACGTTCGTTTTTTACTTGCAATATACAGGGTGTCCCCTTATTCACTCTCGATATTTTGGGGGATGATTCCTATCTTATGATCATTCTAAGAAAAAATTGTAAGGCGGGAAAATTCCATCTAACTCTCCTGAGGCAGAGGAAGGGAGGATCTATGAAAAAATTACATCAAATCCCAAAAAAAAAAATAGTATTGAATACCAACAAAAGCACATACATATAGTAGTACTATAGCTTTTCCGAAAGATAATATTCTACTCCTTTTTTTTTAATGTAAGTTAATAGTTTTTGCGATTGTCAAGTTCTTGACTAATTCAATAAGAAGAAGATGCTTTCTATATAAAAATATATTTATTAATTCAAATATCTAGCTTATAACGGGTGATTTTTTAAGAGGTTTAGAACTTAAAAAAAAAAAACACAAAAAATTCGAAAAAATGAATGAAATATTTATTTGAATCGATAGTTTGAACCTTGCAATTTAATGTTTAAAGATAATTTCATGCAAATGTTGACAGCGGCTGCGTCTCAGGTAGCCCATCCGCTGAGTCCAATTTTGGCATACTCTTTCACACATATCGGCCGGTATCTCACGAATGAATGCATGGATGTTGGCTTCCAGTGCGTCAATCGAAGCGGGCTTGTCCCTATAGACATTAGCCTTGACATACCCCCACAAAAAATAATCTAATGGTGTCAAATCGCACGATCTAGGCGGCCAATTGACCGGCCCGAAACGTGAAATTAACTGTTCACCAAACTCGCCTCGCAATTGCGCCATTGTTTCGCGTGCTGTGTGGCATGTGGCACCGTCTTGTTGAAACCACATATCATGCAAGTCAAGAACTTCCATTTCGGGCAAAAAAAAGTTTGTTATCATCGCTCGGTAGCGTTCACCATTGACAGTAACGCTGCGATTCGCATCATCTTTGAAGAAATATGGCCCAATAATGCCACCGGCCCATAAACCGCACCAAACAGTGGCTTTTTTGGGATGCATTGGTAGCTGTTGCAATGCTTCTGGCTGATCTTCACTCCAAATGCGGCAGTTATGCTTATTTACGTACCCATTCAATCAAAAATGAGCCGACCATAAAATGGAAGCAGCGCGCGATGAACATTTCGAACCGAGCACGAATTTTGATAGTAAAATTCAATAATTTGCAAGCGTTGTTCATTTGTAAGACGATCCATGGTTAAATTGCAAACCAAACTGAAGCTGTTTGACAGTGACACAAGGTACTAAACACACGTCAGCTGTCAAACCCAGTGTTGCCAAAACCAAACCAGCTAAGAAATCACCCTTATAAGAGAATTATTATGACCTGAAGGTTTGGAGGTTATCGTAAAAGGGCAGGGAAGCCACAAGGTATTATTTGACAGAAATAAGTCAATCATGTTTATCGCAAATATCTTCCCAGAGTGCGTAGGTGACAGGTGTGCTATAGATTGCTGAATTCGTGATTGGTAAAAACACAACAGCGATATTAAATTTCAAAGTAACAATTTAAAGTTATTTTTTAAATTTTTGTGTTATTTAGTTGTATTTTTGCATTTAGTTTTAAGTAAAAAACAGAACACTTGTTATAACGATGACAGGGAAAACAAAAAAAGTCTCACTAATATTTTTTATTTCTTCTCAAAAAAAAATATAACTGGTTCTGCTGAAGATTTTTTTAACAAATTTAGATTATCTGATTTTTTATAAAAATGGCTCAACATTTTTTCTTTAATCTAATTTAATAAATTTCTTTAAGAAAAGGCAATCTTTGGTTTGAAAAACATTTTTCAAAAAATGGTTATAAATGGTACCTCCCAAAGAATCATTAGTTTTAAATTTCGATTTACCTGAAAACGGTAGAATCGATTTGAGTATTTTTTTTTATACAGAAGCCTCAAAAATTACGACTAGTACTGTATACAATTATAAACAATAAAAAAATTACTTTTTGGATTTAAAACAAAATATACTTAATATTTCAAAAATGTCATAGTGGTTTTTTTAAACGTACTACCTAACGGTATTTAAACATTTTTGTAAAATACTAAATTACATCCGCTGATACAAAGCATTTGGGAAAACGAAAGCTATCCCAGGGATTGGAAGGATGGTGTGATTGTTAAGTTGCCAAAGAAAGGTGACTTAAAGAATTGCAACAATTGGCGTGGTATCACCATTTTGTCTGTTTTTCCAAAACTAATGACAACCATCATTCTCGAGCGAATAAAGGATAGAATCGAGTCTACACTCAAGAGGCTTCAAGCTGGCTTCCGCAGTGGTCGATCGTGTGTCGACCATATCAACACCCTGCGTATCGTCCTCGAGCAGTTGATGGAATTTCAATCACCACTTTACCTCATGTTCGTGGATTTTGAGAAGGCGAGACGTATTGACGGCCAGTGTTGGTATAGCTGAGAGACAGGGCATTCAATGGAGACCGTTCGAAAGACTCTGTCACCTAGGCTATGCCGATGACATATGTCTACTGGCAAATAACATCAGTGGGCTGAACGGGATGTGTCAAACACTGCAAGTGAAGGGAGAGTTGAGTGGTCTAAGAATAAACAGCATTAAGACAAAAATAATGCTCACAGGCCGCTCCACACAGCAGCGTATTATTCTACAGGAGACGCCAGTTGAAGTAGTGCAACAGTTCAACTACCTTGGCAGAATATTGTTTCTGCAAACGGTGGAACGGATCTGGACGTTTAAAGTAGAATAAATAAAGCTCGTGCTGCCTTCGGTACTCTGTCCCCAATTTGGAAATCCAGTCAAATCTCCTTACACATTAAGTTGAGATTCTTCGAATCCAATGTCAAATCCGTGCTGTTATATGCTTGTGAAACCTGGAAAGTCACGTCTATCATTTCGAGAAAATTGCAGGCTTTATTTGTGAATCGCTGTCTTCGCCACATCCTAAAGATGAGGAATTATGGCGCAGGACAAGTCAAGAGCGGCTGGACGTCGACATAAGAAAGCATTAATGGCGTTGGATTGGTCACACATTGAGGAAACCAAACGATGAAATTGTAAGGCAGTCCTTTGAATGGAATCCTCAGGGTGCACGGCGGGTTGGAAGACCAAGAACAACATGGAAATCAACTGTCATAGCGGAAGCAGAATCCCAGAGAAAGACGTGGCCACAGCTAAAGTACCTTGCAGCAGACCGTGAGGGATGGAGACGTTATGTTGACGCCCTGTGCCCCAGCCGGGGTTAAAGGACACCATGATGATGATTTAAACACTTTTAAAAATACTTTAAGAAAATATTTTACTTCCATGAAACAACGACGGAACACCTTCCAGACAAATGTTATTTATAAAACCATTAAGAAAAATGTTATTTTTCTCAAAAACAGCTAGCACAAATTTGATCAATTTTTTTTTTTGCTACAATAAGTGCAATCTACTACCAAATTCAAATTTGTTAATTTCACAACTATTAGTAGTACATACCTTCCATAAAAGGTTTTTTTATCAATTTGAATTTTCTCAATTTTGGCCCAAAAGACTTACCTACCTATTATATGTATGTATATAATATATTACATATTTTATTTTTATTTGCAAACTCAATGTGCCTCGTGGCATGATGATTAGTGCGTATGACTGTCATGCCGAAGGTGTGGGTTTGATTCTCAGCCGTGCCACCTAAGAACAGAAATGTCTCATCCGACGAGGTACTGCCTCTTGTGAAGAACTGACAAATCCTCCAAGAGTTTACTTGTCATGAAAAAGTGCTTCTCATTTAGCCGTTTGGACTTGGCAAAAAACCGAAGGTCCCCTCCATTCCTGCCAACAACACGCACACAGGAATGGTTGAGAGTTGTAAGTCATTAGGCCCTGGTTCTCCACGAGCTGTTGCACCACCCAATTTATTTATTTTATTTAAACTCAATTTGCACAATAAGTATTTACAAACCAAAGTTTTTCCTTAAAAAATGTCTTAAGAATTTTTTATGGAAAAAAGTATTGTTTTAGGAAACCGTTCCAATGATTTTTAATTTTTTTCTTACATAAATTCAAATTTTTTCAAGACCTAAGATGTTATTCTTTTTTTCACCTCAAACTTTTTACAGAGTTAGGTTTGCGCATCTAAATAGTTTAGTTTAGTTAGTTAGTTTAGTTAGTTGATTTTATTAAACATTCCTTTAAGACATAACATTTTTTTAAATCAAATTAAGCATGGCATTGCCGTCTGCCAGGTTGACAATGAATATAATTTTCTTAAAATCAGTAACAAAGCAAATTAAGTTTCAAAATAAAAAATATAATAGCATTGAGTGTTTATTTAAAAATCTTGATTGATTATTAGGGTGTCCGTTATTTCCCAAAATCGTTTTTAAATAGCAGACACCCCCCAAATCAAAAGTTTATGCCCTAAAGACAAAAATTTGGCCAAACAAAATTTTGTCCGACGCCATTTACACGTGGCTCAAAGCCCATACTTTTCCCATACAAATTTGTATGGGATTTTCGCTCGTTTCACGTTTTATTTTTTTTCTCTCGAATTACTGCAGCTATTCTAATTTTTCTTGTTGATTTTCGTTCTTTAGGCATCCCTTTAAGAGACCACATTCAAAAATTTATTTAAAAAAAAAAAAAAAAATCGATTTTTTTGCATCGATTATTACTATGGGAACTCCCATATAAAAACATCATAAAACTGAACGTCTTAATATTTAATTTTAAATGTTTGTTAGTAAATTTTTTGAGTGAGATCTTTTAATGGAATGATTTAAGAATAAAAATCTGCAAAAAAAATTAGAATAGCTGCAGTAATTCGAGAGAAACAAAATAAAACGTGAAAGGAGCGAAAATCCCATACAAATTTGTATGGGAAAAGTATGAGCTTAGAGCCACGTGTAAATGGCGTCGGAAAAAATTTTTATTGGCCAAATTTTTGTTTTTAGGGCATAAACTTTTGATTTGGGGGGTGTCTGCTATTTAAAAATGATTTTGGGAAATAACGGACACCCTATTGATTATCCTCTCTCGATACGCAAGTGCCACCTTACAATAATTATAGATTTTGGAGACATCCATTTCATTTAAAAGAGAAATTATATCATCCTCGATTAGATAGTTACATCCCTAGAAAGTTCTCCTCGTTTTCACTAGAATATGACATTTTCCAATAAAATGCAGTACATCCTCTCTTTCTTGTCGATTGCATAGGCTACATAAAATTGGCAAGTCATCACGATGTGGCCTATAGCTAAGGTGTAAGAGCTCACCCCTTAGTTTGACCATCACCATATTTGTTCCACGCTGTTCTCGTCTCGGAAATAGTTTGACTGTCCCAAATTATAGCATAGTCGGTTATATATTGTTCTGTTAAAGGAACTCCTAGCGTCTTCTACATATTTTTCTCTATATTTGGCATCCACCGATGAAATTAAATTATATAAGGTATTTTTCCATTCACCTATATGTTCAACATCCAGGTTAAGTTGAATTCCGCACCACTGCGCCAGCTCCATCCACTCCGCAAACCAACTACTTTTTTGTCGAATAACTTGAAGGGCAACTTTCTTTGGCAATCTATTGTCTGACATGTTCAGTATTTTCAAAGTGTAATCCACATTCAGCTTGAGCGTACGTATGAAAATCGGGGAAATTCCTGTTTCTAGCATAACAATATAGTTTGGAGTATTTAAAGGAAGACGAAATATTCTCTTTATGTAAAACCTTAAAAGTTTTTCTGCAGTGTCGTACATCTTAAATCCCCATACTTGGGCTGCGTAGAGCATAATTGATTCCGAAACTGCTTCGAATACACGAAATTTACTACTATGATCTATATTTTTGTTTGCGAAACAGTTTTTCTACGTAGCACCAATTCCATTCTTCGCTAACACAAGCTTCTCATTAAGATGTTTCTCCATATTTAAATTCTTTGTAAAATGGACACCAAGATATTTATACTCCTTTACTACTTCGATGCTTTCACCATTATACATCCACCTTTCGTTAGTGCAATTTCTTCCACCACCTTTTTTAAAAACCATTACCTTTGATTTGTCTAAATTAACTATTAGGTTCAAAGTTTTGCAGTATCTACAGAGCTGATTTATCATTAGCTGTAGAGATTCTGGTGAGGACGAAAACAAAATTATGTCGTCTGCAAAAAGAGTGCCTTGATTAGGTTTCCTGCGTGTTCAATACCTCCAGCTAGGCATTCAGTAAGGTCTTCAATATAAAGTGCAAATAGTAAGGGGCTGAGTGAGCATCCTGGTCTTATTCCAGTTTTAGTTTGAAACCATTCAGACATCACCTCTCCATTCCATACCGCTGCCTTGGTATTACCAAGGAGGTTTTGCAGTACTCTACCAAATTTGAATGACATTCCCATTCCATAGAGCTTATACATTAGGGCATTTCTATCTATTCCATCAAACGCTAACTTGAAATCCACAAAAAAGAAATATAATTTCTTTCCTTTTAATAAAAATTTCTCTGCAATACTTCTGAGGATAAAAATGTGGTCCGTTGGAGTATCCGGCTCTAAGCCCAGCTTGAAATTCCTTTAAAAGATTATTCACTTCTATCCAATTGCTGAGCCTACGTTGGAGAAGGGAAGTGAAAATTTTATATTAAGCGTTGAGAAAACTTATGCCGCGATAATTTCCTGGGTCACTCGTACATCCTTTTTTATGGATTGGAAATATAAGGGCTTCTTCAAAATGCTGCGGGATATATCCTGTATCCATTATTCTGTTATATAAAATTTCCAGTTTGTTTTTTAGCTCGCTGGTGCCGTATTTGAAAAATTCCACGGGAATTCCATCGGACCCTGCTGCTTTACCATCTTTTAGGGCATTTAGAGCATTATTAATTTCATTATGAGTAATACAAGGATCTAGTATATCATTTTCAAAACTTGGTGGAGCATATGAAATGGTGTAACTACTACAATCCACATTCAGCTGTTCCTTAAAATGGGTAGGGAGAACATGTGACGTTAGTTCTTGGTTGATAATAAATTTCTTTCCGTTTAATTTTTTGGCCAATTTCCAGAAATCTGTCGAGGTTTTGCATTGAGCTAATCGTCTAGGTTCAGAATTAAAAAAACTGTTTTTTTTTCTGTTTACACAAGGACTTGAATTCCTTATTTGCTTCCAAATATTGACTTTTAAAAAATCCGCCGTTATTGTTGCGAAATGCCCTTAGCCACGCAAATGACGTCTTCCTTGCTTTAGCACAATCCTCGTCGAACCAAGGCTCAATCGGAACCAGCTTATTTCCACTTGCAGTATTACAAGAAGGATTTGATGCTTTAATAATTTCATTAATCGCGGAAAATCTTAAGTCATTTA
This sequence comes from Dasysyrphus tricinctus, assembly GCA_963921185.1. Lineage (NCBI taxonomy): Eukaryota > Metazoa > Arthropoda > Insecta > Diptera > Syrphidae > Dasysyrphus > Dasysyrphus tricinctus. The sequence goes on along the minus strand of OY992532.1, from coordinate 187,378,913 downwards.
AACTTCCAAGTGCACTGTTTAAGTTCCTCTGGTAACTGAATTCCTTGTTTGGGTTCCACTTTATTTTTGGCAATAATTGCAAATTCTTAATTTCCACACTTTCCGTACTATTTATCTTCCGTAATGGGAAGATGGTCCGAATATGGCAAAACCTCTACTTTAAAATCCTCTATGTGTGCGTTCCATTCACCACCAGCTAAACCATAATCAATAACCGAACTTCCTTGCTTTCCCACAAAAGTTAGATCTCCAGACTTATCGGACACGCTTGTTCCATTTAAGATTCTAAGCCCAAACGTATTACACATATCCAACAATTGCTTTCCTTTTAAATTGCTAGTATTATCCTTTGATTGACGTTGTATTCCACTTGTTTCATTTTCAAATCCAGCTTCACTTCCGAATCTCGCATTAAAGTCACCCATCAAAAGTATGTTCGAATTATCGTTGAGCAGCATAAAATTGTATAGCTTTAGCATCTAAATATCTTTTTGCTTTTAAACATTTTGTTCTTATAATTTCTCGATACGTACCATAATCTTTTTTTGAGTTATATGCAAATCACACTGCATATTATCTTCATAGAAACTTTTTGAGCACACAGTGAAATTTTTATCAACCATACATACTTACATTTTTTTTTCTTAATCTTCTCAACAATAACATTTATTTTTAAAACCTATAGCATTTCAAAGTTTTTCACACCATTTTTAAACAGGGTTTTTTATGGGAACAGAAAATAGCAATGTGAATGGATGTTTAAAATTGCATTACATTTGTACCTTGAAGGTATGTATGTGGTCTACGCAATAATAAAGAAGTTAAGGATACGGGTATGCTGTAGTGAAAACCAATGCATACCAAACTTGTCAACAGAAAAATTACGTTTATTAAAATAAAACACATTATGGCCACTGTAGCGTATACTTATCCTTTTCACATGTTTTCTTACTTTTACTATTAGTACAGGTAAAAAAGGATTAATAAAACAACCTTGGTACAACCCCAGCTTATGACACATGTGCTTAAAGTAGTTTGAAATGCTGAATCAAATGACAGAAGAACCAATTCGATGAAGCCTTTGTGAAAAAAGTTATTGTCATTTTGATAAAATTACCGCAAACCAGTTGAATAAAGCTTCTTCTTTGATGAAACTTGGCATCAATGTTTCATTTGTCATGAAAAACAATAGTTAGAAGTATCCATACAAATATTTGTGTTGAAAGGATGTTTTTTTGGATGGTTAGTGGGATTATTACCATAAAACATGGCAAACAAATAGTACCGTCATGAGACTTTGTTGAAATGTGGTATAAACCGTTGATCCAAGTTTCATTATTTTCTACTGGTTTTACATTTAAAACTATCTTAAACACATGGAAAATGCCTAGGATGTACCAAGGCTGTTTTATTTATCCTATTTTACCTATAGGTACTAATAATAAAATTAAGAAAACATGCGAAAAATGATACGTATACGCCACAGTGACCATTATATGTTTTATTTTAGCAAACGTCGTTTTTGCGTTGACGAATTTTGTATCAATAGGTTGTTTTCATTGTTTGGAGAATACATATTTTTGTGATCAGAGGAGCATTGACTAGGGATGAGCAAACAAAAATGTGGGTTCATAAAATTATTCCCAAAGTTGATTTTTTTGCACTTTTGACGTACTCTTACTCACTAAAGTCACGACCAGGGACTGCAAGACTTTCATTTCTTTCATAAGCTTCAATACAGATTTCAACTCATGTGCTTTATTTTTGGTTAACTTTCACACCCAAAAATTTTTGTGGAGTCTGAGACTAAAACTACTGTCGGAAATTTGCAAATACATAATCATCATCAGCAATCATGAGCTCAAATGGCTGGACATATTTGAATGAAATTTTGTGTAGGAAACTATTAAAGGTGGTAATAGAATATTTTAAACGAAACGAAATGAAATAAATCATTAATAGAATATCATTATCGAAATCATTAACAACCGAAAAAAAAAAATCAATCAAGAAAATAAATACATAAATCAAATTAATAGATGATACTATTTTTTAAGGCAAGCGGGTTGCACAAGCTGAGAGAAGCGGGTGGGTAATAACTAATTATGTTGTATTAATTAAGAGTTGCAATCATTTTCCAAATGTTAATAATCATTAACTATTCAATCTCTGCCGAAAAGCAAATAGCCACTTTTCATGAAATAAATACAAATAAGTACATATGTACAATATATACATAATCTTCTGATCATCAATCCAACTGTTAAACAAACAAATAACCAAAGTTTGATTATGTAACTATTTTTCACCTTCTTTTTGTTACTTTTAGATAGTAACTGATAAAGTTATAGGTATTTATAATTTTAATAGTCAAAACTTTTGATAGTTATTGATTTTGTGTAATTTAATTTGTGTGATACTTTCATACTGTTTACAGACACAATCATAATAAAAGGTTAAGATCTTCAATAAAAACTTATGAAAAAAAACAACGAAATATTTGATTTTTTTTTGTCGTATTTTTATTTGTATTTCCAATGAACTTAGTTTGTTAAGTAATATATTTTTCGTTTTTTTTTTGCTGATTTATGGATTTGATGATAAAGTTTAAATAACAAATGCATTCCATTTACAAATAATATCGATTTGGAGTGATGATGTGATTCATATAGCAGATAACAACAGGTATGTTGTTATTGTGGAAGCTTTGGGTCACTGCCTGACCGTTTGTATATGGCAGTGTTTTTCAAACTTTTTGGGTACGCGACCCCTTTGGTAGTAAAAACATTCTAGCGACCCCCACATTTATAATAATACTTGGTCAGTTATTTAAAAAGCGACATCAATTGAAAACATCAAAAGCTCGTTTATCACACGGAGCTCTGATGGTTGTCAAAAAGAAAGGTATTGACACGAGCTCTGGAATTAAAAGCTGAATATAATATTAATGTTCGTACAAGATTCAAAATCTGGTTGGTCAAATCATTTTTCTGCCCCCACTTGGCTCTTAAAATTATCATTTTTCGCTGATCTTTTTGACGTAATATTATTACTGCAAAAGACAAAATGAGAGGATTCCTCGCAAAACTTCGTTTGTGTTCAGAGTATTTGCACACAAAAATATATCATTCTTTTCCCTGTGTTCAGAAAATTCTTGAAGAAATTTCATCAGATGAATCCTTGCCATGACAGTAGGGTTTCACATTCCTCTCATGAGAGTTTTCTTAATTCGGAGAAAAAAATATTGAGTGACTTTCCAGAACTCGATTCTGAAGGTGGCAATGGAAAGAGATGGGTACTTTATTCTTTTTATCAGTCCATCCAGGCGCGGATCCAGGATTTCGTTCAGGGGGGGGCAATTTTCTTGAGTTTCCAAAATCTTGATGAGATCTACGGCAAATTTAAGTACACTTAGTACCACTCTATAAGCCTGATTACACAAAGCAATGCGAGTTGATGAGTTTGAAATGTGAAGAAAGCAATTAAGTCTTTCATAACTGCCACAGTATCTCGAACAGCGGGTTCTCTGGACTTGTGAAATGAAGTTTTGCAGTTTGTAGCTATAGCATGGTATCTTTAAAGCGTTTTTGAGTTCCCTCTAGATCTGCATAACTCCACAATTATTATGCTCAGAAAACAAAATGGCACAGTGGTATGTTCCTATTCAGACACATGACGTTCGAGTTTGAGCGAAACTTCCAGCCTCTTCTTTAGCTGGGACATTCAAACCTAACCTTGCCAGTAAAAGGCCATTTTTGAGAACGTCATCAGCATCAAAAATGCATTTTGCGGAATGTTATCAAACGCAAACTGAAAAAATCAAATATAAGTTTTACTGCACAAGCATTGTGTTCGATAATCAGTTTGCTAAAGTCAAATGTTCGAAAACATCATATGAATCGAGTTGGCAACAAAAATGTTGAGAGGCCGGAGGACATGTTCATAAATCAAAAAATCAAATGCGTTTGCAAGAAAATTGAAGGATCAAAACCAAGATGAACTGTATCGTGTGCTCAGATGCCTTCGTCCATCGATACAAAACCAAACTTTCCGACATTGAATTAAGACACAATGATTATAGTGGAAAATACAAAGAAAAAACAACTAAATTAAACCTTTCAGTCAGACCTTCTCGATTCATCCTTCGATTGTGAGATTGTGACTAACTTTCGTTAAACATTTACCATATACTTACTACGTTTTCATTAGAGCCGAAATGAGGTAGTTTCACAAATCACAGAAAAAGTGTTTTCATTTGTAATTTGGTAATTTCGTTTGACAGCTCATTTCATTTTTGAATTTCAGCTAACTGTTAATTTACGCTTCATAAGAAGCTCCAAATTGTTCATCGAGTAGGGAAAAAGGCTTCTCAGATTCTTGTGGTATCACAATGGACCAACTTATGGTCTATGTGTGTCAGTTTTCATGACTGACAGCCACTTCAACCTAACCTAACCTAGCTGTTAATTGCTTTTTGTTGTTGTTTTTGGCTGTCTCCTTCCATTGTGATTTGACATTTTCATACAAAACCTTTTCAGAGCTCTTCAAACTGTGGCCGAATGGGTGTGCTCGTTAGGTTTTGACTTAATTTCCAACCTTATTTCCAGCCAATTTGGTTGAAATTATTTCATTTCGAAATGTGAATTTGTATGGGAAACAAGATGATTTCGTATCAAATTTGGAAATTTTCGACAAAATTGCCTCATTTTTTCTAATGAAAACGTAGTATTAGCCTTCGTTAAGTTTTAATAAAAATGTTTCAAATAATTTCAAACCATCGTTTGCAGAGCTGCCGCATTTCGATACAATATTAATATTCGCGTCGAAAAATGACGATAATTTGACAATCCAATTGACGTTGACTTGACGTTTTCAAAAACGGCCAAAAACACCTATCCTAAGGTGTAGAAATTCCATCCAACATCTCTTCGGCAGTGTCGTCGTTCCTGGTTTCTCTCCAATCTTCTTCTTTGGATTCGTACTCTTCTAATAATATGGAAAACGGAAGTTCCTAAAAGCCGAGCTCGAAACACAGGTGCATTTGCATACTCTTAAGGGGCATATCCATTTAAGAATAAAAAAACGGTGAGCAGCTCCGAAGAAGTTCTCGAGAGTAAAACACGAAAGTGGACACAAACACAGTCATGAAATAAGCTCACCAGAGGGGAAGACTGATATCCCAGAGTCGCTCTCGAGAGTTTTCTATATTCAAAGTACTCCCTCAATGGAAACGCACATTTAAATACTAATCATAAAAAGAACTCTATCACCTTTTGTATGAAATTTTTTGGTATTTCTCAATAACTTTTATACACAAATGTAGTTTATTATTTTTACTTTGAATAAGATATCTTAAGCCCATTTGCTGATACGGAACTTAGATATTTAAGTAGAACATAAAGGGCTTATGTGACAGTTTATGCAGAGGAAAAACTAGACAATAAGCTTTTAAGTAGAACATAAATGAAAGAATCGTATCAGCAAACTGCAAATGGGTCTTAATCCTGTAGATCCGAGCATTTGAAGCAAAGTTAGAAATTTTTGAAGCTAATTAATTCGACGTTATTTAAAGATTTAATTCATTTTGTAAATTAAAATCAACTTGAATTTTGATAATTTAGATAAGTGCCCCTACCACCTCTTCCGTTACATTTAATTATAAAAACCACTAACAAATTTGTAGAGGAGGGTTGGAGGTGGGGCAGTAACTTTTAAAATCATTATATTTCAAATTGTAAAATTTATCATTCACAGCATTTTGAAAAGTGAAAATCAAATCGATTAGGGATTCAATCTGCTCCCTAGTATGAAATAAATTGACTTTTCTCATTAAATGCTATAGGTACAGAAATGTAGCCGGACATCTATGTATCTTTTGATTAAAGACCTTTAACTTTGAAGATCGGACATCTAAAACCGAAGCCTTCTACTCAGTCGATTTGAGGGCAATTCGCGATAGCGGAATTGAACCTGGTCAGCCAGCCGGCAACGCACAATCACTCAACGCACAAGCTACCAAGAAAAAAATTTAAAAACGTATACAAAATAAATTTTCTTTTTATTACATTTTATTAAATTCATATTTTATGCTTCGTTCGTTCTTGCCCAGGGGGGGGCAATTGCACCCATTGCCCTCCCCCTGTATCCGCGCCTGAGTCCATCTGGCCGATATTCCATCGGTAAATATGACAGAAAATCTTATCGATTTAGCTGCAGATGGTATGCTCAGAACTCAATTCAAAAACCATATTGATAATTTCGGGATAAGGAGAAGAGAAGAGGAAAATATCCAGAGCTGGCAAAAGAGGCTTTAAGATTGTTAGTGTCATTCACTACTTCAAACATATGTGAACTCACGTTGTTTTCCTTGAATAGGAAAATGATTTAATTATCTCACTTAAAAATTAAGTGTTTTAATTTTATTAGTATTTACCTAAAGGCTTGCAACCGCGACCCCCCTAGCAATTTTTGGCGACCCCCTAGGGGGTCGCGACCCACAGTTTGAAAAACACTGGTATATGGCAACGCACCTTTCAGTATCTCTCCCTTAAATGTTTAAAGCCTGATTCACAATGCGCCAAAAACAAAACGAGGTCGGGACGAGATTTGCCATTGTCTTTTTTTATAGCTAACAAATTGTTAAGCTAAATAATAATTAAAGCAGTGTCTATAATTATTAGAGTTAACTAGAGGATACAAAACGTAATCAGTCATTCTATATGACATTTTTAGTGTGGTTATTGTATGAGTGGGTGTTAAATTTTCAACAGCAATAAATTTCTTGTTTCAATGAAATTTTTTTTGACACCCCTATTCATTAATACAGCATAAAATTTTGAAAGCAAGAATTTTGTTCAGTTAAGTCAAATGATTTTTTCAATGAAATTTATCGAAATCGTTGAAAATTGTCGTTTCCGCTGGTTTTACGTTCATGTAAAGGTATAAACTACAGACTAATTTATTCAATACTAGCCGCACAAAAACTAAATGACGAGGAGAATGATGTATTTGGCAGCTAGTAATTCTTTAACTTGCCCAACACTGTGATTGTGATTTTTTTGTAGCCAATTTTTTTTTTTTTTTTTTTTATTTTAAAAGAATATTTTTAATATTGAATTAATTAATACACGTATTGCATTGGATTTGCGACATATTTGTGTATACTATAAATATCTATGAGTTCCAAAAAAGAACATCATGAAGATCATTTGCTCTAAATTGTATGTATTTTTTATTTATTTACATATTATATGAATATGTTTATGTTGATCTATGAACAATGTCTTACTTACTTACTTACTTAAGGTGGCGCTACAGTCCGGGGTGAACCAGGGCCTCAACCAACAAGCTTCTTCCAGCCGGCTCGGTTTCTAGCTAGCTGTCTCCAGTTTCGCACGCCAAGTTGGTTGAGGTCCTCTTCCACTTGCGTGTGCCACCTTTTACGCTGTCCACCTCTACTGCGTTGTCTCATGGGATTGGATTCGAAGACTTTCCGGGCCGGAGCATTGGTGTCCATTCGCTCTAGGTGACCCAGCCATCTTAGTTGTTGGCTTTTCACTTTTGTGGGCTAAGTCGGTGTCGCTGTACAGCCCATACAGTTCGTGGTTGTATCTTCTTATCCATTCCCCATCTATGCAGACGGGACCAAAAATCACCCGGAGAATTTTCCTCTCAAAACAGCCTAACGCGTTCTCATCCACCGTTAGCAGTATCCATGTCTCTGCACCATACATCAGGACTGGGATGATAAGCGTCTTATACAGGGACAGTTTAGTTGCTCGAGAGAGGGCTTTGCTTCTCAATTGCCTTCTTAGGCCAAAGAAACAGCGATTGGCAAGAGTAATTCTTCGTTTGATCTCAGCACTGGTATCGTTCGCTGAGTTTATAGCGGATCCTAGGTAGACAAAGTCTCTGACCACCTCAAAATTATAGCTGTCTATAGTGACGTTCTGTCCGAGACGTCGGTGGTGTGGGGTGTCCTTTCTTGTTGACAGCATATATTTCGTTTTGCTTTCATTCACCGTTAAACCCATCTTCTTGGCTTCCTTCTCAATTCACAAAAGGACCACTGATATCATGCTTTGTTCGTCCGATTATGTCAATGTCGTCAGCGTAAGCAAGTAATTGGACGGACTTTTGAAAGATTGTGCCTCTAGTGTTGACGTGAGAGTTTTGCATTATTCTTTCAAGAACGATGTTGAAGAAGTCGCATGACAGCGCGTCGCCTTGCCTAAAACCTTTTTTGACATCAAAGGTGTCGGTGAGGTCTTTTCCGACCTTGATGGAGCAGCGTGCATTCTCCATCGTCATCCTGCACAAACGGACGAGTTTGGCATGGATGCCAAAACCAGACATTGCTCTATATAGCTCGTTTCTATAGATGCTGTTCTACGCGGCCTTGAAACCGATAAAAAGGTGGTGGATATCGATTTGAAACTCCTGGGTTTTCTCCAAGATCTGCCGTAGTGCAAATATTTGGTCGATGGTGGACTTCCCTGGCCTAAAGCCACACTAATATGGACCTATCAGGTTGTTGACGAATGGCTTCAGGCGTTCACAAAGTACGGCAGAGAAGATCTTGTAGGCGATATTAAGAAGACTGATACCTCTGTAGTTGGTGCAGTCCAGAGGATCGCCTTTCTTGAGGATCGGGCAAACAATGCTGAGGTTCCATTCATCGGGCATGCTTTCCTCCGACCATATTTTAAAGATGAGCTGGTGCATACTCCTAACCAATTCATCGCCAGCCACTTTGAATAGCTCAGCCACTTGAGTTTAGATATTTTAATTGACTAAAAGATTAAAAGCAGTTAAAAAGTACTTTTTTTACTGCACGGTCAGTCTATTAGAACTGACTGCTGACTATTTATTTTGCAGTTAATGTGCATTACCAAAGCATCTACTGCAGTCTCTTACAGCTCTGCAGCTAGGGAGTCAACTAAGAAATTTTTAATAATGCAAAGCCCACCGACACACCGATGGCTGTAAAAAGACTAATGGCCAATTTCATAAACATTTAAAAGGCTTTTAAATTTTTAAATGACGTATTTTGTATGGAATAAACGTAATTTTAAGACTTAAAAGCCGGTAAAATTCTTAAAAGGCTTTTATGAAATCGGAGGTAAGAGTTAAAAGAATGCAGTATTAAAAATCTTTTAAAGGCTTAGGAATATATATATATTTTGCATTCTTGGAGTCTTATGAATGTATTGAAAGAACTGCAATATTGGTAGTGCTTTGAAGTCTTTGTTTCTTAAAGCAGTCACATAGCTGCATTCAAAAGACTCGAAGAATGCGAAAAATGTAAAAAAAAATTCAAAGAATTACAAAAAATTCTAGCACTCTTTAATATTGCATTAACTTATTTTAAGTCTTCTAATTACTTTAGATGAATCCATTATTAATTAATGACTTCAAAATCAATTAAAAATTAATTATTGAAAAAGAAAAACTACAGTATTTAATTGCATTCACAAATATAAGTTAAATTAACGCATTTTCTAAAACTTTTCTATAATAATAACCTACCCAAATTCAAATGCCATTCAAACGTAGATACTAAAAAAAATTCTAAAAATAAAATACGTTAACAAACAAACTGTAGGTATAATTTGTTTAAGGTTTTTCCAATGACAATAGACTGCCTAATTGCCTCGGCTAATGACTTTTATATTATTTTCTTTCCCTTTGATTGAAACATTTTGCTCACTTAAAAACGAATTCTCACGTAAAAAAAAAAAAATAACTTGCAAATAGCACTGGCAAGTGAAAACTTTCTTTTCCGTTCATTACAAAAAATTAAAAGTTCATTAAATTAAGTTGCAAAATAATTACTGGACAAAAATATTTTATGTCTCCACTTAGACTTATACAAATATGCATGCATTCACAACCCACTTTACACACCTAGGTATTTTTTTTTTTATATAAATGTATGATTGTTTTTGGTTGGTAGGTACTTAGTATAGTTATATGTAGCTTAGCTACATTATAAGCTGTATCTTGAGTGGGCACTTTTAACATGTTCCTACAACAAATTGCCTTCGCCTTTTGCCTGCCTGATGGCTGCTTGCAGCATGTCAACTTTGTTCATAATATGGCCTTACACCTTGCAGTTGTTGTGGCTGTGGCTATACACTTATCCACTATACTCTTTTTTTTATTATTTCAGCTCCATAGCATTAATTAATTCGTTATGAATCGTGGTTCGTGTACATAATATAGTGATGTAACCACAAATACCTAGATTTTCAAACAGGTTTTAGATATGGACGTGGTTAGCAATTTTTGGCCACTATGGCACTGCCCCTCAGCCAAAAGAAAACAACAATCCATTTGATCTCAGAATAGTGCTCAGACCTTTTGGAAGAATGGGTTCGGATTTCAATGAAATCTTAAACAAATACAGGAGTCACTTTGGTTTTATTGTACAACGGAACCTAGCAAACAAACATCAATGCATTTAAAAAAAAATTGTGCTGATTCCTCTTTGATATTTTGTATTTTTTTAGTGGAAAGCACCTTATGGTAAATGTAAGGAATTACGAACAAAGTATTTTAACATACATAAAAGTTTTATAATCAAAGTAGCTTTTGCCACCCCACAAAACTATTAGGGTCCTCCACCTGTTGACAAAAAAAAACAAATCATTTGAATAGGTATCATCAGGTAATTTATAAAAAAGAGATCGAAGCAAAAATACTCCGATTGTATTAGAGTCCGAACCCTTGCTAAAGTTATTTGAGCTTTATTTTGTTTTGCGAGTAGAGCTTTGATGATCATTATTTTTTGTTTGTTTAATAACAGGTGGACATTTCACTTGGTATTTATAAAAATAAAACTTCATTTGAGCTTTTTTAAAAGTCAAAAAAGATTGTTAGTGTAAATTATCTTATAGTCAGATTATCACACCAAAAATATTGTTTATTTTCCATTAAATAAATGTGTTAAAATCTCAACAAATAGCTCAGGTACATTGAAGATTTTTTGTAATATTCAAGCTATCAAGAAACACGGTAATTCCCAAGAGGCTTGGGTAATCGACCAATTTTTTATTTTAAACTTTTTTCCATTGTAATATGTAAAATGTTCTTAGAATGGCAAAAGTCCCAAGTACATTTTTGTATATTCTTTTAATTTTCTCATTGTCTTGCTTGAGTAACTTTTAATAAGAATTATAATTAAAAGTTTATGTAAACACCTGTTAGTAGATACTTAAAGCTTTTAGATTCTTTAAATATATGGGTAAGGCACTAAGCCAAGCTGCATTCAAGAAAAACGCATTGCTGTTCAGATGAAGAGAAAGGTTTCATTTTGACTATATATGATCGAAGGTTATTTGACCAAATTGAATAAATATATATTGCGATTTTATTAGTTATAAGGTCAAGCGCAAATTTTATGGCTTATTTCCAATTCAAAGAGGATAAGAAGTAAAGCTAAAATTTTAAATATTTTGAGATATTATCTTAAAATGATAATTATGTTTTATTGATAATAATTATTATGTATTTTTGATGAATAATGGAAGTCGAAAAGACTATAGTTTGCATTGAGATATTCAGCGTGTTATACTTAAAATCTTTGGAAATTAAATTGAACAAAGGCTTTTATCTATGGCATTTTGATGTTTTATAAAATTAAGTAACGATTTAAGTATGTTTGCAATGCAAATGCTTTATAAGTAAGTTTTATAATCTTTCATCGTAGAAGCACGTAGACTAAGTTTAATAAAAAACTGTGGCAAAATTTTGTATTTTAATATTTTATAGGACTTCAACTTAGTTTCTGGCTATACTCATCACCATATATACATAATGGCGTTTTTCGACCTTTTTCTTGGAAAATAATACTTAACTTAACCTCTTGTTCCTCTGATCTGCTAAGGAAAAAATTGAAGCAAATCAATTGCTTTTACTGATCAATTTGTAGCCATAAAATAATTCGGTGTTTTGCAGACTGCTCAAAACGGCCATATACTTGTATAGAGTGTGTCCTAGAAATTAAAATTTAGGCCCCAGTTATAGCTTTCATTGAAAATCATCATTGAAAAGTTTATTTACCGGTTTTTAGGTGTCTAGAAAGCTCATATTTCGTTCTTTGATATGATTTTATTCAAAAAGTTTCAGTGCATAGTCCTTGAGAAATAAAATTTCAAAGTTAAAATTTTATATAAAATTTTTGATTTTAATATTATACCTATGTATAATAATATACGTATAGGTAATCGATTTTTTTTTATATTTAGTACTAGGCGTGTTTTTTTGGGATTTTATATATAGTACAGTGAGAAATTTCCATAAAAACGCATCCGCAGCGGCCTATATTTTTGTATTTGCAATATGGTACGCCTGAATAGCTGTCACGACACAAAAGTGAATTTTGTGAAAGTTCAAAGTAGAAATAAACCAAAATTATTAGCAAAGACTAACATATTTGAAAGTTGAATGGGAAATATAACTATATATGTATTTATATAATTAATGTTTTCAATCAAATGTTTGTGTCCCTTTTTTCTTTATTTGCCATTTTCAGATACGAAAATTGATTTTGCAGCTATAAAAGAAAAGAAAAGGGGTAGGGGTGTGTTGGTAGACTATGGTCAAAGTAAAATAGTCATGATTTAGTCTGCTACTACACGAAGACTTTTTAGCTGAGATTTTTCGAAATTTAGTATTGTGAAAGTGAAATCAAATTTTGTTTTCTCAATTGCACTCATTTAATTTTGAAAAAAGTCATGACTCAAAAGTCGTCGTATAATAACAGACTCAATATACATGGAGTAGATGACTTTATTAGCGATAATTTTATAAATTACAATAAGAACATGAATGTATGGCTAATTTTACCTACTTTTCCACTGGAAAATTTTTAACTCACCAATTTCACCGGATTAACTGAGTACATTAGTAGCCAAATAAGCCTGAACCTTCCTTGAACTTCAGTTAGTTTCAGCTGTACTAACTGGTTCAAAATTTGATCCATGGTTCAGCATTTGTGACTCATCGATTTTATCGGATCTACTGAAGTGCAACGATGATTCCAAGGTTCAAGTATGTTGTAATAACAATTTCAAGCTTAACCCTGGTTGAACCTCAGTTAAACTGCCGACATCAGTGAGCTAAAATAATTGAACCACGCATCAAAGCTTGAACCAAGTTTGTACCAGTAGCCTTTCCACCAAAAGCAGTGACTTAAAATTGCTGAGCATCGGATCAAAATTTGAACCATGTCTATACAAACTGGTCCCTATAGACCAAAGGTTTACAAAAAGAGCTTTTCATATGAGCTGCGGATAGTGAATTTTGAAATGGGAATGATCGTGAATTTTGACCTTCCATTCCCTTGAGTAATTTGTTTGGTTGCCTATAGAAGAAAATGTGAAGAAAAATGCTTTGTGAAATGCGTCTTGATGTTGTGGTTTGCGAATTATCGTTTGACAGTCGGCAGAATATATATTGTTTGTAGACCAGGAAAAATAGCACAAATCGTATGGGGAACCTTGAACAAATTAATTCATGAAATATTAAAATTGGAATCGACGCAGAATTGCAGCCTCTATAGCATATCCAAAGTCCCCCAAAATCCCCGCATTGGCTTTTTGTGTAGATGCATTTGAAGAAGTGCAGATGAGGAGAACTTGAAGGTCTATCAAACTAAAATATTTGTTTTGGTACAACCTAACCATATGCTACATGCTTTAAGGGTAGTTTTTAACGCTAAATCTAATGAAACCAAATTAAAAATGATACAACCACCCAAAAAGTTATAGTCCTTTTTACGTAACGGTGACTTTTTTTCAGGTACAACAAGTAAAATATTTTCGAAAACCCTTTGAAAATAAAGGTATGTAAATAAAATTTGGAGTGAATGTTCCATTTGTCATACGAACTAAGAATCAAGACAGTCCCCAAAAATATCCATGGTGAAAGGGTGTTTTTTTAAGGGGGATGGGCAAGTGAAGAATGTTTACCATAACACCCACGAAAAAACTCTTACGCTCATGAAACTCGCCAAAAATATTAAATTTGTCATGGCAACCAAGAATAAATATAGTCCACATAAATATATTTGCTCTGGGGGATTTTTTATTAAAGAGAGGGAAAATCTGGGAAGAAGTTGAAAGATTTGAGCCAAAATTCCGATTTGGTGTAATTGAGGTATATACACTAAGTATGGTATATGATTTAAGGGTATTTTTTAGCGCTGAATCTAATAAAAGCAAAACCAAAATAATACAAGCACCCTTAACAAAGTTATGGTCCTTTTCAAGCAAAAATCAATTTTTGAAATCGAATTTTCCGTAGAACAGGTCAAAATGTAACCGCCACAAAAACACTATTAGACAAAAGATATTTGTATGGACTATTTGAATTCTTGGTTGCCATGACAAATTCAATATTTTTGGCGAGTTTCATGGGTGTAAGAGTTTTTCCGTGGGTGTTATGGTAAACATTCTACACTTGCCCATCCCCCTTAAAAAACACCCTTTCACCATAGATATTTTTGGGGACTGTCTTGATTCTTAGTTCGTATGACAAATTGAATATTCACTCCAAATTTCATTAACATAGCTTAATTTTCAAAGGGTTTTCGATAATATTTTACCTGTTGTACCTGAAAAAAAGTCATCATTACGTAAAAAGGACTATAACTTTTTTTGGGTGGTTGTATCATTTTTAATTTGGTTTCATTAGATTTAGCTTTAAAAACTACCCTTAAAGCATGTAGAGTATGGTTAGGTTGTACCAAAACAAATATTTTAGTTTGATAGACCTCCAAGTTCTCCACGTCTGCACCTCTTCAAATGCATCTACACAAAAAGCCAATGTCGGGATTTTGGGGAACTTTGGATATGTTATAGAGGTTTCAATTCTGCGTCGATTCCAATTTTAATATTTCATGAATTAATTTTTTCAACCTCGGAACCCATTTTTCCGGGCCTATTGTCACTTATAAATAAAAATGCTAAATTTTGCACTTTAAACTAATTTAAGGCAGCGTTTTTTTTTTTAGCAGAGCATAGGATAGGATCATTTTTTCATTGTGTCGAAAAGGTAAAACAAAACAACCAAGCACTTACAAACGACCCTGTTTATACTGTAATTGCTCACTACGCCACCATGACGTAAATTTATGGGTGAAATTTTCTCTTCACCGATTTCTTCTACAAAAACACGGTCTTGACGAAGTGAAAAGTTACAGTCTAAACAGGGCCATTCATTCAACATAATTCTCTTCTACGAACATAGCCATCGAGAATTCGAGACACATAAAAGTACCAGTCGTACCAATGACGACACACAAAAATCCTATTCAATTGAGTACGATACTCGAACAAACGTCAAAAGTTTATCGGCAGTGGGATTCTACTTTAACTTTTATCGGCAGCGATTTTGCTGCCGATGCTGTTTTTGTAATTCATATAAAATTTCACTGTGCTGCGGATAGCTTTTCCAATAAAACACACCTATTATTAGGTAATGGCATTCTGTGAAAAACAATTTATATATGAAAAGTATTTAAAAGTGTTGATGCCGTTTTTTTTTTAAATAATATTTTTGGAAGTAGATCTCACTTATTTCAGCATACAAAAAAGTTTTATAAAAATCGTAGGAGTCTTAAAAAAAATATTTTCCATAAAGGTTTTTTAACATTTTCAAAAACTAAATTGTTTTCTTAAAAAAAATATTACCATAACCACTTAAATACCTAGTTTCATAAAAACAACTCAACTCAACTCAATAAAAAATCTTTTTGAAAATTTGTTTGAGGACAAATATTTATAGTTTTTAGAAGAATAATTTTTTCAGAAAAAATCGTTTTGAAGAAAATCGAAAATTAAAAATAATGTTTTTTTGGGAGGAACCATTAATAACCATTTTTTGAAAAATAGCATTTACTAAAATAAATTTATTGTTTTTTTTTAAAGAAAAGTTGTCAAGCCGTTTTTGAGAAAAATAAGAATTTGTAAAATTGCTAACAGCCCTATTATTGAAATGATACAAAACTAGTTTTAATATAAAACTAGTTCTATAGGGGTTTTAAGTTTCAGGTTTTGAAGATATTGGTATTATTCAAACAAAAATTGACATCTAAATCTCTGATTTTGAGTTTAAGATGTCAATTTTTGTTTGAATAATACCAATATGTTCAAAACCTGAAACTTGAAACCCCTATAGAACTAGTTTTATATTAAAACTAGTTTTGAATCGTGTCAATAATAGGGCTGTAAAAAACTTCATGGCAAAAATTCATTTTTAGTTCTAAAAAAATGAAGAAATGTGTAGACAGAATTTCGTGCAGTTTGGCTTAAAAAAGAATCTCGGTACTTAACAGTATAGGTACGTCCGAAATTGGGATCAATGTGCATTGTACCTACGTACCACGCGTGGGCTCAATGAAGATTACACAAACAATTTCAATGTAACTCAGTAATCCTGTTTCCTATTTCAGTGGCAATTTCTTAAGTTAGGTGCCATGTAAACAGCAACTGGCACCGATGTTTTTGAAAAAAAGCTCTCCCATAAGGCCTGTACTGCAATTATAAATTGGACAGAGTATAGTAAGTTACATTGGGCATTCACACGTATTGGATACATGCATTTACATTTATGAGATATTATTCTGAAGATTTTCATTTTATTCTACGTTAAAACTACATATAACGTAGAAATCAATTGACTAGTGGAATCAGTGCGATCTTTCATTTTATTGAAAATTATTGTGGACAGCTATAAATGTTTCTTATTTTTAAAAACGAGGGCATTTGTTAATGAAGGGAGGACGGGAGGACAAATAATCGGAGCACTGTTTAAAGGTGCCGTCACACCAGGCAAGTTTTACTTGCCGCAAGTACTTGCGGCAAGTAAAACTTGCCTGGTGTGACGACTCAAAAAAGTACTTCCAAGCAATTAATTGCTGCAAGTGATTTACTTGCCTGCAAGTACTTGCGCAAGCAATGCTTGCGCGATGTGACTAGTTCCTGCAAGTGCTTGCAAGCAAGTAAAACAATTGAAATCACTTGCCACAAGTACCTACTTGCCACTTGCAGGCAAGTTTTTTACTTGTTTGCAAGCGAACGTATATTTTTCGATCAAAATTACAGAAAAATTCGTCTCTTTCTGCCCTGAAGTCTCTCATCAGTGTTGTAAAGTACGGGTTTTCAGCACGACTTTCAAAACAGGGTAATACCAAAATGATTAATCATCGATCAGCCGCATTTTTTGGTTTCAAATACTCCAACATAGAACAGGGTCTCGTACTGTTTTTGAATACATGTTTTTTGACAGTAATAATATGAACCGACTGGATCGTACGTAATTGCTCTTAAAGTTCAACTTGCTTGGAACTTGACAGGTCTTTTAAAAATATTTGAGTAATTAAAGAAAAATGCAAGGAAGTATAAAGCTCTTTCTATCAATTGTTAAAACAATTCGCCAGATTTTGATAGAAATGGGAGGAGCAATTAATGATTAAGTCGAAATAAAAAAAAAAAAACGTATAAGGAAGGTACCACTAATAACAGCTTTTAGTAAATTTTTTATCAGAAAATTCAACTCACTTGCAATCAAATCACTTGCTGCAATCAATCGCATGTTATTTTTACTAATAATAATCTACAAGAATCAATTGCCTCGATTTCAACAAATTTTCATGTTCAAAAACCATTTCCTCGTAAAAAACTCTTTTTCAAAATCTGGATTATCCATTCAGATCTATTTCTGTATTAAATGGCAAAATCAAACCCGTTTACACGTGCAAGTACTTTCAGAAACTAATTTCAGCAAGTAGTTTCAACAATTACTTGCAGCAAGTACTTTCAGCAATTAATTTCAGAAAGTACTTGCTTGCTCGGTGTGAAGACCTGAAATGTACTTGCAGCAAGTTTGTTTTGCAAGCAAGTAAAAAGTCGTTTCAGCAAGCAATTTACTTGCCTGGTGTGACTGCTCTCTGCAAGTACTTGCACGAATATTTCAAAATCGAAAGTTTTGAAACAATTGCTGCAAGTACTTTACTTGCACGGTGTGACGGCACTTTAAGGGGAGGAATGCAACTGGCTATTTCGCTAAAACACTGTTTATAAAAATAGCGATCAAATAAAGCGAGGATTACGTCGATGTTCAAAATATTGGATTGGTTTTGTTAAAGAATTATCACCTATTATTTTTAAAGCTCTTTTTTGGATACGATCCAAGAGACTAAAACTAGGAACGCACTTGCGATTTTCGTCGTACGATTATTAAGTCGCAAAAAAAAGAACACATGAGTCACAATGTGAATGAATGCAAATGTGACCAAGAAATTGTATTAAATTTGCGGTTGATTTTTTAGTCGCGGTGACAGAAAATCGCAAGTGCGTTTCCAGCCTTTGGGGTTATGTGATAATAATTGTATTCAAGCTTTGGGCGAGTGAAGGCTTTGTAGATTACAAGAAGAATTTGCAGTGATTTTGGTGACGTTGAATATGTGATCATTCTATGCAAGGTGATATGTGATGCACATATTCAGAACTAAAAGCTCTTCAGTTTCCTCGATGAAAGTACCGGTTATGGATAGCGGCATTTGGGGTGGCTTTTGCTTTAGCAACAACAGACAACATTGGGGGTTTGAAGCATTCAATTCGACGTGGTTTTTAGTTCCCCAGTGGGAAATGCTGTAAATATCAGAATTTAGTTAGCTTATCATACGCTGCCGCTGAAGTTCCACATTCGAAAGGCAGGGATGTGAGTCTAATATGAAAACCTGAGGGTGCTATTAGATAAGAAATCAATAATAAAAATGAGAAAGAGGGTAGGAGACAAAACGGAGCCCTGGGGCACACCTCCACTTATTTTATGAATATCAGACTAGAAACCGTCCAATACAACTTGTATTGAAAGGTCCAAAAAGTTGTTTCTAATCCAACGAAGAAGAGATTCATCGATACCAAATGCACGCATTTGCGATAAGAGAGCTTAAAAATTATGAAAATATAAAGCTCTCGGCCTTACTATTATTTCTAGTTAAAAAAAAAAATTTGGCTCAGCCTAAAGGACTTTTATTGTTTCAAGGATTTAACTAGCTTACCAATAATCATTGAAATATTCAAAATCATTTTATTTGGAAGGCTGGACCAAAAAATCATTTTTTTACTAGAAATAATAGGGGTTGGGTACGAAATCCCGAATGCAAATTCCGAATGCCAGAATCCAGAATGTCAAAATCCCAAATAGACAAAATCCTGAATGTATAAAATCCCGAATGCTAGAATCCCAAATGCCAGAATCCCTAATGCCAAAATCCCGCGCACGCTTTCAAATTGAACTTTTTTGTACAAATTAATAGCAATATGTACATATCTTCTTGATTTTGATAGCTTTATGTCAAAACCTCGTAGGTCTGTTTTGAACATTTGCATTTTTAATATTTTGTCAGTTGCAGTTGAGTTGTGGAGTTTTTTCTATTTAGTTTCTGATAAAAGCTTTATGATATACCATCGCAAGTGATTTATTTGGTGTTTTGTAAAATCTCAAAAGCTGTTTCGATGATTTATGTAGTTAAATTTTATTCCAATGCGAAATAAAACCAGGCCTCAAATAATATAAGTTTACTTACTAAATTATCGTATTTCCATTGCATTCCAAATTTGTAAAAAAAGCTCGATATTTTTAAAACAGTGATAGGTACCTAAATTATCAGTGATAAAGCAGGTTCGTTAGCATATAAGTTTATGCCAAGGCTTATGAATAATCATGCATACCTTAAACAAATACGAATTGCGTTTGCGTCACCTCACTCTGATTTCGTACGTAAGCATTCCGCACTTGTGTACTATTAAGCTGTCTCGTCACGTCGTTCAGTTGTCGTCTGTGATTTTAATTTTTTTTTTGTTTTATCTTAACAAAGCATACACTTTGGTATGTTGCCACAGTTGTCTCTGCAGGTCAATCAGACGAGGAATAATATATAGATACTAGCTGAAAATGAATAAACAAAAATATTATATTTTGTGATTTTAAATGCAGCGCAAAGGCACCATGGGCTGGTCTGAGCATAGTCTGGAGCCTTAGGGAAATATATAGGGAAATGACACACCCCAAGGAAACAAAAATAGATAAACAATGAGATATGTACATTCTTATTAATAAAGTATTTACAGGCATTTTAAGTATAAAACTTATAAGAAATAAAATTGACTACTCGCTCTTGTGCGGCTTAGGCTATCATTTACCCAAACTGATTGTTTTGTATGAAGTTTAATCAAAATTGTAAGGGTGATTATTGAGAAAATGAAATAAATGCTTAGTGCGTTGGACAATGAAGGCAGAGGTCTAAGTTCATATCCGAGTCCACTCGGTGCCAACTGTAATTTCTTGTCTAAGGCAACGGTGGGTTGCAAGGATATGATGTTTACACTCAAACTCAAACCCCTGCTAGTCTTAAGTTTGCTTAAAAAAAGGATTAACTTCTAAAGATATTCCTTCTTATTTCCTTACAGATTCATTGGACACCATCTCAACGACAACATTTCGCCCTGTCCGACTAAACAGTTCATCAAGTTCCCCCCACCAGAGAGATACAAAACTAATGAATCTTCTAGCAGCCCGGCGAAGTGCTCTTCATCATGACAGATTTAGAACCCACAGCCGGGCTGCTACAACAGGCAGAACGAAACCTTCAACGGAAGCAACTTCTAAAGCTCCACCCGATTCCAGAACTGTATGCGTTCGAAATTGTACGAAAAACTTTACCCGCAGAACAAGTGCAAGTTGCATGCGACAATGCACAAACATTCACCGACGCAGCAATTCAACAACAACAACAACAACAACAACAAAAAATTCTTCCAGCACAAACAATAATAATTCTTCCGAAGAAGAAAAGTCACAAAAAGACAATAATGAAATACTTTTCACTGACGAATCATCGCATGGGTTTTTCGTTGTTGCCAAAGATGCCAATGATACGATGAATCATATTCCAGAGCTAAGAAAGATCCCAGGAGTTATGTCGGGAAATGTGTACAAAGGAAGGCCTCGGAATAAGCCAAATGTTTCTTTGCCATCACCAGATTCAGAAACAGATTCGTATCTGTATTTTGGAAGAAAAATACCATCGTTGAGGCCGACTTTTTTGAGTATATCCACTGTCAGCGATGAACACCCACAAGTATACGAAGTTTCTGTTTCACAAAAACCACCTCGATCTAAAATTTCAAATAATAAATTTAGTCCCAGAGATAGGCAGAGCTCACCATTCACACGGAAACTGAATGCTGGTAAATTTGCTCCCTTGGTTTCTGCAGAACCAATACCGGTTACTGAAAATACTTCATTGAAAAATGACACCATACCTAAACTTACTGAACAACAGAATACCAGTGCTGAAGTCGAAACTGAAATTGAAGTGGAAGTACCTTCTCTTAAACTAATAGCAGACCCACCGCCTTCGAAAGAAGTTTCCTTAAAGATGGAAGATTCGACCCAGAGCTTACCTTCCGAAAAACCAGCTATTGCAATGACCAATCTTCCGGAAGTATCGACTCCTTTAATAATAAGTGTAATTGATGAGGAAGAAACAACATCAGTCGCCCCAGACCCAGAGAATGCCACCATTCCAACTGCTTTAGGTATCGAAGATGCAAGCACAGAGCTTGCAAAAATAGAGGCTCCGTCACACTTTTCTGAAGATAAAACTAATTTGATAATTTTCGTCAACAAAAGCATGAACACTGTCACACCATCACCACCACCTTTTGTGCAAACAACCATATTTTCATCAGTTCGATCTACGGTATATCCTCCCACCGTAGTCGTCACAAGCAAGGCCTTCGATTCCATGAGTACTACCGAGAAAAACACAGAAACAGACTCTGTAGTTGGTGAAGAAAACGTTGAAATAACTTCGCCTGCATATGAAAACCCAGATATTACAATACGAGCTCTGACAGAACTCACTGATGACACCAAGAGTAGTCTGTCAAAGGAAAATGACTTATCACGGTTAAATATAGCAACGTATGCACTAGCTGGACTTGGAATGATTCCAGTTTTGATTGGTGTAGTATACCTGGTTAGATCATTGATCTTGAAAGGATACTCAAAACACGATGAGGACTTTGATGTTTGTATAACAGATCAAAAGCCCATAAGTCCAGTGAAGAAGATAGATAAGTATGATGAGGAAGAAGAAAGCGGACAGTATGAACAGTGTTCGATCAGCAGTAGGGATGAGTTCAACAGAGCTAACTTAAGACTGAAGAGCTTACTTGGAGAAGGCAATTTCGGAAAGGTATGGAAAGCTGAAGCAGATGACTTGAGTGGTCATATTGGTGCTACGAGAATTGTGGCCGTGAAAACAGTTCGATCGGGAAGTTCTCAAAATGATTTAAGAGAAGAAGCAACTATTATGCGTAAGCTAGGATCACATCCGAACATAGTTACTTTGTTGGGAGCATGTCTCGAAAGTGGTATGTATTTGAAACTATTCTCTTTGAAAATTGACAATTTTATGTTTTTTTTTTAACTTTTAGAGCCTCAAATGTTAATAATGGAGTTTGCAATGCGTGGACGGCTGTTGTCACTCTTGAGAGCAGCCAGAAGTGCTACAAACATATTACCAGCATCGGTTCCGGGTGGGAAGAGCTTAGCTCCATTATCACCAAGAACTTTAGCTGGTTTCTCCCTTGACATCGTAGCAGGGATGGAATATATAGCAGACAAGAGGGTAAGATCAGTTTAAGAGTTTAATTTTCAAATTATTTTAAGTAGCAGTTTACTTCAAAATAGTATTTAAGGGCTGGAGGGGGGGGGGTGTCTTTTTGGCATATTGTCATATTTTTCTTAATTAATAGGTCTGCTGTCGTGATTTTTGGAAAAAAAAACTTAAAAAGTGTCAAGTTTTGAAGAATAGGATTGGCATTATCTTTAAATGGTTGAAATGATGAAAAAGTGTGGGAACAGAAAGCTTCATAAATTCAAAATATTTCCCTAAAGGCAGCGATTCAAAGAATCACATTATACGGGCTTTCTGACCAATAGCAAGTCTATACGAGAAATCGAGACGAAAGCGTTTAGAAATGGCCCTAATAATAAGTGTATTTCATGATAGCATCAAAGATGGAATCCAAGATATTCACGCAGAGAGAACTTTTGTTTTCTTTTTTGTTCGGACCACTTCGTGGACTTGCCTTTGAAGAAGTTTTCAACCTTAAGATGGTTCATTAGTTTTTGGACTTCAATCAAAACTTCTATCGTTTTTAAGAACTATTTCAATGAAAAAGACCCAAAACTGACTCCTTTTAAGGGTTGACAAAGGCCCCATGCAAAAGAGCACCATTGTTCTTAAAAGTAGCAATATACTAGCGTTAAAGTATTTGACAATCCTCTGAAAAGTTTTCTAAAGTTCTTCAGTATTCAGATGCTATTTGAAAAAAGCACCATTCATCTTTTGCATGAAAATGATTGGTTTCATAAGTTCAGCGATGGCTTGACGCAAAATAGTTTTGGTTTGTAGACAATCGCCAAGAATGCAATCGACTTCGAGCCCTTATAGTATACCTATGAATGTTTATCGTTTTACTTTTTTATTAGAGTAGAAATACCCAGCAAAGAACAGATAAATATGTGTCAAACATGGCTCATGCCAATCTGTTTTGGCCCGAATAAAATATATTGCACAATTTGGTCCCACGTTCTTACTGTTGCAGTTTCAAGGCTTTGATTTTTATTTTATGCAATTTAGTTTAGGCTTCTATACAGTGACTGATCACTACATTTGACTAAAATTGTTTAAGCCAAGCCTTAAAGTTCATATGCGGTCTGTGTCAAGCATTATTATTTTATAACAAAGGTGAAGTCTAACAGACCACTTTAAGTACAAATAACTAAAATATGTTTTTTTTTTTGTATCTGTTTGAGCATGTGCGTGATGACGGGATGGAGTTAAAACAAAGATCAAAGTCAGACCACCCAGATACAGCTTGACATCAGAGCTAAGCACTTGGTTGGTTTTTATGTATATTGCTCAATAGAGCGAAAGTAACATGGTGCGGAAGTTAAATATGTATTTTGAAAATATTTTTCTAAATAAATACAAATTTGGTAGATATTGGTACATTTGGTACAAACATATTTGTAAAATTGTATACTTTTTGTTGAAATGTTCACTTGGTTGATGCCCTCCATATACCTATGGCTTTATGCATTTTTGTATTCATCGGTTTGTGGGTGGTCTTTTTGAATAATAGTAATTTTGTCTGGAAAAGGGAATAGAAACCAGGTATTATTTTTCTGATCCTAACGTAAATTCACGTGTTGTTCGGATTGAAGTTGGTGTTTATTAATTCGTTTGACAAGTGTCATAGTTATTTTTATAAAAAAAAAATGAAAACAGTAACAGTAGTAAGTAATTTTATGAAAATGGGTCGCAGGGTCCATTGTTTAAGTTCTGAGTGCGAATTGACAAAAACTTTACCAAAAAATGGATGAAAACCGCATGCTTTAAGGTTTACGGAAAAGTCCTAGAGCAAAATCTTTTTGGTAAACTTGAAATGAAAAAATTCATCGAGTTTCGATAAACTCTGAGTGCAAATGTGTACAAAAAAGCCCTTTTCATCGAACAAATGAGTACCTAATACACATTTCTTACAAGTTGAACCATCAGAAACCAAATGAAAGAAGCAAGATTTCATGAAAGGATTCATTTTTGTCTACTAACTCTTTCACCGTGTGAATTGAAAAAACGCCTTATATGTATATAGTTCGATACAACTAAGATAAATTTGTTTTGTTCTA
This sequence comes from Dasysyrphus tricinctus, assembly GCA_963921185.1. Classification (NCBI taxonomy): domain Eukaryota; kingdom Metazoa; phylum Arthropoda; class Insecta; order Diptera; family Syrphidae; genus Dasysyrphus; species Dasysyrphus tricinctus. Next base: position 187,354,136 of record OY992532.1, on the reverse strand, counting down.
TGGGAAAAATATATTCTGAAGACCATAGAACTCTGAATTCAATCCCAAAATTCATGAAGAACACTGTTAGACATGATGAAGGCTTTTTAATGATTTGGGAGTACTTTTCGGCATCTGGAGTTTGGCCGATTTTTGAAAAATTTAGAAAATATGTGCTTAGGCTTCGTCCGAGTCCTAAATACAGTTATCATGCCATTTGCCGAAAGGAACGAGCTGATTATTATGGTAGTTCATGCAGGGTAACGACTCCAAACACTCCTCGAATATGTTGTAGGAGTACTTTCAAACAAACAAAATAACGGTTATGTGGCGGCAAATAAAGTCCCTCGTTCTAAAACAGATAGAGCACCTATAAAGCTAAAAACAAAGAACAACTATAATTGCCGAATTGGTTCATGAGAGGTAGGATGAGAATAAACTCTAAAGTAATGATAGCTGTAAAAGCGGACTTGAACATGCAATTTAATTTTAGAAGTTATCATGTTTGCAGTTTTCAAAACACCACACATATGATTATTGAACTTAGTGCGCAATGAATTTAGCTCGGTTTTGGCTTGAAAAATGCCTGCATTGTGTTTGCAATTATTGTTATAATAGTTCCTATACTCCCGTCAATTTGTGCTCAAAAGGGCACTTGTGGGATAGTTTTGAATTTATTCTTGGTTTATGTTTTCGGGGGTAATGAATCCGACTCTAAGGTTTTCAACTAGATGCAATTTGCATTCTAAAAACATTATATGACTGAACAATTAAGAGATATCGCTTGAAAAATAAAGGAAACGCTGTTGGTGTAGAGCGATTAATAACCTGAAAGTAACATTCCAAATTAGATTAAGTTTGCCTTCCTCAAAAAAAGACTATATTTATCCTACCTGCGATACAATTTTTTAGCATTTTTCTCAAAAACGGCTCCACGACTTTTATAAAAAAAAAATCAATACATTTTTGTTTATAACCTTCGGGTTGGAAACCATTTTTCAAAAACGAAACGGAAAAATATAAACAGTATTTTTTACCAAAATTTTCAAACATTTTTTTTTCGATTTTTAAAAAATTATTCAATGTTTTTTTTTTTTGGAAATTGTGTATTTCGAAAACTACATAAAATATATTTTGAAACTCGATACTTAAGAGTTTTTTAATACTTTTTAAAGTATTTTAAGAACAAAATTGCTTTTATGCATAATTAACAGTATCTGCCTTCCATACAAATGACAAAAAGCCGTTAAGGAAAATAGTTTTTTTTTCTCAAAAACATATCCTACGATTTTGATAAAACTTTTTTTGAAGGCCAAAATTAGTGCGATCTACTACAAAAATAAAAATTTGACACTTAGTAGTACTATTTGTAGTAATTATTGATGGAATGGATTGTTTTTTATTTTGAGCTTTCTCATTATCAGCTGAACGGATACTGATTAATTTTTTTTATATAGAAATTTCAAATAAATTCAAATAATATAATGTATAAGAAAGAGTTTCAAATTATTTTTTTGAAAATTCGATGTCTCAAAAACGAGTTGACAATTTTTTTTAATGTTATTTTTATACGCAAATAAATAAATACTTAAGATTAGCATGCCAATATTTTCACTTAAAAATGCTTTAAGAATTGAATATATAAAATTATATCTTTAAGAAACCGCTGCAATGATTATAAATTCTTTTTCCATACAGACATATACAATTAAAATGATGGATGCTCTTTTCTTACCTCAAACTATCAAAAGAGTTATTTAAGCTTATTAAAATAACTTATTTAATGCTTTGAAATATTTTTCTCTCATAATTTCCATGTTTTTATATTCAATTTTTTGAGATATCGAATTTTCAAAAAAAAAAAAAAAAAAAAATTGAAACTTTTTTTAAAAATCCAAAAACTTTTTTCTTTGAAAATTTTGATATGCAATATTATCAAAGGGCACGGTAGTGCCCAGCCAAGTTCGCGGCACTACACCCTTTTTACAGGAACAAACTCAGGCGATTTTCAACCCCCCTCTAACTTCAGTACCAATAAAGTCAGAAACTTCAAATTCGCAGTATTTGCTGAGCTGATCAACACAGGTGGTTTACCAAATTTCAACTCTTAAGCATTAGTAATTCCCGAGACATAAAACTTCAAAAATCGCAAAAACCGTAACTGAATGACTCACTGACTCACTGACTCATTGACTTACTGACAGATCATCAAAGTTATGGAGCACTTCCCAACATCGTAGAAACTTGAAATTTCGCACAACGGTAGGCCTTGTGGCGCATACAAAGGAAAAAATCGAACATCTGCAATTTTTTATCCAGGGGACGTGGCATCCACCTACTTTCTTATATATTCTAATAAATTATATGGAGCACTTCCGATTGTTGTATAATGATGAAAATTGGTAGAGGGCTTGATGTACTTAGAAAGAAAAAAAATTGAAAAATTGGAAGTTTCAGTTCAGGGGGCGTGGCATCCTCCCACTTTATCAGAATTGCTATTATTTATAAGGAGCACTTTCGGTTGTCGTAGAATTATGAAACTTTGTGGAGCGGTAGGGCTTGATTTTCACCTGGCAAAATAAATCTTTGCAAAAAGGAGTGAAATCACAACAAAAACATAAATGTTAAAAAAGGAGCAAAGTTCTTATGTGTACAAGAAACCTGTGCGTAAAAATTTAGCCAAAAAAAGTAATGAGATCTAAAATATATGCCAAGTTTTAAGTTCATGAAGTTTAATATCAAATATCTTAAGTAGAGTAATATCGAAACAATTCCAAATCATGACAAAAATTTGGTAATTAATGATTACTGATTAAAATTTGGCAAGTTTTCTCTTAAATACTTACTTAATCACAAATTTAAAATGTATGAAAACTTGACCAGTGAACCCACCAAATTTTAATCAGGAATCATTAACTACCATATAAAATACTAATTTTAGTATACGAAAAAAGTTTAATCAAAATCGTAGGAGTCATTTTGAGAAAAAAATATTTTCCTTTGCAGTTTTTTAACTTTCGTATGAAAGGTACCGTTATTTTTTCATAAATGTTAATTTTTTTCAAAGAATATTTTAGAGCGTTCTTAAAAACTCTAGGGTATCGAGTTTCAAAAAAATCGATAATTTCGTTTTCAAAATAATTGATTTTACAAAAAAAAAATTAAACGTTTTTTTAAAAATCGAAAAATAAAATCTTCAAAAATTTTGGTACACAAAACTTTTTATATATTTTGGAATCTTCTGTATAAGAAAAATTATTGAAATCGGTTGTACCATTTTGAAGAATATCAAAAATTAAAAAAAAAGTTCTTTGGGAGGTATCATTAATAACCATTTTTGGAAAATGGTGGAGAACCAAACCAGGGCCTAGTGACTTACAACTCTCAACCATTCCTGTGTGTGTGTTGTTACCAGGAATGGAGAGACCTACAATTTTTTGTATGTCCCTTAATAGAAGATTGAAGCAGTTGGAATGCTTTCGTCAATCCAAGCATTCAAAACACCGAAACTGCCAAACTAACTTGCTATTAAATGCCATACTTGGTTCGAAAATTGTGAAAAATCTTGGTGTTTCTAAAAATAAAATAGGGCTGTCACTATTACTTTTTGTTTTCAGTCAAAAGTGTTATGATATTTTAGCAAATGATTATATTGCTGCTAGGATTTTTGCAAGTTTTTCGCTCATTACTAGAAAAGCTACCACACCAAGCTAGATATTTGTCATATGTGTATGATAGGACAGGGCTCTAAGTTTTACATTCTGTAGCAACAGAGTGTTGATATCTTGTATAGTTTTCGACATACGGACTTTCACAGTGGCTGATAATGATACTCATAACTTCTGATAGTATGTTATGTTATCAGCCACTTTGAAAGGCCGTATTGCGAAAACTAAAGAAAATATAGAAAAAAATTGCTGCAAAATGTGAGCCTCACAGGGCCAACTACCATTACACAAATGAAAAAAGGTCTTGCATCACATGCTAGTTTTTTGAGCTATGGTAAAACACGTGTGAAAATGCAACGTTATCACACTTTGGTCATGTACAAATACGTTCCCTATACATAAAGGTACCGAGATACCGAGGTACCTCGTCACACGGTTTAAGATGTTTATAATTTTTTGGTGGACAGGGATCCTGCCATTCGACTTACAAACTTGCAGATTATTAAAATATGCACAAAACATAATGTTAGGAGCTCTCATAAGGTGTCTTGCACATAGCTAGCCATTAAACTAGTTTAATTGGACATTGAAAATTGAAAAGGTACCCGGGTACCTCGTCACGCACATAAGGGTTAAGTTTGTAGATAAGAATTTTAGACTCTGAATTAAGACGAGTTTTGTCACATTTCAAAAGCTAATAATAAATTTTTTTTTCTTTAATTTCAGATCGTTCACAGAGATCTAGCTGCTCGAAATATTTTAATAGATCACAATGGTATTTGTAAAATATGTGATTTCGGCATGTCTACCGATTTGGATGTTGTACAGAAAAACAGCGATAAGCATTACGATGTTAAAACCATACGAACAGCTTCAAGCAAGCTGGACAAATTTAAATTTGATCTGGGAGAACGGATTATAAGCAATTGGAGTCATAGCTTTAATGCTAATAACACTAAAAAAACAAATGACACATTGGGCCGAAGGCCTGCCTTGCCTATTCGATGGATGGCACCAGAAGCATTACAGTACAATGAGTTTTCCATTGAAACGGATGTATGGGCATTTGGAATAGTCCTGTGGGAGATAGCTACTTTAGGTTTTTACACAAATTAACTCATAAAATCCATTGAAAATAATATTCTTAATTTTGTTGTATTCCAGGAGCAACTCCTTATTCCAATTTGTCAGGTCGTGAAGTAGTTCGACATGTCCTTCAGGGGACACGACCAGAGCTACCCAAAGACGGCCGTCATGGATTCTTCGAGCTAATGTTACAATGCTGGCACAAAGTACCTTCTATGCGTCCAACATTCCGTGAAGCTCGTTTAGAAATTGCTAGATCAGTCTGCAAGTGGCTGGATGAAGATGCAGCAACATCTGACTACATGGACGTCAGTGGCTTCAGTGAGGACTTGGAACACGGAATGGTGTACTTTAACCAAAGGATATCGGAATTCGAGTGCGATATATGACAATAATTTTGCCTCCCCCAACCCCCTCGTCTGTGCATCTTCAAATTATTAGATTAAATGCAATGCAGATGTCTTGGACAGTATTATAGTTATTTATGCCTGATATATTATAATAAACCCACATTATTAGTTGTTGTAGTTCAAATTCAAACACATTTTTCTTTCTTTCTGTTTCTATTTCTATTTCTGTGCATTGTTTATTTTTATTTTGTCTTTTAATTATATTTAGGTATTTTATAAAAAAAAAAAACACACACCGCTATTAAATTTAGTTTAATCTAGTCTGCTTATTAGAATATACAAATTATTATAAATATTTTATTACAATTTTGAAAATGTTATATTTTACACTTAAGAATTATTTTTATGTGCAATTATTGTAAGCATGACATACATACATACAAACGTAAACACAACACACACACACACAAGCTATTTGTTAGACAAATCATGTTTTTATTATTTGTAGTTAACATTTTCTTGTTACATATATTTATTTGTGTTGAAATTGATATATTCAATAAAAAAGAAATTGAATGTACCCGTGCTTAGTTTTTTGTATTATTTTTTTAAAGATTTTTTTTCTGTTCTCCAGTTGTTGCGAAATAATTTAACTACCTATGTACAAACATACAACTCTTCTTAGGGGAATGGTGGGAGCTCCTAAAAAATTTGTCTCTAGGTGGGCAAAAATCACAATTTAAAATAGTTTTTGCTAAAGTCTGAGTTCTCATTTTTGTGCAAAAATCGTTTGTAGTTCCCCTTGGCATAGTAGTTGTAGTGTAGGCAGTGGCTTTTTTACCCTTAGGGCCATGGGCCGGGGCGGCACATTGCGTGGGGCGGCACTCAGCCCTGGGTGCAAATAGTTTGAGTCCCTTACAATTGTATATAGGAAAAGTTAACCTCTGGTGGCGCGGCTCCCAGTACCAGTGACCTTCAATTGGACTTATTAGTTTTAGATATACCAAAATAAGAATGCAACATAGGAAAAACATAAAATTGCGATGAGCAACCTATAAATATCAATATGAAAACCTCAATTTTAATGAGGTAAATATTTTGGGACCAATCATGAAAAACAAACGTTTCGATTTTTCGGCACAGCCTTATTAATAAAATATCTTTGAATACTTTTATGGATTGCTTAAAAGCATTCCGAGAAATTCTAATTTAAAAATAAAAGTATTTCACTGTTCACAGGTTTTACCCTGGGAGTATGTTTCTGAAGACTACAATGACAAATTAAATTGAAGAACGTTCATCAAATCAAATATTAAATTGAAAAACCGTCCATTAAAGCTACAAATCTAATTTTTGCATACAAAATTAGCATTTAAAAAGCTAACATTAATTGGACTTAAAGAATCATGATTTCTGATTTTCGTTTGTCAACTTCATAGCCTATTGAATAGACCGGAAAATGAGAGGTATAAAGGAACAATTACGTGCAAGGTTTTTTATTATTGAATATGTTTGTTAGGCCCATAAGCATGCTTAAAACCGAAAATGCTACTAAATTCACCCATGCGTTTCTGAGGGAATGGTCACACTAAAACTAAAAAAATGAAAACTAAGCCGAATTTAACAATTTTACGTATAATACTTTTTGTTCAAAATCAAATTTTCTGTTAACAAAAACCAACTTAAAAAAAATCAAAAAATCAAGGATATCTAAATTTTTTAATAAATTGTGCATAACTTTTTTTGAAGCAAAGATAGGGTCAAGACATGCACAGATAAAACAAAGAAGAGACTAAAGACCTTAATATGGCATGTTCAAAAATTAATATTTGTTCAAAATTGACAGAGATATTCCCATTCAAACCTTATCATTTCTTATAATTTTTCTCAGTTTTGGCCCGAAAGTCCCTTTTTCGATACAATATAGCAAATTTCACTTTCGTAAAAATGTTCGAAATCAAAATTTGGATATAATATGACATTAGAACTATAGAGAATTTATAAAAAGGATGTAAGTTCGCAATTTCGTTTTTCAGCTGTTTTTAAATGCGTTCAGACCTACAGACCGAACGGCTGGTCCGATTAACATAAGATTTGGTATTAGGTGCTAGGACCGTTAAATTTGTCATAAAGTACCAAAAAATAGGCTTTCGGGCAAAAACTACGGAAAATGATAAGAAATGGTAAAGTTTGAATGGCTATATCTCTGTCAATTTTTAAATAATATGGCTTTTTAACATGTCATATTAAAGCCGTAAGACTCCAGTCTACTTTTTTCATGAATGTCTTGAGCGTATCTTTACACCGAAAAAAGTTATGCACAATTTAGAAAAAAATTTAAAATTCTTTGATTTTTCGATTTTTTTATGTTGGTTTTTGTTTACTTTTCCTGCTTAAATTTTTTTAAGAAATTTTCCAAACTATCCATTTCGATAGAAAATCTAATTTTGAACAAAAAGTATTATAAGTAAAATTGTAAAATTCAGCTTAGTTTTCGAGTTATACCAAAAATACTGAAAAGTGGCCAGTGTGACCATTCTCTCAGAAACGCATGGGTGAATTTAGTAGCATTTTCGGTTTTAAGCATGCTTATGGGCCAAACAAACATATTCAATAATAAAACCCTTGCACGTAATTGTTCCTTTTTAAAAGGTCTATTCAATGGCTGTCATGCCGAAGGTGTGGGTTCGATTCCCAGCCGTGCCACCTAAAAACAGAAATGTTTTATTCGAGGTACTGCCTCTTGCGAGGAACTGACAAATCCTCCAAGAGTATACTTGTCATGAAAAAGTGCTTCTCATTTAGCCGTTCGGACTCGGCAAAAAACTGTAGGTCCCCTCCACTCCTGCCAACAAACACGCACACAGGAATGGTTGTGAGTTGTAAGTCACTAGGCCCTGGTTCTCCATGAGCTGTTGCGCCACCCAATTTATTTATTTATTTATTCAATAGGCTATCAGTCTTTTTTGAGGAAACTTGAATATACAAATAACAAGTAAGCATTTAACTAGCTACAACCTCAGGGGCCAAACTACCGCTTTAATGACCGACTGAGTGAGTACCTTCAGTGATCGAATGAACAAGTAACCACTTTAAATTATGGTATCAAAGGGCACGGTAGTGCCGAGCCTAGTTCGTGGCTAAACACCCTTTTTACAGAAACAAACTCAAGCGATTTTCAACCCCCATCTAACTTCAGTACTAGTTAAGTCAGTAACTTCAAATTCGCAGTGATCAAACACAGGTGGCTCACCAAATTTCAACTCCTTAGCATTAGTAATTCCCGAGATATAGGACTTCAAAAATCACAAAAATCGCAAAAACCGTAACTGACTGACTGACTCACTGATCATCAAAATTCCTTGACGTTAGGGAAAAAGGTCTTAAGTCAAAAAATTGCATTTTTGGTTTTTGATTGGGTTTAACAAATTTTTTTTTCTCTTTCGTTTGGTATTAACGTCTTAAGTCTAGCACAACTGCTTCCAATCGTAATTATTTAGTCTTAAGGCATTAAGTCAGAAAAATGCATATTTGGTTTGGTATTAACGTCTTAAGTTCACTTAAGTCTTTGTAACCGATGTCTCTGACTTATTTAAATTTCTTCTAAGGACTTAAGTCAACTTTCTTTTATACCGAACCGAATATTCAAATATAGGAGAATAGCGTAGATATACTTATGTAGGTATATTTTGATTTTTTTTTTGTTTCATCAAATGTATTTGGAAAAACATTCAAAAAACGAAACAGGAATGAGAAGAAAAATAAACGGTAATTGCATCGCATGAAACATGAAGCTCTAGCTGCTAGAGGGGGAAATGAAATAGCTTCCTGCCTATGTACTCATATGCAGAAGTTGCCTGATTGTGTTTTTGAGGTGACATTTTATTCGGACATGGGGGACAGAATAAAAACAGTCATGTGACGGCAATGTTTTTCATGGCTCAAGCTAAGTTCCCCAATTTAACCATAATCCATAAGTTCCTTGTTCTGGGTCATACACATATCGTTTGCTTAGAGTGAAAAGCAGCTAGCTAACTCCTATTTTGCTTTTTTTACATAAAATTATTTAGAAAACATGTTTGCATTATTTGAATAAAAACAAAATAACATTAAGTATTTTTCAGCACTCGTTATTTCTAAATTCAGTGAAATTGAAAAGATTTGATAGATTTTTGTATTTTTTAGCAATTTTTGAAGTGGTCTATAATGATGAAAAAAATGTGGAGTTAGCCGCTTTTCACTCTAAGGGCCAGTTGTACAAATATTTAACTCGAGGTTCAGCAATTTTAACTCACTGACTTTGGCGAATTATCTGAAGTTCAACGATGGTTCAGGCATTAATTTGGAACTATAACATACTTGAACCTTGAACCATCGCTGAACCTCAGTAATTTCGCCGAAATCAGCCAGTAAAAATATTTGAACCATGGATCAAAATTTGAACCACGTTTGTTCAACAGGTCCTTAGCCGACGTTATGGAATTTGACGTGGATCATTCCATGATTGAAAAAAAAGAAAACAAAAACACCTGTTTACCACCCCCATAATTGGTACTAGTGCGAACAACAGGCCTAAAAAAGAAGTTCCAGGTGCACAAATGCAGCAAGAAGAATTCTTTGATTTTGCCGCTTTATTAAATACAGTTTTCGTGTGCAGAAAAAAAAAATACTATTAATGAGCAGTTTTCTTGGTATAGTGTGCAATATCTCCAATACCAGCAAAATGGCTTAGTGGGATATAAAAACAATTTATGCTACTCCGAAGAGTTCAAAATTTTAAGCTTCCTTAGAAGAGGAAAAAATAGATATCTCAAAGATTATTCCCATTAAGCAAAGTACAAAACTTTAGTCCCGATATTTGAGGAGAAAAAAAAAGGATTTATGCTCTCTTTTAAGTTGAGTGCCACCTGTGCTTCACGATCTCTACACAAAATTACCAACTTATAACTTCGCAATAAATGATGATCCAGATTTTGTAGATGAAGAAGAAGCAGAAGCAACATAAATAAAAATATTCATTTTTGTATCATTAACTTCATGCTTTTTAAGCTTTTGATTAATTAAACAATTCCTTTTTATATTTATTTTTTGTCACAAACTTTATATTTTGTAAGTTTTTGATTAATTCAACAAATTCATATTTTATTACTTAATGACAATGTTTTATTTTCTGACTTAAGTCCTACAAAGAAACAAAACTTTTAAAAATAATACAAAATGAGAGGATCCTAGGGACTTAAGTCATCAAAAAACGGTAAATACTAAAGATTTTGGAAACTTTTTTTTTTCTATTATACAGTGGTTTATTTGAGAGCTTATTTCCCATAATTTTTTTTTCAACAAATTTAAACCCGATTTGCAAATAATTAAACTATTTTCAATTTGATTTTACGAAAAACTGCAGTTTCTGACTTAAGACCTTAACGTCAAAGAATTATGGAGCACTTCCCGACATCGTAGAAACTTGAAAATTCGCACAACAGTAGGCCTTGTGGTGCATACAAAGGAAAAATTCGAAAATCTGAAATTTTTCCACCCACTTTCTTGAAAATTCTTATAAATTATATGGAGTACTTCCGTTTGTTATAGAACGATGAAAATTTGTAGGTCGGGCTTGAAGTACTTTGAAAGAAAAAAATTGAAAATTTGGAATTTTCCTTTCAGGGGCGTGGCATCCACCCACATTGTTAAAAATTCTTATAAATTATATGGAGCATCTCCGATTGTTGTATAACAATGAAAATTGGTAGATCGGTAGGGCTTGAAGTACTTTAGAAGAAAAAGCATAGAAAATTTGGAATTTTCCATTCAGGGGGCGTGCCATCCACCCACTTTATCAGAATTGCTATTATTTAAATGGAGCACTTTCTGCTGTCGTAGAATTATGTAGGGCCTGATTTTCACCTGGCAAAATAAAATCTTTGTAAAAAGGAGTGAAATCACAACAAAAACATACAAGTTAAAAAAAGAGCCAGGTTCTTATATGCACAAGAATCATGTGCGTAAAAAGTCAGCCAACAAAAAGTTATGAGATCTAAAATATATGCCAAGGTTTAAGTTCATGAAGCGAACCCACCAAATTTTAATCAGTAATCATTAAATACCAAATTTCTGTCATGATTTAAAATTGTTTCGATATTACTCTACTTAAGATATTTGCTATAAAACTTCATAAACTTAGAACTTGGCATATATTTTAGATCTCATTACTTTTTTTGGCTGACTTTTTACGCACAGGTTTCTTGTGCATATAAGGAATTGGCTCTTTTTTAAACATTTATGTTTTTGTTGTGTTACTAGATTGCTCGAAACGTGAGCGGTAACGCCGAATTCACATAATTCTGTCACGTATGATTCGCAAACTGATGTGGTGATTCGGCCCAGACATCAAAATTATTATAAATATAATTATAAACACTAGTACGTCCAGCCCTTGAAACTCGAGTGTTAATAACGCTATCGTCTAATTGGCAAATTCTAGAAAATCGTTCAAGAATCGATTACCAAAATGATTCGATTATTTTAATTAATCAAAAACTCAAAAAGAAATATGTAATTTTCAGTTTTTACTGCTCAGGAAAAAAGTGATTTTATGTCAGTTGGTTGACATTTGGATCGTTATACATTTTTTATGTGAAAATGTAGTTTGGCCCTCATCTTTCAAGACATCATCTATCAAATTTTATTGACGGATGGCTAAAATGTCAATGGATTAAAAAACCTCTGAAAAATCACAAATTGTCGATGAATTTTTACTGCTCCAAAAAAAGGTGATTTTGAGGACATTGGGGGATATTTGGATCGAAATAGACTTTTTTTGTCAAAATATACTTTGTTCCCTATATTTCCAGCCATCAACTGTCAAAATCCATGAAAAAATCTGATATTCTTGATGAATTTTGTACGACACTTCTCGGCACCTAAATTAAAAGCCGATATAAACTGTGTTACCGGCGGGGCATTGGCGGATACAAGGGGGGGTCATGACCCCACCTGGGGCTTTTCCCAAGTCCTACATATACAAACATTTAAAATACATGAATTCTATCATAAAAAAAATGGTTTCACGACACAAATGACAAAATTCGTCTTCGAACTTTAGTGCGCATTTAAGGACACAATGCAAAAAAATCCAAGTAAAAAACGTCACACAAATAATTCTTCCTCCAGTGAAATAAAAACAAATTTCTTTAAGGATATACATAGTAGCAAGAGCTGCGTTTTCGTTCAGTTTTTTTTACAAAATAATAAATTAATAATTTGTTTTCAGGAATACGCAATAAAAGAATTCAATTTTGTGTTAATTTCAATTTAGCGTAAAAATGATTTTGAAATTGGTTTGATGATTTTGTCAAAATTGCTGATGAACACAAAATTGGATATCAAAATTTCCTTTTAACCAAAAATTAAATCGAATATTGACATACGTTTAAGTTATGATTTTGATATACCTAAAAGGCCAGGGGCTTTGGAATCTTTTAATTCTATTTGTTTGCCATTTCAAAAGTCATTAAATTAAATGGTCATACAAAATCAGCTAGTTTCAGTAATGAGTCAGGCATAGATTTCTTTTAGAGATTAAAAAAAAAATAAATCCGTACCACACTATGATTTAGTTGACCTCTCATAATGATTCAGTAGCCGTTCGGATGGTACGTATATGAATTTTTGCGAAAACTCATAAATGAGGTGCCAAAACCTCCTACGATATTGAAAAAAATTTTAAACATTTATTTAAAAAAATTAATGTGTGACCATACTAAAACTAGATGACCATTTATGACTATTTAGTGACCTTTCATTGGAATGTTTTGAGGTACCAGCACCTTGAGTGGCCTTGAAAAAAACATTTAAAATTCATTAAAATAATACATCACTAGCCGATTACTGAAACTAATATAATCACAATTTAATGGCTTTTTTGGTCGGATAAAACCAAAGATATAATAGATTCAGTAGCACCATATCGAGAGATATTTGGAGAATTAAAAAAATCAAAAATCAAATAAAGAACGCTTCAAAAGAAAGCAGATAAGGTTTGCTTCAAAAAGCTCATATCTCGAGTTTTTTGATGATTAAAATTAAAGTTTGTGGACATACAAAAATTACAGAGCATCATTTCCGATTGTTATTAAATGAATTGAAGTGCATCTGCCCCTAATACGATAGTCTGAATACCGCCATTTTCAAACCCTCGTCCCCCACGGGTGGGCGCCAAAAAAATCCCGCAAGACTTTTGTATTCGATGTGAAGATGTATGTATGTACCTACAGACCCTCATACTCATCTTTCGGTTATGCGTTCAAGCCAAAAATTTGCAGCAAGCTCTTAGACTACTCGTCTTCAATTTTTTTTTATTTTTTGGTTCGAAACTCGGAGCGAATGTTACTGAAGTTGCGAGATCTCAATTTGGAAGATTTCGATTTATTTGCGAGATTTTTGATTGCTTGCGCTTGCCCACCTAGCAACTTGGCAGAAACTATTGAGAATTCAACTTTTTTTTTGCATACTCCTGTAGCTGTATTGTGTAGAGAATGTCATTAAATAACGTAGTACCTAAGTTAGTTAAGTTGCTTCGTGTTGCAATGTTACAAGAAAAAAGATAATAATTGAAACCTATTTTAAGGGATAAGGTTCTAAGGTAAAAAATTAAGGTTCCAAAACTAGATATTTTTGCGAACAAAATTTATTAATTTTTGAGTGCAATACCATGAATTTTGAAGAACATGACCCCCTCCTGGGCAAAAGTCTGGATCCGCCCTTGCGGCGGGGAGTCGGCACTAAAATTTTACTTGTCAACGCGTTGACAGATCGTGGAAAAAGTGACGTTTGCATAAAATTGGGGCTAAGCTGAACCAAGAGAATTGGTATTTGCATGCAATTTATCGATTACAAATTCATTCACGCAGGTAGAGGGCAACCTCTTCGGGCTAATTTAAACGAAGAGAATTATCAGCGCTTAGCTTAAATGCGCAGAAAAACTTTGTTCCCGATGTGAATAACACAACAAACGTTTTAGTTATAAGTGCATTGCCAACTTATAGCTTTTTTGCAAGCATGGATGAAATCGGTCGAAAAAAACGACACTGGGGATTACCGACGCCATTGCAGAAAAAGCACGGAGTATCCATTCACACTATCGTGTTGTATGTACAGTAGACGCTTGATATAGTGAAGTAATTAAAACCAGGCCTGTTTACTGTTTCGAGATTGTTCACTTTTCCGAGCGGGAGTTTTCTAAGGCTTTATAAAGGAGATTTGATCCGAAATGCACATTTCGTTCGATGTGAATATTTCTAATTTTAACTAAGCATTAAACAAGGCTTTCTCTCAGGTTTAAACAAAAAACAGAAACAATTCCTCAGAGTTCTCAAACTATGCTTGCGCGAAATTTTTATACATAATACGTTTTTTTTATAAAATTTTGTGTGTTCACTATAGTGGATAGTTCACTATTTCGAGATCCACTAAATCGAGCGTCTACTGTAATTCTCCGGTAAGACAGTTTTTTTTTCTAAGTTAAGCACCGATAATTCCCTGTAAGCTGATGAGCACCGACATCGTTTTTTTCATCCAATTCTCTTCGGGCTTGCAAAAAAACAGAGCGATTATCGATCACGTATGAGAGTCCGCTGACTGCTAGTCACCCTGATAAAAAAGTATGACAATTCATCGCAAACATTGACGTTTGCATGTAATTTATCGATAGCAAAATGAAACCATCTCATTTTCAGGTAGTACTTTCCAACTTGATGTCAAGCTACCAAAGAACTCAAAACACAAAGAAAACATTGCATGACAAATTCTAAATTGTCACAACTAATTGAAGACTATTTGGTGACAAACTATTAAGCCATAAACAGTACGGTATTAGCAGTTTTAATTTATTTTTAAGGTAGTGCTTTGCTAACTTCATATAAAGCTAACGATGAATAAAAAAAAAACATAGAAAACATTGCACGATTGAATTCAATTTTTCACAACTAATTAATGACTAATTAAAGGCAAATTATTAAGCCATAAAGCATTAAGTATAAGAAGTTTTTCACGCTTTTTGAATTGTGTCAAGTTAGCAAAGCACCCAAAAAACATAGAAAACATTGAACGAAAAATTCGAAATTTTCACAACTTACTAATGACTAATTGACGGCAAATTGTAAACCTACCCATTTTTCGATCTCTGAAAGTTGCTTTGCTAACTTGACACTCATAGAAAACAAATCACCCCAAAATATAGAGAAAACATCGCACGCAAAAATTTAATTTATCACGGATAGTTAACGACTAACTAACGGCAAATTATTAATGAATAAAATATTGAGTTTTATAAGTTTTTACTACTTTTCGAAAAGAAAACATAGAACGAATATTCGAAACTGTCACAGCTAATTAACGACAAATTATCCAACTGCCCATTTTTCGATCCGTGAGATCCAACAAAAAAGCATAGAAAACATTGCACGATAAAATTGAATTTGTCACAAGTAATTAACTACTAATTAACGGCATATTATTACTAAGCCATTAACCATCAGGTATAAGAAGTTTTTACTGACTTTCGACAGGGTGCTTTGATTACTTCATATCAAGTTAGCAATGCACCCAGAAAATCATAGAAAACATTGAACAAAAAATTCGAAATTATCACAAATAATTAACGACTAATTAACGGCAAATTATCCCCCAGCTCATTTTTCTATTCGTCAAAGTTGCTTTGCTAACTTGACACTCATGAAAATAGTTCAAAACAACTAATTCACTTATTTTGGCAAATGTAATTTATCATTTTATAATAAATAATGTACTGTCAATTTCAACCTCATAAAAATTGACAATAGGATCCAATTTTCTCTAAAACTGGTTCTGACAATGTTTTATCCAGTGATGTTCTGCTCTAATTTTCGGTGATAAAGTTGAGTTCAACATGAAATATTATTTGATAAAGTGCATTTAGCAGTTTGAAGATGGATAGTTTTCAACATTAAAGTTACATTGTTTTTTTTTTTAATTAAAACTCAGTGCAAAGATCTTATTACATATAGTTTGCACTTGAAGATCCGGTTTAAGAAGTTATTGTCAATTAGGTTTAAGGGAAACAAAAGCCATAGCTCCAATCAAATTTTAAAGAATATAATTTTTAATCTGTGTATTTTTTGTTTTTGTAAATTATTAAATTCTTTCATAGTCAATACTCATTTGAGAAAATAAGTTATAAAATAGTTTATTAACTGAATAGAGCTAACGAACCGTTATTTAATCCAGAAAGCATCTTTTCTTATGCTCTAGCATCTATATCATAACCAAGGTGACCATCTTATCGTGTATTCCAATATACATTCGGTACCGATAAATTTATTTCTTAGAACTTTTTTACGGTATTTTAGCGAGCTACCAGGAGAACCAGGGCCTAGTGACTTACAACTCTCAACCATTCCTGTGTGCGTGTTGTTGGCAGGAATGGAGGGGTCCTACAGTTTTTTGCCGAGTCCAAACGGTAAAGTGTGAAGCACTTTTTCATGACAAGTATACTCTTGGAGGGTTTGTCAGTTCCTCGCAAGGGGCAGTACCTCGGACAAAACATTTCTGTTTTTTAGGTGCCACGGCTGGGAATCGAATCACCTTCGGCATGACAGTCCTACGCACTACCCATCATGCCACGAGGTACTACATATATGTTATAGAATGTATTGCGGAAGCTCTGAGGCACAACAGCATTACTTTTCCTATTTTAAAGCTTAAAATCCCATAAGTAATGCTGCTATTCAACTATCAAAATTGCGTCTCATTTCACACATTTAAGGGTTATTGGTTGCTTAAGCAATATATAGGGTAACAGCCCTCTGACAGGAAGTATAGACGCTATAGGAGTATAGATCATTCCTCAAATGTTTGTTGGTGCAAAATATACCAGCGTAACAGGGAGAAAATCAATTTTTCTTTAATCACTCTATAGTACTCCTATAAAATGACCGAAGAGTTTTCACTTCAATAATCACTCTGCAAAATATTTAAACAATCAATATGTAAGTACCTATGTATTGCTATAGGTTCAATAGCGAGTGTGTTTGTGAATATGGTAAGGCTAAAAGCTTTAGTCGGCCATTTATAATTTATCGTATTCTGAACATCATTTAGAACGCGACTGGCAGAATTTTTTCCCGCAACTTACATAAAATTTAACCAGACATTTTATTTCTGTATACTATTTTCACAAGTATGGTAACCCTAATCATAGCACAAGATTGTTTATTATTTTTTTCCCAATGGTTGGGTGCATAAAGTAAAAGCGAAACATTTTTTTTTGTTATTGTGTTTTGTTTTCCTCTTCCATGGCATGGCCTAACATCTTAACAGCATTTATCTGATGAATCTAGTGGTAAAAGGAATACCACATTCTACGGATTGAAGGAGTCATTGCGTTGTTTGACTTAATTCCATCGTTCAGTTCACAGTGAGAGTCAATATAACCACATCATAAAATAAAACACCTTGCAGTCGAGGCTTGGGTTTTCGGAATGTTTTTCAAGTGCATTATTGTTAATTGTTATAAATTAATAGATTTAATTAAAATTATCTCTGGATGAGTGAATAATTTCACAAATACGAGTCTAAATATTCAAATTGTGCGTGTTGTGTTGCTTCTATATTAGAAATTGTGAATCTTAAATGAAATGGATTTCGGTTGGAAATTGTGTCAATTCACATTAGTTCCCGCTAGAGAGATGTTATCTGAAGCATTTCCATGTTAATAAATTTTGAATTTCTATTCGGTATCGGTAGTGTTCTTAAAGAGATTCCACTTTGAGTTATTGCATTGTTCAAAAACTTTCTTCTAAACAACTAAACCCTCCGGCAGGTATGAATTTTAAATTAATTAAAAAAAAGCCGTTAAAATTCTTTTATTATTGTGTCTTAAGTATCAAGGTTACACGTTGAACTTGTATTAATAATTACCTTTTTTTTTACTAAATCAAAGAAGCAAAAGACTACTTCAGAGAGTGGGTGCACCTTATGTGGTGTGTCTTGTGTCTGTAACGTTAGTAAACTTTCTTTCGTTTGCGTCAACTTTAACGAAGAAAAGTTGTTCTTTATCTTAATAGTGTTGGATATTTGGTTACACTGAAGGAAAATCAATCAATTAAAAAACTAACAACTTATCGTGTTGATATTATTCAATCTTGAATCATGAATGACATCTGATGATGGGTTTGCAGTTGGTTCGTGAAATTGCTATAACTGCAAACTTAAGTTATTATTTTTCTATTTAAATATTTCAATACTTATATTATTGTTTGTTCTTCTACAGGACAAGTATTTTTTCGGGTGGAACAAAAATTAAGATAACTATTCATGAATAAGACCTAAAAGCAATGTTTTTTATCATACCCTTCAACCTGTCCGCATCAATTTTTTAATTTTTTCTAAAATAGCACTGAGTAATAGTACGCATACGCCACAGTATATCATTTTAATAAAAGCCGAGAATTAATAGTACCTAATTCAAATCTCAACTATATTTGACAATTAATACTTAAAATAAATAAAGTACCTATTTGGCTTATAAATGTAGGTTGAAGTCAAGTGCACTTAAAGTACATAGAGTTATAAAAACAAAAACAATGTGAGAAAAACTAATTAAAAATTATAAAGTGAAGCAAGCACTGGTGGACATTCACTTTATTGGTGTTATTTTTGCATGTAGGTATTTATTAAAACAGGCTTATTATTTATAAGAAACTGTTACTGTTATTATAGAGCAAAAGACAGTACAAATAATCAATGTAAATAAAATTTCCCACCAAAATTTCTTATTCAAACTTATTAGTCCAGTATTGATTATATGGGAGGGTTTCCGCAATCCGGATTTAGCAAATCAAAGAAAGTTGTAAGTATTAAAAACATAGGAATTCAAATACAAACGTTTTAAAGTCAAAAACGGGAAATTAAACGTCTAAGGAATAATTTTCAATAAATCAAAATGACACTTGGTGTTAGTAAATTAAATATTTTAGGAAGGATAAGAAAAGAATATTTCTTTTTCTTTTTTAAGCAAATTTGAATTTATATATTAGACTTGACCAAAACAAAAAAATATTTCAAAATGGTAATTTTTAGAGATCAATTTTTTTTAAAGTTCAAATAAAGATGTTTAAGTGAGCTCTACTCATGCTGTGAATTTCTGTGTGAGTCGGTAAACATCGACCAAAATTTGCGTCCTAGAAGGGTACAACAGCATCTAACTGATGAGCCTAACTGTTGTACCTATAGGTTAAACGCAATATATGGAGTAGTGCTCACTTGAACTTCTTTATTTGAACTTAATTCATTCGCTCCACTAAAACAGAAGAATATTATTTTTAATTTTCTTCAAATTCATAATTAGTTTTGTTTTTTTATTTTTGATTTTTATACTTACACCTTAACAATTGAATATGAAGAAAATTTGAAAAGAAATTCTTCTGTTTAAGTGGAGTGACCAAATATATAATTCAAAGTTAAAAGTTCAAGTAAGCTCAACTCTTGAGCTCACTTGAACTCTTAACCTTACACCTTAACCTAACTGAAAAATGAGTGATTACTCCTGTCAAAAATTTTTCGTGCAAGTTTATTGTCTGAAATGTACCTGTATTTATTTTTTTCATTAAAATAATATTTCGGATGTTATTGAGAAAAAAAACTTACTACGGGAAAAAAAAAAATATTGCACTAAAAATAATGCATCCACTTTTCAGCTTATAATTGGTTATTATTGCTCCTTAAATACTCAAAATATGAAAAAATACCACAGATAAAAAATTGTTGAACTAAACTTTCTTGTAAGGAACGAATTTTTAATTTTTTCGAAAGATATAAAAATGCGGATGTTATTCGTGAAAAAGAACGAATTCACTTTTTAATTGAAGAGTGGCAACGGTGGACCATGCCAAGTTCTGTTATCCTAAGGAACTCAATAAAAAAAATTGTTTCCCTCTTATGTTTAGTAAAAAAATTTGTATACACTGGACTGAATTACAATTTTTAAATTTTGCAATGCCAATTTTAATGATTTATTTTTGTTTCAAACAAATCAAAATAATGGTTCTTTGGGAGGTCTTACCCAAATGTAGATTTTTTAGAAAAATCTGTGGAGCCATTTTTTAGAAAAATAAGTTTTTGGTAAATTGCTTAAAAAATGTGACTGTAACTGTTTGGAGGTACCGTTATTTTTGCTTCTAAAAACTATTTCTTGTCTTCTTTCCTATCATCGTAATAAAATAATGTGATCAAACAAGCTCGCGTTCGATTTTTTACAAATGAATATTTGCAATATTCACAGGGTGGGCCGTAAGTCGTTTATCTATGAACATTACATGGTGGTTGTCTTATTGATTTTCTTGAGTTTCCGAATGGAAATGTTAGTCCATAGCACATTTTAAAAAAATTTCAGGGGGGTACCATTTTTCTCACAGGTTTAATGGTAATAATCCCACCACTACCCCAACTCCCCAAAAAAACACCCTTTAACAACAGAAATTTTTATAGACTCTTCTTATTATTGCTTTTTATGACAAATGAACTATTGATGCCAAGTTTCACCATTATTTTCAACTGGTTTCCGGTTATATTTTACTTTTATACTGAAAATATAGTCATCGTTATACATACATAAAAATGACAATTACTTTCTCCACGGAGGTTGTATCGACTTGGTTTTGGTGTGATTTGATTCAACATTCAAAACTACCTTAAAAACATGTGTCATATGCTTAGGTTGCACCAAAGTTAATATTTCTGTTTGATACACCACAATTTCCCCCCCTCTACCCCTCAAAAAAAAACCCTTCCATGTGAAATATTTTTAAAGACTCTTTTGAATTTTCCTTCTCATAATACATGAAACGTTTTCACCAAGTTTCATGGTGGTACTATTTTGTTTGTTTTATTTATCCTATTTTACCTGTACTAATAGACTTTCGACTTTCCAAAAAGCTATAATACAATACTGTAAGTGTTGCCGTTGTTTTTTAATTTTTTTTGTAATTTTGTTTATAAATTTGGTCCTCCTGTCCAAGGAGGGGGATATATTTCTCCCCTCCTGTGGGATTTTTATCTTGTCTACTTCCAACTTACATGCTTTGGATTTTTTGGCAGATTTTACGCGAATCACCTAGTATGCAAACAAAATTTAAATACACGACTAAGTCGCACGTACTTGCTCTTATGCTCAAGAGGCTGGGGGCTTAAGAAAGTTGTATTGAAAGATATGGAAATTATGAGCGAAATATGTTTAAAATCATGAAATACGATATTTAAAGTAGCTTAAGATACTCTTCTGATAGTTTGAGGTGAAAAAAAGACCGCCATCCTAATTTTTGATTGAGTATGATTGTACGAAAAAAAATTTTAATCGTTGGAGCGGTTTAAAAAAAAAAAATATTTTTTATGGGGAAAAGCCTGGGTATAACGAGTCCTTAAGAATTTTTTAAGTAGAAACTGAAAAAATGAACTTATTCTCTCCAAGAAAAGTTTATTAGAAAAGTAATTGATTGATGCATTAATATGGAAAACAAAAATAATTAAAAATAAATTATTCTTTATGTTATGTTAGATTAGACAAATTATTGAATTTGTACATTATACCCCGATGCTGGTGCACAATGAACATAAGTTGGGCATGACGGGTACAAAGCTAAGTTGGGTTACAACCTAAACAAATGTGATTGGATTCAATGGCAACATCATCCTCTTTCGCACATGAAAAATGTGCCCATCCTTTTTAAGACTGGAAGTATAAAAACCCACAATAATAGACAAATATAGACACTCTTGGTCCTTTTCGCTTTTTCCTTCGTTGTCAATTTTTTTTGTTTGTGCTGGTTTTTCTCTCCTTCTCAGGACCAGTTTTTCAGTGCGAGATCATACCTGTCTGGAGGGTTACACGGAGAGAATTGAAAAATCACCAATTGAAAAATTTGTGGTTGCAATTTACGAACTATGTTTTAATCGTAAATCAAGGCATTTTGTTCCCAAATTAATACAATACCTGGTAGTTTCACATTCAAAACGTAGCAATTTACAAAATTTGTTTCTTCGTGATTTGCAATTAAAATCCATGATTCAAGTTTGTACTTTTCATAGCAAAATACAACTTTTTTGGCGTAATTTACTCTCCAAAGGAATAATATCACAAACAGCATTTAAAAATATTGATTTTCGATAAAAATTTAGTAATTTACATAATGCACAATCACTGATTTACGTTTTTTCTGTCGCAATTTGCAACTATATGAGAATAGTCGCAAATCACCAACAAAAAATCCTAAATCACGACTTTCTTGTCGCAATTTACTTCTCGAAGACATAGAGCACCAAAACATGGCAGGTATCTCATGATCAATGTGTGACACCAACGAATTGTAATGCAAATTGGCCTGGTGGTTGCATGCTCGCTCCGCAACTGGAAGGTTGCGAGTTCAAATCCAAGTAGAGTCAAGCGTAAAGTATTTATTTCAAATAAATTAAATTAAATGTGTATACCTGCAAAATAAAGGGTTAGAGCAGGATTGATCTTTCCAAGTGGCAATATCACGAAATAAAAGTGGTGATCACAAATCTTTTTTGCAAATTTACAAATTGTGCAATTGAATATTTGGATCAAATTGCGATTTGTTGTTCGCAATTTTGTTTTCTCTCGATATCATAATTGATATTAAAAGAGGGTTGATTTACGATTTTTGAGTATCAATATCTTCATTTTGCTCAGTTTTGCAAATTGCAAATAAATAGTCGTAAATTACGAAATCCGGAGCCAAGGTATAAATCGGGATTCATTTTTCGTAATTTGCAGCTCATTTGTCGTGATATGATCCAAGAATTCTTTCCGTGTAAACCTGAGTAAGGTCCAGAAACGTATTTTTCAGTCAATTGAAATCCTAAGTTAACTCCGAGTTATCTCACCTTATTCAAAGAGAAAAGGTTAATCCTCAACTGAATAACTGTTCCGGAATTAATTTATTTTCATGATAATCTAACTGTGATATAAATCAGAGTTTTCCCTGCACTGGCCCTTAGTGAAGGGTTGACGGGGAGCTTGTTTTTACTGTAGTTTTTCCTAGCGCTCCAAAATTCCTTTTTTGCTGGTGCTTTGGTTATTGCTACAATATGAGATAGAGAAAATTTTTGGATAAAATTTGAGGATTTTCTGGGCTGTGAATTATTGTCAAAGCCATCATCAAATCGATGCATCTATTGGTCAATCAATGTAATTTCGGGAAGACACGTGAACAAGTTGTTTTGAATACAGCGTTTGGAGATAATATAGGTGGACAAATAACAAGCTAATAGAATGAATGGCTATAATAGACACTCATGCCCACTATGCCTTGTCCATCCTGCCCCATGTCCATGTGTTCTACAGAAAATTTATAAAACTTAGTTCTAAACTCAACCGTAGAACCAAAATTACTGGGTTTATATCAAATTTATTTACTTATTTTGATAATTAATGGGGAAAATCCTTTAAAGTTGAATTTTCTTTCAAATAAAATGCACGACTGGGTCGCACGTACTTGCTCTTATGTTCAAGGCACTGTGGACTTAAGAAATTGTATATAAAAACATGGAAATTATGAGAGAAAAAAGTAGAGAAGCATGAAATACGACATTTAAATTGGATAAAACAACTCTTTTGACAGTTTGATGTAGAAAAAAAGAATGCCATCTTAATTCTTGATTGAATATGATTGTATGTGAAAAAAAAAAAATTAAAATCGTTGGAGCGGTTTTTAAAAAAATTAATTTTTTATATATAAAATTCTCAAAGCATTTTTAAGAACAAATTTTGGTATGCGAATCTAAAGAATATATTTATGTGTATACAAAAACAAAATTTGAAAAAAAATTGTCAATCCGTTTTTGAGATATCGAATTTTCAAAAATAAATTTTGAAACTTTTTTAAAAATTTAAAAACTTTTTTTTTGAAAATTTTTATATGCAATATTATTTGCTCTTATCTGAATTTTGTACATAAAAAAATTCATCTAAATCCGTTAAGCTGATAACGAGAAAATTCAAAATAAAAAAAAACGTTCTATGACAGGTACTATTAATAGTTGCTAAGTGTACAATTTTATAATTTTTATAGTAGATCGTACTAATTTTAGTATATGAAAAAAGTTTAATCAAAATCGTAGGAGTCGTTTTCAAGCAAAAAAATATTTTCCCTTGCGGTTTTTTCACTTTTGTATGGAAGGTATCGTTATTTTTTCATAAATGTAAAATTTTTTCTAAAAATATTTTAGAAAGTACTAAAAAAGTATTAAATACCGAGTTTCAAACAAATCGATCATGTTGTTTTCGAAATATTCGATTTTCCAAAAAAAATTTTGAAACATTTTTTAAAAATCCAAAAAATATTTTTTCAAAAATTTTGTTACACAAAACTATTTATATTTTTTGGAAATTTCTGTGTAAAAAAAATAAATGAAATCTGTCGTACCATTTTGAAGAAAATCGAAAATCAAAAAAATGGTTCTTGGGGGGGGAGGTACCATTAATAACCATTTCTGAAAAATGGTATTCCACCAAAAGAAAGCCCTTACTAAAATAAATTTATTGATTTTTTTTAAGAAAAGTTGTCGAGCCGTTTTTGAGAAAAATACGATTATGTAAAATTGCTAAAATAAATTGTATGGCAGGTACCGTTATTTTTGATTTTAGAAACGTGTGGGCATAATCACCAAAAACCACTATGTACCAAGTTTGAAGAAAATCGATCGAGCCGTTTAGGCTGTAGACGAACAGACAGACAGACAGACAGACAGAATTGTGCCACCCACTTTTTTAGTGTTCTCTATCATCGTAATATCATGTTTGATTGTTATCTCAAAATGTTTTTTTTGCACGAATCGAAAACTTAGGTTCTTAGGGAGGTACCATAAATAATTTTTTTTTTGAAAAATAGTTTCCCAAGCAAAGGTAGCCTTTACTAAAAGTAATTTATTGAATTTTTTAAAGAAATGTTGTGGATCCGTTGTTGAGTAAAACACGACTATGTAAAATTACAAAAAAAATGTATGGCAGGTGCCGTTATTTTTGGCTCTAAGAAAAATGAAGAAACCGTGTGGAGGAATGACCAAAAAAACGCTATGTACCAAGTTTGAAGAAAATCGATCCAGTCGCGCTTAGGCTGCAGCTCAACGAAAATACAGACAGGCGCAGACAGACAGAGTTGTCAAACTAACTTTTTTCGTCTACTCTATCATCGTTTATTCAAAATCTCGAGGTCGATTTTCTTACGAATGCATAACTTTTGCCATATAGTAGGAAGCTATATATCTCGCAAGTAAAAAGGGAATTTAATTAACCCTTTCAGCGTTTCAGCGACTACAGGATATGAAAATAAAAGTTTTAAAAAAGTAGGAAGTTTTGTTTCTTTATTTAGAGTCTATTTAGGCCCATCCAAGGTGACCCTATTTTAAAGACCACCCTTATGTACATATACACCACACAGTAGAATTAGATGGGTTTTTAGCGCGGCAAATGTGAGTGATACAGGTAAGTGTGTTGCTTGACAAGAAAGTAAGGCATGAACAAATTGTATGGGAGGGGGTCTATTTTACTCTTAGAGTGTTACAATATGTACAAACTGTGTAAGAAGTTGTTTTCGATAGTGTTCGTGTACGAGTTATACCTTACACACCAAATACTAGAATTTTCGCAATTCTACTTTTTCTTCAAAGCTTTCAGAAAGAAGAGGACAAGTGTCAAAACCTTTGCTTTTGAAAATTGTGTGGTCTACTATTGATACATTAACCCCCAGTTTCACAGTGAGAGTTTAAACTCCACTTTTGGCTTAAACTTCAGTTCAGTAAAACAATTGAACTCAGTTTAAGGTTTAAACGAGACTGTGAAACTGGGGGTAAGTATTTTCCGAATGCGTTTACCGTTCAAAAGTTATATGTGAAAAAATAAAACAACTTTTGTAGCATATTGACCTTACATTACTTATATGACTTTTTTTTAACTTGTACCAACCAAAAAAATAATAACATTTAACAACTTCACTTGGATTTTTCAAGTAGCTTGCTAAAAGTCGGCTGACTTGTGAGAATATAAAATTAGTCAACACAATCCTATTTTCCGCTCGACTGTCTAAGACTCTAAGCCAAGGGTAGCATTATTAAATTTGTGTTTTAGGAAAATGTATAACTAAAAAGACAAACATTTTCAGGCGTAAATAGAATCAATATACCTATGTAAACATGGTACATACAATGTACAGTGTGCACACATAAAACCAAATACCAATATACCATTTTTCAAATTTTCTTCTTAATAATATTGTTTTCGGTTTTCCATCGTGTTTCCTATTAAGAGGTACCTACAGTGGCTCCAGCGCATAATCGGACAGTAGTTTCATTTATATAAAATGGGCTGTAACTTTAGAAAAAAACCGCTATTGTATATTTTTTTCGCTCTTATTTAAAGTAGTACATTTACTTATCCAAATAACAACAAAAAAAAAACATTTTCAAATGTTAACGGTTAATTCAAAGAGAAATACTAAATAAATCCAGTTTTTAAAGTTCAACAAATAATCGGACAAAGCAAAGAGAGTAAATGAAAAATACAGTTACTTTCAAATTTTCACTCCAACGCAGTTTTTTTTTGTTCCAATCAGTCTTTCAATGAATGTTCAGCCAAGTAGTGCAAAAATGGCTCCAAGTGGAAAACAAACAAGTGTCGAACTAAGACAATTAATTATAAAATTAAATTTTGAAGGCAAAACGGTAAGAGAAATTGCAGAATTGGTTGGACGAGGCAAATCTACAGTACAAGATGTCATAAAAAGGTACAGAGATGAATTTAGAGTGGCCAACAAAAGCCGAGAAGGTCAAGGCAAACTTTTAAGTGAAAGAGAAGAGCGGTCAATATTAAAGGAAATAAAACAAAATCCATTCAAAACTGCAAAAGATCTTCAAATTTCCCTAAAAAATCGTGTTGGAAAGGATGTTTGCCTCAACACTGTCCGCAACACTCTCCATAGATACGAATACTATGGAAGAGTTGCCAGAAAAAAACCATTTATTAGCCTCAAAAACAAAAACAAAAGGTTAAAATATGCGAGAGAATATTTATTAAAACAAGAAGATTTTTGGAATACGGTAATGTGACCATATTTCTTAAAAAAATATATTTTCATTTGCAGTTTTCAATGCTTCAAGGTTTTGTTCACTGATGAGAGCAAATTTAATTTCCATGGCTCGGATGGGAAGATGTATGTTTGGCGTAAGCCAAATGCTGAGTTCCAGCAACAAAATACCAAAGCCACAATAAAACATGGAGGGGGCTCTGTCATGGTTTGGGGCTGCATGTCAAGTGCTGGGGTAGGCAATTTGCATTTTATAGATGGTAAAATGGACAAATTTGCCTACCTCAACATTTTGAAACAAAATGTGAAGCAGAGTGCGGAAAAACTGGGAATCGCAAATAATTTTGCATTTTATCAGGACAATGATCCCAAGCACACATCAGGTGTTGCAAAGATGTGGTTGATCCATAATTGCCCCAAACTCATTGATACACCAGCACAGAGCCCAGACCTCAATGTGATCGAACATCTGTGGGAGGAATTGGCAAGGAGAGTGTACAAACACAAATATAACAACCTAAATCAGCTTAAGGTGGCTTTAATCGAAGCTTGGAACTCTATTGAGCCTGAGGTGTGCCAAAATTTGGTTAAATCCATCCCAAATCGCCTTCAAGCCGTTCTTGATGGTAAAGGCTTTGCAACCAAATACTAGCTGATGGATTTGTGCTGTTTTGAAGAAGATATTTTACTTTGTCCGATTATTCGGTGGACTTAAAACCTGTTTTTTTTTTGTTTTTTTTTTTGAATTAAAAGTTATCATTTTAAAATTTTTAATTTTTTGTTGTTATATAGATAAATAAGTGTACAAATTTAAATAAAAGCGAAAAAAATATACATATAGCGGTTTTTTTATAAGTTTATAGCACATTTTATACAAATGAAACTACTGTCCGATTATGCGTTGGAGCCACTGTACCTGTGTTACTCGGTGCTTTTCTCTGAGTGCACACCGGGCACCTTCCTCAGGTGTTCATAATAAATGATCCCGCTTTGTTGCTTCCATGCTGATGCAGAGATGCAAAGTAGAAAGAAGGAACCTTTTATCTCCAGAGGCGATCACAAAACCACTTTTCTTTTAGCTTAAGGTAAATAAGAATTATTCAGTAATGCAAAGCATTATGCTTTATTAGGTATTTGTTAAGTCGCCTCAATGCTAATGGTATATTTGGTTTGCTGTTTTTATTTTCTTCCTAAGGTCAAAAGTAAACGAACTCTCTGCGAGTATAGGTATACCCGTAATGAGAATGGTAGTGGAAGTTAGCGAGTGTTACGTTATGGCAAAATTAATTTCACTTTGAAATTTGATGATGCTTTCTACTTGTTGTTAATTGTACCTTTAGTATTTTTGTAGATAAACACATTGTTGCAGGTGGAAAAGAGAGTGTTAAATTTGGTATCAAAACAAAAATGAAGGAAACGTTAACAACATTTTAGGAAGCTTACAATATTCATTGAAAGTTGTTGAAAGTGTTTGAATTTGACAAAAATAATTATCTTTTCCGTAATTAATATGGAATAACAGATGATGATGAAACCAAAACGAAAATGAAAACATTGAATATTCATAGTTAAAGGGAGGTATAAGATAAGATTCTAAAATGATATTACTAACTTTAATACATGTTCTTTGATGAGTGATTAACTGATTTATAATTTTGTATTTTGAATAATTTAAGTTCAGATGAATATCTACATATGTACATCGTTTATATTTTGTTTAATAATGTAAAGACCTTGAGAAAAAAATGTTTAGATTTTTCAAATCCCATTCAAATGAAGTGCTCAGCTTCATGAGTGGCTAAAGTAAAGGGTAAGATGATACGCAGATTTACGCAAGTAACTGTCCAATATTATATGTAGTTAAGATTCCTATACATCCGGGAAGCTGGGCATGGTAATTTTCACCTAGAACAAATTAAATTAAAATAAATGTTCGTGTTATCTATTTATATTTATAGGCTAGTGAATACCATTCAAATTTACTTTCAAGTGTTTTTATTATTGATTAATGTTTGCTTGAAGGTCTAAGCTTGCTGCTTGATCAGTTCAGCAAATACTGCGAATTTGAAGTTTCTGACTTTATTGGTACTGACGTTAGAGGGGGGTTGAAAATCGCCTGAGTTTGTTCCTGTAAAAAGGGTGTTGTGCCGCGAATTCGGTTGGGCACTACCGTGCCCTTTGATTTGAGGTAAATCTTATTAAACCCCGGTTTAGTGTTCGGTGTAAACGTAAACGTAGTATAAACGTCAAACTCATGAGTTATGCTCTTATGACATTAAAATAACTCACAATTGTTTTTATTTTGGAGGCAAATACACTCCACTCCAACTTCTAACTGAGAAGAAATTATCCTTATTTCCAACAATATCGAAACTAAGGTTATTTTCAGACATATTTGGCCTGATCCAGAGCCAGGGGGAGGGGGGGAGGAGCAAATCATGAAACCCGACAAAAAAAGCAAATAGGTATTTGTTAAAATTCAAAGTAAAAAATGCAGATTGCGTGGTAATGCCAGGGGGGGCAAATCATGAACTCAATATAGAAGCTGTAATATCCAAACATATCGAAACTAAATATAATGTCAGATACATTTGGCATGATCCAGAGCCAGGAGGGGGCGAATCATGAACCCTGATAAAAAAAGACAAGTAGGTAGTTGTTAACCATTGTTACCCATATTTTCCAATAATATCGAAACCAAGGATATTTTCAGGTTCAATTGGTATGATCCAGAGCCAGAGGGGGCAAATCATGGAGAGAAGGCAAAGTAATTGTTAAAATTCAAAGAAAAAAATGAAAAATTTCTTAGTTGTGTGGTATTGTCCATAGCCAGGGGGGGCAACTGCTTTTATAATAATAAAAGAACGATTTAAATGCTTTTTATATTTTAACTATACTTACTTGAATATTTTTTAAAGTTCTAAAGTCCCACACACCTTGAACATAAGAGCAAGTACGTGCAAATGCATGACAAATTTAATATTTTTGGCGAGTTTCATGAATGTAAGAGTTTTTTCGTGGGTGCTGTGGTCAACATTCTTCACTTGCCCTCCCCCTAAAATAAATCACAACAAAAACATAAATGTTAAAAAAGGAGCCAAGTTCTTATGTGTACAAGAAACCTGTGCGTAAAAAGTCAGCCAAAAAAAGTAATGAGATCTAAAATATATGCCAAGTTTTAAGTTCATGAAGTTTAATATCAAATATCTTAAGTAGAGTAATATCGAAACAATTCCAAATCATGACAGAAATTTGGTAATTAATGATTCCTTATTAAAATTTGGTGAGTTCACTGGTCAAGTTTTCATACATTTTAAATTTGTGATTAAGTAAGTGAACTAAAACTTCCAATTTTTCGATATTTTTCTTCTAAGTACTTCAAGGCATACCGACCTACCAATTTTCATCGTTCCACAACAATTGGAAATGCTTCATATACTTTATAAGAATTTTTGAGAATGTGGGTGGATGCCACGCCCCCTGAACTGAAACTTCCAATTTTTCGATTTTTTTTCTTCTAAGTAGGTACTTCAAGGCCTACCGACCTACCAATTTTCATCGTTCTACAACAATCGGAAGTGCTCCATATAATTTATAAGAATTTTTAAGAATGTGGGTGGATGCCACGCCCCCTGTATGGAAAATTCCAAATTTTCAATTTTTGTCTTATTAATTACCTCAAACCCTACCGACTTACCAATTTTCATTGTTCTACAACAATCGAAAAGGCTCCATATAATTTATAGAATATTTAAGAAAGAGGGTGGATGCCACGCCCCCTGAATAGAAAATTGCAGATTTTCGATTTTTTCCTTTGTATGTACCACAAGGCCTACCGTTGTGCGAAATTTCAAGTTTCTACGATGTCAGGAATAATTTTGATGATCTGTCAGTGAGTCAGTGAGTCAGTGAGTCAGTCAGTTACGGTTTTTGCGATTTTTGAAGTCCTATATCTTGGTAACTACTAATGCTTAAGAGTTGAAATTTGGTGAGCCACTTGTGTTTGATCAGTTCAGCAAATACTGCGAATTTGAAGTTTCTGACATTATTGGTACTGAAGTTAGAGGGGGGTTGAAAATCGCCTGAGTTTGTTCCTGTAAAAAGGGTATAGTGCCGCGAACTTGGCTGGGCACTACCGTGCCCTTTGATACCCTTTCACCATGGATATTTTTAGGGACTGTCTTGATTCTTAGTTCGTATGACAAATGGTACATTTATTCCAAGTTTTATTAACATACCTTTCTTTCAAAGGGTTTTCGGTAATATTTTACCTGTTGTTCTCGAAAAAAAGTCATCATTACATAAAAAGGACTATAACTTTTTCTTAGGTTGTTGTATCATTTTTAATTTGGTTTTATTAGATTCAGCGTTAAAAACTACCCTTAAAGCATGTATCATATGGTCAGGTTGTATAAAAACAAATATTTTAGTTTGATAGATCTCCAAGTTCTCCCCGTCTGCACCTCTTCAAATGCATCTACACAAAAAGCCAATAAGGGGATTTTGGGGGACTTTGGATATGTTATAGAGGTTGAAAATCTGCGTCGATTCCAATTTTAATATTTCATGAATTAATTTTTTCAACCTCGGAACCCATTTTTCCTGGCCTATTATATTAAGCTGTATTGAATGCACAGATAATCTGAATAAATAGAAATGTATATAATTAGTCCGGTCAGGAATGAGGAAACCGAATTCCATGCGTTTATTGGCGGGGACCTTTTTTGTGTTTGGAATTTGTTTTTGAGATGATAAGGATGACATTTAGCCCGGAAGTAGTTTTTTTTAATTCTGTCACTTGGCCGCCTTTTGAAAATTGACGCCCGTTCTACTACTTGGAAATATCCGTGGCTAAAATAACGGTTGATGTCTTAAAAGATAGGTGTTGAGTAGATGCACCTTCGGGTTAAACATAAGTGTTGCCACTATTCAGGAACATACTTATTTTAATGTCAACGGGTGGAAACTCCACTCTTTCGATTTAATATTTTAACCATGGTAAAAAGATGCGAAAATGCCTCTAGATGCCAAACGCCTGTTGGGAATTAAACTGATTAAACCAAAAATGCTACTAAATTATAATTTTACAATTCTACCTTTAAAATTAAAAATTAAATTTTCTATCGTTATGGATGCCTTAAAAAACTGTCTACAAATTTTATTTAACAAGAAAAGTGCACAAAAACAAAAAAAAATGAAAAATCAAAGATTTCTAAATTAAAAAAAAAAATTGTTTGAGTAAAGGCTAACTGAAAAAAGGAGTGGTACTAACTTTACCTAATATGGCATGTTCAAAAAGACGTTTTTATTCAAAACTGACAGTGATGTTCCTATTAAAACTTTACCATTTCTTATTATTTTTCGCAGTTTTTGCCCGAATTAATTTTTTGGTTGTACATGACAAATTTGGCATTTAGGACCTAACAGAAAAGAAGCTTTGGCGCCAAAACTACGAAAAATATTAAGAAATTGTAACGAAGCGTTACAAATTTCATCTCCTCAATGCACATCTGCAACCATAAATATCCGGAAGAAATTAAAAATTAACTACAAAAAGGATAATTTTATTCTGCATTTGCCGCACAGCTTTTCCTACCGAAATTCACAAGGAAAAATAAATCTTCGAAATATGCAACACAGAAAGTTCGCACACCAACCCCTGAAATTATGCAACAGTTCAATTCAATTTCTTTTATCGAATATAATACATATATACAATCTGGCTTATAACTAACATGATACTATGATAAATTTACATTTGTTGGCACATAGGGGGCCTAACGTTATACAATGACTAATAGTGGGGCTGTGAGTGAGACCAACCTTTCATTTTGACCTGACGGGTTGAGCTTTAGTATACAAATAGTCCATGTCCTAACTTTACTTTGCCAAGGTGGCAACGCTGCCAGAAGGACAAGAGAAGTGTTTCCACAGTTTCTAAATGTTGCTTATAAATCGAAAACCAAGAGTAGGATGATGACCCGAGAACTCCCGTTGGATTCAGCACCCTTGAAACCATAGGACCACATTATTGTTTTTCTCCCACGCCTCCCCTTGCACGAAGGGGGTGGAAAAAAGTCGTTTTGGAAACAAAATTTGAAAAGCCAAGAAAAAAGGTAGACAAATATTTTTGTTAATAAAATTTAAAGATGGTGTCGACGCAGAATTTCACAATCTACTACATTACATCCAGAGTTGATTAAAAACTTACTTTGTTTTTTTAAAAGCCACTTTCAAAGTGCTCGGTAGGGGGATATGAAAGATTAACAAACATAAATATTTATCTAGCATTGACACGAAATATGGTCCACATATTTCATTTGTCATAAGCAACAAGAATCAAAGGAGTCTACAAAAATATTTGTAGCGAAAGGGTGTTTCTTTCAATGAATTAGAAAAATTTTGAACTACTACCATGAAACCCCTCCCAAAACCGGTACGTTGATGAACGTTGGTGAAAATGATTGATTAATCATCGGAACCAAGAATCAACCAAGACCATTCAAATATCCATGGTCTGAGGGTCTTTTTAGAGAGGTAGTGTCATACATATTCTAGTCAAAAAATACAATCATTTACAGACATTAATTCTTTAAAAGTAAGATACATTTTTTGTGGGAGCTTTACTTTATTTTAATATTAAAATCATGCACCATATTACATTTATGTATCTTGGTTTCAAAAACGTAAAAATGTTCGGCCAAAAACTCTGCTTCTCATTCCCCATTGAAAAACACCCACAGATAGTTTATATTTGTTTGGTCTCTTTTGTTTCTTGGTCTTGATGAAAAGTCAAATGTTTTAACCAATTTTCATTAATGTTGCAGTTTCGGGAGGAGTTTCATGGTAGTAGTTCAAAATTTTTCTAACTCATTGAAAGAAACATCCTTTTGCTACAAATATTTTTGTAGACACTTTTGAATCTTGTTGCTTATGAGTTATGACAAATGAAATATGTGGACCATGTTTCGTGTCAATGCTGTTGAAATTTGGTTATATTTTACGTGTTTCACTAATAATTCGGTCATCATTTATGAAGAAAGCTATAACTTTTTTGAAGGTAGTTGTATCGAGTTCATTCTGATTTAGTAAGATTGGGCATTAAAAAATATCCTTGAAACATGTATCATATGCTTATATTATTCCAAGATAAATATTTAAGTTTGTTAATCTTTCATATCCCCCCTCCCCAGCAATTTGAAAGTGGCGTTTTAAAAAAACGAAAGTAGGTTTTTAATCAACTCTGGATGTAATGTAGTAGATTGTGAAATTCTGCTTCGACACCACCTTTAAATTTTATTAATACAAATATTTTTCTAACTTTTCTTGGCTTTTCAAATTTTGTTTCCAAAACGACTTTTTTCCACCCCCTTATTGCAAGAGAAGGGGTGGGAGAAAAACAATAATGTGGTCCTATGGTTTCAAGGGTGCTGAATCCAACGGGAGCTCTCGGGTCATCGTCCGACTCTTGGCTTTCAATCTATAAGCAACATTTCGGAATTGTGGCAACCCTTCTCTAATTCTTCTGACAGTGTTGCCAGCTTGGCAACACTTCTTCAAAGTAAAGTTAGGACATGAACTATATTATGTCTGTTTTATGGCTGATTTACAATGCCGCGTTGGGCGTAGCGTTGAAAGATTTGCCTGTCAACGCAAAAGTTCAGGCATAGGAATATCTGTTTAGTGTTTACAATGACGCGTTGAGCATTATGTTACGATTTTGCATCCATTAGTAGGTACACAAACCAACGTAACGTAAGCGGCTGCAACGCGAAAGTAGAGATTATTCAACTTTTGCGTGCGTTTTGACATTTCGATTTTAGTTTAGGTATGTGGCCATCTTGTGTTGAAAAAAGTTTGAATTTTCTTGCTCGATTTATCTCGGCGCGGCCGTAGCGCTTATTAAATGTAACTTACGCATCGCGAACGCGAACGCGTCATTGTAAAACAGCCATGACGCGTTGAGTATTATGTTACGATTTTACATCCATTAATAGGTACACAAACCAACGTAACGTAAGCGGCTGCAACGCGAAAGTAGAGTTAATAACTTTTGCGTGCGTTTTGACATTTCGATTTCAATTTAGGTACATATGTACTTGTGTTGAAAAAAGTTTGAATTTTTTTGCTCAATTTATCTCGACGCGGCCGTTACGCTTTTCAAATGTAACGTACGCATCGCGAACGCGTCATTGTAAAACAGCCATTAGTGTACTAAAGGTCAACCCGTCGCGTCAGGTCGAAATGAAAGGTATGCCCTCATTTCGTGCACTAACGCCCCTACTATAAGTTTAACAAATTATAGATACCTATATAAATAACATGTCAAAACATTTAAATTAAAAGTTGGCTGACTTAATCGTCCTCAGGGTGCAGTTCATTCCCGGTTGTCAATGGTGTTTTTGGTGTTATAGGTTGGGGGAAGTGTTGGCGTTTAGCTACGGTAGTAGGCTGACCCAATGTCAGCGTAGAACGAGACTGCTTCCTCGTTATCCATGATTATGTTGTTATCAAGAGTTTCCATTACACTGAGGTACCTTGGCTCCGGATGTCGTTGTTTAGTGGTCATCCTTCTCATTAGCTGATTCGGGTGGTCTATGATGTTCCATGCTAGTTTCTTCGCTGAAATGAAATTATAAATAAATAAATTGGGTGGCGCAACAGCTCATGGAGAACCAGGGCCTAGTGACTTACAACTCACAACCATTCCTATGTGCGTGTTTGTTGGCAGAAATGTAGGAGACCTACAGTTTTTTGCCGAGTCCGAACGGCTAAATGAGAAGCACTTTTTCATGACAAGTATACTCTTGGAGGATTTGTCAGTTCCTC
Organism: Dasysyrphus tricinctus; assembly: GCA_963921185.1. NCBI lineage: Eukaryota > Metazoa > Arthropoda > Insecta > Diptera > Syrphidae > Dasysyrphus > Dasysyrphus tricinctus. The sequence continues at coordinate 187,318,091 of OY992532.1, read as the reverse complement.
GCAAGAGGCAGTACCTCGAATAAAACATTTCTGTTTTTTTTTTTTGATGGCACGGCTGGGAATCGAACCCACACCTTCGGCATGACAGTCCTACGCACTAACCATCAAGCCACGAGGTACTACGGAATGAAATTATGCAACGGTTAATACTTATCAGTGAGTCACTGAAAGTATACGATGGAATACCCATAACACGTCATCAAATAATGAACATACTTTTATTATTGTACTTTTCATTTTGTTTAACACTGCCTTTTGTCAGGAAACTTAATATGGGGAAGTGTAATTTCCGAAACAAATTGTCTTCTGCCTTTGTTGTATGTGTACCAATTTAGAGTACATAGAGAAGAAAACCACCTTTGAGTTTAATTAATTTATTCTGGAACGGATTAAATTAATTAACTCAACCGAGACACGCTGTAGGGTTCAAAGTGTACCATCAGAAGTCAACGAATTATTGAGTTTATCTCGAAGCTCGAACCATTTTTTTTGAGGCTTCTCCTCTGTTTTTATTATTTATATTATTTACCGCGATTGTATTTCCTTTGGCCTTTGCCTTAGGCGGAGAACGATTCTCATTGACTTTTCTACTCTGTACTCCTTCTGAGTGCATAGTAGACGTTGTCTCCCAGCCGGGACCAGACTTGACTTTCTTTCAGCCTGCAGCTGGAAGCGGGCATCTGATCCGAACCTGCTACTTTCTGAGTATATGGTAGACGTTATCTGTAGACCGGGCACGACGCACGAGTTTGACGTCTGAGTGCATAGTAGACGTTGTCTGGCAGCCGGGACCAAATTTGATTTCTTTCAGCCTGCCGTTGGATGCAGGGACCGAATCCCAACCACCTTTTCTGCTCTGTACTCCGTCTGACTGCATAGTAGACGTTGTCTCCCAGCCGGGACCAGACTTGACTTTCTTTCAGCCTGCAGCTGGAAGCGGGGATCTGATCCGAACCGATTTTTCTACTCTACACTCTTTTCGAGTGTATAGTAAACGCTATCTGTGAGCCAGGAGCAGATTTGACTTTCCTTCAACTTGCCGTTGGAGGCGAGGATTTAAACCTCGTTTGTACTTATTATTAGCAAAACTGTATAAAATACCGTGTTGAATAAATCATAAGACTTATCATTGTAGTGTATGAAATAGCGTGTTAGTTAAGCTATTCAACCTTTGTATTAAACCTTGTGAACTTAATATTTGAATAAATAAAAATATTTAAATCGTAGTTTTCAACTCTTAACCCAAGTTTTGTGCTTTCTTTGGGATAAACCCTGGACACCAACGAGGCTACCTTAGCCTCGACAAAAAAGCATCACAAAATGTTAAACATAGTTTGATTGGCTATATCGCTGTCAGTATTTTTTGGCTTTCATATTTGTTTTGTTGGTTTTTGTAAATTTTTCCTGCAATTTTTAAAATTTTTCAAACCATCCATTTCAATAAGAAAAAATTGTATTGTTTATGGCATGGGCGTTAACTATCGAATAACTTTGTTCACACAGTGATTTCGAATTTTCTTCGATGTTATCTAACTATTTTCGTACAAAAATAGCGTCTCCTAAATATCCGCTTGGCGTCCGTTAGGCATCCACGCGGCTTCCACTTAGCATCCGCTCAGCATCCGCTAGGCAACCGCTAGGCATCCGCTAAGCGTCAGCTTAGCATCCGCTCAGCGTCCGCTAAACGTCTGCTAGGCCTCCGCTCGGCGGCGTCCGCTAGGCCTCCGCTATATGCGTCCGCTTGGCGTCGGCTAGGCATCCGCTCAGCGTCCACTAGACATCCGCTCAGCATCCACTCAGCGTCCGCTAGGCATACGCCCGGCGTCCGTTCGCCCCGCTAAGCGTCCTCACATTATCCGATTTCTGATGGACGAAATTGTTTCAAATTCTCAATCCACCGTCTAGGTTGATAAGAAGTAGACTCGTGTTCGTAGAAAAAATATATTTTCTCAAAAAACAGCAACAAATTGAAAAATCACATTTTTACCTGCTTTTTTACTTGCGATATAGGTACTATAGAGCAAGTTTTGGATTCGTGCAAACAAAAAATTTCGCGATAACAATCAAATATGACATTACGATGATAGAGAACACGAAAAAAGTGGGTGGCACAATTATGTACCTGAACCTACAGCCTAAACCACTGAAGCGATTTTCTTCAAATTTTGAACTTAAGGTTTTTTTGTAACGCTTCAGAGGGAAAATTGAAATTTTTTCAAGCTCAAAAGATAACGGCACTTGCCATACAGCCGTTAAGGAAAAGCTTATTCATCTTAAAAACGGCTCCAACGATTTTGAAAACAAAAATCAGTGTATTACTGTAGATATAATGTACCTTCTGGTAACAAAAATAAAATGCACGACTGGATCGCACGTACTTGCTCTTATGTTCAAGTTGTGTGGGACTAAAGAACTTTAAAAAAATATTCAAGTAAATATAGAAAAAGTATAAAAAGCATTTAAATCGTTCTTTTAATTGTATAAACAGTCTGATAAATCACTTAGAGCTCAAAAAAAAGTATGCCATTTGATGACTTGAAAAAATATGAATATATGCAAAAAAAAAATTTAAAATCGTTGGAGCCGTTTTCTTAAAAATTAATTTTTTATATATAAAATTTTTGTAACATTTTTCAAAAAAAAAATTGGTATGCCAATTTTGAGTATATATTAATATACATTTAAAACTGAAATTTCAAAATAATTCATCAACCCTTTTTTGAAATATTGAATTTTCAAAAAAAAATTTTGAATCTTTTTTTAAAAATCCAAAATTTATTTTTTCAAAAATTTTGGTATGCAGTATTATTTATATTCTTATAAAGCTCTTGTGCAAAAAATATTATTGAAATCGGATGAGCGGTTAATGAGAAAACCAAAAATAAAAAAAAACCGTTATATGGCAGGTACCGTTATTAAATATTTTTGGTGATTTTTTTTCTTACTAAAAGGTACATCATATTTACAATAATACACTGATTTATTTTTATTAAAATCGTTGGAGCCGTTTTTGAGATAAATAAGCTTTTCCTTAACGGTTGTATCGCAAGTACCGTTATTTTTTGAGCTAAAAAAAAAATTTCAATTTCCCCTCTGGAGAGTTACAAAAAAACCTTAAGTTCAAAATTTGAAGAAAATCGCTTCAGTGGTTTAGGCTGTAGGTTGAGGTACATACAGACAGACAGACAGACAGACAGACAGACAGAATTGTGCCACCCACTTTTTTCGTGTTCTCTATCATCGTAATGTCATGTTTGATTGTTATCTCGAAATTTTTTTTTTGCACGAATCCAAAACTTGCCCTATAGTACCTATATCGCAAGTAAAAATCAGCAAAATCTTTTATTAACGGTACCTGCCATATAACGGTTTTTTTGGTTTTCGGTTTTCTCATTAAACGCTGATCCGACTTCAATAAAAATGTTTGCACAAAAGCCTTGTCAGAATATAAATAATACTGCATACCAAAATTTTGTAAAAAATAAATTCTTGACTTTTAAAAAAAGATTACATTTTTTTTTTGAAAATTCAATATATCAAAAATGGGTTGATGAACCATTTTGAAATTTCAGTCTTAAATGTATATTAATATACACTCAAAATTGGCATACCTAATTTTTTTTTTGAAAAATGTTACAAAAATTTTATATATAAAAAATTATTTTTTAAGAAAACGGCTCCAACGATTTAAAACTTTTTTTTTTGCATATATTCATATTTTTTTAAGTAATCAAATGGCATATTTTTTGTTGAGCTCTAAGTTATTTTTCAGACTGTTTATACAATTAGAAGAACGATTTTAATGCTTTTTATACTTTTTCTATAATTACTTGAATATTTTTTAAAGTTCTTAAGTCCCACGCAACTTGAACATAAGAGCAAGTACGTGCGATCCACTCGTGCATTTTATTTTGTTCTTCTTTTAATTGTATTTCCTATTTTTCACCCATTCTATAAATTATTAATTCTGTATTTTTCTTTCAAGGGACACGTATCAACTATGAAAGTCGATACGTCTTTGCTATGTACTTTTTGTGCATTTATGTATTGTGTTATACATCCAGGAGATGCTTCAAAAGATGATATAAATTATGACAAAAGCTTATCCGATCCATTTAAATTCAGAGCTCAAAGCAGCCAACGTTCTTTGGATGGCTTCAACCTTCAAGAACATAAGTCTGATGTAGAAAAAGTAAATGTTCGGAGTATTTTGTCAAAAGCATTAACAAATCAATTATATCGGCAAAAATTCTTGGAAGCCATGCCTATGTTAAGTGATCTATCACCAGAACAATCACAAGGACTTTCTGATCTTATTTTAGTAAAAATAAGAAGTTCCAAACCAACCAATGATGAAGATATCCAAAAGGTATGATCTGTGTAATAATTTTGTATTCCATAAATGAACTTTGTTTTTTCTGTAGATTTTGAAACAATTTGGTAGGAAAAAAGCTAAGATACTTAAACTTGTTGATGATTTAGCTAGTTTTGTTCGAAGTACTGCGCATACATTTAATGGACTTGACCAAAACGGATTCTTAAATACTCAAATAAATAGACGATCTTCTCAACTTGCACCAAAGGAACTGAGAGTTGAAAGACAGAATATGGACACAGGAGATGAAATCATCGACCCAATAACAATAAATAACGAACTTATGGAGGATTTTGAATCTGGTTCGTCTAAGCCCGAAAGAAAAAAGCGTCATAGACGTGCAGTAACAAAACTTCTTCACAAGCTTATCCGAATTCCTCCTACTGATGCAACAGTGGAAGAAGTACAATTACAAAAATCTCAGAATTCCGAATTGAAATTGAATACAAGCAGTTTCATGGGACCAAATTTTGTCACAGAAATAACCCCAACCAATTCGGATAACACAACATCAATACTGCCATATGAATTAATAGAAGATCTTGCCTTTGCTGATTTAAATGGAACTGAACTCGAATTAAATGAAAATGTATCTGGAGGAAATGAACAATTGCCGAATCCGGAAGAATTGGTTGGTGGACCCCGGTATAGGATATCGTCTAAAAATCGCATCAATTATATCAAAGGAGATACTAAGCGGAAGCGAATTCCAGTTCGGCCTCATCAATTAAAATTACTCCAAAAGCAATGTGAACGTTTCACAGCTTCAATGTGCATCAAAGCCGATGACTATCCTTTGTAAGTGGTATAAGCGGTTCTTCTGTATGCTTCTAATTGACCATTTGTCAATTTTTATATATTTTCATTAATTTCTCAGGGAACAGATCATGGGAAGTATTCGCAGACACAAAAATGCTATGTCAGCACTTCTAGCGGAGTATCGAGACAAGGCAGCAGAGCTAGAATACCAGGAACAGTTGGAGGAGTACCAGTTTAATAGTAAAAGGTTTGAAATTTTAAGCGATAAAATCTTTAAATATATAAACTACTTAGGACCACCAATATTATCCCTTTTGTAGAAGAGAAGATGGAAGCGTAATAACTCCAGGAGGAATGTGTGCCAGTGTCGTTCGATACGCTCGTCCACAGAAGGCTCGATCGGCATCAGGTGAATGGAAGTATATTGTCAATACTGGACGTCATACTCAAACACTCCGCCTGGAAAAATGCAGGTATAGCTATTATTGAATGGTTTAAAATCGATTCTGTCTAATTTATTCCATTCTAGTACCCCCCAGGAAAGTTGTTCCTATTTGTCTCATAACTATCGTTCACGTTGCACTCAAGTTTACAACTACCATCGACTTCTAAGTTGGGACAAGACAAGAGGTCTCCATGTTGATATATTCAAAGTGCCAAGCTGTTGTTCATGTCAAGTCGATGGCTATAGAGAAACTTTCCCACCCCTCGGAGGCACTAAACACAAAGATTACACACCAGTGCCCGATAACAACCCTTATATAAGCATTAACGATGAAATCGACTATGAAGATGAAGACGATGAAGACCCATCCAATGCTTACCACTTCGGAGGCGGCTATAACAAACATAACTATCAGCCCTCAGAGCTTCTATTGGAGAGTCAAAATATCAAAACTAAAGTCAATCATCCAGGTCTAAACCCTACGGTGGGATCATATCTCAGTCCTCCATCAGATAACTATGACTCAAAAACGGTTTCGAAAATTGTAAGACCAACTTACTATACCCAATCGAGTAATTCACTTAATGGAAGAAGTCGAAAACCCTACAAAAGTTATATTCCCAATGAGTCTAGGGTTGATTTAGGGGTTCCAAGTACTGAACAGTCAGACCCTGATGTCAAGACCTATACTGCAAACGGTGGTGTTAACAAAGTGCATCAGAAGCGTAAACGACTTTATTTAGGAGCAGCAACAAGCACTGGAAATACATTTCAGTCATCAGGTCCAATTATTTCTGGTAATTCCAATCCTAGCTATGTTTCGTCGTCAGAACGTTCAACAACAATAACTTCTCATAATATTGGTATCAAAGGTTCAAATGGTCGTAAGGAAATTATCAACGGGAAACGCATTAACTACAACTATCATCCTATCATTGATTTCTTCGAAAGCCATCAGAAGTCCGGAAAAGGGCAACACGTAGTACGAAATAGTGCAACAAACTCTATTCCAATGAGTGCTGAATCGAGTACGTCTAGAGATCGAAGAATTGGATTCGGGATGGAGGGGGTTGAAAGTAATTGGCATCCAGTTGTCGTCAAAGCTTAGTTGTAATTTCGTCGATTTCAATTCATATTATTTATTTACTTACATAGTTATTAACCATTTGATGTATCATTAATTTATTTAATTTTTAACTTAAATTATTTTATAGTTTTATTATTGTTTTAATTGTTTTCGCATATTAAAATTTATCGAAATAAGTTTAAAGATAAAGTGTTTACTTTTTGTAACTAAGCATGGAATGTTATGGAGAGGCTCCTCAGGACCAGGTCCTTAACCAAATAGCTCTTGCAGTCAGATCGGTCCATAAGTCTCCAGTTTCATATGCCAAGATTGTTGTGGTTCTCCTCCACTTTTGTGCGCCACCGGTATAGTCACATCAGTTGCCTAGTGGTGGCTTATTGATTTGAGGAAGGGTCGGTGTTTAGACAAAGAAATGGGCTCAGGTTAGAAGGATCCACCTTCATCGTTGGTTGTTGCAGTGATATCTTCGTTTAGACAGTATCCAAAATGCCTACATAGTAATCTTGGTTCGGAATGTCATTGCTGGTTTGTTATCATTCTTATAAGTTGATTAGGGTGGATGGCGGTGTTTCTAACCAGCTCCTTTAAAAACAAAATTAAGTAGCTGATATTATCCAGCGGGATTGTATTGACTTTATAGCAGACTTACTTGTTCTTAAAGTGTTTAAACCGCTGACGTTGATCGTCAAGCCAAGCTCTGACCTCAGATACTCAGGATCTTCCTCTGAAATATTTGTAGTTTCCTCAATAGCTGTTTTCGAAATGAAGAAGCAAGCTTGGATGCTCTGGTTGTTGAGATGGTCTCAGGAGCTATTTATACATAGATTATAATTTTTTACCGCTGGCTTAACCCAGTTCTTTTTTCCATCAATACAACGCCAACGGGTAGAAGTGATGGAATGCAAAGTTTGCTTTTTTTGTGAGCAGTTTATGAGTGTCAGTTTAATCTGAGTAACCCATTGAAAAACATGGTTGGTAATCTGTTTCCGTTTGGGAGTCCTCGGGTGATGCTTCAGAGTTCGAAGCGACCGTGGCAGCTTCCTGGTCTTCTGAAGCAGATCAACTTCGACTTGGGTGAGTTGATCCGGATACCCCGTTCTTGTTAAACTCGGAAAATTAGTAGATGTGATATTACGAATAGCTTTAGCAAATAACGATGAGTAATGTAATGTGAGGGAGTCATCAGTAAAAAGAAGGTTGTTGCCTTTGCTTAAAATTGGTAAGTGAGAAGTCACGATTTTGTAGAAGTGTAGTCAAAGTCTCAAGTATTCATTATGCTCTTCGTTGTTGATTTGCGGTTTCTCATTTGCACAAAAATTTTCTGAAAGAAAGAAAAGAAAATATAATTTTCATTAGAGCTGAAGAATAGCCTATGTGGACTTAATAAAGGGTCCGCCAAATAACTTTTTTTTTTGTTGAAAATGCTACTACTACATGGAGTGTAGCTTCGGCTGTGTTGCACGTAGCGCCGTCCTGTTGAAACCAAATGTTGCCAATATCCTCCTATTCAATTTTTGTGAACAAAAATTCGTTCAACATGGCCCGATAACGATCGCCATTGACTGTAACGGCCACGCGAAGAAAAATGGCACAATTATGCCTCTGGACCAATATCCGCACAAAACAGTGACTCGTTTTGGGTGTATCGGCTTTTCAATGGCGTGCGGGTTTTCTGTGCCCCAAATGCGACAATTTTGCTTGTTTACATACCCGCCAAGATCAAAATGAGCTTCATCTGAAAAGATGATTTTTTTGGCAAAATCGGCATCTTCTCTAAGTCGATCGCAGGCCCACTTAGCGAAGCAGCCATTTGATAAAATTATTTTTCATTATTAACCGGAAGGATTGTACTTTCAAATAAAAAAGAAATTTGAGAAAATATTCAGTAGTTTTTTTTATAGCATTCTCAAAAAAAAGTTATTTGGCAGACACTTTAGATAAGGGCTTCAATTCATACACTATCGAATGCTTTCTCAACATCTAAAAACCAAAACCATTGAACGGTATAACTAGATAGTTGTTAAGGGCTAGTGTGGATGTCATTATGAAACCTCAGAAGCAATTGCAGAGTTAAATGGTTTTCCCAAAAACTGAACTGCATGTCTGGAATGATGTTGGATTTGTTGCAGAACTTTTTTAGCTATTTCTCAGTATCTTTCAGTATTCTTTCAAGAGCTTGCCTAAGTTGCTGAGGAGAGATATTGTCATGTAGGCATGTTAATTGTACTTTTCTTGGGACTCGCTATGATTTTGAAGATTTCCACGTTAGTGGGAAGTAACTATTGATGATGCAATTATTGAGGCTGAGTGACTGTGAAAAAGCCTCTTAGGATAAAGTTTGATATAACATCTGTTCCAGCTGACTTCTTATAGTCTCAGATATCTCCTCTGGTTTTTGCCTGTCAACTGAATAACACACAGAATTAGTGTCATTACGTTGCTTTATCGAAAATTCAGCATCAAAGTATGTCGGATGGATGTCTCAATTTCGTCTAGAAAGGCTGTATTATCAAATAGTTCGGGCGTAATGTTTCCATTGAAATGGGAAGTAAATGACGCAATACTAAATATTTCCCTATAAACTGGTTTCTATGAATGCTATCATACGAGGAGTTGAAATTGATGAAATGGTAGTGGTTGTTGACTTAAAGTTCCTTGATTTCTTCTAAGATCTGCTATAATGTGAATTTTTGGACGCTGGCGCTGGTTGACTTTCCTGGGCCATAAAAGTCATCACACTGATATTGATTTGTACCTTACTTTATTTTACCCATCTTCAAAATGGCGATCATATGTCCTACAGTAACTATCGACTCATATCCCAGCTTAACGTCACATATGTAAAAGATCTGATCTGCTTAAACCGTTCTGTAACACTTTGACTACATTCCTTGAACACATCCTTGAAATAATACCGTTAGGTTTAATTATCAAACTATCATGGATGCATTTACGATTGGTCTGGATGACTACACCGAAAAAAAACTTTTGTTGATTTAAACATGTTTCATTTTTAATCAACAATTCAGCAATAGTTGTGAGTTAAAGCAAGTTTTGTGATGATAGCAAACAAGATCGCATTTTTAAATCAACAATGTAGCCGTAATTAATTTTTTTTTAGATAAATATTTTTTAATTAAGCATATTTGAAATTGATTTGAGTATTTTCTTATTTTCAAGCAACAATGTCATTGTTGATTTTATACTTAATACACTAACAGCCCTATTATTGACACGATTCAAAACTAGTTTTAACGTAAAACTAGTTTTATATAGTCTGGGAGCCCACCGTAAGATTACCTATCTCATCGCGGCCACGCAAAAATTGGATGCCAACCGATAGCTTTAGTCCAAACATTTACAAAACTGCTGGTCGGACAAGCTTTATCTGATGGCAATGGTTAGAAAATGCACTTTTCAGGTTGCATTTTCCGCTAAATGTACCTATATTTTAAGCAACTTATACAAATGGGGTATCGTATGAAAGCAAAGACTGTCCTCTACACGATAGAAATGGTCGGACAGAGTTTTTTGGCTGTTGCCACGAGTCCGAACACTTTTCTAAAATTAGAGATTTTGTGCATCCTTGGATGAAAATGAAAAAAAAAGTGGTTAAGGCCACTTTCATAACCATTTGAAATGATTTTACTCAGTTTTCCCTGATGTAAGACGCAGTGTTAAAAAAAGACCATTTTCTTTTAAACAGTCGGACTCGTCGTAACAGCCGTGTAGAGGACAGTCATAGCTTTCATTTGATACCCCATTTATATAAGTTGCTTATAATACAGGTACATTTAGCGGAAAATGCAACCTGAAAAGTGCATTTTCTAACCATTGTGACCAGATAAGCTTGTCCGACCAGCAGTTTCGTAAATGTTTGGACTAAAGCTATCGGTTGGCATCCAATTTTTGCGTGGCCGCGATGAGATAGGTAATCTGACGGTGGGCTCCCAGGCTATATAAAACTAGTTTTATGTTAAAACTAGTTTTGAATCATGTCAATAATAGGGCTGTAAGGGTTTGTTTCACAATGTCTGAGTAAAGTTCTGATTTGTTATTCGACAGTTAAACTATCCGGAAATTAAATCCTCCCATTGACGAACTTTGCGTTTCACAATGATCGAAGTATTGAAATTATATGTCAATTAGCTATTCGTAAAGCGGGCCATTCATGTTGAGACTGTCACACAGACTGCCGATCGGACTGTCGCAACGACTGTCGAAAGCACTCACACACGTTGCGAACCAGTTTCACGAACGGTGTGTCAAAAAATTCCTTGAATTTGTTTTTTATTTATTTCGTCTTCTAGAAACAAAATAAACACTATGACGATTAGGTATTCGTAGACTGAGTAGTTCGGTCTCAAGGACTGTCTCAAAAACTGCCATTCACTATACGACAATTTGGTCGTGTCGCAAGGTTCATTGAAATATTCAACGGACTTCCAACCTGTCGTTAGTCGCACGGTCCGATGTACAACAAGGAAATTCACGAAAGAACCTGTCGTATACGACTGAAATTTGTCGTACAGTCCTTACGACAGTTTTAACGTGAATGGCCCGCTTAAAGCGCAAAGACCGTCGATCGGACTGTTGCAACGACGGTCGAAAGTAAGCACACACGTTGCGACTCGGTTGAGCGGATGGTGGTCGAAAAATTCTCAATAGTTGCTAGTCTCTTTAAGTGTGAGGTACCTTAAAATTATTATGAACCGAAACAAGAAATTCTGCTCTTACTGTAGCGCTATAAGAGTGTCTAGACGAAAAAAAAAGAAGGCAAAGTGGTCAAAAGAATGGTTCCTAAGAAGAAGTTTCACCAATCTTATTTGCTTGTTGCTATATGATGAAATTTGTGCTGACCACAAGCACGAATGTTTTTCGTAAAGCAAAATAAATTCTGTAACTAATTTTTTGTCACTAGTTCCATTCATGGTGGAACCTGTCGTATACGACTGAAGTCCGTCGGACTGTCCTTACGACAGTTGTTGGAGCTGATGTCCGCATATATCACCAATCAACTTTTTATATTTCAATTGTATTAAAATTGTAACGTAACTATAACTTTCAAGATGCATTTTTTACTATAAATTTTCGAATTATAATTTTCAAATTTGAATCTGGCGCGCAAATTATACCAGTCGCCATAATTTTTAAATACTTTGAATTCGCCCTTAAATTTAAACTTAAATATAACGTAATCTCTCTTTCGAAATTGCATCAAATTTTTGTATAAATACGATCGACGAAATAAAACTATTACTTATTGTATCAGAACCCTTAGGGGAAATTCTTGCCTTTTTAATTCGAAAAATTATCGTCGTTGTTTTCGCTCGCTTTTGCATGGTTATAATCGTTAACCTTCAAAAGTCCTCTCGCTAAAGTTTTTAAAAAGGAAATTGTCGTAAAGAAACCAGTAAGGTTTTTAAAATTAAATTCGCTTTTCTTGCTAACGTTGACAATTGGTCAGCGCATCAACCAGGATCTTCCTATCCTTTAAAAAAGGACAAAATAGAGATCCCTCGGTTGACGGTCAGTTAGTTGATCGTTCATTTTTTGGCGCCCAACGTGTTTAAAGTGGTAATCCACATAAAAAACTCTTAAAAAGATAAATTGTAAATCTATTCGAAAAGACATAAATTATACGATAAAAGAAATATGAACAATAGTGAAAAACATTAACTTTGAACAAATATACATATTTCTCGCCGCGTTTTCGGTTTCGGTTTCGCGAGTTCGCGTGTGCATGGTGTAGGTGAAGTGCAAAACACATCAAGAGACCATAAAGACAAGAGAAAGGAGAGATACCAAGAGACCAACCAGTTGATTTCCAGAAAATCATCCAACGATCCAAGAGGAAAACGAACCAGCCTTCAGGTCACCGGAGAAAAAATTGTGGGAGATAAGTATAACATCTCTCACCAAGGTACGTGTGGTCATAATTTAATTCAAATGTGCGCTGTTGGAGCTAAACAAAAATTTAAAAATTGAATTAAAACTCATTTTAAAAACGCACCTTCGATTTAAATCAGACCTTTATATTATTATATTGATCATATTAAAATATCTATCATCAAATGAACAACATATCCTGCTTATCTTGCTAAAATAGTACACCTAAATATAAATTTAAATCTACGAAATCACATATCATAATTTGATCAAGATCTTAGTCAATATCCGCAATAACTATAGTGCTTTCGCTGGAAAAAATACAATAAAATCCACAAAAGAGAATACTTATGATCCACTTTTGTATCCAGTACATACACACACACACAAAATAGTATTTTGCAAAGCTTTCGCTCTAGTTTTTAAAATTCTACCACACCATTGTTTTTTTTCTTCGATATTCGCTTCGTTCATCTCATTCGCCCGTACTCTCACACTTGGCTGTATTAGCCATCACAGTCCAAAATTCATCGCCGCATCCACCACACCATTACCCTTTTCGTCATTATTCGCCTCATTCGCTCGTACTCTTTCGCTCGCACTCTTTCGCTCATTCGTACTTGGCTGCATTAGTACTCACAATCCAAATTCTAAAATCGCCACATACACACCTGATTTCGATTTGGACTTGATTTCAGTGCAAAGATCTTCATTTCGCCCACACATCATCGCCCATAGGAGGTTTACGTCGTCGTCGTCGCGGGAGATCTTGCTGCATGATCATTGCACTGGAAGGAAAGCTTTTGGTTGCATTTGATTTGTCATCATTGTCCCACTCATCGGTTGGATTCTTCAATTGTAGGAATTTGAATTCAAATTCTAAATTTATGCGAATTTATATTCCTTTCTTGTTCGTCGCAATAATTTGAGAAGTTCAGTCATCTTCTACTATTTATTTCAATTGAATTCGCCGTTGGATACGCATAGTTGTTTTGAAATTCAACTCGTTTAGAATAGGGTTGCCGAATACATAATTCTTAATTGAAGAAATTGAATCAAGCTTTAAATACAATAAAGCAATCTTTTTGGATTTGGTCGTTGCTGCTTGGGAACATTTTTATTGTTTTTATTTTTTGCAATGGCTACTGAACCAACTCTTGATGAATTAAAACAGCAACGGGCTTCCACTAAAGGAAGCATAACCCGGATAAAGAATTTAGTAGAATCAAATTACACTTTCTTAACATCAACGGAACTCGAATGTCGTTTAGGGATTTTGGAGTCCTACTTTAAGCAAATTTTAGTTTATCAAACGAAGATAGAGATCTTAGCTCCGACTGATAATTGTAGAGGTGAAATAGAGGATTTGTATATCACTGCAAAAGCAAAAATTCTTTCGCTTTTGGGAAATGTTCGACTAAGTAGTGCTGCCGAAATGAGTTTTACTATTCCACATCCAACTAGCCATCTTCCTAAACAACGCCTACCTAGGTTCAGTGGAAGATATTCTGATTACAAAAATTTTATAAATTCATTCAACAATCTGGTGGAAAATGATGCTAGCTTGACTAAAATCGAAAAATTTAATTATTTGCTGTCGTGTCTGAGCGATCAAGCTCTTGGAACAGTAAAGGCTTTTCAGGTCACGGAAGCCAATTATTCTAAGGCACTTCTAAGTCTTAAGGAGCGCTATGATAATGATTGCCTCATCTTTTTAGAGTATATCTCAGAGCTTATTGAACTACCCAAGGTTCCAAAGGCATCTGCTATTTCATTGAGGAGCTTGGTGGACAATATCTCTGCGTTGTTCAGTTCATTGCTTTCGATAGGATCTTTTGAAAACATTTGTAATGCAATTATAATACATATTGCAATGTCGAAAGTCGATCCGGAAACACAGTCCAAATGGGACGAGCAACTGGACTATAAGAAGTTGCCTGAGTGGAAAGAATGTGCAAGTATTCTTAACAAACGGTGTCAATTCTTGGAAGCTAGGGATAGCAAACAATCGCGTTCGGATTTAACTCACAAAGCTTTCAACAAATCAAAGCCAGCGTTGGTCAACCATCGGACTCATACTTCACTTGCTGCTAATCAGCAATTTTGTATCTTGTGTCGAGACAGTAGCCATTCAATTACAAGCTGTAAAGGTTTCATGGAACTTTCTGTAATGGACAGATATTTGAAATCGAAAAAATTAGGACTTTGTTTGAATTGCTTAGGAAAGGGTCACAATGTTTCTAAATGTCCTTCGCTTTATAGGTGCAAAAGCTGCAAACAAGCGCATCATAGCCTTTTGCATAGACCCCAACCTGCTGACACTATATCTAATGTTTCACAAGGTACCTCCAACCCAAGTACATCGGCTGCAGCACATTCTGCATTAGAGAAAGAGCGTGTTCCGGAAGGCCAAGTTATTTTGGCTACAGCCTTAGTTCTTGTCAAAGACTCGTCAGGAGGCTTTCAGTTGGGAAGGGTTCTCCTCGATTCTGGCTCACAGGTCAATTTCATTAATGAAAAATTTGCAAACTCACTCTGTCTTAAAAAACAAAGAAAAAACGTTGACATTGTGGGAATAGGAGTTACTGAAACAAAAACAAAATATCAAACTCAATCGACAATTCGGTCAAGGTACAACGATTTTGAAGTGTCTCTGGAATTTTTAGTCGCACCTTCCATCACAGGGTATCAACCAGAAGCAGCGCTCAACATAAGTAGTTGGAATCTACCTACAAATTTAGAACTCGCAGATGAGAGTTTCAATCAGCCTTCTCGAATAGATTTGTTGTTAGGTGCTGAAGCCTTTTTTGATTTGCTGGAAACTGGTCAAATGAAACTCGGTGAAGGACTTCCATCATTGCAAAAAACTGCTTTAGGTTGGATTGTATCGGGTAGATACAAAACAAAATTTGTTGAACAGAAACAGTCGTGCTTCGTCAATGCAAAAGAAGGTTCGTTAGACGAATATTTAGAGAAGTTCTGGGAACTGGAGGAGATTCAGGGTCATCAGTCTAGGTGGTCTGAGGAGCAAACCACATGTGAGAAACATTTCAAGGACACCATTGAGGTTCTACCTAGCGGTCGGCTTATGGTTCAACTACCTCTTAAAAGAGATCCCAGCTGTCTTGGAGCTTCTTACGACATCGCCTTCAGAAGATTCCTATCTCTCGAGCGTAGGCTATCTAAAAATGCATCTTTAAAAATGCAGTACGTCGATTTCATGAAGGAGTATAAATCGTTAGGCCATATGTCACTCGTTCATAATCCAAATCTGGAAATAGCTCACTACTATTTACCGCATCAATGTGTAATAAGGCCTGATAGTGTTTCCACAAAATTACGTGTGGTCTTTGATGCATCGTGTTGCACATCTTCGCATATATCCTTAAATGGAATTCTAATGGTCGGTCCTACTATACAGGACGAACTTCTAATCATCTTACTTCGCTTTAGACTTTATCGATACGCCCTAACTGCCGATATTATTAAGATGTATCGACAAGTTCTAGTTCACCCATCGCATAGGAGGTTGCAGTTCATCTTATGGAGGGAAAGCGAACACACCCCTATTCAAACGTACCAGCTCAATACTATTACATATGGTACATCATCTGCACCGTTTCTGGCAATCCGTTGTCTTCAATATTTGGCTGAGAAAAACCAAGATCATTTGAGCCTTGGTTCTGGTTGTCTAAAGTCAGATTTTTACGTGGACGATATGCTCACTGGAGCAGACGATTTAGATACCCTAACTCAAAAACGAAACGAAGTCGTTTCAATTTTGGATTCAGCTGGATTACAGCTGTCAAAATGGAATAGCAACCACAGTTCTTTGATTGCGGAAGCTAAACGAAAGGAGATAAAATTGACTGAGTCGAATTTAACGAGCACGTTAGGCATCACTTGGAATCCTGTTGCTGACGATTTCAGTTTCTCCTATAAGCCAAATCGGACTTATACTAAATATACTAAAAGATCCATTCTTTCTCTTTCGTCATCTCTTTTCGACCCGATGGGTTTGCTTAGCCCAATTATTATTCGAGCTAAAATTTTGCTTCAACAACTTTGGATAGAAAAAGTAGACTGGGACGAGTCTATTCCACAAACCATTGACAATGATTGGCGTCAGTTCATAACAGACCTCCAATCACTTCAAAATCTCTCGGTTCCCCGTTACGTGTTTTTGGAAAACAAACAAAGCTATCAGGTACATGGATTTGCTGACGCATCCATGAAGGCATATGGCTGTTGCATATATCTGAGGAGCGTAGATACTTCTGGGACAGTAGTAGTGAAGCTTTTAGTTGCCAAGTCAAGGGTGGCACCAGCTAAAAGGAAACAACTTCCTCGATTAGAGCTATGCGCAGCCCATCTTCTATCGAAACTTTGGGTGAAAATTCAAAAGGTTATTGAAACAAGTCACTCGGAAGCGTTCTTTTGGACTGATTCGGCAATTGTATTGCATTGGCTATCCACGCACTCCTCGAAACTAAATACGTTTGTAGGAAATAGGGTAGCAGACATCCAAGAAACAACAAAGCAGGTAGTTTGGAAACATGTTCCAACAAACGACAACCCTGCAGATATAGTGTCACGAGGATGCACAGTGGATGAATTGAAGAACTCAATTTGGTTCAAGGGTCCGTCATTTTTAGTTAAAAATAATGAAGACTGGCCAACCACAGTAGAAATTCTTCCCTCTCCGGAGGACCTCTCATTGGAGAAGAGAAAAACAGTTTTAAGCTGCCAACCAGACCACAACCATTTTATTGAAGTAATAAATGGAGTAAGTTCATACACTAAAGTTGTAAGAATCTTTGCCTACGTTGTAAGGTATCTCAATCGCCGATTACGGAAAATCCCGTTTCCAGGTGATCAATTGACAGCTGAAGAGCTAGAATACTCTCTACAGATTATCGTCAATTTGATTCAAATGAAGTACTTTGCTAAGGAAATTGAAGCAATCAAAACGAATACACCGTTGAAAGGATCCATAAAATCGCTGAGTCCATTTATAGAGGACAAAAATGGCCTACTCTTATTGAAAGTGGGAGGACGACTGAAGCACGCGAACATTCCAGAGGAAAGTAAGCATCCATTTCTGTTGCCAAAAGATTGCAATTTCAGTAAAACACTCGTTGATCATCTTCATCATTCGAACTACCATGCTGGTTCAAAGGCTCTTGTCGCACTCACGAGACAACGATTTTGGTTAATTAATGTTCGAGAGTTAGCACGGCAGACGGTTCGAAAATGTCCCCATTGTGCAAGATATAGACCGAAATTGTTTGAGCAGATAATGGGTGATCTGCCCGCTGAAAGGTTGACCCCATCTCGTCCATTTATTTGTTGTGGAGTGGACTTCTGTGGCCCAATATTTACATATTACAAAATTCGTGGCAAGGTGCCGTATAAAACCTATATCGCCGTTTTCGTTTGCTTTTCTTCAAAAGCAGTCCATTTAGAAGCTGTGTCGGACCTCTCAGCTGATGCCTTTATAGGAGCTCTGAAAAGGATGATAGGTCGCAGAGGTCTTCCTAGAGACATCCATTGTGACAATGCGACAAACTTTGTTGGCGCACAGTCAAAACTCAAAGAATTGCGTGATATGTTGTTCAAGAAATCTAATCAACAAAATATAATAAATTTTTGTTCTAATTCTTCCATAAACTTTCATTTTATACCCCCCAGGGCACCCCACTTCGGTGGGATTTGGGAAGCTGCCGTAAAAGTAGCGAAGGGCCACCTCTATCGGAGCCTAGGTGGTGCTAAGCTATCCTTTGAAGAGTTGACGACAGCATTAGTGGAGATCGAGGCTATTATGAATTCTAGACCAATAACTCCAATGTCTACAGATCCCAATGATCTCGAAGCGCTAACGCCAGCACATTTCCTGATTGGGTCATCGCTTAAAGCAGTTCCGGAGCCAGCAGTGGAGGCTTCTGATATCAGCTACCTTCAAAGATGGCGGCGAATAAACGCTGTTAAAACCCACTTTTGGAACCGGTGGTCATCAGAGTACGTCACAGAACTTCAAGGTCGTGCAAAATGGACGTCATCGAATCCAAACGTCGCTCTTGGAAGCCTGGTCATAATTCACGAAGATAACCTACCGCCTCAGAAGTGGCTGATGGGAAGAGTCACCAATATTGTTGAAGGTCCAGATGGTCGAGTTAGAGTCGCCGATGTAAAAACATCAAGAGGAGAGTTTCGACGTCCAATTCGCAAGCTGGCAGCTATTCCGTCTTGAAAGAAAGATCTTTCAAAGGAGGCGGAATGTTGGAGCTGATGTCCGCATATATCACCAATCAACTTTTTATATTTCAATTGTATTAAAATTGTAACGTAACTATAACTTTCAAGATGCATTTTTTACTATAAATTTTCGAATTATAATTTTCAAATTTGAATCTGGCGCGCAAATTATACCAGTCGCCATAATTTTTAAATACTTTGAATTCGCCCTTAAATTTAAACTTAAATATAACGTAATCTCTCTTTCGAAATTGCATCAAATTTTTGTATAAATACGATCGACGAAATAAAACTATTACTTATTGTATCAGAACCCTTAGGGGAAATTCTTGCCTTTTTAATTCGAAAAATTATCGTCGTTGTTTTCGCTCGCTTTTGCATGGTTATAATCGTTAACCTTCAAAAGTCCTCTCGCTAAAGTTTTTAAAAAGGAAATTGTCGTAAAGAAACCAGTAAGGTTTTTAAAATTAAATTCGCTTTTCTTGCTAACGTTGACAATTGGTCAGCGCATCAACCAGGATCTTCCTATCCTTTAAAAAAGGACAAAATAGAGATCCCTCGGTTGACGGTCAGTTAGTTGATCGTTCAACAGTTTTAACGTGAATGGGCCGCTTAAATTATTCCAGTTTTCCAGGCAAAATATTTTTGGCAGAATGAAAATATTCAAAACAATTAATAAACATCATAAAAATTAGACCGAGACTTTGAAACAGATTGCAACAAGAGACTTTTGGTGAAGATCAGAACGAATACATTCGTCTGCTGCATGTAGTAATACCTACCATACTGCGAAAAAGTGCATCGAAAGTACAATTTTTCTGAAAATTGAATTTCATCAAAAAGAAAATTGCTTTAGTGAGGGTAGGGTAGCCACTTCAAATTCATAACACTTTGATGCCATCTATTCGTGGATCCAAATCGACGGACAAACGTTCTCGAAAATATGTGTTTTGGGTGTTCAAACGTAAAGTGGCGACTCCTTGAGTACGAGTATGCATATGAAAGGCGTTAAAATGGCCCTCAAACCACTGCAATATCTTATCTATCGCGTTTTGCGGCAGTTAAATGGATAACAAATAATCTTTACGTTATTCATATGTAAATATCAAATATATTTATAGGAACTCTGGTAGTTCAAATCTTTCGATTTTGATTTATTTTGAGGTTGAATCAGTTTTTTTAGAAATTCTTGTAGCGACTTTAATTGCATCTATCGGTGGGTTTGAAGATTTAGGCTTTGACCCGCTTTATCTTAAGATGAAACAATAACTGCTCTCGTTGAAATTATATTTCAGATTATTTATTCTCTTCAAGGTTTTAGTTGGACATATTTTTGCAAAATGAAAATGCACTGTTCTTATTCCGTTACAACACTCATTGTGTTTTGTATGTTTTTCTGCAATAGGGCTGGACTCTTACACTTTTTTAATAACAATGATGCAAAACAACGTCCGGATGTGCATGGATTCGAAGATACCCAATATTATCATTCTAGAACTGTTTTACACCATCCAGACATTTTCTTATGTTTCAAACACACGCAGTTTAAGTCCAAACCATTGTATTTATTTGTTTTAAAGGTCAAACTCGCATCTGTGAATGATTTAATTGCAAGTTAAATTCAATAATCGGTACTTCATCTGGCCATTAAAATACTCAGAACTTTAATTACTAGTTAGACCTATTCGAATATTGTGAAGCATAATTTAAATTTTTAACTGACGTAAGTTCAGAGTAGCTTAGTTGAAACTATAATCAGATATTGTGAAACAAGCCCTAAAAACTATGAAAATCAACACATTTTTGATCGAAGCAACATTTTTGTGATTGAAGTGAATAACGTTTCAAATGAGATGACGCACTTTTGAACCAAGAGCGTGCATGAACAAGAGTGGTATCAAAAGAAAGGTGAGTATTAGCACATTAAAACTGTGAAGTTTTAGGGAAATCGTATGTGGGGATTTTGAGTAATTGTCCATATTTCGAAGGCATCTCCTGCTTGATTTTTGTCCGTTTATAAGCAAATAAAGTCATATATCATAGGAAGTATAAGACAAACCCCTATCTATTTGGTATCAAATGAAAGGTCAGTTTTATATCTTTCAAATAATGCAAAAATCATCATTCGAGAACTTTCAGTTTTTGAAATAATCAAATAAACGTGAAACTTAGTAATTTTTTTAGAAATCAGTTATTTCTGAAAAATCTACAGTGGCTATGTACTTTTTTTAACAGTTATGTGAAAGAACACATTTCAGTCTTTATTTTGATATATAATAATCTAAGATTCAGTCAATCATAAGCAAGAAAACCACCTTCCGAAGCCTTGCTTGGAAAAATCAAATAGAATGTACACAATATGGGGTTTCATACTAGAGTTCTTGTTAACATATTTCTTTATTTTTCAAACTTGGCCAAAATGATGTGTTTTTTATAACAACATTTTTTTCTTATCCATACACTTTATGTTTGCATTATTTTCAGATCAATACCAACTATGAACTATTCAAAGACAAATTTGGCCTTCAACTTTTAAGTGTTTCAAATAAACAAAACTTTTTAAAAAGGTGCCTTGGTTTCTCTTAGTTATTTATTCGTTTAAGCTACTAACATTTCCCTTTATTAGCACCAGAAAATGTACTGGTTGTCAATTTACTTCATGCAATACCTACTCCCATCATCAAAAACCACCATTTCGAAAACGTAAATATTTTAAGCCCACTATAAAGGACTCCCAACAGTCCATGATTCTGCCGGTGATTGAACCACCTGATTTCAATCCAGCAATAGACCGTCTGGTTAGCAAGGTTAGATAATGGGTTCAAAGCTTACAACCTCGTATAGTGTTTTGCACCTACGATAATTCATAAATTTAGTATTACAATGAAATTACGCCTCATAAATTATCACTTCAAAAATTTACTTTCGAAAAAGTATATTACCCTTTTTGTACTTAAAATAATATTTTTTTTTGCTAAACTAACAAAAAATATCTAATATGTAGGTATATTGCAATTAAAAAAATAATTTCTGTTAATCTGTTATTATTTTTAATAAAAGTAAAAAATGAAAATTGATTAATGTCTCTTCTTTTCCCAGAACTCTCAGGTGGAAAATCGAAAGTGTGAGTATTCTCATATGGAAAAGGATTTTTTTTTTAAATTCTTCATGGTGAAGTTTGTAAAGTGAACATAATAGTTTGGAAATTTAAGAATTAAAAACAATTCATAACTATTAAAATATAAGAAACTTAAGAATGTTTTTACTGAAATTGTATGCTTTAATTGATATGAAATACTTTTATGAACATCGTTTATTGTTCGTTTTTGATTTAAAGTATTGTTTTACTTCTTCAAAAGGTCAATAATGTTGCCAATTTATCTATTTATTTAATTTAAACAGGGTGTCCGGTAATTCGTCAATAGTATTTAAGGGCGTGGTTTTTCGGTATTTTCCACCTCTTATTTGTTTTTTCTCAAAAACTTTTTTGAGTCACAATCAATCAGCATTTCATATAAGCTTGAGCACAATATTTATCACATAAACATTTAAATTTTCTGTTAGATTGCTTAAAAGGTTCCAAAGCTATACCAATTTGAAAAAAAAAGTTTCTCACTGTTCGCACTTTTCCCCTACATATCTACAGATCTTAAGTTCAGTGTTTTTATTTCGCTTCCCTGGTTCATGATCAGTAAATTCGTCCGTATCTGGGCTTTAAATGTAACTTCTAGGCTAGGAATGAACCTGCGATTTCAGTTATACGATTATTGAGTTTCAGTTTGGCTGAAGATCTCAATGGATCCACCTCACACACAATATACCTGAGATTGGCAGGGGGCCATTTGCCTTGGTTCTGTCCAGTAGCGGATCCAGGATTTGGCTGTGGGGGGGGCTTGGAGTTCCCTTAAACACATTTTTTAAAAAAATTCTTAATCATATACGAATGCCATACCAACCCAAATTTTCTAGTCGGCAGCTGAATCACAAAAGATTTTGTATAATGAAAAAATTAGGAAAATTCTGCAAAATTTTATGATTGGAAATGGAGCATCTAGAATTAGTGAGCTTCAGCTGCTATTTTAAAAAGACGCTTTAACCAGTTTCTCCACAAAGACACATCGTATAAGAAAGTTGTTAGGATATGTTTATAGAAACATTAAATAAGCAGGTACTTTTCTTTAATTTGAATATTTTTTGTAGGATTTATAAATACTCATCCTACAGTACTTTGTCAAACTTTAGACAGTCGTATACCTCCGAAAAGTTATGGATAAACTTTGTAGGTTACTGTTGTCCTAAAATTTTTTAACTTGGACAACGGAATTGGTTGTCCAAGATTTGATTTACTAGACTGTCTGTTTTTGACACTAGACTTTAACGTAATATCCCTATGAAAAATAAATGGAAAACATTGAAACAAAAGGGCGTACGCCAAAGGGGAAGCTAGATGCGCTTGCCCTCCTCTAATCAGAATACATTTCATATATTATTCATCTTTCTTCTTTTGAAAATATTTTAAAGCAAGATTTCTGTAGTAAAACTATTTTACTTGTATCTCACCTATCTAATTCTTAAAATTTAATTCTTAGAGAAGAGAATGCTTTGGCAAAAAAGAAAGGTAATTAAGCTCCCTATAAAAAAGACAGCTGAAAATTTTGTGTACAAGTAGCTGTCCCAAGAAATTAGCTTAATCATGTTTTCCAATTTAAAAAAAAAAATTAATTAGGATGTTCTGTACCTAATCAACCTACCTTAAATCTTAAATGACTTTATTTCAAGTGGATTGGTATTTCG
Source organism: Dasysyrphus tricinctus (assembly GCA_963921185.1). Lineage (NCBI taxonomy): Eukaryota > Metazoa > Arthropoda > Insecta > Diptera > Syrphidae > Dasysyrphus > Dasysyrphus tricinctus. Next base: position 187,294,487 of record OY992532.1, on the reverse strand, counting down.
AACATTAAAATTCGTGTTAAACATTCATTAACTATTTTAAGTGAATTCTATTCATATTTTTTGTCAATTACAGTTTGACGAAGATTTGAAAAAAATTTAAGTTAAAATTTTTAAAAATTTTGTCTGCCCTTCAATTTCTATATTATAAAAATGTATATATTACACTTTTCAAAGAAAAAAACATTAACCGTTACAGCTGATTTTTACATTTTGAAAACGAGTTCGAAGTGAATTGAAACTCTTTTTCATTTCATTTAATGAATATTGCTCGCGGGAAGAGCTCTCTAATCTTTTGTTAGAGCACAAAGGTAATCACAAGAGAAACTTAGATCAAAAATCGCTTCGTCTTAAGGCAGTCTTTGAATCGTCAAAATATCCTTCGGCACACGAAAACAATTTGATATAAAAACATAAGTTTCAATAAAAATTATTTTTGGGTGTAGTATTATAAAAAATCATTTGATAAGCAGTTTCAATTTCTAAAACAATATTTCGATGTTAGCACATGCAAACTATCCACATCAAAGTTATTCAGCCCAATTATCTATCCGTCGAATGAGCTGCGGAGCGAATCAGACTGAATTTTGACATTTTTACTATGACCCAAATGTCAAAATTGAGCCTGATTCATTCGTCGGACTCTTTTATCAGGGTGATTTTTTACACCAGAAACTGAGTTTTTATACTAAAGCCCCAAAAGTTATCTGGGCTCAGCTAAGTCTAAAGAGGAGTTGAAGAAAAACGTTACATTGATTTATTTTGTCAAACTAAATTTGATCTTTAAGAAATATCGATACCCAAGGAAATCTAGGTAACAATAATAGCATGAAAGTCAACCTCACTAGTTTAAATATAAGGACTTGGAAAAAAACACAGCATTTAGGTATGCATACTTACTAGCCCCAAACTTGTTATTTCCTTATTCCAATTACCTAGGGAATTGGAAAAAACAAAGCTTACATACAAATTGCTAAGCCTCAACCTCCATCTTTCCCTGGACTTCGGAAAACAACAGCTTTCATGCAAATTTTTTAGCTCTTGACTCTTATTTTCGTCGGATTTCTTTAATGCCTGGAAAAAAACACAGCTATTATGCTAATTTGTTAGCCCTAGCAGTGTTATAGTTTTCATCTGATTCCCTTGCAGGCTTAGGAAAACGCTCCGTAAAGGTTTAGCCCCAAGCCTCAATTTTTCGTCTAATACCTTTAGGGCTTGAAATAAATAGAGCCTACGTAGGTATATTTGATTTTTTTATATAATCGCCTTTTTTCATCCAATTCTCTTGGGGCTTCGAAAAAAAACACAGCTTCCATATATGTAATATGGTTCAGCCCAACAATTCGTTTAATTTCCCTAGGGCTTGGAAAAACACAGCTCAAATGTAAATTTTGTAGCCACAATCTTAGTTTTGTTTGTCTAAGTCTCTTCTGAATCAGCCGTGGGGGGGGCTTCAGCCCCTATAGCCCCCCCCTCTGGATCCACCACTGGTTCTGTCCTATTAGGCTATAAATGAAGGACAAAGAGATCGATAAACCGCATATTATACTCCTGAGCTTCGAATATTCAACAGTAGCTCATATAAGATGTCCGTTAAGTTAAGCCTGTTTGGAACTGTAAATGCCACATCCGGATTTAAGGAGGAGTATGCCTTAGTGGAAATATACCTTACTGTAGGCTTTCCATCGTATCTCTATCTCTTTTTTACACTCTTTTTTTCTTCAAAGATCTTTTTTTTGTTCTATTTTTGTCTATGAAGTTCAGTTTCATTTTATCTCGATAATCTTCAATTAATTCTTTTTCATATAAATATCAAAGCTATAGTGCAGGCTTTTTACACATTTATAAAAAAAAATTGTTAACAGCAGTTTAACGATTGAATATGGTGAATGGGGTTATAAGGAATGTAAAAAAAATCTATTTTCCAGAAGCGGAGTTGGAGGGGGGATTTGGGGGGTGAAAAAGAGGGGGGAAATTGTATTTTTGCGTTTTCCGACTAAAGTTGACCCCAAAATGAAAAGTGTTTAAAGGAAATGTTGTAGATCTGGCAAAAATCTACAACTTTCATATATATCACTTTTTAACTTAACCTCAAAATTTCCGAGATATTGGCGAAAAACCGTATTTTTTTCTGGTTTTTGTTTTTTATTTTTCATTTTTCCAAAAATATTTGAATTTAAATGAAACTTTGTGAAAATATATCTTGTTGTGTCCTTAATTAAGACAATTTTTTGCAAGCATTACCATTGATCAGTTTTTGAGATATTCAATTTTGTTTGGAAAAAAATACTTTTTTTCAAATGCAAAATGTACTTCAGAAGATCATCGTACCGAGTTCATTTAATGATCATTAGTTTTGTTTTTAGATTAACTTTTGTATAAAATAATCAATTATTACAGTCTGATATATAAAACTCAAGAGACAACCATTTAATGCGGACCTTATAACCCCTTTTTTCAAATATTTCAAACAAAACAAAAATCAACAAAATAAAGTCTCCAAAAAAAGCCGATTAGGTTTGGTTGAAAAGCTAATATCCTGGGTCCTATTGATTGGATCATCAAGGTAAAAGTCTTCAGACTAAGAGAAAATGATAGAGCATCATTTCCTATTTTTTTTAAAGTGCATTGAAGAGTTATTGACCTTTAAATTTAAATAGGAAACCAAGCTGGTTTTGAACCCCCATCCCCACTAAAGGCTGAGAAAAAAAACCTGCCAAACTTTGGTATTTGATATCAGAATACATGTACCTATAAACCTTCATACTCAGATTCTGGTTATATATCCTCTCCAAAAATTTGGTGTCGGCTCTTGTACTATTATTTTTGTTTTTCATTTAAAACTGTGTGTACTGAAATGAATATTTCTCGCAATATCGTTGCGGTATCGGCAGAACTTTTGTCTCGGGTCATATAATAAAACACTATTTTATGTATGTATTTTTCCGTAGAACTCCATGGTGTGATTAGTTTTTGCATTTTCCAAAAATTTTGAACAATTTATCAACCATTATTAAAGAATTACTTGATACAAAATGATTTTTTTGCTTTTTTCGCATTTTTGTACGTGGTTACTATATGTTTTCATTATTTCATATAAAAGTAAATATAAAACCAAAACTAATGATCCTTAAATGAACTCGATACAAAGATTTTCTGAAGTACATTTTTCATTTGAAAAAAAGTATTTTTTTCCAATCAAAATAGAATATCTCAAAAACTAATCAATGGTTATGCTTGAAAAAAATTATCCTAATTAAGGACACAACAAGATATATTTTCACAAAGTTTCATTTAAATTCAACTATTTTTGGAAAAATTAAAAATAAAAAACAAAAACCAGAAAAAAATACGGGTTTTCGCCAATATCTCGGAAATTTTGAGGTTAAGTTAAAAAGTGATATATATGAAAGTTGTAGATTTTTGCCAGATCTACAACATTTCTTTTAAACACTTTTCATTTTGGGGTCAACTTTAGTCGGAAAACGCAAAAATACAATTTCCCCCCTCTTTTTCACCCCCCCAAATCTCCCCGCCAACTCCGCTTCTGGGAAATAGATTTTTTTTACATTCCTTATAACCCCATTCATCATATTCAATTGTTAAACTGCTGTTAACAATTTTTCTTTTTTTCGATTAAAAATTTGTTAATAAGCCTGCACTACTATGGCTTCAGATAATATGAAAAACAGTCGAGTATCTTGAACTATAGACAAGCTCGGCTTGAAAAGATGTCGTTTTTGTTTTCTTGGATAAAACTTAAAAATAAATATAAATGGTAAAAAGTCGTAAATCGTTAATTGATAGGGATTTTTCAAGGTTTCAAATACCTACATTGAGAAATTAATAGAGTTGCAATGATTAGAACGAACAAGAAGATTTCAATTAAATCATTTTTTATTATTTAAAAATATATTTTATTGCTGAATCTTTATTTATATTGGTATTATAGCATTCGCAAATTAAATTAACCAAATCGCAAATAGGTTTAACCTAAACGCAAATAAGTTTCACCCAAGCGCAAATAGATTTAACCCAAATGCAAATAGAATTAACCTAATCGCAATTCGATTTAAACAAAACGCAATTATAGTTAAACTATACGCAAATAATATTAAACTATTAGCAAATAATTTTCACCAAAACGCAAATTGAACTAACCCGGGCTCAACTTTTGTTCCAGCTGTGGGGTGAAGAAATGGAAGGTAGGAATAGTTCACCATAACATTTTGAAGAGCCCCCAATTATTGTAAATCCAACTAGTTCTGCGCATTTTTCCAAGAACTTACCAACAAAATAAGAGGCCAATCCCTTAATAATGGCTTTTTAACAATTATGGATAATACCAAAATCCATTAGACCCAAAAAGTACAGCTGGAACAATAAATTAAGCTAAGGTTAATTCAATTTGCGTTTTGGTTAAAAGGATTTGCTAATAGTTTAATATTATTTGCGTATAGTTTAACTATATTTGCGTTTTGTTTAAATCGAATTGTGATTAGGTTAATTCTATTTGCGTTTGGGTCAAATCTATTTGCGCTTGGGTGAAACTTATTTGCGTTTAGGTTAAACCTATTTGCGATTTGGTTAATTTAATTTGCGAATGCTATATTACTTTACATTTTTCAATTTATTTAATTTAATTTGTTTTCTCTTTTAAAAGCTTTGGGAGGAAAGTGTTCTCTTATTGTAAATTTCCCAAATGGACACCCTACCTTACTGCCCTCTCAATTGCTACCTCCAACCACCTTTCAACTGATTGAAACCAAAGGTCAGTTAAGGTCCGGATGTTCGTCGCAAAAATATTGCTTATTTTCTTTTCCTTCTGATGAAACGTAACCGTTGCAGTGTTCAAAATTATTCATCCAGGAAGACCTAAAGAATTAATTCTTTATTCTTTTTATATAATAGTTTATCATTTACTTTCCACATAGCTTTTGTTATATTTATATTATGTCAGAACTCCAAGAGACATTCATCAGACACTGTACAATGTACATCCCGACCACAATTTTCATTTCGTTTTCCATAGGTATGTAGGTTATAGCCTTTCTCATAATAGATGAAACTCTTTTCGAAGGTGATTCACATGCAAGCGAGTGCATACAATATTTTATTGACATTGCTTCAGTTAAATAAAACTTTACAAGCTCAAATTCATACTCAATATAAAAGAAGACAAAAACAAAATACCAACACATTCGACCCAAATAACCTCTTGGACGGAGAAAAGTCTCTTAGAGAAATTACTTCTTCGCCTGATTTGCCATGGAACTCTTGAAAAATATTTAAATTTCACGACTGCATTGATCCTATGTGCAAAGCGCGTATCGCCACCATACCACTGCTAGTCAACTTCCACTTTCAGTTTCACCGGTAAATTTGTTTTTTGCTTTCAATTTTGCTTACAGCATCATCTCATCTCTGCTGCAACTGCAAACCGAACACAAGACATCAACAGTGGCAGAAAGTAAGATTCAATTATAATGGCCAGCTATTATGTGGCATCACTCTCCAATACCATCCAGGAGGAGATAGATCGAACAAAAAAATTTATATAAAGCTTTAAACTATGCGAAAGTGTCTTAGATTAGTTTTGCTGGTCGGTTGTATTTATTCGTCATGTTAAGTCTAGTGTCGTGTTCGTTATTCGGTGGTTTTTTGATATCGTTTATCCTGAAACTAAATTTTGCAACAGCTAAAACACAATTTCTGTACGAAAACGATGAAGGACTACCATCAACATCATCTTTGTCACCTAATTATCGTATTTCCACTCCAAAGACAAGACTACCTCTGAGTGGAGTGCCTCAACATTTACAGGATATTCAGTTTGACAATGGAGCCAGTAGGGATGTTATTCACATAATTGACCCACCAGTATTTCAGAAAAATAAGAAAACTCTTCCAATTTCTCAACATCTACGGCACAAACCAAAGGATCACGTCAGCAAGTTTAAAAACCCCACCGGGGATGAAGCAAGCCCGTCGAATCATTTGATGAATCCCAGCTACTCGGTTCAGTCAAATCGGCCAACAGCAGCATTTCTCATCAGACCACAGCCATCAAGTGGTAACAATTTAATGACACCTCAGCATCAATCGACTCACTACAGCTCTAACCAAATAAAAAAGGCTCCACCAAAATTCGGACGGTTCAGTCAATCTAATCTGATTTCTCCAAACCCACCGGAGGCTCTCAGCTATCACTTTGCTACTTCTCAGTTTTATCCACTCAAAGTCACAGCTGCGGTCAGGCATAAACACACTATTCGAAATCATCCCTCTGCAATAATTCCCCATGCCAAGCATAGAGTCCATTTCAAGAAGTTCAAAACGTTTCAATCCAAAATTCAACAAAAGAGCTTTGACTTCGAGGAAGAAGCCCAAAATGTGAAATTAGATTCGCTTCAGACTAATCTAACAAGCTTAAAGCGTTCAATTAGAGTACGAAGAGATACGGCCGCTCGCCACAAATCCGGAAAAGTAATGCGTGGAAATCTGTTACCAGTGGCCCTTACCATTATGGGTGAGAATGGTGAGCTATTGACCGGAAGGGCATTGCTCCAACACATAACCGTTCTACTGAAGAATGCCTCAACATTTGAATCAAACGATTCTCCTTCAGACGAAGGTGATTTCACCAAATTTGTCAAAAAAGATGTCCTTCTCAACGAGAAAGACTTCCATCGGATTATGGACAACTCTATGAATCTCACCGATCCTGTCATGCTGACTGTCTTAGGTATCAACGCCTTAAATGATTCATCACTTCTAACCAATTCATATGTCAATGAGTACCTAAACTGCATTGATTCATCAAAAACAACGAATCGTTTCAAAGCCTTGCAAAATAAAATTGATTGCATGAAGCGAAAAATGTTTGACAGGAGTAATTTTGACGCCAGTGAGTCGTCACGCTATTCTATAAGCAATCTTCCAGCAGCACTGGTCTATGCGGATGTGATGAGCAATATTAAAAACTTAGTTCGTCCCAAAAACGGAATCGCATTCTATTCACTGCCAGTTGACGAGCTTACCCATCTGCAGCAGGTTGTACTGCCTATTGGAGACTATCCATCGCCTGCTCAAATACACACTTCGCAATATGCCCCGAGTAGTTATCAAAACCGGAAGATCTTTTTTAACGAGCATATTCAATCGAGAATGCCAATATGGTATGTCGTTAAGTCAGATGGCAGAATCTACCAAATGGAAACGCATCGAAGTTCCCATCAACCTCCAATTTTCCACGGATTTCCAGATATTCCAAATGCGGATATTTTTGTTGATGGACCACCAAGGGCGCCATTTTTGGAATCAGCATACTTTGATGATTAATATGTTTGGAGGGATGAATTTTGAAAGGATGTTCGATATTAAAAATAGAATCGGTTACAAAAATGTTTAGTATACACACTGAAGTCACGCATCACGCATCACGCCTGTATTAAAGACCTTATCACTTTGGAGTTAATACTGGCAAACATTCCTGTCTAAAATAAGTTTAATGGTTGAAGAAATATCTGGCTTGAACTTCGCGTGACCTGAACTAAAGTATTTTTGTCCTGTTTTTTTCTTTTTACATGGAAATAAAAAATTAAGATTATATCAGTACCTGCTTCATTTCATTGAAAAAAAAAATATTGAAACAAACTTTTGGTACAGTCTTTTAATTCAAATAAAAATTAAAGGAAACTGGATCGCATGTACTTGGTCGTACGTTCAAGAGGACAAGAGGCATTGAAATTATGAGAAGAAAATGCTTAAAAGCATGAAATTCGATAGTCAAATTAGCTAAATACTTAGGTACTTAATTACTTACTTAAGGTGGTGCTACAGCCCAGGGCGGACCAGGGCCTCAACCAACAAGCTTCTTCCAGCTGACTCGGTTTCTAGCTAGCTGTCTCCAGTTTCGCACGCCAAAAGTTGGTTGAGCTCTTCTTCCACTCGTGTGCGCCACTTTTTACGCTGTCCACCTGTAAAGCGCTGTCCCAAGGGGTTGGATTTATAGGTGACCCAGCCATCTCAGTCGTTGGCTTTTCACTTTTGTGGCTTGGTCGGTGTCACTGTAAAGTCCGTACAGTTCGTTATTATATCCTCTCCTCCATTCCCCATCTATGCAGACGGAACCAAAAATCATACTTTATGATTTATAGCGGATCCTAGACAAAGTCTCTGGCCGCCTCAAAACTATAGCTGTCTATAGTGGCGTTCTGTCCGAGACGTCGATGTTGGGTGTCCTTTTTTGTTGGCAGCATATATTTCGTTTTGCTTTCATTTACCGTTAAACCCATCTTCTTGGTTACCTTCTCAATACTCGCTAAAGGACCACTGCCTCTAGAATTAACGTGAGAGTTTTGCACTATTTTTTTCAAGAACGATGTTGAAGAAGTCGCATGACAGCGCATCGCCTTCCTTAAAGCCTTATTTGACATCAAAGGTGCCGGTGAGGTCTTTGCCGACCTTGATGGAGCAGCGTGCATTTTATATCGTCATCCTGCACAAACGGACGAGTTTGGGAGGGATGCGAAAACTAGACATTGCTCTATACAGCTCGTCTCTATAGATGCTGTCATACGCGGCCTTAAAATCGATGAATAGGTGGCGGGTATCGATTTATTGAAACTCCTGGGTTTTTTCCAAGATCTGCCGCAGTGCAAATATTTTGTTGATGGTGGAGTTCCCTGGCCTAAGGCCACACTGATATGGACCTATCAGGTTGTACGGCAGAGAAGATCTTTGGGCAATATTAAGAAGACTTTACCTCTGTAGTTGGTGCAGTCCAGAGGATCGCCTTTCATGAAGATCGGGCTAACAATGCTGAGGTTCCATTCATCGGGCATGCTTTCCTCCGACCATATTTTAAAGATGAGCTGCTGCATTCTCCTAGCCAGCCGCTTTGAATAGCCCAGCTGCTTTATTGGACCTGATTTAAGGCCGTAAGGGTGGTTATCTAAAATTCTCATTTCTGGGAAAATATTAAGGGCCCACCCAGAGTATTTGTGGTTTGGCATAGGGGAAGTGTGAGTTATTAAAGTTCACAAATTAAATAATAATAATAAATGAATGAAGTGAAGTGAGTGGCGGTTTCTATCAGAAGAACTTAGGTCTGATTTGTATGAAAAGAAATAAATCAGTGCGGTTTTTGCTTCGTATACTTGAATGACAAGAATAGTTTGAAAATGTTTGATTTCGGAAAGTTTTTTATTTATAGGTCAACTTCAATGAACAATGACGATGTGTTGGTGCTTTATCTTTAGCTGGATTTCAAAGCAAAATATTCACTGGTATCTATTAAAGACAATAGTGGTTGTTCCACTTATTTCATGACTAAACTCGACCTTTATATGTGAGTTTGCACTTGGTTCTGACTGGAATGTTTCTTCATTAAGATCGACTTTCGGCTTAATTTCTTCATCCGATTCATATTCAAGGCTAATATAAGGTTCTTCAATGTTTGGCTCTGAATCTGATTCGTAGTTTAGTAACCATTCTTCGTTTTGACTCATCAGAGTGGTTTTCTTGTTTTCTTGTGGTTCTGGTGTAGAGGGACGATCTGATTCTGAACCTGTATCCCAATTTAGGAGCAATTCAGCTTCGGCAACTGATTGCGTGAGTAGTCCCGAATCAGATTCGTTATCAACTTCAGATCAGAGTAACCTGATGAAAAGAAATTAGGTTGTTGTTCGTACTCTGCAGGTGATTCTAATCCTGAACCCGATTCCAATTCTCATCCCATTCTTCTTCAGGCATCTTCTTAAACTTCAGTTTCTATTTCAGATTCTGATAATGATTATGGCAATGGCAATGGCAATGGCAATGGCAATGGCAATGGCAATGGCAATGGCAATGGCAATGGCAATGGCAATGGCAATGGCAATGGCAATGGCAATGGCAATGGCAATGGCAATGGCAATGGCAATGGCAATGGCAATGGCAATGGCAATGTGCGGTAATGTGTAGTCTGTCTGAGTGTTTATGTCGGTAAATCTCATAATAGTTCTGTGACCGTAAAGGCCCTTTTTCCTATTATTGCATTGTTTAGGTCGCAGAGCACTTTTGATCGAGTGGGGCTAGTGAGAGGAATGTTTTCAGGGCTGCAGTTGGTGTAGTTGTCAAGGCACAGTTGGTATCGATACATGCGCTAGTTTTTGAATTTTAGTCATGGTTCTAAGATTGGTTGCCTTATCCAAGGCTGGCCATCACCAAACCAAACAAGCGTAAGTCAGGATTGGCCTTATTATGGCTGTGTACATCCATAATGAATGGTTTTAGGGTTTGGACCCCATCTTTTACCTAAGAATCTACTGCACGTATAGAATGCTTTTGATGCTTTCTTTTCTCTTTCCTTTATGTTTTCTTTCCAGTTGAGTTTACGATCGATAATTCAGACCAAGATATTTTGCCGTACCAGTTATATGGAGCGGTGTCCCATTTAGGTATAGTGGGGGGTTAATATTTGGAATGTAACGTTTTCTTGTAAACAGAACTAGTTCTGTCTTGAGTGGGTTGACATTAAGTCCATACAGCTTTTGGCCCAGTGATTAAGCTTGTTAAGGGTTGTTTGTAGGAGTTCACACAGTGGAGTTTCTTTTAGTTTAGCAAATTTCAATAAGGCGGAGTAATTTGTGTGAATTTTTTTGAAAAACACACGGGAGTTATATTTGTCATTAAGCGGATTTTTTCAGCTAAACGGGTTGCAGTTAAGCTGGTTTCACTGTATTTCTTTTAATGTTTGTACCTTTCCTCTTCCTCTTTTCATCTCAAATCAATTTCGTTTCAAAAATTTCAAACATGTTTTAGAAAATCAATTTTTTTTTTTTGCATTCCAAAATAATTACTTTCAATCACTAATTTAATCATACAAATTCAGATTTTAGTATAACACTACATTTTAAACAAATTAATAAGATGCTTAAGCAAATTTAGTATAATTCTAGGGACTTTTGAACGCCAAATTAATTCGAGAATCATTCGAATAATTGCTTTGGTATCACGATAACTTGTTTTAGATTTTAAGTTCATGAATTTAAAATTTGATAATATCACGTCTGATTGAACTTAAATGTCAAAATATGTATTGTACCTTACATACATACATATTAATGTAAGTAAGTATACCAGTAAGTAAGTATATACATATACACTTGTATTTTTGTACCAAGGTAATACATTTTTTTAACGATTTGGCTGATAGTCCAGTCAAAATAGGCATTTGACCTAGCCAAAATTCCGATAAGGCTGAAAATTGGTATAGATCTTCCTTTTGATATAACAAATCAGTTGCGAAAAGTCCTTGTCAATCCCACACGAGCATAAAAAGTTATTGAAGGTCAAGTGTTGAAAAAAATGGTTTTTCACCTATAACTTTCAAACGGTAAATGCTATTGAAAAGTAGTATGAGTAAATTTTATAGATCAGGTAATTTTCTACAAAAAGTATTAAAACACATTTTTTCGTAAGACAGATGGTTTAGGAAATAGAGCTGTTTGAAAAATGGTAAATTGACGAAAATATCGGTTTTTCGGGTATATCTCCTTAACGGTAAATAATTTTGGAAAGTGTTTCAAGTAACGTTTGTAGCCCATTTAACACTTTACAAGAAAATATTAAGAAAAAAATCCAAAAATGTACCGTTAAAAAGATATAATTATTTTAAGAATTTGGTCAAACCCCAAAAATAACGGTTTTCTGATTATTACTCATAAATGACAAAGTTGCTCAAAATTAATGTAAGCCCAATTTGTAGACGTTAAAATATTCTGCCTCAAAGATTGTTACACTTTTTCCTTATGACTAATCGGTTACAAGATATTGCGATTTCAAAATGGCCAAATGTCGAAAATATAGAATTTTCACGTATAATTCTTAAACGGTAAGGGCTATCATAAAGTACTATATGCAGAGTATTTACATAATGTGGTGTTCTACAAGCAAAAACAAAATTTTTTTTTCCTAAAATGTATTAATCAATAGATATGGTTATTTTATGAATTTGGTCAAAATTCAAAAATAACGATTTTTTAATTTTTACTTTTATATGGCTAGGTCATTCAAAAAAATTTTAGATTGAGTTTGTAAAGATTGAAATGTACGACCTAATAAAAAGTAAAATTTTGTCTCATACGAGTGATTGGTCAGAAAATATTACGATTTAAAAAGGGCCAAATGTCGAAAATATAGGATTTTCATCTAAAACTCCTAAACGGTGAATGTTATTAAAAAGTAATTCGAGCTAAGTTTGTAGATAATGTGATACTTTACAAGAAACAAAAAATTTTTTTTTTCTAAAACTTACAATTTAAACGATATAATTATTTTAAGTTTTTATAAAAAGTTAATAACACTGATTTTTTCCCTTTTACTCGAAAATGACGAAGTTGTCTAAAATCAATATATGTTCAGTTTGAAGACTATAAAATTGCCTACAAAATTAATTCTACCCAAGCAATAATGCACAAGGTATTGAATTTTAAAAAATTAAATGAAATGATATGGTGTATATCATGCAGAAAATGATTATTTTTAATTTTTTAAAATTCAATACCTTGTGCATTATTGCTTGGGTAGAATTAATTTTGTAGGCAATTTTATAGTCTTCAAACTGAGCATGTATTGATTTTAGACAACTTCGTCATTTTCGAGTAAAAGGGAAAAAATCAGTGTTATTAACTTTTTATAAAAACTTAAAATAATTATATCGTTTAAATTGTAAGTTTTAGAAAAAAAAATTTTTTGTTTCTTGTAGAGTATCACATTATCTACAAACTTAGCTCGAATTACTATTTGATAACATTCACCGTTTAGGAGTTATAGATGAAAATCCTATATTTTCGACATTTGGCCCTTTTTAAATCGTAATATTTTCTGACCAATCACTCGTATGAGACAAAATTTTACTTTTTATTAGGTCGTACATTTCAATCTTTACAAACTCAATCTAAATTTTTTTTGAATACCTAGCCATATAAAAGTAAAAATTAAAAAACCGTTATTTTTGAATTTTGACCAAATTCATAAAATAACCATATCTATTGATTAATACATTTTAGGAAAAAAAAATTTTGTTTTTGCTTGTAGAACACCACATTATGTACATACTCTGCATCTAGTACTTTATGATAGCCCTTACCGTTTAAGAATTATACGTGAAAATTCTATATTTTCGACATTTGGCCATTTTGAAATCGCAATATCTTGTAACCGATTAGTCATAAGGAAAAAGTGTAACAATCTTTGAGGCAGAATATTTTAACGTCTACAAATTGGGCTTACATTAATTTTGAGCAACTTTGTCATTTATGAGTAATAATCAGAAAACCGTTATTTTTGGGGTTTGACCAAATTCTTAAAATAATTATATCTTTTTAACGGTACATTTTTGGATTTTTTTCTTAATATTTTCTTGTAAAGTGTTAAATGGGCTACAAACGTTACTTGAAACACTTTCCAAAATTATTTACCGTTAAGGAGATATACCCGAAAAACCGATATTTTCGTCAATTTACCATTTTTCAAACAGCTCTATTTCCTAAACCATCTGTCTAACGAAAAAATGTGTTTTAATACTTTTTGTAGAAAATTACCTGATCTATAAAATTTTACTCATACTACTTTTCAATAGCATTTACCGTTTGAAAGTTATAGGTGAAAAACCATTTTTTTCGACACTTGACCTTCAATAAATTTTTATGCTCGTGTGGGATTGACAAGGACTTTTCGCAACTGATTTGTTATATCAAAAGGAAGATCTATACCAATTTTCAGCCTTATCGGAATTTTGGCTAGGTTTGCACATTTTTATGTCTATTTTGACTGGACTATGACGCATTTCATCTGGTAAGAACATCCTCACAAAAACAAAGTTACAGCATTCGCTTGCCATTTTGAAAGAAATTGTATGCCCACTAACCCATCTGCTGATCCAGTCTTCTGGACATAATCAAGACATTCATTCAATAGAATCTCCTACTCTTGCCTAACAGGTAACGTTCAGTGACACTTCTCCTGCAAGTGATCCAGTCAATACTCCGGATCTGAGCACCCAGAGGTAATAGTGGGGCTTATAAGCCACTCCAGTCCAAAAAAAGGTAGCTGACCCAGATGGGGTATTCAATTTCACCCTTAAGAGGCTCCCACAAAAATTCATTTTATTCTTAGCCATCATCCTCAACAACTGACTGCATTAACAATAGCTTCTTCTTTCAAAAATGTAAAACTGCAAAAATTGTGTACATTCCCAAGAAAGGTGCTAGCCACAAGGTAAAAAATTATCAGAAAAAAGTTTTATCAATAGAAACCAAAAGTACTTGAAACGAGAACTTATCTGCATAATAACTAGGTCTTAACCATGATTTAAACGGTTTTATTTAACTGTATAAGCAAATTGTGCCAACAGAAATGTCTGTTTATAAACAAAAACAAAATATTCTAAAAAAACTAAATTGCTATTAAAGTACGCATACGTTTATCACATAAGCTGTGTGTATGTAGGTAGGTTGGTAGGTCTAGGTATGTTAATTCTATTCAAAGCATTATTTGTGAGAATTGGGTGGCTGCGAATCAAAATAATTATTTCTTGTTCTTTGACATTGACCAAATAGTAATTAGCAATCGTTCATGTAAGACGAAAGCTAGGGGGCTTAGTGACTCTTTAAGACAATGAAAATAGATAAAAACCTAAACATATTAACTATTGTAAAATATAACCTTTGCGTGACTTGACATGAGGCTTAAATTCCTAATGGGGTGTCGATTCTTTCATACGAGTGTGTAGGGTTAAATGAATTGTATATAAAAGTGCAACCAGAGTTTTGCAATTGTCAGTTAGCTTCAACTTCTTCAACTTCTAGATACACTATAGTTCCAAAGATGCTAAAATTCCTTCCAATTTTAAGTGTGATTGTTTTGTTGGTATTTTTATCGACAATTAGTGCTGCTAGACCCCAATATCAAAGACAACTTTTGGATAAACGTGTGCAAAATAAAGAACAGGAAAGTGACGATCTTGATGATGGTGGTGACAAGGATGATCTTAAGGGATCAGCTTCATATGGCTATGGCTATTATGGATATCCATTCGGTGGATATGGCGGTGGATTATATGGTGGTGGACTATATGGTGGCGGAATATACCCTTATGGATATAGCTTGCATAGTGGATACTATGGTATTTGTATTGAAGTCTTTTTAAACATTATTTTTATTTAATTTTATTTGATTTTGATGTAGGAGGATACTCCCCATATTACGGAGGATATGGTTATCCAGGACACTATTTCTAGACTAAGACTTTTTCATTCAAATAAAAAATAAATAATATTTCTAGTTAATCAATTTTTTTATCTACGGTAATAATGTACGTTAAAAAAAGCCAATTTTTAATAAAAAATTTTAAGTGATGTGAATTGTCAGTCTTTCAATTGAGCTTTAAGGAAATACAAATTTCCATTGTCTGCCACAAAATTAAATTATAATTCTTTAACAAGAATATGTCTGAAAATATTTATTCATAGATAGACATTAGATTTTTTTTCAATTATCAATTCACAATTTTTCTAGAAAGTTGAAGAGTGACAAAAATGAGTTTTGTTCTCTCTACTTTCAAGATAATGGAAGCATACAGAAATACTTGGGGAATCTGAGAGGGTGTGCTGTTGTTGCACTTTTTCTTCGGAATGGGGAACTATATTTAGTTATATTATATTTTAATATTGTTTTGTTTTGAAACGAATTCAAACACCGCGAATTAATCAAATATCAAAGGGCACGGTAGTGCCCAGCCAAGTTCGCGGCACTACACCCTTTTTACAGGAACAAACTCAGAGTACCAATAAAGTCAGAAACTTCAAATTCGGAGTATTTGCTGAACTGATCAAACACAGGTGGCTCACCAAATTTCAACTCTTTAGCATCAGTAGTTCCCAAGATATAGGACTTCAAAAATCGCAAAAACCGTAACTGACTGACATCTAAATTATGGAGCACTTCCCGACATCGTAGAAACTTGAAATTTCGCACAACGGTAGGCCTTATGGTACATACAAAGGAAAAAATCGAAAATCTGCAATTTTCTATTCAGGGGGCGTGGCATCCACCCACTTTCTTAAATATTCTATAAATTATATGGAGCCTTTCCGATTGTTGTAGAACAATGAAAATTGGTAGGTTGGTAGGGTTTGGGGTACTTAGAAAGAATAAATTGAAAAATTGGAATTTTCCATACAGGGGGCGTGGCATCCACCCACATTCTTAAAAATTCTTATAAATTATATGGAGCACTTCCGATAGCTGTAGAACGATGAAAATTGGTAGGTTGGTAGGGCTTAAGGTACTTAGAAGGAACAAAGTTGAAAAATTGGAATTTTGCATTCAGGGGGCGTGGTATCCACCCAAATTCTTAAAAATTCTTATAAATTATATGGAGCACTTCAGATTGTTGTAGAACGATGAAAATTAGTAGGTCGATAGGCCTTGAAGTACTTAGAAGAAAAAAAATCGAAAAATTGGGAGTTTCAGTTTGGTAATTAATGACTATTGATTAAAATTTGGTGGATTTACTTGGCAAGTTTTCTCTTAAATACTTACTTAAACACGAATTTAAAATGTATGAAAACTTGACCAGTGAACCCACCAAATTTTAATCAGTAATCATTAATTACCAAATTTCTGTCATGATTTGGAATTGTTTCGATATTACTCTACTTAAGTATTTGATAATAAACTACATGAACTTAAAACTTGGCATATATTTTAGATCTCATTACTTTTTTTGGCTGACTTTTTACGCACAGGTTTCTTGTACACATGAGAACTTGGCTCCTTTTTTAACATTTATGTTTTTGTTGTGATTTAATTAAACAAAATAAATGTGCACTTACGCACCGCGAGAAGAACTTTGACAACTGACTGCAACAGGTAAGCTAAACAACGAAGAAGAGGATAAAGCGAAAACATGAAAAAGTGCAAACAGCAGCACGATAAAAAAGCTGCCACCACGGCTGCTCAGCTGGGGCTGGGTTCAGCGGAAGAATTTGATGATAATAAAAAAAGTGTTTTGATTTTACTAATCAAAATACACGAATTGTTTTATTGCAAGTACAGTGGGGCACTTGCAATAATTTTTGGGCGCCAGGAATTTTAATTGGGCAAGATTAGCAAAATTCCAAATTTAAACTAAGAGTAATAAAATGCAAAAAAAGAAATGAAACACAAAGTTTGTATGCCCAGAAGGGGACTTTAAATAGATTTTTATTTGGGAAACCTTGGACAGGCCAGGATAAAAACCCAAAATTTTTTCTAACAAAGAAAAGTACAATTAAAATTTATAACTGCTCACGGGGACCGTTGAGCCAAAGAAACAAAGAATATGAAAGTTCAAATGGGCCGTTAACGCAAAAAAGAAAAGTAAAGCAACTACCGCGAATAATAATTAATCAAATTAAACGAAATCGAAATTCAATTTAACTCAAATAACACAAAACGAAATAGTAGTTTTGAAATTGAACAATCTAAAAGTTTTAAGTGAATATGACCACTCTACTTATCTTTTCTATTTCTTATCTCCTCGATTTTCCTCCTCCTTTCCTCGAACTATCCTCGTTTTCTCAATAGTATTTTTGCACCTCGAATCCCTTCTATATTTATCCAAATTTCTCGATTCCTTTATCTTTTTAAATTTTCCACTATTTCTCGATTTTCTTGTATCTTCTTAAAACTTCTCGAAATCTTCGACTACTTGCTCGGTAAGCTCTCTCAAGAGTGAACTTTCCCAGCTAAAAATAACCCATCCTGCCCTCGGACATTCCAATCACTCACACATTCAGCCATTCGTTTTCGTGATCATCGGTCACGGGACATCGGCTTCCTGGAAGGCTTTTTCGCTCCCAGAAAACCACCGTTGTTGAATCTCAACGAAACTTTACTCTCACTCTCACATACACGAATTCAACAAGTTGTTGGGTGTCTTCCCAAAACTTGCTGAATCACTCTCTCAAACACAAATTCGACAAGTTGTTGGATGCCTTTCCAAAACTTGCCGAATCAGACCTATCCCAAACTAAATTTTCGAGAAAAATTAAAAAGAATCAAAACCGAGAAAAAGCCTTCGCTAGGCATTCTCCTAGTTAATACAAAATACTCGCGAGAGATTCGAAGCGCAAAGTAACCATTCAAAAACTATTTGTTTCGAGAAAAGAGAGGAAGGCATATTTGCAAAACCGCATAATCTACTAAATTGTTTTTTTCAATTCCAAAACACCTTTTCTATTTACAACAAATGATTTTAAGAAGTAAAGCGCGTTAACAACCCATTATGATTACCGTAAAATATTAAGTTAATTAAGTTTGTTACCGCCACCTATGCTTCAAAGTATAACTATCCTTGTGTGAACAACTTTAAAGAAACTTATCTCTGAACAGGTTCCTAAAATGAATCTGTCAAACTGATTATTAAGATGGAGGCTATTTCCTTTTTCATAATAAAGTTTCTCCTACCTCAAACCAGACGTGTTTTAATACGAACAAAAAAAAATCACTAATCATCTTGTAAATTAATTGGTCGGGCTACCTTCTTCTACACTCTTTTAAAAGGCGCGAACATTAATGGTCCTTCGAGCCGGATCTTTTATTAAAAGTCGATTAATTAAATTAATTTAAAGTACTACTTGCGCGATAATTTTTGGATAATCTCAAAGGCAATTTGTCGAAGGTCGAACTATTGT
The DNA here is from genome assembly GCA_963921185.1 of Dasysyrphus tricinctus. Classification (NCBI taxonomy): domain Eukaryota; kingdom Metazoa; phylum Arthropoda; class Insecta; order Diptera; family Syrphidae; genus Dasysyrphus; species Dasysyrphus tricinctus. The sequence goes on along the minus strand of OY992532.1, from coordinate 187,275,765 downwards.
AAGACAAAGGATTGCGCAGTTGTTTGCTGATTGTTGGAGGCTAAAAGGCTAAGCTGTGTCTAGGAAGCATCGGTGGATTTTTGCTGACGTGGAGCAAGTGTATTGTTGCTGTGGTTGGATTGGAGCTGGTGGATTTGTTGGCGGTTGCATTCGAGCTGTTGGTTGTGAAACAGACAAGGCTAGAGCAAGAGTCTGCATTTGGATATCGCAGTGAGTAGACGCATCATTTTACTTTTTTTATACATCAAATTATATTGCCTTATATAATAAATAAAAATGGAAAATTTACGTAAAAAACGTGGTGTGGTCAAAGGGAGTCTCACCCGATTAGAAAAGTTGGTAGCTGAGGCAAACGAAGGGAGTGTATCTATAATTGACGCTCAAATAAAATTAGAAAAGGTAGAAGAGGTTATGAAAACATTCGAGAAACTTCAAATGGAAATCGAAATGTTATTGACAGACGAGGAGGTAGAAAACGAAATCAGCGTGAGAGAGGAATACGAGGCTAAATATTACAGCATTAAGTCGATGTGTTTAAAGATTTTGTCACGTGGTACTCACGTAGCAGAATCAACCGTTATATCTTCAGACCCAACTGCTGCTAGTTTTCAAAATGAAGGCAGCAATACTATGAACGCAGGGAATGGTAGTTCACCTTTGCAGGAAACTTCTGCGTCTCGTTTTGCCAATGAACATGATGAAACTCTTCGACAGCTCACTGCGAGTCAAAATGCTATTGCGGCAGCTCTTGCGTCTGTTTCAGAGGGCGATCGATTCACAAGAACATCACTAGGTCAGGGTATTTCTAAATTGCCTACTTGTCCACTACCTACATTCAATGGTGATTTTAGGGAATGGCCAACTTACAAAGATTTATTTAAGGCGCTGGTTCACAATGCAGTTGGTTTATCAGGAGCTCAAAAGCTACAGTATTTGAAGCTCTCGTTGAAGGACGATGCGGCTTCAATTCTTAAGCATACAAATATTTGTGATGCAAATTACGAACAAGCCTGGTTGGATCTTTGTGCAATGTACGACAAGGAGAAGGTGATTATCAACACACACATTAAGACTATTATGGAGCAATCAGATGTTGGATCCAATCCAGTTGCTGCAGATATTCGTAGGCTTCATAATACTACTAATGAATCCATTTCTGCTTTGAAATCATTGGGATTGCCTATCGAGCATTGGGATGCATGGCTTATATATGTGGTTGTATCAAAACTAGATTCTGAATCAAGGAAGTTGTGGGCACGTTTATCAGCATCTACTGATAAACCAGTGTTTAAGGATATTTTGCTTTTCTTGACTAATAGGCAGTTTGAACTAGAAGCGTTTTCAAACAAAAAGGTTCATACTAGTTTGGTACCAAAACCAAACCGTCAATCGGTGTTGGCAGCAATTTCTTCAACATGTGCTATGTGCGGAGGAGCACATTTTATAGCATCGTGTCCCCAATTTTGTGATCTCGATCTCAATGGTAAAAGAGGTTTAATAGCTAAAAAGGGTTTGTGCTATAATTGCCTCAACACTGGGCATTCGGTTAGAGCTTGTAATTCAGGTACTTGTAGGAAATGTAAGGCTCGACATCATACTGCCATTCACTCAGAGGTTCGGTATTCGACAAAGACACCAAACGTCTTAGCCAGTGACACCTCAGTTGGAAACCAAATACGAGACCAGAAATCATCTGAAAACCCAAAAGCAGTTCTTTCGGTGACGAGTGATAAGGCAGTTCAAGGTTTCAATAGGCATAATTTACTTCCTACGGCTGTTGTTTTAGTTCAAAATAAATTTGGTGAACTTAAACCATGCAGGGTTCTCTTCGATTCAGGCTCCCAAGTAACGCTTATAACTGAAGCATGTGTACAGTTTTTGGGATTGGCAAGACAAAAATGCTCACTGGCGATAAATGCGGTAGGTGATTCTGAAGCTAAGGCTAGAGGAACAGTTTTACTCAACATCAAATCAAGGACTTCAGAGTTTCGGCTATCGTCACAAGCTATTGTTTTGAGCCGCATTACCGGTCTCATTCCACAGCACAGGGTCTCATACAATCATTCATCTCAATTGGGTAGGATCGATTTAGCTGACCCTAGTTTTGGCGAACCAGGAGTAATAGACATTCTGTTAAAATCTGGTATTCTGTTTAAGGTCTTGACAAGTGGAAGAATATGTGACAACAACAGTCGGATGATTGCTCAGAATACAAGGTTTGGCTGGCTTTTGGCAAGTGAGGAGGAAGAATCTGCCAGCAGTCGGTTGAGTACGTTTCATGCGATGGATAATATGGAAAATCTTTGGCAGCGTTATTGGGAAGTAGAGGAACCTAGACCAACATCACGTCAACTATTCGATGACCATCCATGTGAGACTCATTTTAAAACTCACTATTGTAGGGACGTTGATGGGCGCTTTGTCGTTAAACTACCATTCAAGGACTTTGCGAAGGTGGATGGGGATTCTCGGAGTATGGCTGAAAAGAGGCTAAGGGCTATGGAGAGGCGGTTTGAAAGAGATGAAGATCTTCGGGTGCAGTACACCGCGTTCATGCAGGAATATAGAGCTTTGGGTCATATGGTCGAAATAAACGAGGAACAGGAAGAGGAAATCGGTTACTATCTGCCGCACCATTCAGTCATCAAGATGGATAGTACTACCACACGTTTAAGAGTGGTTTTTGATGCTACGTGTATACCACCTGGTGGAGCTTCATTGAATTCACAGTTGCTTACAGGACCAGTACTGCAAAACGACCTGATGACCATACTTATACAATTTAAGCTGAATCCTATTGCTTTAAGCGCCGATATAGCCAAAATGTATAGGCAAATTTTAGTTCATCAGGACGATAGAAAATATCAGAGAATCCTTTGGAGAGATTCACCGGGGGAAACAATGAGAACATACGAGCTCACAACGGTAACTTACGGTACTGCACCGGCATCGTTTTTGGCTACCAGGTGCTTGACTCAACTGGCTGAAGATGGAAGAGAAGAGTTTCCAGAGGCGGCTCATATGATCACAGATTTCTTCTATATGGATGATTTTATAGCTAGCTGCACGAGTGAAGAATCGGCTCGGGCCATTGTAGGTCAACTATGTCAGCTCTTACAGGGTGCTGGATTTCATATAAGAAAATGGGCGTCTAATTCAAGGGACCTGTTAGAGGAGATTCCGCTAGAAAGGAGGGAACCTGACTGGACGTGGTCCGTGGATGAGAACCAGCCAGTTAAGACCTTAGGCCTAAGGTGGCATCCTGTCACAGATTGTTTCAGCTTCAAGGTTGTTTTGAATGAAATTTCATGTTACACTAAAAGGAATTTAATGTCAGAAGCTGCAAGAATCTTTGATCCCTTGGGATTCTTAGCACCTTTTTTAATCAACTACAAGATTCTCTTACAGAACTTATGGCAAGAAAAGGTAGAATGGGATGACCAAATTTCAATCAAATTGATCAAAAGGTGGCAAGAACTGCGAGACGACATTAAGGATTTGGAGGCACTGTCGCTTCCAAGATATAAACCTCATAGTAAGCCAACTTTGGAAATGCATGGCTTTTGTGACGCATCGGAGGTAGCGTATGCGGCGGTCGTTTATCTAAAGAGTACTCTTGATACAGGTGAGGTGATAACCAGTTTTGTAGCAGCAAAGACAAAGGTGTCTCCTCTTAAACCAGCATTAGCCTTGCCACGCTTGGAACTATGCGCCGCAAGCCTGCTCGCTAAATTAATAAATAAAATTCAAGAAAGCAAGGGCTATGCCAATATTCCAGTATATGGATGGACGGATTCGACCATTGTCCTTCATTGGCTTAATGGACATCCGAGGAGGTTTGCAACCTTTATTGCTAACCGAATATCAGCAGTCACTAGCGTTATTCCTGCGGATCATTGGAGGCATATAAGAGGCGAGATCAACCCTGCTGACTGTGCTTCAAGGGGGGTAGGAGCAAAACAACTTATCAATCATCCATTATGGTGGAATGGACCGGACAACGTTTTTCGTGACCCATCAATTTGTGAAGTTTTTCCCAATTATAGCGGTGATAAACAAAATCTGGAAGAGCGGAAAATAGTACTTTCAGCTATTACCGTGGATAATGATGAAACCAACTACATTCTGGAAAAATATTCAAGTTTCTCTAAGCTTTTACGGATCACTGCTTTATTACTGCGTTTTAGATTTAACTGTCTAACAAAGGTTAAGGCTGAGCGAAAAACGGGATGGATTACAACAGAGGAGTTAAATGGTGCCACAAAAGCATTGGTTAAAATGGAGCAGTATAAATATTTCTTGGAGGATATAGCATGTCTACAAGAAGGTGTACCTTTAAGAACAAACCAGTTAGTCAAACTTAATCCTATTTTAGACATGGACGGATTACTGCGGGTTGGTGGGCGGATTGGCGCTGCACCTTTGGGATACAATCAAAAACATCCTTTAATTCTCCCGAATGCATCACCCTTTACAAAATTGTTAATTTATTACACACATCACAAGAATTTGCACGTAGGAGCTCAACTACTTCTAGCATTGCTGAGACGTGACTATTGGATTATTGGAGCAAGAAATACGTTGAGAAAAACTATACATCGTTGTATTGTGTGCCAAAGATTTAACGCGAAGCCAATGCAACAAAGGATGGGTAACCTCCCAGCATCAAGATTTAGCGGAGAAAAGGCATTCTTGAATACCGGAGTTGACTTTGCGGGTCCATTACAAGCAACACCATGGAGGAAGAGAGGATGTAGAGGACAAAAGGTTTACGTAGCAGTATTTATTTGCTTATGCACCAAAGCGATTCACTTGGAGCTGGTATCCAGTTTGTCAGCTGAGGCATTTATGTTAACGTTAAAACGCTTCATCGCTAGGAGGGGAAAATGTTTGAATCTCTATTGTGATAATGGCACGAACTTCGTCGGTACAAAGAACTTACTTGATGAATTAAATACCTTCTTAAATTCAAGGGAGGTGCAAGCATACTTACATAAGGAAGCCACCAAGGAAGCAATTAACTGGCACTTCATTCCACCGGCAGCTCCAAACTTTGGTGGTCTCTGGGAGGCCGCTGTTAAGTCTACAAAATTTCACTTACGTAGAGTCGTAGGGTCTACTCTTTTATCCTTTGAAGAACTTCAAACTCTCTTGTGTCAAATAGAGTCCTGCTTAAATTCGAGACCTTTGGTAGCCATGTCAGATGAAGTCGAAGAATTTGAACCCTTGACTCCTGCTCATTTTTTAGTAGGAAGTAGACAATATTTTATAAATGAGCCAAATTATCTATCCACAAACATTAACCGTCTTTCAAGATTTCAGATTATCAATCGATTACAACAGGCGTTTTGGAAACGCTGGCAGCTAGAATACGTATCTTCACTTCAAAAACGCAATAAATGGCAAAAGGAAACCCAGAATCTGAGTCCCAATAATATGGTCCTAATCATTGATGACAATCAACCACCTGGTAAATGGTTACTTGGTCGTGTTAAGGAAGTCCACTATGGCACTGATGGTCTGGCAAGGGTTGCCACACTCATAACCAAAAACGGCCTCATTAAACGCCCCATCTCAAAAATGTGTTTACTAAATTTAAACTAAAATTTTGAATTAAGAAAATTTGAATTATATATTTGTAAGGAAAAATCTTAAACTTAAATTAAAGCTCGACTTTAACTTTTGATTTTTGAATTTATATTAAAACTTGAATCTTTAAATGATATTTAAATTTTTAACTGGAATTTAAACTTAATATTATCATATGTTGAAAGATGTCTTTATTTGTGAATTATGTATTGAACAATGTTGAAATTATAACTATTATTTCAAGGTGGGCGGCATGTTACCGCCACCTATGCTTCAAAGTATAACTATCCTTGTGTGAACAACTTTAAAGAAACTTATCTCTGAACAGGTTCCTAAAATGAATCTGTCAAACTGATTATTAAGATGGAGGCTATTTCCTTTTTCATAATAAAGTTTCTCCTACCTCAAACCAGACGTGTTTTAATACGAACAAAAAAAAATCACTAATCATCTTGTAAATTAATTGGTCGGGCTACCTTCTTCTACACTCTTTTAAAAGGCGCGAACAAAGTTAAGTATAAGGATGTTGTTGCGTTGGTTAAAGAGTAGGTAAGAGTCCGTCTGACTCGTTACCTCTTCAGCTCATCTGCTGGTCTTTTTCTCGTTGCATGTGACCGCCCGTCTGCATGCTGGATAGGTTCATGGGTTTTGGAATCGCCCATTCAATGGTTAACACCATTAACTCGAATACCTGCTTGTGCTGCTTTTGCAAAATCCTGGCTTAGTACACCAATGGTTGATGTTACCATGGTTGCCCTCAAGCTCACCAGTATTTTGCAGCCACAACGGAGATAAAAAGAAGGGAAAGGAAGCAGTCAAAGACTGGTCATTGTTGCGGTAAAATTTACCGTAACAATAGTGGCCGTAAAAATGTAAGTTTATATTTTTATTGTTTAGGTAAGGAACTTTTGAAGTGAAATAAAGTACAAAAAAATGAAGACAATGGCCATGGTATTTAAATTAATAATTTTTGGGTAGTTCTAAAATTGTTTGTATAGATGTACTGTTAAAAACGAGTCGAAGTTACCAAAAATAAGACATTTAAGTCGATATAAATATATAATCATTGTCTTCATTTTATAGATGGCGGCCAGTTATCTCATTTGTTGCCTTCCATTTAAAATACATAGTGTATTTTATCTACAAAATATTGTGTGAAAAGTATGTAAGTAAGTATGTTATACACCATTAATAGTCTAGGTCTAGGATCCCGCCATTGGAAGACTATACCCTAATAAAGGTACCAGATGAGCGGTATGCAGTTTTGTAAGTAGTTTTTAGAAAAACAATTTGCACATGGGTTGCTTGTCAAAAAGTGGTCAAGGCATAGGGCTGCCAAGCAATTACTATCAATTTTTGGGGTTTTTCAATTATCTGCCCCAGCTTAGATGGTAAGCCTTAAGGATATACAAAAAATACCATTATAATCCAAAACATATGAGTTTTTTTCAATTTTAAAAATTTGAGTATAACCTTTTTATTTATAACTTTAGGGTTAAAAGTGTGTTAACATAAATTGAAGAGAATAGAATTTGCTACAAATTTGTACCAAAGCTTTTTTTCTAAGACCAATAAAATTTAAGTTGCCATGAAAAACTTTTTTGAAGTTGTTTTCGACATGGTCCAAATGGTGGAGCTTTCAACACCTTAATTCGAGTTTTATACTTGCACTGAACCCCCTTATACATCAAAAGAGAAAATCTTTGTCCAGTCCAACCCAAATTTGGAGGTTATTGTAACATTTAAATAGACATTTTGCGAAAATTTTGTTATTTTGTTTATACACAAGCATGATTTATACCATTTTGGAAAGTGCATTAAATAGAGAACTGGCCATTCATGTTCTCATACAATTTTAATTTACTAGAGGTGGTCAAACTTTTCTGAAAATACATTTTTGTACTAAAAAAAAATATTTTAAAAAATTATAATAAAAAAAATACAATAACTACTATTAAATTTTACCACCTATCTATTACAACAGTTATTCTAGAATATTACAAAAATAAATAAAATACTAAAAATTGTTCATCCATGGTGGCAGCGTTCACGTATTTGAGGAAAGTAGTACTTGTTAACAACTTTTGAAAAAAACATCATAACATATGTAGTAACCACTGGGAAAATATTTTTTTTATATTTTTATTCTGGGAAGGTCATAAGGCCTGCTATAACCAGTTGCAAGGTTATCCATTATTTACAGGACACCCTGTATATATGTAATATATATAATTATAATTACTTAAAAAGTTCTTGAATTATAAGCAACTTGATTACAAGAGCATTATATTTAATTTAGCATGGATAGACAAATCAAAGTTTCATTAAAAACATACTCAAAAGACTGAAAGAAAAAGTTTGTTGGTAAAAAAACATCTATTTTTCTAATATGACACTAGCACAGTAAATTTTAAAATTTATAGTATACCACGAAAAATTTGTTCCTCCTTTTTAGCAAAATAATTGCATTTAGTTTTTGACATTTGTTCACATCTAGAAAAAAAAGTTTTTGTTTTTTCTATGAAAACTACACTTCGCATGGATGCCGGATGCGTATAAACCAGGCTTAACGACCAAAACAGCCGATGCAGAAAATTTAAAAACTAAAAAATTCTCACAAACCTACAACATTAAACTATTTCTATGAATAAAAATAACTAAAAACTTAGATTAGATTTTTACATACTCAAAAATTTCGGAACAATACCGAAAGTTGCTATTACAAATAATTTGGCTGTTTTTTCCCAACTCTATATCTTGAAAATCTGTAGTTTCAAAAATGGTCTACAACTTTGTTTACTTTTTTGAGTTTTATTTTTAATTTTGCAAAATGCATTGATATTTCAATCGTTTGTAGTTGTTGTTTTCCCCACAACCGTCTTGGGTTATAAAAACCAAACTCTGCTTGTTGCCAGGAAATATTCGATGAACTGCAACGACTATTTTCCGTGTATAAACTCATTATTTCAGCAAGTTGTTTCAGTGTGAAGGGATTCATTGTTTCATTTCATAAACATACATGTACCTTATCTAGCTTAAGTTTGTGTCACAAATAAATACTAAAAAGAGAACGCTAAAATTTGTTTTTATTTGCCATTTATTTTAAATACAAATCTCATGTAGGTAATCAGCACAATAAAAAATGTTTGGTGGTCGTCTTTTCGTCAAGGTACCAGAAAGTTAATTGAGCCGTTTATTTTGAAAATGGTCTAAGTCTATTTTCCAAAAAAATCGAGATAATTGATTGAGTCATCTAAAAACAACGTATTCTTTTATTTTAATAAGAAAAAACCACTTGTTTTTATTTGAAATCATTTAGATTTTGTGAGTCAAAAATTGTTCCGTTAAAAAAACGACAAAAAATTTATTTTGAAAATGGTTAAAGTCCCATTTTAAAATTTTAAAATTGATTAAATGTTAATAAGCGAACAAGTTCAACCCATTCCTACAGTAAAATACAAATATTAAATGGACTTACTAAATCAGGTATGTACCATAATCACTCTCTTAGCATTCTTATTCTATTCTGTTCTTCCGGGTTTTCATCCGTTTCTAATAAAAGTGTTGCTGGAATATTGCTTATGGTAAAAGTGTTTAGTTTAAGTAAGAATTCCAGACTAAAGTGAAGTTCACATAACCTATACCATGTTTTTGATCAAAATATAAATTCGTACCATAAATTGGCCTTAACGCTAAATGTACCATTATTTTTGAAACATTAAGCGATAAAAAGCAAAATGTTCTGGGGTGACATATGTTTGGCAACCCGCATGGAGTTAAATTTGATTGAAAATGGGTTTTTGACAGCAGAACGGTAGGTATGTTAGGGATATTTTGGAACCAAAACCAATTGTTGTACAATTTGCTCAAGGAATCACCAAAAATGTCATCTTCATGCACGATAACTCTCGTCCCCAAACTGCGAACAGAGCTTCGGGGTATCTTCAAAAGGCCCACCTAAACACCCCAGACTGGCCCAGCATGTTCGCCTGATCTAGGTTCTAATGAACATGTCTAGAACATGCTTTTGGTAGACAATTGAATAAGAAAAGTCCATGAAGTTTGAGGGAGCTGAAAAGTGCATTGCTTGAAGCGTGGGGCCAAATATCATAGGAAAACATCGAAAATGTTATTAGAAGTATACCAAAGAGACTTATTTTTGTCCTTAGAGCAAGAAGAGAGGGAAAACCAAGTACTAAACCATCCTCATTTCTACTGAGCTTTAAAGGAATACTTTTCTAGACTTTTGTGTTTTTAAGGAAAACAAGAAGCACAATAATTGTAACCATTTCAAACGATTCTTCACTCATCAAGACATACATAAATCTTCATTAAAGAAATAAAGATAGAATGAAAATAAACCAACTTTTTTACTTTTTACCTGTGTTCCTCTAATTTTGTCCGGCAGTGTATATATCAGTGACGAAGCGTCCATATATTGAGTGGAATGAGTGCTTCCGTAAGACAGTTCACAAAATGCTCATAGCAAAGAATTATAATATTCGAAAATTCAAATTGTAGATACATTAAATACATTTACATCATTGACCTATTGTTATAGTATGTCGACGATTTACATTTTCTTAATATCTAATATTAATAAATTATCGTTTATATTAATTAATTATTTCCCAATATTGGTATTACATATTATCACGGGAAATGATTATTATCTTTTAATAAAATCACTCACGAGAACAACGCTTAAATCCGCACATCATCTAACCAAACCCACAAATTTCCATTCTACGCCAAGCCAAGCCATTTGAGAATGCGTAACATCACTCCATTCTCCATTATAAAATACTATACGAGAGTTTTTGCTCTAGAATGCGCAACAGCTTGGCATTCTCTGATATTACCTTCTTAACTCAAATTCCGTCCAAAATTCAAAGTAAAATCTGATGATTTCTTTCTGTTTGCCCAACGTGTGAAGAATGAGTTGAGTGAATTCATTATGAAAATTCAATAGCAAAACTAAAGAAGTATTGAGTCGTTTCCTGCCGCACATTCCTATTGAAAAAGGGGTAGTTTTAGTTTTATACTTTGGATCTTCGGTGTTGTGATTGTGTGTGTGTGAATGCAAATCGTATATAGTGTTTCATCCATAATAAATGCATTGATTGGTGTTTTTTTTCTATTTGATTAAGTTTTTTGGGCGATATTGTTTTGTTTGTGATTGCTTTGGCGTTTTGCTTAATGCTTATGAGCACCTGCAAATGCATAGCAGAGTGTTTCAAATTAATTATTTCGGCTAGAGGAAATACATTTTGTATACTCTTTATAATATTATTAGGCGCAAAAAAGCGGTATGATATAAATTCTAAATTAAAGGACTTTTATTTTTTGAGTTTTAAGTTATGTGCTTCCGCTTCCGAAAAAGTCACGCCTCGTGCCTGGTATATATGTATATGTATTTTGTTTAATGTATACAATATCTACTTATTAAGGGATGTTCAAAGGGTAGACATGTGCATTCAAGAGGACACAAGCGTCCACAAGCTTTGTTTCAAAGCGAACCTCTGTCTATCAACTCCTACTCTCACCTCCCCGCGGTGAACATCGGGTGCCTAGTACCTTTAACTGAAGATGGGGTTCCAATCCCTGTGGACGGTTTTAGGGGGCAGCAAACGAGAGAGGGGGGGAGGAGTGTTCCCACTAAGGCACTTCTCCTTCATCCAGGCGGCAGCGGAAGAATTCTCAAGATGGAATCAACGGTGGCGTCTACAGTTCCAGTTAGGCTGAACTACTTAGTGAACACCTTATACGGGCTACTACGACATATTCGGAGCTCAGGCCTATAAGGAGCGGTTAATCCGGCTCCCCGCCCTTGGAGTTATATATATAGGGTCTGGTCCTCCAGGTTGGGGGTCGTGCCGTCGGGGTGACTTCCCGGCCACGTAAAGCTATTTTTAGTTGCGAAGCATCAACAAGCCTCGGATACGGACGGATTTACTGTTGACGAACCTAGCAAACGAAATAAGGACAACGAACTTCGGATCTGCACGTGGAATGTTCTGTCTCTCTATAGACCACGTGCAGCCGAACATTTAGCGGAGGCCCTAGACTGCTACAAAGCAGACATCACCGCCATCCAAGAAGTGCGATGGGATGGGCCGGGCAAAAGAAAACTGAAAGACTGCGATGTATACTACGGTGACTGTTACCGACCACAAGGGCAGCGTCTTTTTGGATGTGGATTTGTTGTTAGAGGCAGACTGAGGCAAGAGGTCTTGAGTTTCAATTATGTGAACGAGTGCCTCACGACAATTCGCATCAAGGCTAAATTCGCCAACATCAGCCTGATATGCGCGCATGCCCCCACAGAGGAGAAAGATGACGACACCAAGGACGAGTTCTACGAGCTCCTGGACAAGACATATGAGCAATGCCCTAGCTATGACATTAAAATTGTCTTGGGTGATTTTAATGCCAAACTAGGAAGAGAAGACGTCTTTGGTGGCAAAATCGGAAGATACAGCCTGCACGACACCACCTCCGATAACGGACTCAGGCTAATCGACTTTGCTGCGGGGCGAAACGTTGTGGTAGCTAGTACGCAGTTCCCGCATCTCGATATTCATAAGGGGACATGGCGAATTCCTGGTCAATCAACCGCCAACCAAATTGACCACATTGCGATCGACGCAAGGCACTCCTCCAGTATCAAGGATGTCCGAACGTTCCGAGGAGCCAACGTTGACTCGGACCACTACCTCGTTGTAGCAAAGGTAATGCTACGGATATCCAGACCAAAGCCAAAACAGGGAAATACTGTCAGGAAGTTCAACGTCGGACGGCTACAGTCGCAAGAAATCGCCAGGTCCTTTTCCGATCGAGTCTCCCGCGCCCTCTTAACTAGTCCTTTGCCGCCAACTGCAAACATCGAGAACCAGTGGAAAAACTGCCAGGAAGCCATCAGAGATGCCGCCTCTGACGTGCTGGGCTTCGCACGACCACCACAGCGAAACCCCTGGTTCGACGAGGAATGCCGGCAAGTACATGCAGCCAAACAACAGGCATACAAAGCGGCGCTGCATAGAAGGACCAGAGCTGCTCGCGAGCTCTACGAGCAGAAGAGGAAAGAGGAACACAAGCTTCTCAGAAAGAAAAAGAAAGAGCATGAGAAGCGCGCGATCGAGGAATTAGAGGGATGCCACTGCAGGAATGAAGTTCGGAAGTTTTACCAAAAAGTAAAAAGAACCTCCCAAGGTTACAAACCCCGAACCGAAGCCTGCAAGGACGATCAGGGGAACATCGTGGTGGAAACGCAGTCGGTGCTGAGGATATGGAAAAATCATTTCTGCAAATTGTATAACGGCGATGACGAACCGAATTCCGCTACCATGCAAATTGCACCATTCAACCTGGACGACGTAGGCCAACAATTCCGTCCACCCGATCTTGACGAAGTGAGGATAGCCATATCTAAACTTAAGTCCAATAAAGCTGCTGGAGCTGATGGCCTTGCGGCTGAGCTATTCAAAGCGGCTGGCGATGAATTGGTTAGGAGTATGCACCAGCTCATCTGTAAAATATGGTCGGAAGAAAGCATGCCCGATGAATGGAACCTCAGTATTGTTTGCCCGATCCTCAAGAAAGGCGATCCTCTGGACTGCACCAACTACAGAGGCATCAGTCTTCTTAATATCGCCTACAAGATCTTCTCTGCCGTACTTTGTGAACGCCTGAAGCCATTCGTCAACAACCTGATAGGTCCATATCAGTGTGGCTTTAGGCCAGGGAAGTCCACCATCGACCAAATATTCGCACTACGGCAGATCTTGGAGAAAACCCAGGAGTTCCAAATCGATACCCACCACCTTTTTATCGATTTCAAGGCCGCGTATGACAGCATCTATAGAGACGAGCTATATAGAGCAATGTCTAGTTTTGGCATCCCTGCCAAACTCGTCCGTTTGTGCAGGATGACGATAGAGAATGCACGCTGCTCCATCAAGGTCGGCAAAGACCTCACCGACACCTTTGATGTCAAAAAAGGTTTTAGGCAAGGCGACGCGCTGTCATGCGACTTCTTCAACATCGTTCTTGAAAGAATAGTGCAAAACTCTCACGTCAACACCAGAGGCACAATCTTTCAAAAGTCCGTCCAATTACTCGCTTACGCTGACGACATTGACATAATCGGACGAACAAAGCGTGATGTCAGTGGTGCTTTTGTGAGCATTGAGAAGGAAGCCAAGAAGATGGGTTTAACGGTGAATGAAAGCAAAACAAAATATATGCTGTCCACAAGAAAGGACACCCAACACCGACGTCTCGGACAGAACGTCACTATAGACAGCTATAATTTTGAGGTAGTCAGAGACTTTGTCTACCTAGGATCCGCTATAAACTCAGCGAACGACACCAGCGCTGAGATCAAACGAAGAATTACTCTTGCCAATCGCTGTTTCTTTGGGCTAAGAAGGCAATTGAGAAGCAAAGCCCTCTCTCGAGCAACTAAACTGTCCCTGTATAAGACGCTTATCATCCCGGTCCTGATGTATGGTGCAGAGGCATGGACACTGCTAACAGTGGATGAGAACGCGTTAGGCTGTTTTGAGAGGAAAATTCTCCGGGTGATTTTTGGTCCCGTCTGCATAGATGGGGAATGGAGAAGAAGATACAACAACGAACTGTATGGGCTGTACAGCGACACCGACCTAGCCACAAAAGTGAAAAGCCAACGACTGAGATGGCTGGGTCATCTAGAGCGAATGGACACCAATGCTCCGGCCCGGAAAGTCTTTGAATCCAACCCCGTGGGACAACGCAGTAGAGGTGGACAGCGTAAAAGGTGGCGCACGCAAGTGGAAGAGGACCTCAACCAACTTGGCGTGCGAAACTGGAGACAGCTAGCTAGAAACCGAGCCGGCTGGAAGAAGCTTGTTGGTTGAGGCCCTGGTCCACCCCGGACTGTAGCGCCACCTTAAGTAAGTAAAGTAAGTAAGTACTTATTAAGGGTATTCATTCAACAGCGTAAACTCGTCGTAAACATCGTAAAGTTTTAAACTTTGTAAATCTGTCAAATTTTCCATACAAATTGTGACAGAATTACGAAGTTTAAAAGTTTACAACGTTTACGACGTTTTTACGCTGTTGTATGAATACCCTTATTATATATAAAAACTCACTCTTTCGTTTTTTTATTTTTTTTTCTACTTTTTTTTAACTTTATAGGTACGGTGACCATCCGTCCTCTTTTTAAGAGGACAGTCCTCTTTTTTGGTAGCGTGTCCTCTCTATTTTATTTTCTTAAAGAGGACTGTAATTTGTCCTCCTTTTACTAAATTGTACTCCCAATGTCCTCTTTTTATCTTTCAAATAGTTTTTCAACGATTAAAAATACATAAGGTAATTTCTTCATTACTAAATCACTTAGATATAAAAAGTAGACAGCAACAGCACTGGTTTGCATCCAAAAGCTTTTCCAATGTAAAAGAATTTAGAAAAGATCTAACTGATGAGGAATTATTTGACAAGATTACTTGAGTCAAACGATAAGTCAATGAAGAATAAATTGAAAAATAGGCACTTTGTCACAAAATAAGAAATACTTTTGGACTTTTCAACATTATCATGAAGAACATGTGAGTTTTGATATCATTTACATCTTAAAATGTCCCAACTGAAAGAGTGTTTTCAAGTTCAAATAACATTTGGACACCCGAGAAATCGCCATCAAAAGTTGATCTACTTGAAACCAGGTGCAATTACGACTTCGATTTTATGTTGCAACTTAACTCTTATGAATGTATTTTGTTTAAGCAAAGTTTTTTTATTAAAATATTTATTTCTTAAATTTTAAAGGTTAGAGAAAAGTTGTCCTCTTTTTTGCCCCTGAAAAAATGGTCACGGTATTTATAGGGGACTTGATACAATTTGAATAAATCAAAAGACCATTTCATTTATTTTGAAAATGGTTTAAGTCCATTTATAACTGTAAAAAAATGGTTTTTGTTCAACAATATTTTTTTTCTTATTGGGTAAGTAAATTAAATATATTTAGATGAAAAAAAATACTTCACTTTTATATTAGCTCTTTCCCATATTTTTGAATTAAGTCAAACGCAAACCTTTAAATATCTCGAATTGAAATAAGTGGACTTAGACCACTTTCAAAATAACCGGCTCATATCTATGTCTGAATCCAAACACACACTGAAGAAATGCCAACAAATTTTGAAGATGATCGAAGAAATATATAGAAAAATAGGGTTTCCATTTCCTAGAATTGGCACCCATCGATTGCAAATGATAGTTTTAAGTAAAAATTTTGTGAATTCTAAGAAAATAAAACAAAATATTTTAAAAACAAAAATCATACAAAACTTTTATAGAAGAAATAAAAATTAAATTGTAAATTAATTATAATAAAATTTTTTATAGATTCGTTCTAGCCTAGCCAGTTAAACAAGGCACTCACAAGTATTTTCTGATTTAGAGTCTCCCAGCAAGAATTTGGTAGGATTCTGAATTTTGAAATTATTTCTTTGCATAGATCTTCTAGCAAATTGAAAACCTAGCATCGCCTTGGCCACTGCCAGTGATCTACAAACAGTTTTCCGATAGCATAAAGAAGCTTAATCCATCTGTATTCTCCAGTAATCTCCCGTAAAATGTCTGACGAGATTGCAATCAGTTCAACCATACATGTATAATTATATTGAGTGGTCTTATGGAAACTTCCTCTACTGTATATTTCTCGCATGATATTTTCTGGCATGATATTACAGATTACTGCATAAGGTTTTTTATAATTATCTTAGTAAGAAAGTGGATGATCTTTTAACCTTTAATAATAAACTTAACAAGGTAAGTGGTCTTTATTCTTAAAAAAGTACTTTCACTTTGCAAATATGTGTTTTTTTTTTAATCTGGAACTGAAGAGAGGGGTCCTGCTGCCTACATTCTTTTAATTGCTTGTGACGGTTTTTTTTTTATTGAAACAAACCAGATATTATTTAATCCAATTTGAAAAGAAATTGCTAATATTTCAAAGTCAACTACTAGAAATTTGGCAAAACAAGAATATTTTTGTTGTTGTATGTATTTTTGTTGAATTATGCAAATTATATTCAAAATTATACCAAACTCATCTACAAAAGGATTAGCAAAATCTAAATCACAAGTTAAATTATACAAACAGGTCTATTTAAGGCAAAATATGAACATAACCATGCGTTGACAAATTATAAAAATTAAGACTGGAATGCGTAGTTTTTCTATGAGGTCAAATTTTTAAAGAAAAAAAAAAAAAAAAACAAAAACATGTTGCATACATTAGCACCAACATTATATAACTACAATTTAGTGTTATTATTAATGAATTTAAAATATGGTGTTAAATGTAGATCACGCTTCCGATTACACGACCTTTTCCCTTGAATTTAGTTCCAGAAATTTATTTTAAGAAGTAACTGCCCTTTGGCAATGTTCTATAATTAACACAATACTTAATTCTTCGAATAACATTTATAAAATAATTTGTTTCACTAGTTGTTTACGCTCTTCCGTTTATAACTCGTCTTTTAGCATAAATTGAAAAGTTGGTAGGCCTAATGCAAATGCTGATGGTTACTTAGGTTTTGCTTAGAAGAAGGAACATTCTCTTTTTCTATTCTTGTTTTTGTAGGCATAAATAGCATTGGTAGCAGAGGCAGGTTCTTTAGTAAAAATAACCTTTCAGACAAGGGAAATGATTTTTATTGGTTAGCTTTACTTAGGCAAAGCGACTAAATTACAAAGTGCGTATGTGTATGTAGTTTAATCATTATAAGATCCACGCATCATCTAATTAACATTTATTTATTTTTTATGTATAGACTTCGATGTTGCTCAAAAAAGCCAATGAACAAATAAACGACTTGAAATGGTTTAGATTTAAATGGCGAGAACAAGTTTTTTTTATTGTTTTTTGCTGACTGACTATTGTCAGTTCATTATACTTAGGAATTGATTTGAAAAAATAATTAAGAAAAATGTAGATTAAGTAATAAATTAAAACGATAAATATTACCTAAGAACACTATAGATGACAACATTTAAATTCTTTTACTGTTTATAGTGTTTATAGATTTAAGAAGTCAAACACAAAAATTCTTTGATTTGAATTCAAACATTTATGTTGAATAATTTAATCGAAAAAAGTATATGAAGACTGAAGACTTCATTTTGATTCAAAGGTTGATCGAGTTTCAGATAAAAAAAATATTATGTCTTTTCTAAAATGTAAAAGAATTTGATCTTATATTCGAGAAGAATCTTGAAACAAACATGTGTCTTAAGAAGTTGTTTTTGTGTCTATGTATGTTGTTTCAGTGGAGTTAAAGTTTCTCTCGGAGTTAAAGCCCCTTAAACTATGCTTTGTTTAGTTTGTGCATTCTACCTCCGTAACGGTTGCTGTTGTGGAAAAAAATGTATCACAAAGTTGTAGAGCATGTAATTGCCAAAAATTTTGCGATTAACACATTTCTATTCTAAGACGGTTCAAAATCTATTGTTTTTGGTAAAGTCAGCATCTTCACGCTTATAAAACGAAAGCTGGTGAACAAGATTTACAAGATTTTTTATTCAGTGATTAATATTTACAATTTGCTTAACGCTAGTTATCTTAAAGTATAGGTAAATTGATTATTAAATATATGTTGGCGAAATAGTGGGCCTAACGGCTTACATTGATAGTTTTTTTTCGAGATTTACATTTAATGGTCATTGTGTTTATATCAATAATTCACTTCTCGGATTGTTCAGGTCCCGTTGTCATTATTTGCGGTTGGTTGAGGTGGGGGGGGGGGTGAGGCTTTCTGCCACGGTAGTGAGCTGACCTTAGGTCAGCTTAGAAGGGAATGTTCTCTTCGTCAGTGGTTGAAATAACTAGCAGTTTCAACGCTTCGAGGCACCGCTGGTTGGGATCGGATAGTTCATCAGATTTTGTAGATTTCTTCTGCTGGATTGAATTGAATTTTAGTTTGAAAAAAGCCCCCTAAGGCATGCATATTGTTGGTATAGAAGAGTTATTTTTGTTTGTGCTATGAAGGTCCTTACCACGTTTATGTAATATAGGAAGGTAAGTAGAAATGGTGGCAGGGGTGTCATACTCGCTCGGTGCCCAATAAGCGCTAAATTGCACCGTTTTGATACCATAACTCGTTTGACATATTGTGATTCTTTTTTGTTTTCAGCTGAGGTAGGTCAGCAGGGTCCAGGGTATAACCGTAGAAAGCAGTAAAACTCGGTGTGTAAAAAGTTCAGAACTCCAGATAATTTTTATTATAAGGTCTCTTAATGTTACTTATAACAGCGTATTTCGTATATTTACAAAAGTCATAATGCTTAGCTATATGTTAACATGGTATTTCATATACTTTACAAATATAATCTCGACTTAAAATAAATAGAACTTTATTTCAAAAAATCTACTGATAAAGCGGGGCTCGCCAATTTGGGTGGTTGCTTAAGACAGCGTAGGTTGGGACGTACTCCCTCACAGTACACATATATTAAAGGTAATATCATTAGCGTTTTCATTTTTGTTCAGTTCTGCGCATCCATCAAAATCAGTGGAAAATGGCGAATCCCGTGAACCCAACTCGTTAAACGCCTAAATTTGTTGTTGTGTTATGTGTTCATTTGTAACTTATTTATTCGCAATTACAATTGTTTCAAGCTTTTTAGTGTTTATTAACATTATTTTATCATGCAAATAGCAATCTTTCCAGGTTTTTAGTATTATTTAAATCATCCTTTTGTGTTCGTTTTCTTTGTTGTTGTTGTAAAACAACGGACGGGGTCACGTAAGGCTGCCATCTTGAATTTCTTCTGACAGTTCTCATTTCGGACAACATGCACAAGATAATACCTTAGATAAATG
Organism: Dasysyrphus tricinctus; assembly: GCA_963921185.1. Lineage (NCBI taxonomy): Eukaryota > Metazoa > Arthropoda > Insecta > Diptera > Syrphidae > Dasysyrphus > Dasysyrphus tricinctus. The sequence goes on along the minus strand of OY992532.1, from coordinate 187,256,300 downwards.
CACTGTGGTACTCCCTAGTCTTCGAAGCAATGACACCGGATTATTTAGCGAAGAAGCGGTGGGGCGGGTCCACTAGTCTGACCGGAGCTCAAGACAACGTGGGTTGGGACGTGCTCCCTAGTCTTAAAAGTGGCAGTAGAATGAAGTTTAATTTCAGCGGAGAAGCAGTGGGACGGGTTCCCTAGTCTGACCGGAGCTCAAGACAACGTAGGTTGGGACGCGTGCTCCCTAGTCTTAAAGCGATGGCAGAACGAAATTTATTTTCGGCGGAGAAGCGGGGGGATGGGTCCACTAGTCTGGCCTTGGTTCAAGACAGCGTTGGTAGGGACGTTCTCCCTAGTCTAAAAAGCGGTGGCAGAACGAAGTTTATAAGGAGGCGGACGGGGGGGGGGGGGGGTTTCACGGCGAAAGCCAAATTGTGTTGAAGTTTCTAACTTGTAAACGAGAATAGCCAGCTGCGTACCTCTTTATTAGTTTTACTAATAAAAGCGAGATTTTTCTAATGCAAGAAGAATCTAATTTCTGGTGGATTTCCCACCCTTACTAGTCAACTTTGCTGGCCTAACCAACTGTGGACTGTAAAAAAGCGAATGAACTTCATTTGCTGACGTAACCAACCGCCAGTTGGTTTCTTCTTATTGCGGCAAATGCTTATTCTCTTCGGTACTTAATAAGGGGACCTCGGTGATATGCGATGCTCGTTCATTGTTTGGTACGGGTGATTGAGGGTAATTTTATACTTCGTTACACTGTGGATGAAAGTAATGTGAGGATTTGTAGACGTCCTCTGAGGATAATCTTCAATGCTTGAAGTTGACAACAGAGGGACTCGGTTTATTGGTTTGTTCAAATTATTCCTTAGGGGGTCTTCCAGGTATATGATTGGATGCGGGATTTCTTCCTGGGCCTCCGTCTGCTCACTCCGCAAGACGGAGGCTTTCAGTGAAGAACGGCGTCCTTCATAAGACCATATATGTTCCCTGGTTTGGACGGGTTTGGGGTATGGCTGTATAATGTGGGCACAAAAGACAGGAAGCTGAACATAAGACACTCACTCAGTTGGACCGCAACTCGTGCGAGGGCAGCTATGATATGCCAAGCTCGGCAGATAGTAGAATGGCACCGAAGCGCGAACGATCCAGCCGAATGATCATCGTTATCATTGAGCATCATGAAATCCAGCAGAGGCCCATGTTCCGATTGCTCATGGTCTATGTGGTCTGGGGGGTACATGGTGCAGAATCAACCGATTTTTGTCTTAGATCCATTTCGTCACATTGAGAAAGGAGAACATTTTTGAATTTCGTTTCGGAAAGTTCATTGAGGTCGTCAAAAAATGCCACTCCAAACGATTTTGTCTTCATTCTGGCTAGAACGGGACATTTACAAAGAAAATGAAGGATTGTTTCCTTTTCTTGCTGGTCTCTAAAGCTACGACAGTGAGTATTGTAGAGAATACCCAGCCGCACCGCATGTTCCCCCACTTTCCAGTACAGGTTGCAACGACCCTTGCTATGTCTCGCCTGGGTCTAATCTACATTTATCAAATCAATTGTTCGGGTTTTTAATTATAGGCGGGCCAGAACTTTCTGAATATTTTGCAATTGGTTAAGCTGCTCCGCCTACGATTGGATTCACGAAGAAAGATTGACAATATATTGCCCTTCACAGCTCCAAAGGGAAGGGCTGATCCTTACCTAGCTAGCTCATCTGCCCTTTCATTTCCCTCAATGTCACTGTATCCAGGAACCCAGATAAGGGTGATCCTAAGGTTAATATTTAGGCTTGCGAGCTCATCTTAGCACTGCCGGACTAATTTAGAGGATGATGTAGCCGAACCAATGGCTTTAACAGCTGCCTGACTGTCTGTAAGGATAGCTGCATTACGAGCTTGGTTTGGGTCTAGTTTAAGTATCTTGCATGCCTCTCTGATTGCCTGCTATTTTGTTTGAAATACACTAGTAAAATCAGGTAGCCGAAAGGACCTAGAGATGTTAAGAGACTCAAAAAAGATTCCTGAACCAACACCACACTCCATCTTTGAGCCATCAGTATAGATAGTTTTGTCGAAGTCTCTCGTCATTGCATCATCATCCAAATCCTCTCTGGATGCGAATATAAATTTAAAATCTTTACTGAGGCTCATTGTAGGAGTGCAGTAGTCAGTGGGTGTCGAACAAATTTCAGTGATATTGCTTTGGCCATAAGGCTTAGCAACCGCCCAACCATTCGATTCTTTGAGTCTAGCACTGTAGGATACTAGATATTTAATGTGGAGATCAAGTGGTAAAAGGTGCAGAAAGAGTATTAAGGCATCCGTTGGGAAATATCTTAGAGCCCCTGTGGTGCCAACGCGAGCTGTTCCTTACACCTTTTTGAGTTTTTCGATGTTATATGCTTTGTTAAGTGCAGGCTACCAGACAATCGAACCATACATAAGTAAGATTCGACCGTACCAATTGCTGTTTACGTCCACAATATCATCTTTGATTGAAGGCCCCACTTTTTACCAAAGGTTTAATTACAGGCGTAGAAAGCTATGCAGTCCCTACTGACCCGTTCTTCGATATTTATTTTTTTGTTTAACTTAGAGTCCAGCATGACACCTATACTGCCGTGTTGAGAAGAGAAAACGTAAGTGTATTTTTGACATTTCGAGATAAACACGTTTTCCTGTTTTAATCTCTATCTAATTTGTTTTGTTTTAGAGTGTTTTTCTGCCGTATTTACAAGTAAATCATTTTTTTTTTGCCTTGATTATTTATAAGATGTACAAATGCTTGTATAGTAGTCACTTTTTTTTTCTTAAATTGAGTGCTAAAATGTCAATTTTTCTAAAAAAAAACATGGTTCTGTGAACGAACGTCTTTTTTCTTAAGCGTTTTAAGCCATTACAAAAGCAAGTCAGGGCTTTTATTTTTAAAGAATAAAATAGCAAACATATCAAAGATGTCAAAACTGGCCCCAACTCAAAACAGCCAAAAAGTCAGTTACGTTTTTTCTTCTTAACACGGCAGTTTATGTTTTGCTTTGGTTGATAATGAGAGTAATTGTCCGTTAAGTCGGGGTGGAGTGAAAGGTTGTATCTTAGTCTTGGTAGTAAAAAGCATCAGTTCAGTTTTGCTCTGATTAACTCCTAGACCACAGCTCGCAGCCCAGTTGCTAACTTTTCTCAAAGCCATCTCTGTAATTTCGCTCATCACAAGATGCCACCAATATTATACCAAGTCGTCCGCATACGCAACCGCCTTCACACCACATCTCTCCAGAGTAACGAGGATTTTGTTTATGACGTGGTGACAGAACACCACCCTGGGGTGTTCCTCTACTGACGTGTTTTGTCGAGCTTGCATTACCTTAGGTGCCATGAATCATTCTATCGTTGAGAATGGATATTATCCATTCCCGGATGTAGTCCTCTATCTCAAAGTCAACGAGTGCCTCAAGAATAGATTCGGTTAGCACGTTGTTGAAGGCCCCTCACATCTTAGAAGGTAGCAAAGGTAAATTGTTTGAAGTTGATGGTTTTCTCATGAAGGGCCGTCTCCATGGACTTACCTTTGAGACATGCATGTTGAGAGTTTACGAGGGGACATTCCACATTCCACGTTTAACATATTCTTTCACTTCGATTTTCGACAATAAACGTGCATATACCTAACACCTTCATTCTTTTCTAATTTTGAATCCGGAGGCTAATAGAGAAATGCAGATGAGGCAGTAATATATATTTAAGTATTTACAAAGATTATCGCTTAACACTTTCATTTTCCAATCGTTTCAATTTTAAAAGTGGAAAAGTCAGTAGGTATTTTTTGATTGTGATCATACTCATAATTGTTATTTATCATATCCAAAAATATCATCAAGGCATTTGCACTGTTTCCTATTATATAGTTACATATGCATATAAGACCACCTCTCGATAAATTTTGGATCACTTTGCGGGGCTGCATTGTTTTCAGTTTATTCTCTATTTTTAGTGGCTTTTTTTAAAAACCCTAAACAAAAGAATTGAACAACTTAAGGTGCAACTGTTTTTTTTTTTTTTATTTATTAAATTTAGTATAAATCCATTCTTTAAAACCAATCCAAAGCTAAAACCAAACAAAAATCAAGCAAATTGAAATGTTTCGATAACTTAACTTATGTTCGATACATAAATTTCAGCTTTGACAATTCCCAATTAAATCTTATACTGAATCAATTTAATTTCTCGAAGCTTGTAACGGAAACTGGTTCAAAGCCGGAAGCACAACAAACCTTCCTGTCAGTGTTGCATTTAAGTAAGATATCTCTGATGATCATCATCTTAATCAAATCAAATCGAAGATAAATATTCGTTTTAATTTACGCACAGCACAGGGTGTGATGATATGGTGGTCCAATACATGATTTAATTGACGGTGACACAGTGATTTGCATTTTAGCGCCTATATAAAATGATTTGCATAAGAAAAAGTAAAACCAAAGGTTGACATTATAGTTAAAAATAGAATGCAGAAAATGTGCGATCTTCATTCCTAGGAAAAGAATAATTATTTATTACTTACCTTTGGAACAGTTTTTTGTTAATTCTTTTTGATATGAGACGGTTTTTAAGGGTCTATTTAAGAATATGAATGACATGTGAATGTTTTTTGATTAACCAATGAACTGTTCAAGAACATTTGCAACAAAATTTTAAATTAAATAAAAATAACTTTCAACACAAAAAAAACACTCATACGCCCCGTAACACGTTCAGGTCTTTTAAATTGATTTACCATAGCGCCAAATCCTGTTTTTATTTTTTGTTCAATGTCCCATCAAGGTTTTCAGTTTTGTACCTATGATAAGGACAAGAAATATTCAAATTCTTAGTAATTTATTCACATAAAGATAATTTGAATCTATTTGTTAATGGATTGTTAGCATGCAGCGCAACAAATGGCCGATCAAATACTTAATAAATTAACATACATAGATACATATACATATATACACACATATGTACATATGTATACATACATACATATAATTAGAATTCTTAAGAAATTTAAGCGGCGAATACATGATAACAGTTGTTCCACGAACCATCTGTTTCAAAGAATAGCTGCTGTTTGCGACGATTACTTTGTTTGTGGACACAAAATGTTCAATTTTTAATTGGTCACTATGGGTAACTACTATTATGAATAAATTAATGAATGAATAGATGAAGTGCACTATAACTATAACATTGTGTCACCGTCTTAAGATTGTGTCACCGTCTGGAGCTGGTTAAGATTGCTCATTCCACATTTGGAAGAAGACTTCTTGATTCTACACCTCTTCCTCCTCCAAAACTTTTTTTTTAATATTTTCAGAGTGATACATTCACTTTCTTCTCTCTGTTGACGTCTTCTATGTATCTATTTAGTGCATGAGTGTACTATATTTACTTTACCTGTATGAAGTGGTTGGGTTGGGTGTTTCCTCATTAATTTAGCAGACTTGAATAGTGTCACATCACGAGACCAAGAATACTGAGGTGCCTTTTTCACTTAGGAGCCTATTATAGATTTCATTGATGAAATTCATCATTGAAGTTTTTCAGTTTTTATTTCGAGACGTTTAGAAAGCAAAATCAATGATTTTATTTGAATGCCAAAATAAAGCTTTAATTATTATTTCTAGACAAAACAAACGCCCCAACCTTCAACATAAAATGACTAATTATTTCAATGATTGAAACACCCTACCAATAATGATTGAAAATTTAAGTCAGATTTGGTCCAAATGATTTCTTTGACTAGGAATAATAATTAAGCTTAATTTGGGCATACAAATTTAGCTTCCTAAACGTCTTAACGTTAAGAAATAACATAAGCAATGAAAGATATAACCCTAGAGTGGTCATTAACCCTAGAAAGATAATAATATTCGTCACATTTTTCGGGGTTCAATAATAATTTGTGCTCTATTCTTTTTCTTAAATTAATAGAGTAAAACTTTAAATACATGTACTTGTACAAGTAAAAGGTGTTTTTTTTACGAGTTATAGAACTTTGAAATGGAATAAAAAAAAGATGATTTTTTTTTAATTGACATGAAATTTATTCGAAAGGTAATCTTCTGCCAATTTAATTTAAATATGATTTTTGGCAAAATGACCTCCACGGCTGGCTTTGACGTAGTCCAGGTCCAATTTTCGATGACTTTTTCCAACATTTGTGGCCCTATATCTGTATACCTCCAAGTGGTCAATTATTTTTATTATTTCGGACTTATCGGCGTAGACTATCGACTTCACATATCCCTACAGAAAATAGTCAAGCGGGGTTAAATCGCACGATCTTGGAGCCCAATTCACGGGTCCGTAACGTGAAACTATGCGGTTACCGAACGTTTCCATAAATAGATCAATTGTGGCACGAGCTCTGTGACATGTTGCGCCGTCTTGTTGAAATTAAAACCACAGCTCCTGCACATAATGGTTGCTCAATTGATGAATGAAAAAGTCAAAAGTCATGGCTATATGGCGGTCACCATTATGACTAAAACGTTCTGGCCATCATGGTTTTTAAAGAAGTCATCATCATCATCATCGTGTCCTGTAACCCCAGCTGGGGCATAGGGCGTCAACAAAACGTCTCCATCCTTCACGGTCTGCTGCAAGGTACTTTAGCTGTGGCCACGTCTTTCTCTGGGATTCTGCTTCCGCTAAGACAGTTGATTTCCATGTTGTTCTTGGTCTTCCAACCCGCCGTGCACCCTGAGGATTCCATTCAAAGGACTGCTTTGCAATTTCATCGTTTGGTTTCCTCAGTGTGTGACCAATCCAACGCCATTTACGCTTTCTTATGTCGACGTCCAGCCGCTCTTGAGTTGTCCTGCGCCACAATTCCTCATTTGATACTATTTGTAGCTAGCGAATCTTTAGGATGTGGCGAAGACAGCGATTCACAAAAGCCTGTAATTTCTTCGAAATGATAGACGTGACTTTCCAGGTTTCACAAGCATATAACAGCACGGATTTGACATTGGATTCGAAGAATCTCAACTTAGTGCGTAAGGAGATTTGACTTGATTTCCAGATTGGGGACAGAGTACCGAAGGCAGCACGAGCTTTATTTATTCTACTTTTAACGTCCAGATCCGTACCACCGTTTGCAGAGACAATACTGCCAAGGTAGTTGAACTGTTCCCCTACTTCAACTGGCGTCTCCTGTAGAATAATACGCTGCTGTGTGGAGCGGCCTGTGAGCATTACTTTTGTCTTTTTGCTGTTTATTCTTAGACCACTCGACTCTCCCTTCACTTGCAGTGTTTGGCACATCCCGTTCAGCCCACTGATGTTATTTGCCAGTAGACATATGTCATCGGCATAGTCTAAATGACTGAGCCTTTCGAACGGTCTCCATTGAATGCCCTGTCGCTCAGCTGTACCAACACTGGCCGTCAATACGTCGTCCATCGCCAGCAAGAAGATAATTGGCGATAGAACATCCCCTTGTCTTACACCCTGTTGCACTACGAAGGAGTCGGATAGCTGCCCATTGTGCAAAACAAAACACCTTGCGTTGTTGTAGGACTCTTTAATAATGGCAACAATTTTTGGGGGAATTCCTCTACCAAGCAACGATCTCCATATACATTCTCGGTTGACTCGATCAAAGGCCTTCTCAAAATCCTCGAACATGAGGTTAAGCGGTGATTGAAATTCCATCGACTGCTCGAGGACGATACGCAGGGTGTTGATATGGTCGGCACACGATCGACCACTGCGGAAGCCAGCTTGATGCCTCTTGAGTGTAGACTCGATTCTATCCTTTATTCGCTCGAGAATGATGGTTGCCATTAGTTTTGGGAAAACGGACAAAACGGTGATACCACGCCAATTGTTGCAATTCTTTAAGTCACCTTTCTTTGGCAACTTAACAATCACACCATCCTTCCAATCTTTGGGATAGCATTCGTTTTCCCAAATGCTTTGTATCAACGGATGTAAAATACTAGCCGCTGTTACGGGATCGACTTTCAGGAATTCAGCTGGTATTCCGTCCAGTCCAGCTGCCTTGTTGTTTTGGAGGAGATTTATTGATGTAAGGATTTCCGATTCTGACGGGGGTTCGATGTCAATACCCCTATAGGACCTGCGCATCTCGTTTAGTTGGGGCACTTCAACACTCTGCTCAACTGAATCCTCATTTAGCAGGGCACAAAAATGGTCCTTCCATCTACGAAGCTGATCCTCAATTGATACCAAAAGTGTGCCATCCACATCCATTACAGGATGATTGGTGTTGCTTTTTTTCCCGATAAAATCTTTGGCTAATTGGTACAATTCCCGGATATCTCCTCTTCTGGCAGCGATTTCCGCATTATCTGCGAGTCCATCTAACCTCACCCTCTTGTCACGTCTCACACAACGATAGACCATCTTATGTGCAATGTGGTACTCGCTTCGCAAATCAGCCTTTCGTTGAACATCTGCTTCGGCATTTATTTGGATTTTCAACGATTGCGAAGTTCGATCTTATCTCAGGTGTCTTGGGATATCCAAAAGTCTCTACGTCTCTTTCGCTTGGGTACAGTTTCAGATCCAGCCTCCATAAAAGCACTTTTAATTTCACCCCACATCTCATCAATTGTTGAATGCTGGATTCTGTTTAATGACGAGGCTCTGCCGTTAAGGGTGGTGACATAGTTTCGACATATGTTGGGGTAATTTAAAGCATTAGTAATGAATTTTGAGTTCCTTGCTGCATCCTGCGCCGGTTTATGTACGGCAGCGGTTCGTAGTTTGAGACTCATCAGAACCAAATGGTGCGCGCTTCCCACATCGGCATTTCTTATACTCCGGACATCACACATAGACTTCCTCCATCGCTGCTGAATCATGATATGATCAATTTGGTTTTCGGTTTGACCATCCGGATGCACCCAGGTAATTTTGTTGCACGTCTTATGCTTAAATACAGTCCCACCTATAACAAGACGATTCGCGTTACAAAAGTCGACAAGCAAGTCACCATTTTCATTCCATTAATCCAAGCCATTTTTTCCCATCACGACATGGGCATTGAGGTCTCCCATAACGACTATGATGTCGGCTCTCGGAACACTCCTGTAAACCGAGTTAAGATGAGTGTAGATTTGTGGGGGCGTAGCACTGAATAATTGTGACGTTACGAATTTTTGAACGAAACCTTGCTGTCATTAATCTCGCAGAAATGGGCGCCCATGAGATCAAACTACGCCTCGCTTCTTCGTTCAACATAATTCCGACACCATGCAGTCTTTGGCCATCATCTCTTTCATCTTCGCCGAAATACAGAATTCTCGTCTGTCCAGTGTCTGATCTGTATTCAGCTCTTCCTCTCCACTTAGTTTCGCTTATGCCCAGGATACTGATCTTTAGGCGAAGCATTTCACGCTCAACCTGCTCGTATCTACCATCGCTGTACAAGGATCGAACGTTCCATGCTCCGATTTTCGTACGTATGCGGTAGCCAAAAGTAACATTTGCGCTTCTTGAAAGACTTCTTCTATTTGTCAACGATTCATTTATTATTATGGCGTCTTGATTGACGCTCGTACATGAAGGATGCCGCACCCCCAAATCCGATGTGCGGTTTACTGCAGCCGAAGCTACAGAAGGATTTTCTATAAAAAGATTACCTCTTGGGGACTCATTTCCATTTGTTGTCATAATTCATGTATTTGCATATATCCTTCCACCATGGTGTTTTCCGAGATATGATTAATAACATACATAAGCTCAGATTTGACAGGCACACCCGCCTTTTGTATGGTCAAACACATAACTGCTCGAGGCCGCCCACTATAGGAAAACAGACGCCTTTTGTAGCCGCCCAATATGGGTTACAGACGCTACCTACTGCTGCCGTTGGCTTTTTACGAAAGAAAGCTCCTCCGCCACCAGACTATCATGCCGTTGACCGCTGTCTGCAGTTCATCCGTCTTAAAGGGGCTTTTAACCATCCCAAGGACAAGTTTGTGCCATGACCAGCAAAGCTGGGTTGTCTGCTTATCCCGGCATCCATTCGGTCCCTCTGCACGTTAGCGTAACCCGCCCTCTACCACACGGAGGTGTGCATAGGGATTTTCCTATCATTGAGCCTAGGGTCATATGGCGTCCTAGCACTCTCAAGTACTTTAAGAGGGCAAACTTTGAAATGGAATAAAAAAAAGATGATTTTTTTTAATTGACATGAAATTTATTCGAAAGGTAATCTTCTGCCAGTTTAATTTAAATATGATTTTTGGCAAAATGACCTCCACGGCTGGCTTGGACGTAGTCCAGGTCCAATTTTCGATGACTTTTTCCAACATTTGTGGCCCTATATCGGTATACCTCCAAGTGGTCAATTATTTTTATTATTTCGGACTTATCGGCGTAGACTATCGACTTCACATATCCCTACAGAAAATAGTCAAGCGGGGTTAAATCGCACGATCTTGGAGGCCAATTCACGGGTCCGTAACGTGAAACTATGCGGTTACCGAATGTTTCCATAAATAAATCAATTGTGGCACGAGCTGTGTGACATGTTGCGCCGTCTTGTTGAAATTGAAACCACAGCTCCTGCACATAATGGTTGTTCAATTGATGAACGAAAAAGTCAAAAATCATGGCTATAGGGCGGTTACCATTATGACTATAACGTTCTTAGGCTATTGATTATGTCATATAATAAGGAACAAAGACGTTCATGGAATTTTATTGTAAAAATCATCAAAGGGGTCATTGAAGATGAGAAAACCGCGGAGTGCCATTAAATTGGAGGGTGCATTTTTTAGAGGGGGGTGCAAAAGCACCCTTTTTGGTTTTTTGCATATAACTCGAAAACGAAGCAAAATTTCGAGATAGTTCTCAAGACCTTTTTTTGTAGAGAATAAAATTTACCATCAAAATGGATTTTAGAAAAAAAATAAAAAAAAATTAAGTTAGCTAAATTAAAAAAAAAATCAATTTCTATTTATTTCTTTAATAGCTACTTAGAATATGTTGAGCTAGTCTGGCAAGGACTTTCAACCGTAAAACTTGTCTGGAAATATTTTTTTTTCATGTTCGAGAAGGTATAAGCTAATATGTGTGCAAAGCCCGACTTTGTAAGAGCAAAGCGTGTTGATTTTGGCAATTATTCTAAATTTTGAAAAAAAAATAGATGGCAGCCCTAAAACTGTGAAATTTTTTTAATTTGAGTTTTATTTTTGACTTACCTGTCATAGCTCACTAATACACCCAGTTTGAGCGTATAATCTAACAAGTCCATCAAAATAGCCAAAAATGCAATTCATAAAGCCTTAAAAACTTAAAATCAGACTAGTTTGAACGACTATTTCTCGGTCGATTTGTATCCAAATCGTATTTTTTTAAAATTTATTTTAAAGAAAATTTAATAATCTTTCTTTTATATCAAGCAATGCCTATACCTATCTCTGCTGGTAAGAAAGTTAAAAGCAAAAATGCGATTTTTCACATTTTTTTGCAATGATTTTTTTAAAATTTAGCTAACTTAAAATTTTTTGATTTTTTTTCAATAATCCATTTTGATCACACTGCAACCTGCTATCTTCTAGATCTCAAAAAGTTTTCATCCTCAAAATTGGAGTAATTTTGCTCCAATTGGAGTAAGGTTCGAACACTGATCTCGACCAAGCTTTCTGGCATCCGTGATAGCTTGGTCTTTAAACCAGATGAGGTTCGGCCTTCTTCGTTCCCTCGAATCTAGGGAGGGGTTGGGATTAAAAGCTTCTCTTCGCTGTAGAATTACTGTCGATTTACTCAATGCATCTGAGCCATGTAGTCGACGTGTTTTAATTTTCTGAACTGCATTCGCATCTTCATACACCTCAAAGTGTAAGCACACAATACCAAATAACCGTCGAATAATTTTTATTTTGAGAGAGCTCAGTATCAGTTCCCCACTTCCCAACACATGGTGCTATAAAGTAGGACTGTCTATATGAGGGTTTTAATTTTAAAGTTTTTGTCCATATGCGTTATGGACTAAAAGTCCAATAATAATAATCCAACAATAATTGGACTCATCAGTTAGATGTTGTTGTACCCTTCTAAGACGCAAAATTTTTACTCGATGGATACCGACACGTATTAAATAAACAACACAAAAGCACTGCAAATTATAATAATATTCTAGCGGAATTTGGTTGAATTCAGATGACTAGAAATAGATGATGGTAAAGCCCGTGGTCTGGCTGGTATAAGAAGAACAATAAAAACATAAATAATTGAAAATTAATTATTTTTGTTTTTGTTTTTGCGGACTCTTCAATATAAATTCTATTTTAAAGTTTTTGTGACCTTTAGTTCATATGCACACAAAAACAAAAACAAAAACAAAAATAATGAATTTTCAATTATTTACGTTTTTATTCTTCTTATAAGGGTTTTATAGAGCGTGCGTCTTTCGTTCTTTCGTGTGGGGAGTTTTGAGCCCATCTGTAGCGTCAAGCTGAAGTATCACCAGTTTGCTAGGGTAGTTCTTCGTCGAATCTCCACAAAGATGTTGTTCGTGGGATTAATGTTTGCTCCGAGGTAGATGAACATGCCCTTACTACTTCAAAGCTAAATTAATAGTTGAAGCATGTATTTTGTCTTGCCTTCGGTAACTTGAAGACCAACAATTTTCACCTGTTCTTCCAATGCCCGTAAAATATTAAAACGGCCTGTTAGGAGCAGCCGATGATGTCGATATCATCGGCACACCCTAGAAGTTGGACAGATCTGTTGAAAATATTTTCTTCAGTGTTAACGCCTGCCCTGCGCACTATTTACTCCAGAACGAGATTGAACATTGAAGAAATCAAATGATAGATGATAGTGCATCTCTTTGCCGAAGCCCTGTTCATCATTGGAATAGTTTGGAAGAGCTTTACCCTAGTTGCACATTGCATGGCGTATTTTCCAATGTCATGTGATACAACTGAATTAGTTTTCCCGGGATCCCAAAATTAGCCATTGCCATATACAGCTCCAGCCGATGAATGCTAGCTATCATAATGCGGCTTTCAAGTCGATAAATAGATGGTGAGTCTCAATTGAGTATTTGGTATATGGTCAATCTACGTGGCTGGAAGTAGTGATGGGCACTTTCGAATGTTATAATCGATTCAGGCAACATCTCGAGATATCTCAATTTTTCACTTGAATCATTCGAATGATTTTTCATCAATACCGATCTTGCTCACCTACTTACTTTTATAATTGTAACTGCATTGAGAACTCGAGAACCCGAAAATCAAGAACAAAAATGAGAATAAAAGACAAGTAAGAGAAAGAGGAACACATAATAGAGAACTCGAGACCGTTGATTGTTTAAGTACGGGTATTCAACCACGCGATTCAACGCGATGGGAGCTCGAGAGCCGACAGCAGCTTGAATCTACTTCGAATGATGAATGAGTGAACCATTCGAATGATTTTACATTCGAATGATTTTGCGTTTGAATGATTTTGCATTCGAATGATTTTCCCACCTACCTGCTTACTATTGTAGTAAGTGTCGTGAGAACTCGAGAGGTCGAGATTCAAGAACAGAAATGAGAATGAAAGACAAGCAAGAAAAAGAGAAACACACATTATCAACCCAAAAAGTTTATTGTTGTGTAGTTTGTGTGAGTGTATGGTGTATTCAATCACTCGAGCTAATGCGGTAGGAGAAATAATAAAAAAACAAACACAATTAATTGAGAACTCGGTGTTCTGGACGCTCACTGTTTATGTCATCATCAAGTCCTGTAACCCCGGTTGGGGCATAGGGCGCCAACAAATCGTTTCCATCCATCACGTTCTGCAGATAGATATTTTAACTGTGGCCACGTCTTTCTCTGGGAGTCTGCTTCTGCTAGAACTGTTGATTTCCATGTTGTTCTTGGTCTTCCACCCCGCCGTGCACCCTGAAGATTCCATTCAAAGGATTGCTTTGCAATTTCATCGTTTGGTTTCCTCAGTGTGTGACCAATCCATTGCAATTTACGCTTTTTTATGTCAACGTCCAGCCGCTCTTGACTGTTCCTGCGCCACAATTTCTCGTTTGATATAATTTGTGGCCAGCGAATTTTTAGAATATGGCGTAGACAACGGTTCACAAAAGCCTGCAATTTATTTGAGATGGTAGTCGTGACTTTCCAGGTTTCACAAGCATAACAGCACGGATTTGACATTGGATTCAAAGAATCTCAACTTTGTGCGCAAAGAGATTTGACATGATTTCCAAATTTGGGAGAGAGAACCGAAGGCTGCGCGAGCTTTATTTATTCTACTTTGAACGTCCAGATCAGTACCACCATTTGCTGAAACAATACTTCCAAGGTAGTTAAATTGTTCAACCCTTTCAACTGGCGTCTCCTGTATTAAAATACGCTGATGTGTGGAGCGGCCTGTGAGCATTATTTTTGTCTTTTTGCTATTTATTTTAAGACCACTCGACTCTCCTTTTACCTTCAGAGCTTGACACATCCCGTTCAGCCCGCTGATGTTATTTGCCAAGAGACATATATCATCGGCATAGTCTAAGTGGCTAAGCCTTTCAAACGGTCTCCATTGGATGCCCTGCCTCTCTGCTGTTCCAACGCTGGCCGTCAAAACATCGTCAATCGCCAGTAGAAAGAGAATTGGTGATAGAACATCTCCCTGTCTCACATCCTGCCGCACTTCGAAAGAGTCGGATAGCTGCCCATTATGTAAAACAAAGCATCTTGCGTTGTTATAGGACTCTCTTATAATGGCAACAATTTTTGGGGGAATTCCTCTGCCAAGAAGTAATCTCCATATACATTCGCGGTTGACTCGGTCAAAGGCCTTCTCAAAATCCACGAACATGAGGTAAGGCGGTGATTGAAACTCCGCAGACTGCTCAAGAACGATTCGCAGAGTGTTGATATGGTCGACACAAGACCACCCACTGCGGAAACCAGCTTGATGCCTCTTGAGTGTAGACTCGATTCTAACCTTTATCCGCTCCAGAATGATAGTTGCCATTAATTTTGGAAAAACGGACAAAACTGTAATACCTCGCCAATTGTTGCAATTCTTTAAGTCACCTTTCTTTGGCAACTTAACAATTCCACCATCCTTCCAGTCTCTGGGATAGATTTCGTTTTCCCACACAGCTTGTATCAACGGGTGTAGAATACTAGCCGTTCGGACAGGGTCAGCTTTCAGGAACTCGGCTGGTATACCGTCAAGTCCAGCTGCTTTGTTATTTTTGAGAAGATTTATCGAAGATTGAATTTCCAGTACTGTAGGGGGTTCGATGTCAATACCCCTATATGATCTACGCATCTCGTTAAGCTGGGGCACTTCAGCACTCTGCTCGACAGAATCCTCATTAAGCAAGGCACAAAAGTGATCCTTCCACCTGCGCAGCTGATCCTCGATTGATACCAAAAGTGTACCATCCTCATCCATTACAGAATGATTGGTGTTGCTTTTCTTCCCGACAACTTCCTTGGATATTTGGTACAATTCCCTCATATCTCCTCTTCTTGCAGCGTTTTCCGCATTTTCTGCGAGACCGTCTAACCTCACCCTCTTGTCACGTCTCACACAGCGATAGACCATCTTATGTGCTAAGCGATACTCTCTTCGCAATTCAGCCTTTCGTTGAGCATCCGCCTCGGTGTTTATTTGCATCTTCAACGATTTGCGGAGCTCGATTTTATCCCAGGTGTCTTGGGATATCAAAGAGTCTCTAACTCTCGACTGCTTGGGTACAGTTTCAGATCCAGCATCCATAAAAACACTTTTTATATCACCCCACATCTCATCAATTGTTGAATTTTGTATTCCGTTTAATGACGAAGCTTTGTCGTTAAGGTTGGTGACATAGTTACGACATATGTTGGGATCACTTAAAGCATTTGTACTGAACTTCAAATTCCTTGCTGCACCCTGTGATTGACGTTGTACAGCTGCAGTTCGTAGCTTGAGACTCATGAGCACCAAATGGTGGTCGCTTCCCATGTCGGCATTTCTAATGCTTCGAACATCACACATTGACTTCCTCCATCGCTGCTGAATCATGATGTGGTGAATTTGGTTTTCAGTTTGACCATCCGGATGTACCCAGGTGATTTTGTTGCAAGTCTTATGTTTAAACACAGTCCCACCCAGTACAAGACGATTAGCGTTACAAAAATCGACCAGCAAATCGCCATTTTCATTTCGTTACCCCAAGCCATTTTTCCCTATGACGCGTTCCAGACCGTAGTTGTCTGATCCGACTTGGGCATTGAGATCTCCCATGACAATTATGATGTCGGCTCTTGGAACACCACTGTAAACTGAGTTAAGATGAGTGTAAAAAGCGGTTTTGTCTTCCTCGGTCGCTTCCTCTCCACCTAGTTTCGCTGATGCCCAAGATACTGATCTTAAGGTGAAGCATTTCACGCTCAACCTGCTCGTATCTACCTTCGCCGTACAAGGATCGAACGTTCCATGCTCTGATTTTCGTACGTATGCGGTAGCCAAGAGTATCATTTGCTCTTCGCAAAAGACTTCTTCTATTTGTTAACGATTCATTTACTGTCTTGATTGACGCTGGTACACGAAAGATACCGCACCCCCAAATCCGATGTGCGGCTTACCGCAGCCGAAGCTGCAGAAGGATTCTCCATAAAATGGTTACCTCTTGGGGACTCATTTCCATTTGTTGTCATATTTCATGTATTAGCATATATCCTTCCACCACTGTTTATGTACACAACTACTTTCGAATTCTCACAGTGTTGACTCGAGTGGTTGAATACAATCATACACAGACAATGAACATTTGAGTTCTCGAACATGTAAGTTTTGGTTCCTTTTCTTTCGTTCTTATTTCTTGGTTGTTGACTCTCATATCTCGATAGATCATTCGATTATTATGATCACTCGAATACTAACATTTCGATTATTGAAATCATTCGATTATGCCCATCACTACCTGGAAGCCACACTGATACTTACAGATTAAAGTGTTTCAGAACGGCTAAGGACGATCACACAGTACTCGATAATTCTTGCAGGACATATAAGATCACCTGTTATGTAGATGGGACATATGGAGCTCATAAACCAGTTGCGGGCAGGCTTCTTTCCACCCAAACTTGGTTGATAAGTTGATGCATGCACCCTTTCAGTACATCTCCTCCGTGCTCCGCTGGTAAATTATCAGACCCAGCGGCCTTGAGCTTTTTTATAGCTAATTCTACCTCTTCTATACTGGTGGGGGTACTGGGTCTTCATTGACTGGAATCGGGTTCGCTTCTCGTCCAATTTCTCACTGATGCCCATTCAGCAGCTGCTGGAAATGCTGCTTGAATACATTTACTATTCCCTGTGCTTCATTGACTAGGTTACCTGCACAGTAACTTCTTATTCTCTTAGATGCCGTTTATATATTTTCTTGAAGTGCTAATCAAAGTTTTTCTATTGCTCGTAATTCATCAGTGTTTCTTATGACTTAAAAATGTAAGTTCTCTTTCTCATAAAATTTCTGCTCCTAACCTTATGACTTGCAGATGGCAGTGTTCATACATTCCGAATGATTGTAAAAATTAAAGAACAATATACAGGTAGGTAGTGCAGTATATTTAAAACTCAAAAAACAATTTTACTTTTGTGAATTGATCCATTCCCTTGGTGTCTTATTTTTAGGTATTTTATATTATGTTCGGAAAATTAAATAAGTTAACTCATCAGTATCTTTTGCAAGAAACAATTGGATGTCATTCTCATGCCGTCATTTCCGTGATCATTTTTATGCCACGGAAATTATATAATATTTATTTCTGATGAATATTTTCAAGCTCTGATTTGGTATATGTGTGCTACAAATTTCCAGCTGTGGTTTAAATATCTATCCATTCTCAGAACCCACTATCAGCAGTAGTTTGTTGTTATAATGATTTTTGACAAAAAAAAAATAAATTCTTTGTTGTTCTATATTAAAATAACATTTTATTTTGGCAAGGGTCCAATTTTGGATGCAATAAATTAATATTTTGATATATTGTCCTATAATTAATGAACGATTCAATTTCTTATTTTGTTTTTTTGATTAGATAAGTTCTAAAAAAAAACTAAAGTAAAAATAATTCTATTTTAGGCTCAGCTTAAATGCTTAAATATTGTTATTTTATAAACCAAATGATCATCAATTAAAAATACCAAATCAAAATAAAATACAACCAGTTTATTAACACCAGCTACAATTATTTATTTACTTGGCAGATCAATTAAAGACAAGTATTATTAATCCATTGTTTTTATAGGGACAAGGTGTAGTACCTAAGTATAAGTTAATACTCTGTTTATAGCTGAAGTGTTTAATTATTTCTTGAAGCCATCCACTTAATAAAAACCATTTTAGAACTTGAAAGGTGAGATCACGGATTAGATATTGTCGAAATTTTTGTTTGCAAAAAAATTCTTTATTTCATTCTAAATATACCCCTTGTGATCCAATTGTATTTTTTTCGGGATACCAAAGTTAAATGACAAAGTGCCATCAATGTCACTTTTTATAGAATGATTAAATCAAGAACAGCTTGGATGATTTTAAGCTCCAAGACAAAGAAAAATATATAACAATCCAAATATCTATTAAATTATCACCTACACAATACTTGTTGTTTATAAAACAAAAAAAAAATAATTCTCTTCCGTTTTGGAGCGGGGCTATTCAAACTTGTTTGATCTTCATTTTTTGTAAGATTTAAATGCATAATATCTACTATAATAACATACAGCGGTAGTATATGCAAATAAATAAATAAACTGTTCCTAAAGAACCTCACGCGCATAATGTATCTTAAAGATACTTTTTGTCTTTTTATGCTCTGGTGCATTAAGACAAAAATAATTATGCCCTTGCTATAGTAGGAGTATGTATGTAGTATGACTTTGCGCTAATCGCACCTTCACGGAAAGGTGCGTTGGGTTTGTACGCTCTCGATACAAGGTTAGTCAAATTAATCGTATCGCACCTCAACCAGATAAAAACAAAAACAAAAAAAAATCTAAGGCAGATCAAGCAAGATCCGGCAAAATCGGTTTGCGATGAAAGTCATGACGACTTTGACTCGTCACTCAATAACATTAATCTGCATTGTAATGTCTTTTTCAATCGATTTATTTATGGTTTAAATTATGCCCACATGTAGGTATTAATTCACGCTCACTGAACAAATTCTAAATAGTGTTGCCGCTGCGGAAATTGAAAATGTAGCAAACTTGTATATGGATGATGTTTATAGGAATCAACAAAAAAAATTCATAGAAAAATAAACAAATAATAAATATGCAAATATATTAATGGAGACAGTAATGCAATAATTTTTTTAACTGTTATTATTTCCTTTTCGTATAACAATTTTGAATCAAGAAATATTCTCTATCATGGCACATTAATCATACAGTCACGTTGATACTTTTTTTTATTTAACGGGCAAAGACTTACTGGAAATGTTTTTGAACAACTTTTTGATTATAATTCACAACCTATAAAGAAATACGGTACACTCATGTTAACATATAGGATTTGACTTTAGTGAACACCGGGAAATGTGGACACTTTTGTTCATACACTAGGTATACTTAGAAGTCCAATGAAAGAGTGGAATTAACGTCGGCGTCTATAGTTTCAATTAGATTGAACTACTTGGGGAACACTTTTTGGTCCACTTTTTACGAACTTACTAGATACAAAGTTCCAACTTTGTGTATGCTTGATTTAGAACTAGTTGAGTACAAAAACCTGGCAGGGTTTCCGCGATCAGATGTGATTTTTTCAAAATTCAAAAAATGGTCAAAATGAACCTACATTTACAAGGCTGGAACTTATTTATAGATTAGTCTATACATATCCTAATCCGAGAAAAAAGTTATGCCTGCAGGTTTGACGGTCGAAAGTTTTTAAATGTAAATAAAAGGTATAGACTAATTGGAGAAATTTGTTAGGTTTGGTACAAAGCTTTAACTTGGTTAATGCTTTCTTCATTAACAAATAAGTCAACAAATAATGACCAGGGAAGTTTCCTGCAGTTGCTGGTTTTTGAATATACAAAAACTCTTGTCTTTTTGCACTTGAAACAAACCCAAACGAGTTTGGTGGGCCAAAATGGCTTGCCAGACGTGCCTTTAGTTTTAAAAGCTAATAATAAATTAATGTCATTGAATAGCTATCTCGCTTAAATCTCGCGATAGTTCAAAATGTTGTAAGCTTAAGACAATTCTGTTGAAAACGCTTAGAATAGTGTCAAGCGTGCCCATCACCGAAGCAGTACAACGAAATATAATTATTTAAATTTCTTAGGGGGATCCTTACCTATCCGAAGTGAGAAGCTTTCACTGATTTGGTGATGAGCACACTTGAAAAGATTCTAGTTTCCTTAAGCGTACATATAGAAAAACATTATTTTGAAAAAAAGATCTTTGGAGGGACTATAGCGAGACCAAAGTTAGATGACGGCAAAACATGCTTCATTCCAAAAACAATGTGTAAATGTCATGGCGAGACTAAAGCGAGACCATAACGGTTTGAATGACCACGACGATTTTTGTTTAAAGCATTTATTTCTAGTTTTTCTCGAAAAGGAATTATAAGTATTTTTGGAATTAAAAATTGAAACGAATTTAAGTACAACTCAAAAGTACAAAATTAATTAATACAAACATTTCAAGTACTGTTGTGGAATTAAAGTACCAGTACAAGTATGATTTTAAAGAAAATAAAAAATATTCTTCTGTTTTAAACTTCTTTATTTGTTCCAGTACAAGTACCGGTATTGGTACTTGAAATTTTTAAGTACAAGTACCAAGGTATTGTATTGGTATTGGTACTTAAAAAAATTAAAGTAAATGGTAATAGTACTTGTACTTAAGCCTTAAGAACACAGGTCTGATCCAAACCCCAATGGAAAAGAGGGAAGACTCAACCAAAGGAGCAGTCTGCGATTATTTTGGGGGAATTCAACGCCAGATTCTGATAGGAGGGAATCTTTAATTTGACAGTCAGAGAGTTCAAGACGGAACAAAATGCCATCATAGCTAGCACTCGTTTTCTGATATACACAAAAAAGACTTGGCGGTCTTGTGATCAAAAAACCAACAACCAAATATATTTCCAGTTCCAGTATTTTTAATTTTCGAACGTTCCAAGGGCAAATATAGACTCGGGCTACTAATTGGTAGTATCTCAAGTACGTATGCAGCTGTCCATGTAGCCACAACGCACAGCAGAAGCAGTGAACATAGACTGAGAGCCCACAGCAGACCTCTTATATAAAGGATACAAAATTACGAATTATAGGCGTCGAAAACTTGAAAAAAGGTTATTCAAATTATCAATTTCTTGCGCTTCATACTCTTAGTGATTAAATAGTGCTTCGAAAGCAAAATATGAAGGCAGCTTTGAGAGTAATATAGTGTAAGTCAGAATTTGTTTCACCCTTTCCTGGATTAGAAAATGCTTCTCTAATAACGGAAGCTGAGGCCATTTGCATGTTCAGGTTAGCTAAGGTTAGGAGGGGCGTCACAGTACACATACTGTTGCGTACACAGGAGCCTATTGGTTCATTGTAATCCCATTACAAAATGAAAGCAGAGATGCTCCTAAACTAATGATTCAAATAGACTGGTTCATTTGCGAACCAGCCTGTGTTGTGTGAATTTTCTCCTGTTTGCTATTGCTTGGATAGCGGCTTGGCTGTGAAAAACGTGATTTCCAACGAGGTCAGTTTTTTCTTGTGTACCATTTCTGCTGCTTTTTCAATAGCATAAATCTCAGCCTGAAAGACACTACACTCATCTGCGAGTTTATGTGATTTTCTAATATTAAGAGCTTCACAGAACACCCCAGCTCCTGTTTCTTCTTTCATTTTTGACCCATCAGTATAGAAGGGGATGCCCTGCTCACTAATAAGTGAGTTAGGTTCCCATTGTTAGTTAAAATCCATTAAAGGCGGTATGTAGTTAGTCGTCACATCAAGACCAGCTACTGTGTCCTACCTCTGCAAGATAGACCCGTGACCATAGGACTGTGCTTCCAAGAGCCCAGTTCTTTGAGTCCAAGTGCGCTTTTGGCTGCTGTGCATATTATGTACTCGTCCATAGGGCTAGAAGATTTAAAATTATTTTCAACTCTGCTTGTGGCGCAGACCTCTGAGCCCCCGTAGTTCTTATACCGGCTAGTCTCTGTACCTTGTTTAGGTTTTCGAGATGACTAATTTTTCCAATAGCCTTCCACCACACGATAGAACCATAGGTAAGTATGGGACGAACAATTGCGTGTACATCCACTGGTCGCATACTCCACCGTGTACTAAAAGAGTGCAGGGTGCTCCTTTCATTCTTTCCTCTGTGTTCCGTTTCCATGTTAGCTTGGAATCAAGGATTACTCCAAAATTTGCATGCTTAGTTCATCCTGCCAGACCATTAAAATTTAAAGAAATCACTGTAAAAAGTGAAAAATAAGTAACCAATAAAAGCACTTAATAAAAGTAACTGCAATTATAAGTAACCAATATAAGTAATCAACAAAAGTAACCAATAAAAGTAACCAACAAATAACCTGTAAAAGTTATCAATAATGGTTACCAATAAAATACTCGAAATATATACAATATAGCAAATTTTACAATTTCTCCAATACCTTCCTCATAACAAAAGAATGAAAAAAATACTATTGGGAAAGAGTCAATGTCTACAGACAAAACTAAGGCAACAAAGTTAATGAATTATTGTAAAAGTACAGAAAAACTCGTTCATTATAACATCCATGATCATATATTAAAATGTATAGGTATAACAAGCTATTTGTGTAAGCTGTGACAATGACTCGCTTGATTCTATTTTAATTGAAAAATTCAACAATAGCCAAATACTGAGGTTAGGTTTTCATTGATTCACTTTTCACTATTCACTTTTTAGTGTAGAAACATTTTTGAGTTCTCATTTTCAATTATGTTATTTGCTAGGAGTTAGCACCACCATTTTCAATTTTCGTAAAAAAAAGGGTTGCGTTGTATTTTGCTCAGTCTTCCTTGCGTTAAAAAGATGACAAAAAATAAAATCGCATTATTGCAACTTTTGCGAAAAGGAATTAACTTTGCGAAACAATGTAGGGATTAGCACCCTTTTTCAACTGAAAAATTGTGCTATAGATTTTGTACTAAACTTGTGTGGTCACAAATTTGAAAATATTTCGAATGAAATTTTTGGAAATTTTGTAATTTCTTAAAAATGCAAGCTGTGCTGATTTGGGCACCGATTGTACTGCCAAATAAATATTTGATTTTTGAGCACGTTTTTGAAAATTGCGGTGATATAGTTTCACATTTCGCAAAATAATTTTTGGATCGTAACATTCGCAACTATGTGAGTTTTTTCGTTGTCTTTTCAACGCATGGTAGTAAAAACTGAGCTGAATAAAGCATAATTATCTATTAAAAAAAAAAATGACAATGTTTGTATCACACTTCGCAAAATTTCTTTTTGGTCATAAAAGTTGAAATTATGTAATTTGTTTATCTTTTCATTACATGGCAGCACAAACTAAGCACAAAACAGCACAATTTTTTATTTTAATAAATGTCAAAAATTCAAAACGTATGTCAATGTAATAAGTAAAATTTGCAATTTTCAGATTCTTTTTTTAGTATAAGGCAGCACAAGTCTAGCAAAATGCAGCACAATACTATTTTCCTTGTGACATAAAAAGCTTCTATATGGCAAATTATGCATTCGTTAAAAAAAATCGAACTTGAAATTTTGATCAAACTTGTTATTACGATGATAGAGAAGACAAAAAAGTTAGTCTCGCAATTCTGTCGGTCTGTCTGTCTATCTGTCCGTTGAGCTACAGCCCAAATGGCTGGATCGATTGTCTTCAAACTTGGTCCATAACGTTTTATTTTTACCAAAAATATCGGTACCTGCCTGCCATGCAATTTTTGAATTAATTTTACATAATCGTAATTTTCTTAAAAACGGCTACACAACCTTTCTTAAAAAATCAATAAATTACTTTAAGTAGGCTACTTTCAACTGAGAAACCATTTTAAAAAAAAATGGTTTTTAATGGTACCTCCCAAACAACCATTTTTTATTTCCGATTTTCTTCATAACAGAATGACTGATTTCAATGAATATTTTTATACAGAAGCTTCGAAAAATATAAATAGTGGTTGTGTACCAAAATGTTAAAGAAAATACTTTTTGGAATTTTAAAAAAATGTTTCAATTTTTTTTTTTGAAAATCAAATATTTTGGAAACGACTCAATCGAGTTTTTTGAAACTTGGTACCTTAGAGTCTTTTAAAACTATCTAAATATTTTTGAGAAAAATTTTACTTTTATACAAAAATAACGGTACCTTTTATACAAAAGTTAAAAAACCGTTTAGGGAAAGGTTTCTTTTCTCAAAAACGACTCCTACGATTTTGATTAAGCTTTTTTCATGTGTTTAAATTAGGGCGATCTTTTCACAAAAATTTAAAATTTTACACTTAACAATTAGTGATTCAAAATAGCTTTTTATGGCCTTTAGTCCTACAAATTGGCGTTTTGTTCGGCTTACTCACTTGAACTCATCAGTGACATAGTGAGGGCCTTGTCATACGCAATTTGTGTTAAGTTCATTTCAACTTACATGAATTTTTTCAACGAAAATCCACTGTAAACTATATCCAACAAGATTAGAATTCCTAATCATTAAGCTGGAAGTTTTCTTGCCCGGGGCCAGGCATAGTTTCTATATAAGAAGGTTTTATAATACAAATTCTATATACTACTGTAATAAATCAGCCAAGTAGAAGACTTAGCATTAGGGATTGAATCAATAATTCAAAAAGTCCAATCCTTAATGCTAAGTCTTCTACTTGGCTGATTTATTTCAGTAGTATCATTGTATATCCAATCTATAGTATTCTCATGAAACACAATTTTTTAGGTAGACATTTGGTCGATAGGTTCGCTGTGATCGCCTTACCGAGATCCCTTAACAAAAATTAGTATTACATTTGGACGCATAGATGGCCACGAGCTTTTTTTCTTCATGAGAATACTATAGAATTTATATACAATTGTAGTATATAGAATTTGTATTATAAAACCTTCTTATATACTTAACTATTAGTAGTATACCCTACCCTAGAGTCGCCATCTTCCTACCTAAAATTTTTACTTGCGATTATAGGTACTATAAGGCAAGTTTTGGATTCGTGCAAAAAAAAAATTTTGAGATAACAATCAAACATGATATTACGATGATAGAGAACACGAAAAAAGTGGGTGGCAAAATTCTGTCCGTCTGTCTGTCTGTCTGTTCGTCTACAGCCTAAACGGCTGGATCGATTTTCTTAAAACTTGGTACATAGTGGTTTTTGGTGATTCTGCCGACACGTTTTTTTCATTTTTTTTTAGAACCAAAAATAACGGTACCTGTCATACATTTTTTTTGGCAAATTTACATAATCGTATTTTTCTCAAAAACGGCTCAATAAATTTATTTTAGTAAAGGCTTTCTTTGGGTGGAAAACCATTTTTCAAAAATGGTTATTAATGGTACCTCCCAAGGAACAATTTTTTTAATTTTTGATTTTCTTCAAAATGGTATGACCGATTTCAATTATTTTTTTTATACAGAAGCTTCCAAAAAATGTTAATAGTTTTGTATACCAACATTTTTGAAAAAATATTTTTTGGATTTTTAAAAAATATTTCAAAATTTTTTTTGGAAAATCAAATATTTCGAAAACGGCATCATAGATTTTTTTGAAACTCGATATTTAAGACTTTTTTAGTACTCTATAAAATATTTTTAGAAAAAATTTTACATTTATGAAAAAATAACGGTACCTTCCATACAAAAGTGAAAAAACCGCAAAGGAAAATATTTTTTTGCTTGAAAACGACTCCTATGATTTTGATTAAACTTTTTCATATACTAAAATTAGTACGATCCACCATCAAAAATTATAAAATTTTACACATAGTAACTATTAGTAGTACCTGTCATAGAACGTATTTTTTTATTTTGAGTTTTCTCGTTATCAGCTTAACGGATTTAAATGAATTTTTTTATATACAAATTTCAGGTAAAATTAAATAATATTGCATATCAAAATTTTCAAAAAAAAAGTTTTTGGATTTTTAAAAAAAGTTTCAATTTTTTTTTGAAAATTCGATATCTCAAAAATAGGTTGACAATTTTTTTTCAAATTTTGTTTTCATATACACAAAAATATATAGTTTAAATTTGAATACCAAAATTTGTTCTTAAAAATGTTTTAAGAATTTTATATATAAAAAATTAATTTAAAAAAAAACCGCTTCAACGATTTTAAAATTTTTTTGGCCATACAATCATATTCCATCATGAATTAAGATGGCATACTTTTTTTTCACCTCAAACTGTCAAAAGAGTTGTTTTAGCTAATTTAAGTGCCGTATTTCATGCTTCTCTACATTTTTCTCTCATTATTTCCATGTTTGTATATACAATTTTCTTAAACTCGCATCGTCTTGAACATAAGAGCAAGTACGTGCGACCCAGTCGTGCATTTTATTTTTATTTGTATTAATTTAATTTATATTAATTTTTGTATATACAAACTTCAAATAAGTTGAAATAATATTGCATATCAGAAACTTTCAAAAAAGAAATTTTTGAATTTTTAAAATAGTTTCAAATTATTTTTTTTTTTGAAAATTCATACCTCAAATTGCAAAAACGGGTTGACAACTTTATTTGAAATGTTATTCTGATATGTAAGCAAATAAATAATTGATATTTGCATAACCAAATTTTTCCTTAAAAATGTTTTAAGAAACCGCTGCAACGATTTTATTTTTTTTCCTTATACATAATCATATTTAATTAAGAATTCAGAGCATTTTTTCACCTCAAAGCTTAAGGGAGTTTTTTAAGCTGATCTAAATATCTTATTTCATTTAATAAATTGAATTATAAGTTCATCTGAGACATTATACGTAGATGAAATAAATATATTTCAATTTCTTAAAAAAAAAAGAATCAATTTCGTTCGTCAGTCTTTTCCCTCATATTTAAGGCCTTTCCCGCTCAATGGTTCAGCTTAAGAAAAATTTGCTTAATGGTACCCTACACTTGTGGCATTCAAAACAAATCTAAGTCAAGTGAACTGACCGGACGCACGTCCTACGTAGCGAGCTTCCGAACATCCAAAGAAGCTAAAACCTACAAGTGATCAATAGCATACCAATGCAGAATTGATTGTTTTTTTACTGCACATTTTGAAAATAAAATTTGTATAAAAGTGGATTGAGTGCTTTTTTAAATATGGAGTTTGAACTAAAGAAAAGCACATACCTGCCACACCCACACCGCAGCTTAATAAAAAGCATATATTCCATATTGTTGAATTATGTATTCAACAATAATTTGTTTATGCATTTTCTCAAAAGTTTCTCAACATTTTTCTTTGCGTATCGAAATAATAAAATTGTTTCGAAATGAAAATAAAACCACGGCAACATTGATTCTTAGTCATTTGTAGACTGATGTGACTGACAAATACACTGTAATAAATTAAGATGGGTAACTTTATGACCTGAATGCAGTGACGGCACTCCTTCCTACGAAAGCGCTGCGTTGTGGTAAACTAATTAATTCATTCTTTATACTCTTCTGATCTGAACTCGTTTATGACAAAGAAATATATAAAATCAATTCGTTGACCTTCAATTGAGGATTGTCATATTTAAACAAAAGGTATAAGTAAGATTATTTTTCTTAAGTTTTCGAGGATTAAGATGCACCAAGTTTTATTTCAAAGTTTAATTACAATCTGGAGCTACCAATGAAAATTTTTTAATAATCGAATTATATTCTCTATGGGAAAAAAAACAACTTATCGCTTTGTTCAGCTAGGAGATGCCTTACATAAAAGTTTATAATATTCCGATTATATTGATTAAGTCACTCAGAAGCTAATGTGATTAAGTTCGGAATTAATAACCGATAAAGTCAGTATTTTATACATAACCCTTATAGTCCAGTCAAATAGAAAATTTTGGGCGCTTATTGCCGAATAGTCGAATAGGCTCTCTACATTTAAAAATTCATAATTTGTGTGTTGAAAGCTTAATAAAACGTTACGAAAAAAATACACATTTTTACAACATACCTATACATAAACCGGAACGAGTAAGTTGGAAGATGATTCCCAAATATTATTTTGTTTACAGATAATTCATATTCATAAATATACTTTTTTTATGCATACTTCGTCTATTAATAATGCTTCTGCCAATATAAGACCTGAACTCTATGGTTTATATTTTCCTTATTTCAAGTTTTGTTTATTTATTATAATTTTTAATGCAGTGTCTGGCTTATATCAATTATTCTTTTAAAGGTTATTCAGATCATCGAAAAATTATTTGGACAAATTTATATTTAAATGTTGATGGAATGCACTATAACTTTGCACTTCTTTACTTCTGTTGAAAGCAAATTCAAACCATTTAACTGTTAAAGACCAATAAATATCTAATTTATGAAAATTTAATTTGCAAATTTTTGTGATGATTATCACAAACCAAAACAGGCCAACATTTATGAGCAGATAACAGACCGAGAGAGATCGAAAACATATTTAATATCAATAGGCAGCAAGAAAAAAGTATAACCACTCATAACAATAATTTTAATTTGTTGAATAATAATTTGATGGAAATTCAATAAAAGTAGGTATGTACGTCGGAGAATATGATAATGAAAAGAATAACCTACTTTTCAAATATTATGTATATTTTTATAGGTATTTTTGATACTTTGTTCCAATGTTTTACATGAGTGTGAGGTTAGAACCACACTAGCAATTTGCTGTCATTATGACTTGAAAAAAACTCGCAACTCAGAATGGGTATTATATGCGTTCATTCACATTTAAACTCATGTGCTTGATAATTTGGTTAAGATGTGCTCACGTTTGAATATTAACAGACTGAGCTCCGTTAAGTACCTATACTACCCCTACACTTCTTGCAAGTGATTCTTGGTCTTTTGACTCACTTTACACCCTGAGAGTTACACACGAAGGACTGCTCGCTATGTTCTCGTTCAGTTTCCTCAAAGTATGACCAATCTATCGCCATTTTCGTTGCCTGATTTAAAGATCCACTCTTCTCTGATAAGTTCTAAACCACATCTCAACATTACTAATAGTTGTGGCCAACGAATCCTTAGAGTGTATCGAAGACATTTGGTTGATAAATAAGCCTGTAGTCTACTTGAGGTGTCGGCGGAGTATTTCCAGGTTTAAAAGTCATATAGAAGGACAGATTTTATTTTATCCTGGAGCTATCCCAACAAAATCTGCAAATGTGGACCATTTGCAGATCTTCATTCACATACTGGTCGTCACTAAGCAGTGCAAAAAATTGCTCCATCCATCTTCTTAGTTGATCTTCCATTGTCATCGTTTATGAAAACAAAGGAGGGTTTGCAGTCTTATATTACATCGATTTTCTTGGTGATTATGTACAGGTACTCTGTAGTACTTCGTGGCATAATGGTTAGTGCGTTGGACTGTCAAGCCGAAGGTCTGAGTTCGAATCCCAGCTGCTGCTTCCTAAAAACAGAAATGTTTTTTCAGAGATATTGCATCCCTTCAAATACCTCCTAGATTATACTTGTCGTGAATAAGTGCTTCTCATCTAGCCGTTCGGACTCGGCAAAAAATTGTAGGTCCCCTCCATTCACACACAGGAATGGTTGTGAGATGTAAGTCACTAGGCGCTGGTTCTCAACGAGCTGTTGGGCCACCAAATTTATTTATGTACAGCTCTCTTTTGTCCCCTCTCACTGCAGCATTTATGCATTTTCCGAAAGCTTGTTCAACATTACCCCTTTTACAGGCTTCACAGAGCTCTGCAGTCTTAATTCTTACTTTCGATTATCGTTGGTGTGATTTTGCCGCAAGTGTCTCGGGATCGGGATACAGAAGGATCTCTAGATTGTGTCTGTCTCAGACAGTTGCAAAGTTGGTTTCCACACAAACATTTTTTACTTGGTCCCACTTCCCATCAAAAGACATATCATCGTTTACAACCATGTTCGACACTGATTCCATGAGTTTAACAGTGTTGTTGCGATGTTCGATGTATGTTTCACTTAGTAAAAGTGCTTGTGCCTTGTGGAGGAATCATAGTTAGTACACCACCAGCATCAGCTCTACAAACCTTCCGAACATCACAAAGTGATTTCTTCCATCAATGTTGTATTATGAAGTTGTCAATTTGGATTTTTGTTCAATGAGCCAGATGACTTTATGTAAAGTTTTGAAGAAGGATCCACCAACACCAACCTACTAGTTGACGAACATATCACCATTCTCGTTTGTAAGCAATGTTAGCCCAAAAATACGATCAAGACCAATGTTGCCCGGGCGTTTAAAAAACCCATGATGATGATGATGTTATCTTTAGGACCTTATGTCCCAACCCTTTGAACGCGGTTGTTCAATTGTGATGCTGATGTGGGCCGTGGGCTAGTCCTGGGTAAGCGTACAGTACAACATCTGTTTCTTCGTTTTCGGTCGCTTTTGGGTATGTTGGCGTTTAGGGAGTCTATTCCACGGAGATGTTTTGCCTGGGATTGTCACTACTGGGTTTCCACGCTTTTTACTAACTTCTTTAGCGAAAGTGGCATTATTTTTGCTTCCCACTGCCACTGCTGCCTCTAATGATGTTTACGGTTCAGGATTTGTATCTGCTGGCTATAAACTACTTACTTCCATTCTCTAAGACCCCGAACACACTGGTGCCAAAGAATATTGGCTGGGCCATTATAATTGTCCAGTCTCTCTATGTGGCCAAGCCAATGTAATCGACGTATTTTGATTTTCAGGGCTACATACACATCTTCATACAGCTTATAGAGTTCACAGTTGTATTTTCTCCCCCATTCGCCTTTCTCACACAGTACCATATATCGGTCAAAGAATTTTTCTGTCGAAGTAGCGCAGTGTCAGCTCCCCTTTTCAGCTTATCGCCCAACACTTGGCACCATTAGGCAAGACTCAGGACTGTGCAGTAAAAGTTTATAGAGTGTGTACCTCGTCTGACGTGTGAGGAGTTTTGTAAAAATTTGTTGCGCAAAACCAAAGTAGCACGGGATCACTAGAGTATTCCTCGTCGGATTTCCACTGAAATTATGGGATTAATATTTACTCCAAGGTAGATGAACTCCTTACCATTCTTATTTCAAAGTTGTTGCTATCAACAGTGAAGTTTTGTCTCACCTGGTTAACCGATCTTCTATTATTTGTTGTTAAAATATATTTGGTGTTTACTTGAAGACCAATAAGTTTCGAATGTTCTTCAATTGCCGTGAAAGCCTCTATAAAAACTCGGGGAAAACTTTGAATTTTACCGTCCGTTGGTCCGTTGGTTATGTTCTTAAACCAACTCCTGACTGGACTGGTTCTATTGTTTCATCGGTTATTTTAGACCAAATTTATTTAATAATTTGAAGCCACAAGTCTCGAAACACTGACATTTTTCATCTTGACTTCCATCGTACCAATTATGGTATAACGGCTTGTTTCCTTCAGTGTTAACACGCGGCTTTGAAGTCAGTGCATAGATGGTAAGTCTCGACTTGAAATTTGTTGGTCCCTTCCAGGATTTGCCTGAGAGTGAATTTTTGGTTTATGATCCATCTGCCTGGCCAGAAGCCACACTGGTAATTGCCTATTACAGTTTTGCAGAACAACTGAGCAACAGTAGGTTGGATTGGATCTTGTATCCAACGTTTATCAGAAATATGCCTTGATAGCTCTTGCAGGACATAGGATCGCTTTTTTGGTGGATGACTGTTATGTAGAAAATTGACTGGTCATCAGACATGCTTCCTTCAATGCATGCACACTTTCCACACATCCTCTCCATGTTATTTCGATTTCCTTCCTCAATACTCCTTTCTGGCTACTCTTTTTTCACGCTGCAGCATATTTCCATGTGCATCTTCTGTCACCTTTTTCAGCTGTATACGCATTCATTATCATTGGTAGTTTATTGCTGTTTTGTTTGCCTTTTTGATGATGTCACAGTACTGGGAACTCTTATTGTTTGCGTCTGTAGCACGTGACTGCACAGCGGAGAGCATTTTGCTCAGGTGCTCACTGTAAGGTCTGGAGACTCCTGGAATGCTAAGGCGACCAACGCCAAATATGTTTCTCAGCGTGATTCAGTTTCTTTTCATTTGACAGTCGAGCTCTAAGCCACGCAGGAAAAATTTAATGTTGAGAGTCCACGTTTGCCCCTTGAAAAGTCTTTTACGGGGACACCTTAGTTGGTCAAGAGATAGCTTTGTTCGTCAATTGCCTTCTTATTCTAAAGAAGCAGCGATTGATTCTTCGTTTGATCTAAGCGCTTATACTATTCATTGAGTTGACAGCGGAGCCTAGGTTCACAAAGTCTTTGACCACCTCGAAATTTAAGCTTTCTATGGTGGCGTTCTGTTTGAGATGTTGGTGTTGGGTGACCACTCTTGTTGACAGTCTCGTCTTTATTCACCGTTAAGCCCATCTTCTTGGTCTCCTTATCAATTCTCACAAAAGCCCCAGACAAATCACACTTTGTTCGTCCGATTATGTCAATATCAACGACATAAGCGTGTAAATTGGACGGATTTCTGAAAGATTGTAGCTCTAGTGTTGACGTGAGAGATTTGTACTATTCTTTCAAATCAAAATAAGATGTTGACGAAGTCATATGACATCGATTCGCCTTGCCTAAAACGTTTTTTGAAATCAAAGGTATCAGAGAGGTCTTTGCTGACCTTCATGGAACAGCATGAATTCTCCATCGTCATCCTGCACAAATTGACAAGTTTGGGAGGGATACCAAAACTAGAGATTGCTTTATATATTGGTCGTCTCTGTGGATGCTGTCATAAGCGGCCTTTAAATCGATGAAAAGGTGGTAGATATCAATTTTAAATGCCAGATTTGATGTTGTGCGAATATATGTATTTCGTCAATGGAAACTGTGGGCTTTCCTGGCTGAAAACCACACTAATATAGACCTATTAGGTTGTTGACGAAGGGCCTCAGGCATTCACAAGCAGAAAAGATATTGTGATGCTAAGGAGATTGATGCCTCTGTAGTTGGTGCAGTCCAGAGGATAGCCTTTCTTGAGGATCGGGCAAACAATGCATAGGTTCCCATCATCGGGCATGCTTTCCTCCGAACATATTCTGCACATGAGATGGTGCGTAGGTATCCCTAATCAATTCATCGCCAGCGCTTTTGTACAACTCGGCTGCAATGCCATCAGCTCCTGCATCTTTTTAAGACTTATACTAATAGCTATCTTCACTTCGCCGATATCGGGTGGATGGAATTTTCAGTCTAAGTCGCCCACGTTGAATGGTGCAATCTGCATGGCAGCGGAATGTGACTCGCCATCTTTTAGTCGAAGGACGTTATCATTATAGTCTTTTCATAGATGCTGTGTCTACTAACTAATGCTCAAAGGGTAGACACGGTGCATTCAAGAGGACACAAGCGTCCACAAGATTTTTTTCAAAGCGAACCTCTGTCAACTCCTACTCTCACCTCCAAGTGGTTAAAACCGGGTGCCTAGTATCTTTAACTGAAGATGGGGTTGCAATCCCTGTGGACGGTCTTAGGGGGCAGCAAACGAGAGAGGGGGGGAGGAGTGTTCCCACTAAGGCACTTCTCCTTCATCCAGGCGGCAGCGGAAGAATTCTCAAGATGGAATCAACGGTGGCGTCTACAGTTCCAGTTAGGCTGGACTACTTAGTGAACACCTTATACGGGCTACTACGACATATTCGGAGCTCAGGCCTATAAGGAGCGTGAAACGAGGCAATGCGGATAGGAGTTAGGACTAGGAGGGGGAAAGAAATAGGGTTTGAGACCGGTCCATTGAAAGGTTTAAACAAAATTTGCAACTAGGAACTCATTAAAGCCAGGATGGATTGAAAGGATCGAGTTTACTCGGTCCATCGAGCCGAGAGAATTGGGACTTTAATTCAAAAATAAAAAAAAACAATAGTGGGATGGACCGGAAATAGGAAACGGAAGGGTTGAGGAGGATAGGAAGGGAAAGAATGTCTGTTATGGGAGCGGTTGGCATGCACGCGAGGCACGGCTGAGCTCGTCGGATAAGGGGGGGTTTTGCCCCCATAACAAGACCTCACCTCTTTCAAAAAAAAAAACATTTGTCATGCCAAACTAAATTTTCTTTTACCACCACTCTTAATACCACACTTGGAAAACCCTGCGGATGTTGTTGCAGGTGGGCCTGGTCCCACCCTACCTGGAATCCGGTCGGCCATGGATTCGGATTCCCCTTTCCGGATCTCTATATGTTCACCATCAAGCCATTTTCTTACCGCCTAGCTTGAGAGCTACTCCAGTAACCACAACCATACCTGCCTCGAGTTGTCTGTCAAAGTTGTTGACATCATTTGCCACATTATTTTTCATCGCAAACAATTCGGCGGGTTTTAATTTCGCTTCTTAGTTTAAGATTTAAAAATGTTATAAAACTATATCGAGTTTATAAATAAGCACCTTAAAGTCGTGTTCCATCGTATCCCTTAACGCCCCAGTGAAAAATATATTGCATAAAGTGGTAGTTGACGTGTTTTCGGCCGAGTCCTGACGGCCTATGACCAGTCCACTCCTCGCCCAGAACTCTGCCCGAACCTACTCGGCCAAATAGGAAGTTGAGGTGCCTTTTGACTCCACCAAACTCAATCCATAAGCGATCTTAGAGCCGATGCCCTTGTTTATCCAATAGAATTCCTAATCGTAAGTACCCTTGCTCTTAGATTGTATTATTGTTTACTATGGTCCTAATAATCTTTCTTTTTTTTTTCAGCGATCGTCCTACCTGCAAGGCATACCTATCAAGCCGACTTCATGTCCTGGACCACCAGATTAGGATAAGTTTTGGGGTTCTAGGTATTTTGTTTCTCGCCTGTTCCTACCCGTCGAGCAGCTGGGTGGCAACCGCTGTTCGTCGATCAAAACTACAGGCGCTTGAATAAGATAATTTAACCAATCTTCTTTTTTTTTCTTTTTAGGTAGCCGCAACAAAACTCCGAATCCAGGGATTCCCTAGGAAGCA
Organism: Dasysyrphus tricinctus; assembly: GCA_963921185.1. Taxonomy (NCBI): domain Eukaryota; kingdom Metazoa; phylum Arthropoda; class Insecta; order Diptera; family Syrphidae; genus Dasysyrphus; species Dasysyrphus tricinctus. The sequence goes on along the minus strand of OY992532.1, from coordinate 187,221,153 downwards.
GTGGAAGCGGAGGAATAGGCTACCGCGCAGTACTCATCCTTACTCTACCGTGGGGAGAACTCACGCCCTTCAAGCCGGGCTCAATAAAACTTTGACTTCGTCCTTCCATCAATAACTGCTGATTTAGCTAACACCAACTAAATCTCCGGAAACTATGACTTCGCTCATACCATGACGTAAGTTATTTGCAACAAAAAACTTAGTTTTAAGTCTTTTTCCACTGTTATGAATTGACAATATACTTTTTAGCATCGATGAGTATTCAATTTGGTTTCTCTTCATATCTAAAGATATCGGTTATCTTATTATTAGAAATCATTATAGAAATGTGAAAATATCGTTTGCTATAGATACCTATTACCGAACAGACCACCTAACAAATTTGCATGTATGTATCTATACATATTTTTTTTTCTTCTCAACGTCTCCATAGTAGCCTTTGTATAAAACATTTGGAGTAACTTTTCTGATTCTATCAGGAACTTCGTCCATTCGATCTGCGTAGGTCTTTTATGTCCTGTTATTGCTCGGACTCTTTATGTAAATTAGGAAGTGGTGGGTGTTTAGCCCATTAACTTTCGTGGACTTTATAATCCAAATAGGGTTCTGCTCCAATAAATAATTTACACTTAAAGCTAGTATCACAGTTGTTGGATTGAGTATCCTCGTTTTATCACAGATCTGAAATATACGTCCCGGTATATCTGAGGAGATATACGGGCACCAAAGATGCGAATCACCGATGGTAGATGCTTAAACTACAATATCACAGATGGATCGACTGGAAGTTCCAGAATCAGGTACGGGCGACTTATATGTGGGTACTAATGGTAGGACGGTACAACAAAAATATCACAGGTGAGATTGATTGAAATCTTTAGATTCAGGTACTGAGCGTAGAAAAAAAACAATATTTCCAATATAAATTACTAAGCACGTTTTATCACAGATGGTATTGGGTGAGAACTCGAGAAATAGGTACTCGTTTAATGTTAACCAAGCGTGGTTAGTGAGGCAGAATCTCTCAGTGGAAAGAGGAAAACAAATTACATGAATAAGAAAGTCTACGATCTGAGCGTGAATGCTCTTCACGATTTAATAAGTGGGTGCATCCTAGATTCTGATTTCATAGGTAATCGAATGATCAAAATAGTCGATGTCGGCTTACAATTTTATTCCTTTGGGAACTCGAAGTATTTTAAAACACGTATGGATCGGTAAACGTTTGAGATTTGGAAATATTTAGAAATTTCAAGTTTAAAAATTGTTTATTGAGAACTGCTTTTTATTGTTTGAGATCTTTCGCGTGGTAGACCCCAATTTTCTTCCCCTTCAAGTCTTCTAGCTCGTACATATTTTTGCCAATCGGTTTAACGACACGACACTTTATATATTTCGGACAGAGTTTTGCTGCTAGGCGTTTGGAAGAATCGCTTAGAATGAAATTTCTTTTATAAACCTCTTGACCTGGTACGAAATTTACGTTTCGTGCTCGAGTGTTATACCTTTTGGCACTTTTTTCGTTGGCTTCCAAAATACCCTCTTTAATTTTGGTACGCATAATGCGCAATCGGTCATGTCTCGGAAGGATCGTCAGCTCTCCATCCGCCATGCCGTTCAACCTTTGTGCTAGCTCGTAACTACTACCGTGTGTCATCATATTAGTCCCAAAGAGAGCAAAATATGGTGACACCCCAATAGCAGTATGCACCGAGCTTCTCAACGCGCCTGCTATATCACTCAAGTGCATATCCCAGTCACGTTGATCTTCCTTAAGGTACGAACGTATGGCGGCTAGTAGAGTTCTGTTGACCCTTTCCGATGCATTCGATTGCGGGGAATAGTTAGCCGTCCTGAAATGCCGTACCCCGTAGCTATGCAAAAAGTTTCGAAAGTCTTTGGCGAGGAATTGCTTGCCGTTATCCGAGTGTATTATTTGTGGTACACCAAACATATTGAAAATGTCGTTCCTTAGAAAATTTATGATGCTACTAGAGTTAGCAGCTTTCATAGGCTTCAAGAACACAAACTTGGACAGATGGTCTAGTACTACGAATACAAAGGAATTGCCCGCCTTAGATCTAGGGTACGGGCCTATAAAATCGACATAGAGTTTTTGGAACGGACGGTCTGTACTGAAATTAGTTTTAATAGTAGGACGCAAGACAAGGTTGGACGACTTCGACTGTTTACACACCTCACATTTTGAGATGAACTGCTTCACCTGCATGGTCATATTCGGCCAGTAAAAATATTGCCTTATTCGGTGCAAGGTTTTTGCAATTCCGCCATGGGCGGCTTGAGGAGGGTCATGTGCCTTGGCAATAAGGTCTTCTGTCAAAGTGGATGGTATCCACAGACACCACGTGTGTTCCACTAGTGACTCGTCTGAGCTTGGTGGAATGGTGCGTTTGTAGACGAACTCATCTTCAATTTTTAGGTCCGGTAACTCTTCCTGGTTACCTCGAACTGTACTCAGGAGTGATTTATACTCGTCCGACTTAAATTCTTCGCTATCCAAATCTACTAAGGGCGCTACCTGCTCCATAGCTAAACTATCCAAGTGTGCCCGAGAAAGAGTGTCCGGCACGACATTCAGCGATCCCTTCCTATGCTCTATGTCGAAGACATAGGACTGTAGTTCCAGACTCCACCTTGCAAGTCGGCCACTCAAATCCTTCATGGTCATCAACCATTTTAGGCATGAGTGGTCGGTTATGACCGTGAAGTCCATGCCCTCGACATAGGGCCGGAACTTTTTTATTGCCATCACTGCCGCCATGCACTCCCTCTCGGTCACACTGTAGTTTCTTTGACATTTATTTAGCTTTTGCGAGAAGTAAGCAATTGGTTGCTCCTCATTTTCGCTGTGTTTCTGAAATAGCACCGCACCGATTCCAGAGTCCGATGCATCACATTGTATGAAGAATCTTTTAGAAAAATCTGGGTGGGATAGGACTGGGGCTGTGGAAAGAGCACATTTCAACTTCTCGAATGCCGTCTTGGCCTCCTCGGTCATAATAAATTTAGAATTCTTTTTCTTCAGCGTGTCCGTTAGTGGAGCGGTCAAGCTAGAAAAATCCTTGATAAATCTTCGGTACCACCCTGCTAGACCAAGAAATCTTCGAACCTGTCTGGCGTTTTTAGGCAAGGGAAAATCTACGACCGCCTCCACCTTCGCCGGATCAGTTTTCAGTCTCCCACCACCAACGATGTAACCCAAATATTTTAGCTCTTTAAAGCAAAATTTGGATTTCTTAACGTTGATGGTGAGGTTGGCGTTTCTAAGGCATTCGGCTACTTCGTCTAGCAGAGCGATATGGGTCTCGAAGTCGGGCGCAATAATGAGCAAATCGTCTAAATACACGAAGACTCGGTCCCGCAATCGTGCAGGGATTACCTTGTCCATCAGACGACATAACCTCTGAGCTGCATTACACAGCCCAAAGGGCATGACGGTGAACTGGTACAAGGGTCTCCCCGGTACCGCAAATGCAGTTTTTTCCCTACTCTCCTTTTCCAGCGGTATTTGCCAGAATGCTTCCTTTAAATCCACGCTACTTATAAAGTAGGTGTCTGGTAGCCGACTGATAAGCCCTTCGATATGGGGGAGTGGGCTAGCGTCCTTTTTGGTTACCGCGTTGACCTTACGGGAGTCCAGGCAAAAACGGTACTTAATGGTATCGTTTGGGCCTGGCTTCTTTATAAGGACAACTGGCGAGCACCAAGGACTCTCGCTCTCCTCAATAACGCCGAGCTTAAGCATTCGGTCTATTTCCTGGTACAAAAGGGCTTGTACCGCTGGGGAAACAGGGTAGTGTCTCTGCTTTACCGGAACCGCGTCTCCGGTATCGATAACGTGCTCCATAAGTGCCGTTTTTCCGAGACCGTTCCGATCAAAATCCAAAAATTTCTGCTTGACCGCCTCCAAAGCGGACCGCTGATCAAGTGACAAGTCATGGGCACTGTCTATATCTGCATCTTCCTCCAGAACCGATACGGAGCTTATCAAATTTGGAGCAATCTGGAATATCCTCCAAAAATCTACTCCCAAGTACAGTTCTTGGTCCAGGCTTGGAACTAAGTATAAAGTTACAGAATGCTGTATCTTTTTATAAGTGACCTCGATCTGAATCTTTCCTACGATGGATTGTTTTTTTCCATCTGCAGTCCTAACCCCCGAACTATACGGTTGAACTTGAATGTTGGTCTCTGCTACAAATTTCATACAATCCCTTCCCAGTATGCTCACACTGGCACCGCTGTCTAACAAGCCGAGGAGTTCTTTGCCTGCTACAGAGACCTTGGCGTAAGGCCTGGGGTCCGTGTTAGTGTTTATGACCGTGGAGGATATGCATTTTCTCATCTGTTTCCTAAGTTTAAATCTATTTCGAGTTTTTTGTATTCTGGAAGATATAGTGCCTAGACTTGCATTAAAAATCTTACTTCTAGCTTCGTTATATTCCTTAATCCTAACATGCAAAGGTTTTAATTTTTTCTTCGCTTCTTGTATGCCTAATATATTTTTCGGGTTACTTTCTCTAACTAAAATTGAAATTTTATTTGCATCTGGGGCTGTTTGTGTTGCTATGGTTATTTTGGAATATCTGGGGCGGTCTGTGTCGAACGCGACTCCCCCAGAGCTCTCGCGTTCCTGCTCCGGTTTTCCGGGTTACATTGCGGACATTTCGGAGTAATCACTCCTTCATGTCCACATCTATAACAAAAAATGTTCCTGGATGCAGACGGGCAATCCATAAACGAGTGCCCTACTATTCGGCAATTCCAGCACGCCGCACAGTGGGACGACCCATAGCAATAAATAAGAAAATTAAATGTTATAGCGGTACTTTTGAGTGATTGGTAAGTCATCACAAATATATATAGGTTCTAACTGCATCAAAATTTTTTGCATTGACCAATTAGTGCAAAAGTTATAGAGCGGCAAACATTGTCAAGTAAATTTTTTTTTGTAGTGAAAAAATCAAGTGTTTTTAAATTCAATTTTGTTTTTCTCCTAAAATTTTTTGTGCGCTAAAAAATTAACTCAATTATGGATAGTAACACTGTTCTAGGTATTTAAATTAATATTTAATAATAAAAAAAATTTTTATTTTTATTGTGTTTTTTATTCGTGATTTTCCAAGTGAGGGTAGAAGTTAAAAACAAAAAAAAAAAAAAATTGACTTTGAGTAAGGTTTTCTTTTTTAGGCCTAAAAGGCCCTCTGAGGTTCTTATAGTTTTATACTCAGTAAAGTGTCTTTTAAGTGAATCAAGAAAAAAATCTTGCTACAATTTTGCTCCAAGTACTTAAAATCACGTTTTTTAGGTTCAACTCCCTGTATTAAAAATGCCGAAATTTTTAAAACGTGGCTGGATAGTGATAGAACCAGGAAATTTGAGAATGTTTGTGAAAGAATTCAAAAACTTCTTGGCTTAGAAGAGCGAATGGAAGAGTTGGACAAGCAAATTAAGGAAGTTGCTAAATTTTATTGTCTCAAGGTGAAGCAGAAGTGGGAGCAGTGTTGTAGAAGACTAAATCGGTTCATGAGCGCTAATGAAACATGGCTTAATTCCAATCTGAATTTACCTAAAGCTTTACTTGATTGCGTAAGTTATAAAATCCTATTTTAACCAATATTTTTTATAACATTTTACCCGCCTAACCCAAAAAATTATAGTGTAATCTAAACATGCCAAGTACGAGCCAGGGAAGGCCAAACAAAATTTTTTGAAACGTGTACTGATCGCACTAAAAAACGTCGTGTTCAAGAATTTGTGTCGCAAACCTCTCCAGAGGAGTTGGAGTATGCGGCAAAGTTGACTGGTCGTGCTTCAGGTTCTTCTCGTAAGAATGATAAGACCCTAACTCTTCAACAAACCCTGGCCTTATACAAAAAGCATATACTTAAGAAAATACAGTTGGTATTACATGCCAAACAGCGTGCACAAGCTTATTATTCATGGGAAGGACATAATAGACTTTTTCGAATTACCAATTGGTGTTCTTTCCGAAGAAGCCTTGGAAGCAAGCCATAAGGAAATAAGAAAAGCTAGACTGGATCACACCAGAAAAACAACGAGAAATCATACAATGAGTGATTTAATTAATCATTTACTGATTTCATCTGATCCGCAGCTTTCGCATTTGCGGTCAAAAAATTGCCATATGTCAAATTATGATCAAGATATATGCCCATATTTATTAACAGACGAAACAAATCTTAGTTTTCCCGTTGAATTGAACCCGGAAGACTTAAATTTTACATCCGAAACCGACACCGAATTATAAGCTTCTTTCTTTATATTGCAATTTTCTTTTTTGTTTTTGTATTCAAATAATATTGTTATTTATTGTTTTATTTGTCATACATAGAAATCATACAAGAAATTTAATTATTTGTTATTAAAAGAAGAAATAAAATTAATAATAAAATTAAAATCCTAAAAAAAAGTTCGCTGCTCAACTCTTTTGATGAAATGAACTTTAATTTCCTTGCTAAAACTTTTCCATTTATTTGGTTTTCATGTTTAATTCATAGATTTAGGTGTAAAAAGACGTCCCAATGCAACTTAGCGTGATTTCAATAACTTAAACAAAAGATATGAGTTTTGCCGATTTCCCCATACATTCGTCCCACTGTGCGCCGTGGGTCTAGCTTCACCAAAGCCCCTGGTATTTTTCGGGCGTGTGCCCGTAGGTTGTAAGGCATCGACTTGCTCATCCTGGAAACACATTGCTTCTGGTTCTATTCCCAGCTCGTTGGCTGAATACCGAGCAGGTGGCCGTTGGTGCTTAGGTCCGTCACGATCCCGAATCGGGAAGGCGTACTCGACGTCCTTGCACGCCATCCTCAGCTGGTCTAGTGTGTAAATTGACTGAGGGTACACCAGGTTGCCAATCCTCGTATTTAAATTCTTCTTTAGACTTCTTACAAGCTCGGCTTCAGGGATTTGTACCCTGAGCTGAGATCTTAACCTGTTGATAGCGGCAAAGTATTCTTCACTGGACTCCCAGGGACCGAGCTTACGATCCATTATCTCCCTCATGATGTCGAAATCAGATTTTGAATTGCGGAACTGTCGCATCAATGCATCTCTTAAAGTTGGCCATTCGGGCCGATAATTAGATCTTTGATACTGCCAGTACCATTCGCTGGACGCCCCTGAGAGTAGGAGATGAAAGTCCCTTAAGACCTCAGCCCAGGAACATTCATGCTGACCTTGTAACATTTCGACCCTGAATATAAAATCTTCTACTGTAAGTTTTTCAGGCTTTCCATCAAAAACGACCCCCCATTTATCGATTCGTATTTGTGGACGCCCGAATCTATTCATATATCCCGGAGGAGAGTAAAAAGGAGTAGGCTGGTGCCGGTAGTTGGAATTCCTTATGCCCCAGGACGGATCTTGCTGAGGTATTGGCTGGCGTATGCCACCCTCAGGCCCGTGACCTTGTTCTCGACCCCGGGTAGGGATCGATTCTTGACGGAGACTTCCATTTTGAGTTGATGGCCTCGCCGGCGGATCCGACTGGGACCCCCCCGGAAGCACCAGGGAGGCCGGTTGAGCTTGCGTATTAATCGCTGACGGGATGCTCATAGGAGGTCGGATTCTTTCCTCTAAAGGAGGAATGGGACGAGTGGTGTAGTTGATTTCCTTCAGGAAATCCAAGAAACCTCTTTCAACCTCAGCTCTTACAGACGCCGATATGCTCTCTTGCATGGAATTTCTGTAAGAGTCATACGCGTTGACCACCGCCAGATTTATAACTGTCCGTAGCTCCGCTGATATAGTCCCATTTCCTATCCCCTGTTCACCACTACTACTCTCAATTGGCCTAGCTCCGTTCTGGCCGCCTAAAGTATTATTGGTTGTGCTGTTTACTCCCTGATCCCCGCTAGGTAATTGCTCACCAGTCAAAACTTCAATTTCTTTGTTTTGGTGTAAGGTATCGCCTGACCCACTTAAACTACTGTATGTCGGTGTCGCAAGTGACCCCCCGGAGCTTCCGGTCAAGCTTACCCCCGATGCCTGTCCTGGAGGCAGAGTTGGTTGGATTCCCGCCTGATTCCCTGACGTGCTCGCTATTGCTGCAGGAGGTGGAACTGAGAACAATGGATTTTCTAGAGGCGCCTCCGGCCTCCTCGGTGGCGAACGTTCTACTGGCATCTCTGTATCTGTCGAATACGGAACAAAGTTCTGAAGCAAGGAGCGGGTAACTACTCTATTTTTTAATTCCTTCTTTATTATATTGATTTTTTCTTCTTCTTCCCCAGTCATACGCTTCCACATTCGAGCAACTCAGTGTAACTCCTCTTCGATAGATACTATGTAAGTGCTTATACCTATTTATATATCAAAACTTTTAATTTTCCCAAAACCGCAAACAGAAAACACAAAAACAAATAAATGATATCTTTTCGTGTGCGACGGAAACAAAAACTAATGATTAACGTATCTCTATTTAGTTTTAAATGTATTAGGCTAAACCGTAAAATTTTTTTAAATAATGAAAATAACTTATCAATAATGAATGAGGCTTAATCGTTAAGAAAAATAATAAATATCCTAAAAACTATCTGATGTATTCTTTCCAGGGAAACTAATTCTGAGTACTTCCTTAACTCCCACTTATCTAAACTCTAAAAGAAAAAAAAACGAAATAATGATTTGGATTTAATTAATAATTTGGCAAGTCTAATCTAAAACTCTCTGTAAATTGAACAGTAACGCTTATATAGTTTTTGGACAAGTAGTATTCTAGATATATGTATGTTTGTATCAATTAAGTTTGTTTCTCATAACAATTCGGGGGTGTTTCGGGTGGCTATTTTCGGTAACATTGTTTCTTCTCCTCTATATATGGCTTTATAGTGAACTTTCTTCAAACTTTTTATTTTTCTTTTTTTTTTGTTTAAGTGTGGTACTTATTTATTACAAAAAACAACTCAACTCCACGATACAATTTCCAATTGATGTTGCCGCCGGCGCCAGAACGCGTCGTCGCAATTGATCAGGCATTCTTATAAGCGATCCTGATCAAGACTTACGATTTGTATCCTCGCCGGCCGCAACCGCAGCTGGAACTGGAGACAATTAATGCTCCCGCTGCCAGGTCCGAAGGATACCGTCGCATTTCAAACGTTACGTTTTAAAACCTTACGTATGAAGCCATACGCCATCCTCAGAACTGCCAGCGACAGCACTTTAGGACTTTACAAACGAATGTACTCCTTGCTTGCGTTGGCAGTGTTGATGCTCTTCGTCGCAATTAACCAGGCATGCTTAAGAGCTCTCCTGGTTAAGACTTACGATTTGCCTCAACCCTGTCAACGAAAACAACAGCACATTGGGAAAAACTAGGTCAAACACGGATGGGCGCCATTTGAAACGAGGCAATGCGGATAGGAGTTAGGACTAGGAGGGGGAAAGAAATAGGGTTTGAGACCGGTCCATTGAAAGGTTTAAACAAAATTTGCAACTAGGAACTCATTAAAGCCAGGATGGATTGAAAGGATCGAGTTTACTCGGTCCATCGAGCCGAGAGAATTGGGACTTTAATTCAAAAATAAAAAAAAACAATAGTGGGATGGACCGGAAATAGGAAACGGAAGGGTTGAGGAGGATAGGAAGGGAAAGAATGTCTGTTATGGGAGCGGTTGGCATGCACGCGAGGCACGGCTGAGCTCGTCGGATAAGGGGGGGTTTTGCCCCCATAACAAGACCTCACCTCTTTCAAAAAAAAAAACATTTGTCATGCCAAACTAAATTTTCTTTTACCACCACTCTTAATACCACACTTGGAAAACCCTGCGGATGTTGTTGCAGGTGGGCCTGGTCCCACCCTACCTGGAATCCGGTCGGCCATGGATTCGGATTCCCCTTTCCGGATCTCTATATGTTCACCATCAAGCCATTTTCTTACCGCCTAGCTTGAGAGCTACTCCAGTAACCACAACCATACCTGCCTCGAGTTGTCTGTCAAAGTTGTTGACATCATTTGCCACATTATTTTTCATCGCAAACAATTCGGCGGGTTTTAATTTCGCTTCTTAGTTTAAGATTTAAAAATGTTATAAAACTATATCGAGTTTATAAATAAGCACCTTAAAGTCGTGTTCCATCGTATCCCTTAACGCCCCAGTGAAAAATATATTGCATAAAGTGGTAGTTGACGTGTTTTCGGCCGAGTCCTGACGGCCTATGACCAGTCCACTCCTCGCCCAGAACTCTGCCCGAACCTACTCGGCCAAATAGGAAGTTGAGGTGCCTTTTGACTCCACCAAACTCAATCCATAAGCGATCTTAGAGCCGATGCCCTTGTTTATCCAATAGAATTCCTAATCGTAAGTACCCTTGCTCTTAGATTGTATTATTGTTTACTATGGTCCTAATAATCTTTCTTTTTTTTTTCAGCGATCGTCCTACCTGCAAGGCATACCTATCAAGCCGACTTCATGTCCTGGACCACCAGATTAGGATAAGTTTTGGGGTTCTAGGTATTTTGTTTCTCGCCTGTTCCTACCCGTCGAGCAGCTGGGTGGCAACCGCTGTTCGTCGATCAAAACTACAGGCGCTTGAATAAGATAATTTAACCAATCTTCTTTTTTTTTCTTTTTAGGTAGCCGCAACAAGCGGTTAATCCGGCTCCCCGCCCGTGGAGTTATATATATAGGGTCTGGTCCTCCAGGTTGGCGGTCGTGCCGTCGGGGTGACTTCCCGGCCTCGTAAAGCTATTTTAGTTGCGAAGCAGCAACAAGCCTCGGATACGGATGGATTTACTGTTGACGAACCTAGCAAACGAAATAAGGACAACGAACTCCGGATCTGCACGTGGAATGTTCTGTCTCTCTATAGACCACGTGCAGCCGAACATTTAGCGAAGGCCCTAGACTGCTACAAAGCAGACATCACCGCCATCCAAGAAGTGCGATGGGATGGGCCGGGCAAAAGAAAACTGAAAGACTGCGATATATACTACGGGGATGTGGATTTGTTGTTAGAGGCAGACTTAGGCAAGAGGTCTTGAGTTTCAATTATGTGAACGAACGCCTCACGACAATTCGCATCAAGGCTAAATTCGCCAACATTAGCCTCATATGCGCGCATGCCCCCACAGAGGAGAAAGATGACGACACCAAGGACGAGTTCTACGAGCTCCTGGACAAGACATATGAGCAATGCCCTAGCACACCAAAGTCAAAACAGGGAAATACTGTCAGGAAGTTCGACGTCGGACGGCTACAGTTGCAAGAAATCGCCAGGTCCTTTTCCGATCGAGTCTCTCGCGCCCTCTTAACTAGTCCTTTGCCGCCAACTGCAAACATCGAGAACCAGTGGAAAAACTGCCAGGAAGCCATCAGAGATGCTGCCTCTGATGTGCTGGGTTTCGCACGACCACCACAGCAAAACCCCTGGTTCGACGAAGAATGCCGGCAACTACATGCAGCAAAACAACAGGCTTACAAAGCGGCGCTGCATAGAAGGACCAGAGCTGCTCGCGAGCTCTACGAGCAGAAGAGGAAAAGGAACACAAGCTTCTTAGAAGGAAAAAGAAAGAGCTTGAGAAGCGCGCGATCGAGGAATTAGAGGGATGCCACTGCAGGAATAAAGTTCGGAAGTTTTACCAAAAAGTAAAAAGAACCTCCCAAGGTTACAAGGCCCGAACCGAAGCCTGCAAGGACGATCAGGGGAACATCGTGGTGGAAGAATCGCAGTCGGTGCTGAGGATATGGGAAAATCATTTCGGCAAATTGTATAACGGCGATGACGAACAGAATTCCGCTACCATGCAAACAGGTAGGCCAACAATTCCGTCCACCCGATCTTGACGAAGTGAGGATAGCCATATCTAAACTTAAGTCCAATAAAGATGCTGGAGCTGATGGCCTTGCGGCTGAGCTATTCAAAGCGGCTGGCGATGAATTGGTTGGGAGTATGCACCAGCTCATCTGTAAAATATGGTCGGAAGAAAGCATGCCCGATGAATGGAACCTCAGTATTGTTTGCCCGATCCTCAAAAAATGCGATTCTCTGGACTGCACCAACTACAGAGGCATCAGTCTTCTTAATATCGCCTACCAGATCTTCTCTGCCGTACTTTGTGAACGCCTGAAGCCATTCGTCAACAACCTGATAGAGGTCCATATCAGTGTGGCTTTAGGCTAGGGAAGTCCACCATCGACCAAATATTCGCACTACGGCAGATCTTGGAGAAAACCCAGGAGTTTCAAATCGATACCCACCACCTTTTTATCGATTTCAAGGCCGCGTATGACAGCATCTATAGAGACGAGCTATATAGAGCAATGTCTAGTTTTGGCATCCCTGCCAAACTCGTCCGTTTGTGCAGGATGACGATGGAGAATGTACGCTGCTCCATCAAGGTCGGCAAAGACCTCACCGACACCTTTGATGTCAAAAAAAGGTTTTAGGCAAGGCCACGCGCTGTCATGCGACTTCTTCAACATCGTTCTTGAAAGAATAGTGCAAAACACTCACGTCAACACCAGAGGCACGATCTTTCAAAAATCCGTCCAATTACTCACTTACGCTGACGACATTGACAATTACATAATGGGACGAACAAAGCGTGATGTCAGTGGTGCTTTTGTGAGCATTGAGAAGGAAGCCAAGAAGATGGGTCTAAGGGTGAATGAAAGCAAAACGAAATATATGCTGTCAACAAGAAAGGACACCCAACACTGACGTCTAGGACAGAACGTCACTATAGACAGCTATAATTTTGAGGTGGTCAGAGACTTTGTCTACCTAGGATCCGCTATAAACTCAGCGAACGACACCAGCGCTGAGATCAAACGAAGAATTACTCTTGCCAATCGCTGTTTCTTTGGGCTAAGAAGGCAATTGAGAAGCAAAGCCCTATCTCGAGCAACTAAACTGTCCCGGTATAAGACGCTTATCATCCCGGTCCTGATGTATGGTGCAGAGGCATGGACACTGTTAACGGTGGATGAGAACGCGTTAGGCTGTTTTGAGAGGAAAATTCTCCGGGTGATTTTTGGTCCCGTCTGCATAGATGGGGAATGGAGAAGAAGATACAACAACGAACTGTATGGGCTGTACAGCGACACCGACCTAGCCGCAAAAGTGAAAAGCCAACGACTGAGATGGCTGGGTCATCTATAGCGACTGGACACCAATGCTCCGGCCCGGAAAGTCTTTGAATCCAACCCCGTGGGACAACGCAGTAGAGATGGACAGCGTAAAAGGTGGCGCACGCAAGTGGAAGAGGACCTCAACCAACTTGGCGTGCGAAACTGGAGACAGCTAGCTAGAAACCGAGCCGGCTGGAAGAAGCTTGTTGGTTGAGGCCCTGGTCCACCCCGGACTGTAGCGCCACCTTAAGTAAGTAAGTAAGTAAGTAAGTAAGTCTACTAACTAATTTAGCAATTAAATCAGAGTTAACTTAGGATTTAAATTGACTGAAAAACACGTTCCAGGAGTTAACTCAGGTTTAACCCTGAGGCTAGGTTGATTACGTTCTGAAATGGCCCTAAGAGTTTCAATAGCAACTGACTATGTCAAATAATAACAGTAAAAATAGTACTTCTGTATTAAACCTTCCCCGCCACTAATAACAAGTTAAAAATTAGTGTTTTACCACTTCAAGTCTTTTAAGTGTTATTCAACTTTTATAGGTTAAACATTTAATACCTCCGCTTATCTTAATTTAATCTTTCACTCTAATAAGCCCTTAGGCACAAGAGCAAGTATGGAGAAAAAATATTTCCAACAGCAGTCAATTTATTGTCTTCAGGATCAACACTTCAACATCAGTGCCATACCCACAGTAAACTTCAGCTTAAAAATAAACCTTCTGCGACCTTGAAATTCACTGTCATTCCATCATTGCACCCAAATCAAGTAACAATAAATAAACATTTGTAGTTTTTTTTTTTGTAGAGATACATTTTAAATCGAACAAAAAATATTCATCGCGTTCAACACTCTCCTCCTACATTCATCTTGTAAATAAATTCATACACTCTTAGTCACATTAATTCGCAACACAACCGAAGCCGAAGCCGATAATGGTTTTACTTTTTTTTAACTTTATAAATATTTAAGTGAACGACTTTTCGTGCATAAATTAATAAAAGGTTTAGCATTATGTACAAGTATGTAGGTATGCGGCCTAAAGTCTATTCTGTATCATTTGGAGATAGACCAAACCAAAAACCAGCTTCTACAAAAAATTTAATAACAATTATATTCCAAAGAACATTCACTAAATTTAGAGTAGAATGAAGCGTTAACCCCAAACTGTTGAATCTTCTGATACACTTTTCAAGATCTCTTATAAATACAGCACTCGATGCCGATTTTGTTGTTATTTGGTGCGTCGTTTTGCTTGGCATCGGGAGCGGTTTCTATGTAGAGAGAGCTCAAGCTACCACTTATATTTTTTCGGAAATTATAATTTTTTTTTTTTTTTTTTTTAATAAGAAATTTTACCAAGATCACTTGGATATTCCTCAACGATCATGGTGAGTTCGCGACATCTGGGTACCTACTCGTACTCGAAGTGCAATATTTGAATTATTTAACACTTCTTTGAATTAATTGGCGCCATATGGCAGAACTATTTTGAACTCTTCTAAGTTAAGTGAAAATGAAAATTTGTGTTAAACTAAGAGATGCATTGAACCCTTGGTATAAAGAGTGGTCTGTACAGCATACAGTTTTAGTGATTATAGTAGCGGATAAGTCCATCAATCAGTACGAAATAATCCACAGGTGTTTTCACGCTTCGTGACGTCCTTCAAATGGAATACAAAAAACAAAAAAAAACAAACCCACACGCATTAAAAAAAACTTAAATCAGACTGCATCTCAGCATAAATGATGATTGAGAATCATCAAAAGAGCTATAAGTGGATTGTAGAACTATATGAGTGTTGTTTACATGAAATTCTTAGTGTGAATTCGCTATTTTCTAGAATTAAAGTGCAAAAGTGGTCACAAAATCAGTGACGTATAACTATATTTGGTAGAACACAAATCAATAATTCAAAAAATGTCCAAATTGCTAAATAGCTAATTGATTATCTGTTTCTCTAAAAAGGCGATAAGCAATCTTAGAGTGACTTTTAAAAGACAAAAAAGGCAAAAATGCTAATTTCAATATTATATTCAAAAAACTATTTTTTTAATATGCTTTTCCGGAAATATCTATGATATACCTAGATGGATTTGATTTAAAGTTATTCTAACTTATGCGGGCTAAGACTTTGTTTTGAAAAGTGAAGATTGAATTTAATGGCGTTTTCGATTGGTAGATCAACGGAAGAATTCTTCGATACGTGTGAAAACTTCCGGCTTTGATTTGGAGATAAAATCCAAAAGCATTGTCTCTCCGTTTCAGATGAAAAGCAATTGCCGTTTGATGACCAATCGTTAAGCCCTTTATTTATTCATTTTGAAAGTCCCTCCATCGCAAAAAAGTAGAACAAAATGGCGTTCTAAAGGATATTCATAATATCGTTGATTACATAAAAAAATATTAATTCGTCAGCGTGACATCTCGTGGGTAGTGAATAACCTAACTAGAGGGTTAATTCTCGATGATCTGTGCAACAGTGAAGTGATATGATAACCCCTTCACGCCAAATGCGATTCTCAAAGTGTGAAAAAATGAAAACAAATGTTTTCATATGATAATTCTTTTATCACAATGAATTCATTCTGTGAAAAGAAAAATGATAAATAGAAAAAAAGTGTGCTTATTTGAAACACGCTAGTCGCCTTCTTGATCTTTCTATGACGTCACAATCATCTTTTTATATTAGCAATTGGTAGCATTTTTCATGTTAGAACTTTTTAGCACTCACTTTGACAGCTCTGTTTTTCATAAATAGTTCGGGAATCGCCTTGTGTGTGTTTGTGAAGTGATAGAATGATAAAACTCTGTGAAAACTGAAATGATAATTTTGTTTTCATTTCACAGTTTCACAGATCGAGAATTGACCCCCAGAACCTAGTTTGCGTATTGGAAGGAAGTCAGCAGGGATAAGGAAGGAGGTGACCTGTCATTTTCTGTGTAGTCCAATCGGCTAAGATGAGATGAAATATTCATGATTCAGCTTTTGTAACTGCCTTGAAACAGACATTGCCCCGGAAAAAATATTTTTGTTATGACATATACCTGAGTCAAGCTAAGATTCGAACTTAAAACCCCTTGGTGTAGTAATTATTGCGTTTGACTGTCACACCGGACGGAGGTCCGGGTATCGAATCTCTCTCAATTCTCAAAGCAAAAATAAGTTTTCAGGATACCAACTGCATTCTTTGAGGAAGTAAGGAATCCTTTAATAGTAGGAACCTATTTTTTTCCATCTAAGCGATTTGGTTTCAGCAGAATATTGTATGTAGGAACTCTTCCATTCTTGTGAGCTTACAATACACACATAGAGGAATGGTTGCGAATTTTAAGGCAAAATTTCAACTTCAACTTACAAAATTGCTAACGACCCATGATCTTCAATGATAGTCTCACACAGTCGAATCCTAGGCACATACATATGAACAGGGCCGTGTCTAGGGGTGGGGGAAAAGGGGAGTTGCTCCAAGTGCCTTGTTGTGAAGGTCACCGCACCGGCTGGTTCGGTAACTCACGTATAAAATTTACAAATTTGAATTGAACAATAATTATGGATTGGATACGATATCTTGACCTTATTAATATGGACTCCATTAAGTCGATTTTTAAAATCTCGATTCGTTAAAAGATCGACGAATCAAATAAAATGCACGACTGGATCGCACGTACTTGCTCTTATGTTAAAGTTGTGTGGAACTTAAGAACTTTAAAAAATATTCAAGTAATTATAGAAAAAGTATAAAAAAAGCATTTAAATCGTTCTTTTAATTGTTTTAACAGCCTGATAAATAGCTTAGAGCGCAAAAAAAAGTATGCCATTTGATTACTTAAAAAAATATCAATATATGCAAAAAAAAAATTTAAAATCGTTGGAGCCGTTTTCTTAAAAATTAATTTTTTATATATAAAATTTTTGTAACATTTTTCAAAAAAAATTTGGTATGCCAATTTTGATTATATATTAATATACATTTAAAACTGAAATTTCAAAAGAATTCATCAACCTGTTTTTGAAATATTGAATTTTCAAAAAAAAATTTTGAATCTTTTTTTAAAAATCCAAAATTTATTTTTTCAAAAATGTTTGTATGCAGTATTATTTATAT
The DNA here is from genome assembly GCA_963921185.1 of Dasysyrphus tricinctus. Lineage (NCBI taxonomy): Eukaryota > Metazoa > Arthropoda > Insecta > Diptera > Syrphidae > Dasysyrphus > Dasysyrphus tricinctus. Next base: position 187,203,921 of record OY992532.1, on the reverse strand, counting down.
TCTAACAGAGCTTTTGTGCAAAAAAATGTATTGAAATCTGATGAGCGGTTAATGAGAAAACCAAAAATCAAAAAAACCGTTATATAACAGGTACCGTTAATAAATGTTTTTAGTGATTTTTTTTTCTTACGGAAAGGTATATCACATCTACAATAATACACTGATTTTTTTTTATCAAAATCGTTGGAGCCGTTTTTGAGATAAATAAGCTTTTCCTTAACGGTTGTATGGCAGGTACCGTTATTTTTTGAGCTAAAAAAAAAATTTCAATTTCCCCTCTGGAGAGTTACAAAAAAACCTTAAGTTCAAAATTTGAAGAAAATCGCTTCAGCGGTTTAGGCTGTAGGTTGAGGTACGGACAGACAGACAGACAGACAGACAGACAGACAGACAGACAGACAGACAGAATTGTGCCACCCACTTTTTTCGTGTTCTCTATCATCGTAATGTCATGTTTTATTGTTATCTCGAAACTTTTTTTTTGCACGAATCCAAAACTTGCCCTATAGTACCTATATCGCAAGTAAAAATGCATAATAAAACACTGATATTCTAGAATATCGATTTATCAAAATGTCGACTTGGATAATGTTGACAGATGAATAGAGATATCAATTGACATTTGAAAAGTAAACATTTTTATCAGATCATACGGAGTGATGTTTATGAACTTAAGCTATGATTAGACGGTTAACGCAAATGGTCAACGCGTTGACTCTCTGACGTCAAAATGACGTAAAATGTTGTCCCAAAGTTGTCTTGTCGTGTGATCGTCAACGCAGAATGCTGTCCATGTGTTGACGGCTGCGTTGACACGTATTTAAGGGTCAATGCGTTGATTAGTTTCGTTGGCCGTGTAATCACGCTGTCAACCCAGTTTGGAAACTATAACAGACTACTCAACAACGCGTTGACTGTATCTTTACCTCGGAGTAGGTCAAAAATGTCTAAAATTTCTGATTTCCTAGATGTATTTTTAGTCCATTGACATCGTAGCCATCCCTCAATGGAAATTGACAGTTGATGGCTTGACAGATGGAAGACAAATTTTATTTTGACAGCTAAGGTATATTTCGAAGCAAATGTTACCCAATTTCCCTTAAATCACCTTTTCCGGCGCAGTAAATAAATTTCAAAAAATTCTCATTTTTAGAAGTTGTTTAGTCCATCAACATCGTAGCCATCCTTCAAAAGAATTCGACAGTTGATGGCTTGAGATTGAGAGATGAAAGATGAGCTATGTTTTGTCATCAAACGTATATTTTGATCCAAATGTCACCCAATTGACGTAAGATCGTTTTTTTCCGGAGCAGCAAGAAAACTTCAAAAATTTATGATTTCTTAGAGGTTTGTTAATTCGCATCCACATTATACTGTTCGATAACGCCGCCATCAATCTCTTGTGTGATCGTCAACGTTCAAAATGATTGAATTTTGCTCTTGTCAACATTGACAATGTCCCGTCGTTCGTGTGATAGTCAACGTTTCATGCGTTGACACAGTCTACGCTTACATTGCATTGACGATTTTTCTGACGACTTCAAGGAGTCAATGCAACTCCACTATTTTCAATGTTGAGAAAAAGACAAAAACTGTCTCAAAAATCAGAAAAAAAAATATTTACGAAATCTAAATTTTTCTTGGAAAGCGAATTAAAAAAAAAACACCTTCATTACACTCAATTTTTTTGTTTATAAAAAACAAACATATAATAAATTCATGTATTTGTTTTTGGAGCTGTCTCGCTTTTGCATCGTTTTTTTCGCGAACAGATATGGAGGCTTCGTTTTTTTTTAACATGAGCTGCAAATATTTATTCAATGCTGTTACGCTTCGGATACGAAACGAAAAATTCCATACAAAAATTACACCAAGAAATCATAAACAATAAAATGCATGACTGCAAGTACCTACTTGCTCTAATGTTCAAGATGCTGAGGGTTTAAGAAAATTGTATAGAAAAACATGGGAATTATGAGAGGAAAATTTTCAAAAGCAAATGAAATACGATATTTAAATTAGCTAAAACAACTCCTTTGAATGCCATCTTAATTCTTGATTGAATATGATTGCATTGAAAAAAAAAAAGTTTTAAATCGTTGGAGCGGTTTTTAAAAAAATTATTTTTTATACATCAAAATCTTAAAACATTTTTAAGGAACAATTTTGCTATGTAAATCTTAAGTATTTACCTATTTATGTAAATAAAATTTCAAAAATAATATACACAATAATTAAAACGCGTTTTTGAGATATCGAATTTTCAAACAAATCATTTGAAACTTTTTTTTTAATTTGAAATTTGAATATAAGTAATTAATACAAATCCGTTCAGCTGATAATGAGAAAATTCAAAATAATAAAAATAAAATAAAAATAGTTGTTAAGTGTAAAATTTTATAATTCTGGTAGCAGATCGTTCTAATTTTAGCATATGGAAAAAGCTTAATCAAAGCCAGAAAATTCGTTTTTGAGAGAAACAATATATTCCTCAGCGGTTTTTTTAACTTTTGTATGCTTTTGTATGAGAGGTGCCTTTATTTGTTCATAAAAGTAAATTTTGTTTCTTAAATATTTTAAAAAGTAATAAAAAAGTCTTAAATATCGCATCTCAAATAAATCTATCATGTTGTTTTCGAAATACATATTTGATTTTCAAACAAAAATTTTGAAACATTTTTTAAAAATCAAAAATATATTTTTTTTTTAATTCAGGTCAGGTACCGTTATTTTTAGTTCTAAGAAAAAGAAAAAAATGTGTTGGCAGAATCAACTAATACCATACTATGTACCAAGTTTTTAGAAAATCGATCCAGCAGCTTAGGCTGTAGCCGAACAGACAGACCGACAGATAGAATTGTAGAATAGTGGAACGCCAACGCCAACGTAAGTGGTCGTGCGAAACCGAGCGAATGTGCACATAATTGCGATTTGGTACTTTTCGTTTAGTTTTCGTTATTTTTTTCTGTCGTACGTGAGAGCGCTCACCAACCGCTCTTTCGTAAGTGGCGGATGCAAAAATTAAAATGGCGGAAGCAAACTAAAAAGAATTTGGTGCTTGGTGCATAGTTTTCAACTTTTTTTTTCTGTTTGATGAATTACTTCACTGTAAAATCTTAAATTTTCTTTTAATTAATTTATACCACATCAAGTTTTTGTGGTTTCGCAAAAGTAAATAATTAAAAGGTAAACACTCAGGGGCCCTACTCTGTAACTTTGTTCCATTTTTTTAATCCAAAAAGTCTCATTTTGCACGGTTTTTATAGGGACATTGAAACTTATGCCCGGAAACTTTATTTAAAAATTTTTGGATCGTGACTTTTCAGCTTTTATAAGTATGTTTCAAATAAATTTCCCTCAAATGTGTAAAATGTTATATAGTGAGTTTTACCTTTGAATCGACAAAATGCAAGTGCTTCCAACTTTTCGTCACATAACCTTCATTTAGCGCTGTTTTGTTTTAGCTTTTAAGTGCTTGCTATAGAATACGCGAGTTGAGATTTTGCGAATTCGATCGTTTTTATTTTAGAATCGAGTTACATACCTAGTTGGGCCCCTGTGCTGTGAATAAGTATGAAAAAATCAACATTGACCAAAAAATATATTTACATTTTTTTTTTCACTTTCAACCACTTAAGGTTATTATGGTTGACTTGAAATTAACGTTTCGGAAAGCTTCTTTTCGGTCGGTTTTCACATAAGCTTCCCACAACTTCCGCCTATTCTAGTTCTACTTTAAGACCCACTTTTTTCGTCTTCCCTGTCATCGTTATGACAAGTGTGATCAAAATGTCAAGTTCAATTTTGTTTTTAACAAATGCATAACTTGCCATATAGTATAGTACCTATGTATCACAAGTAGAAACAAATGCTCAGCTTCGCACAGAAAAAAAAAATCGAAGCATAAATCAAACTATATATGTACATTATGTTGATGGGAAAGTCCAACTAAGTGTACCTATTTTGTCGATTTTTTTTTGTAATAAAGGCTCCGCAAAATAACTTTTTTTTTTGAAAATGCTATAAAAAAAACTACTGAATATTTTCTCAAATTTCTTTTTTTATTTGAAAGTACAATCCTTCCGGTTAATATAATGAAAAATAATTTCATTCAAATGGATGCCGATTTTGCCTAAAAAATCATCTTTTTAGATGAAGCTCATTTTGATCTTGGCGGGTATGTAAACAAAGCTAAATTTTCGCATTTGGGGCACAGAAAACCCGCAAGCCATTGAAAAGCCGATACACCCAAAACGAATCACTGTTTGGTGCGGATTTTGGTCCAGAGGCATAATTGGGCCATTTTTCTTCGAGTGGCCGTTACAGTCAATGGCGATCGTTATCGGGCCATGTTGAACGAATTTTTGTTGACAAAAATTGAAGAGAAGGATATTGGCAACATTTGGTTTCAACAAGATGGCGCTACGTGCCACACAGCCGAAGCTACACTCCATGTAGTAGTAGCATTTTCAAAAAAAAAAGTTATTTGGCGGACCCTTTATCATCAAATACGGGTAACTAGGCCATTGGGCAAAAATTGTACAATAAGGGGGGTTACATATTTTTCAATAAAACGACAAAAAGCTTTTGATTTTTATATTATAAAAGGATTATTTTACATGTCATTAAAGACATAAAAAGTTATCCCAAAAGTCATGAATAATTGCCATTTAAAAAATAAAGTCTTAACCTTGACCCAGTTATGTAATTGATTTTTTATTCATAGTTGTAAGAAAACCACGGAGCTATATTAAACTAGACGGTGCATTTTGGAGGGGGTGGGGGTGCAAAAGCACCTTTTTTGGTTTTTTGCATATAACTCGAAAACGAGGCAAAATTTCGAGATGATTCTAAAAATTTTTTGCAGACAGTAAAATATACAGTCGAAATATGATTTATTCAATTTTTTTTAAATTAAAATTAAATTAGAAAAACCATGGCAAAAAAATGTGAATGTTTTTGTTTTTTTTTACTTATTTGTCTTAATTTTTTTCCAGCAGAAATAGGTATATAGGCATTGTTTGGGAAGAGTACGATAACTCAGGCACCAAGAAATTATAACGTTTTTTTGTAGAACAGTTTAATACAAGCATTTTTTACTATGGGAGGGGGGTCTATCTCACCCCGTTTTGGCGGGAGGGGTAATTTCATGAAAACAGTACCAAAAATGTAAAAAAAATATTAGAAAATAACGGTAATACTTACAACAAAGTATTATATCTTTATTTAAAGCCAATACTCTGTTCTATTAGCCAGTGGGTGAGATAGACCCCCCCTCCTATAGTAAAAAAATACTTGTATTCAACTGTAATACAAAAAACCGTTATTATTTATTGGCGCCTGAGTTATCGTACCCATTGTTTTATATTTAATTGAATTTCCTTTAAAATAAATTATTCCAAAAACGGGTAGGATAAAAATCAACCGAGAAAATGTCGCTTCAACTAAGCTGATTTTAAGTTGTTAGGTTAATGAATGGCACTATTGTCTATTTTGAGAGACTTATTATATGATACACTCAAACTGGGTGTATTAATCATTCATGACCAGTTAAGTCAAAAATAATAATCAAATTTCAAATTTTTGCAGTTTTAGGGTTACCATCTAATTTAATCAAAATTTAAAATAATTGCCAAACTCAACACACTTTGGCTCTTACAAATCCGGTTTTTGAATACACATGAAAAAAAATAAAATGCACGACTGGGTCGCACGTACTTGCTCTTATGTTCAAGACAATGTGGGCTTAAGAAAATTTTACATAAAAACATGGAAATTATGAGAGAAAAATGTAGAGAAGCATAAAATACGACTTTTAAATTGGATAATACAACTCTTTTGACAGTTTGATGTGGAAAAAAAGAATGCCATCTTAATTCTTGATTGAATATGATTGTATGGGAAAAAAATTTAAAATCGTTGGAGCGGTTTTTAAAAAAATTAGTTTTTTATAGGTATATAAAATTCTTAAAACATTTTTAAGAACAAATCTTGGTATACAAAGCTAAAGTATATATTTATGTGTATATAAAAACAAAATTTGAAAAAAAATTGGCAACCCGTTTTTGAGATATCGAATTTAAAAAAAAAAAATTTTTAAACTTTTTTAAAAATCCAAAAACTTTTTTTTTGAAAATTTTGATATGCAATATTATTTGATCTTATTTGAATTTTGTACATAAAAAAATTCATCTACATCCGAGAGAAAATTCAAAATACAAAAAAACGTTCTATGACAGGTACCATATAGTTGCTAAGTGTAAAATTTTATAATTTTTGGTAAATTTTAGTATATGAAAAAAGTTTAATCAAAATCATAGGAGAAAAATATTTTCCTTTGCGCCCAAGTAACAATTTTAGCTCTTCAAATGCTTTAACAGCGTTTTTAGAGCAAATCTTAAAGCTCTTTGATTTCAAAAGAAGCTCCAGATGCGCTTCTAAAGCAAGTGTAAAGCATGCTTACAGCGAATTCATTGAGTTTGAGAGCTAATTTTTGCTCGAAGCCAGCTCTTTGTCAGTGGCTAGTATGGCTTTGAAGCTCTTTGGTTCATGATTCAGATATCTTTAAAGCAGCATTTTTGACAGCACTTTGTTTGTATTAGTTTAGATAATACAAATGATAAATTAAAATAATATTAGGGAGATGTATTTCATGTGTGTGATAGTAGCAATCGAAAAGGTCATGTGATGTCGTGGAAATTAATTAAATATTCGCAGAGAAAATGTCGTAGTGAGAAATAAAATTAATATTTGCGCGCACCATGTAAGTGATTTTTTAGTGCGCGTTTAGTTTTATCACAATTATACTGAAGGTACCTCGAAAAATAACAACGCGCCTTCGAAATTATTTATTTTACGCTGTGAAATATTTAAAAAAGTTTACCTAAACAAGGTAAAAAATTGATAAATAAATTTAATAAATCATGAAACTAAATATTTTTGTTTTCATTGCAATATTTTAGTGTGTTTTTGTTGAAAGGAAAGATTTTGCATTCGTTTAAATAAATAAAGAAAAATTATTCAATGATTTTTTTTTCCGTCGCCATAGTTTTTATTATGAACATAGTTTGTCTTCAACCGAGCTCTTCTAGAGCTAGTTTCCACAAAATGAGAGTTTTGCGTTCAGTACTTAAAAAGTAGGGTGTTCGGAAATTGAAAGTCATTGGCTAATTCTAATTTCTGGAAAAAAAATTCTTGTTTATTTAAATTCTATTCAACATGGAAGTGCATTATGATTTCTTAGCACGTAAGCAAATACTTTTGCGACTCAGCCATAGATTTAATATTATTTAAACAAAATTTTTTAGTAAACTGTTTAATTGATTTTAATAAAAAAAAATGTGAATTTAGCATCTTATTTGATATTTGTGGTGCATACTCGGTATTCACCAGAAAGTGAAAGGAATACATTTATTTTCAAGTTTTGGTTTAATTTTTCCCGTTGAAGTCATGGCTAATATATTTTATTGTGGAACACCCTAATATTGAGTATTAGTATTTTATTTGAGAGAGGTTTAGTATTGAGCTCTATAGTCGATTTGCTGTAGCTCTATCGAGTCTTCACGTTTCCCAATGCTCAGAGATAGATTTTATAATGCTCAGAGAGATTTCAAGCGCATGCGCTAGTGTTAACTTTACAAGAGTTTGTGCGAAAGTATTAGTAATTAAACTCTACAGCCGTTTTTTGTGTAGCTTTTGAAGTGCTATTTTTTGACATTTCTATAAAGTCATGCGTTAGTATTTTGAACATGAAATTAAGCAGCTCTACAATGCTTCTTTATGTGCTGATATCAATAGTTAGCTCGTTTAAAAAACGTTGAACGTTATTAAAGAGCTATTTTTAAATCGTGAGTCGTTATAAAATTAATAGAGCTAAAAGTGTTCTGAAACTTGGATTAAGAACATCATTTTTATATGAAATGTAGGGAGCTGTGCAATAATCTATTTAAGAGCTTAAGCTTTGGATTTCACTGCTAACAAGCTGCTAAAGAACAGTTTTGCTTCTATTAGCTCCAACGATGTTACTTGGGCGGTTTCTTAACTTTTGTATGGAAGGTAAGAATGTAAAATTTTTTCTAAAAATATTGTTGTTATGTTGTTTTCGAAATAATTGATTTTCCAAAAAAAATATTGAAACATTTTTTAAAAATCCAAAAAATATTTTTTCAAAAATTTTGGTACACAAAACTATTTATATTTTTGGAAGCTTCTGTGTAAAAAAATAATTGAAATCGGTCGTACCGTTTTGAAGAAAATCAAAAATAAAAAAAATGGTTCTTTGGGAGGTACCATTAATAACCATTTCTGAAAAATGGTTTTCCACCAAAAGAAAGCCTAAAATAAATTTATTGAATTTTTTTTAAGAAAAGTTGTCGAGCCGTTTTTGAGAAAAATACGATTATGTAAAATCGCTAAAAAAAATTGTATGGCAGGTACCGTTATTTTTGATTCTAAAAAAAATGAAAAAAACGTGTCGGCAAAATCACCAAAAACCACTATGTACCAAGTTTGAAGAAAATCGATCGGGCCGTTTAGGCTGTAGACGAACAGACAGACAGACAGACAGAATTGTGCCACCCACTTTTTTGGTGTTCTCTATCATCGTAATATCATGTTTGATTGTTATCTCAAATTTTTTTTTTGCACGAATCCAAAACTTGCCTTATAGTTACCTATAATCGCAAGTAAAAATAGTGCCATATTAGTTTTTCGGTTGAAAATCATTGCCCAGATAAGCTTAACATTCTTAAACCTCTGCCACACAAGTTTTACATACAAATTCTTTTTAAACAAAATAAAATTGAGGACACAATAATTATTTCTGCTACTGCCTACTTTTAATATACTTTTCTGTAAGGAATGTAATTTCATTAAACAACTAATTCCATATATCTGCAAAGCCTAGCGTAGCATTATTATAACCTTGAACAATTTAAATGCATCTTCTTACGATGCAGTCACGCTTATAATTTTTTGGCGGCTGTGAAGTGAGCAAGGCAACTTTCACTCACGCAAATGGGACCTTGACAGGAATTTGCATTTTTTTGTTTTGCAATTCTATTCCCGATTTTGCAGTTCGCCAAATAACAGATTATCGAGTGACTAGCTAACTTTCACTGTGAAGTTAGCAGGTAAAATAGTGTATCTCAGGAACCAATCGTGCTAGGAAGTTGAAATAAGGCTCCAAATTTGCAGTTGTTTTGCATTTCAACGATAGGCTATGTCAAATTTTTTGATTGTTAATTTTGAATAAAAATGTACACGGTGTTTGACACATGAGTTATTTTATAGTCTTCACCTACCCCTACATAATTGAATTAGGAAGGGTAAAATGTGGTTATTTTTCATGTGATAACACCCAAAATGTCATTTTAATAATACTATATTAATTTTTCTTTACATTTCAGACACGGATAGCATTACTAGTCATCTGCGGATTAGTAAACTTTTCTGCAGGACAATATTTTTATGATCCACCAGCAGAAAATGGTTATAACTATCCAACGCCAAATGTTCGGCTTGCTTTGCCAACTTCAACATTAGCAACAGTTAAAAGCGGTTATGACTATCCTAAGCCAAAGGAAGAATTAATACTACCCAAAAAGCATAGTGGCTATGATTATCCAAAGCCAAATATTCCATTTCCGGCACCAACATCAAAGCCTATTGTTCCAGTTGAAATAAAATATTTACCACCAACGAAAAAGCCTGTAATTCCCATTGAAAAAAAATACTTGCCACCAACACCTAAGCCGGTTATTCCTAAGTTCCATTCTGGCTATGATTATCCAAAGCCAGCAATTCGATTAATAGAACCGGTTAAAACAGGATATAGTTATCCGAAACCATCCAAGCCTCTTATTCTTCCAACTTCAACCCCCAAAACTACAACTACTACAACAACGACGACCACACCTGCTCCAGTACGTCAGCTAGGATATGCATACCCAAAGCCATCAGTAAGATTTGATATCCCATCTTCAACAACTGTCAGGACAACAACAACAACAACTTCGACCACTCCTGCTCCAGTGCGTCAACAAGGATATTCATACCCAAAGCCATCAGTAAGATTTGATGTCCCATCATCAACTGCGAAGACAACATCAACAACTAAGAAGACAACTACAACTACTACTACCACACCTGCTCCAGTTCGTCAACAAGGATATTCATACCCGAAACCATCAGTTAGATTTGATATCCCTTCTTCAACTGCAAGAACAACAACAACGACCACACCTGCTCCAGTTCGTAAACAAGGATATTCATATCCGAAGCCCTCAGTTAGATTTGATATCCCGTCTTCAACAACTGCTAAGACAACAACCACAACCACAACTACGACCACACCTGCTCCAGTACGTCAACTCGGATACTCATATCCGAAGCCATCGGTAAGATTCGATGTCCCATCTTCAACAACTGCAAGGATAACAACAACAACTACGACCACTCCTGCTCCAGTGCGTCAACAAGGATATTCATACCCAAAGCCATCAGTAAGATTTGATGTCCCATCATCAACTGCGAAGACAACAACAACAACTAAGAAGACAACAACAACAACTACGACCACTCCTGCTCCAGTGCGTCAACAAGGATATGCTTATCCGAAGCCATCGGTAAGATTTGATGTCCCATCTACAACTGCGAAGACAACAACAACAACTACGACCACACCAGCTCCAGTACGTCAGCAAGGATATTCATATCCGAAGCCATCGGTAAGATTCGATATCCCATCTTCAACAACTGCCAGGACAACAACAACAACTACGACCACCTCTGCTCCAGTACGTCAGCAAGGATATTCATACCCAAAGCCATCAGTAAGATTTGATGTCCCATCATCAACTGCGAAGCCAACAACAACAACTAAGAAGACAACAACAACAACTACGACCACTCCTGCTCCAGTGCGTCAACAAGGATACTCGTACCCAAAGCCGTCAGTAAGATTTGATTTCCCATCTACAACTGCGAAGACAACAACAACAACAACGACCACACCTGCTCCAGTACGTAAACAAGGTTATTCATATCCAAAGCCATCAGTTAGATTTGATATCCCATCTTCAACTACAACTGCCAAGACAACTACAACAACCACAGCTCCCGGATATAGATATCCGACGCCTTCAGTTCCTTTCAAGCTGCCAGTCCAACGGACAACAAAATCACCTCCGAAGACCACCTCTCCGCCAGTAACAAGTGGGTACCAATACCCAAAACCACAAATCCCATTCGAGCCAGTGCGGACAAATGAAATACTTGAGGAACCTGTATCAGGATATAGTTATCCAAAGCCTTCGGTAGCATTTAGGTTTTGAAAATAAACATTGTGTTCAGTAAATAGTAAACGTTTTTTTTTGTTTAATTTAATTAATGTATTTCTACGATTTAAGTTTATAAGAGCTAATAAAGTATTGATTAAGCTGTAAGAAATTGAAATCTATTTAATTCGTTGATATAAGGACCGTAATTGTACAATGGATATGAGATACTTGGCTACTGCAGTCCTACACTCAGTCAGTAAGTAAAAGGTACAGCAAAATAAACTTTCTTTTTTCGTAATACTTTGTTGTTTTGTTGGATACCACAGAAATCTCGTTTAACACAAGCAGAATGCGTACTAGGCTTAAAGGTCATTTCAGTCAAAAATGCAATTGCAAGATGTTCAAACGAAGAGTCAACAACAAGTGATCATTTGACGATCAAATTGAACTTGACTTTTTCCAAAGCACGCAAAATTTCCACCTTGTGACTTACTTTCTTTTTTCCTAAGAAATACAAAATTTATCATGAGAGTAGCTACAGTTCAGAGTTTAAATATTTATCCAGAGAACAATGAGAGGATACGCTGCTGTAAAATAAATAAACATCAATAAATTTGGTGGTGCAACAGCTCGTGGAGAACCAGGGCCTGGTGACTTAAAACTCTCAACCATTTCTTGTGGGGGTGTTGTTGGCAGGATGGGAACCTACATACATTTTTTTGCTGATTCTGATCGGCTAGATAAGATGATGAGAAGCACATATTCTTGACAACAGATACAGAATTTGTCAGTTGTAGATACCTCGTTTTTATATAGATGGTAGCGGCTGGGAATCGAACCCTGACCATGACAGAACCATGACAGTCCAACACACTAACTTTGATACAGTATGAAGCAATGCAATAAAAAAGCCTTGCTGATTCAAGCCTCTGCCAAGTAAGTGGCATCTCAAATTTCATTGGTAGGCAACTTGACCTTATTTTCACAATAGACCCCATTAACTTTTCTGTCTCACCTAGTCCCCTTTCTCTATCAACCATCGACAACTTCCATCTTCCCCTTCTTCTCTGATTTCTTCAAGATTCTCCATAACAGTTCATTACAATCAAACGGAAATGCAATCCAACCTTATCAAAGATTCTAAAGTGATTTTTTTCAGATTATTAACTACAAAAGAAAGTCCGATAGCTACTCAACCACTTTTTCTTTCAATAACGAAACTTCAAACAATCCTAGCGCTATCGATAAACTTTTTGTCATACATGGATTTTCACTGCAAATCTCTCATCGCTTCCTCATAACATGGCTTTCTCATTGCTAGTCTAGAACCACTAACCTTGATGAATTTGTGTCCATAACCTTCCCATAGAGAAAGGCTACGAAGCCGATGTTATCTCAACTGATTTCTGCAAGGACTTCGAAAAAATTTCCCATAAGCTTCTTTTTTTAAATTTTTCACTCTCGGCCTTGAACCCTCTTTGTTAAAATGGCTTTCTTCCAACCTTAAAAACCGTTATTACAGCATTCTATTTAGATTGCCAACTCTTGCCTTTTCTTCACTACCTCTAGTGTCCCCCAAGGCAGCCACCTAGGCCCACCTTTGTTTATTCTTGCTCTCTGTACGCCGCCAATGATACCAAGTTTTTCAAGACCATTTCCACAATTTAATTTTCTCACTCACATAGACGATATCATTCTCAAAGCAAACTCAATGTTCGGCTTCATCAAAAGATTGTCCAAAGAATTCTCCAACCCTTATGTAACTTAGTCCTTATACATATAATTTGTTGGCCCTCTCCTAGTATACGCTTCTCAATTTTGGTCCCCTTACCAACTTACTCACATTTCCAGAATCGAGAGCATCCAATCAATCAATCCCCTGATTCTACCTCCCTATCTAGACCGCCTTAAACTAATCAACTTGAATTCGTTGGAAGAACAAAGAGGAATATCAGACATTCTCTTAATTCATCGACTACTCTCCGGTTCTGTTGACTGCATGTCGCTCTACAACTCTTCCTCTTTTAATACTAACCCTCGTAATACACGAAATCCTCGTCTCTTTTATATACCCACCCACTGAACCTCTTATGGCTCCAACGAACCAATCTCTACGTGTGTGAAGTTAGCATAACATTTTTGAGCTAGGCCAATGGGACCATGGCAGGAATTTGCAGTTTTTTTGCATTTTTTATGCATTTCTATTCCAGATTTTGCAGTTCACCAAATAGTGGGTGTAACCGACTGTACTGCTAACTTCACTGTGAAGTTAGCAGTGCCTATGCTTTTCTCAGCAACTGGGCTAGCTAGGAATCTGAAATAAGGCTCTGAATTTGCAGTTTAATTTGCAGTTCCAGAAAAGGAAAAAAACAAATTTCTAAATCCTTACATAAAAAAAAATTCATACTGTACTGCTAACTTCACTGTGAAGTTAGCATAAAATTCCTTTTCTCAGCAACGGTGATACTTAGAAATTTGCAATTAGGCTCCAAATTTGCAGTTTAATTTGCAGTTCAAGAAAAAATAATGTCCAAATTTTTAAACCCAAATTTGAAAAAAAAATCGAATAAATTCATTTTTCACTGTTAACGTCACTGTGAAGTTAGCAGTACATACCCTTTTCTCAGCAACTGAGCCACCTACAAAATTGCAGTTTAGGTCCAAATTTGCAGTTTTTCATGTACTTCAAGAAAAAACTAAGTTCAAATTTGTACGTCCAAATTTGACAAAAAAATCGCAAATTTTACTTTGCACTGTTAACAACAGTGTGAAGTTAGCAGTACATACCCTTTTCTCAGCAACTGTGCTAGGTAGAAAAGTGCAGTTAAGGTCCAAATTTGCAGTTTTTCATTTACTTCACAAAAAAATGCAGTTCAAAATTTGAAGTCAAAATTTGGCATTAAAATCGAAAAATTCAATTTGCACTGTTAACGTCAGTGTGAAGTTAGCAGTACATACCCTTTTCTCAAGAACTGAGCCAACTACAAAATTGCAGTTAAGGTCCAAATTTGCAGTTTTGTATGCACTTCAAGAAAAAACTAAGTTCAAATTTTTAAGTCAATATTTGACAAAAAATTCGAAAAATTCACATTGCACTGTTAACGTCAGTGTGAAGTTAGCAGTACATACCCTTTTCTCAAGAACTGAGCCAGCTACAAAATTGCAGTTAAGGTCCAAATTTGCAGTTTTTCATGAACTTCAAGAAAAAACTAAGTTCAAATTTTTAAGTCTAAATTTGACAAAAAATCGATTAAATTAATTTTTCACTGTTAACATCACTGTGAAGTTAGCAGTACATACCCTTTTCTCAGCAACTGAGCCACCTAGAAAATTGCAGTTAAGGTCCAAATTTGCAGTTTTTCATGCACTTCAAGAAAAAACTAAGTTTAAATTTTTACGTCCAAATTGGACAAAAAATCGAAAAATTCACTTTGCATTGTTAACGTCAGTGTGAAGTTAGCAGTACATACCCTTTTCCCAAGAACTGAGCAAGCTAGAAAATTGCAATTGTGGTCCAAATTTGCAGTTTAATTTGCAGTTCAAGAAAAATTATTGTCCAAATTTTTAAGTCCAAATTTGAAAAAAAAATCGAATAAATTAATTTTTGCAAATTTGGACCTTAACTGCAATTTTCTAGCTGGCTCATTTCCTGAGAAAAGCGTATGTACTGCTAATTTCACAGTGATGTTAACAGTGAAAAATTAATTTAATCGATTTTTTGTCAAATTTGGACTTAAAAATTTGAACTTAGTTTTTTCTTGAAGTTCATGAAAAACTGCAAATTTGGACACCAACTGCAATTTTCTAGCTGGCTCAGTTCCTTAGAAAAGGATATGTACTGCTAACTTCACAGTGATGTTAACAGTGAAAAATGAATTTAATCGATTTTTTGTCAAATTTTGACTTTAAAATTTGAACTTAGTTTTTTCTTAAAGTAAATGGAAAACTGCAAATTTGGACACCAACTGCAATTTTCTAGCTGGCTCAGTTCCTTAGAAAAGGATATGTACTGCTAACTTCACAGTGATGTTAACAGTGAAAAATGAATTTAATCGATTTTTTGTCAAATTTTGACTTTAAAATTTGAACTTAGTTTTTTCTTAAAGTAAATGGAAAACTGCAAATTTGGACACCAACTGCAATTTTCTAGCTGGCTCAGTTCCTTAGAAAAGGATATGTACTGCTAACTTCACAGTGATGTTAACAGTGAAAAATGAATTTAATCGATTTTTTTGTCAAATTTGGACTACAAAATTTGAACTTAGTTTTTTCTTAAAGTGCATAAAAAACTGCAAATTTGGACACCAACTGCAATTTTCTAGCTGGCTCAGTTCCTTAGAAAAGGATATGTACTGCTAACTTCACAGTGATGTTAACAGTGAAAAATGAATTTAATCGATTTTTTTGTCAAATTTGGACTACAAAATTTGAACTTAGTTTTTTCTTGAAGTGCATGAAAAACTGCAAATTTGGACACCAACTGCAATTTTCTAGCTGGCTCAGTTCCTTAGAAAAGGATATGTACTGCTAACTTCACAGTGATGTTAACAGTGAAAAATTAATTTAATCGATTTTTTTGTCAAATTTGGACTACAAAATTTGAACTTAGTTTTTTCTTGAAGTGCATGAAAAACTGCAAATTTGGACACCAACTGCAATTTTCTAGGTGGCTCAGTTCCTTAGAAAAGGATATGTACTGCTAACTTCACAGTGATGTTAACAGTGAAAAATGAATTTAATCGATTTTTTGTCAAATTTGGACTTTAAATTTTGAACTTAGTTTTTCTTGAAGTGCATGAAAAACTGCAAATTTGGACCCTAACTGCAATTTTCTAGGTGGCTCAGTTCCTGAGAAAAGGGTATGTACTGCTAACTTCACACTGTTGTTAACAGTGCAAAGTAAAATTTGCGATTTTTTTGTCAAATTTGGACGTACAAATTTGAACTTAGTTTTTTCTTGAAGTACATGAAAAACTGCAAATTTGGACCTAAACTGCAATTTTGTAGGTGGCTCAGTTGCTGAGAAAAGGGTATGTACTGCTAACTTCACAGTGACGTTAACAGTGAAAAATGAATTTATTCGATTTTTTTTTTCAAATTTGGACTTAAAAATTTGGACATTAATTTTTCTTGAACTGCAAATTAAACTGCAAATTTGGAGCCTAACTGCAAATTTCTAAGTATCACCGTTATCAACGAACTATTAGTTAGTTTAGAAGCGAATGGTTTCAAAGTAATTGCATATGCTGATGACGTTGCCATTGCAATATCAGGAAAGCATCTTCAAATCATTATAGAATTAATGCAAACCGCTCTTAACAAACTACTTAAATGGACAGACAAATGTGGACTAGGTGTAAATCCCCACAAAACTGAACTTGTCCTCTTTACAAGGAAATATAAAATTCCGAATATAGACCCTCCATCAATAAATGGTATCCCACTTAACTTCTCAGATGAAGCTAAATATCTGGGTCTGATTTTAGACAAAAAGTTGAGTTGGAAACCAAATATACAAGAAAGAGTCAGAAAGGCCACAGTGGCACTTTTCTCCTGTAAAAAAGCTATTGGAACCAAATGGGGCTTGTCCCCATATATAACCCACTGGCTATACACAGCGGTCATCAGACCGATACTCACTTATGGGGTGGCAGTATGGTGGACTCCTTTAGATAAAATAACTTATCGTGATAAGTTAAGCAAAGTGCAGAGATCAGCTTGCATGTGTATCAGCGGAGCTCTCCGTTCGACACCTTCCGCTGCCTTAGATATACTGCTCAACATTTCACCCCTCGATATATACACTAAACAAGTGGCAGCGAGCACAGCTATTCGTCTCAGAGCCATCTCTCAATGGTCCAATAACTCTATTGGCCATACTATCATTCTGAACAAATTCGAATCAATCCCTAAACACTCCGACTACACCATCCCTCAGCCGATTTTGGTAAAAATTTCCAAGTCACAATTCCAACAAGATCCACTTGGGATGATGAGGAATTCTTGAGAGATGAAGCAATTCATTTCTACACGGATGGCTCAAAAACTGAAGAGGGGGTGGGTGGTGGCGTGTACTCAGAACGACTAAACATTAGTCTCTCTTTCCGTCTCCCTGATCATTGTAGCGTGTTCCAAGCGGAAATCCTGGCGATAAAAGAAGTTTTATCTTGGCTCAAAGAAAACGTAATATCTACTTTAAATATCCGTATCTTCTCAGATAGCCAAGCGGCCCTTAAATCACTAGGCTCTGTTTCTACAAACTCCGTAACTGCCCGAAATTGTCGATCGTCTCTAATGGAGATGGCAGAACAGTTCAACATTCACCTTTTCTGGGTGCCGGGACACAGAGATATTCCAGGAAACTGTAAAGCCGATGAACTCGCCAGGAAGGGAACTATTACACCAATATTACCTGACAGGGTGAATATTGGAATACCAATCGCTACTTGTAAACTTATGCTTAAGCAAGATTCCATGTTGATGACAAACAGCAGATGGACAGGTATCACTACTTGTCTGGCGACAAAACGGATCTGGCCAACACTGGATCCGAAGCGATCGAAATGTTTGTTATCTCTTAGTAGATTGCATATTAGCTCCACAATTGGTGTCATAACTGGACACTGCCTAATAGGCAAACACGCCAATAGACTAGGCGTTCTTTCAAATGACTTCTGCAGAAGCTGCATGGACGAGGAGGAGGAAGAAACTATCCCACACCTTCTTTGTTCATGCCCTGCTCTTTCTCAAAGACGTAAAATATACCTAGGAAATTTTTTCTTTGACGATCCGAGTGATTTAAATAAAATTGACATTCACAGTCTCCATCGCTTTATTAAAAGCTCCAATTGGTTTAATTAGCAAGGGTCATCTTGCAATCTTTATGTGGTATCACAATGGGCCTATTCTGGCCTAAGTGTGTCAGTAGTTTTCCTGGCAGCCACCTTAACCTAACCTACCTAACCGTTGCTGAGAAAAGGACTTTTATCCTAACTTCACAGTGAAGCTTGCAGTACAGTATGAATTTTTTTTTATGTAAGGATTTAGAAATTTGGTTTTTTCCTTTTCTGGAATTGCAAATTAAACTGCAAATTCAGAGCCTTATTTCAGATTCCTAGCTAGCACGGTTGCTGAGAAAAGCATAGGCACTGCTAACTTCACAGTGAAGTTAGCAGTACAGTCGATTACACCCACTATTTGGTGAACTGCAAAATCCGGAATAGAAATGCATAAAAAATGCAAAAAAACTGCAAATTCCTGCCATCGTCCCATTGGCCTAGCTCAAAAATGTTATGCCAACTTCACACACGTCCAATCTCTCGTATGCATGTGCTCCTTCTACTTTAACCTCAGTAGATACTCCTTCCTTAAAACTCCGGCTTCTGAACCACCCTCAGCCCCAGGAACCTTAGCTTAAGTTAGGCTATTGATTATGTCCTAAAAAACAGGGCAATAAGGAAGTAGGACGTTCATGGAATTTTATTGTAAAAATCATCGAAGGGGTCATTGAAGATGAGAAAACCGCGGAGTGCTATTAAATTGGAGGATGCATTTTGGAGAGGAAGGTGTAAAAGCACCCTTTTTGGTTTTTTGCATATAACTCGAAAACGAAGCAAAATTTCGAGACAACTCTCAAAACCTTTTTTGTAGAATATAAAATTTACCATCAAAATGGATTTTTGAAAAAAAAAAAATTTTAAAATTTTTAGTTAGCAAAATTTTAAAAAGATCATTGCAAAAAAATGTGAAAAATCGCATTTTTTGTTTTTTTTTTACGTATTTGATTATAACTTTCTCACCAGCAGAGATAGGTATAGGCATTGATTCATATAAAAGAAAGATAATTAAATTTCCTTTAAAACGCATTAAAAAAAAAACAGTTTGGATAAAAATCGACCGAGAAATAGTCATTCAAACTAGGCTGATTTTAAGTTTTTAAAGCTTTATGAATGGCATTTTTGGCTATTTTGATGGACTTGTTAGATTATACGCTCAAACTGGGTGTATTAGTGAGCCATGACCAGTTAAGTCTAGTATAAAAATCAAATTTCAAATGTTTCTCAGTCTTAGGGTTGCCATCTAATTTTTTCAAAATTTTAAATAATTGTCAAAATCAACACACTTGCCTTTACAAAGCCGGATTTTGAGCACATGTTGGCGTATAAATAGTGTTAGACCAATTATACGTTTGAAGGTCCTTGCCAGACCAGCTCAACATTTTCTAAGTAGCTATTAAAGAAATAACTTTCTTTTACTTTGGAATACCTAACTCTTCTGGCACTTTTTTGTCTATATAACGAAAGGCATAAACTACCAAATACCTCGGTTTGTGAACGTAGATTTACTAGTTTTGATAATTGTTTAAAAAATTAGAAAACAAAAAGAAAAAAACCACCATCTTTATAACATTAAGGGCCGTATGGCATGCATTTTTGACAGCCAAACTCGTCTGACACAGTTTTGTCTCTATTCAAGGAGACATTAGCTAACATATATTGAAAACCCGGCTTTGTAAAACAAAGTTTGACAGTTATTTGAAATTTAAAAAAAAAATAATTTCTTATAATACCTACTTTGAAAATGTTCAGCTCGTCTGGCAATGACTTTCAACCGTGAAACTTGTCTGGAACTATTTTGTTTAAAATTTTGAAAAAATTAGATGGCAAACCCTAAAACTGTGAAACATTTGAAATTTGATTTTTATATTAGACTTAACTGGTCATGGCTCACTACTACACTCAGTTTGAGCGTATAATCTAACAAGTCCATCAAAGTAGCTAAAAATTGCCATTCATAAAGCTTTAAAAACTTAAAATCAGCCTAGTTTGAATGACTATTCTCGGTTGATTTTATCCAAACTGTTTTTTAAAAAATGCGTTTTAAATGAAATTTAACTATCTTTCTTTTATATGAATCAATGCCTATACCTATCTCTGCTGGTGAGAAAGTTATAATCAAATACGTAAAAAAAAAAACAAAAAATGAGATTTTTCACATTTTTTTGCAATGATCTTTTTAAAATTTAGCTAACTTAAAATTTTTTTGATGGTAAATTTTATTTTCTACAAAAAAGTTTTTCCCCACCAAAATAAAATTAATAATAATAGATACAGACTGTAGCGCACTTGCAGAAACGAAACTGAATGGAACTGCAGTAAAGAATTTGCGTTTCTTAAAGCCCTTCAAGGTATTTTTTTTTTGTATTTCAATTATAAGCAAGTTATCAGGATCAGATCATATGGATAATAAAATGTGGCAAATGATAACAAAATTGGGGAATGCAGTTTGGTTTTGCAGCTCAGCCTTGTGCATATGCAACATTTGGACCTAAGTTTGGCTCCGTACTCCGTTCCCCGGGCCAGTACTAAATTACCTCAAAATCATAAGATTCCTAAATAAAGGCACATATAATTTTTAACAGCATTAAAAAAAATTTAATTTCAGAAATGTATATAGGTTTTAGGTATTCTTTTTGGTGCACTCTTTATTTTATTTGTAATGTCAATTTTGCTGGACGCATTCATTGAGAAAAATTCAACACATCACATCGGCTGACAGTTAAAAGTGGCAGGTCGCAGATGCTTGTTGTCTCTGAATGACATATAAGGTGTTGGTAACAAGATATTTCTTGCAAATCATCACAAATTTTCACAATTTGCTTTTAGAAACCATTAGGGAAAACACCCAAGCTTGGCAAATTTGGTGAAAAGTTCACATTACCAAACCAACAGCAATTTAATTTATGGACTCAAAAAAAAAAAAGCAGGCATAGTTAACCAATTTCTTGTTTTCAGGTTGTTATTTTTCAACCCGGTAGATCTGATGAACCAGATACCTGATTTTAATGTCGTTTTGAATCAACTTAGGTTGCAGGTAAAATCTGCATGGCATCTTTTAAGTTTAACGCTGGCTTAAAATAATAATTAGGTTGCATTTTCCCGCTTAATGTGCCTATAATATAAGCAACTGCTATAAATGGGGTATCAAATGAAAGGTAGGACTGTCCTCTACACGATACCGATGGTCGGACAGACTTTTTTTTGGCTGTTGCCACGAGTCCGACCATTTTTCTAAAACTAGGGATTTTGTGCATCCTTGGATGAAAATGAAAAAAAGTTGTTAAGGCCACTTTCCTAGTTATTTGATATGATTTACTCAATTTTCCCTGATGTAAAACGCAGTGTTAGGAAAATACAATTTTTGTTTAAATGGTCTGAATAGTCGCAACAGCCAAAAAAAGTCTATCCAACCATTGGTATCGTGCAGAGGACAGTCCTACCTTTCATTGGATGCCCCATTTATAGCAGTTGCTTAATATTATAGGTACATTTAGCGGAAAATGCAACCTGAAAAGTGCATTTTCTAACCATTGTGACCAGATAAAGCTTATCCAACCACTAGTATTGTAAATGTTTGTAGGTACCAAAGCTATCAGTTGGCATCCAATTTTTGCGTGGCCGCGAGGAGATAGGTAGGTAATCTTACGGCCGGCTCCCGGACTAATACATCAATTTATAATAATTGTAGTTTGGGATCGATAAATCAAAGTTTTTCAAACAAACACTATTAGTCTGATTGTGGTCAGACGATGTCAAAGCCATACAGTCATTGAATCCTTGACTACGTTGTTGTCATCGTTGTTGTTCATTTGCATTCCCAAAATTAGATCTTCCAGATCGGGTGCTACCGACTTATATGTAGGGCTCTTGTACTAGGACAGGTGACAGGTCTTCGGAATAACGGATCGATTTGCAATCAGGCAATCAAAAAGCTAATAGCTACTGAAATGATTCTCAGAAATATAGGTAATTGTTGTCTGAATCAAAATAATTGTTTGAATTTCACCTTCCCCCAGGGCTCAACGTGTTGGAGGAGAAAATTTGGCGATTATGAAAAATGTAACCCTTAGACTATGGCGTCATATTTAAACCATTTTACTGAGATGTTCATTAAAAATACTTTCATTGCAATTTTATTATTGTTGGAAAAATATTCGGTTACAGTAATGCAACTCATCTTTTTCTCATTAAAAAAAGAATTATGTAGAAATCTAACGAGCGCTATTATTTTTTTTTTTTTCAATGCTGCCACATACATAATTGTCTACCCACGCACGAGCAGACATAACCAGCATCGGCAAGCAACTTAGCAATGACAACCACATGAATAGGGGAGAGAGGGGCACCTTTGAACACTTTTTGCTTTAACGGCCCATAAAAACCTATTTGTTGTAGGTAATTATTGGACCGTAAATTTGAACACCCGTTTTTGTAAAAATATTGAGTTTAAGTGTTTTTGTTTTGTAATTAAATACATTTATTTTATTTCTTTAACAAAAGGAGACAAAAGACTAAACATAAGCAAACTAGAATTCATAAATGTATGAAATAACATATTAAGAAGACAACGAAGGCTAATAGAACTAAAAGATAACATTCATACAAACAAATTACAGAGTTGCTTCACTAACCCAATTGAAATTAATCATCGCACCTGTTTTAATATTTTCAGAGTGTTCATTGGTGGTGACCGTTCAAAGTTACCCAACATACAAAATTGCCAATTTAAAAGTTTGGTAAACACTCTGAAATATTAATTTAATACGATTTTACTAGCGATGTTCGAAGGTACCTATCCCACGCTCAAAGGTATCCCACTCTCCCCTATTTTTTTTATCTTACTGATGTCGATATCTACAATAACCCTAAATTTGTTTTGCTTCGACGTTTGAAGCTCCCGTTGTACAATTGGTAAGTGTGGGAGTGCGACTACTCAGGGCGTCTAGGTTGTTAGTTCGAATCTCCACCGGGAGTGGTATTGTACAGTAGTTTCTTGACCATTCATATTTTTGTTGAAGTAATGTCGTTTTTGAATAACGTCACATTGTCAATGTGAGCCGACACGACGGAAGATTATTTTGTGCTAGTCAGCAATAATATTCATCAACAACCAAGCTTAGCTACACCGACTATACTGTATGAACCTATAACAAAAACATCATAAAGCAATATAGCAGCTAAGGCTGGCCACACACGACCTAGCCATCCGATCCATTTGGCTCGGTTGGCTACAAATCCAGATGGATCGGTGGCCGCTCGATCCACCCCACACACGACCGATTTTGGATCGGCACGGAGCCATTTGGCTTGTTGGTTCTGTCATGTATGGAACAAAAAGTATTATATGTTAAATTGTCAAATTCGGCTTAGTATTCGAGTTATACCAAAAATACTGAAAAGTGGCCAGTGTGACCATTCTCTCAGAAACGCATGGGTGAATTTAGTAGCATTTTCGGTTTTAAGCATGCTTATGGGTCAAACAAACATATTCAATAATAAAAACCCTTGCACGTAATTGTTCCTTTTTAAAAGGTCTATTCAATAGGCTATTATGTGTAAAATAAAAAATGTAACTAGCACACATAGATATATATAAAATTAAGTTTTATTTATAATTACGACTTGACTTTGAAATAAATGAAATTGTAGAAGAAGTTATTAAAAGAGGTTCGCGTTGCTTAACCACACCCCACCGCGCCGGCGGCGGCGTTGGATGATAAATTATTGAAAGAAATCAAAGGCAATTTCGACCATCGCGGCATTACTATTACTAATAAAACCAAGCGAAGTTGTATTGCCCCTTAACAGTTCCACCAGAAACTATAAAAACTTGAGAACGTTATTCTAAATTCAGAAAGTGATGGGCATACCTATAGCATTGATTTCTTAAATGACATTTCGCCGTGAAAATTTTTCCCCGATAAAAAATGTTATGATTTTATCAATTGATAAAAGGCAAAACGTTATCACCTGCGAATTCCATAAAGAGTTGGTACATCAAAAGTGTATTAAACCCCATGGATCTTGATCCATATCCGATGAGTGTTGGAGTATCGCCAGACATGAATTCGTGAACGGCATCGAAATCGCCGTCGAAAACTATGGAAACAAAACTCTAAAGGGAACAATAGGTGTGTTTTTTGGCAAGCCCGGGGGAATCGTACAAAAAACGACATCGGGGCTTAGCGAAGCCATTACAGAAAAAAAAATGGAGTTTCCATACAAAACTATCGATAAAATGTATGAAATTCATGCCGATAATCTGGGCTAAAGTTAAGCCCCGAAAATTCTATTGGCTTAGCTAGGCCCGAAGGGGCTTAGTTTTTGTTGCTTTTAACATGTAAATTGCTTAGCCCCGAGGTCGTTTTTTTGTCCAAGCCCCTCGGCAAGGAAACAAACCCAATGTCGCGAACAGATGTGGCGTTTGGCGCGGCGCTACAATCGTGTCAATTGCGCTCGTGCACAAATAGAATCCCGGAAGACCACGCAAAATGCTCCTGACATTTGGAGTTGAATAAACCATATGAATGTGACACCAATTTAATAATAGGCGTGTTTTGTTGACCTCCTTAATGTGAACATAAAGATACGTTCCACATTCAGCCATAGAGTTACTGGAGTTGAAGTTAACTTGTTGTTGTTGGAATTTGCATTTGAAAATTTTCCTTAATGTGAAATATTTCTCAATGTTCACATTAAGAAGGTAAACAAAACACGCCTAATATGCGACAGACATGGACCCAAATTTAGGTTGTCTAGATTTTATATAAGCAATAGTTGTATTTTTTTCCTTCCCCGAATGGGCTTGGACGAAAAAAACGACGCTTCCTAAAGGCCACGATTATAGAAGTCATATTGCTTCTCTGATATCACCTGTCAAAAAAATCATACCAAATCGTCTGAACGCACTCATAGATCTCATATGACTTCTCAAAAGCAAAAAGCATTTAGCGCCGTCTTTTTGGAACCAAAGGTTGTCAATATATGTAAACATCTTCCAATTCAGACACGAAAAAGTCAATAATCATGGCTCTATAGCGTTTCCCATTGACTGTAACATTATGGCCGGCATCATTTTTTATCATTTTTCATCGAATTGAACCATTATATTGGTAATAAATTTGCACGATTTGCTAACGTTGTTCAGGAGTAAGTCTACTCATAAATGTCGTTTTCGATTGGAGGCCCAGAGTACTCGTTATACACTCCATTTTAACTCCTACTACTCCAAAAGCCTTCGATTGGCTGTTCCGAGTAATGTTTTCGGAGTCTTTTTCTGTTCTCGATTTCAAGGAGTAGATTTGGAACAAATGCACATATAAGTTTTTCGTCGGACTGCTTGTCAAAAGTGATAAATGCTTGAAGAAGCCATTTTATAAAATGGCGTCATTCAGTAGTGTGTGTGCAAATTTGACAAACACGATGTTTTCATATTCGATTGGAATCAAAAAGAAATAGAACAGTCAGAAAATCCAATCGAAAAAGACGAATGAAATGGCAAATCAAACTGAGCAAAATCAAGTGACAGCTGTCAAAAAGACAAACTCCGAAAAAAGTATTGCCAGATAGAAAACCACACGTCTAAAAAAATACACTTTACTATAGTGTAAAGTGGCCTTAAGCAAGTTACATGTTAAATGCAACAACAACTACTAAGTCCGTTCGGGCTTAGCTAAGCCCAGAGAGAAACTTTAACCCCGATAAAAACTGTGTTACCGGCATAAATTTCATACTTGTGGTTTTTTTCCATCCAATTCAATTCGGGCAAGGAAAAGAACACACCTAATATTATATTGACGACTAGGAAAGTCAAAATGCGATACCTGGTGGCAGATAAAAACAACTGGATAACTACATTCTGAACTGGCCGCCATAACAAATGCATATATTAACATTCAGGTAAAATAATTGTTTTATAAATAAAAATTGATTTTATTTCAATTAAAATATACTTAAATGACTTTATTAACATATTTCGTTCTATTTTATTTCAGTTTTCGAAAGAAACAAAAACTAACTGAAGAAAACAAGGACAAAAAGAAAACATTCATAACCAGCCGACAGCCGTAAGTAACTACAGTATTTTATCTAAAACAAAAATATATTTACAAATTCTTCTTATTTTAATCAAGTGTACAACAGCGGTAGCTGCTCCTGAAATTATTCTCCGGGGTCCAAATTATTTCAACTGCGACAAAATGGAAAGATTTAAGTGTGATGTGCGTTGTGAAGTGTTGAAAATCAAAAAAGTTGTCGCTGGTGGATGATGTGTTGAAGCTGCCCTCAATTGCCACATCATTTAGTAACAGTTAAGGAAACAATTGGCCTAGACCTTCCTAGAGCACAAAAGCAATAAAAGATTCAGCGGACAATCCCAAACGATTTCTTAAAAGCCGGTGAAATTCGTGCACTCAATCCTGATGTTGAATTCTATGTTACTTCAGTGACATTCAAAGTAATCAAGCATCAAGGGCAATAGACCTACATCCTTGGCCAGAATCTTAGGAATGACACGATCACCAAGGACGAATAATCGTTAAATATTCCTAAATTATTAAATAAACACGAACAATTTACGGCCAAAGCACCTACGAAATCGTTTTCACTTTGGTTATACTTTAGGAAACACTTGGTTCGATTTTCAGCACAAATTTATGTGTAATTGCAAGTTTTACTTTATTATTTAATAAAAATATAGTTTTATATTTATTAGAATAGTTTTTCTTCTTTTGATAAATAATTTCGGAAAAACACTTCACAAATCACATATTATGATTTACAAAAAATTTTGACATCTTATGTAGTTGCAAGTTTTGCCCGGTAGAGTACTGCCTCCAGTCGTCAGTAAGATTTACCTCAAATCTTCTTCAAATCTCGAAAATTTACCATACAAATTTACTTGGTAAATCTTGAAGATTAGAAATTGATCTTGATAAATCTACCTTCCAAAAATAATTTTACAAATCGAACTAATCTATTCCTATATGGATGGTGCTGAATGTTGCATTCGAGGCTG
Organism: Dasysyrphus tricinctus; assembly: GCA_963921185.1. Lineage (NCBI taxonomy): Eukaryota > Metazoa > Arthropoda > Insecta > Diptera > Syrphidae > Dasysyrphus > Dasysyrphus tricinctus. Next base: position 187,176,787 of record OY992532.1, on the reverse strand, counting down.
AATTCAATTCATCATTCTTTGACACAAATGAAACATTCAATCTCACTTCCACTTAAAAAAAAATGTATACCTCATATGCTTTTGAAGTGCGCTGTCATTTTTTAATCTTTTCATGCGGTGAAAAGGCCACATAAATTTTCTACCTTAAATTCCGGATTATCTTTTGGTAAAAACGTAGCATTATGCCATAATTGAGATTAGATAAATTCATTTGATATTAGATGTGTTGTTTTTGCAAGCCCGGAGGAATCAGACGAAAAAAACGGCATCGGGGCTTAGCGACGACGCCATTACAGAAGAAAAAAATGGAGTTTCCATACAAACTATCGATAACATGTATGAAATTCATGTCGGTAACACAGTTTTTATCCGGGCTAAAGTTAAGCCCCGAAAATTCTCTGGGCTTAGTTGTTGTTGCTTCTAGCATGTAAATTGCTTGGCCCCGACGTCGTTTTTTTTCGTCCTAGCCCATTCGGGCAAGGAAAAAACACACCTATTATTAATTTCCACTTTTCAATTTTAACTGCACTTCTTGAAAAAAAAAATGATATTTTTGTTTGCGCCGAATAATCAACGTCAAAAAATAAGATAGGTTCATTCTAGACAAGTATAATAAAATGTGTTCACAATTTTGAAATTATGACAGGAAGCCGCAATCTTTGATAAAGTAAAAACATTTTTAATCTCCGACCCGGAACGCCAACAAAACAAACAAGCACATTCAATTCGATTCTCAAGTTTTCATATTGCAGTATGTGTGTAGCTTCACATGCAGATGTCAAAATGGCTTTCCCATTTGTAAACATGGGGAACCAAAATATGAACGAGTAGGATATTGCTTATCAAGAAAATGGAAATATAATTTGCCAAACAGGGAAAATTGTTCTAAAAAACAGTAAAGTATATATGAAATTTTCATATATTAAGCTTAAAGATTTTTTAAGCAGCATTTTTGACACCACTTTGACAACTATGTGTTTGAATGTGTGAGTAGCCATGGATTAAATTCTGAAATCAAATCCAGAATCGTTTTCTCTTCTTTTCAAGAGAAGAACAACTGTCATTCTGAATGTCAATAGAACACTTCCAGAAAGGTATATTAATGCACTCCGAGTGCTTCTGGATCGTCAATAGAAAAGGCCAAAAGCATTGTATATAAATTCTATAGTATTCTCATGAAGAAAAAAAGCTCGTGGCCATCGTGTCCAAATGTAATCCTAATTTTTGTTAAGGGATCTCGGTAAGGCGATCACAGGGAACCTATCGACCAAATGACAACCTACAAAATCGTGTTTCATGAGAATACTATAGAGTGGATATACAATGCCAAAAGTGTAAAATGTCATAGTGAAACCAACTAATATAGCCATCTGTTAAATATATATTAAAATGCCGTTAAACTGTATTCAAAGTTTAGCAATAATTTTTTTGTTGAAAAATATTTTTTGAGAGTGAGAAAACTAAAACTATGTATAATATAGTAAGTAATGATGGATATTAGAGTGAAAAACAAAACACTAGAAATTTCTACGAGTTTAGCCTTTGTATATAAACTTTATAGTATTATCATGGAGTCGTTTTTATTTACGTGGTATTCCATCGATGGTGGCGCTAGTGAACACCCATGTTGAGAATAAAATGTGCAACATGTTTCAGTTTTTTTTTTCTTATTTTTTTGCTCTATCCTCCGTTTCCGAGCGTTCGTCTGTTTTGTTCATTCTTCTTGAATTCCCAGAATTTTACGTGTAAGGGTTTTTTTTTTGTTTGTTTATTTTTTTGTCGAGAGATTAAGATTTTTGTCTTTGTTGGGTTCTTCGTCCTTGTGTATTGTTGTTGTATCTTGTGCTTGAGAAGTGCATTAAGAAAAAATAGATTTAATTTTTCTGGATTCTACAATATTGTAGATCTGAATCAAAACGAAAAATAATTAAGTTGAAAAAATGAGGTAGCGAGTAGGTATTTAAACTCTTTTTCATATAAATGATTAATTTCTGGAATTTCATTGTTTTGATCAAAATTATGATTACGATGATTTTACAAATTATTTTCGTTAGGTAAGTAGGTATGTATATCGTCCGTCAGTATGTGGGGGTGTGTTTGTGCGATAAATATCTATGGGTAGGTACATGGAGCAAGAGTCTAAAGGTATGGATAAATTTGCTTAAGACTTGTTATAGGTAAAGGGTAGGTAAATTGTCGTGGAATCAATTCAATTTCTAATTTGTTTGGAGTTTTGCATTAAGAATTTTTTACTGGCAATAGCTTACTGATAATAGTGTGAAAAAAAGAATTTTTATTTAAAGAAATATGTAGTATACATGTATGTGTGTATGTATGTATGTATACAATACTGCCGTCAAAAGGAAGAAAGCCGTATCTCCATTTTAGTAGTGTTGAGATAAATGCATTTTAATGATTTTGCTTTTCTCACCTTTAAATTAAATAATTTTGAAATTTAAAAATTTTTAAGAACGATGCGTATAAGTTAAGTATCTATTGGAATGAAAGTGCTAAGTAGATTTTTTTCTAACGATTCTTAAAAAAAAGACACATTTACATACCTATATAGGTACGACGGTTAACTATGAATACCTTTTATGTCGCATTTTGTAAACTTTACAGGAGACAAAAACTGAATATTTTCTCAAAACAGAATCGTATACCTAGTAATGAAATTTGGCAAAGTATTTTCAGGTTTGAATCTCTGTCATGTGAAATAGTTTCCCATGTTAAAAATTGTGATTTTCATAAGAAAAAAGAAACAAAGGAGATACCTAATCATTCACAAAAAAAAACTTTTTAGTAGTAGGTTATTTGTTGTACGCCCGGTAGTTAATTTGTTTAAGAGTTCAAAAAAAAAATGAAAATGTCAAAACCTTCAAATCCATTGATAGGAGATGTAATTGTCCAGTTTATATTTTTGAAGGCTCAGAGAATTTCCCCAGTTTTGCTGTCAAATACTAAGTAAACAAAATTTTTGCTCCGTCAGCGCTCATGAAATATTAACTGAACAAATGACACCGGTTATTCAAAACGGGATATGTCCTTACATATAATTCGACTAGTTTTATGACTTTATTGTTAATTATTGCAATAAAACTACAATATCAATAAAAAAATATCATTCACACATAGCTAATTCGAAAAAAATTAAAAAAGACAACAAAAATTACTAAAGTTTAACCGAAAAAACTGAAAATATTTTTTTTTAAAGTTTTGGAAAAAACTTTTTTACCAATTTTATTTTGATTTTTGGGAACGGGCACATTCCAAGATCACGAATATGCATTTTATAAGTACCTAAGACGCTTAGTTTAGACACAAATCAAGTTTAAAGATGTCAACTTTGATGCCTCTAGGACGCTTAGTTTAGCCGCAAATCGTGTTTAAAGATAAAAGTTGATTTTTCGTACAATGCTATGCATTATTTGAGTTCTCTTGAGCAAGAGTATCTTGAATGACAAATAAACGCGAATGAACAGCGAGGTATGTATGCAACCCCCCTGCTTGGGCTCATTATAGGATTGGGGTGGGTGCGAGGTTGGGTGTATGCAAAGTTTCTTTTGCATTTAAGGAATCTGGATTTTTAAGTCGCTAGGATGCTTAGTTTATCCGCAAATCAAGTTTAAAGGTGTCAACTTTGATGCCTCTAGGACGCTTAGTTTAGCCGCAAATCGCGTTTAAGGATATAAGTCGAATTTTCGTATAATGCGATGCATCAATTGAGCGCCAATGCCAAGTTTTCTTGAGCAACAGTACCTATCATTCATATTTCGAAGAAAAATATTAAAAACCGAAAAAAAAAATTGAGAAAAGTTTAATTTTTCATTGAAATTTTCTTCAAAAAATCTTGTTTTTTTTTATATTTTTCAAAAAATAAAATGTCCAAAAAGTTTATACATATTTCTATATTTTTTTTTCAAAAAAAAAAAACTCCCACCTGCTTCCAGAATCCAGACCCACCGTTCCCCATCACCCAAATCGAAAAAAAATTCCCACCTCTGTCCAGAATCCGGACCCACCATGTCCAGATCCAGACCCACCTCTATCCAGATCCAGACCCACCTATGCCCAGATCCCGACCCACCTCTGTCCAGATCCAGACTCACCTCTGTCCAGATCCATCTACGAACCACGACCAAGGCAAGACTTTAGCGAGTTGATGCCGAGACAGCAAGTCAAAGCCATCACATCGCCGGCATCGTGGCCGTAGCCGTTGTCACCCGTCCACACAAAACCAAAATAAAATTCAATTTCTACCTTTCCTTCATACCTACATAATATAGCTACTTACAATCATATTTATTTTCATGACACAAAATCCTTTTATTTGACATTCATTATTTTAAAGATCGAGAAGAATGAAAAATTAAACTACCTACAAGCTTACACACGCATATATGCACAAAAAAAAGTATGACGGAGAGCAAACAATACAAAAAAATATATAGATATTCTGCATTCTGCACCCCCAAACACGTGAAAACTGAAATCCTATAAGAAGAAAATAAAAACGAAAATTATTGCCAAGATCGAGATGAACGAAAACATGCGCACAAAGAAAGGATAGAGCAAAGAGGATATAAAAAAAATTTAAAAAACATGAAAAACCAGCAATAATTTTTTCATTCTTGGAGCGCCGAGTGACGATACTTCCTCCTCGCATGCATTTTTATGACTGAACTGAAAGAAACTGAAAAATGACAATAATAATCAGCGTTGCCATAATGGCATTATAAATGCTAAATCTAGCATTATACAGGAGTGAAAAGCATTTTGAAATATTAAAATTATGCCAAATGCTTTTTTGGCATTATTTGTCTTTGTTTGGCATTCTTGAATGCTAGATTTGATTACAAAAAATATTCAATTATTAATAATCTAGCGCCAAATTGTTATTATTATTGTTAAAATTTTGATCTTATGAATTTCAAATGTGATAATCTGACGGCTGACTGAATTACATTTCAGTCGATGATGGACTTCATTGGGCCACTGAATAGTCGTTGGTCAAGCAGTTTATTGCACCACCAAATTATTCGTTGAGTAAGTAAATTTGTTTTATAAATTAATGTAATATTAGTTGATTTATGAAATAAATTCAGGGCTCTATGAAAAATTGGTTATTTAACAAACAGTTTATTTGCGTATGAACGATAATTCACCGGCCCGACGAAGTCCATCATATACCCAAGGATTCGCTTCAGTTTAAACAAAGAGGTTTCAAATGTCAAGCAGTAAAATAACATACCAAAGCTACTACTAAATGTTAAGAGTATTTCTGAAAAAATAAACATTGATATTTTGTACAAAATGTATTTTTAAATGTGTTTTGAAATCTAGCATTCTGTTTTTTGGGTTTCCATACGATTTAGCATTATAAAATTTTAAATCTAGCATTATGAAATTCGAGATTATGGCAACACTGATAATAATAAAATAAATACGAAAACACAAAAGTAGAAGTTTATATACAAAGGCATGGGGTTTCAACATGAGGCAAGCACGGGGGCTTCAACATCGGATTGTTGTGAAACATCGATGCTGATGATATTACTATAAAGTTTATATACAAAGGTTTAGCCCAAAGTTCTGTCAAAGTTCATATACAAAGAAAATGTACTAAAACTCGTAGAAATTCGTTGTTTTGGGAAGTACAGTTTAGGACCAAGTACACAGTGATAACGGTCCATTTCAACGTTGCTCTTGTATTTGAAAATTTTCAAACCCAAGTCTATAAATCAACATTTTCTTTAAAACATTTTTGTGATTGGACCTTGCAGTATTTAAATTTGTCACATAATGTATGTCTTCAATTCGTTTTATAGTTCTACTTCTCTACTACTTGTCTACATATATTCTTTTTATTTCAACGTCTACTGGCTCCATCTATTTGATATTTCTTTAAGAAAAACTACCTACCTACCTGGCTCCCATTTTCTTATATTCAGATTTTTTGTTTTTTGGTTTAACTCATCTCTTGCTGAGTAATTGAAGGTTGCAGCATTTTGGGTGCTAAACGTATTAATTTTCTCTATGAATTTTTATTTCGAATTCAAATTCAAACTGAACTATAAACGTTCGAATCGTTGTCGCCCAGTCATCTTTTGTTTCCTCTCTTCATTTGTCGTACATAGGTAGGTAGTTTAGTTTCTTGCACATGAGCTGCTAATAGCCAACTGCGAATTGCGAATTTTGACTTTCTTTCACATGAGTGGTCGCTGACAGACGCGAATTGTCAAAAGATAATAAACCAGTAAAATGGGTGCTATAAAAAATTTAAAGTTTAATTCGAGCGAAATTTTTCATTCGCAGATTTGTGGAATGCGCGTTGTGGATTGCGAATAAGTGTTTGACAGTTCGCAGAAAATTCTTGTTGGTTGCGTAGAAAATGTAAATATGCTAATTTGTACAATTTAAGCTAATTAAAGACCGTGTTTTCTTTCTAGAATTGTAGACAGGATCGTTTATTCACTCTGTCGAAAAGCTAAAACAAGAATTTGTTGATTTAGTTGGGTCTGTGTGTAAATGGAAATCCACACAAGTGCAGTATGCATGCTGCAAGTTATACATCAATTTATATTGAATAATTTGGAATGAATTTGTTGACATTTGCGCTTGGAATTGAAAAAACGAATTAAATTCGCATTCGCAGGTCGGAGCTCATGTGAAAGGCACTTTAGGGCAAATTGTAACACTAGGTGTGTTCTTTTCCTTGCTCGAATGGGATTGGACGAAAAAAACAACTTCGGGGCTTATCGACGCCATTACAGAAACAAAAATGGATTTTTCCATACAAACTATCGATAACAAGTATGAAACTTATACCGGTAACACAGTTTTTATCTGTTCTAAAGTTAAGCCCCGAAAATTTTCTGGACTTAGCTAAGCCCGAGCGGGCTAAGTTGTTGTTGCATTTAACATATAAATTGCTTAGCCCTGACGTCGTTTTTTTCGTCTTAGCCCACTCTGGCAAGGAAACAAACTCACCTAATGTTCCTTCGATCTATCGTCTTTATGTCTTTTAGTCTCATAGTCCCCTATTGCACAATGATTCTTTGCATCTGACTCTTTCAAAGAAGAAAAAGTAACTGATTTCACCATTGTATATAAAAATGTTTTTATATACAATGACTTCACCTTCATCATCTCATTGAATTTTGAAAAGAGTCAGACGCAAAGAATCGTTGTGTAATAGAAGACTTAGCATTTATTTTTATGGAATGCAATTATTTTTATTTTTTCAATTTTGTCAAAAACTTAAATTGAAAATTTTTAATGTAGATATCAACATTTCAAAAACTAAAATCTCAAGAACTTACGAACACTATCCTCGCTTAGATTGGGAAAATTAAGTCCGGACCCGTGAGTCTCATTGTAAAATTGGGTGGCGCAACAGCTCGTGGAGAACCAGGGCCTAGTGACTTACAACTCTCAACCATTCCTGTGTGCGTGTTATTGGCAGAAATGGAGGGGACCTACAGTTTTTTGCCGAGTCCGAACGGCTAAGTGAGCAGCACTTATTCATGACAAGTATACTCTTGGAGGATTTGTCAGTTCCTCGCAAGAGGCAGTACCTCGGATAAAACATTTCTGTTTTTAGATGGCACGGCGGGGAGTCGAACCCACACCTTCGGCATGACAGTCCTACGCACTAACCATCATGCCACGAGGTACTACTGAGTACTGAGTCTCATTGTGTCTACATTGGAAAAGATGAGGCTCCAAAAAACACATAGAAACAACAACAACTTCAATTTTTTGCGCTTTGAAACAACAACAATAAAGAGTCTAAGAGTCGGGTATTTATGTATTCTTCATGCCTCACGACATCTCTGCCTTCCCTTTCTCTTGTCCAAAAAACTGCCGTGAGACCGGTCTCAATCTTCCAATATAAACAGCGTCTTATAGACTATTCGATTGCAAATTCGGAAAAATTCTTCGATCTGGAACGCCATTATAACAAACAGGCACATGCAATTTAATTCTGAAGTTTTCGTATCGCTGTATGTCATGTGTGCAACCTCGCATGCAGATGCCGAAATCGTTGTTTACATTTGGAAGCATGGCGGATAGAAATATTGACGAGTAAGATTAAGAGTAAGAGGAAGTCTATGTGTGATGTCCGGAGTATAAGAAATGCCGATGTGGGAAGCGACCACCATTTGGTTCTGATGAGTCTCAAACTACGAACCGCTGCCGTACAAAAACCAGCGCAGGATGCAGCAAGGAGCACAAAATTCATTACTAATGCTTTAAATGACCCCAACATATGTCGAAACTATGTCACCACCCTTAACGACAGAGCCTCGTCATTAAATGGAATCCAGAATTCAACAATTGATGAGATGTGGGGTGAAATTAAAAGTGTTTTTATGGAGGCTGGATCCGAAACTGTACCCAAGCGAACGAGACGTAGAGACTCTTGGATATCCCAAGACACCTGGGATAAGATCGAACTTCGCAAATCGTTGAAAATCCAAATAAATGCCGAAGCTGATGTTCAACGAAAGGCTGACTTGCGAAGAGAGTACCGCATTGCACATAAGATGGTCTACCGCTGTGTGAGACGTGACAAGAGGGTGAAGTTGGATGGACTCGCAGATAATGCGGAAAGCGCTGCCAGAAGAGGAGATATCCGGGAATTGTACCAAATAGCCAAAGATGTTATCGGGAAAAAAAGCAACACCAATCATCCTGTAATGGATGTGGATGGCACACTTTTGGTATCAATTGAGGATCAGCTTCGTAGATGGAAGGACCATTTTTGCACGGAAAGAATTCTTGGATCAGATCACGAAAAACGAGCTGCAAATTACGAAAAATGAATCCCGATTTATACCTTGGCTCGGGATATCGTATTTTACGACTATTTGTTTGCAATTTGCAAAACTGAGCGAAATGAAGACATTGATACTCAAAAATCGTAAATCAACCTTCTTTGAATCAATTATTCTACCGAGAGAAAACATAAATTGCGAACAACAAATCGCAATTTGATCCAAATATTCCTCAATTGCACAATTTGCAAAAAAACATTTTTATGATCACCACTTTTATTTCGTGATATTGCCACTTGAAAGATCAATCTTCGTCTAACCCCTCATTTTGCAGGTATACGCATTTAATTTATTTTATTTGAAATAAATACTCTGCGCTTGATTCTACTTGGATTTGAACTCGCAACCCTCCACTTGCGGAGCGAGCATGCAACCACTACGCCAATTTGCATTACAGATCGTTGGTGTCAAACATTAATGATTAGATACATGCCATGTTGTGGTGCTTCATCTCTTCGAGAAGTAAATTGCGACAAGAATGTCGTGATTTAGGAATTTTTGTATTGGTGATTTGCAACTATTCTCATGGAGTTGCAAATTGCGACAGAAAAAACGTAAAACAGTGATTGCGCAATGGAGATTACTAAATATTTATCGCAAATCAATATTTTTAAATGCTGTTTGTGAAATTATTCTTTTTAAGAGTAAATCACGCAAAAAAAGTTGTATTTTGCCATGAAAAGTACAAGCTTAAATCATGGATTTTAATTGCAAATCACGAAGAAACAAACTTTGTAAACTGCTACATTTTTAGTATTAAATTACCAGTTTTTGTATTAAATTTTAATAAAAATGCATTGATTTACGAATAAAACATGATTCGTAAATTGCAACTGCAAATTTTTCAATTAGTGATTTTTCAATTCTTTCCGTGTGTGCCCTGCTAAATGAGGATTCAGTTGAGCAGAGTGCTGAAGTGCCCCAACTAAACGAGATGCGCAGGTCCTATAAGGGTATTGACATCGAACCCCCGTCAGAATCGGAAATTCGTACATCAATAAATCTCCTCAAAAACAACAAGGCAGCTGGACTGGACGGAATACCAGCTGAATTCCTGAAAGCCGATCCCGTAGCAGCGGCTAGTATTTTACACCCGCTGATACAAAACATTTGGGAAAACGAAAGCTATCCCAGGGACTGGAAGGATGGTGTGATTGTTAAGTTGCCAAAGAAAGGTGACTTAAAGAATTGCAACAATTGGCGTGGTATCACCGTTTTGTCCGTTTTCCCAAAACTAATGGCAACAATCATACTCGAGCGAATAAAGGATAGAATCGAGTCTACACTCAAGAGGCATCAAGCTGGCTTCCGCAGTGGTCGATCGTGTGTCGACCATATCAACACCCTGCGTATCGTCCTCGAGCAGTCGATGGAATATCAATCACCGCTTTACCTCATGTTCGTGGATTTTGAAAAGGCCTTTGATCGAGTTAACCGAGAATGTATATGGAGATCGTTGCTTGGTAGAGGAATTCCACCAAAAATTGTTGCCATTATTAAAGAGTCCTACAACAACGCGAGGTGTTTTGTTTTGCACAATGGGCAGCTATCCGACTCCTTCGTAGTGCAACAGGGTGTGAGACAAGGGGATGTTCTATCGCCAATTCTCTTCCTGCTGGCGATGGACGACGTATTGACGGCCAGTGTTGGTACAGCTGAGCGACAGGGCATTCAATGGAGACCGTTCGAAAGGCTCAGTCATTTAGACTATGCTGATGACATATGTCTACTGGCAAATAACATCAGTGGGCTGAACGGGATGTGCCAAGCACTGCAAGTGAAGGGAGAGTCGAGTGGTCTAAGAATTAACAGCAAAAAGACAAAAATAATGCTCACAGGCCGCTCCACACAGCAGCGTATTATTTTACAGGAGACGCCAGTTGAAGTAGTGGAACAATTTAACTACCTTGGCAGTATTGTTTCTGCAAACGGTGGTACGGATCTGGACGTTAAAAGTAGAATAAATAAAGCTCGTGCTGCCTTCGGTATCCTGTCCCCAATTTGGAAATCCAGTCAAATCTCCTTACGCACTAAGTTGAGATTCTTCGAATCCAATTGCTGTTATATGCTTGTGAAACCTGGAAAGTCACGTCTACCATTTCGAAGAAAATGCAGGCTTTTGTGAATCGCTGTCTTCGCCACTTCCTAAAGATTCGCTGGCCACAAATAATATCAAATGAGGAATTGTGGCGCAGGACAAGTCAAGAGCGGCTGGACGTCGACATAAGAAAGCGTAAATGGCGTTGGATTGGTCACACACTGAGGAAACCAAACGATGAAATTGCAAAGCAGTCCTTTGAATGGAATCCTCAGGGTGCACGGCGGGTTGGAAGACCAAGAACAACATGGAAATCAACTGTCTTAGCGGAAGCAGAATCCCAGAGAAAGACGTGGCCACAGCTTAAGTACCTTGCAGCAGACCGTGAAGGATGGAGACGTTTTGTTGATGCCCTATGCCCCAGCCGGGGATACAGGACACGATGATGAAGATTATTTTCAATCAAGAAATTGGGAAAATAATTAGCAAAACCGAAAATATTTATTGTTCTTAGAAGCAGTAAAATATATGCTTATTTTTTGCTCAAAATTTACTTTTTGCTGTATTTGACAACACTTTGACAACTATGTGTTCGAATGTGTGAGTAGTTCGCTGGTTTCGGTTTTGAAATCAATGCCATCAGAATCGTTTTCTCTTCTTTTTAGGAGAAAAACTGTCAATAGAACACTTTCAAAAAGGCCTACACGCATTCCGAAAGCTTCTGGAATGCCAATCGAAAAGGCCATTTATATTATTTAAGTTAGGAACATTGATTTTGGTATCAAGGCAGTTTGTGAGGAAGAAAAATACGGGGTCAAGGCCGCTGTCATGAGGCACGAAAATAACATAAACTTCGAACTTTTTTTGTTGTTTTACGACGTTTACTGCCACGTGGATCACGAAATTTGTTCACAGGATGCCATGTGAGATGTGATACAGTCAGTATATTTTGATATTCCATTAGGTATGTCCCCATTGTGGCACTTTAATGATGTAATTTGTTTGTATGAAAGCAATCAACGTGTTATGTGAACAAATATTGATATCTTTGTTGTTCAAATCACCAGTCCCGAGTCCAGACCCAATCTTGCCAATCTAAAAAGGGCCATAGCTCATAGATTGATATTTTACAATAACAAATTGGCTGCACATATTATGAGAAAAAAATGTAACCAGCGTTGCCACGATGAAAAAAATACTGAGGTTTTTTTTGGGGCCATGCAAAAAGTCCGAACCACATTCCGTCATAGAAAAAAATTCAATGAATCTGAAAGGTGATTTACAAAACTAAACATACATAGTTTTAATAAAACTATTAATGGTTTTCGAGAAAATTTGAAAATAAGAACTATTTACCAGCTAGCTTATCCATTCTTTAGAGCTTTTAAGCAATATCATTTTGATAATCTCTTATAGAATCTCTTATAACAGAAAACTAAGATTTGCGGGCCATTTCTCGTTTGCCCTGGCCTAAGGGCCAACATTCAAGCTTATAGAGGGCCATATGAACACAGAATGTAACCTAGAGAAACTAGGTTTGCTTGTTAACGTGAGATTTCTTGCAATTTTTCACAATTTGCTGTCAAAAACCATACGAGAAAAAACACAAAGTTGGAAAACTTGGTGAAAATTTCACCTTACGAAACTGGCATAATGTAACCTAGAAGAGATGGCCCATAGTACTACGCTTTCACCAAAAGATAATCTGGGATTTAAGGAAAAGGATTTATGTGGTGTTCCTATCGGAAGAAAAAATTAAAAAGAAGATTAAATCTGACAGAATACTTTAAAAGCAAATGGAGTTTCGTTTTTTCTTATGAAACAATGAAGAACCGAATACAGCCACGAATAAATACTTCAGGGCCATATAACTATGATTATACTTTTTCAATGCTAGGTTCTTGCGTGGGGTGCTGTCTGAAAATTGTTTTCTTATTAAATAACTTCCCCCACTTTAGAATTGAAATGCATGCAACGATTGTTTTATTTTCTACAATTTTGACCATGAATTTTTTTGCATAGATACGCTTGGTTCAAAAATACTCTAATATTTTCTCAGGTTCGTTCATTAAACTTATTTACTTTACCTGGAGGCCACACGAGCAAGTACTTGCAAGCAAGTTGGCTACATACACTGCCTGTCAAATTCGTAATATGCATTCCACTTGCCTCCCACTTGCTTTCCACTTGCATTCCACTTACTTTTCTCCCAGCTTGCTTCTCAACTTGCTTCACTACTGGCTTCAAAACTTGCATGTCAGTTGATAAGCAAGTTGCTTGGGTTTGTTTGTGTTAGTAAACAAATGTGTATGTATTGCAACTGGCTTGCAAGTACTTGCTCGTGTGGCCTCGGTGTTATTTAAAACGTCCACTTATTTAATTCACAAAATACAACACTTTACTTTTCTTACTACAAACAAAACAATTTATTATTCACCACTGAAATTGATTCACCAATTTTACTTTTTACAACCAACTTTTTTCTTTCACGATTAAAAACAAACTGGGTCGCTGCCGGCCAAACATGAGCCTTTCATACTTGTTTGTAAAAACTCTGGAAATTAGTAGAAGGTTGTGGTATCTGCTTTCCCCTTTCTAAAGCTTTTATTTGACAGTTGGTTTTCTGCTATAATTCAGAAGATGGCGCTTCGTCGTTTGAGAGTCGTTATAATTTGAGGGTTTGTGTGCACTGCGACCTTTAGCTCTATTGTGCCCGTTTTTTTACTATTCGGAGTCGTTGTATTTCAAATATGAAAGTCATTACAAAATAATTTTATTTTGGTATAATCTTGATTGGTTTGAAAGTGAGCTGATTCATAAACTTCTCAAGCTAAATTCACAGTTTATTCTTATTAGCAAAGTAAAGCTTAAAAAGTAAGAAAAAGCTAATCATTTCAGTAAAAACCACCTACTGCCACGTCCGAGCTTGTATTTTAGATTTATTACTGTTCTTATTCTATGACGAAGCAAGCTTATTAGTTTAATCAATAACGTTAAACTTATTATTGAAATTAACATTTTTTTTTCATGTTGATCAACGAAATATTTATAGTTGACTATGTTGATGTCGAAAACCTTTCAAGCTCTCTAATTTGGTCAGTTGAAGCAGGCGCCGAACTGAGGACCTTCCCCTCTGGCACCATCCCGATTTCGATTATGACATTAATTGTTAGTGTAACTCCGTTGTGGTGCCATCTCTATTTCGATGCTTGAAAGGCGTAGAAAGGCGATATCCACAGTGTCGCACATCGATTTCAGTAGATTTTTGACATCTGAAAGACAAACTTAATCCTCAACTGAAAAACTGTCCCTGAAATAACTCGGAGTTAATTTATTTTCAGGAATAGCTAACTCTGATTTAACTCAGAACTGAAAAACTAACCCTACGGGCAAGTTTTTCAGTGCGAGATCATTCTAGTCTCAGGGTTAAACCTACGTTAACTCCAGAAACGTGTTTCTCAGTCAATTGAAATCCTTATATAGCTCCGAGTTAACTCATCTAATTTGGTGAGTTAACTCAGGAACCAAATTGAGGGCCTTTCCAATTGTGGCGCCATCTCGATCTCGATATTGATAGTTATTGCCAGTGCAATTCCGTTGTGGCGCCATTTCTATTCCTATGCGTAAAAGGCGTAGAAGGGTGATATCCATAGTGTCGCACATCGTTGGCCCTAGAATTTTGACAGCTGAAATATAAAGTTAATCCTCAATAGAAAAACTGTTCCTGAGTTAACTCAGGGTTAATTTATTTTCAGGCTTAGCTAACTCTGAGTAAACCCTGAACTGAAAAATTGGCCCTGAGTGTCAAACACTGGTATAACTCTTATAAAAAGAAATAGACCTGGATGGAATATTAATTGATTGCAAACTTATTATTTCCTGCATGCACACTTATTACCTCTGACTTATTGGTATTGACTTAAATAATCTATTTTAAAAATATAACAGGCAGAATGTGAGAGAAGTACTACAAAAGCAGAATACAGTAATTTCGTCGGTTATGTTTTAGACAATGAGTAGGTAGCAAGAATATCCAAAGTTCTAACAGTTACAAATTATTGTTATGTGAAAACCTAGTTTAACTGCACTGTCAGTTGATTAGGGTGTTTGGCCATATTTCTAATCAAATTCCTTGCAGCTAGCATTATTGTAACTTGTCCATCAGGGGGATTACCTTGGCCCTAGGGTAGAGTTGCTTGCCCTAGAAGTGCTAGCATAGTTGGAGATCAAAGTGAAGTCCGGTTTGGATCCTCAGGATTTTCTTTTTCTTTTTTTTTTTTTTTGATTGGCGAACTAGTGCCAATTCACGGGCTGCATAAGATTTTCGGAAAGACCTCTTTCGGACATGAAAAAATCAGTTTTTTATAGTTTATAACGATGCATCATATATTCGAACGTCATACAAATGAAGGATATCTTGTAGACTTAAGGATAAGATTGAGCCCGAAGTGAAAATTTCACTATCAGTTAATAGTTTTTTTTAAGTCTTGTTTAGTAAAAATATTTTATTTAATAATTTTATTTAGAAATTAACTACGGAAACACCCTGTAACTTTGAAACCATAATTCAAATTAAATTTTCACTTTTAGAATTGAAAGCCTAAGACTAGATGGTACAGATGTATTCGCATCGTGCTACGTCACATCATTTCCGAATACAATAATACAATCTCATCTAAAATACCATGTGGGGATGTTATTTGGCAATTCTAAAACACTAGGGGATGCTGTTTGCTACTTTTGCTGAACTCCTGCTGCTGGTTGCAAGTTCCCAAAAATAACTACTCTATTTTGGAAAGGACCTGGGCCAAATTCAAATTAAAAAGAATGGGAGTGTGGGGTTTCGGTTCAGGATTCTAATGTGAACCACTTTAGAAAACGTGTGTGACTATACGCCTCAAAGTTGAATATCCGTTAATTCTTGTTCATTTTGTTCATCCTATAAAGGGCTTCTTTCAATTTGAGAGGACATTTTGGTTGTTTTACAAATGGAGTTCAAACAAAAAGTATACGATCTGGTTGCACGTAATTGGTTTATTTGTTTTGAGAAAAGGCTAGAGCAGTGTACAGTTTGATTTATTAAAGTCGGCCCAGCCGTTGAAAAGAAAGTTGAAATGGTACCAGAAAAAAATTATAAAAATCTTTAAGAATGTTTTACTTTCAGCTTCTCTGTAACGGTTGCTTACCATCTAGGTAGCGCTGGATTTTCCATAAGGCCGACTAGGCCCAGACCCGGGGCATCACGACAAAGGGGGAACCAACAAAAAGCCAAACACAATGAAATAACTGAATTCAAACTACCATTAAACTTTACATAATGGATTCAATGGATATGGGTATTTTAAATTTTTGGAAAGGATTGGAAATTCAAATAAGATATGGTGAGTTTTATCCAGATTAAGTTATAGGTATTTCGATATAAGCAAGGCGTCAATTCGATTTTATTGGTTCCTGTTACCCATAGGAATGCATTTTTTTTTATTCAACTTTGAAGGAAGAATGTTCTCTTAATCTTTTTGTTACAACACTTTTGACAGCTATTTTAAATAAACAAATATTAAATTTGTTCTTTTTTTGGGCTAAATTTGGCAGTCTGTCAAATTTTGAAGGGGATATTCTTTACTCTCTCGTAAAGCGTTTTCTTAACTTTCTTTGTGTCAGATCAAATAAAACTATATAGTCTTATGAGATCGATTACAGTGCAAGCATTTGGTTCGTCTAAGGCCGCACGAGTTCGTCAGAACGATCGATCGTTCAAATCAGTTTGATTTTTTCTGCAGCGTTCTGACAAACGGTTCTGATGAACAACTCCGATGGAAAGTTCTGACGAAAAGTTTGAACGAACAGTTCTGACAAATACTTCAGAACAATTGTTTGTCCGAACGATTGTTCCTCAGAATACTCATCCACTGTAACCGTAGCCTTAAGCGTCCGGTGAAAACGTAGTAAAAGTCGTAAATATTAGAGAAAAACTTATTACCCTTATTAAATATAAAGAAAATCTTTAAAAAAAGATCACATGAAAAATAGATACATAAGGGTTTCCATCGTATCTCTATTAAAGAGAACATGTTCTCTTTTTTTGTTCCGATCTATTTTACACTCTCTTTTTCCTCAAGGATCTTATTTTGTTCTCTTTTTTCTATGAAGCTCAATTTCATTTTATCTCAATAATTTTCAATTTATTTTCCTTTATTAAAAAGTTTCTATTATAATTTTGTTTCTCTATGTATTCTTATAATAAAAGAAAAATATTCATTAAAATTAAAACGGCATGCAGTGAGAAAAAATTATAAAAAAGAAAAATGACAATAAGGGTATTCATGCAACAGCGTAAGGTCGTCGTAAACGTAGTAAAGTTTTAAATTTCGTAATTCTGTCATAATTTGTATAGAAAATTTGACCGATTTACGCAGTTTACAACTTTACTACGTTTACGACAACTTTACGCTGTTGCATGAATAGAAGATTTCAATTAAATCATTTTATATTTTTAGTATTTAAAAACACGCTTCTGAATGTGAATCTCATTTTACTTTACATTTCTATTTATATGAAAAGTTTTATCTGAATTTTTAGTAATTTTAATTCATGTTAAATAATTTTTTCCGTTTTGTAAGTTCTCTTTTTTGTGCTTTTTATTTGCTTGAAAGTACTCTTTTTTTTAAAGCTTTGGGAGGAAAATGTTCTCTTTTTGTAAAGGTCTCAAATAGAAAGCCTGAACATATACCACCATTGCATTTAGTAATATATAAACTCAAGAAGGGTATTCATGCAACTGCGTAAAACACTAGATAAGTTTACGATTTGGTTAGACACGGTGCATTCAAGAGGACACAAGCGTCCACAAGCTTTTTTTTCAAAGCGAACCTCTGTCTATCAACTCCTACTCTCACCTCCAAGTGGTGAACATCGGGTGCCTAGTACCATTAACTGAAGATGGGGTTCCAATCCCTGGGGACCGTTTTAGGGGGCAGCAATCGAGAGAGGGGGGGGGGGAGGAGTGTTCCCACTAAGGCACTTCTCCTTCATCCAGGCGGCAGCGGAAGAATTCTCAAGATGGAATCAACGGTGGCGTCTACAGTTCCAGTCAGGCTGAACTATACTTAGTGAACACCTTATACGGGCTACTACGACATATTCGGAGCTCAGGCCTATAAGGAGCGGTTAATCCGGATCCCCGCTCTTGGAGTTATATTGTAAGGGTCTGGTCCTCCAGGTTGGGGGTCGTGCCGTCGGGGTGACTTCCCGGCCACGTAAAGCTATCTTAGTTGCGAAGCAACAACAAGCCTCGGATACGGACGGATTTACTGTTGACGAACCAAGCAAACGAAATAAGGACAACGAACTTCGGATCTGCACGTGGAATGTTCTGTCTCTCTATAGACCACGTGCAGCCGAACATTTAGCGGATGCCCTAGACTGCTACAAAGCAGACATCACCGCCATCCAAGAAGTGCGATGGGATGGGCCGGGCAAGAGAAAACTGAAAGACTGCGATATCTACTACGGTGACAGTTACCGACCACAAGGGCAGCGTCTCTTTGGATGTGGATTCGTCGTTAGAGGCAGACTTAGGCAAGAAGTCTTGAGTTTCAATTATGTGAACGAGCACCTCACGACAATTCGCATCAAGGCTAAATTCGCCAACATTAGCCTGATATCTATGCGCGCATGCCCCCACAGAGGAGAAAGATGACGACACCAAGGACGAGTTCTACGAGCTCCTGGACAAGACATATGAGCAATGCCCTAGCTATGACATTAAAATTATCTTGGGTGATTTTAATGCCAAACTAGGAAGAAAAGATGTCTTTGGTGTGCCACCAAAGATACAGCCTGCACGACACCACCTCCGATAACGGACTCAGGCTAATCGACTTTGCTGCGGGGCGAAACGTTGTGGCAGCTGGTACGCAGTTCCCGCATCTCGATATACATAAGGGGACATGGCGAATTTCTGGTCAATCAACCGCCAACCAAATTGACCACATTGCGATCGACGCAAGGCACTCCTCCAGTATCAAGGATGTCCGAACGTTCCGAGGAGCCAACGTTGACTCGGACCACTACCTCGTTGTAGCAAAGGTAATGCTACGGATATCCAGACCAAAGCCAAAACAGGGAAATACTGTCAGGAAGTTCAACGTCGGACGGCTACAGTCGCAAGAAATCGCCAGGTCCTTTTCCGATCGAGTCTTTCGCGCCCTCTTGACTAGTCCTTTGCCGCCAACTGCAAACATCGAGAACCAGTGGAAAAACTGCCAGGAAGCCATCAGAGATGCCTCCTCTGACGTGCTGGGCTTTGCACGATCACCACAGCGAAACCCCTGGTTCGACGAAGAATGCCGGCAAGTACATGCAGCCAAACAACAGGCATACAAAGCGGCGGCGCTGCATAGAAGGACCAGAGCTGCTCGCGAGCTCTACGAGCAGAAGAGGAGAGAGGAACACAAGCTTCTTAGAATTGGCAATCCGGAACACTGATTCCATTCGTGTGAACGCTTCTCATTTCGATTCTGAAATCAAATCCAGAACAATTGTCTCTTACTTTCAGAACAAAAACTGTCATTCCGTCCCCAATCGAAAAGGCCATAACCAAATTTATTTGGATAAACTTATACAAACGTCATTGTGACTTTTAGAACTAGACGTGTTTAGAAATATGATATTAGCCCTGTTTTTTAGTGCACTTTTATCTTCGCTTAGAAAAAAGTAGCATGTTAATTACAACAACAAACTGGTATAATTCCGTATTGTTGTTGTATTTAACATGCTACTTTTTTCTAAGCGAAGATAAAAGTGCACTAAAAAACAGGGCTATTATGATATTTCACAGAACTAAAAAGAAACTCTGACCATGTTCTATAACCGTCGTATCGCAATTGGTTGGCGATAAAAGTTGTGAATAAAAACGTAGTGTATAAAACAAAAATAATTAAGACGTTTACATTTACTCTACGACTATAGGAAAGCTACTTTTCAGCTCTCCCAAACTAACGCGAATCATGCGTTGATGACGACGAAACTACACCAACAACGGGCTATTTTACTGACAACAAAGTTATTGTTATTTTGTTTATCATCGCCGTCATCGAATGATTCACATTGGCTTGGGAGATCCTTAATAGATGGAAGCTGTCGCTTGTACTGTCATGATTGAACTATAATAGTCGATAGCTCACTGATGTGGTCAGATGGAAAAGAGCGAATACATGGAAACCATATGGCACTCCCATAATTGCGTTTTGCTACTTTTCATCAGATTTCGTTAACTTTTGCCTTTGGAAGAGAAGAGTGATCCAGAGCGCACCCTACGGAAGTCACGGAAGTGAAACTGACATTTGGTGAAGTAGGAACAAAAAAAGAGAGAGATGATTAATTTAACAAAGCTCTCTTCTCCTTTTGATTGTTTGGAAAGACAATTTTCGTTGGTTTTTGACTTTAGCTTCCAAGAGCTTGCTACTGTTATAGTTCTACCCTTACATTTATTTATCATTCCGAGACTCTGATTTCGCGTTGGTTCGGGAGAGGGTCTCCATTTAAAAATAACTTCAAAATCGGAAAACGGCAATTGCTGCTTCTGTCACGTTTCTGTCATTTAATATTTGACGTTTATCGAGTATCTAATTCAATTCCGCAGAATTTCACCAAATAAATAAAAAGGTCGTTCATGCAAACGTTTGAGTAAACTTATTATTTTACACAATTTGTAAACATATAACATTGCATGAATACCCTTAATGATACTACATACATATTAGTACATACATATACCTACATATACATAATATGTTAATCTAAATTTAATTTTATAAGTGCTATCGCCTAAAAGCTAACCGTCCAGAAAATCGCATATTATCAGTGCATAATATTAGACAGATTATGCATGTGGGCCCGTTGTGATTAATTCGAATATTTATAACTCAAGTATGCAAGTCCAGTTTGAAGCATTTCAAATCATTACGCCTGGGAGTAGGCTATATATTGTAATAAGCAACAAAGTTTAAAATTCATAAGTTTCAATTTTCTGCTAGAAATTTGTTTGTCCCTTTAAAGCTCTTAAAAATAATGAGGCGCACTTGAAGAATTTTGTTAATGTTTTTGTCTAAACTCAGTGTTGTAGAGTTTGTAGAAAATTAGAGAGGAGTAATCAATTTGGACCAGTATTTCAGTGTTCAGTGAACTCTGAATTAAATCAGAGCCACTTATCCTGAAAATAGATCAATTTTGGGTTAACACAGATACTGCAGTTTTGTAATGGACTTTGTCTTTCAGTTGTTGGAGTACGATACTATGGATATAGACCTTTAACGCATTTTAATAATGATATTGAAATGTCACCACCACAGTATTCACACTTTACAAATATTTCAGATGACTTTTTTTAACACTCATCTGTCAAAAATATCTGTTCATCTAAATTGACTGTAAAACTTGTAGGTAGCTAATATGGTTTTAAATATGAAACTAGTGCTACATTTCCACCTAACGCTTATCTGAGATTTAATAAGATTTACCTCAAATCTCCCTTAAATCTCGAAGATTTTCAATACAAATATATTTCGCAAACCTTGAAGATTAGAAATTAATTTTGTTAAATTTTCCTAGAACAAATACTTTTACAAATCGAACTCACCTATTCTTATATGGCGCTGAAGGATTCATTCATGGCTGAATTCAGTTCTTTACAAGTGAAACATTCTGTCTCACTTCCTCTTCATATGAAAAAATGAAATACCATTTCCAATTTTAAAGGCGCTGTCAAAATAAATCTTTTTGTACGGTGGAAACACCAAATAGATTTGTTAAATCTGAACTGAGATAAGCCTTTGGTGGAAACATAGCATAGGATGATTTCACAGTGAAAAACTGAAGTGTACTGTTGTCAGGAAAGTCACATTTTACTATCCACATGATCTGATCCAGATCAATTTTTGACCTGTATTGCAAAAACAATATGCGATTCGGCTTTTTATCTGAATCTATTTCAACATGTGCTGCGACTTGGGAATAAATTTTATTTTCTACACGACCAACAAAATATTTTTGCCGAGCTGTCAAACACAAATTCGCAATCCACAACATCAGGACACATTCCACAAAGCTGCTCGAATTTAGCCTCCATTTTGTTGGTTTATTTTTTATAGTAATTTGCGCCTGTCGGCAACTAAACAAATTACTCATGATGTGAAAGAAATGTCAAAATTCGCTACAGTCCACAATTTGCAGCTCGCTATTAGCAGCTCATAATGCAAGGCACTTATATTCTGCATAATCTCAGTAGTGCGAAGAAAGGAGGAAGCAGACGCATGAAAATTTAACAAAAGTAAGGCAAAACGAGACGGCTATATAACACTCCTGTCACTAAAATTCTGTTTGTTTTTATTTATCATGATCTGTCCGGGAGCAGATTATGTAGAAAATAAAATGCTACTTAATAATGAACTTGATTAGAAGTAGTATTCATAATTTTCGAACTAAAAGTATAGATTAACTGGATAAGCTGACATCACTGAAAAATGGTACAGGAAGGCTGCACTGAAAAAATTATTGTACGTAAAATCTATAAACGGCGTTTATAAACCGATTATTCGTTGAATCAATGTACGATTCATGTATTCAATGTACAAATAATAAAAAATAAAAGCGGGAATTAATAAACGTTGGTTATTCTCGTTTATTAAAATCCAAATTCACGTTTTTATTAACGATTCATTGATTCTTTTAATTTATACATTGTCCCAATGAACTTTGTTAATAGAAAATTGATAACCGTTTATAAAAATCAATAAACGTTCATTATTTTTTATGAACAGCCATTCATATTTTTTTTTTTCATTTTTAATTAACGATTCACTGATTCTATTAATGTTCATTAAAAAACAATGAAAACCATTTATAAAAATTAATAAACGTTAATAAATTTTTTATGAACATCGTTAATAAAAATCTGCTTTTATTTTTAATTAATCTGTAAATTGTTTTAATGACGTGTTCATTAAAAAACAATGAAAACCATTTATAAAAATCAATAAACGTTAATAAATTTTTTATAAACATCGTTAATAAAAATCTGCTTTTATTTTTAATTAATCTGTTCATTGTTTTAATGACTTGTTCATTAAAAAACAATGAAAACCATTTATAAAAATCAATAAACGTTAATAAATTTTTTATAAACATCGTTAATAAAAATCTACTTTTATTTTTAATTAATCTGTTCATTGTTTTAATGACGTGTTCATTAAAAAACAATGAAAACCATTAATAAAAATCAATAAACGTTAATAAATTTTTTATAAACATCGTTAATAAAAATCTGCTTTTATTTTTAATTAATCTGTTCATTGTTTTAATGACGTGTTCATTAAAAAACAATGAAAACCATTTATAAAAATCAATAAACGTTAATAAATTTTTTATGAACATCCTTAATAGAAATCTACTTTTATTTTTAATTAATCTGTTCATTGTTTTAATGACGTGTTCATTAAAAAACAATGAAAACCATTTATAAAAATCAATAAACGTTAGTAAATTTTTTATAAACATCGTTAATAAAAATCTGCTTTTATTTTTAATTAATCTGTTCATTGTTTTAATGACGTGTTCATTAAAAAACAATGAAAACCATTTATAAAAATCAATAAACATTAATAAATTTTTTATAAACATCGTTAATAAAAATCTGCTTTTATTTTTAATTAATCTGTGCATTGTTTTAATGACGTGTTCATCAAAAAACAATGAAAACCATTTATAAAAATCAATAAACGTTAATAAATTTTTTATAAACATCGTTAATAAAAATCTGCTTTTATTTTTAATTAATCTGTTCATTGTTTTAATGACGTGTTCATTAAAAAACAATGAAAACCATTTATAAAAATCAATAAACGTTAATAAATTTTTTATGAACATCCTTAATAAAAATCTGAAATTCGCATTTCAGACATGATTAGTTATTTGTTTCTATAGCACTCCAATAACCCCTCTGACGGGAAGTTAATAAAAAATAAGCATTACCGAATCCTTAAATATTTCCTGGTATAAATAATATCATCAACGGGATAGTTGCGATATGTTTTAATCTCTGGGTTACACCACTTTT
Source organism: Dasysyrphus tricinctus (assembly GCA_963921185.1). Classification (NCBI taxonomy): domain Eukaryota; kingdom Metazoa; phylum Arthropoda; class Insecta; order Diptera; family Syrphidae; genus Dasysyrphus; species Dasysyrphus tricinctus. The sequence continues at coordinate 187,152,795 of OY992532.1, read as the reverse complement.
GCACTCACGGCCTCGTTTATTAGTTTGTGGTACTTTGTTTCTATATTGCTTGTATAAGTGAATATGGTGACGCTTAAGGCGATAATAGGCCATTTGGCATCAGAACATATTTCTTATGATTGTTAGTTAATGTTTTATGCTCGTATTTATTAATTAATCTAATATATTATTATCTCTTTTATACTCTCATAATTAAATCCATAAAGGTACAATAGGAGTGAAAAAGTCGCCTTTTATACTCTATGCAATATGCTTTAATGCGTAGGATGAATGAAAACGAAAAGCATTTCTATGAGCAAACATGTCGAATTGTTTACACTTTCCGACCACATATTATCAATTATTTACTTTTCAACTGAATTCAAGTGGCAAACATGCCAAATACATAAAGAGTTAAGCTATGTGCAGATAATTAAGTGGATTGTCGGCGTGCTATCGACACTTTATATATAAATGTCAAATGTTTGTCGGTAAGATTTTAATACAAAATGGAATTGATTTAACAATATATTACATTCATATTGAAAAAAGTACACACCAAACAATTTCAATTTTAGGTTCCAACATTATATTTTTCCTAAATTACACCTTTAAGCTTCCGTAATGGATACAATATTGTGAATTTCTCGCATTTGTCTCTTTTTTCTACTCTTTATGTAAGTAGTTTTTTTTATTTTTCAAATCAGATTTTGATCAGGCAAATGAAATACTTACTTATTGATATTATTCCTTTTCTCATACCTATTGTGGGGTGTATCCCTGTTGGTAATTAAATGGCATTTCCTCGAAAATAATTTCAATTTAGTTATTTCCTTACATCACACAGGTAAATGATGTAAAAACCTTGTTCAATTTAGTACTTTAATTTTTTTTTAAAGTGTGATCACTGCAACGCGCAAGTTGTAACTAAAAAATGGCGCAAAATTAACCCTTCGTTAAATTTTTATTAACCATACATTAAAATAATAAACTGTTTATTAAAAATTATGAATGGTTCATTAAATTAATGAATGGTTTTCTAAATTTATGAACAGCATTAATAGAAATGCTCTTTCGTCAAGCTTTATCGTTAATTAATAAGTTAACATATATATTTTAATTAATGGCTATTCATTATCCCAATTAACGTTGATTGATTTTAATAAATGTAATTAATTGTCCTAACGTACAGGTTCATTGAAACAATGAACAGATATTAAATAAAAATATAATTCTCCGTTATCACTACCTGCGTTTTTTTGCATGTCCATATGGAGTTTGGCGAAAGACCGAAATCGGGACATTTCAACATTTATATACCTTTTGCCTTGGACTGCCATGAACAATATCAAATGTAACGAGTATACCTTAATTAAGTTTGGAAAAAAAGCAGAGAGGTCGTAAAACGTGTAAATTTCGTAAAAAATGTTGAAATAATACATTCACATTAGGGTCGGTCGTACAAATATATGCTATCTTCTACATTTTGCAGTCGAATAAAAAAAAAACAACGTGATAAATATTTGAAACAAATAATCGATGAAAAAAATGTTCTATTAGGCTGGTGCTTAAACATTTTTCTGCACTTTTCAACAGAAATTCCATCATAAGATACCTTAATAAAATAAAATTTGTTTGAAAAAAGCAAACAAAAAAATTGTGAGCCACCCTAATTGAATTTTTTTTTCATCGATTATTTGCTTCAAATATTTACCACGTTGCTTTTTTTTAATTCCACTGGAAAATGTAGAAGACATAATATTTATGAACCACCCTGTAGTGAAAGTACTCATTTTAGCATTTTTTATGAAATGTAAACGTTTTACAAACTTTCTGTGTAGAAAAAACTCAATTTTGTGTTCGAATTTATGAACCACCCTATTGTGAAAGTACTCATTTTAGCATTTTTAATGGAATATACACGTTTTACAAACCTTCTGTGTAGTTAAAACTCAATTTTTTTCGAATTTATGAACCACCCTATTGTGAAAGTACTCATTTTAGCATTTTTTTATGAAATATACACGTTTTACAAACTTTCTGTGTAATTAAAACTCATTTTTTTTCGAATTTATGAACCACCCTACTGTGAAAGTACTCATTTTAGCATTTTTTTTATGAAATATACACGTTTTACAAACTTTCTGTGTAATTAAAACTCAATTTTTTTTCGAATTTATGAACCACCCTATTGAAAAGTACTCATTTTAGCATTTTTTTATGAAATATACACGTTTTACAAACTTTCTGTGTAGTTAAAAGTCAACTTTTTTTCGAATTTATGAATCACCCTATTGTGAAAGTACTCATTTTAGCATTTTTTTATGAAATATACACGTTTTACAAACTTTCTGTGTAATTAAAACTCATTTTTTTTTCGAATTTATGAACCACCCTACTGTGAAAGTACTCATTTTAGCATTTTTTTATGAAATATACACGTTTTACAAACTTTCTGTGTAGTTAAAACCCATTTTTTTTTTCGAATTTATGAACCACCCTATTGAAAAGTACTCATTTTAGCATTTTTTTATGAAATATAAACGTTTTACAAACTTTCTGTGTAGTTAAAACTCAATTTTTTTTCGAATTTATGAGCCACCCTATTGTGAAAAAACTCATTTTAGCATTTTTTTATGAAATATACACGTTTTACAAACTTTCTGTGTAATTAAAACTCATTTTTTTTCGAATTTATGAACCACCCTACTGTGAAAGTACTCATTTTAGCATTTTTTTTGTGAAATATACACGTTTTACAAACTTTCTGTGTAAATAAAACTCATTTTTATTCGAATTTATGAACCACCCTACTGTGAAAGTACTCATTTTAGCATTTTTTATGAAATATATACGTTTTACAAACTTTCTGTGTAGGTAAAAGTCAACTTTTTTTCGAATTTATGAATCACCCTATTGTGAAAGTATTTATTTTAGCATTTTGTATGAAATATACAAGTTTTACAAACTTTCTGTGTAGTTAAAACTCATTTTTTTTTCGAATTTATGAACCACCCTACTGTGAAAGTACTCATTTTAGCATTTTTTATTAAATATACACGTTTTACAAAATTTCTGTGTAATTAAAATTCAATTTTTTCGAATTTATGAACCACCCTATTGTGAAAGTACCTACTCATTTTAGCATTTTTAATGAAATATACACTTTTTACAAACTTTATGTGTGATTAAAACTCAATTTTTTTCGATTTTTTTTCAATTTTTTTTCTACACTATTAAGGGTATTCACTTTCTGGTGCAACAAGCCTAGTAAAATTTTATTTTTTTACAATCGATCGTGAACGCACTTCTTTTATCTATAGTTACACTGTAGCAAACTCACAAAATTTCACAAACAAATATCAGCTTACAAAAAAACTGACATTTGGCAAGTTATCAAATACACAAGCGCTAACTTTACTATGCTGTATTTTTCTTTTACAATAGGGTTGGAGTATAGCAAAAGTGTAAGAATTTGACATTCAGTTTATTTTATTGTTGTAGTGCAAGAAAGTGTTACACTTTTGCAATGATACAAGACCAGTTACATCGGATCGTGAATACCCCTATTGTTAGATAGCGATTGTCAGATCGTCAGCTATAGTGATTGTCAGATTTCTAACAATTAGCTAATTGTCAGACAAATTTTCTGACAATTATTTAATTGTAAGTATGTTTTTCACTGCAGATCTAACAATATTATAAGATCTACCAATCGTGAACACTTAGCTTAAACAATTTTGCCGAAACTTGATTAGCGCCACCTATAACAGTGGGAGCACTTTAGTTGCTTGATTGAACGAAAGAATTTCTTTCGTTGAATGATGTAGCCGGCAAAAGGACGCCAAGCATTAAGGTAGAACTATAATAGTCGGAAGGGCACTGAAGCTAATGTCAAAAACCAACGAAAAGTAGCTTTCCGAACCGAAAAAAGGGGAACATACCCATAATGTAATTATCATCTATCTCTTTTTGGCGTTCCTATTTCACAAAATGTCAGTTTTACTTAAGTGAGGTGCGCTCGGGAGCGCACCTCACTTCCGTAACCAAAGTTGAACGAAACTTGACGAAACGCTCCACTCCGCAATTATAGTCACCGTCATATGCTTTCCGTGTATTCGCTTGTTTTCTTCCGACCACTTAAGTGCCCCTCCGAGCATTATAGTTCTAGCTTTAAGCCATTCAAAGTTAAAGTGTGAAAGTGTGAAGAAGTGGAAGATACCTGACCCGAACCTACAACTGCAGAAATAATGTATGTAAGTAGAAATAAAAAGCAAGTTTTAAATTCGATTTGAAATTATTAAAAAAAGAGTATTTAATTGATGATAATTTTGTTTTTACTGCAGCCTACGTTATTAATTAATGAAAAAAAGCATACGTGTTCGTTTGCCTCAACGCCGCCGCCACCGCCGCCACAGCCGCCATCACGTGCCGTTGCTTTGTCTCCAGAACTTTATGTGAGTACCCCTAACGCATTTATTGACGTTCTAAACATTTTAAAATTATTAATAATAAGAGTATTCTTGCCAAGACGTAAAAGTAGTAAATTTTCGGCACAAATTTTGATAGATTTACGCAGTTTACAAATGTTACAACGTTGTCGCCTTTGCATGAATACCCTTATCTAATAGTATTAAACGTTTAGAGAAACTTTCATTTTGTAAAAAAAAAAAAAAAAAACATATTATACCTACATGCAGTGCCACCACCTTATTGGTGCCACCACTATCGTCGCCACAAAAATTAAAGAATGTCTGCCATCACCTTCTTATATGGTGGCATTCAGATTTCTTCGTTTGCCTCAATACATCGCCGCCACAGCCCCCATCACGTAATTGCTAGTTCCCAGAACTTAAGCAATTTTCTGCGTTTTCCATCGTGCCGCCGAACGCCACCGACATCACGATAGACGTTGGCTGCTCCAAAACATTATGTCAGTACTTCCAAAATTTATTTAGTTGAAAATCTTTCATTTTGTTTTGTTTCTTAAACGAAACATTTTCTACATCATATATATATGTACATACATATAGTAGAAAATCTTTCATTTTGCTTTGTTTCTAAAAAAAACTTTTATACATTATGTAGTGCTCTTTCAACACGTTACTGCTGCTCCACTGTCGTCGCCGCCGTCACCAAATAATTAAAAGGCGCTGCCACTTTGTGTTCCTGAGTTGGCTATACCTTCTTGCTGCCATCAATCACGTTCCTGCCACCATCACTTGGCTGTTTCCAAAACAAGGTATGTACTTTATTTAAACTAGAATCACTGTCTTGAATCATTTTCATTGACACTTTGATAACTTTTTTCATTAACCCTCTACCGCACCCAAAGTCAAGTAAAAATTACATTTGAACACATTAACTTTTTGAGACTTATTCATAATTTATCTTGAAACAATCCAAAATAACTATTTTAAGTTTTTTAAATTTCTTTTTGTCCTTCGACTACCGGTAGAGGGTTACCAAAAATTGAATATGATCTAGATTTTTGTTTCTTTTTTTTAATTATTGAGAGTTTCATACACCGAAGAATGAAACTAAGATCACCCTCTGGAATCATTTTCATACAAATTTTGCTTTTTATCATTAATTGCGAATAAATGATACTAGGGTAACTGTCTACAATCTTTTTTATTAACATTTGGAAACTTTTTGCCTTTTTTACATAAACCCTCTACCGCAACTGAAGTCAAGTTAGAATTTCATTTGAAAAAATTAACTTTTAAAGACTTTTTTTTCATAATCTATCTTAAAACAAACAAAAATATCTATTTTAAGATTTTTTTAAATTTCTTTTTCTCATTTGACTACATCATTTCCGGTAGAGGGTTACAAAAATTTGAACAGGATCTAGATTTTTGTTGTTTTTTATTATTGAGAGTCTCATATACCAAAGAATGAAACTAGAGTCACTATTTCGAATCATATTGATAAACATTTTGATTTTTTGTCATTAATTGCGAATAAATGAAACTGGGATCACATACTAGAATCATTTTCATTAACATTTTGAAACTTTTTGCTTCTTTTACATTAACCCCCTACCGCAACCGAAGTCAAGTAAGAATTTCATTTGAAAAAATTAACTATTAAAGACTTTTTTTTCATAATCTATCTTAAAACATACCAAAATAACTATTTTAAGATTTTTTTAAATTTCTTTTTCTCTTTTGACTACATCATTTCCGGTAGAGGGTTACAAAAATTTGAACGGGATCTTGATTTTTGTTGTTTTTTATTATTGAGAGTCTCATTTACCAAAGAATGAAACTAGAGTCACTATCTCGAATCATATTGATAAACATTTTGATTTTTTGACATTAATTGCGAATAAATGTAACTGGGATCACATACTAGAATCATTTTCATTAACATTTTGAAACTTTTTGCTCCTTTAACATTAACCCCCTACCGCAACCGAAGTCAAGTAAGAATTTCATTTGAAAAAATTAACTTTTAAAGACTTTTTTTTCATAATCTATCTTAAAACATACCAAAATAACTATTTTAAGATTTTTTTAAATTTCTTTTTCTCTTTTGACTACATCATTTCCGGTAGAGGGTTACAAAAATTTGAACAGGATCTAGATTTTTGTTGTTTTTTATTATTGAGAGTTTCATACACTTTCATTTTGTTTTGTTTCTAAAACAAAACATTTTATACATTATATATGTATAGTAGAAAATCTTTTATTTTGCTTTGTTTCTAAAATAAAATTTTTTATGCATTATGTAGTGCTCTTCCAACACGTTACTGCTGCTCCACTGTCGTCGCCACCGTCGCCAAATAATTAAAAGGCGCTGCCACTTTGTGTTCCTGAGTTGGCTATACCTTCTTGCTACCATCAATCACGTTCCTGCCACCATCACTGTTTCCAAAACAAGGTATGTACTTTTTTTTAACTAGAATCACTGACTTGAATCATTTTCATTGACATTTTGAAAACTTTTTTCATTAACCCTCTACCGCACCCAAAGTCAAGTAAAAATTACATTTGAACACATTAACTTTTTGAGACTTATTCATAATTTATCTTGAAACAATCCAAAATAACTATTTTAAGTTTTTTAAATTTCTTTTTGTCCTTCGACTACCGGTAGAGGGTTACCAAAAATTGAATATGATCTAGATTTTTGTTTCTTTTTTTTAATTATTGAGAGTTTCATACACCGAAGAATGAAACTAAGATCACCCTCTGGAATCATTTTCATACAAATTTTGCTTTTTATCATTAATTGCGAATAAATGATACTAGGGTAACTGTCTACAATCTTTTTTATTAACATTTGGAAACTTTTTGCCTTTTTTACATAAACCCTCTACCGCAACTGAAGTCAAGTTAGAATTTCATTTGAAAAAATTAACTTTTAAAGACTTTTTTTTCATAATCTATCTTAAAACAAACAAAAATATCTATTTTAAGATTTTTTTAAATTTCTTTTTCTCATTTGACTACATCATTTCCGGTAGAGGGTTACAAAAATTTGAACAGGATCTAGATTTTTGTTGTTTTTTATTATTGAGAGTCTCATATACCAAAGAATGAAACTAGAGTCACTATTTCGAATCATATTGATAAACATTTTGATCTTTTGTCATTAATTGCGAATAAATGAAACTGGGATCACATACTAGAATCATTTTCATTAACATTTTGAAACTTTTTGCTCCTTTTACATTAACCCCCTACCGCAACCGAAGTCAAGTAAGAATTTCATTTGAAAAAATTAACTTTTAAAGACTTTTTTTTCATAATCTATCTTAAAACATACCAAAATAACTATTTTAAGATTTTTTTAAATTTCTTTTTCTCTTTTGACTACAACATTTCCGGTAGAGGGTTACCAACATTTGAATAGGATCTTGATTTTTGTTATTTTTTTAACTATTGAGGGTTTCATATACCGAAGAATGAAACTAGGATCACTGTCTAGAATCATTTTCATTAACATTCTGAAAACTTTTTGCTTTTTTTACATTAACCCTCTACCGCAACCGAGGTCAAGTAAAAATTACATTTCAACATATTAACTTCTTAAGACTTTTTTTTCATAATCTTTCTCAAAACAATCAAAAGTAACTGTTTTAAGATGTTTTTAAATTTCTTTTTCTCTTTTGACTACAACATTTCCGGTAGAGGGTTACCAACATTTGAATAGGATCTTGATTTTTGTTATTTTTTTAATTATTGAGGGTCTCATATACCGAAGAATGAAACTAGGATCACTGTCTAGAATCATTTTCATCAACATTTTGAAAACTTTTTGCTTTTTTACATTAACCCTCTACCGCAACCGAGGTCAAGTAAAAATTACATTTCAACATATTAACTTCTTAAGACTTTTTTTTCATAATCTTTCTCAAAACAATCAAAAGTAACTGTTTTAAGATGTTTTTAAATTTCTTTTTCTCTTTTGACTACAACATTTCCGGTAGAGGGTTACCAACATTTGAATAGGATCTTGATTTTTGTTATTTTTTTAACTATTGAGGGTCTCATATACCGAAGAATGAAACTAGGATCACTGTCTAGAATCATTTTCATTAACATTTTGAAAACTTTTTGCTTTTTTACATTAACCCTCTACCGCAACCGAGGTCAAGTAAAAATTACATTTCAACATATTAACTTCTTAAGACTTTTTTTTCATAATCTTTCTCAAAACAATCAAAAGTAACTGTTTTAAGATGTTTTTAAATTTCTTTTTCTCTTTTGACTACAACATTTCCGGTAGAGGGTTACCAACATTTGAATAGGATCTTGATTTTTGTTATTTTTTTTAATTATTGAGGGTCTCATATACCGAAGAATGAAACTAGGATCACTGTCTAAAATCATTTTCATTAACATTTTGAAAACTTTTTGCTTTTTTTACATTAACCCTCTACCGCAACCGAGGTCAAGTAAAAATTACATTTCAACATATTAACTTCTTTAGACTTTTTTTCATAATCTTTCTTAAAACAATCAAAAGTAACTATTTTAAGATTTTTTAAAATTTCTTTTTCTCTTTTGACTACAACATTTCCGGTAGAGGGTTACCAACATTTGAATAGGATCTTGATTTTTGTTATTTTTTTTAATTATTGAGGGTCTCATATACCGAAGAATGAAACTAGGATCACTGTCTAGAATCATTTTCATTAACATTTTGAAAACTTTTTGCTTTTTTTACATTAACCCTCTACCGCAATCGAGGTCAAGTAAAAATTACATTTGAACATATTAACTTCTTAAGACTTTTTTTCTTCATAATCTTTCTCAAAACAATCAAAAGTAACTGTTTTAAGATGTTTTTAAATTTCTTCTTCTCTTTTGACTACAACATTTCCGGTAGAGGGTTACCAACATTTGAATAGGATCTTGATTTTTGTTATTTTTTTTAATTGTTGAGGGTCTCATATACCGAAGAATGAAACTAGGATCACTGTCTAGAATCATTTTCATTAACATTTTGAAAACTTTTTGCTTTTTTTACATTAACCCTCTACCGCAACCGAGGTCAAGTAAAAATTACATTTCAACATATTAACTTCTCAAGACTTTTTTTTTTCATAATCTTTCTCAAAACAATCAAAAGTAACTATTTTAAGATTTTTTTAAATTTCTTTTTCCTTTTTGACTACAACATTTCCGGTAGAGGGTTACCAACATTTGAATAGGATATTGATTTTTGTTATTTTTTTAATTATTGAGGGTCTCATATACCGAAGAATGAAACTAGGATCACTGTCTAGAATCATTTTCATTAACATTTTGAAAACTTTTTGCTTTTTTACATTAACCCTCTACCGCAACCGAGGTCAAGTAAAAATTACATTTGAACATATTAACTTCTTAAGACTTTTTTTCTTCATAATCTTTCTCAAAACAATCAAAAGTAACTATTTTAAGATGTTTTTAAATTTCTTCTTCTCTTTTGACTACAACATTTCCGGTAGAGGGTTACCAACATTTGAATAGGATCTTGATTTTTGTTATTTTTTTAACTATTGAGGGTCTCATATACCAAAGAATGAAACTAGGATCACTGTCTAGAATCATTTTCATTAACATTTTGAAAACTTTTTGCTTTTTTTACATTAACCCTCTACCGCAATCGAGGTCAAGTAAAAATTTCATTTGAACATATTAACTTCTTAAGACTTTTTTTTTCATAATCTTTCTCAAAACAATCAAAAGTAACTGTTTTAAGATGTTTTTAAATTTCTTTTTCTCTTTTGACTACAACATTTCCGGTAGAGGGTTACCAACATTTGAATAGGATCTTGATTTTTGTTATTTTTTTAATTATTGAGGGTCTCATATACCGAAGAATGAAACTAGGATCACTGTCTAGAATCATTTTCATTAACATTTTGAAAACTTTTTGCTTTTTTTACATTAACCCTCTACCGCAACCGAGGTCAAGTAAAAATTTCATTTGAACATATTAACTTCTTTAGACTTTTTTTTCATAATCTTTCTTAAAACAATCAAAAGTAACTATTTTAAGATTTTTTAAAATTTCTTTTCCTCTTTTGACTACAACATTTCCGGTAGAGGGTTACCAACATTTGAATAGGATCTTGATTTTTGTTATTTTTTTAACTATTGAGGGTGTCATATACCGAAGAATGAAACTAGGATCACTGTCTAGAATCATTTCCATTAACATTTTGAAAACTTTTTGCTTTTTTTACATTAACCCTCTACCGCAACCGAGGTCAAGTAAAAATTACATTTCAACATATTAACTTCTTTAGACTTTTTTTCATAATCTTTCTTAAAACAATCAAAAGTAACTATTTTAAGATTTTTTAAAATTTCTTTTTCTCTTTTGACTACAACATTTCCGGTAGAGGGTTACCAACATTTGAATAGGATCTTGATTTTTGTTATTTTTTTTAATTATTGAGGGTCTCATATACCGAAGAATGAAACTAGGATCACTGTCTAGAATCATTTTCATTAACATTTTGAAAACTTTTTGCTTTTTTTACATTAACCCTCTACCGCAATCGAGGTCAAGTAAAAATTACATTTGAACATATTAACTTCTTAAGACTTTTTTTCTTCATAATCTTTCTCAAAACAATCAAAAGTAACTGTTTTAAGATGTTTTTAAATTTCTTCTTCTCTTTTGACTACAACATTTCCGGTAGAGGGTTACCAACATTTGAATAGGATCTTGATTTTTGTTATTTTTTTTAATTGTTGAGGGTCTCATATACCGAAGAATGAAACTAGGATCACTGTCTAGAATCATTTTCATTAACATTTTGAAAACTTTTTGCTTTTTTTACATTAACCCTCTACCGCAACCGAGGTCAAGTAAAAATTACATTTCAACATATTAACTTCTCAAGACTTTTTTTTTTCATAATCTTTCTCAAAACAATCAAAAGTAACTATTTTAAGATTTTTTTAAATTTCTTTTTCCTTTTTGACTACAACATTTCCGGTAGAGGGTTACCAACATTTGAATAGGATATTGATTTTTGTTATTTTTTTAATTATTGAGAGTCTCATATACCGAAGAATGAAACTAGGATCACTGTCTAGAATCATTTTCATTAACATTTTGAAAACTTTTTGCTTTTTTACATTAACCCTCTACCGCAACCGAGGTCAAGTAAAAATTACATTTGAACATATTAACTTCTTAAGACTTTTTTTCTTCATAATCTTTCTCAAAACAATCAAAAGTAACTATTTTAAGATGTTTTTAAATTTCTTCTTCTCTTTTGACTACAACATTTCCGGTAGAGGGTTACCAACATTTGAATAGGATCTTGATTTTTGTTATTTTTTTAACTATTGAGGGTCTCATATACCAAAGAATGAAACTAGGATCACTGTCTAGAATCATTTTCATTAACATTTTGAAAACTTTTTGCTTTTTTTACATTAACCCTCTACCGCAATCGAGGTCAAGTAAAAATTACATTTCAACATATTAACTTCTTAAGACTTTTTTTCTTCATAATCTTTCTCAAAACAATCAAAAGTAACTGTTTTAAGATGTTTTTAAATTTCTTCTTCTCTTTTGACTACAACATTTCCGGTAGAGGGTTACCAACATTTGAATAGGATCTTGATTTTTGTTATTTTTTTTAATTATTGAGGGTCTCATATACCGAAGAATGAAACTAGGATCACTGTCTAGAATCATTTTCATTAACATTTTGAAAACTTTTTGCTTTTTTTACATTAACCCTCTACCGCAACCGAGGTCAAGTAAAAATTACATTTCAACATATTAACTTCTCAAGACTTTTTTTTTCATAATCTTTCTCAAAACAATCAAAAGTAACTATTTTAAGATTTTTTAAAATTTCTTTTTCTCTTTTGACTACAACATTCCCGGTAGAGGGTTACCAACATTTGAATAGGATCTTGATTTTTGTTATTTTTTTAATTATTGAGAGTCTTATATACCGAAGAATGAAACTAGGATCACTGTCTAGAATCATATTGATAAACATTTTGATTTTTTATTATATATGTATTTAATATAAAGTTGTTTTTAAAATTTCACATTTAAAGCTTACTAATTCGGTATTTTTTTGTTGTGCTTGGCTTTTTTTCAGATTGTAAAGATGCGGCATTGCTTTGGGCTCTTCATCGATATTTTGTACCTTTCCAAAAAGCATTCAAAAGGGACAAAGAGGTTCGGAAACATGCTACCAGGTATACGATCAAGGACTCGCAGAACGCTTTTATTTGGATAGCGAGTACAATTCAGTCCATTGAGGACCACATCGATTTCCTCAACAAAATGGGTGAGAATGTCCAACCATTCATCATTGTTCACGGTGACTCAATCCTAAAATTTACTAACATTTTCCTGTATTTTGATGGAGTTAAATTTGAATTTAACAGTTTTATCCGAGCAGTGGATATCTGCTTTAAAATTTTTTATTTGTTTAATCTCGAGTATCCAACTGCATGTTCCTCATTTTGGGGTTTCATTGAAACACAATTTTTTCAAAGTAATAGAAAGAAAGTTTGTACACGGACTCATGTTTTGCTGAATGAGATCCTATAATTTCACCTTTTGTAATATATTTCACTTAACTTTAACACTGTAACTATGTATATTTTTCCTGCCATTCATTTGGCTTATCTGAACAAATAAAGAGTAAAATAAATGTAAACATCTGTTTCATTTAACCCTTTAAGATTTCAATAAAGAGAAGATAAGAGAAGATAAGAGATGAAAGAACGGAGCTATTGTTATCGGGTTTGTATGAAATGAAAAAGAAGATTCACACTAATTGTTCCTTCTTTTGTATTTTGACAGAGTTCGAGCAACATGACCTAATAAATTTAGATGGCTTAATTTCCTTGTCTTCTTGTTTTTGTTAAATGATTTTTTAATTTCTTGATAGGAAATTAAAAATTCGTTGACAAAGGAATAAGACTATAAGAAATTTAACTTTTTTAATTTATTGAAAACAGTATTTATTAATTTAATGAACGCGTTTATTAATTTTAATAAACGTATTCATAAAATTAATAAGTGCTGGTCATTTTTTCTACTAACCCGTTTATTATTTTTAATAAACGAGTTCATTGAATCAATGAACGCGTTTATTAAAAAATAATAAACGCATTCATTGGTTCAATGAACACGTTTATTAAAAATTAATAAACGGTTTATTAAAAATTAATAAACGGTTTATTAAAAATTAATAAACGGTTTATTAAAAATTAATAAACGGTTCATTAAAAATTAATAAACGGTTTATTAAAAATTAATAAACGGTTTATTAAAAATTAATGAACGGTTAATTAAAAATTAATTAACGGTTAATTAAAAATTAATAAACGGTTAATTAAAAATTAATAAACGGTTTATTAAAAATTAATAAATGGTTTATTAAAAATTAATAAACGGTTTATTAAAAATTAATAAACGGTTTATTAAAAACTAATAAACGGTTTATTAAAAATTAATAAACAGTTTATTAAAAATTAATAAACGGTTTATTAAAAATTAATTAACGGTTTATTAAAAACTAATAAATGGTTCATTAAAAATTAATAAACGGTTTATTAAAAATTAATTAACGGTTTATTAAAAATTAATAAACGGTTTATTAAAAATTAATAAACGGTTTATTAAAAATTAATAAACGGTTTATTAAAAATTAATAAACGGTTTATTAAAAATTAATAAACGGTTTATTAAAAATTAATAAACGGTTTATTAAAAATTAATAAACGGTTCATTAAAAATTAATAAACAGTTTATTAAAAATTAATAAACGGTTTATTAAAAATTAATAAACGATTTATTAAAAATTTATTAACAGTTCATTAAAAATTAATGAACGGTTTATTAAAAATTAATAAACGGTTTATTAAAAATTAATAAACGTTTATTATTTTTTAATAAACTGTTCATAAATATCATTCGGAAATAACTCCGATTTTGTTGGTTTTTAATAAATGCGTTCATTGATTCAATGAACGAGTTTATTATTTTTTAATTAACAGGTTCGTTGTTTTAGTGAACGCATTCGTTGTTTTAATGAATCGTTCATAAAAATCCTTCGGAGATAATTCGGAAAGATTTTTACGAACAAATTAATGTACGTTCATTGAATCAATGAACGTTGTTTGATTTTAATAAACGGCCATTCATTATCGTTATTATCGTGTTCATTGGACAAATAATAATGTATGGTACATTGTCCCAATGAATAGATTGTTTGATTCCACGTACCTTTTTGGTTCAGTGTGCCGATCTTTCCGAGCTAATTCTACCTCAGAAAGATCGGTAGAAACTAAGAAGAACAAAAAAAATTTATAGGTTAATATTCTTACTATAATTTATTCGGTTTCTTAAGGTAACTACAACTGAATATACAAATCAGTTTAAAGATTGTATAAATATTCAATGACGCCTGTACTTCAACCTGCGCACAGTCTTGTAACGGTATCCATCATCAGCGAGAATGGTTTCTGGCTCAAAGGATGTGGTAACTGGAGGCAAGTACTCCTGGGATGGACCAGCAGACACAAACGATTGCTGAACTGGTGGAAGGTATTCATTGGATGGCAACTCATTGACGTCACGACGGTGACGGTATTTCAACCTGCGGACAGTCTTGTAACGGTATCCATCATCAGCGAGAATGGTTTCAGGCTCAAAGGATGTTGTAACTGGAGGCAAGTACTCCTGGGATGGACCAGCAGACACAAACGATTGCTGAACTGGTGGAAGGTATTCATTGGATGGCAATTCATTGACATCACGACGGTGACGGTACTTCAACCTGCGGACAGTCTTGTAACGGTAACCATCATCGGCGAGAATAGTTTCAGGTTCAAAGGATGTAGTAACTGGTGGCAAGTATTCCTGGGATGGACCAGCAGACACAAACGATTGCTGAACTGGTGGAAGGTATTCATTGGATGGCAATTCATTGACGTCACGACGGTGACGGTATTTCAACCTGCGGACAGTTTTGTAACGGTAGCCATCATCAGCGAGAATGGTTTCTGGCTCAAAAGATGTAGTAACTGGAGGCAAGTATTCCTGGGAAGGACCGGCAGACACAAACGATTGTTGAACTGGTGGAAGGTATTCATTGGATGGCAATTCATTGACGTCACGACGGTGACGGTATTTCAACCTGCGGACAGTCTTATAACGGTATCCATCATCAGCGAGAATGGCTTCAGGCTCAAAGGATGTAGTAACTGGAGGCAAGTACTCCTGGGATGGACCAGCAGACACAAACGATTGCTGAACTGGTGGAAGGTATTCATTGGATGGCAATTCATTGACATCACGACGGTGACGGTACTTCAACCTGCGGACAGTCTTATAACGGTATCCATCATCAGCGAGAATGGTTTCAGGCTCAAAGGATGTAGTAACTGGAGGCAAGTACTCCTGGGATGGACCAGCAGACACAAACGATTGCTGAACTGGTGGAAGGTATTCATTGGATGGCAATTCATTGACATCACGACGGTGACGGTACTTCAACCTGCGGACAGTTTTGTAACGGTAACCATCATCAGCGAGAATGGTTTCTGGCTCAAAAGATGTAGTAACTG
The DNA here is from genome assembly GCA_963921185.1 of Dasysyrphus tricinctus. NCBI lineage: Eukaryota > Metazoa > Arthropoda > Insecta > Diptera > Syrphidae > Dasysyrphus > Dasysyrphus tricinctus. The sequence goes on along the minus strand of OY992532.1, from coordinate 187,136,755 downwards.
GAGGCAAGTATTCCTGGGAAGGACCGGCAGACACAAACGATTGCTGAACTGGTGGAAGGTATTCATTGGATGGCAATCTCAAAACAATCAAAAGTAACTATTTTAAGATTTTTTAAAATTTCTTTTTCTCTTTTGACTACAACATTCCCGGTAGAGGGTTACCAACATTTGAATAGGATCTTGATTTTTGTTATTTTTTTAATTATTGAGAGTCTTATATACCGAAGAATGAAACTAGGATCACTGTCTAGAATCATATTGATAAACATTTTGATTTTTTATTATATATGTATTTAATATAAAGTTGTTTTTAAAATTTCACATTTAAAGCTAATTCGGTATTTTTTTGTTGTGCTTGGCTTTTTTTCAGATTGTAAAGATGCGGCATTGCTTTGGGCTCTTCATCGACATTTTGTACCTTTCCAAAAAGCATTCAAAAGGGACAAAGAGGTTCGGAAACATGCTACCAGGTATACGATCAAGGACTCGCAGAACGCTTTTATTTGGATAGCGAGTACAATTCAGTCCATTGAGGACCACATCGATTTCCTCAACAAAATGGGTGAGAATGTCCAACCATTCATCATTGTTCACGGTGACTCAATCCTAAAATTTACTAACATTTTCCTGTATTTTGATGGAGTTAAATTTGAATTTAACAGTTTTATCCGAGCAGTGGATATCTGCTTTAAAATTTTTTATTTGTTTAATCTCGAGTATCCAACTGCATGTTCCTCATTTTGGGGTTTCATTGAAACGCAATTTTTTCAAAGTAATAGAAAGAAAGTTTGTACACGGACTCATGTTTTGCTGAATGAGATCCTATAATTTCACCTTTTGTAATATATTTCACTTAACTTTAACACTGTAACTATGTATATTTTTCCTGCCATTCATTTGGCTTATCTGAACAAATAAAGAGTAAAATAAATGTAAACATCTGTTTCATTTAACCCTTTAAGATTTCAATAAAGAGAAGATAAGAGAAGATAAGAGATGAAAGAACGGAGCTATTGTTATCGGGTTTGTATGAAATGAAAAAGAAGATTCACACTAATTGTTCCTTCTTTTGTATTTTGACAGAGTTCGAGCAACATGACCTAATAAATTTAGATGGCTTAATTTCCTTGTCTTCTTGTTTTTGTTAAATGATTTTTTAATTTCTTGATAGGAAATTAAAAATTCGTTGACAAAGGAATAAGACTATAAGAAATTTAACTTTTTTAATTTATTGAAAACAGTATTTATTAATTTAATGAACGCGTTTATTAATTTTAATAAACGTATTCATAAAATTAATAAGTGCTGGTCATTTTTTCTACTAACCCGTTTATTATTTTTAATAAACGAGTTCATTGAATCAATGAACGCGTTTATTAAAAAATAATAAACGCATTCATTGGTTCAATGAACACGTTTATTAAAAATTAATAAACGGTTTATTAAAAATTAATAAACGGTTTATTAAAAATTAATAAACGGTTTATTAAAAATTAATAAACGGTTCATTAAAAATTAATAAACGGTTTATTAAAAATTAATAAACGGTTTATTAAAAATTAATGAACGGTTAATTAAAAATTAATAAACGGTTAATTAAAAATTAATAAACGGTTAATTAAAAATTAATAAACGGTTTATTAAAAATTAATAAATGGTTTATTAAAAATTAATAAACGGTTTATTAAAAATTAATAAACGGTTTATTAAAAACTAATAAACGGTTTATTAAAAATTAATAAACAGTTTATTAAAAATTAATAAACGGTTTATTAAAAATTAATTAACGGTTTATTAAAAACTAATAAATGGTTCATTAAAAATTAATAAACGGTTTATTAAAAATTAATTAACGGTTTATTAAAAATTAATAAACGGTTTATTAAAAATTAATAAACGGTTTATTAAAAATTAATAAACGGTTTATTAAAAATTAATAAACGGTTTATTAAAAATTAATAAACGGTTTATTAAAAATTAATAAACGGTTCATTAAAAATTAATAAACAGTTTATTAAAAATTAATAAACGGTTTATTAAAAATTAATAAACGATTTATTAAAAATTTATTAACAGTTCATTAAAAATTAATGAACGGTTTATTAAAAATTAATAAACGGTTTATTAAAAATTAATAAACGTTTATTATTTTTTAATAAACTGTTCATAAATATCATTCGGAAATAACTCCGATTTTGTTGGTTTTTAATAAATGCGTTCATTGATTCAATGAACGAGTTTATTATTTTTTAATTAACAGGTTCGTTGTTTTAGTGAACGCATTCGTTGTTTTAATGAATCGTTCATAAAAATCCTTCGGAGATAATTCGGAAAGATTTTTACGAACAAATTAATGTACGTTCATTGAATCAATGAACGTTGTTTGATTTTAATAAACGGCCATTCATTATCGTTATTATCGTGTTCATTGGACAAATAATAATGTATGGTACATTGTCCCAATGAATAGATTGTTTGATTCCACGTACCTTTTTGGTTCAGTGTGCCGATCTTTCCGAGCTAATTCTACCTCAGAAAGATCGGTAGAAACTAAGAAGAACAAAAAAAATTTATAGGTTAATAGTTTTACTATAATTTATTCGGTTTCTTAAGGTAACTACAACTGAATATACAAATCAGTTTAAAGATTGTATAAATATTCAATGACGCCTGTACTTCAACCTGCGCACAGTCTTGTAACGGTATCCATCATCAGCGAGAATGGTTTCTGGCTCAAAGGATGTGGTAACTGGAGGCAAGTACTCCTGGGATGGACCAGCAGACACAAACGATTGCTGAACTGGTGGAAGGTATTCATTGGATGGCAACTCATTGACGTCACGACGGTGACGGTATTTCAACCTGCGGACAGTCTTGTAACGGTATCCATCATCAGCGAGAATGGTTTCAGGCTCAAAGGATGTTGTAACTGGAGGCAAGTACTCCTGGGATGGACCAGCAGACACAAACGATTGCTGAACTGGTGGAAGGTATTCATTGGATGGCAATTCATTGACATCACGACGGTGACGGTACTTCAACCTGCGGACAGTCTTGTAACGGTAACCATCATCGGCGAGAATAGTTTCAGGTTCAAAGGATGTAGTAACTGGTGGCAAGTATTCCTGGGATGGACCAGCAGACACAAACGATTGCTGAACTGGTGGAAGGTATTCATTGGATGGCAATTCATTGACGTCACGACGGTGACGGTATTTCAACCTGCGGACAGTTTTGTAACGGTAGCCATCATCAGCGAGAATGGTTTCTGGCTCAAAAGATGTAGTAACTGGAGGCAAGTATTCCTGGGAAGGACCGGCAGACACAAACGATTGTTGAACTGGTGGAAGGTATTCATTGGATGGCAATTCATTGACGTCACGACGGTGACGGTATTTCAACCTGCGGACAGTCTTATAACGGTATCCATCATCAGCGAGAATGGCTTCAGGCTCAAAGGATGTAGTAACTGGAGGCAAGTACTCCTGGGATGGACCAGCAGACACAAACGATTGCTGAACTGGTGGAAGGTATTCATTGGATGGCAATTCATTGACATCACGACGGTGACGGTACTTCAACCTGCGGACAGTCTTATAACGGTATCCATCATCAGCGAGAATGGTTTCAGGCTCAAAGGATGTAGTAACTGGAGGCAAGTACTCCTGGGATGGACCAGCAGACACAAACGATTGCTGAACTGGTGGAAGGTATTCATTGGATGGCAATTCATTGACATCACGACGGTGACGGTACTTCAACCTGCGGACAGTTTTGTAACGGTAACCATCATCAGCGAGAATGGTTTCTGGCTCAAAAGATGTAGTAACTGGAGGCAAGTATTCCTGGGAAGGACCGGCAGACACAAACGATTGCTGAACTGGTGGAAGGTATTCATTGGATGGCAATTCATTGACATCACGACGGTGACGGTATTTCAACTTGCGCACAGTCTTGTAACGGTAGCCATCATCAGCCAAAATGCCAGATGGTTCGTTTTCAATAACTGGAGGCAAATATTCGTTGCTTGGAGACAACAATTTATTTTCCAATGGTGGAAGATACTCATTGGATATTTGGGCAGCAACAGTAGAAGCAGCAATTGCCAAGAATACGATACAGAATTTCTGGAATAGACAATTGTATAATATTAAAATAAAATCAAGCTTTATTAACATAATTAATTATATGAATAAAATTTGTGTAGTTATACCATTTTGATGGTTTTTCTTTTCTTGTCCAAAGAAGAACCAAAACTAAAATAAATGATATTCTAGTGAAGTGTCTTGTATTTATACAATCCTTAGACCTAGATTATTAGATATTCTAAGTGGCCTCGCATTTACACTTTACAACTAAATTAGGTGTTTAAAACAGGTTTCAAAACAAATTAAAATTAAAATAATATTCGAAATTCGATACCTAGATATAGTTTAACTTAAATTCACCCAGGGGCAGATGGATGATAACCGTAGGCATTAAATTGCGTAACTTGAATAAGGGTGTGTCATCTCAAGTTAACTTCACAGAAATTTGACTTCAAATTGATATTTTTGAATCTAAGAATAATGGAATTATTATACAATATTTTGCTGGCATTAAATAAGTTCCGATTTAATAAACATGTAGCTGCGTGGTGCATGAATTAATAATTATTTTTATATAGGTAGGTATCTACTATAAATTTCTTCTTTTATTTTTAAACTATCCCTTTCTGGTTTTTCAGCTTTAGCTTCTCAATTTAAGTATCTATTAAAAAAAAAAAACTCCTAAGACAAAGCAGCTACATTATACCTACATAATGTTTTCTTTTTCTGATGGAAACTAGTTCTGGATTTTGTTAATCCCAATTAGGTTGAACAAAAAACAATTAATTCGTATGGTCTCATATCTTAGAATCTCAGCGTCTTAAGACAAAATGGCTTGAGACCAAATGGATTAATATGAAAATTTTATGTTCTTTTATAATATTAAATTCTCGAATGCCATCGGGCAAGAGGATCAGATAGCTAGTTATTTTGTATTTATGTTTTAAACGCTTAAATTTTTGTATGTGTCGGTAGGTGGGTACCACCGTACGCACATACATGATTAAACATACTTATGTATGAATCCTTATAAATTCGTACAATAATTCTTTTTAATATTTATGAATATGAAATTACATTTGTTTTGATGTTTGTACCTACGCTCGAATAGCTCTACAGGCTTGAATGAAATTTAGTGAAATGGATGCTTATATACGTATTGCAATAGGTAATTCGATACTTTTTTTGACGATATGAAATAAAAAGAGTGTGGTAACAATATGAATTCATTATTGAAACAAAATTAAACAAAATTTTAAACTTTTTTTTCCACATCAACATGATTGAGAGATATCGAATTTCCTTAAAAAAAACGTATAATTTGTTTTTTTTTTAATAACAAAAAAACTTTTTTTAAATGTTTAAATGTAATATTATCACTGTATAAATTTATGCTCATAGATCCGTTTATGAAGAAGGATAAACCTTAATATACATAAAACTAAAAACTTGCAGGCAATCAAAACCGTTTGACTACTTTATTATTTTTACTTATGATTTGTGATATTGATACTATTATAGGCCAAGTTTTGGATTCGTAAAAAAATTGGAATTGACATTTTATTCAATCAAAATAAAACTGCTTCAATTGTCTTTAAACTTGGTATTTTTGGATACTCTCTGGAAACATTTTTATTTTTTTATTTCAAGCCTAGTACCTACGCTTCTGATGCGAAACGAGAAATCCCATTCAAAAATTACACAACGAAATTATTAACGAAAACTTTTGTTATACTTTTCGTTAGTATACAACACCTATCCGCACACATCCTCTATCCATCAATCCCCATCTCTTATTCTTCAGTCTACTCTACCTCTCGCCCGACATCAATAACCCCTTCCTTAATCATTACTCAGTCTTTTACAACTATCCCAACTGAAATGTCCCCTTTTTCTTTCTTTATTGATACCCTTCCACCCCCTACAGTCAAACACACAAACAATCTAGTGAATCCACTGAATGTCACTCTGCTCTCTCTAGACTTAGAAAGCAAAAAAACCTACGATAACATTCTTCTATTTTTGGCATATCTGAACGATAAACCTGACTGATTATTATTCAATTTATTTATTATTTATAGTTTAATCTGTCCCCCCAAAAGGTGGAGAATGGTCTTGAGGCATTGGGAATATATATTCACTCAAAGCGGGTTTTAAGCTTCTGCGTCCTAATTGCACAAAGATCGCGCTACCCAGCGATGAGCTTCGGTCGGTCGCATCGCTTGTTAATACCGTGTGTGGTAAGTGGATCACACTATCGGGCGACCACGAAGGTGAACTTTGTATGTGGTTTCTTATTTGGAGTTTGCACCAAACCTCAATGTTGATCAGAGTAAACAAAGGGCCTTACCAATAATCAAATTTAGAGTCCACTTAAATATTTAAGTGGACACTAAATAATTAACCATACCAATTTAACAGTCAGCTTAACGCTTAACGTCGCGTTAATAGGCGTTTTCCTTTGGAGGTGGCGAAGTACTTGCAAGTACTTTGCCAGCTTTTTTCAATGGAACACATCAAACTGCTTTCCCATGTAAAATGTATCTACTCGCGCATGAGAGCATGTGCAGTTGGAAGTACTAGATTAGGGTTTTCATCTACTCGTAAGTACTTCGCCACCTCCAAAGGAAAACGGCTAATATTTAAAGTGAGGAAACTCATGTTTAACTTCATGGTTAAGTGTAAACCCCGCGTTCGTACTGTCATTTTGACAGCTCATAGCAAAAGAAAAAAAAAATTAATTTCGATTTCAATTTCTGTGGTGAGGATTTGTTTGTTATTTGTCCCCTTAATTAAAGGAAGTACCTAAGTTGGATAATTTAATAATTTTAACAATTAATTTGTTTAATTAATCAAAAATTTCAATTTCGATAGGAATAGATAAGTGAAATAAATTAAAATGGCCCCACCAGAGAAACGAAGTCGGTCCTCAAACTGGACACCTGTAATGAAGGAGCTGCTAGTGGAGGCAACTAAGCCATTTTCTCAAATCATAGACTAGAAATTAAATGATGGGAAAACCATAAAATCCAAGTTCGAGGCTTGGGAAAGTATATCAGCAAGTTTTAAATCCAGTGGAGATGAGCTAACGGCGAAGCAAGTTCAAGAACGGTGGAATAGATACAAAACCAAAGCGAGGACAAATATAAGTGTTTTTAATCGATCCCAGAAGGAAACTGGTGGTGGGACACCACCGAAAGAGCCTTCAGAAATCGATTACGAAATAGCGGAAATCTATCTAATGAACTTAGTTGATTTTTTAGAAGATACGGCAGAATTTGATTGCGATGCAATTTATTCAAATGAGAAGTACCTATAATTTTTTTTGTAATGCAATTGCGATATTAATTCTATTGCAGAGAAAACGTAACACCACAATCGGAATCAAAAACTCCACCTCCAATTGAAAAAACACCACCACCAAATGAAAAAACACCACCTCCAAAACCAAAACAAATTACAAGAACTACACAAATCAAGAGAAAAAGCCGAAGGCTGCCGACAGTGATAACATCAGAAGAACTACTCAAAATAATTAATTTATATTTGTTAAATTAGTTTATTTTGTTTACACTTAAATTCACGTCAAAATAGCCAATCACATTGAAACAGCTGTCTTTTTGACAGTGAATGTAGTAGATCGAGTAATAGAGCGCTGATTAGTTAAACGCGTGTTTAATTTGATTATTGGTAAACACACAAATAAACTCGTCTTTAAAGTTTAACCTGGGGTTTACATAAACGCGTGTTTAGCGATTGATTATTGGTAAGGCCCAAAATGTTTACAGCTAGTATTGAATGTACAAGAGAGACTTTTCAAATGCGCCAATCGCAAAATATGATGATTGCGAGGTTCAATAAATGTATGTATAGCTATAAATCTAAAGCAATACCAATTCTAAAACTCCACCTTAATTGCCTTGAATCTATTCCTGAAACAATCCCAAAATTTATCCCATAAAATTAAGATTAAATAAGATTCATTTATCATATTTTCCTTGAAATCCGTTGTATTGTAGTGCGATCAAAAACAAACTTGTTTGAATTTAAGCGATTAAACAACTTCTTGTAGCGTCGCACAATGGGACCTCATGTATGGAGAGCGTGCTCAAAATGCAAAATTGAGACTAACGGTTTCGTATAGAATTGTAATGCGGATTCAAAGTTCACATGATTGTTCATCATTATATCAAGTTTTGAAGTTTTGGGAGACAGAAGGGTCATAGAAAATAAGCGATAAAAGTAGCAATTCATGTAAATTCTAAAATCCATTGCGCAGTTGTTGGTCATTTGAAAATTCGAAAAAAATAAATTCGTAGTGAATATAAAAATATAAAAATATATTGGCATCAAATGAAGGTCAGTAAAAATAAAAAAATGTTTTTACCAAATTAAATCAACATATTAAGGTATTGACACTGTTTTTTTTTCCTGATTTAAAGCTTTCCCTGATTTAAAAGTCTTGGGAGTTCCGTTTTTAATTAGCCTTGGTGGTTTTCTTTGTGTTTGGGCAGATTTTGTTCTTCGCTTTTGTAATTCTTTACCAACTTCATAGCCCCTATAGTTTGATGGGTGATTTCCATTACAATCAATGTACGTTGGCGGACTTTCACTTTTTCCGTTGCAGTAAGCGGTTAGATGTTTTCCGGCACATTTTGCACACCTTGGCCCTTTTTTGCCTTGGCAGCATTTACACTGAGGGACTAACCTTGTGCTCTTTCTTACAGGAATTGATCTTGCCTACGAAGTTTAGAATTGTTTTAAACAAAAGTGACAAACTTAGAAAAAAAAAGCCGGAAATAATTTTTGAAACTTAAGTTCTGTGATTATTTGTTATTTAATTTTATTTTGCAAAATAATCAACAAATATTTTTGTCGCGATGCCAACACGCTGTTTATGCGGCTCGGTAAAAGTGTGTTTGATTGAACCTAACCTCAAGACCTGTCACGGGAGAAATTTGACATTTCGCAAAACGAATTGAAATAAATAAATAAATTGAAATTTCAATTAAACGATATAACATCTGGATTTAAAAACAACTTTATTTCTGGATTAATTTTAAATCCATTGGATTCAAGGCATGTGTAGAGTGAATAATATGGACTTGTATTTAAATTTTCATATTTTGTAAATCTTTTTTTCTTAAATCCATTTCAATTCAGAGTGAATAATATGGCCGTATGCATTTATATTTATCATATCTTAAACAATTAAGCAAAACTCGACGAAAAATACATATCTATCAGCAATTACGTGGAACCCAATCGTGGAACTTAATTTTTTTTATAATTTTCTATAGTCGCGTTGTTAATCGCAGATTAATCTTGAATTTAGATGGATGCCTCGAAAATTCCACAACAACAGCAGCAACAGCCTTAAAAAGTGTTGATATAAAACCAAACATACATTTATAATTATCATATTAGCAAATTGGATTTGTTTATTGTATTAAAACTGGTTTTCCAAAATCTAATCAAAAACAAATAAATATTTTCGCTTCTCGATTCGCTTTAGAGCTGTATTAATTAGTAGTACTTTAGTGAATAGGTTATTAGGTATAAAATTAAATCGTAGACTAAGATTCTCTTATATAATTTAGATTTTCAATAAATTATAATCAAATTTTACAACATTTTTACACGTGTTTATACGAAAGGTGAAGTTTCCTATTCATAAATCCAACTTAGTGCTTTAATTGTCCACAAACTCAACCAAATACACCTATCCTATAATAAACCCCTTTCCAATACGGTACTGGGTTTTATAGTATTTCACAGTTCAAAGCCCAAATTTCTCATTTTTTTTGTGCAAATAGAATAGATAAGGAAGGCATTTCTTATTTTATAAATTAAAAAATAATACATATTATAATCTTTAAATTTTTAATCAGTTAGGATTAACATATCACTTTCACTCAAAATGAAATTGAAATCCATGAACAGTTAAATTGGGTATTCTTAATTTGAAATTGACTTTCGATGTTAATTTCATTTTTTTCGAAATATACACGAAGGGAATCTCGATGTTCCAAAGTTCGAATTTATCGATTTGAAAGTGATTCATTTCGCTGAGATCGTGTGAATTAATTTAAACATGCTGATTTTTTAGTGAATATTGAAATATTTAAAATATTTTAAAATATTTGGTTCATACCAATAATAATAATAATTTATTAAAAAAGCGGAATGGGTGTTGCCAATTTCTGTTATGAGTGTAATATTAAAACCATTTACGCTGTGCCTTTTATGCCCTGCATTTTCTTATTTCGAATTTTCGGAGATTATATCTGTCTCACTGGAGAACTTGAAACTATTTTTGCTCATAATAATACTGGGCCTTGTGAATAAAAAGAAAGTAGCTAAAGCTATACTCTATCCAACAAAAATTGTCAGTACAGCGAAGATAGGACGTTTGCCTCTCAGTCTGGTTGCATTGGCTTGCATACATCTGTCTCAAGTAAAAGCTCTCACAGGGCTTCCGTACTTTGAATTATAAATTGCCACAAATCGAAGAACAATGTGCATATGGTTACCATGGATACCATTTCAAACATGTTAAAAAAAAGATCCATTTATCTTTTTTTACCACACCACACCTTTTCAAATGAATTTGATCACGTAACGCTTTGTGAATGTTTCAAAACTTAGCACAAATAACTTTTTTCTTCTTAAAGACTAAAACCGTACAAATTTTAACTGCATTTTATAGGTTTATTCAGAAGTACAAACAAATAATAAGGGGACAATCAAGACGACAACACTTTTGGCTCTCACCTTTACAAATTTTGTTCTCAAAGCTTTAAAACTGAAAGTTCTTTCATAAGAACCACTGAAAAAGCTCTGTTGTATTGTTGCGACTTGACAAAGGCTGGAAAATGTTGTTCTATTTCACACAGCGAAGTTAGAAGCGAAAGCGAGTATACGATCAGAATGCTTTTGGCATTGAAAGACGACGGTCATGTTGGAGCGTACGAAATGTTTCAAAGAATTACAACAACAATTCCTGTATGTTAATCAGTGGTTTAGTACCTTTTTCAGTGGCAGATTTGTTATTTGAGAGTTGTGATGGTATACACAGGCACCACTGTTTTGAAAAAATCTCGCCCATGAGCCCTGTACTGACAATTTTTGCTGGACAGACTATAGACAGTTCTAGCTTAAGCTTTCTTTCATGTGAATACAAAAAACATTAGCTTTAGCTAGAAAATTCTAGCTTAAGCTGAATATTTCTAGCTTTCGTTTGTTTATTCACATGTTTTGGCTTAGAAGCTTAAGCTAAAACTATTTTTTGCAACGGAAAAGCAACGCAAGGAGATTTTTAAAGATCCAAGTTTTAGCTTTAGCTTTTTTTTATTCACAAGACCCATTATGTAGGTAGAGCGATACCGGTATTTCCAAAGGTACATTTCTAGAACTGTTGATTTTAACCATAAATTAGACTTAGCTTTTATTTCTGTGGTGTTTGCCTACTTATGTCATTTTCGATTGGATTTTCTAATAGTTCTACTCCTTTTTGACTCCAATCGAATATGAAAACATTGTGTTGTCAAATTTACACACACTCACTACTGAATGACGCCATTTTATAAAATGGCTTCTACAGGCATTAATCACTTTTGACAAGTAGTGCGACGAAAAACTGTATATGTTTGCGTGTGTTCCAAATTTACTCCATCTTGAAATCGGGACCAGAAAAAGACCCCGAAAACATTACTCGGAACAGCCAATCGAAGGCTTTTAGAGCAGTAGGAGTTAAAATGGAGTGGAAAAGGAGAACTCCGAACGTCCAATCAAAAATGAGATTAATTAATAATGACGATTGTGAAGACGCCTTCCACAACTCATTATCAAGGTGTTTTGCAAAAGGTGTGATAAAATATAAAATTTCAAGTAAATTTTGCGAAAATTGTTCCCTCTTGGCTCAGATAGAATGTTTTTTCTTTTTCTTCACATAAACCATCCCCCAATATACAGTATGAATCAGGGGACACCCCGTTTAATATAAATAATATTGATAACAATCTGGGAAAGTGGGTGGTAGAAATACCTCCGTAATGCCAAAGCAAATTTTGAAAGTAAATCTTGCAATGCATTGTAGATACCTAATTCCTCCAATTTCAAGGTTCTCTATCTCTGTAGTGGAAGTGCTCCATATATTTAATACAAATTTATAGAAAGCATATCATAGGTACATTATGTATATTCACTTATAAGTATATGGTCAATGCGGTCACATATAAAATGTGACATATTTTTTTATTGTATTTGACTGCCATATATAAATATGATGTCAATCACACTTGTGTGCCATATTAATTTGGCGAAATTTGCCATATTTAAATGTTAATATAATTTATCACCTCAATGTTCATCCACGAACATTTACGAGTATTTATGTATAGATACTGGTTTGGTAAGCTTGGATTTAATGAAATTCATTTATTTTTTTTTAATTTGTAAGGTTTAATAAAAAAACATTTACAAAATTTTGTTTAGTTAAATCACATTGTCAACATTTATTATTATGGCGTCTTGATTGACGCTCGTACATGAAAGATGCCGCACCCCCGAATCCGATGTGCGGTTTTTACTGCAACCGAAGCTACAGAAGGATTTTCTATAAAAAGATTACCTCTTGGGGACTCATTTCCATTTGTTGTCATAATTCATGTATTTGCATATCCTTCCACCATGGTGTTTTCCGAGATACGATTAATAACGTACATAAGCTCAGATTTGACAGGCACACCTGCCTTTTGTACGGTCAAACACATAACTGCTCGAGGCCGCCCACTATGGGAAAACAGACGCCTTTTGTAGCCGCCCAATATGGGTTACAGACGCTACCAGACTATCATGCCGTTGACCGCTACCTGCAGTTCATCCGTCTTAAGGGGGCTTTTAACCATCCCAAGGACAAGTTTGTGCCTTGACCAGCAACGCTGGGTTGTCTGGTTATCCCGGCATCCATTCGGTCCCCCTGCACGTTAGCGTTACCCGCCCTCTACCACGCGGAGGTGTGCATAGGGATTTTCCTATCATTGAGCCTAGAGCCATATGGCGTCCTAGCACTCTCAAGTACTTTTAGAGGGCTTAATATGACGCCCTATGCCCCAGCCGGGGTTACAGGACACGATGATGATGATGATAAATCACATTGTAAACAAGAAAATCGAATTGCATATATCATTAAAAGCAACTATAAGATACACCTTAGATACAGCCTGGATCTACACTTTTTCCGAACAGGGGCAAAAACTTGATTTTGGCGCCCCTGCCGTTTTTGATAAAAATAAAAAAAAAACGACATATCTACTTGGTTGAACTTTTTGTCACTGGGAGATTAAAACTTTTTAATGCATGTGCAGTTCATATCTATTCAGCAACTTTTCACTATAGATAAGAAAATTGACAATGCCTAAACAAAGACGAAAGGTTCGTAGAACGATAAAATATGATTCGTTCTCGTGTGAAAAATCCAAAAGGGAATTTTATTTTTGATTCGATCGCGAATCTTGTTTTTTTTTGGTTCATAATAAATTTCGTTTAAAATTCGCCTGGTCCCGGTCAAAAAAACTTCCAGCTTAATGATTAGGAATTCTAATCTTGTTGGATATACTTTACAGTGGATTTTTGTTGAAAAATGCATGTAAGTTGAACTGAACTTAATATAAATTGCGTATGGAAAAGCCCTCACTATGTCACTAATAAGTCCAAGTGAGTAAGCCAGACGAACTGCCAATTTGTTGGACTAAAGGCCATAAAAAGCTATTTTGAATCAAATTCGTTTTCGTTCGAATTAAATCTGCAAGGATCTCTAAAATATGGCTCGTTCCCGAATTTATCATATTATAACTATTGAAGATCCATTCACAAACCATTCAAATAAGAAATAAAAATTTAATTTTTCGAAAGGATAAAATTTCGAAAAGCCATATTTACGCAAGATAAAGTGTCGAAGTATAAAGTTTCGAAAACAGATTTGAAATTACTGGGACTTCTTCCTTGAGCGATTTGATTTCAATGAAATTTACAGAGGTGATAGCTGAGAGTTATAGCGGAAAACAAATATTTTCAATAAATGTAATGAAATCTACGCAGGTGATATACTAGATAGGTGATACAGAATTGTAACAGAAAAAATAATTTCAAAACAGGATGTTTCAAAAAATATAATTTATTTATTATTATTAAATTTATAATTTCGTTATATCTTGAACGATTTCAGTGAAATTGACACACAGAATTTCAGTCCTTAATAGTACGAGAGCTATGCAACGTCAAAACATCAAGTCATTTTAGATTGGCTGGTTCTTTGATACGCGTGTGGGCAGTCACATGGATTTGGCGTCCTGTAAGCTGCCGCCGCCCGGGGAACAGGCCCCGGTTTGCCCCCTCCCCATCGATCCGGGCCGCTTAGATACGATCTAACTGACTTTCACAATTTTTAGTAGAGCAAAAATTAGAAACAGGTAACAAGTTACAAGTAAAGAAATAAGTTTTTTCAAACACTTGTACAAAGTTTATTTTTAAACAAATGGAAGTGTTTGTGAGATATAATCGAAATTTTGTATTCCTTGAAAAGGCATATCGTAAATTATGCATGGAATTTAATATACATAGTTCAAATGCCCTCAGTGGCTTCTCTGGGTGGGGCCATTTCAGGCTTAAGGAAGTTGACGGTGATAGCTTGGCTTATGTTGCCGTAAAGAAATATGTACCGGAAACACCGCGCCAGCCCAAAGTCCAAACGAAAAAGTTACTTTTCAGGATTCAATGGGCGCTCTTGGATCTCATGTGGATTGGACTTGCCACGAATTCGACAATTTTGTTTGTTGGCATACCCAATCCCCGAGAAATAGTTCTAATGGCTGAAGATGATTTTTCAATAAAAATTTCGATGAACGTTGACCGAACAGAACACCTATGTATTTTGATAAAACAACTTTATCATTTGCACGTATTGTTGAATGCTATATATGTCCATGGTGATTTGGCAAAACAAACTGAATAAATGACTGCTAATTTGACAGATGTAGCTGCAACAATATGGCTGTAATCAACTGTCAAAGTTCGGAAGTCCCTATTAGAAGACCCTTTATTTTTAAATATAAGCCACGTTTCATTATCTTTAAAATCCATATGCGGTTCACCTCGTGAAAGTAAAACGATGCGGGTTAGTGCAAAAACAGTACTATACCCATCTCTTTTTTCTTCATGTTTACTTTTTTTTCGTATAAAGAATGTCTCTTTTTCAAACACTTCTGACATGGTTCACAGTGATAAATAGCCATCTGCCGGTCAGAGTGAAAACTGGTGTCTGGGTTATTGTTTTTGTAATACGAGTTAAAAGATAACCTCCACCCAGACCCGGAGATTATAAAATGGAGCTACAGCTTTGATTTTCTTTTTGGGATATTTTAGTTTTTTTTTCTTATGGTTAACCTTGGTACAATGGCCGTCAAATTTAAAACTTTAAATGTAGAAATGCTGTTTAGCACTAACAGATTCTACTATCGTAATAAACTTAATTTATTTTTAAAAAACCTTCTTAAAAAAGGCGTTAGGTACCTAAAAGTGCTATATTTAATAGATGTTTCATATTGAGCTATTTATCGAGTGCGTGGAAAAAGGCAAAAATTATCCCTATTCCAAAGCTGGGTAAAAATGCTAGCTTGCCATCAGGTTATAGGCCAATTAGTTAATTAAGCTTTCTCAGCAAATGTTTAGAAAAATTAATTGAAAACAAATTATTACTATTTCACGATGAAGAATTTAGTATTTTCCCACAAGATCAATTTGGTTTCAGAAGATATTATTGTACTGTTCACCAGATTGACAGGACAATAACATTCAAAATTTGTTTGCAAGATCCTCAAGAAAGGCGATCCTCTGGACTGCACCAACTACAGATACAGAGGCATCAGTCTTCTTAATATCGCCTACAAGATCTTCCCTGCTGTACTTTGTGAACGCCTGAAGTCATTCGTTAACAACGTGATTATGTCCATATCAGTGTGGCTATAGGCCAAGGGAGTCCACCATCGACCAAATATTTGCACTACGGCAGATCTTGGAGAAAACCCAGGAGTTTAAAATCGATACCCACCACCTTTTTATCGATTTCAAGGCCGCGTATGATAGCATCTTTAGAGACGAGCTATATAGAGCAATGTCTAGTTTTGGCATCCCTGCCAAACTCGTCCGTTTGTGCAGAATGACGATGGAGAATGCACGCTGCTCCATCAAGGTCGGCAAAGACCTCACCGACACCTTTGATGTCAAAAAAGGTCTTAGGCAAGGCGACGCGCTGTCATGCGACTTCTTCAACATCGTTCTTGAAAGAAAAGTGCAAAACTCTCACGTCAACACTAGAGGCACAATCTTTCAAAAGTCCGTCCAATGACTCGTTTACGCTGATGACATTGACATTGACGAACAAAGCGTGATGTCAGTGGTGCTTTTGTGAGTATTGAGAAGGAAGCCAAGAAGATGGATTTAACGGTGAATGAAAGCAAAACGAAATATATGCTGTCAACAAGAAAAGACACCCAACACCGACGACGTCTAGGACAGAACGTCGCTCTAGGCAGCTATAATTTTGAGGTGGTCAGAGACTTTGTATACCTAGGATCCGCTATAAACTCAGTGAATGATACCACTGCTGAGATCAAACGAAGAACTACTCTTGCCAACCGCTGTCTCTTTGGGCTAAGAAGGCAATTGAGAAGCAACTGTATGGGCTGTACAGCGACACTGACCTAGCCACAAAAGTGAAAAGCCAACGACTAAGATGGCTGGGTCACCTAGAGCGAATGGACACCAATGCTCCGGCCCGGAAAGTCTTTGAATCCAACCCTGTGGGACAACGCAGTAGAGGTGGACAGCGTAAAAGGTGGCGCACGTGGAAGAGTGGAATAGGACCTCAACCAACTTGGCGTGCGAAACTGGAGACAGCTAGCTAGAAACCGAGCCGGCTGGAAGAAGCTTGTTGGTTGAGGCCCTGGTCCACCCCGCACTGTAGCGCCACTTAAAGTAAATAAGTAAGTAACATTCAAAATAGTCTTATTTTAGGTAAAAGTATGGGAATTGTATTTCTTGATGATGAAAAAGTATTTAATTCTGTTTGGGATGAAGGGTTTATTCACAAACTCCTTATTTTGAACTTTCCACTTTACTCAGTTTAAAAGCATATTTTCAAACAGAGTTGCCAATGTGACACGATCATATTTTTTGACACGGAAATGACACAGTGCCATGCACAAATTCTAGGGTTGGGGTCAGGATCCCAAAAACCGAAATCCCGAAAACCCAAAATCCCGAAAATCCAAAATCCCGAAAACCCAGAATCCCGAAAACCCAAAATCCCGAAAACCTAGAATCACGAAATCCCGAAACTGATATAAAATGATATAAAATGAAAAATTTGCGCAAATTTTTCATTTTATATAATTTTTCGGGATTTCAATTTCAGGAAAAGTATTTCTAGATTTTTTTTGTACATAATTTCTGTTCTATCTTACCTGTATGGGAAAGGCAAAAACTGTGTTAAAATTTTCATCTGAAAAATAATTAGCTTTGAAGAACTAAGTAAAACATAACGAGATAACGAAGAAAAAGAAAATAAATCAGAACTTTAATGACGTTTCCTAAATATGTTCATAGATTTTGCACATACCTATATAAATGTTAGTTAAATGAAGATGGCATGCACTTACTTCGAAATTAAGTACTTCTTTACTTTTTTTGTTTAATAAAACCATTTTAATGATATGATCAATTAAAACCAACCTTTTATAAAAAAAAAAGTTAGTGAACGAAAGTTTTAGAAATATGCCTAGGTCAGAAAACACGATAAAAGTTTAAAAGCATTTTTTTAAATTCAGAATATTAAATACAAAACAACATGCTGAAGCTCGGAAGAGGGTTTAAAAACGATTTAAATTTCGGAATTCAGTTGAAATTCAGATTTGTAACTGTTTTTAATTTGTTAAAACTATTTGATTTAGATTCAATAAGGCCAGATCCACACTATTTTTCCGATACCGATACGCTATCGCTACAACAAAATGTTTTTACATAAGAAAAACTGAAAGGAGCGAAAGCGTATCAGGTATCGATGATGTGAATGTGTAGGTACTCATTGTGTCCTGTTTTAAAATACTTTATCATGTATCGCTATCGATATCAGAACTTTAATGTGAATTTGGCCTAAAACTTTGTCAATAAAGTAACAGTAATGGCTGTAACCTTTTTTTTTTTGTTTCAAGTATAGTTTCGGGATTTTGGCTTTTCTGGATTTTGGGTTTTCGGGATTTTAAGTTTTCGGGATTTTGGGTTTTCGGGATTCTGGGTTTTCGGGATTCTGGGTTTTCGGTATTTTGGGTTTTCGGGATTCTGGGTTTTCGGGATTTTGGGTTTTCGGGATTCTGGGTTTTCGGGATTTTGGATTTTCGGGATTTTGGGTTTTCTGGATTCAGAATTTCGGGATTGTGTCCGTCTCCCAAAATTCTAGCTAGCACGCTTATTTTTTCCCATTACTTTACTTGAACGACATTAAGTGAATTTCGATTAGATAAAGCCTAGTACGCTGCTGATGCAAAACGAAATTTTTAGTTGGTGTCCAACAAGACAACGGGTGGCAATGGTGCAGTGGATGTAGTGCTTGACTGCTAACTAAGAGGTGTGGGTTTGAGCGCCATTCTAGGCAGCATTCTTTTCTATATTCCCCCAGCTAAACTGGACGCCATCCGTATGATTTAATGAGATAATAAATACCTTGATCTCAATCCACTGTGCAAAATCTCTCCTATCTTCCTACTCTTTCTAACTAGTGCCGTGCAATTCAGGTTGCATTTAAAAGACCTTAAACAAAAATCCTTACGAAAACGAAGTGGAAAAATATTTATTTAGCCTATTGAATAGCCCTTTTAAAAAGGAACAATTACGTGCAAGGGTTTTTATTATTGAATATGTTTGTTTGGCCCATAAGCATGCTTAAAACCAAAAATTCTACTAAATTCACCCATGCGTTTCTGAGAGAATGGTCACACTGGCCATTTTTCAGTATTTTTGGTATAACTCGAAAACTAAGCGGAATTTGACAATTTTACATATAAATTCTTTTTGTTTAAAATTAAATTTTCTATTGGAATGGATAGTTCAAAAAATTTTACGAAAAAATTTAAGCAGGAAAAGCTAACAAAAACCAACTTAAAAAAAAATTAAAAATCAAGGATATCTAAATTTATTAATAAATTGTGCATAACTTTTTTTTAAACAAAGATAGGGTCAAGACATGCACAGACAAAATAAAGTAGAGACTAAAGGCCTTAATATGGCATGTTCAAAAATTAATATTTGTTCAAAATTGACAGAGATATTCCCATTCAAACCTTATCATTTCTTATAATTTTTCTCAGTTTTTGAAAGTCCTTTTTCGGTACAATATGGCAAATTTCACTTTCGTTAAAATGTTCCAAATCAAAATTTTGATATAATATGACATTAGAACTATAGAGAATTTATAAAAAGGATGTAAGTTCGCAATTTCGTTTTTCAGCTGTTTTTAAATGCGTTCAGACCTACAGACCGAACGGCTGGTCCGATTAACATAAGATTTGGTATTAGGTGCTAGGAACGTTAAATTTGTCATAAAGTACCAAAAAAATAGGCTTTTGGGCAAAAACTGCGGAAAATGATAAGAAATGGTAAAATTTGAATGGCTATATCTCTGTCAATTTTTAAATAGTATGGCTTTATTAACATGTCATATTAAAGCCGTAAGACTCCAGTTTACTTTGTTCATGATAGTCTTAAGCGTATCTTTGCTCCGAAAAAAGTTATGCAAAATTTAGAAAAAAATTTTAAAATCTTTGATTTTTCGATTTTTTTTATGTTGGTTTTTGTTTACTTTTCCTGCTTAAATTTTTTAAAGAAATTTTCCAAACTATCCATTTCGATAGAAAATTTAAATTTGAACAAAAAGTATTAAATGTAAAATTGTCAAATTCGGCTTAGTTTTCGAGTTATACCAAAAATACTGAAAAGTGGCCAGTGTGACCATTCTCTCAGAAACGCATGGGTGAATTTAGTAGCATTTTCGGTTTTAAGCATGCTTATAGGCCAAACAGGCATATTCAATAATAAAAACCCTTGAACGTAATTGTTCTTTTATACTCCTCATTTTCCGGTCTATTCAATAGGCTAATTGGCAGTTGCACAAATTCAAAAAATTTAAACAAATAAATCAAAAGCTGTAGAATAAATTCCAAATCACTTTCCTTTTCAAGATGGCAGCCTTCCCCTTACCCCGGCCACCCGGTTTTATAATGAGGAGATGTAGCCAAACAAAAATCATACAAAAAATTTGGTCCATCAATTAATGAAATTTTAATACATTTTTGACAAAATTTGCTCCATCATGAAGTTCTTAAACGATTTTCTCTTATTGTACGAAAAAATGTATGTTACATTACATAAACAACAATATATGTACCTTCACCTTTTTCCAAAAAAACTGATAGTTTTCGAGAAATTGAGAAAAACTAAATTTTACCTCCTTTTGCCTCCCCCTTAAAAAAACTAGCCCCAGCCCAAATTTACGTAACTTTTTAGGAAATGCTTAAGAATACAAAACAAATCTCTCCACCAAAATTCAGCTTTTTTCGAAATGTAAGTCTAATTTTCCTGGGCTATAATATCCAGCATCTCACTGTAATAAATAAAATGCACGGGTCGCACGTACTTGCTCTTATGTTCAAGACACTGCGAGTTTAAGAAAATTGTATATACAAACATGGAAATTATGAGAGAAAAATGTAGAGAAGCTTCATGCTTCATCAAAAAATCAAAAATACGACATTTAAATTAGCTAAAACAACTCTTTTGACAGTTTGAGGTGAAAAAAAGTATGCCATCCTAATTCATGATGGAATATGATTGTATGGGAAAAATAATTTTAAAATCGTTGGAGCGGTTTTTTTTTAAATTAATTTTTTATATGTAAAACTCTTAAAACATTTTTAAGAACAAATTTTGGTATGCAGATTTAAACTATATATTTATGTGTATATAAAAACAAAATTTGAAAAAAAAATTGTCAACCCGTTTTTGAAATATCGAATTTTCAAAAAAAAAAATTGAAACTTTTTTTAAAAATCGAAAAACTTTTTTTTTTGAAAATTTTGATATGCAATATTATTTAATCTTATCTGAAATTTGTATATAAAAAAATTCATTTAAATCCGTTAAGCTGATAACGAGAAAACTCAAAATAAAAAAATACGGTCTATGACAGGTACTACTAATAGTTGCTATGTGTAAAATTTTATAATTTTTGATAGTAGATCGTACTAATTTTAGAATATGAAAAAGTTTAATCAAAATCGTAGGAGTCGTTTTCAAGCAAAAACATATTTTCCTTTGCCGTTTTTCACTTTTGTATGGAAGGTACCGTTATTTGTTCATAAATGTAAAATTTTTTCTAAAAATATTTTAGAGAGTACTAAGAAAATCTTAAATATCGAGTTTCAAAAAAATCCATGTTTTCGAAATATGTATTTGATTTTCCAAAAAAAAATTTGAAATATTTTTTAAAAATCCAAAAAATATTTTTTCAAAAATGTTGGTACACAAAACTATTAACATTTCTTGGAAGCTTCTGTATAAAAAAAATAATCAAAATCAAAAATTAAAAAAATACTTCCTTGGGAGGTACCATTAATAACCATTTTTGAAAAATGGTTTTCCACCCAAAGAAAGCCTTTACTAAAATAAATTTATTGAATTTTTTTAAGAAAAGCTGTCGAGCCGTTTTTGAGAAAAATACGATTATGTAAATTTGCCAAAAAAAAATGCATGACAGGTACCGTTATTTTTTGTTCTAAAAAAAAAAATGAAAAAAACGTGTCGGCAGAATCACCAAAAACCACTAAGTACCAAGTTTGAAGAAAATCGATCGAGCCGTTTAGGCTGTAGACGAACAGACAGACAGACCGACAGACAGACAGACAAGCAGACAGACAGAATTTTTCCACCCACTTTTTTGGTATTCTCTATCATCGTAATATCATGTTTGTTTGTTATCTCAAATTTTTTTTTTTGCACGAATCCAAAACTTGCCTTATAGTACCTATAATCGCAAGTAAAAAAGTGATAAAGTATATAGTACGAGAACTAGTCAATGTCAAAAAAAAGTTATTTTATGTGGCTTTCTTGCCACTTGTTTATCTGAACGAAAATTATTTTATATCTTTTGTAGAATATTTAATTTTCTACATTTTTGTATATTTAGATTTTATGTGAACAAAAACTGTCTTAACTACAGTGTTACACTTTCAAATCAAAAAGTTTACATACTCTCATTTATTAATTTGTTATTTATTTTATTAGTGAATTATTTATTTACTTAACTATTCTTAACTATTTATTTACTTATAAACTTAGTTTCTAACAACAATCCAATGTTACATTATGGATATCCTTAGACATTTGGTATTGTGGAACATGTTTCCTTTCTCAATGGTTTTATAACGAATAAGATTTTTACCCAGCGTCATTATGTACCTGTGAATTTATTTTTTAATTTTAATGTAATTAGTTGAATCTTTTAATTTTTTAACTAAAACTCGCCCTGATATAATATTTAATCGATATGCTAATTTATGTCTAAAATGTTTGAAATTAGATACTCACATTAAAATTCACAGGTGACAATTTAAGTTGAAATAGTTTTGTATGCAGTAGTTTTGAGCTTATGATAGCTAAAGTCATACATTTTATTCAACAAGGCTTATGGGTTGGTACAAAAATAAATTTAAGAAAAGATATTGCTGTTCTGTTTTCTATTCTTACTCGGATCTTTTACAAAATGAATTTTTGTTTGCAGTTATAATAGATAATTATCATATTAAGCTTATTGTTCTCAGATTAAGCGTTTATAGGTAGGTTAAGTTTCTTTTGTTGCTACGGAAACGGTATTAGATATATAATTTCCAGTTTTATGGATGAAAATTCTCAAATGATAAATTGCGTCACAGATTTAATTAATAGGCATTTTATTTCAAACAATTTATTATTCATTAAGAAAAATTTTTGCTTAAAATTATCATCATTTATAAAATTTTTAAAGAATCTTGTTTTATGCCTCAATTTGGATGATTAAAAATTCTTTATAAGTATAATGGGAGAATGAGTTTTTTTTTCTTAGTGTGTTTCTTGTTGAAGTTCATTTACTTATTTTGAGGCTGGTACCTTGAACCCTGTTGTCAACAATGTCACAAAATTCGAGAAGAGAAAAATTAAGAGCTATTAAGCTTGAATAGTGAAGAATGTAGATTTTCTTATAATACATTACGATCTGTTGAGGAGAATGAAGGTTGCATTGTTTACTTGAAAAAATCATCAATAATTCAATAATCGAGACGACATTATGTCTGCCAAATTCCAATCGACCAGTGTAAGTTGTAATTTTTCAGCTTTAGTTAAAAGCTGTTGGTGTTTTTAATTGAAATCAAGGAATGAACTACCTTAACAAGAGGGTGATTTAAATATTGAGTTTTGTGAATTAAGAAATACGGAGAGACTGCACAACATGTTATCTTTTCACGTATTTATCTACGATTCTAAGGTGCTGTTTTAGTCCTGAGAATTCTTCGAAGATAGGTCCACTTATAAACATCATCTGTGTCGCAGTCTTCCTCTCTACTGCGCCATTCGGGGATGGTTCAGCGACCTACGCATTTTCTTAACAAAACGGAAGATAACATTGTAGTTGTTTTAACTGTGGGTGGTGGATTAATCTCTTCAAAAGGTAATGGAAGCCCACACAAAGAACGGTAAATCACCAGAGAAGAGATGAAAAACTTGTAAGCAACGGTAACAGCACAAATAAAGAGGGTTGCTGTTTTAAGTTTCACTCATTTATGTAATAGCCGGACAAAAGCGACAAATTTTTACAATTACTACTTCGTTACTTAGGGTTCAGTTTCTGAACGCCTCTCACCAGCCATATTGGAATTTAAAGCCACCATTTTGAATTATAGGCATGTCTATTAGGCTTACTCTTTAAAAGATCATTGTTTTATATTAAATGACGCACCCCCCCCCCCCCCCCCCAATTTCTTACACATAAATAATAAAAATTCCTGTAAAATGTTAGCTCATTATATTTTACCGTTAACCCGACCCATGTAAAAAGTTCATGAAACCAATCAATTTTCATAACTTTGGTAATAATTGATAGAAAAATTTTAATTTTGGTACAAATATAGTCACTTATTAAATTAAATTTAGGGCTGTTGTTTCCTAGCTTATAAGAAAAATTCGACTTTTTTCAAGTTTTCTCTATGGCTTAATAGTGAGGAAGTTTTTTTGTTTCGATTTTAATGAGTTTTGTAGCGAATTTATGTGTTCTACCAGGGTTCGTAAAATAACGTTAGCGAATCATAAAATATGGATCTTTATCTATCTTCTCACGAACCATAAAAAATATAGTTTGCGAACGATACATTTTTCTATCTTTAAAAATTTATAGTTCTCTCATATGAACAAATTTAATGCTTCTTTTTTCTGTATCTCTCGTTCGTGAGAGACAGTTCGGAGAAATACAATTCCGGCCCAATAAAGTTCTCTCACAGTAAGAAACTAAAAAATGAATAAGTTAAGTATTTGTATTATGATGAAGAAGCTGGTAAATCCTCAAAAAAAGTTCGTACAAAAACGAAAAAATTATTTCAAAACAGGGTGTTTCAAAAATATGTCAACATTTTTCAACTTACTTGTTGTGTCAATTTCTTTAATAGCTCAAGGAACAGCGAAGCTGCAAAATATTGACATATTTTTGAAACAACCTGTTTTGATTAGCTATCACCTGTGGCAATTTCATTGAAATAATTCAAAGAACTTGCAAAAAGTTGACATATTATTGGAGCATATTTAAATTATTTTTTTTTGAAATTCTATCTCAGTTTTCACCTGTGTCAATTTCATTGAAATCGCTGAAGAATCATGAAGTTGACATGTTTTTGAAAAACCAAGTAAAAAATATTTTTTTAATTTTTTTCTAATCTGAACGGGTCGTGAATGGATTTCCAGTAGTTTCCGCGAATTAAATTTGGGATCGAACCATATTTTACGGAACGCATCAAACTAGATTCGAACGTGATAACTAATTTTATTTTCCGAAAAGTAAGATTCGCGATCGAATCAAAAATTAAATTCCCTTTTGAATTTATCACGAGAGAATGAATCATATTTTATCGTTCTCCGAACCTTGTCTACCCATTATTACTTAGGTTATAAACATTCAGAGTTTGATTGATGAGTTACGCTTTTTCGTCGCCCTAGTATTGAAGTGCCATATACGCCAAATTACCTTTTCAAATCGGGTTTCCATTTTTTCCTATCTCTTTTCGTTGCTAAGATATTCAGAATGGCTTTGACGTATATCCATCAAAATCATCAAGTGCAGGTATTGTTTTGACATAAGCGCAAAAAATTGGAATTTACGTCAAATTTGCCTTACAATTTACGCAAATTTTTGTTTAAGAATTGTTTTGACGTACATGACCTATTGTCCTGCCACGTACGTCATAGAACTTCAAATGTATATTTAGTTTTGTTTTGACTTATACAAAGGCACGTACACCATTACCAAGAAAAATATTTCTTTTACATGCCGTACGTAACGTACATAGGATCTTACTTTATTTTTGACGTACGTGTATGAAGAAAATAAATTTCTGATTTTTATGGCGTATACCTACGGCAAACTAAAATAGATAAAACAGAATTCTTAACTTTATATCATACTAAAAAATCAAAAAATGCCAACGGTTAGTTTTTGGGAAATAGACTTCCAAACATTTAAACGCGATTTCCCAAAAAATGTAAAAATGTCGTATTCGGTACTTCAATACTAGGGCGACGATTTATAGATATGGGTACAAACAATATGTTAAAGGTAGTTGGAGATTTGGAGATTTTGGCGAGAACAAAAATATTTGCTGGGGATTTTGCCCCTTTCCGATTTCCCCATTGGAGATTTTGTCGTAATGGATTTAATTTTTTTTTGGGACCTCGTCCGATTGAGATATTGTTGTTTAGGTGTAACAGGTGACTCCCTAATTTTTGTAATATCTGGTAGGTAGCTCACAAACTTAACAAAATAAGAAAAATTGCTTTATATTACCTCCTTTTCGCTTAGGAAAACAGCTTGGGAACGCTAGCTAACTTTTGCGTCTTAAAAACCTGTAACTTTTTTGTCTATTAAGATAATAAATTGAAATTTTGCAAAAATTATATTGAATTTATTGCATACATTTCTTCAGTGTTAATATTGTTTATGTTATTTATATGCGCATACAAAATGGCAAATTATGCGCGTAAAATATGCATAATATGACTTTATAACAAAGTGAAAATCTGCTTTGAAACAAACAAAATTACAAATATATTAATGAAGAAGCATCGAAAATCAAAAATTTTTTTCATACTAGACAAACAAAAAAACTATAAATTATAATTGATTGAATTAAGTAAGTAAATTTTTATAATGCGTTTGAGACAAACCTACCGGGCTTTGTTAACAAAGAAGTGAGTATTTTTGACCCATTTGATGTACTTAATTTTTGCCAAGTAAGGCTCTTGGAGAGTGCTGGGAAGACTGGGCAGGGAGTGCTAGGAAAGTGATCAAAGGAAAACTCCATTTGTTAAACATTTTTCACTCACATTTGCAATTTTATTTGAGCATAGGAAAGTTATACTCGAATGAATAACATGACAGCTAGAGCTGTGTATGTGCTGGCAAGAGTGCCACTATACTGACTTCCATGGAAGTTGAAATTAAAAAAGTCCCAGCCTTTCTTTAAATCGTTTTCCAAGGGACGGGTAGTTTTTAAGAATTTATCGCAGCAATCTTGTTTTATCTGTTGTTAATTTTCTCATTTTCATATCTAAAACTCAAAAGACAAACCTCCATGGTACCAGCGACAAGGCCGGCTGTGCCACCGTGTGTTCGCTGACTGGTTCTAGATTGGACCCCAGGTAAGGTTAGGTTAGAAGGGGTGATGTTACGGCAGTCCGTCGCATCTCACTCGGATCTCAATGGATCCATTGCGCTCCCCATAGGATTTTGGTAAGGAAGGTTTGGGGAAAAGGATAAGATGGATTGGGTGGAGTTTAGGTATGGGATGCCTCCCTGAACCACCCTGAATTCTGGATGAATTTCAGGATGTTTCTTAGTGGCAAGTTAGAGATGTCGCCCAATTCGTCGAAAAAATATTCTCCGAGGGCTGCTTTTCTGGTTCTGGCTAGGCTGGGGCATTTACAAAGAAAGTGATATGAGCCCTCCTCCACCTCTACATCCTGACACCCTCTACACAAGCCCGACGAGCTAATGCCCATTCTGTGCATGTGGGTTCCCATTGAGTTGTGACCCGTTAGGACTCCAACTAGAGTGGAAAGTTGAGGCCTACTTATCTTAAGTAAATATTCTGTCTTTTTTCTAGAGATTCCTCGAAACCCTGTAATAGTCGATGGTTGACCACCTGACGTCTGCAACCTCGAGGAATCTTTGGTCAATTCTACTTTTTTCTTGCTCCATTGGAACAAGTACAGAGTGATCGGTTTGGCTCGGATCAAGAGATAACCCGTTTTTGGCCAGTTTATCTGCCATTTCATTCCCGTATATATCACGGTGTCCTGGGACCCATCTTAGGGTAACTGTGTTCGATGCACTGAGAATCCTCAGTACATTATGGCAACTATCTAGCAGTTTGGACTTTGTAGTAATTGAGGAAATGGCTTTTATTGCCGCCTGACTGTCAATAAAGATATCGATATTTCTATTAACTACTTCACGTGAAGCAAGATACTTTGCGGCTTCGCATACTGCAAGTACTTCCGCTTGGAATACACTGGAGAAATTTGGAAGCTTTATTGATCTGTTAATAGGTGGGTTAACTGAGTAGATACCAGCCCCTACCCCCTCACATGTCTTGGAACCATCCGTAAACACCGAGACATGATTAGCGTTAATGACCCGGTTTTCATTCCAGGATTCCCTTGTCGGGATATCTGTTATAGCCACTGGGTTAAAATCTATGTGCGGTGTGATGTAGTCGGTTTGAATGTCTATGTCTGTGAATTTCATAATAGTTTTATGACCGTAGTGGCCCCTCTTCCAGTTATTGCACTGATTAAGTCTTAAAGCACTTTTGGCCGCCAACTCTTTTGTAAACAAATCGAGTGGGGCTAGTGAAAGGAAAGTCTCAAGGGCTGCCGTTGGTGTAGTTCTAATAGCACTAGTTGTGCCAATGCACGCTAGTCTCTGAATTTTTGTCATGGTCATAAGATTGGTTTTCTTGTCTAAGGCTGGCCACCAGACCAAGCATGCGTACGTAAGAATAGGCCTTATTATGGCTGAGTACATCCAATGAATGGTTCTGGGCTGGGACCCCATCTTTTACCAAAGATTCTACTGCAAGTGTAGAATGCAATTGAGGCTTTTTTCCCTCTTTCTTTAATGTTTTCTTTCCAGTTTAGTTTACGGTCGAGCACAATACCAAGATACTTGGCAGTTCCCGAAACCTTTAGCGGAGTTCCGTCAATGGTTGGCAGGTTTATGTTGGGAACGTTATGCTTCCTTGTAAACAACACCAGTTCTGTTTTAAGTGGGTTAACGTTAAGTCCACAGCTACTGGCCCAGTTACTGAGCTTATCAAGGGCTGTTTGTAGGAGTTCGCTCAGCGTAGCAGCAAATTTTCCCGAGGCCATTAATACGATGTCATCGGCATATGCAACGACCTTGTCACCACTTGGACTTAGCTTAACTAAGATCTGGTTAACTACGAGAAGCCAGAGCAGAGGAGATAAGACTCCACCTTGTGGAGTACCTCTACACGTCCTAGCTTTTAGTTTGCTGTCACCTAATTCTGCATTTATAAGTCTTGATTGAAGCAAACATTCTATCCAGTTTGTCACCATCGGATCGATGTTGATGGAGTTAAGGGCTTGTCGAGATGAATCGTTATTAACATTATTGAAGGCCCCTTCTATGTCCAGGAATGCTGCTAGGGTAAATTCCTTGAACTGCATTGAGTTTTCAATTGTGCCGGCCACTTCATTAAGTGCTGTCTCAACAGATTTGCCCTTCATGTATGCATGTTGGGCCTGCGAGAGCACACCATCATTCAGTTTTAGGCGAATATGGGTTTCAATTAGTCTTTCTAGGGTCTTGAGGAGAAAGGAGGACAGAATTAGACCCCAATTTCAGTTAAAAATCATCTTCAACGAGGCCTTTTATTGGATTAATGGGTACTTCAATAAGCAAAATTGCTTAATATGGGCAGGTGCCAATTCACTCGAGGACCACCAAGTAACAAATCATCTCTGCTAAAAGTCACTGCTTGGTACGAATGTGTTTGAAGCCGGTGTTGGCATCTTCGGTATATACACTTCTTCAGAAACAGTGATGGCACCGCCCGCCACCGCACCGCCGCGCCGGCCGGCCACGCGGTCATGATATGAAATTGTTTCGATATTACTCTACTTAAGATATTTGATATTAAACTTCATGAACTTTAAATTTGGCTTCAATTCTATATCAATGGACTGATTTATGATCCAAGCAATGTAATGTGAATAATTTATATACAAACTTTATTTTCACCCAGGAGTGAGATAATATAAAATTAAATGAAATGTTGTGTTCTTTTGGCGGTTTGTGTTCTTATACAATTTCATGGTACGAATTCAAAGTAAATAAGCACACCATTCACACCCTAGACATGTTTCCAAGGCCTAGGATTTATGTATTATCAGACAATGGTTTGATGTGCCTAGAAGCGATAATGTGTTATCTGCCCATTTCTTGGGCTAGCAAACTCAATTAATCACGCACCTGACGAAGAAATATGAGTGAATGTTTTTCTCTCCTGGATCAGATATCACTACTTTCAATGGTGTGCAATTTCGACACCTCAGAGATAAGACTCCTGTTAACTCTAAGTCCTCTTATAACCGACCACCTCAGCCTGATCTTAAAATTGGTAGATACCCCAACTTTAATAACATTCATCTCCTTCTCTCTAATAACACTTTGAGATTAACTTCTCCTTCCTACTCTCTTAACGAATATTTTTGGCACCTCATTTGTAGGAGGTTTACGTTTATGTTGATAAAAGGTCAACTATTTCAGTAATTGGTCAGCAAATTAAAATCACCTGAAAGGCCCTAAGATCTGTACAAATTGTCAGCTACTAATTTTAAAAATTCAGAGAAAAAAATATATGACTGACCATTTACTGGAAAAGTTGATCTTTTATCGTGATCTAGATATCTTTCGGATGGTAAACAGTTTTTGCGAATTTCCTACAAATGAGTTGACAAAAATCGCACGTGACCTTGCGTGACCTTGACAAACTTTAAGCCTTGAGTACAAGTTATCTAGTGCTGACCAATTTCTAGGACTAGTTGATCTTTTTTGACCAATGGCATTATTTTTTTCCGAATTTCCCATACACAATATGGGATATATATGAGGTGTCAAAGGTTCAGAACCGGTTTTTAGGGTAAGTAAGAGAAGTCAGCTTCTTAAGTTATAAAGCCAATTCTACTGAAAACAAGAAAGACCTGAAATGGACATACTCAACGAAACAAATTTCTGCGTGACCAGAAATAAAGCCAAAATATACTACAGTGTCCCAAAGGAAGTAAAATTGTATGGTCAATTCTAAACAGTGATGCCATTTGTGGTTTCTAGAATCCCACCAGATTCCAAAAAAAATTCCACCATTTTTGAACTGGAAGGAAAAAACAACCATAACTGTTTCCGCTATAACTATTTCCTACATATAAAAAATGTTAACCGATCCGAAAGGTCACTAGATCGTGATAAAAGGTCAACTTTTTCCAGTAATTAGTCAGCCATAGATTTTTTATGAATTTTTATGACTTTAAAAAAAATTCAATAAGCGGTTTTTTTACTATAGCAATTTAAAAAAATAGTTGTTGAATTTTTTAAGTCCTTAATATCTTGAGAACGAATCATGCTATCGACTTCGGGTTTATTTTATTCTACGCATATTGACGTAATAAAGAATTGGTAAAAATATAAAAACATATCAACCTATAGTCTTTTTTTAATAAAAAAAAAGTTGCTAAAAATTGTTGAAAAAAGTTGTTTGGCTCGAATATCTTGAGAACAAACAATGATATTGGCTTCAAGGTAATTTCATTCTATACCTATAGGGGAAGGGTTCGAACAGTGAGACAGTGCAAACAGTGAGACAATGCATATTGTGTTTCCCCGAAAGCTTACACAGATATGCCAATGACACAAATAGATTTTTTTTCTATACCGCATTCTATATTTCTATCGCACACTTCATCCAGCTGAGCATGTGCTTTTGGTGAGTGGTCATACAAAAAAAGTGACAAAAGTACTTTTTTAAATGTATTTTGAATTTGTGTCAACACTCTATAATATTCAATTAAATGAACTAAGTTTTTTTTAACTAATTTGTTGCTATATAATCTTTTAATGCAACAAATCAGTCGGATAAATATTAAACAATTTTTATTTAAACAAACAAAAATCTGAAAAAATCACAAGGGGTGAACAGTGAGACATTTTCAAAAAGCGAACAGTGAGACATATCTTTCACTAGAATTTTGGAAATACCCCTCTCTTTCTTGTGTTTATTATTTTACTGTCAAGCAAGCAGAAGAGAGTTTAAGTTTTGTTCAAGGTTATTCATTTGTTTGAAAATTTGTATTTATTTCTTTATTTAAAAGTGACTAACACATGAAAGGCTTTAATTAATTGTAGTTTTTTGTTACAAATTAAACAATAAAAGTTAATTTTTTTTGTAATTTGTTTATATCGTCTCACTGTTCGCCCTACAGTGCTTCACTGTTCGCACCCTCGGTGAACAGTGAGACAATTTGAATTTTCACACAATTTTGCTTATAACAGTTTAACTATTATATTTTTTAATAAAGTTTCACTCTCCGTATGAAGGTAAAGTATGTCTCAAAATACTATCAAAGTTTCTGTAAGATTGCTTAAAAGGTTCCAAAGCTATATCAATTTGAAAAAAAAGTGTCTCACTGTTCGCACTCTACTAGATTATAATAAATAATTTGATAAAGGATACGTTTTGCAAAAAATATCAACAAACTGTTTTTTTAAGCGAAAAAATACAAGAAACTTTACCTACCAAAAATTGTTGAACATGTTTTAACATTAGAAATGTTTAAACGGAGGCATACCTACTAACAATGTGAAAAAATCAACAGAATTCCAAAAATGTGAAACCCCGAGTAGACAAAGAGGGCGAAACGTCAGGGGTATAGACAAAATTATTGTGTTCAAGCTTCACTTTGTTCATGCTGCTCTGCCGAAACAAAATACGAAGAAGATGATAAAACAGACACCAAAAAACGGAGAAGTGTTCGTAGACTACCCAGATTTGCATGTGGAGAAAAGAAAATATAAAAAAGAATACCGAATATGGAATATAGGCATAACGATTTAGGACAAAAAAAGGCAAAAAGTACCACACAGGGAAAGTGAGGGGATATAATCTCCCTTTAGTCTGTTGGCTGGCGCATTGTTTGTTGAATGTTTTTAATAGGGGGGTTCACATGGAACAACAATGTTGGCAACATTGCTTGATGGAATCGAAACAGTTTTCAAAATATTTTGAAAGTCATACAACAAAGTAAACAAAGTTGGACCACATGGTTGGTTATGCGTTTAAATAATCAAACATCGATGGTTGTCAAGCAATGTTGGACAACATGTTGGTTCATCTGAACCTTCATAGTGAATAAATGTAACAAGAAATAAAAGGGACGATTAAATCGCTCAAACTTGCTGTTGTGGTTATGAAGGATGAGTAATAATAAGCCAGATAAAATGATAATTTCCACTTACCGAATTTCATCAAAATGTTCTTAATGAGTAAGTCGAAAATAGTTAAGTACAGTTAATTGTAGTTTTTATTATTTTTTTTTTAAATCGAAATGCAGACTAGGTATACACACAAATATTTGTATATCTACCTACTAATATTTAGGGAAAAATAGCCTTTTTCGAAATGGAAATGCCAGGTGCCGTTTTATTTTGGAGCTACAAATATTAATTTCGTCTCTATTGAATAAACAAAAAACCTTAGGTTCAAAATTTTAGAGAAGATGAAGATGTTAGGTACCTAAAGCAAAAAAAATATAAAGAAAACAAATTGATACCGATTGGTAATATTTATATTTACTATGCATACCTACCAAAACAATAAAATTGGCTTTAGTCAAAGTTTTAAAATACATAAATGCTTTCTTTATTTCTAATGTACCTCAACTATGCTAGAATGGCAAATCGGGTAAGTTTTCAGTCTCAAATATCTTTAGAACAGACATTGATATGGGCAATTTAGGGCGGAGTGCTCTTGTATGGGAAAAAATAAAATGCGAATATGAAAAACATACCCTCCGCAAAAGTTGCATTGGGTTTTTAAAATAGTTTTAAGTTTTTTTTAAATTTTTAAAACGACAGGGAGTGGTTGGGCATCGCAATAAAAAAAAAAAAAAATGGCAACAAAATTGAAAAACATCCCGCCAAAAAGTTGCATGGGGTCTTTTTAATAATTTCAAGATTTTTTTTTAATTTTAAAATTACCGCTAGGGGTCGCGCATCACAGTCTAAAACTTAAAAAATAAAAGACGTATTATGAATTTTTTTAAAGTTTTATTTAATATAATTTTTGTTTGTTTCTAAATTTGGCAATTCTTTTCGGGAAATCAAAGTATTTCTTATGAGGACATCTCTGCTCTGTTCTTAAGCCCACAAACAGACTGCGAAGCCTCAGTCACCAACTTAACCGCTCTTTCAACTGCTTAGCTGTGCCATGGAAGCTTATTTAACAGATTCGATTTAGTAGTTTCCTTTTGCTTGACAATTTCCCAAAAGTCTTCCCAGGAAAAATCCACTAGTAATGGAGGCTCCATATACGAAGGAAGGCTTTGATTTTATCTCAAACGGTCAAACCAAATAGCAGCGTAAACCTTAGCAATGTACTCTACTATCTGCTTCAATGGGTCTTCTGGGGATTTTTTTGAAACATAAACTCGAAGAATGGGGTTAGCTGTCGTAATCCATCTCGAATGCACCATTTTTCCAGGATTCTTCTCAAAAATTGATCCTTCTCGGACACTATTGCTGATAGCTTTGCATATTTCATAAAAATATTTTTGATTGGAGCTTAAATAAGGCAATGGTATTTTAGGTTTGTTTATTTGATATTGAGCAACGCATAAATTTTGACAGTTCTTAAGATCTTTTACAATATCACTAGAGTATACGTTTGGACCTGATGTTTTTCCGTATAGCTTCTCGAATAGGTGTCTTAAAGGTAATTCATTTGCATGGAGCAAGCAAATAGACCATTGTAAAGGTTACTGAACTGTTTTCTCCAGTTGTCGAATAATTCCGCCTCTCACACCGGTATTAACATTTGTTTCATCGCAACCAATAAGTTTAATATTATGCCTTGAGATACCAGATTGTTGAAGAAATTGGACAATTGTATCTGTAATTGTTTCTGCTTTTCCATCAGTAGGTGTAATATGTCCTAGGTACTATGTGTCAGGTTCTCCAATAAATACAATATGCTCTTCAATAGCATTGCCGGTGGCAGTTTTTGTTAAGTCTTTACGACCGTCAAAATATATCCCTAATGGATCCCGGTTAGAGACCTGAGCCAATTGCGTTTTAGGTATGGATCTCTCCCTGCTAATCTTGCTTCTATCAGCAATATTTGACTGATCCATGTCATTAATAACACTATAATCTGTCAAGACAGCTGTTACAATTGTTGCAGTTGGTCTATCAGATATCCGGAATCTGTCTGCCACCCTCGCAACGTTAGGGAGAGATTTCCGATTTAAGTTACAAAGAGCACCCTTCTCCAACCGAGGTTTTTTCTCAGGTGACATTGAGACCACAGATTCGGTATCTGAAGAGTTTATTTGGGTGTTGTGTGATAAAGTCATGACTTTTGTTCGGGTGCTGGAAGTGCCTGAATATGAAGAACTCGCAAACGTTCTTGCAAGCGATTTTTGGAGTTTTAGAGTTTGAGAGACATCAACTATCCCAATTGCCATTTTTCTTTGTGACCTTTGATCATCAAGGAAGGGGTGCTCTTTTGCATGAGCTTTTCTTTCTTTTGGGCAAGAGCAACATCTCAAATCAACGCACTTACAAGCAGTTATGTGAAAGAGTTTTTGGCCATCCGTTTTTAATTTATTTAACTGTAGCTCAAATGCGGCAGATGGTCTTCTGTTTTTTGGAGTTTTTAGGAGAGCATTCCTTCTTTCGTTGAATTTGGAAATTAATTTTTCAACACTGAACTTACCAGCTGTTGGAATTGATGAAAGAACGTAGATTTCCATGACTTTCGTAGATGTAAGCGATATGCGCTTCATCAATGAATTTTCTTCTTCTTCGAGAAAGGTAAGGTAGCGACAAACATCTTCATAAGTTGGTAACACACGCATCGACAACATTTTTTCAGTTCCAAATATTTGGCAAACTTTTCTCTGTAAACGAGTATCCATTTTAACTCGGGAAGAAAATCCCAGCATGTATTGTATAAAGTTAATCAAAAACGTTGTGTTTTTGAAGGCAATTGCTCGTTTAAAATGACGATATAAATCACTTAAACTGTTAGAAAATAATTCAAGGGAGACCTTCTATATTCGGATGTACTTTTGCTTAACACGAGTGAAACGCGATTCGATTTCCTTGGAATATTTTAAATGGCACAAAATGCAAGGCAACAACGTTTTCTATTTTAAATTAAGTAACTAATAAATGCAAGGAAATTAGTGTTTTTTTATTTTTGAATTTTCTTAGCTGCACAAAAATCAAACTGCTAAACTTAGAGTAATTTCAATAGGAGCTCCTAAAATTTATTGAAAAAGGAAAAACTCTTTTGAACTAAAATAATAAAAAATATATAAGTACAAAAACAAAATGACCAAGGGCAGCTTTATAAAAAAGAACATACATTTCAAATATTTCTCACAAAAACATTATTTTTTCCTCGCATTGCGCGACCCCTAGCGGTGGAAAAAAATAAAAAATCCTAAAATGCATTTGAGAATCATATGCAACTTTTGCGCGGGGTATATTTTTCAAATTTGTTTTCGTTTTTTTTTAGTTTTGAACTGCGGTGGAACTAACAAAAAAAACTCCTAAATGCATTTGAGAACCATATGTAACTTTTGCGGATGGTATGTTTTTGAACTTCAAAAAAAAAATCGCTCCACCCTAATGGACATTGGGATAATTTTGCTCTACATACTATGAAGTTCAAATTTGTAAAAAAGGTAATTAATAGTTTTTTTTTATAGAAAAAGGTTGCAAACATTATTCAACAATATTTTTCTCTAATATCTCGAAGGCAAACCAATCTTTGGTCTTCACTTGATTGCCTATTGAACATCTGAAAAAGTTTTCGAAGATCGAGAATCGGCGTTTTTTTAATAAGAAAAATAACATTGGGCCTCTAGCTTCCTAGGGCACCAATGGGAAGTTACTAGTTCGGGCCACACCCAGCCTCTTTTTAAAGTTCATTTCGAATTTTTAACGATTCTTTTTAAGGTCATTGCGATTTTTGGTACCTCATTTGTGTGATATTCACAAAAAATTAATTATACCATCTAAGATCTAAAGGCCACTGTATCGTGATACAGTCAACATGTTTTAGTAATTCGTCAGCCATAGGCTTCTTTTTAATAAATATTTTTAAGATTGTGTTTGTTTTCAAGGTTAGGAATGATTTTTGTGCCAAATCATAATCATTTTATTCGATGATAGGTAGGTAATGTTAATTGCGGTAATGGCGATATCTAATAAAAAGACTACTGAAATATTTTCCCACTATAAATCCCACTCTGAATATTTTCCTACCATTTTTACCACCAAAAGGATTTTTCCAACCATTTTGGTTAGAAAAATTAACATTCTGGGAACACTGAATGTAAAAGCACTCGAAATAAATACCATCTGCTCTTGGGGTCTAACACTCGCGTCAATTACAGTCCCGCGCCACTTTTTCATGGGATGAATATTCTTTCTCACTCCGTGCCGTGACAAGAGTTCTAAAAAATTTGATAAAAACAAACAAATCCACTGTCCCTGATAGTGATAGTATCCTTTGATCTGAACAGGACAGGGTTGCCACTTCTCAGAAAATTTTTCGCAGTAGATTTGCAAAAAAAATGCAGTAGATTCAATATTTTCGCAGTATATATCTTTTTTTATTAATTTTTCATAATACTCAATATGTCATTCGAACAAAACTGATAAAAAAATGAAGTATAACATTTGTTTTTCTTCAAAACATAAAAAGAATAAACTAAATAGCCATAAATTAAACATATCATATCATTATTCGTAAAATCAAGTGCAGTAGATTTTATTTTAAGGCAGCAGATTGATTTTGAGAAAAAAAAATGCAGTAGATCTACTGCGATTGCAGTAAAGTGGCAACCCTGAACTGGAGATCTTCGACGCTAGAGTTTGGCAGCAAATTCTCTTATCGCAAATACGTGCATGGTATCGATGACTCTCTTTTTCGTTAGATTATAAATTACCATATAATAAATGATGGTGTACCCCAGGGCTCCGTTTTGTCCTCGACTCTCTTCCTTATTTTCATAAATGATCTTTTGTCTGAAACTTCTTATTCATAAAATTTTTTGCAGCTTTTCATATGTACATATGTAGGCTATAGGTATCAAGATCAAGATTCAGTTCCCTGGTTTTCTGATGTGGAACTTTATACATGAACGGCAGCTTATAAAAAAATAAATTTAGTGGCGCAGCAGCTCGTGGTGAACCAGGGCCTAGTGACTAACAACTCTCAACCATTCCTGTGTGTGTGTTCTTGGAAAGAATGGAGTGTATGATAATCTCATTTAAGTATCGTACGATTAGCTTATTTTATTCACATTATCCAATAGGGAATACAAAATCACGTAGAACCCCAATTCCACTATCCAAATGTGACACTTGCATCGATGAAACCGAACAGCTTTAAGTTCTGGTTATGTGCATCATCATAAACCACTTTCTGTGAATGTAAAATGTTTAGGTTTTCTTTGAAAATGCTAAAATTTGTCTCTCCTGTGTGAACAGAATAGAATGTGTATGTGTACACAGAAAATCATTCAGGATTGCGGAATTGGGCCCCTGGAGTGAAAAGATTAATTCAAAATAGAGATAGGTTATTTTATGACAATTTTCTTAACAATATTCTAGTTAAATAATCGCCCCTAAGCAATTCCACCCTTTTACGTACTTACACTTGAGCCCAATTTCGAACGTATTGTCAAGTTCAGTCAGAACTACAAAACCAGTGTGCATGGCCGGTATCTCCTCTGGAATCCTTCATTATTTTCATAACGCTCGCACTGCATTTAATCATTTTAAGTATAGTCAAAACCCTTTAAGTACAGGCTATTTATTAAAAAAACAAAGCCAGTTTCCCTCACCCCTTAAGTAAA
This sequence comes from Dasysyrphus tricinctus, assembly GCA_963921185.1. Taxonomy (NCBI): domain Eukaryota; kingdom Metazoa; phylum Arthropoda; class Insecta; order Diptera; family Syrphidae; genus Dasysyrphus; species Dasysyrphus tricinctus. The sequence continues at coordinate 187,098,092 of OY992532.1, read as the reverse complement.
ATTCTGTATCTGCGCTTAGAGCATTAACCTCAATCAATCAAAACTGTATTAAAAAAAAAATGTATTAATCATGATTGATGAGAGTTGAGAGTCTATTGATATTATTGTTATGGTGTTATTTATTCATATTCATTTACATAACTTTATTTATTTTACATTTTCAATTGTTTTATATTATGAACTCTACACCAGCGGTCAGCCTATTAGCTTTAAATCTTTTAAAAAATAAGTACTTACCTATCTTATGACCGTTACAGAGATAAAAAGCTTTATGGAAATCGTAAAAGCCAGAGCCATTTTTTGCAAAAAAAATATAGATCTTAAGAACTTAGTAAAGTCTAGAATATTACAGAAAACACTCTAGGTATAGAGTCAAGGAGGCCTATTGTAAACTGGGGTAGTTGTGAAAGTATAACCTTTTGGTATGGTTGTAGACCATACTTTTTTCCATTGTGATACCACATGAATCTGGGAAACTTTTTTCCCTGATTGGTGAGCTTCTTATGAAGTCTGAAGCGTAACAGACTACCTATGCCTATTCGATTTAAATCACTATGATCATTGAATCATTGGAGTCGCATATTGCCTCAGCATAAGTTTACATGTAATGATGGGTACACGATACCTACATATATCTTCCTCATTAGGTACCTATTTGTTGTACAGGTTTTAGCGAGTTCGTCAGCTTTACAATTGCCTGGAATGTCTATATTCCCCGGCACCCTACACAGGTGAATGTAAAACTGCTGCACCATCTCCAGAAGAGATGAACGGCAATTTAGGGCTGTTAGAGAGTTAGTAGAGAACAATTCCAGAGCATTGATTGCCGCGCGCTGTGTGACAATCAGAGAATTATGTTGATATCTCACGTTTTCTTTCAGCCAAGACAAGGCTTCTTTGATCACCATAAGCAATAATGGAATGGCCATTGCGAGGAAGCTTTTAGGCGAATGGATGTATTTGCAGCCACTTGTTTGCTGAAAATATTGAGGGGTGTCAGATGGAGGATGGAGCAGAATATCTCAATGGAACATGTCGTGCAAAGAGCAAAATGTTGGACTTTGCTTAATTTGTAACAATTTTCCAGTTTATCTAGAGCAGTCCATTATCTGCCACTCTGTAGGTAAGTGGGGATCGGTCTTGTGTTATCACCGAAGCATATAGCCAGTGACAGTGAGTGATACGAGATTGAAGGCCCCATTTGTTCCCAATTGCTTTTTCGCATAAGAAAAATGCCACTGTGGCCTTTTTTACTCTTTCTTTTGTATTTGGTTTCCAGCTTAGCTTTTTATCCAAAAGAAGACCCAAATTTTTTGCTCGATCAGTCGATATTACTGGAGTTCTTTTAATACCCTTGATCTCAAAAACAACAAGGCAGTTGGACTTGACGGAATACCAGCTGAATTCCTGAAAGCCGATCCCGTAAAAACGGCTAGTATTTAACATCCGTTGATACAAATCATTTGGGAAAATGAAAGCTATCCCAAGGACTGGAAGGATGATGTGATTGTTAAGCTGCCAAAGAAAGGTGACCTTAAGAATTGCAACAATTGGCGTGGTATCACTGTTTTGTCCATTTTCCCAAAACGAATGGCAACCATAATTTTTGAGCGAATACAGAAAAGAATCGAGTCTGCACCTACGAGGCATCAAGCTGGCTTCCGCAGTGGTCGATCTTGGGTCAACCGTATCCTGATGCATATTGTACTCGAATAGTCGATGGAATTTCAATCACTACCTTACCTCATGTTCATGGATTTTGAGAAGGCCTTCGATCGAGTTAGCCAAGAATGTATATGGAGATCGTTGCTTGGTAGAGGAATTCCACCAAAAATTGTTGCCATTCTTAAATAGTCCTACAACAACACAAGATGTTTTGTTTCACATAATGGGCAGCTATCCGACTCCTTCGTAGTGCAACAGGGTGTGAAACAAGGGGATGTTCTATCACCAATTCTCTTCCTGCTGGCGATGGACGACGTATTTACGGCCAGTGTTGCTACAGCTGAGTAACAGGGCATTCAATTGAGACCGTTTGAAAGATATATGTCTACTGGAAACTAACATCAGTGAGCTGAACGGGATGTGCCAAACACTGCAAGTAAAGGGAGAGTCGAGTGGTCTAAGAATAAACAGCAAACAGACAAATATAATACTCATAGGCTGCTCCACACAGCAGCTTATTATTCTACAAGAGACGCCAGCGGAAGAAGTTGAACAGTTTAACTGCCTTGGCAGTATAGTTTCTGCAAACGGTGGTACGGATCTGGACGTTAATTAAAAGTAGAAGAAATGAAGCTCGTGCTGCCTTTGGTACTCTGTCTCCAATTTGGAAATCCAGTCAAATTTCCTTACGCACTAAGTTGAGACTCTTCGAATCCAATGTCAAATCAGTGCTGTTATATGCTTTTGAAACCTGGAAAGTCACGTCTACCATTTCGAGGAAATTGCAGGCTTTTGTGAATCGCTTTCTTCGCCACATCCTAGAGATTCGCTGGCCATAAATAATTTCAAATGAGGAATTGTGGCGCAGGACAAGTCAAGAGCGGGTGGACGTCGACATTACAAAGTGCAAATGGCGTTGGATTGGTCACACACTGAGGAAACCAATCGACGAAATTGCACACCAGTCCTTTGAATGGAATCCTCAGGGTGCACGGCGGGTTGGAAGACCAAGAACAACATGGAAATCAACTGTAGGATTGCAGAGAAAAACGTGGCTACAGTTAAAATACCTTGCTGCAGACCGTGAAGGATGGAGACGTTTTGTTGACGCCCTATGTCCCAGCTGGGGTTACAGGATACGATGATGACCCTTGATAGAAGGAGGATCTTCATGAAGGATTTTATATTTCCTTGAGAATAGAACAAGTTCTGTGTTGTGAGGGTTGACACCCAGACCACCACCGGTCAGCCCAGGTGGTAAGCTTATTTAAAGCGTTTTGTAAAAGTTCTTTTAAGAAAGTGTTGAGCAGTAGACAAAAGTCACGTGTCTATAGGTACTTCTTCGAAGGTGGAAACGATCAATCCTTTAAAGACTCTAAAAAGAACTGATGATAGACTAATAACCTGAGGTCTTTTGGGTTATCTTGGGAGTTTTAGGTTTCGCTTATAGTTTTGGTTATATAAAAATGGCACGCGTTTTTTTTTAAAGAAAAACAAATTTTTAACAAGCTGTGCCAACCAAGCCGACATAAACATCTTTAAAAAAAGAAATGGTCTTAAAAGTAACAAGCATTTTCCCAACAGGCTAACAGAGCTATTAAAAATTATGATTAGTGTGTATTCTTTAATTCGAACCCAACAAAAATTCCATTAAGAGATAGAACTGTGGGGAGGTTCAAGGCAAAAACGATTTAAATTTTGAAAATCTAAAATTAATAACTACTATGGGTGTTTCCCAGTCAGAGATCCGCTTGCTTTAAGTATAAACAAAAAGCTGCAATAGATCTTAACAGGTTGAAGCTGCTAACGACGGACGGTGGTGGTAGCAGTGATGCCGACGATGACCAACGCGTGAACTAAGAAGAGTTCAATTCAGCTAACCAGAAACATGGCGATGACGATTCCGTTTTGCTAATAGAGCTAAGATGTCAGAGACTTTTGATGAACGTAAAGCATTTATCATCTTCTGATGCAAATAGGTTTTATAGCTTCATAGACAATCGATAAAAATAAAATAAAAAATAAAAAAAATAAAAACTTGTTTCAAAATGTGTACTGGGACTGGGGCCAAAACCACACATAAATATACCAAGATTATTGTTTTCATTTTTTTTAAATTTATTTAATTTTTACCTTACGATGTGAATTAATCTGTTCTAATACTCCTCTGATGATGAAGATGATGGAAATGGAAACAAATAAAATCTACGGTTTATAAGATTTTGAATGAATGAAATGAACTTCCTCTGACCTACCTCATTAATATTTTCTGGTTTAGGCTGTGGTTGTGTCTTTTGTTGAATATTATCAATTTAGAATATCAAAAAAATATTTTATTGGATTATGCTAACCTTCACAGTTTCTATTTAACATATTTGCACATACCAATAAAACCCAGAAATATTAAATAAATTATGAAGGAGTTTTCATAGTTTTGTGTTGTTGTTGTAGTTGTAGTGGTGGACGGTGGTGTAGAAATCCGGTAGGTAGTTCAGACAGCTTTGGGTTTATTTTTTTTTTGTTTTTGTCAACTTATATATAAAATGTGAATATATTCTAAGTTTAGTCATTCGTCTACATTTCGAAGTAGAGAACACACCGAGTTCTTGTCTGGGGATTTTTTCAAAATGGTAAATAATAGTCGTTCATATTTTCTTGATTTGTTCTCTTCTCAATGCAATTCGAAACTAAATTGATTTATTTTATTACAGAAAATCGTTATTTTATTCGCTCTGCTAGCCTCTGCTTGCGCAGATGTATCGCATATTTTGCAAGAGGATGGATACCATTACCAAATTCCAAGCCAACCCTTCCCCCAGGCACCGATAGTGGATATTCCAGCTCCAGCACCAGTGCAACCTGCACCCACACCAGCACCATACAAACCTCAACCACAATACGTTCCTCAACCAACATATACTCCCATCCAGCCAGCTCCAAGGCCACAACCAACTTATGCTCCAGTGCAACCTGCTCCCAGGCCACAACCAACATACGCACCAGTTCTGCAGCCAGCACCAAGGCCACAGCCAACTTATGCTCCAGTGCAACCTGCCCCCAGGCCACAGCCAACATATGCACCAATCCAACCTGCACCAACACCAGCACCATACAAACCAGTGGCACCTCAATATTTGCCTCCTGTAGCACCTACCCCTAAGCCACAGCCAACATTTGCTCCCATCCAACCAGCTCCTCCAAGACCACAGCCAACATACGCTCCAGTGCAGCCAGCTCCAAGGCCACAACCAACTTATGCCCCAGTGCAAATTGCTCCAAAACCACAACCAACTTATGCTCCAGTGCAAATTGCGCCAAAACCACAGCCAACATTTGCACCAGTGCAAGTATCTCCCAGGCCACAACCAACCTTTGCCCCAGTATCTATTCCAAGGCCTCAGCCAACTTACGCTCCAGTGTCTATTCCTAGTCCAAGGCCACAAGCTCCAGGCACTCAGTACTTACCACCTACCCCAGTTGTGCAGCAACCACAACCTACCTACAAGCCACAGCCTCAACCTACCTATAAGCCACAGCCAGCTCCTCAGCCAATCTACAAGCCTCAGCCAGCTCCACAACCAATCTACAAGCCACAACCAGCTCCTCAACCAATCTACAAACCACAGCCAGCTCCTCAACCATTCTACAAGCCTCAACCAGCTCCTCAACCAATCTACAAGCCACAGCCAGCACCTCAACCCATCTACAAGCCACAGCCAGCCCCTCAACCCATCTATAAGCCACAGCCAATCTACAAACCAACCTACAAACCACAACCAGCTCCTCAACCAATTTACCAGCCAGCTCCTCAACCAATCTACAGACCACAGCCAACACCGCAAGTGTCCTACCAGCCACAGCCTGCACCACAAGTCATCTACCAGCCTCAACCTCAGCCTCAGCCTGAACAGTACGAAAACCATGAAGATGGTTATATCTACAACAACAATCCAAACCCATCCTTCAGTTTTTAATCTAAGATAACGATCGATTTAATTTGCCATTAAGTTAATAAAATTTTAAGAAATATCTGTTTTTATTTTTTAAATTTAATTCTATTCCATAGCTAATATAACAACAACAACTGCTTGGGCACCTCGTCTGTTAAGTTTGCCAAATACTAATTATTTAATTAGCTTCAACTATTTTGAAAAAAGATGACACAAACTTAGATAGAGTGATTTGCTGATGACTTAATGTTATGTTTTAAAATTAATATTCTAATATCTACAACAGATGACGAAAACTTTGATAAGTTGTTCTTATACCCCGTCTATAAAGTATAGGTATGAACCGGTCTGGAGTCTTATGAGTTCCCATACGAGGTTAAGTGCTACCTGTTTTTTTTTTCATACGATTTTAACCCTCAAGGAAGTGTGACAAGACTAAAGGTTCATTCACACTAAAGAAAACAATATTTCATTTTAAAAATTATTACTTTCAAAACTCATTTGTCTTTAGAGGCTTACGGCTAACGGCCAATATGTTGGTTCTAGCTGGAAATTCGTGTAATCGCATTTTCATTAAATACATTTGCCCTTATGTATGTTTTATACCCTTATCACAAATGTCGTTTTATTGAAACAAAACCTATACATATTTTGATTCTAAAAATTGTTGGTCAGTCAAAAATTTATGAGTTTTTTTTTTTTTTTTTTTTTGTAAATTCATTTTTATTTTTCCATTATCTTAAAACTATCTTAAAGCTAGACAAAAATTCATAAAAACTAGCCTACTTATCAATATCTTACAACTAACTTACTGGCCCCATTCGGGCGCTCTAAGTTAAACTACTAACTTAATGCTAATGCCTTTCGGCCTAAGAACTATCTTAAAACTAGAATCCATATCGGTTTTATTTTTCACCGAGAAGAATTTAAAAAAAACTCGGTATCTTTGTCTTTATTTTTTTGTTTTATATAAAACTTACAAACTAAATAAAACTAAATTAAAACTAATTAAAACTAATTATAACTAATTAAAACTACTATAAAACTACTTAAAGCTACTTACAAACTACTTACAGACTACTTACAAACTAGAACAGCCACAGCAAGCATTTTCGGGTTTTTATAGTTTTTTTGTGTTTTTATTGGTTTTATAATTTTTTTGTGTTTTTATTGGTATTAATTTTTTTTTTTTTTTTTTTTTTTTTTTTTTTTTTTTTTGGTGCCACCCTGACTGTCCCTGCTTAAAACTAACTACCTAAACCTATGTAAGTCGGCCATGGCATAGAAAAATGCAGTCAACTTTTAAATATCCGAAGAATCTTCGTGTTCAGGTTTCAACCACCAGAACTGGTTCTCCTGCTTTACCCTATCTCTTCGGTCCCGATCGGACACGGTCCTACTGAACCGAAGGTGCTCCGCTCCGTGTTGTGCGAGGACGTCTCGACTGTAAAGGAGCCGCCGATCTACAGTTCTACGGCCGACGTGGTAGATTAGCGGAACCGCCGCTCTATCCTGGATCAGCCCTCGACTGTCTAAGTAGAGGAATGCATCGGGCGGAATAAAGCCGCTTAGACGCACACTCTCGTAGTAATCGTTTTTAGGGTAATAAGCCCCAAAAATTAAGCTGTTGGTCGAGGACATTGCTCTTGCAATGTGACCTCGAATAAGCTTCAGCAAGAAATTATCTATCCTGTTTATGTTGGCGCCGTTGTATAGAACCAGGTTGGAATAATAATGTTTGTACTCCGACTCTGGTGTTCTGTGTAATCCAAGGCAGCGTCTAAGACACTGCCTCTCAAACACCCGAATCTTTTCCATTTGAGATGGGGCAACGTTGAACCAAACCGGGCACCCATAGGCAATCATCGGCCGTATGAGGGCCATGTAGCAAATCACCTTCACCCTGCTGTCAAGCCGGCTGCTATAAAACAACCGTTTTGTCAGGGCAAAAGCTCCCCTAGCCCTGGACAGAGCAGCATTTATATGTCTGTCGAAATACAAATACTGATCCATCCAGATGCCAAGGTACTTTACTACACTTTTACTCGCCAGTGGCTGTCCATTTGGTCCTACGATCACCAGCTTACGCCAGTTCTTTCTCGTATCCCTTGTGGCTCCATGCAACGGAGTCCTAAACAAGATAGTTTCTGATTTCTGGAAGTTGATTTTCAACTTCCAGTCATCGCAATATTGCTGAATCTTCTCGAAGTCACGCTGCAAAAGAATTCTGATGACCTCGACTTTTGGAGCTGTTCTGTACGCAATTAGATCGTCGGCATACGCAATTGCCTGAGTTAGACTACTTATCAGATCGCTGGTGTAAATGCTGAATAGAATCGGCGAGTTGACCGCTCCCTGCTGAAGACCATTTTTAATATTAAAGGTTGTGGCAGAAGTCACATTGCCACTCTTGACAACAAACTTTCTACCATTGAGCATATCATAAAGCATATATAACAGTGGTTTACTAATGCCAAGTCTGGTCAGCTTTAGATAAAGACCCTCTAGCCATAAGGTGTCGAAGGCCTTCTCCAAATCAACCAGACAGGCACCCGTACACTGCTTTTTAGATTTGTTCCATTGGACATCAGAAACGAGTTTAGACGCGGCATGAATGGTGTCATGTCCCGCCTTAAAACCGAACTGATTATCCGGTATGATATTATTGTCCTCTGCCCACTTTGACAAAGCTCTATTGAAATTTATGAGTTTGTAACTACTGGTATCCAGGGGCGGACTGGGGGTCCAAGGGCCTACCGGGACTTTAAGAAAAAGAGCCACAGGGTACAACACTGCCGTGTTAAGAAGAAAAAACGTATCTGTATTTTGGGCATTTCGAGATAAATACGTTTTTCTGTTTATGTACGTAACTTTTTTATTTCTGGATGAATTTGTTTCATACTTTAAGCTCAAAAGCTCATTTGTTTATATGTAATAGAAGTCCAGTTAAATCACTTTCATGTTAAGACTATCTGCCGTATCTGCAAGTAAATAATTTTCCTCTCCGGATCTACGAATATTTGTTTGGTAGTTACGTTTATTTTTCTTATGAATAATGCAGATACGTCAATTTATCTCAAAAGAGCATGCAGATACGTCAATCTATATTAAAAAAGCATGTTTTTTTTGTGCATACGCCATATTTCGTAAGCGTTTTTAACCACTTAAAAGGCAAAATAGTGATTTTATTACTAAACAATAAAGTAACAACCCTACCAAGGATGTAAAACTGGATCTAACTCAAAACAGCCAAAATGTCAGCTACGTTTTTTCTTCTTAACACGGCAGAATAACTCTCAAAATGGTTAAAAATAAAAATTGATATTTCAGACATTTCTCGAAAGTCATTTTTTTTATATGTATTGATTTTTTAATTAAAATAATTGATTGATATATATTGAATTTAAGTATAAGGTATAGTTTCGAATTCTAAGGTTAGAATTTAATTTTGTTGAAACAGCTTTTTTCAGCTTATGGCTGCGTCACCTGGCAGTATTTAATTTGAGTTTTTATTCAAGCAAGCATACAAAATTGCAAATATTACATTAATTTTACGACCTTAAGTGGGTGTGACTTTCAGTTTACAAAATTACGCTAGTCAAAAAAATTATGGGAATTAAGGGAGATATGAAATAAAATTTATTCTAAATGTTCATATTTCTAATTTTCAATAATTTGTTAAAAATTATTTTTTTAAGCTACGGTTATTGGGCAGTCACAAAAATGAAAAGCATTAAATATTTTCAAAAAATAAATTGGGGAAAATCAGAAAATATATGGACAAAATCCCGAATGTACGGAATCCCGAATGGCTTAAATCCTGAATGCTAGAATCCCGAATGCCATAAGCCCGAATGCCAAAATCCCAGTTGGCTTAGTACTTTTTTTCGTATTAAAAATCGCGTGCGCGATTCTAGCCTTCAAAATATACATTATGTTATGATTTGTAAGAATATTATTTATTTTCAATGAATAGTTGGTCAGTTTTTTGACAATTTACTTTTGAAAAATGTTTATCTACTATCAAATTGATGATTGGCAATCATAATAAGAGTGTGTAGCAACCCAAGCAAATGCTGAGAACAATTTATTTCACAATCCCGAAATCAACTTGTCCAAGTAGGCGATGCGTATTTTAGAACATTGTCTTCTCATTATTTGTAAAGAGTACACATAGAAACTATTGTTTTTTTTTAATCATTAAAAAAGAATTCAATTAATGTATTATATCTCAAGATTTATAAGTGATTATTTATTTTAAAATTTCGTTTATAGACAATGGGTCATATGCAAAAAGATGAGTTCAAGCTGTTTTCTCACTTTTTTGAGAACTTTCTTAGCTTCGTATGCAAAAAAAAAGTTACTGACCGAGTTAGATCTCACGTGGTGAGTTCAATCTCACAGTGATGAGTTCGATCTCATTTTGAAAGCTCTTATGAGATAGAACTCGGTATGCTATGCAAAAAGGTGAGAAAATAGTTGATTCCGTGAGATCGATCTCACAAATTATTGAGCATGGGTTTTCTCTTACTCAGCTCATATACAACCGTCAAGATACCAGAATTTCAGCTTGATTTTGTTACAAATTAAGTTTATAAAAATTGGAGATTGGAAATTGGAATGTTATGCATCTACCTACTCTTGTCAAAAAAAGGGAACAAGATATTTTTCAATTTTGTTTAGTGATTTTTGAAGAGCTGTATTTTGGTTGTAGGTGGCCGTATTGCGATGAAAGAAAAATCATTTTGCGGTTTCATGTTTCCTGTACAGAGGATTGTTGGCAAATATTTTTTTAAAGTATGTTGTTACCGTTATTGCTCAAATTTTCTATTCCTTGTTTTTTTTTTTTATATTTGATCACAATATTTCAGCAAATAATGACAACATACAAAACGCAAACTCGAATGAGTGCCTCCTACGTAGCTATTCTAAAAAAAAAAACCTTTTGAAATTGTATAGGATTATGTTTTCACATTTTACCGTTAGAAAATAAGAGTAAAAATAAATTGAAAATAAATTAATAAATTAACATCAAAACTTAGGAATATTTAATGTATATTAATATGAAAATCTGCAACACCATCAGGTAATAATTCGATACATATTTGCAAAGAGGTAAACAAATAACCAAGAGACAATCACAAAAGGTGTTTTTTTTGCGATTTTCTAAACGGCGAAAGAAAATCCATAAAATCCTCTAAGATTCCTTTAGAATATTCCAGTTTTTAGAACCACCCTTCAATTCTGTATTTTGTCACTATTTGCTTAAATATTAGTGACCAAAGACTAAGGTATCTCCTTCAGTTTAAGCCAGATATCTCAGGCAAAAGAAAATTGTACACCAACACAAAATAAAGTTAAGTGAAGCTGAAAAAACCTGTTACATGACTTATACATTCAATTGACGCAAAAATTTAAATTCAAAAGAAATTCAAACCTTTAAGAAAATAAAAAATAGAAAATATTTGCCTTGCACAAAAAAATTATTTGCAAACAAAAGTAAAAACTAGAAAAATTAAGTAGTAGGTTGTTTTCTGTTTCATATCAAAATACACTTAAAAATTTGTATTTAAATTTTGTTTTCTTCATTTTTTTGATTATCGCAATTTCATACTGACCACTTTTTCAATATTTTTTTTTCCGTTTGTGTATACACCAAATCGGTTTTTATAAACATACATGTAGCATCTCATTTCATTGCTTAAACCCCTAGTATTCGCAAAAGCTTACGAACATAATCCAACTGAATTTTAAACACCAATTTTTCGTTTCCGCGTTCAGAGAAATGTATGTTTTTTCTTCTTCTACGCACTGCACAGAAATAACAGTCACAACTATTTAAGACGAAGAGCTTTGAGATCGAATCGATCTCATATTCATCGAGTTAGAGCTGTTCAGAGCGAACTCATTTTTTTGCATATAAAATCGAGTCCGAGTTCGGCTCTGCTCGATCGATCTCACATGTGAGTTCAAGCTTGTTAACTCGGACTCAGAGATCTTGCTCATCTTTAGCATACGACCCATTGAGTTCGCTCTGAACAGCTCTAACTCGATGAATATGAGATCGATCTCAAAGCTCTTTGTCTTAAATAGTTGTGACTGTTATTTCTGTGCAGTGCGTAGAAGAAGAAAAAACATACATTTCTCTGAACGCGGAAACGAAAAATTGGTGTTTAAAATTCAGTTGGATTATGTTCGTAAGCTTTTGCGAGTACTAGGGGTTTAAGCAATGAAATGAGATGCTACATGTATGTTTATAAAAACCGATTTGGTGTATACACAAACGGAAAAAAAATATTGAAAAAGTGGTCAGTATGAAATTGCGATAATCAAAAAAATGAAGAAAACAAAATTTAAATACAAATTTTTAAGTGTATTTTGACATGAAACAGAAAACAACCTACTGCTTAATTTTTCTTGTTTTTACTTTTGTTTGCAAATAATTTTTTTGTGCAAGGCAAATATTTTCTATTTTTTATTTTCTTAAAGGTTTGAATTTCTTTTGAATTTAAATTTTGGAGTCAATTGAATGTATAAGTCATGTAACATGTTTTTTCAGCTTCACTTAACTTTATTTTGTGTTGGTGTACAATTTTCTTTTGCCTGAGATATCTGGCTTAAACTGAAGGAGATACCTTAGTCTTTGGTCACTAATATTTAAGCAAATAGTGACAAAATACAGAATTGAAGGGCCGTTCTAAAAACTGGAATATTCTAAAGGAATCTTAGAGGATTTTATGGATTTTCTTTCGCCGTTTAGAAAATCGCAAAAAAAACAACTTTTGTGATTGTCTCTTGGTTATTTGTTTACCTCTTTGCAAATATGTATCGAATTATTACCTGATGGTGTTGCAGATTTTCATATTAATATACATTAAATAAATATTCCTTTAAGTTTTGATGTTAATTTATTGAACGGGTTTTCAATTTATTTTTACTCTTATTTTCTAACGGTAAAATGTGAAAACATAATCCTATACAATTTCAAAAGGTTTTTTTTAGAATAGCTACGTAGGAGGCACTCATTCGAGTTTGAGTTTCGTATGTTGTCATTATTTGCTGAAATATTAGTGATCAAATATAAAAAACCAAGGAATAGAAAATTTGAGCAATAACGGTAACTACATACTTTAAAAAAAATATTTGCCAACAATCCTCTGTACAGGAAACATGAAACCGCAAAATGATTTTTCTTTCATCGCAATACGGCCACCTACAACCAAAATACAGCTCTTCAAAAATCATTAAACAAAATTGAAAAATATCTTGTTCCCTTTTTTTGACAAGAGTAGGTAGATGCATAACATTCCAATTTCCAATCTCCAATTTTTATAAACTTAATTTGTAACAAAATTAAGCTGAAATTCTGGTATCTTGACGGTTGTATATGAGCTGAGTAAGAGAAAACCCATACTCAATAATTTGTAAGATCGATCTCTCTGAATCAACTGTTTTCTCACCTTTTTGCATAGCATACCGAGTTCTATCTCATAAGAGCTTTCAAAATGAGATCGAACTCATCACTGTGAGATTGAACTCACCACGTGAGATTTAACTCGGTCAGTAACTTTTTTTTGCATACGAAGCTTAGAAAGTTCTCAAAAAAGTGAGAAAACAGCTTGAACTCATCTTTTTGCATATGACCCATTGTCATGATGCCAAGGCGATAGGCGAGCAAAAATCAAAAGTCATACAAAACAGGTTGATTTCTTTGAAATTACTGAATAGCACTAAAAAAGTATTGAAATTTGGAATTCAGTCCCAAATGTTTGCGGGATTTTTTGTCATTCGAGATTATGGCAATCGGGATTTTCATTTTTTTCTTTCGGGATTTTGGCCTTCGGGATTTTGTACTCTTCCCAATAAATTGAAGTCAAATTTTCTTCAATTTTTTTTTTCTCGAGTGAATCAAATAAATTATTTACCTGTAATTTCACAATTTTTCACTGTAGCATGATTTTTCTGATTGAAACTATTTCTCCAGTAACAGTAGCTGTGATTAATAAAAATAACAAACAAATATTTTAGTAATCCATTTGAAAATTTTCAATTATTGAACAATCCTAATCTTAGGGCAAGTATGTTCACACCCCGTCAACTTTAATCAATGATTATTCTAGTTGATTATCATTGAATGCGTTTGTTCAGCAAAATTTTCAACAGAAAATCTATAATTTGCTGATTCAGTTTGATAAGTAGAATTTAATCAAAGATTTCCTGAAATTTCTTTTGCTCATCATTGGTTAAGACGATGTGCTTTTTTGCAAAGGCCTTAGATAAAATTTATAGAAAAAACCACAACTTGGATAAAATTTTATCACTAGGTATCACAAAATGCCAGCACTACCTTCACTTCTAAATGTCTGTGTTCTTTTACACACAAAATTTTTCTTTCTAAAGCTCACTCACCATATGGTGATTTTGAAATAAAAATTGATTTGACAGATACCTATACTGGAAAATGGGAAGATAATTATTTCAAAAACCATGTTCAAACTGAAATTTGATTTGATTTGATTTGCTCAATGATGATCACAGCTTCATAACTATGGATTAAACAGAATCAGTGATAATCTAGTTGCAGATCTTACCAACTGTGAACAAACTGGCCCTATGCTAGACCAAGAACCAGAGCAAAAAGAGTAGGTTCATAATGCCATCAACTACTTAATTGATTTTTGTTCGAAAATGTTGAGGGGTGCCCCCCGAATGTTAATCCAAGTTGGCGAGCATCAGCTGCCATTTTGGAAATCACGTTTTATCAAATATCTCGTGAATCGTGAACCGACAAAAGTAGTATTATTTTTGTTCTTAGTTTTTGAGAAATGAGAAGTGGTGCCTAACTATACAAGATTATTAAATTACAATCAACTTGAAAAAAGTTCACAATTTTTTCAAAAATATTGACTTTCAAATTTAGTTTCTCAAAAACTTTCCACTAAAAAAAACTTTATTCAAAAAGCAAATAAAAGAATAGAATATTAGTTTAAAAAAAAAAGAAGAAAATTGCAGAAAAAAAGGCTCTTGGCCGGTTAATTCATCATTTTATAAAATATCTACTTGATTAACAATCATTGACTAACTTCTCTTTTCTCTTTTCTGACAGTAAACTCCACGGATATTAGCATTGCGGTTTCAAGGTGATCTTGCGTCATGATATTTCCCCATCGATTTTTGATGTATTTAAAATTTGAAAATGATCTTTTGCAAGCAACTTGTGTACATGAAAACTCCAGCATCAAATTATATGCTAAGAAAAGCTTTTTGTACCTTTTTGCGTCAAAATAATATCGTCGCAAGACATTGAAGCAGCATTTTGCGCAATATCCACAGTGTTCTTGTTTTTTCTTGTTTCTTTCTGTTTCTTGACGTTCGTCCTCTGCCTCATAATAAGCCGCATTTTATTATTCACATGATCTGATCCGAACCAATTTTTAACAAGCAAAAGCAACATGGGATCCTGCTTTTTATCTGGATCTATTTCAGTGATCCAAAAATTGCTATGTGAATTATCTCAGTAGCCCAAAGAAAAGAGGCAACAGATGCATGAAACATAAATAAACTTAAGGCAAAAGAGACGGGTATTTAACCCTCCTGTCACTATGATCCTGTTTGTTTTATTTATCATGATCTGATCCGTATCAGATAAAATACGGCAATTTATTCTCATCTTTTTAATTCAGTTTATGCATCTAACTTTCAGACATTTTAAAGTACTCATCATTGAGAGTCATTTTTATTTATTTTTATTTTGCATATTTAGTTTTTTGGAACTGTAAAATGTTTCTATTAACTTTTGAATAACTAAAGATCCCTAGAGGCTACCAATCGATTTTTGGAGGAATCCAAAGATTCTTAGATTCACCAACCAAGTTCTTGGGGCCACCAGAGATCCGAAGGGACAACCAACCCAGTTCTTGGGGCCTCCAGAGATCCGTAGCGGCCACCAACCGAGTTCTAGGGGTTTCCAAAGATTTATAGAGGCCACCAACCGATTTCTGGGGGCCTCCATAGATCTGTAGAGGCCACCAACCGAGGTCTGGAGGCCTCCAGAGATCCGTAGAGGCCACCAAACGAGGTCTAGGGGCCTCCAAAGATCCGTAGAGGCCACTAACCGAGTTCTGATGGCCTCCAGAGATCCGTAGAGGCCACCAACCGAGGTCTGGAGGCCTCCAGAGATCCGTAGAGGCGACCAACTGAGGTCTGGGGGCCTCAAGAGATCTGTAGAGGCCACCAACCGAGGTCTGGAGGTCTACAGAGGTCCGTAGAGGCCACCAAAAGAGATCTGGAGGCCTCCAAAGATCCGTAGAAGCAACTAACCGAGTTCTGGTGGCCTCCAGAGATCCGTAGAGGCTACCAACCGAGGTCTGGGGGCATCCAGAGATCTGTAGATGCCACCAACCGAGGTCTGGAAGCCTCCATAGATCGGTAGAGGCCACCAACTGAGTTCTGGGGGCCTCCAAAGATCCTTAGAGGCCACCATCCGAGTTTTTGAGGCCTTCAAAGATCCGTAGAGGCCACCAAGCGAGTTTTTGGGGGCCTCAAAATATACATTTTTATCCACAAAAAGTCTATATTTAGTGTGAGTCCAATTTTGTTATGACAATTTTTTCTTTAAAAAACTTTTTGCTTGCCCTGGGGCCCACCGGGCAAAATCCCGGTTGCCCGGTGGCCCAGTCCGCCCCTGCTGGTATCTCTGCCTCTCCACTGTTATCCCCAGCTTGCCCCTTTTAATATTTTTCGATTCCTATTTGTCGAAAAGAAAAAGTTAATTAATTTGATTTATTTCCTTTATTTGCATAAATAACATTGATTTATGGGAACTTTGCTATCCTCAATATTTTTTTGGATATTTATTACAAAGAGTTGACATGGGACGAAAGATATTCAACATTTTAAACTGAAAATTGTTTGCCTTTAACATTTTTGCTCTCCAAATAAAATTAATTGAAAAAAAATGATTTAAAATGGCGGAGAGTTCTTTGAGAAGAGAAGTTATAAAATGCAAATGGCTGGACTCTTACAATGGAAAGGACCCCGCAGATTTTGTATGCAAAAGTGGGCCCCGTTTAATTTGCTGAAATTTTGGTATATTGTTGGCTATGTGATGATATGTTCTGATGAAGCAGTCAAAGCCGTAAGAAGGGGTGGATCACAATTTCGGAAAAGGCATTTGTAAATCATACTTTTCCAATTTAGTATGAAATTTATACTCAAATTTCTGCAATAGTTATTAATTTTGTTCAAAACTTTCGGAATTTAGTGTTAAGCGTGATGATTTCTTAACCGAAACCATAAGTCCATAGTCTCCCTTTTGTGCACTCTTATTCCCTCAGTTCTTGGCAAAAATTAACAAAATTTTAACGAAGAACTAACTCTTCAATTTTTTAAAATAATATTGGATCGTGACCATTTTAAGTTCAAAGACTGAATTCATACAATGGTATACAAAATGCCACAAGGAACTTGATACACAACCTTCTTAAAATTTTGGTGGCTATAGCGGTTTTCGACAATGAAACGTCTAAAGAAATTCTACCGATGAAGATAGACTTACAGGATTAGGCTTTAATGTCAATTCATTAACAAATTCAGACTACCTGAGGAAGTTTTGTGCAAGTTTTTTTTTTTTTACGCTTTGGCATAGAATAAAGTTCCCATTCGGAAAAAAAATCAAATTTTTCAACATAATTTTCTACCTATTAATTAATTTTCTATAATATTCTAGGCGAAAAGTGTTTGGTCTGGCGTCATGGAAACGGAAAAAAGTATTTTTGATGCAAAAACCAATAATGCTGTAAGTTTTTTTTTAATTTATTATTTTTTTTTTTTTTTGAAGTAGTGTAAGTCGACTATACAAAAAATATTCTTTATTCACCCACTATCTTCTCGCAACTCGCAAGCATACCAATTATTGCCGGTCAATTTTGAAAATCCATGATAGCAATGGTTTTTTTTTGTATGTAACTGTACCTATAGCAATCACGCAAAAACGTAATTTTGTATTTCATCTCAACATGCAAAAATATTTGCATAGAATTTTTTCTCGCAAAACCATGTCATTGACATTCTTTTGCCAAAAAACTATGCTTGGCACATGTATTTGCTTGGGCAAAGACCAAGTTTTTTGCAAACTGTAAACTGAAGACGGATATACAAATTTCTTTTTCCTTCATGACAACCACCAAGGTCTTTTTTACTCAAAAAAACTTTATACTTAGCTTAAATAAAGGGGTTACAAATTAATGGTTGGCATTAGTGAGGTTAAGGTGCGCCCGTTGACGGCAGTCAACCAACTAAACAAAAACTTAAATAAAAATGACGATGAAGGTGCTACAAATAAACATTCAGCGCAGTAAGTTGGCCTCGGCCACCTTAACCTCACTATTGTCAAATGATAATATTGATATCGCCCTTATTCAGGAGCCCTGGATATACAGCGGCAGGATCTGCGGACTTAGGTCCAAAGATTATATCCTCTATTTCAGTAAAGGGCCTACAGAAGGTAACCATCGGACATGTATAGTGGCGAAAATAATTATTAATCTCTTCCTCTTATCTTCCCACAGTAGTGCCGACATGACGACGGTAAAATGCGAAAGAAAAGGGGCCCCGCCCCTAATCTTAGCATCCGTTTATATGCCAGGTGATTCACCGGGGCCACCGCCGTCTGTCAATTTTGATGACCTTGTGACAAAAACTAGGAAGAACGGTTGGGATCTCCTAGTTGGCTGCGACGCAAATGCTCATCATCTACAATGGGGGAGTACGGACACAAATAAAAGGGGTGAGTCACTATTTGAATTTATAATTAAAGAAAATTTGCTGATTTTAAATAAAGGTAACAAACCAACCTTCGTTACGAGAAGCAGAAGAGAAGTGCTCGATGTGACGCTTTCCACTAACTCCGACACTGTTGTAGTAAGTGATTGGAAGGTATCAAGTAATGTTACATTCTCAGATCATAGAATGATAACATTCCAAATAAAGCACAAGTTAGAAAACCCAAAACCCTATAGAAACCCCAGAAAAGCAAACTGGGACGCCTTCAATACTAGATTGGCCTCTTCTTTGGGTCATTATAAGAATCAACCCTGACAAACTGCTCGGAGATTGAAAATCATGTTAATGAACTAACGATAGCCATTAATAACGCTTTTGATAGTTCTTGCCCCATTTCCAAAGGGAAAGGCAAGCTCAACCCCGAATGGTGGTCCAAAGAGCTGTCTGCTCTTAGGAAAAACTCAAGGAGGCTTTTCAATAGAGCAAAATACAGTAATGAACCTGCTGACTGGGATCTCTTCAAGATCAGCAAAAATATGTACAAAAATCGAACAACCTATGCAAAAAGAGCAGCCTGGCAAAAATTTTGTACAGACATTGAGTCAACGAATGATGCGGCTAGGCTCAGGAAAGTCATGTCTAAGGTTCATACTCCTCCTGGTTTCTTAAAAAGACCAGACAATACCTGGACAGACTCCTGCTCTGAAACCTTGGAGTCACTTTTGAGTACTCACTTCCCAGGATGTACCACCGATACATCTCTTGTGGACAGAGGCCCTAACATCAGTGAAACCTCCAACATAGGTAACCAAATGACAAATAATAAGAATGTGGCGTGGGCCATTGACTCCTTCTCTGCATACAAGTCTGCAGGGCCTGATGGAATAATTCCAATTATGCTCCAAAGCTCCAAAGAAATAATTGTTCCAATTCTAGTGGATATTTTTAGGGGTTGTCTAAACATCACCTATATTCCCTCTAGTTGGAGAGAAGTCAATGTCATCTTCATTCCGAAAGCTGGCAAGCCCACTCATACTGAGCCGAAAGATTTCAGGCCTATAAGCCTATCCTCCTTTCTTCTCAAAACCTTAGAAAGATTAATTGAAACTCATATTCGCCTTAATCTGAATGATAGTGTGCTCTCACAGGCCCAACATGCAAACATGAAGGGCAAATCTGTTGAGACAGCGCTGCATGAAGTTGTAGGCACAATCGAATATTTACTCAAGCTAAGCAGGCCTCAATTATCGCTCCTAGTGGGAGTCCTAACGGGCCATAACTCATTGGGATCCCACATGAGCAGAATGGGCATCAACCCATCTGACTTATGTAGAGGGTGTCAAGATGAAGAGGCTGAGGAGGGCTCATCCCATTTCCTTTGTGAATGCCCCAGTCTGGCCATAACTAGAAAAGAGGCCCTCGGAGAATACTTTTTCGACGAAATGGGCGACATCTCTACCCTGCCACTAAAGAATATCCTGAAATTCACTCAGAAGTCAGGGTGGTTCAAGGAGGCATCCCATTCCTAAACTTGTCCTCAGTCCACACACCCACCCCCTCCTCACACCTACCTACCTTTATCCTGGGGAGCGCAATGGATCCACGGAGATCCGAGTGGGATGAGGCGGCTTGCCGTATCATCACCCCTTCTAACCTAACCTAACCTAACCTAGCTTAAATGAAGATTTTTTTTCGAAAAATAATATTATGTAGCAATTATTGAATAATAATCTTTAAAATTTTATAGTTTAAGAAGGGGGGTTGCAAGAGGGGTATTCGTATTTACTTCCCCTGGCTCTGGAAAATATCACGCTGGCAATTTACTTTAATTTTTTTTTTACTTTTTACAATGGACTTTCCAAAAATTCTTGGCAATTTCTTGTCGGAGTCCATGATTTGCCCGCCCTTGGAAGATTCCGCCCTCCCCCTTTTTAGGTACAAATCTTGTGTGTGATTATAAATCGCCCAAATATTCAAAATCATAGGACTGCATCAACTCAAAATATCTTTGATTCAGGACACACCACCAGAAGAAAACAGTCGGGATGATTTGACACGTTAACGGGGTTAACAGACTTTGGAAAATATCTTCAAATACAAACACGATTTAAGACCTTTTAAAAATTTCATAATTTAAAGTATGATTTTAACAACAAAGTAGCATCGTGTATTTTTATATTTAAATAATCTTAGCAAAGTTTACTTTTTTCTATAGTCATGAAGGAGGATTTGACACAGGGTGGAGGATTTGACAATGGATTATTATTCAACATTATTTTAAATATTAAAACGACATATTCCATACAAATTAATTAAACATGAATAAATATCGCAAATAACAAATGATAAATATTTAAGTCAACGAATGATGAGCCCAACTATTGTACCTGGGCGAAACGCATTTGGACTAAAGGTCACATGAACTTTGAGTTTAATTTGAGGTCAACGAATATCAAAATCCTGAAAGTCAGCATTTACAACGATTTTTGGTCTTGATCTGGAACTATCAAGAGGAGATCAATTGACAACGAACATTTCTATGCAACGTCAGACTTTAAGGCCAAACCTATGTCCTTCGTGGAAGAATTTTTGATGACGATAGTATTTTTATTGTGTATGGCAAGGCACTTACCTCAACCACACTTTGAATGATACCTACTACCTGCATAGTAAAATATCCTCTTGGTGCAGATACATAATTTATTTACCACTCAAACCAATCGATACTATCTTCGTTGTTCGTTTCCTCATCGTTTTTAATGTTGCGAAGGTCTTAATTTTTGAGAAAAGTAGTGATGTCAATTCCCCCAACATGAAAGAGGTGCCCGTGTCCGGTCATAACGATTTTTGGAACCTCATTCATGAGAAATTTGCAAGAAATGTATACCATCTGAAAGATCTCTAGATAAATATTAAAGGTCAGCTTAGTTCCAATAATAATTGGTCAGCTAAAGATTTTTTGTCATAGCGATTTTGGGCACCTGATTTCTGTGAAATTTGCAAAAAGTTAATACTAGCTGAGAGGCCTTTGGAACTATATAAAAGGTCAAGGCAAAAGGATACAAATTCATAAAAAATAATCTATGGCTGACCAATTACTAAAACAAGCTAACCTTTTATATATCTCTAATGGCCTTTCAGGTGGTATTAACTTTTTGAAAATTTCACAGAAATTAGGTGCCCAAAATCACTATGACCTTGAAAATTCATTACAAAACATCTATAGCTGACCAATTAAAAATGATAAAAAATGCAATGTGTAGCAAGGATGGACTCTTTCGCACACTACTGAAAAATAACTAAGGGAACAATAATTTTTCTTTCTGTTTTTTGAAGAGCGGTATCTCTGTGATTAGTTATCATATTGAGTTAAAACAAAAAGCATTCTATTTTTTCTTGCTTTGCAATTATTTTGCAAGCATTTATTTTAAGGTACCATTATTGCGCAACTGTAATACCCTTTTCACACCGAACCGAAGTCTCTATTTGATGTTCAAAGGGTAGATATGGTGCATTCAAGAGGACACAAGCGTCCACAAGCTTTTTTTTCAAAGCGAACCTCTGTCTATCAACTCCTACTCTCACCTCCAAGTGGTGAACATCGGGTGCCTAGTACCTTTAACTGAAGATGGGGTTCCAATCCCTGTGGACGGTTTTAGGGGGCAGCAAACGAGAGAGGGGGGGAGGAGTGTTCCCACTAAGGCACTTCTCCTTCATCCAGGCGGCAGCGGAAGAATTTTCAAGATGGAATCAACGGTGGCGTCTACAGTTCCAGTTAGGCTGAACTACTTAGTGAACACCTTATACGGGCTACTACGACACATTCAGAGCTCAGGCCTATAAGGAGCGGTTAATCCGGCTGCCCGCCCTTGGAGTTATATATATAGGGTCTGGTCCTCCAGGTTGGGGGTCATGCCGTCCGTTCCCGGCCACGTAAAGCTATTTTAGTTGCGAAGCAACAACAAGCCTCGGATACGGACGGATTTACTGTTGACGACCCTAGCAAACGAAATAAGGACAACGAACTTCGGATCTGCACGTAGAATGTTCTGTCTCTCTATAGACCACGTGCAGCCGAACATTTAGCGGAGGCCCTAGACTGCTACAAAGCAGACATAACCGCCATCCAAGAAGTGCGATGGGATGGGCCGGGCAAGAGAAAACTGAAAGACTGCTATATCTACTACGGTGACTGTTACATCAGCCTGATATGCGCGCATGCCCCCACAGAGGAGAAAGATGACGACACCAAGGACGAGTTCTATACGAGCTCCTGGACAAGACATATGAGCAATGCCCTAGCTATGACATTAAAATTGTCTTGGGTGATTTTAATGCCAAACTAGGAAGAGAAGACGTCTTTGGTGGCACAATCGGAAGATACAGCCTGCACGACACCACCTCCGATAACGGACTCAGGCTAATCGACTTTGCTGCGGGGCGAAACTTGTGGTAGCTAGTACGCAGTTCCTGAATCTCGATATACATAAGGGGACATGGCGAATTCCTGGTCAATCAACTGCCAACCAAATTAACCACATTGCGATCGACGCAAGGCACTCCTCCAGTAACAAGGATGTCCGAACGTTCCGAGGAGCCAACTACTCGGACCACTACCTCGTTGTAGCCAAGGTAATGCTACGGATATCCAGACCAAAGTCAAAACAAGGAAATACTGTCAGGAAGTTCGATGTCGGATGGCTACAGTCACAAGAAATCGCCAGGTCCTTTTCCGATCGAGTCTCTCGCGCCCTCTTAACTAGTTCTTTGTCGCCAACTGCAAACATCGAGAACCAGTGGAAAAACTGCCAGGAAGCCATCAGAGATGCCGCCTCTGACGTGCTGGGCTTCGCACGACCACCACAGCGAAACCCCTGGTTCGACGAGGAATGCCGGCAAGTACATGCAGCCAAACAACAGGCATACAAAGCGGCGCTGCATTGAAGGACCAGAGCTGCTCGCGAGCTCAACGAGCAGAAGAGGAAAGAGGAACACAAGCTTCTTAGAAGGAAGAAGAAAGAGCATGAGAAGCGCGCGATCGAGGAATTAGAGGGATGCCACTGCAGGAATGATGTTCGGAAGTCTTACCAAAAAGTAAAAAGAACCTCCCAAGGTTACAAGCCCCGAACCGAAGCCTGCAAGGACGATCAGGGGAACATCGTGGTGGAATCGCAGTCGGTGTGAGGATATGGAAAAATCATTTCTGCAAATTGTATAACGGCGATGACGAACCGAATTCCGCTACCATGCAAATTGCACCATTCAACCTGGACGACCGACGTAGGCCAAAAATTCCGTCCACCCGATCTTGACGAAGTGAGGATAGCCATATCTAAA
This sequence comes from Dasysyrphus tricinctus, assembly GCA_963921185.1. NCBI lineage: Eukaryota > Metazoa > Arthropoda > Insecta > Diptera > Syrphidae > Dasysyrphus > Dasysyrphus tricinctus. Next base: position 187,074,357 of record OY992532.1, on the reverse strand, counting down.
CTTAAGTCCAATAAAGCTGCTGGATCTGATGGCCTTGCGGCTGAGCTATTCAAAGCGGCTGGTGATAAATTGGTTAGGAGTATGCACCAGCTCATCTGTAAAATATGGTCGGAGGAAATCATGCCCGATGAATGGAACCTCAGCATTGTTTGCCCGATCCTCAAGAAAGGCGATCCTCTGGACTGCACCAACTACAGAGGCATCAGTCTTCTTCGCCTACAAGATCTTCTCTGCCATACTTTGTGAACGCCTGAAACCATTCGTCAACAACCTGATAGGTCCATATCAGTGTGGCTATAGGCCAGGGAAGTCCACCATCGACCAAATATTCGCACTACGGCAGAGGCAGATCTTGGAGAAAACCCAGGAGTTTCAAATCGATTCCCACCATCTTTTTATCGATTTCAAGGCCGTGTATGACAGCATCTATAGAGACGAGCTATATAGAGCAATATCTAGTTTTGGCATCCCTGCCAAACTCGTCCGTTTGTGCAGGATGACGATGGAGAATGCACGCTGCTCCATCAAGGTCGGCAAAGACCTCACCGACTCCTTTGATGTCAAAAAAGGTTTTAGGCAAGGCGACGCGCTGTCATGCGACTTCTTCAACATCGTTCTTGAAAGAATAGTGCAAAACTCTCACGTCAACATCAGAGGCACAATCTTTCAAAAGTCAGTCCAATTACTCGGGGAAAATTCTCCGGGTGATTTTTGGTCCCGTCTGCATAGATGGGGAATGGAGAAGAAGATACAACCACGAACTGTATGGGCTGTACAGCGACACCGACCTAGCCTCAAAAGTGAAAAGCCAACGACTAAGATGGCTGGGTCACCTAGAGCGAATGGACACCAATGTTCCGGCCCGGAAAGTCTTTGAATCCAACCCCGTGGGACAACGCAGTAGAGGTGGACAGCGTAAAAGGTGGCGCACGCAAGTGGAAGAGAACCTCAACCAACTTGGCGTGCGAAACTGGAGACAGCTAGCTAGAAACCGAGCCGGCTGGAAGAAGCTTGTTGGTTGAGGCCCTGGTCCACCCCGGACTGTAGCGCCACCTTAAGTAAGTAAGTAAGAAGTCTCTATTTCGAGCAATAAGATTTCAAAATATACTTAAATGCAAATCGTTCACACCACACATAATCTAGAGGTAATCTACTAGTCTATTAAATCGTTGATTTTGATAAGATTTTAGCCTTTTGGCTCGAAATCTAGATTTTTATTCGGCTATAAGAAAAGAAACGGCTATAAGAAATAGTACGAGAAACAAATTTTTGTTATTTTCTTTATTTTATTTTTTAATCAATCAATAATTTTTGTACTCAGCTCAGATTGGTGTCAAGCTTTAAGTCAAAATTGTACTTTTGTCTTCGATCACCAATATCTCAACAAAAAATAATGAGGATGGCACATAAAATTCAAGGACTGTTTTTAAAACTTGGATGTTTTTAACAAGATGTTTTTAAAACTTCATGAAGACTACTTATTTTTGAGTTGGGGTCTCACCATTTGTTTCGAAAAAATACAAACATTTGTTTTATATACCTATATGTGTGTTTGTAATTTTAATTCTTGTATTTAATAGGTATGTATTTATTTTAGCTTAAAGCTAAGTATACAGTTCCTTGACGAAAAAAAAAAATTACATGAATTTCTTATGGAAGCGCTTTTTAGGAGAACAAAATTTTTCACGTTAAAATTTTTTTATCGAACTGTGAACTACCCAAAGAAAACAAATTTTATATTCACCACGAATTTTTTCGTACAAAACAATGTCACTGACATTCTTTTTCCGAAAAAAAATTGCGTTTGGCATTTGTGTTTGCTTTTTCATAGATCAGTCTCATTGAGATTTTTTTTGGAAACTGTAAACTGACGTCGAATAAAAACAAAATTTACACCACGGACCAGTGTTCCCAGATTGGTGGTTTTTCCAACCAAAATGGTCGGAAAAAATGCCTTTGGTGGGAAAAATGGTGGGAAAATATTCATAGTGGGATTTATGGTGGGAAAATATTTCAATGGTCTCTTTTTTGGTGGGAAAACCCACAATTTTTTGACCTATAATGATTTGGCATAGAAACTTTAACAAATAATTTTGTTTGTGAATACCACACAAATGAGTTACCAAAAATCACTGATCTTGAAAAAATAAAAAAATATCTCAAAATTCATAAAAATCAATGGCTGACCAATTACTGAAACTTACTAGCTGACCTTTTACGACCTTTAAGTGATCTTTCAAGTGAGATGCCAACATTTTTTTTCTTACCTTGAAACGAAATTTAAAAATTCATAAGAAAAACTTTGGCTGACCAATTATTGAAAATAGTTGATATTATCATGATCTAGTGATCTTTCGGATCAGTATTCATTTTTTGTGAATATTCCACAAATGAGGTGGCAAAAATCGTACGTGACCTTAAGAAACTTTAAGTCTTGATTACAAGTTTTCTAGGGCTGACTTATTTCTAGGACAAGTTAACTTTCTTCACCAATTACTGACCAATTAGATGAAATACTTTTTTTGCGAATATGAAGTACCAAGAGTGCAGATCCAACATTCTTCTTTTTTATATCTAGGAAATATTTGTAGCAGAAAAGGTTATGGTGGTTTTTTTTTCCTTCCAGTACAAAAATGGTGGGATTTTTTTTGGAATTTGGTGGGATTCTAGAAATCTCGTCTGGCATCACTGCCACGGACATTTTTTCTTTGTGGAAAATATTTTTTTTTTCTCACCTTGAAGAATTTTTGTACTCAAAAGAACTGTATACTTAGCTTAAGGTCGTGTTTCAATTGCGTTAAAAGTATGGTTAAATTTGATCCCATGGATAAATTTTGACATTAACGAGGTGAATAGACGTTAAAGTTTAACCTGCTCAGGAGCCCATTAAAATATTGGGCAGTGGTTAATTTTTGACATGTTTATGCTCATGAAGGAGTGAGGGAGGAGAATGTAGTGTATTTCGCTGTCGTAAATTCATGAATCCTATCGGGAAAGATTAAAAAACTAAAAGCTAATGAAAAGATTATGAAATATAGACAAAAGCCCTATAATAAATTTAAGTATGAATTCAAGAAAATCAAACAAAAATTTGTGATGCAAAACAATCAATAAAATTTTTTGATTATTTCTTCAGATAATTCATTCATTTTGCAAACTGAATTGTTTGTTTGGCGAACTGTCATTGCTGAAAAAATACAACAACAAAACTAATGGGAAGCGTATGTTTTAAAAAGTCCTATTTAATTCAATTGTCACAGCAAAAACCTTAAGTTTTATTCACCCCTATACAAACGGATCAAATTTAACTGGGATCAAATTTAACCAAATTTTCAACACAATTGACACACGGAAAAGAAGATTTTGCCTTTGGTAACCATATTTTTTATTCAAGTTACTTGTATTAAGTCTATACGCTTAATTTCAAAGAGAACTAACGATGTATTTTGGATTACATTAACGGTTTTTTTTTTACTAGATAAGATGCAAAAGAATGGATTAAATTTATAACGGTATACCCAGTTTGCTCGAGTGCCGCACGTCACTGAGTAATTGAATTGATTTATAAATAATTCACAGAAGTGAAAGAAACCCTCATTTATGAACTCATTTATAAACCGGTTTGGATCAAATTTACTGGGTAGCATTACTTCGAATTCGAATCTTTTTTATGTTTCATTAATAATAGAGTAATTCTTCACTTTAGTGAATGTAAATAGGACGCTTATATATTCATTTCACTGAACAATTCATGAATCTTTTTTGAAACATTTAAATGAGACAGATCTGATTCATTATAATGAATATAAATTGGGGTTTCCTCATTCAGTTTAGTGAATATAAATTGAATTATATTTAATTCATTATAATGATTCTTTAATAATCCGAATGTATTCCATAGAATTGAATGTAAATATTATAACAGTGTGGTTATACAAAATGCTATTTTAAAACGGTAAAATTATTTGCATAAACAGTTTGATTTCCCTAGATTTATCGAATGAAACTAATTATTTTATTTTTTTAAATTCAGTTGAAATGTTGTCACAACAAATGAGATGTCACTTTATGTTTATCACTTTATATGTTTATTTGTTAATTTATTCAATTTATCTGTTTTTTAATTTTTTTCAATGCCTTAATGGATATAGTTCCGTCAGTACAATAACAATACCCAAAATTGAATGAAAGTGACGAATTTCCTCTTTGCATAACTTTTGTTTCAATTTTGGCACGACTAGGTCCCGTTATGGCTTTTTAAAACAAAATGAAAGGGACATTCAGTTTATGTGAATACAAATGGACGCACCCAAGATATACCTCCTTGGAGGGTCGCTTGTGCGCGTTCACTTTTATTCATATTATGTGAAGGAAATAAGAATCTCGATAATTTTTTATTATGAACAAAATCAACACAAATCTCCTTCCCCGCGTATAAGATAAAAGTGATGGGATATTTGAGTATATTCACATTTGATTCACTGAAGTGAGTGTGTCTCGAATATATATTCTTCATTTTCACTGAATGTTCAATGAACGTTCACAAAAATGTATCCCAGCAAATATTTTTGTGAACGTTCATTGAACATTCAGTGAAAACGAAGAATATATATTCGAGAAACAATCACTTCAGTGAATCAAATGTGAATATACTCAAATAACCCATCACTTTTACCTCATACGCGGGGAAGGGGATTTGTGTTGGTTTTTTTCATAATAAAAAAATAACGAGATTCTTATTTCCTTCACATAATATGAATAAAAGTGAACGCGAACAAGCGATCCTCCAAAGAGGTATATCTTGGGTGCGTCCATTTATATTCACATAAACTGAATGTCCCTTTCATTTTGTTACTAACAAAACAGTTAATCGAAAAAATTATTTCATTTGGATGAATGGTTTGCCTTGTAGAGCGAGTTAGAGTTGATACATTTTTAAAATGAGCAAAAAAGTATTTTTTTTATTGAGTAAAAATAGCTTTTTATGGCCTTTTAGTCCTACATATAAATTGGCGTTTCGTTCGGCTTACTCACTTGAACTCATCAGTGACATAGTGAGGGCTTTGTATCATAAAACCTTCTTATATAGAAACTATGTATTGGCCCAGGGCAAAAAAACTTCCAGCTTAATGATAAGGAATTCTAATTGTGTTGGATATTGTTTACAGTGGATTTTCGTTGAAAAATTCATGTAAGTTGAACTGAACTTAATATAAATTGCGTATGTCAAAGCCCTCACTATGTCACTGATGAGTTCAAGTGAGTAAGCCGAACGAAACGCCAATTTATAGGACTAAAGGCCATAAAAAGCTATTTTGAATCAATAATTCAACAAGTCCAATCCTTAATGCTAAGTCTTCTACTTGGCTGATTTATTTCAGTAGTATATAGAATTTGTATTATAAAACCTTCTTATATTTTTTTTATTTTTTTTTATATTGTGTTCAAAATCTACGAAAAGTGCATTTAGAGAACTTTGAAATATGTAGGTATTTATAGAATTTTGAAAAACTGAATTTTATTTTTTAAAAATTTTGGAAAACAGAATTTTGAAATCCCGCATTTTGGAAATTGAGTTTTGGTACTGACAGAATCTTGGAATACAGTATTTTGGAATACAGAATTTTCTTATTCGAATTTTGATACATACAGACTTATGACCCCAAGCCAAATAATTCTATACATACTTACATTTCAAAATAATTGTCATAGTAAAAAGGAGTGTCAAAAAAATTGCATAATCAATACATATTTTGCATTTTGTCATATACAGCACATACTATACTAATACTAGAGCGACGCTATGCCGTCTAGAAACAACAATGGCACTAAATGGTAATTAAGGGTCCGTTAATTTCAGTAATTGTTTAACCATAGAATTTGTTGTATGAATTTTCAAAGTTTTATTTAAAGATCTTTAATGACTTAAAAAAAAAATGAATACAACAAATCTACTACTGACCAATTACTAAACGTTTTATGACCATTTACTGACCTTTTAGTTTGTATACTATCTTTTTTTTTTTTGAATAACCCAGAAATTTGGTGCGAACAATCTATACGGTCTTGAAAAAAAAAACTTTTAAAATTTATAAATAAATCTATGGCTAGCTATTGATTTATTAATGAAACTGGTTGACATTTATGACCATTTACTAAGCTTTTAGATTGTAATAATTTTTTGGAAATCCTACAAATGAGGTGTTAAGATGTCAGAGCCATAAATTGAATATGAAGATCATGGACGTAACTACCATTGGGGCAACCAAAAATGCAAAACTTTTATAGCTTCTTAGATTTGTTTTAATAATGAAATAGTAAAATTTTTAAGAGATTTCCATTCATATCTAGTAGGATCGGATTTATCAATATAACTGAATGTAAGATTAGTATTTGGCTTTCGTTACCTTCTTAAACAATATCACTACCTAATAGAATACAAATTTCACAAGAAGCACTTGTTTATTTTCTAGGCATGATTTTTACTAGTTATGAAATAAAACTAAATACAGAAAAGCGGATAAATCAACTACAAATGTACACATCTTTAAAGAAAAAATAGCTAGAAATATTAAGCATATTAATATTAATTTTAGAATAAAACATTAAAGCATGTACGCGTGACCTCTGTGTGTATTTTATTTACACACTCTTAAACAATATATCGCTTCAATTAACTTTTTATCTTTAATACTTTTAGGTAAAAATATAATAAATGTACCAAACGAATATAATTAACCCGTTTGTTCAAACGAGTTGTAAATATTTAAGCAAGACGATAAATTCGAAGTGATGAATCTAAGTGGGTAGGTATACCACCCCTAAGTGCTCTTAAGGGCTCTTAACTACTAATTGTATCCCATCGTAAAAACTCAGTTCAAATCATTTTTTAAACAAAGTTATTCGCTAACTACATACATCATATAATATTTTGGTTCATTTGTCGCGGTAAATTTTACCGCAACAAGTTTCACCTACGCATTTCATTCCTTTTTTTTACACTAACACCATTCCTTTTCTTGTTGCGGCTCCAAAATGCTAGGAGAATTCAGTGCATCTTGGAAAAACAACTGCAACAGGTATTCGAAGAATTATCGTGTGACAGGTGGTCAACGAAAATCACAAAACCACAAAACCACAAAGTGAGACAGAAGGTCGATTTTTCCTTCAATACATGTGACAGATAATCTTTGCCCAACGATATGTGTGTGATAGGCGGTCCCCACCAACGTTGACATGCGACAGATGGTCCATTGTCCAACGAAATGTGTGACAAACGGTCCACACACAACTCTACAGTGACAGATATGTCAATACTGGCAACGCCAGCCATCAATTTCAGATTGGCCGAGGGCCCACCGTAGCGTGTCGTTGTAAGAAAAAGAAAGATGACTTTGTTAGGTTATTCCCGAGTGCCCTCAAATCTGCACGAAGGTCTACGGAAATTTTAATTTCGTGTTAGAAATCGAATTCACAATTGATTGGTAAATGGTGGAAGTGCATTTGTCAAAGATTTTTTTCTCGATCTTAGTTTGGGTCGATTTGGGACAAGGACATTGATCGTTTAATTTTTTTTTTATTTTTACTTTTGCCGTGACATGAAAAAACAGAGGTGAACTGTTGCTGTTTCTCGATTGCCAGATTGGGCAAAATATTATTCCTCTAGACCTTCTTCTCCTTCTTACAGGCTTTCACGGTTTTTGGCACGGGCATTTAATCCGTCATCCCCGCCACCGATAAATGTTATCGGTATTGAGGAGTATAACAAGTTGCAAACCATATTAAAGGCATTACTACCATCGGCTTTTAAAGTTATTTCGCTCAATAACAACAAATGGAAAGTATGTGTGAAAGACCCCGAAAGTTATCGCCTTCTGTCGCGAAAACTAAACGAAGAAAAAGTAGAGTGGTATACCTATGGAAATAAGTCGGAAAGACCCTTACGTGTTGTGGCGAGAGGCTTACACGCATCATGTTCAAAAGACGATATCATTAGTGATCTAAAAGAGCGCAACTTCAATATCTTAGATGCAATGAACATCGTCAAAAGAGAGAAACAGAAAAAAGAGGGCGAAACGACAGTGGTACAACGTGGCCTTCCACTTTTTATACTGTCGTTCGATAAGACTGAAAAACTAGATGAAATTTATAAAATTAAAACAATTTTAAACATCGTAGTCAAGATCGAACCTCTAAGAAAGAGCACAAGGTTAGTCCCTCAGTGTAAACGCTGTCAAGAATTCAATCACACCCAAACTTATTGCAAAAAAGAGCCAAGGTGTGTAAAATGCGCCGGAAAGCATTGAACCGTTGACTGCATCGGAAAAAGTGAAAGTCCACCGACGTGCATTAATTGTAATGGAAATCACCCGGCAAACTATAGAGGCTGCGAAGTAGCTAAAGAATTACAAAAGCGGCGATCAAAATCTGCCAAAACACAAAGAAACCCACAAAGGCAAATAGAAACCGTAATTCCCAAGACTTCCAAATCTAGTAAAGCTCCAAAACCTAGTATCCATAAGGAAAAGAAAACAGTGTCAATACCTTCGGAGAATATATCAAAGCAAGGAAATGCAGAAACATATGCCCAAATAGCGGCCAAAAATATACCCGCAAACAACGACACTGAAACAGACCCGGTTTCAAAAGTCTTTTCAATGATTCTGTCGAAACTTGAGGAACAATGTGACACGAATAAACTTATCTTTGATAGGTTAAGTAAGCTCGAAAATTGTTTTCGACCCAAATCTCTCTCAAAAAAATTATGATGGAAAAGTTTAAAATTCTTACGTGGAATGCCAACGGATTATGGCAAAAACTTGGAGAATTAGAGATGTATATGCAGGAAAATGATATCGACATATGTTTGATATCAGAAACTCATGCCAAAAATGAATCAAATCTTAAAATCCACCGGTTTCTTGACTACCACGCTGTTCATCCTTCAAATAAAGCAAGGGGTGGATCATCGTTATATATAAAAGAGTGCATTGAACACTCAATAGGCCTGAAAATAGAGGTAGAATCGATGCAATTGAGTAGTGTTCAAGTTAGAACTAAAAACATTCTTCTCAATGGGCCTTACTAATAATCAAATTTAGTGTTAAGCTTAAAAGAAAATCTCCCGATTTTAGAAAATCCGCATACCAATAACAAATTTAATCTCCAGTTTAGTCGTTAGCAATAAGTCAAAATTTAATACATGGAAATCCATGTTTAAAGTCGAACACTAAATAAAATGTGTTGCCCTAGTGCTGTTTTATGGTATTTTAATTTGTATTTAGTACTTAAATCTATTCCCAAGTTATCAGGTAGATTTCAATAGGTATTTTCATGAGTTGGTTTCAATATTCAGATCATTGTTTTACAGTGAAAAATAAGAACTTTATCTAGAATTACTTTATTTATTGTTTACGAGTATATATTTATGTATTGCAACAGGAACAGATTATTTATTTTTTTTTTCATAAATATTTAGTACGTCTGCATTTACGTTGAATATGAGCATAATTTTTTGATTCCGTTTTATATATTTGCATACCAAATTACGTATATCTAAAAAGTAATTTTTTGTGTTGAACGGAAAAGGATTTGTTTTGAGTTTTCAGAATTTGTTTCATAGTTTTTTATTTATTTAACATTATATAAGTTAATCAAATCCATTTGAATATTTTTAAAGCATATTTATATTTCCACAAACGTCTTGTCAAAAACATAACGAGACAAACTTCAAAATGATTGTCAATCATGTCGTTTTTCTTTGGTCACTCCTTGTAGTCCTTTTTAACTCCTTCTGTTTTCCAAAAGTCTTCCAGTGACTTTGCTCATTACACTTATGTTTTGGGAGTATTTTTGTCAGAGAGCACACCTATACACGTTAACATACGTAGTCATTCTTAGGATTACTTGTCAGACAAATTAATGTATGAAAAATCGTTTCGCATAAAATAGCGTCATTTGATAAAGTTTGTATGAATTCAGAAAGTCGGTCGGTTATTGAAATTAAAAAGGATACATTTTCTGAAAAAAACAATAGAAACAACAGTACTCTGATCCCTAAAAAAATTATCTTCTAAGTTGACGGGAACAGAAATATCACAAAAATCCCAACAGAAAATAATTTGTTTCCGTAGCAATTTCATGTTGGTATGTACATACATATGTCAGAAAACTATGTACTTAAAATAAAATTAAAATCGTCCAAACCCTTTGAACGAATTACATACTATAGTACTGAAAAAGTTGCTGTTAAAAAAGAATACGGCAATACTTATCTTCACTCCTTGAACAATAAAAAAAATTAAATTCATCTGTCATTTTGCCGAGCTAAAGGAATGTTTTTTTCAGATTTCGAATCGTTTAGCAAGTGATAAAAACTTAATTAAACTAAATAAAGAAGTGTAATATAATTAGTGTAATGAAAACTTTCAATACGTTTTTAAATAAATTATAAAAAAATACGCGGTGCTGCATTAAATCCTAAAAAAACGCCTATAATAAAGAGTGTATAAATATTTCATTTCAAAAGTGAGTTTTGTCTGATATTTCCACATAAAGTAACGTGAAGTGATGTTTTTTAGGTTAATAAACTATCGTAGAATACTTTTCAATTGATATTTCATGATATTTTGCTTTAATAAATCTTATTTGTTATAAATAAAAATATACTTCAATCAAGTGATTTAGTTTGAGATTCATCTGTCAAATGATAAATTCTCGTGCAGCAGGGACGGCCTCATTTTTGTTGGTGATAGCAAGGCGCTCAAATCCATTAAGGGTCTGAATAGCAGAGTTATTTTCAACGTTTTGAATGATATATTCTTAAAGGTCTTTTTGTTGGCCCTAACAATCATCTCAGTTTTGTATTTTCGGGAAGAAGAAGAATTTTAAAAGTATTCTAAGATAATATATTTACCTACCTTTACCTTTACATAACTTTATGTAGAATCAGACAAAACTTACTGTGAAATGAAAATTTTTTTCACTTCGTATTATAGGTGTTCTTACATTATTTAATTCCGCATGTTGTCTTATACACATATATTTTTTAAATAAGTATTGCAGGTATTCACTGTATTTCCTTTTGTTTCACTTTTTTATTTAGTTTGATTAGCTTTTTTTACTTTTTTAAAATCTCTTACACTTTCCTATAGCTCGGCAAAAATGACAAGCACCTCAATGATTTTTTTCTTTTTTTTTTTAATCTTGCGCCCCAGAATTCAGCCGTGTAACTGCACGCCGACCCTGTGTCAATGCATCTGTGTTTGTGTAGTTCTTCTTTTATGTTTTCACTTGTGTTATTGTAGTGTGCGGGTTTGTTTGATGGAATTTGATGCAAATTGTAGTAGATTCAAAGAAAGTCTGAAGGTTTTGTTAGCAAAAGGGTAAAATTGTTTATTGGTAGCATTCTGTTTAAACTCAGGGGCGGACTGGACCACCGGGCAGCCGGGATTTTGCCCGGTGGGCCCCCGGGCAAGCAAAAAGTTCATAAATGTTCCTGCGTTTTTTTTTATTTTTTAAAGAAAAGTTTCTATAAAATTGGACTCACACTAAATATAGAGTTTTTGTGGATCCAAATTTATACTTGGAGGCCCCCAGAATGCGATTGGAGGCCTCCAGACCTCGGATTGTGGCCTCTACGGATCATTGGAGGCTCCTGGACTTCGGTTGGTGGCCTCTATACGGACCTATGGAGGCCTCTACTCTAGATCTCAGTTGGAAGCCTCTACGGATCTTCGGAGGCCTCCAGAAATCGGCTGGTGGACGCTACAGATTTTTTGGAGGCTACAAAAACTGAGATGGTGGCCTTTACGGATGTTTGGAGGCCTCCAGACCTTGGTTTGTGGCCTCTACGGATTATTGGAGGCTCCTAGACTTCGGTTGGTGGCCTCTACGGATCTAAGGAGGCCTCCAGAACTTAGTTGGAGGCCTCTACGGATTTCCAGAGACCCTCACAACTCGATTGGTGGCCTCTACGGATCTATGGAGGCCTCCAGATCTTAGTTGGAGGCCTCTATGGATCTTTGGAGGCTCCTAGACTTCGATTGGTTGCCTCTACAGATCTTTGGAGGCCCCTAAAAATCGGTTGGAGGCCTCTACAGATCTCTTGAGACCTCCAGAACTCGGTTGGTGACCCCTACGGATCTCTGGAGGCCCCAAGAACTCGGTTGGTTTCCTTTAAGGATTTTGGAGGCTCCTTGATTTCGGTTGGTGACCTCTACGAATCCTTTGAGGCCCCTAGAACTCGGTTGAAGGCCTCTACAGATCTCTGGAGACCCCCAGAACTCAATTAGTTCTCAACGAGACCTCTACAACTCGGTTGGTGGCCTCTACGGTCTACGAATCCTTAATAATTCAAAAGTTGATAGATAAATTTTACCATACCCAAAAATTAAAGATGAAAAACAAATAACTAAATAATGTTTGAAATAAATTCAATGAAACATGCTCCCTGGGTTAATTTTGTATGTAGTAGGGGTGACTCCCAGATATAACATACTAAAAGTCCCCAGTCCAGGTCCACGAGCTTTAGGCAGGAGGGGGCCTAAAAGTCCCTTTTTTTAAACTGTCATGAATATTTTAAAAACTAAGCGTATTAGCGGATGATCCAACAAAATGAAGGATTATAAAATTTCCTACCGAAAAAGTTTAGTTCATATTTTCGGTAGGAGAAAGGTTAAGAAAGATACAGGGAGTAGAAATTTAAAACATTTGAAAAAGATTGTTATAGTCTTATATAATCAAAGTTTTGTATCAATTTATCTAAATAACGGAAAAAGTAGGTATATTTTGATTCATATAGTCATTCCAGTGACGTCATAAGAGCAAGTTTGGGTAAAAGGAAGGTAGCTGTGTTTAAAATGTCCTTATTTAATATTTTTGATCCAGTGTTTATTTTCATATGAGAAACACAGTTCTTCAAAATAAGAAGTACACAGGATGTTTCCATAAGTTATTGGCCAATAGCTTATGAAATTATTTAAGGACATATCCTAAGAAAAAAATAATTTAAGACGGGGTTTATTTCCCTCCCTTTTTATACGGGGGTAAATTCCCAAAACTTTTACCTCAAAAAGAAAAATAGCTCTTTAAAAACAACGGAAATACTTAAAATACCGAGCTATTGCTTTTTGAAAAGCTTAAAACGGATTCTTCTATTATATGTGTATTCAAATCAAGCTTAAAATATTTGAAAAACTCGTTTGTAAACTGAAAACTAATAAAAACAAATTAAAAAATTTTGTGAACTGATTTTCTATTTTATGGTAGTTTTTAGTTGAATGCTGAAAACCAGACGGTTAGGGTTTCTAATTTTTGAGGAAATAGAAAATCATTAAAACTTCTTTTTTGTTTAAAAATTATTATTGTTTCATTTTAAAAACTTAAAGACGTCTAAAATCGATAGAGAAATACCTTGATACCGCAATGCTTATGCCCATGCCGTTTCCTTTAAAAGAATTGCTTATGACCAAATTATCGACTTTCTGATGGCGCTTTAAAGAGCAGTTTTTTACAAAAATATTTAAAAAATTAAAGTCTCAAGTCAGTGATTGTTAATTAAGTAGACAGATCACAAAAAGCTCATAATGCTATTTCCTACTGAACAAATTTTTTTGTTGCAAAAAATGTGTCATTCATAATTAAACTCTTTTTTCGTGTTTTTTTTTTTTGGGGGGGGGGGGGGGGGGGGAAGCACACCTTCAATTTTGTTTCTACTTTCTCAAAAAAAGAAATATTTTTACATCTAGTTTTCAGAATTTTACTAAAAATTGATAGGAGCATGGAATATTAAAAAGAACAGTGGTGCTTAGTAACGCAAAATTTTGAAAAAAAGCAACTTACAAAAAATTCACAATTATCAAAAATCTTGACTTTAAAATTTAATTTCTCAATAATTTTCACTAATACAACTTGCTTTAAGAACGATTAAAAAAATGGAGCATTAGCTTTCAGAAAAATGTATTATAATATATTAATATTATAATAATTTTGTTTGCTTTTGTAATCTGTCGTTAAGAAAATAGCATAAAAAACTGCTTTCAAAATAGCATGAAATAACTTTTTACCTTAAATCTTCATGAAAACCTCTGAAAAATTTATAGATTTTCTAGATGTTTTCGATTATTTTTTTTTAATGGTATGCTCGAATCGGTTGAAACTTGCTTTCTTAACATTATACAGCATACTTAAATGGATATTCGGTCAATGAGAAAAGAAGTTTTGAGTACATACCAACGCAAATTTGAATTCTAAAAACATTGACCTTAAATAGAAAAACAGCTCTTTAAAAACAACGAAAATACTTAAAATACCGAGTTATTGCTTTTTGAAAAGCTTAAAGCTTTTATATATTTAAATCAAGCTAAAAACATTTGAAAAACTCGTTTGTAAACTCAAAATTAATAAAATAAAAATAAAAAAAATTGTTAACCGTTCAAAGGCGTAAAATGAATGTTATATTATTGAGACCCACAAAACCATTTTTGCTATTTATTTATTTATTTATTTATTTAGCTTAATACAAGCGTGCCTTAAATCTAAACTTAAATTTTAACTTAATTCTATGGTGGGTTTTTCATTGTTTTTTTTTTTTTTTTTTTTTTTTTGTTGCTTGTTTTTTTTTTTTTTATTTATTTTATTTTTGAAATGGGCCCGTAGGCCCACCCACCAGTTTTTACAATACAAAAACTTAAAGATTAATCAATACAATAAAGACAACGTGGGGCTTTGGATTTGGGGCTATGAGTTATTGGTTATTGGTGTGGTTGAGGTTGGTATAGAGAGAGATTTTGAGAGAGTGTTTGGAGGAGTGGAAGTCGAAAGAATTTTGCATAATGTTAGAAGTACGTAGCATGCGGGTTATTGGTTCGTTACTACCATAATTAGTACGATGAAAGTTGACATCAAAGAGTGACACTAATCTAAGACTTCTAGGGTTAGTGTGCAATGCAATTTTTTGGAGAAGCGCAGGGCAGTCAATATTACCAGCTAAGAGCTGATGGATAAATACAATGTCAGCTACTTTGCGACGATTATAAAGGGGTTGCAAATTAATAAGCTGAAGGCGACATTCGTAGGGTGGGAGATGGAGCGTATCAAGCCAGGGTAGCCCACGAAGTGCGAAACGAAGGAATCTTCGTTGAACAGCTTCGATACGGAGAGAGTGAGTAACATAAAAGGGTGACCATACCTGGCTGGCATATTCAAGAAGTGGTCTGACAAATGTGAGGTAAAGAGATTTAGTGACGTAAGGGTCTGAAAATTCTTTTGACCAGCGCTTAACGAACCCAAGTGCAGAGTTAGCTCTATTAATAGATGTGGTAATGTGAGATCTAAAATTAAGTTCTTTATCACAAAGAACTCCTAAGTCACATAATGAGTCCACTACGGTCACTGCATCATTGTTAATAAAGTATGTACGAGGAGGGAGAGTAGAACGTTTACGGGAGTAGGTTATAGCTTGACACTTACTAACATTAAGTTCCAGAAAGTTCTTCTGGCACCAGGTAGAAAATCTATTCAAATCTTGTTGAAGAAGATAGGAATCAGAAGGAGAGGAAATGTATCTATAAATTTTTGTATCATCAGCATAAACAGAGATCATAGAATCATTGATGACGCAGTCAGCATCATTAATAGTCAAAACGAAAATCAGAGGGCCGAGATGACTTCCCTGCGGAACACCGGAGGTTGCAAGGATAGGGTTAGATTCGATACCTCTAAAGAGGATATTGTACTGACGATCGCTCAGATATGATTGGATCCATGCAATGAGAAGGGGCGGAAAGCCAAGCGCTTTAAGTTTAAAGAGAATAAGGGTGTGTGAGATTTTGTCAAAAGCTTTGCTAAGGTCGGTTGCGATGACATCAACTTCTTTCCCAGCTTCCATGGCGCATATGGTACCAGAAACGAAATCAACTAGGTTTGTGGTAGTTGATCTACCACTAAGAAAACCATGTTGATTGGGGGAGAAAATTTGTTTAGAATGGAAAAGCATGTTGTCATAGACTATGCTTTCAAAAAGTTTAGGAATACACGACAGCTTAGCTATGGGGCGGTAATTAGATATTTCTTTTTTAGGGCCTTTTTTATGGATCGGGATAATATAGGAATATTTCCAACGAGAAGGAAATATCCCTTGAGAGATTGAGAGCTGGAAAAGAGCGGTCAATGGCTGTAATAAAGTTGACGAGCAATTTTTTAGAATTATTGAAGGTAAGCCATCAGGACCACCAGTATATTTAACCTTGAGTTTATTAATCTTATCTTCAACTATAGAAGGGGGAATTAAAATTGAAGAAAGTGAGGTTTGAGTGCAAGTGTCTAAGAAGGAAAAGTAATCTGAGTCTGGTAGTGAGGTGTTATCAGAAAATGATTGACTAAAAAATTGAGCATATAAGTTAGCGATTATTAAGGGATCGTCTGAACTAGTATTCAAATATGTAAGGGTAGAAGGGTAATTGTCAGACTTTCTTTTAGCATTTATAAAATTAAAGAAGCTTTTGGGATCGGATATAATATTAGATTGAACTTGACTAAGATAGTTGTGGTAAAGAGACTTACAGAGTTCAGAGAAATTGTAATTTGCACTCTGAAAGGTTGAGAAATCGTAGCCAGTGCGAGATTGCAAGTACTTACGCCATAGTTTGTTTCTATTATTTCGGAGGGATTTTAATTCTTTATTATACCATGGAGGGCTAGAGGAAGTGATTTTTTGGGGAGAAATAGGGACTGATTGACTAAGGCAACTGAACACTAAAGAATAGAAATGGAAGAGGGCAGAGTTGATGTCGTTACTTTCAAAGATAATGCCAAAGTCGACGGCGCGCAGTAGATTATTAAGCATAGGGAAATTTGTCTTACGAAAATTAAAAGCCATTACATTTTCTGGAGCGGCGGTGATATGGGAAGATTCATAAGAAAAAGTAAGGAAAAGAGGAGGATGGTATGGGTCAAGAGTGGAAAGAAGATGATTACTTGCTGATACTACACAGTTGTCAACATCAGAAGAGAAGATAAGATCGAGTTGACGGCCTAAATTATTTTTGACACCACTCAATTGGTAAAGGTCTGAATCAGAGAGGCAATCAGTGAAAAGCATTTCCTTATCGGTCATTGCATTAGAACTCGTATAGTGTGATTCATCATCAGAGAGAGTCCACTGGAGATTCGGGAAATTAAAATCACCTAAAATTAAAACCACGTCCGATGGATCAGCTGCTTCGAAGATAGCATCTATAGCATCAACTGCAAGCTGATAAGATTGGATGGGCTGGCAAGGTTTTATATAGCAGCAAGCTATATAAAAGGTAAATTTGGCGATTGTCAATTTGACGCAGACATACTCAAAGGAGGAGGAATCGGAAATTTTGAAAAGGGTCGAGTCAAAGCTATTGTGAATTGCTAATAAAACACCTCGACCTAAACATGCATCGTCGTGCAGAGAGCCATCTGCTCGAAAAACGTTGAAGTCAAGATTAAAGAGCTCACTATCGTTAATACTGGGTAGAAGGTTAGTCTCAGTTAGTGCAAAAATGTCATAGGGTAAAGTAAGTGAATTAAGATAGACTGCGGAGGTTTTGGTACGAAGCCCTCTGACATTCTGGTAATAAAGGGACAAGCATTTTGGAGGATAATTAGAGGAGATAGGAGGATTAGGAACGAAAAAAACTATTAAAGTTGGAACGACTCCTCTGCAAATGAGAAATACGCTTAGAGTTAACATACGAGGCGAAAGACGCTAAATCATTTGCAACATCAGCGGGAGTAAGTCTGAAAGATTCATGGAAACGAACGAAAATTTGCCTAAGGTCATCAGGGTTAGTTGGGAGGCCTTCCTGCTGAATAGATACCATAAGATTAGTTCTAGTAACACCATCTACACAAACAGAGTCATGTTTGTCGTGAAGGTAAGCAAGATAAAGGCGAATGTTAGAATAGATTCTATGATCTCTGAGGCGTGAGAGAACGTAACGACCATCATCATTAAGGTCAACGAATTGCTTAGTTAATTTAGCAATTGGAGGGGTGAGAGGGTCTAGAAGTGGAAGCGCAGATCCATGAGTATGGGTAGGGAGTGGGGCATTAGAAATGGTGGGTGATGGGATGGAGGTTGGGTGAGGAGATGTCAATGTGGTGGAGTAGAGGTTAGATGTGGATGAAGTGATTGTTGAAGGATGAGAAGAGGAGGGTGCTGGATTAAGAATGTGGGAGCGAATAAAATTAGGGTACCTTTCCGATGGAGAGCCTTGAGAAGAGTGGAGATTTTTAGGGGTGGAACATGGACCCGCAGTTGAAAGATCAAAAGAAACACGTCTATTAGAAGGTTTAAAAGAAGTTTGAGGTGGTTGCGACGATTGAGGGTAAGAAGTAGGATTATTAAAGGGTGAATTATTAGGTAAAGGAGCTGGTGAGGGGGTAGGAATAAGGGAATCTGGACCCGCAGCTGAAAGATCAAAAGAAACCCGTCTATTAGAAGGTCTAGGAGAAGTTTGGGGTAGTTGCGAGGATTTGGGATAAGAAGTGGGATTATTATTAGGTAGAGGATCTGATGAGGGATTGAGAATATGGGAATTGCGGAAATTAGGGTACTTGGCTCCAGAATTGGGATCGAAGTTAGGAGATGAAATTTTTGGGGAAAGTTCGTTTGGCGTAGAGAAAAGCAAGGAGGTAGGGTGAGGATGAGTTGTATTGAAGGGAGCAC
This sequence comes from Dasysyrphus tricinctus, assembly GCA_963921185.1. Lineage (NCBI taxonomy): Eukaryota > Metazoa > Arthropoda > Insecta > Diptera > Syrphidae > Dasysyrphus > Dasysyrphus tricinctus. The sequence continues at coordinate 187,055,654 of OY992532.1, read as the reverse complement.
GTTCACCACTGGGTTTAGAGGGAATAGGGACGTATGGAAGACTTTTTGAGATGCAGGGGGGTGTAAAACTAGGGAACAGGTTAGTTTTGAAGCTCCAATTAGGGTCAGATCTAGGAAAGTGAACGGGTTTGTTTTTCGGTCTAGAATTGGTTTGCTTAGGGTTGGAGGATAAAGGGACGGGATTTGTAAGACTAGATTTATTAGTTTTTCTAAATCTAAGGTAATCTTGTTTATCTACCCATTTGGTCATGTTCATCTTTCCCAGTCGAAATACATCAGTATGTGAGCAAAAAAGCCATTGGTATTTGGACGAGAAACTGATTTTAAAGTTGCTATGGTGTCTGGGGCGAGGTGGCGAAATCTTCTGGCATTCGTTAAGGATTATAGAAAATCCACGGCTGAATAGTCTGTTTATCCAAAGGACATCAGCATCAACAGGAGCATTTGTGATAAAGAAAGTCACACTATCGGCATTGGTATTTAGCTTCCTTAGTCTGTTGTTCCATTCGGTAAGAGTCCACGTGGTGCCAAAACGGTTTATGGTTGGTAATTCAAGTACAGTTGAGTTGGGTGAAAGTGTTGGTTGGTGAGGTGTTGGAGGAAGTCGAGGTCGAGGTGGTGAAGCATCTGCGATAGCTGGATAGGCGTTTAACTTCCTTAATCTGTTGTTCCATTCGGTAGGAGTCCATGTTGTGCCAAAATGGTTTATGGAAGGTAATTCGGGAGCAGTTGAGTTGGTTGAAAGTGTTGGTTGGTGGGTTGTTGATTGATGGTGAATAGATTCAGCAGGAAATGATGGCACTGCAGTGGTGATGGATGGAAGCGAAGGTTGTAGGCGAACAGGTCGAGGTGGTCTGGCATCTGCAATAGCTGGTAAGGGAGCTGGTAGGCAAATAGGTGAACAGGAAGAGGTATCCATTATTTCAGCCAGTAATGACGTGTTGTAAGCAGAGGTATTGGGTTGAAGGTGGATTCCATCGATTTTGCATGTGGCTGTCTGGATGTCATCTGCTAGTAGCCCAATACATAAACGGGTTTCGCTGAGTTCATTACTTATTGAGTTAATTGTACCAACGGCGTTTTCTAGTAGTGCGAGGGGTTGACGAAGTCCGGGGATGACAATATTGGATGTACTTTGGAGGTGGCGGTCAAGATCAGAACGGATAAAGCTTAGGTTTTCATTAATAGATTCAAGAGAGTTGGCATCACAATAGGATTTAAGCATAGACGAAATTTCGAGTTTTAGGGAATCACAACGATTGTCAAAATGGGTAACACGAGGGTCGTTCATTATCAAGTCGGTTATAGCAGAGAGTTGCTTTTCAATTGAAGATAATTTAGAAACACAACGTTTATTGGAACTGTCAATAGTGTTATTGAAATCATCAAAGGCCTTGACCAAAAAATCATCCATTTTCTGAAGCTGACTAATAGTACTTTTATGGTAAGAATTATTGTCAGCTAGAATTGGATTGAAGGCTCGTTTCAATTCAACACTTAGGCTTTCGGAGTTTGAATTGACCTGAGAACTGTCGTTAATATTTTTTATTAGGTTCATTACCGCGGTCAACTGAAAATCGATGGAGTTGGACATAGCTACGACAGAGTTTATATTGTCACTATTGCACTTAATCGCGAGAAGAATGTCCGAAAGAGAGATTTTTTTACATTGATCGCACAGGTAAACGAAATGATTATTGAATTCCTTGATGTACGTTGTAAATCTCTTGCTGAGACCAATGCAAAGAGGGTGGAATGATTTTCCACAGATTCCTTTACAAACGAGCTTCTCAGCAATTTTACTATCTAGGTCACAGTTGGCAAAATCACAACGATTACTTTCCATAGTGAGGTTTAAAGATTGATTAATGTAGGTCGCGAACAAAACAAAGGGAACAAGAAAAACAAACAACTTATGTGGAACGGCGAATTAGAGTTTTTTCTTAGATAAAACTCAAATAATTTTATCTGTTAATTTATGCTTCAATAAAATTAAACTCAAACCTAAAAATTCAAAATTTATCTTTAAGAAATTAAGAAATTGAAAAAAATGGCTTTGGAGAAATGTCTGCAATATCATCTTTTAATTTTAACCATTTCAAGAGGTATTGCATTCTGTGACTTTGGCCCTTTTTCTTAAAGTCCCGGTAGGCCCTTCGACCCCCAGTCCGCCCCTGTTTAAACTCCACATTTTATTTTAACCTCTAAGTTAGCTAATAGTCGACATTAGTGTTTGATTATTAGTAAGGCCCAATGTCTCTTCGATATATTGCCCTCCGCGTTGCAAAATCGATAAGAGTGAATTTACGACATTGATAAAGTCGCTAAGCCCAAACTTAATTGTTGGTGGCGACTTAAATGCGAAGCACACCTTTTGGGCTTCAAGATGCATATCTCAAAAGGGTCGAATGCTCTATGAGGCAGGAATGGAAAATAATTGCGATTTTCATTAGACTGGAAAGCCAACTTACTGGCCAACTGATCCGTCAAAAATACCTGATTTAATCGATTTGTTTATGGTAAAAGGAATACCCTCCAACCGTATTGAAATTTCAGAAGGCCATGATCTGTTCTCTGATCATTCTGCAGTCATACTCACTATGAGCGAAAGCCTTGTCAAAATTGAAAAACCACCCAGGTTAACAAACGGTAAAACCAACTGGGAAGGATTTAAGAAAGATATCGAGGACAACGTTGAATTGAGGGTATCATTACAAACGCCTCTTGAGCTTGAAGACGCAGTAGATACCTTTGTTGATATAATACAAAAGGCAGCGTGGAATAACACACCTTATCAAAGGGTTACGCCGCGCTATAAAGATATAAAATATCCGCAGGAAATAAAAGACTTAATAAAAGATAAACGAAAAGCACGTAAGAAATGGCAGCGAACCCGTGCTCCTCAACACAAAGCTCATTTAAATCGCTTGTGTAATATGCTAAAAACAGCGATATCTGATTTCAAAAACCGTGAAGTTGAAAATTACCTTGAAAGCTTGTCAGCTGGGAAAGAATCCAACTACTCACTTTGGAAAGCTATAAAAACAACGAAAAAACCAAAGCTTCCAGTACCCCCGATTAAGAAAAGCCAAAACGAATGGGCTAAAAGTGACAAAGAGAAAGCGGCGGTATTCGCCGATTACCTGGAAGAAACATTTAAACCTTCCGATGGGCAAGCACTCAATGAAAATATTAATATGAGTTTTAGCTCAAGTGAAAATTACAGAACCAGAAATGCTACGCTTGCTGAATTGAACAGAGAAATAAAGAAGCTCAAGTCTAATAAAGCTCCGGGGTATGACTTAATAACAGCGGAAATATTAAAAATGCTTCCTAATAAAGGATTAATTAACATCCTTTATATAATAAATGCCGCTCTAAGGCTAGAATATGTTCCAAGCCAATGGGAAGTTGCGGAAGTCATAATGGTTTTGAAACCTGGCAAACCATCTCACGAAAAGAATTCTTACAGACCGATCTCGCTTCTTCCAATAATATCGAAAGTTTTTGAAAGAATACTACTCCTGCGCCTGCAGCCTATAATAGAAGAGAAACGATTAATACCTGAACATCAGTTCGGATTTAGAAGCAAGCATTCAACAATTGATCAAGTGCATAGAATAACCGACGTAATTGAGAGAGCTCTTGATGAAAAGAAAATCTGTTCGACTTCGACGGTCTTTTTGGATGTGTCGCAAGCGTTTGACAAGGTGTGGCACGAAGGCCTCAAATTCAAATTACGACAAGTTCTGCCTGAAGGACTTTATAAAATTCTTAACGAATATCTAGAAAACAGACTTTTTCGTGTAAGACACGGAAATGAATATTCTAATTTCAAAGAAATAGTGGCTGGGGTACCACAAGGTAGTGTTTTAGGTCCAGTTCTGTACCTTCTATTTACACGTGATATACCTCAAACAGAAGACACTTTCGTAGCAACGTTTGCTGATGATACTGCAATACTAGCAGTAGGCAAAACGATTAACAAGCTACGATTAAATTACAAAATGCTCTTAATAATGTTAATGAGTGGACAAAAACATGGCGAATAGCGCTAAATGAACAAAAGTCAGTCCACGTGGACTTTACGTATAAAAAAATAAATAGATTACCCGTCTTTCTAAATACCGGTCGTGTACCATTTGCGAATGAAGCAAAATATCTGGGAATGACTCTAGACGGGAAATTAAAATGGAAGCCGCACGTAAAAAGAAATGCGAAGAATTAAAAAGTAAATTAAGAGATATGAACTGGCTACTCGGTAAATATTCCAAGCTTAGTATTGATAATAAGTTGATTTTATACAGGCAGGTACTTAAACTTGTCTGGACTTACGGTATACAACTCTGGGGTTGTACCTGCGATACAAATTTAAATAAATTACAAACGTTTGAAAATAAATTGCTTAGGTCATTTGTAAATGCACCATGGTATATAAGAAACGAAGATCTTCACAGGGATCTCGGGATTCCTACGGTTCGAGACGAAATTAAGAGTTTCGCGCGAAAACATAGAAATCGGCTATTAGATCACGCTAATCCAACGATTATTGACATTCTTGACAAGTCGAATTTTGTACGCCGTCTGCAAAGAACAAAACCTTCCGACTTGGTGCGGTGAACACAAAACCGCTTTAAAATCGCGGAATAAGCAGAAACTTTCACCGGAAAGTTACCTGCAACACGTAACTTAACTTCGTTAAAAATAAATTGCTAGATAAGTTTCAACTTAGTTGCAATCGGGAAGTGGAGGTGGTTTTAGTGTAGTAAGAATCTCACACTTCTATGAGCACGCGTTTTCCGGTCCTCATAGAGCCTGCTGCAGGTTTTGCGCCTACCTACGGTCAAAAAAAAAAAAAAAAAAAAAAAAAAAAAAAAAAAAAAAAGCTTTAGTTTTTGAAATATTTCCATCCAGATATTAAGCCATTTTAAAAATTGGCGTCCCATCTGGCCCAAATGGTTAAATAAAGAGAAACTCGTAAATTGCTTGGAAAATATTCGTGGCTAAAATAACGGTTGTTAACTTACAATGTAGGTGTTGAGTAGACGCACCTTCGATTAAAATATCATGATAATAAAAATCATAATGTCAACGGGTGGAACCTCCGTTTTTCTGACCATTTTTAATATTTTAAACATGAAATAAGTTGCGGAAACGCCTCGAGATGCCAAACGCATGTTGGGAAATAAAAATAGATATTTTTAAAAATAAGTGTTGAGTAAACGCACCTTCTGTTAAAAATTTAATGCTGCCACTTTTCAGGAACATACTCTTTTTATGGTCAAAATGTGGGACTTCCCCTCTTCTGGTTGTTTTAAACGTAAAAAAAGTTGGGGAAACACCTCTGGATGTCAAATGTAACAGGGAAAAATAACGGTTAATGAATTAAGAGATAAGTGTCAAGTAAACTCACCTATGGGTAAAATATCAATATTGCCACTTTTCAAGAACATCCTTTTTTATGTCAAAGTTTGGGACACCTACTTTTTTGTAATTTTTAATATTTTGAACATGAAAAAAGTTGTGGAAACGCCTCTAGATTCCAAGCGCATACTAGGAAAATATCGGTTGACATCTTAAAAGATAGGTGTTGAGCAGAAGCACCATCGGTTAATATTTTAGTTTTACCACTTTTAGGGAAGATACCTTTTTTTGATGTCAAAGTTATTTAAGCCACGCAAATTTTTCAAGTATCAAATTTACGAGTTTTTTGCCATTTGGCCCAGATTGGGTGCCAATTTTCAAAATGGCGTCCAAACGACAGGATAACAAAAATGACTTCCGGACTAAATTTCATTCTTAGCATGTCAAAAAGAAATGTCAAATGTAAAAATAAGATCCCCCTCCCCCCACAAAAAGTGCCAGGATTTGGGTTTCCTACCCCTTCCTCTTCATAATTTTATATGCTTAATACATATTTCAAGAAGGGATTTTTCAGAGTAGACAAAATATATTTGATAGTTTTAAACTGATTTTGGACGAAGAGAAATTTTCAGGAACGGTTTAAAATTTTGTTGAAAAAAGTCTTCTAGTGTGTGGTTACCCTATACTTCAACAATAATGAAAAGCCGATGACGACAAACATCTTACTAAGGATATCCGGAAACTAACAAGGAAACCTATTGAAAAGATTTAAAATAAATATATAAATATAAATATAAATATAAATATAAATATAAATATAAATATAAATATAAATATAAATATAAATATAAATATAAATATAAATATAAATATAAATATAAATATAAATATAAATATAAATATAAATATAAATATAAATATAAATATAAATATAAATATAAATATAAATATAAATATAAATATAAATATAAATATAAATATAAATATAAATATAAATATAAATATAAATATAAATATAAATATAAATATAAATATAAATATAAATATAAATATAAATATAAATATAAATATAAATATAAATATAAATATAAATATAAATATAAATATAAATATAAATATAAATATAAATATAAATATAAATATAAATATAAATATAAATATAAATATCAATATAAATATAAATTTAAATATAAAAATCAAAAAATGTTCCTTTGGAAGTTACTATTAATAAACTAAACAAAAATGGAGATCCAGGGCCTAGGGACTTACAACTCCCAACCATTCCTGTGCACGTGTTATTGGCAGGAATGAAGGGGACCTTATATTTTTGGCCGAGTCCAAACGGCTATATGAGAAGCACTTATTCATGACAAGTACTTATACTTTTGGAGGATTTGTCAGTTCCTCGCAAGAGGCAGTACCTTGGGTCTGGCTGGGAATCAAACCCAGGCCTTCGGCGTGACAGTCCAACGCATTATACATTATGCCACGAAGCTTTACACCATTAATAACCACATTTTGAAAAGGTATAAAAACTATTAATTGAATTTAAAAAAAGTTGTGGAGCCATTTTTAAGAAATATAAGATTTTGTTAAGGGAATTAGAAAAATCACATGTGGGGGGAATGACGTACAAAAGAAGAAAATCGATGCAGCCGTTGTGGCAAACAGACAGACTTAGACAAACCGAGTTATGAGACCCACGTTATTCGTCTTCCCTATATCATCATAATGACAAGTCTGATCAAAATGTTTTCCTTCCCTATTTTTCCAACGGTCGCACTGGTGTTCAATTAACAACCTTTTTAGTGCGCGTATTATAAAAAAAATCTCGAGTTCAATTCTATTAACAAATGCATAACTCTCTATACAAGAACTTTACATATCGCGCTTAAAAATTGATTTAAAAAATGTGTGTTTATATTAATTTAGAGATTGCAGAAATGTAATAATTCTGGAGATCCAATCCCAGCCTACGCCATTTAAAAAAACTAATTCTTTTTCTAGAATACCTATACCACCTCCTTCGATAAATTAACAAATATCAATCGGATTTGGCAACAACACGCACACAGGATCTCTTGAAAGTTGTAAGTCATTATAGGCATAAGTTTCTGCACTACCAATTTTTTGTTTGCTTTCAGCTAGAATATAATTTATGATTGCTTAAGAAAATCATAAGTTTATGTTATGGTCACGTGCTCACAAAGTGATTAAAAAAAAAAATATATATATCATTGTATTGGTTTAGATAATAAAGAAAACCCCTGAGGAAGCCGGAAAAAAGCCAGCGAAACGTAGGGTAAACCAAAAGATGAATTAGTTTTTTAATTAATTGCATCCATTTAACTGATCAGTATAGCCCAAATAAACTACATACATACTTTTAATTAATGATCAAATAAAATAACTAAAAAAAAGTCGGACGTCAAGAGATTTATTCGAATTACGTAACATCCTGTGTTTGTTTTTTATTTAAATTTTTTAAATTACCTAATTCTTTAAATTCTTGCAAACAGTTTCACTTAAAAATTTTACACACGAACTTATGAGCAATTTTGTATCCATCTAATTTATAAAGCACTGAAATGGGTCTTTTCGGTTTAAACGCACTTTTATGAGTGATTAACTTTATTGAACAGTACACCTATAACTTCTATAATTTCAATTCATTCAATGATTCAAAGACAAATATTTTAATCACATCTCTTTAAAAATGCTGATCTTCTTCAAAGATTTACGCGCACAACTAGTTTTTTTTAAGAAGATCTCTATCATAATCGAAGTGAACCCAACGCATTCACTTGACCTTGTCAAACAAAAAAAAATCCTCAAGAATTTGGTGGTTATTAACAATTAAAAAAAAAAAAACAGTCAATGATGCTCGCTCATCTCTAAGAGCCTCTAAAACAATTAAAAATTCAATTGATTTTGCCTACACGCCACCACCGCCATATCGCCATTCTAAAACTTGCTGAAAAAAAGTGAATGTTTATAGAAAATGGTTCCGATAAATAAGACCAAAAAAAAAAAAAACTATTTCAAGCTAAAAGTAAAAAAAAAAATCATAATAACCTAGAACCTTACCAAATTTACGTATTTCCTCGCCAGGTTTCATATAGAAAGGCATAGAATTTTATTCAAATTAAAATGATGTTTTTAACTCATTCAAATGGTAATGGCGATAGCACGACATCAAGCACGCGAATCGATGGCAAATGCTTTGCTTACGCTTACCAAACCCATTCTTTTAATATTAATTTTTTTTTTTGGTTGATCTTTTTTTTTTTTTTTTTTGATTTTGTATCTTATTTTTGGCTTTGACGAAAACGAAAACACCGCCGTGCACCGCTTACTCTTCTCCCTTAAAGCGTGTGTGTGAGGTGTTTTTTTTGGAAGGCGTTTGGGATGGGACTTGTGAGTCTTCTTCGGCATTGGTTTGCTGATGGTTGGTCACTTGAATGCCATTTTAGTGGTCCATATAAATATCATAGTGATTTGGGAAAACATTATCATTCGCCTTTAAACTTTCTGCTGATAGAGAAATAGACGAGATTTTATACCAAAATGGTAGGTGATCGATATTTATATTGCTTTAAGCTCAGTGATCTAATTTTGATTTTGTGATTTATTCGTCTTGTCAAAGAAAAATGATTTACCTATTTACCCTTTCGTGAATTCCGAGCGGATCATTAAGTTTGTGTTTATTAGTTTTTTTTTCAACCCATGCATCGTGATATTTATCAAGCATTGGTCAAAAGGGTAGTTTTCAAGTGATGCCAAAGTGATATTACTGCTTTTGTGCAAATTTATTTAATCTTAATTTATTGCGATAAGTTGCACTTCGTTAGCCTTTACGTAACGGTTCTATTTTTTTGTTTCCAAACATTGTGTTGATTGATCGGTACTAATCGTTTTGACCAATTTATCACCTCGTTACATTGCGTGACCCCTTATAACAAGAACTTCAAAACATAAATCAAAATAACAGATCTGTCGCGAGTTCCACCATATTGTCTTAAGCACCAGGAAGTGGAAAATTGCTAATAATTGCTTTCATTTGCAGAAATTCACATTGATTGTTGTTGCCATACTTGGACTTGCAGTTGCCGTTAACTCACAGGCGAGTCGTCGTCAAGTACTGGATTCTGCCACTCAAGGACCAAACCCACAAGACATTGCCACCCCCGAACCAGAGTACATTGACATCGATCTGCCAGAGCCACCACGACCAGCTCCAGTTCAAGCTCGTGCTCCCATTGCAGCTCGTGCTCCTGTTGCTCCTCGTCCTCAAGTTTCTGCCTATAGCGCAATTCCAGCCCCCGAGCCCATTCCAGCCCATATCTTCTCTCAAGCCAATGGATACCAATACAGACGCCCCGTCTCCTACTACAGACGCACACATCGCATCCGTTACTAAACATTTATGTTGCCATATATCCAGCAGTCGTTTGTGTCATCAAGTTATATTGTTTTCAGTTTGATTCCATTTGTTTGTGCAAGCTTTTCCATGATGTGATAAAATTATGATTGGATTAATGCGATGACCTCTTATCATAATTGAAAACATTTTAAACAAAAGTCTAATAAATTATTTATACAAAAATCTCAAACTCATTATTCGATTTTAATTATTCATCAGTTAAAGCAAATTGCATAATATAATCTCCGGTGAGTATAGATGAGAATCATAAATTAGCATAACTTTGGAATTTCATAGTGTGCTGCTATAGGTACTTAACACCACCACCACCAGCCATCTTCAGTATGCCAAACCTCCATGAGCTCTGAGCTGAATAAATAATAAATGAGCGTTGAGCATATTTTCCCTTCCATCATAAGTTGTATTTAAGTGAGATTCATTATTCCTATTTCGTTTTTGTAATAATTGTTTTTGAAAAATAAGTGAATATTGCTATTTAATAGTGATGCTACCCACTTGAGGTATATTTTCCTGTTTTTTTTTATTTTTTTCTTGATCTTCTATTTAAGTCTCGTTTTAGCTTTACTTATAGTTTCTCACGCAAATCTGTTAATGTTAATTTTTCTATACTTTCTAAATTAGATGGATGCTACGGCCTTTGATGCTTATATAGTCTGACCTTGCTTAGATCGTTTCCGGTAGATACATTCCAGACTATAGCATTGTTTTTTTATTTGTATTTTTATTATTTGATGTATTGTATTTGAGCCGTAACGCCATGTAAAAAGGGTCTTCATATTGTTCTTCTTCATTTTTTTTGTTTGCTATTATTATTCTTGTAATTTGTTTTTTTTTTTTAATTTTCATGAAGAAGCTGTTGACCTTGGTTTTGGGTTTAAGCCCTAAGTTTATTTGGTCATGGAGTGAATTGCATGTATCAAAGCGTGTAACCTTGGTTTGATCAACACCTAATTATTTTTAATGAAGATTCATGCAGAGGTTGATCATCGAAGAAAATGTTTGTGGTATTACAAAATAAGTTATTAGGGTTTTGCTATAAGACAGAGTGGCTCGTGTGATAATTAAAAATAAGTACTTGGTCGATTAAGGTGGGTAGTTCTTAGGTGTACCTAGGTTTCTTGGTATCCATCACTTGATTTGTGTTGATGCTTTTATTTTGTCAAGTTGTAGATATTTGTTTTGAATTATTAAACTTTATAGGGTTGCATGATCAATGAGAAAAGAATGACAGCTTAAATAGTAAACCTGAAACTAAGAACTAACTGATCTGTTTTATAATGCGTTAGAGCTAATAAAGGGGAAAGTTATGAACTCGGTTAAAAAAAATTGAACTCGTGATTTTGATCAGATCACACTTGTCATTAGGTACGATGATAGGGAAGACGAAAAATGTGGGTCTCACAATTCTGCCAGTCTGTTCAGCTATAGCCTAATCGACTGCATCCATTTTGCTCAAACTTGGTACATAGTGGTTTCTGGTCATTTCCTACACATTTTTGACGTCTGTGAAGTTAAGATGATGTTCAAAGGGTAGACATGTGCATTCAAGAGGACACAAGCGTCCACAAGCTTTTTTTCAAAGCGAACCTCTGTCTATCAACTCCTACTCTCACCTCCCCACGGTGAACATCGGGTACATAGTACCTTTAACTGAAGATGCGGTTCCAATCCCTGTGGACGGTTTTAGGGGGTAGCAAATGAGAGAGGGGGGAGGAGTGTTCCCACTAAGGCACTTCTCCTTCATCCAGGCGGCGGCGGAAGAATTCTCCAGATGGAATCAACGGTGGCGTCTACAGTTCCAGTTAGGTTGAACTACTTAGTGAACACCTTATATGGGCTACTACGACATATTCGTAGCTCAGGCCTATAAGGAGCGATTTATCCGGCTCCCCAACCTTGGAGTTATACTAAGGGTCTGGTCCTCCAGGTTGGGGGTTGTGCGTCGGGGTAACTTCTCTACCACGGAAAACAACAATAGTTCCGAAACAACAACAAGCCTCGGATATGGATGATTTTAATGTTGACGACCCCAGCAAACGAAACAAGGACAATGAATTTCGGATCTGCACGTGGAATATCCGGACCTTAAACAGACCACGTGCAGCCGAACAATTAGTGGAGAACCTGGATTGGTTAAAGGCTGATATAACAGCCATCCAGGAAGTGCGATGGGATGGAGAGGGCATACGAAGGATGAAGTCGTGTGACATATACTTCGGCGAGTGCTGCAAGGAGCAGGGTCAGCGACTCTTTGGTTGTGGTTTTGTGGTAAGGGGAAGACAAGAAGTCTTGGGCTTCAGAAATGTAAGCAAGCGCCTGATCACAATCCACATCAAAGCAAAATTTCAAAAATGTAACGTTGATCTGTGCCCACGCCCCAACGGAAGACATAGATGACTCAACCAAGGAAGACTTCTACGATCTCCTCGAGAGCACGTATGATAGGTGCCCCAAGTACGACGTCAAGATCATTCTTGGCGACTTCAACGCCAAAATCGGAAAGGAGGGCATCTTTGGTTCGATAGTCGGAAGACACAGCCTACACGACAACACTTCCGGTAACGGACTCAGGCTGATTGACTTTGCGGCAGGGCGTAACATCATCATAGCCAGCACTCGATTCCCACACCTCAATATACACAAAGGGACCTGGCGGTCTCCGGATCAACGAACCGTCAACCCGATAGACCATGTTGCGATAGACGCCAGACATGCTTCCAGTATCCTGGATGTCCGAACGTTCGGAGGGGCCAACATTGACTCGGACCATTACTTGGTTGTAGCTCAAGTACGTATGTGGATATCTATGACGCCACAACACCAAGCGGATGCTGTGAGAAGATGTGATGTCGCGAAGCTAAAATTGCAAGAGATTGCCAGGACCTTTGCTGATCAAGTCTCTCTGAACCTTTCAGCAACTCCGCCACCTGCAACAACTGCAAAGGACCAGTGGAAGCACTGCCAACAAGCTATCAGAAGTGCCGCCACTGATGTGCCGGGTTTCACTAGGCGACCAAAACGAAACCCCTGGTTCGATGAAGAGTGCCGGTTGGCGCATGCAGCCAAGAACGAGGCCTACCAATCAATGCTGCAAACTAGAACCAGAGCTGCTGAGAGAGCAGCCCGGGAGCTCTACGAAGGGAGGAGCCAGGAGCGCCGACTTCTCAGGAGGAAAAAGAGAGAGCATGCGAAGCGGGCGGTCGAGTCTAATGAGGACTGTTGTGGTAGGGGGGATGTTCGAAAGTTCTACTGAAGGGTGAGGCAAACTACCAAGGGCTTCAAGGCCAGAGAAGCCTGCCGAGACGGGAGTGGGAATATGGTAGTAGACACACAGTCGGTGCTGAGGATCTGGAAACAACACTTTTCTAGACTGCTAAACGGCGAAGATGACCAAAATTCCGCTGTTAGACAGAATAATCCATTCGACCTGGACGATGATGGTCAAAATTTCCGTCCACCCGACCTAAATGAAGTGCGGTAAGCGATAACCAAGCTTAAAGCGTACAAGGCTGCTGGTGCAGATGGCCTTCCAGCCGAGCTATTCAAAGCAGGAGGAGATGATTTGGTAGGGAGTATACACCAACTTATCTCCAAAATTTGGTCGGATGAAGGTATGCCCGATGAATAGCACCTCGGTATAGTGTGCCCCATCCACAAGAAAGGAGATGCTCTGACTTGCGCTAACTACAGAGGTATAAGTCTCCTCAACGTCGCATACAAAATCCTGTCATCTGTGCTGTGTGATCGCTTAAAACCGTTTGTCAACGACCTGATCGGCCCTTATCAGTGTGGTTTTAGGCCCGGCAAATCGACCGTTGATCAAATGTTCACACTTCGACAGATTCTGGAAAAAACCTAGGAGTTCTAAATCGATACACACACCATCTCTTTATCGATTTTAAAGTCGCGTATGATAGCATAGACAGAGACGAGCTATACAGAGCCATGTCGCATCTCGGCATCCCTGCCAAACTCGTCCGCTTGTGCAGGATGACGATGGAGAAATCTCGCTGCTCCGTCAAAGTCGGCAAGAACACCTCCGAACCATTTGATGTCAAGAAAGGTTTGAGGTAAGGCGATGCGTTATCATGCAACCTGTTTAACATCGTACTTGAAGCAATTGTACAATTTATCAAAAGTCAGTTCAACTACTTGCTTATGCAGATGATATTGACATCATTGGGAGAACGAAGCGAGCTGTTACCGGCGCATTTGCAAGTATTGAATCGGAAGCGGCGAAAATGGGTTTGGCTGTTAATGAGGACAAGACGAAGTATATGCTATCATCGAGAAAAGAATCTCAACATCGTCGACTCGGCCAAAACGTTACGATGGATAGGTATAACTTCGAAGTCGTCAAGGACTTTGTCTACCTGGGCTCCACTATTACATCGCAAAATGACATCAGTGCCGAGATCAAACGAAGAATTACTCTTGCCAACCGCTGTTTCTTCGGGTTAAGAAGGCATTTGAGTAGTAAAGCCCTCTCTCAAAGAACCAAGGAGACCTTATATAAGACCCTCATCATCCCGGTTCTGCTATATGGGGCAGAAGCATGGACCCTGTCAAAAACGGATGAGAATCTGCTTGGGTGCTTTGAAAGGAAAATTCTTCGGGTGATCTTCGGTCTAGTATGTATCGATGGAGTATGGAGGAGAAGATTTAACAACGAGCTTTATGGGCTTTTCAGCGACGTCGATCTAGTCAAAAAGCTGAAAATACAGCGGCTGAGATGGCTGGGACACGTGGAGCGTATGGACACCGACGCACCAGCCCGACGAGTCTTCGAATCTACCCCTGATGGTCTACGCAGCAGAAGAAGACCCCACCGTAGGTGGCGCACACAAGTGGAGAACGACCTCAACCAACTTGTAGTGCGTAACTGGAGGCAGCTAGCTAGGGACCGAGCTGGCTGGAGAGGTTTGTTGGTTGAGGCCGTAGTCCACCCTGGACTGTAAGCGCCATCTAAAGTAAAGTAAAGTAAGAAGTTAAGATAACAATAATCTTTAGTTTTATGATTGGGACCATGGCATGAATTTGTATTTTTACTTGCGATATAGGTACTAAAGAGCAAGTTTTGGATTCGTGAAAAAAAAATTCGAGATAACAATCAAACATGACATTACGATCTACGATGATAGAGAAGACCAAAAAAGTGGGTGGCACAATAATTCTGCCACTCTGTCTGTCTGTATGTCTGTTCGTCGGTAGCCTAAACGGCTTGATCGATTTTCTTCAAACTTTGTGCATAGTGGTTTTTGGTGATTCTGCCCACACCTTTTTTCATTTATTTAATCAAATATAACGGTACCTGGAACACAATTTTTTTTTAGCAATTTTACATAGGTAATCGTTTTTATCTCAAAAACAACTCCACAATTTTTCTTATAAAAAAATTCAATAAATTACCTTAAGTAAAGGCTACTTTTGAGTGGGAAACCATTTTTCAGAAAATGGTTATTAATGGTACTTATCGGAGAACCATTTTTTTAATTTTCGATTTTCTTCAAAATGGTAAGACTGAGTTCAATATTTTTACTTGCGATTCGTGAAAAAAAAAATTTAGATAACAATCAAACATGATATTACGATTATAGAGAACACAACAAAGTGGGTGGCATAATTCTGTCTGTCTGTCTTATCGTCTACAGCCTAAACGGCTAGATCGATTTTCTTCAAATTTGGCACATAGTGGTTTTTGGTGATTATGCCCATACGTTTTTTTAATTTTTTTTTAGAACCAAAAATAACGGTACCTGCCATACAATTTTTTTAGCCATTTTACATAATCGTATTTTTCTCAAAAACGGCTCGACAATTTTTCTTAAAAAAAATTAACTAAATTTATTTTATTAAAGGCTTCCTTTGAGTGGAAAACCATTTTTCAAAAATTGTTATTAATGGTACCTCCCAGAGAATCATTTTTTTTTTATTTTTAATTTTCTTCAAAACGGTAAGACCAATTTCAATTTTTTTTTGTATACAGAAGCTTCCAAAAAATATAAATAGTTTTGGGTACCTTAATTTTTGAAAAAAAATGTTTTTTGGATTTTTAAAAAATGTTTCAAATTTATTTGGAAATTCAAATATTTCGAAAACGACATGATCGATTTTTTGAAACTCGATACTTATGTGTTTCTTAGTACTCTCTAAAATATTTTTTAAAAAAAATTTACATTTCGTCAGCCGAGAATTACAAGGTCGTATCTCGAAAAAAATCAAAATCGAGGTTTTGATGCAAAACTGTTCAGATATCAAGTAAGAAACGTTTTGCATCACTTAAAATATGCCAACATTTAAATTGAGGCAGAAAAAGCCATAAAATCAAGGTCGTATGTGAAAATTTCACTCACTTTTTAGTTCAAGGTCGTATGTTGCACATACAACTTTGTAATCGCAATACCTACTCGAAAATTGAAACAAAGTTGTAGGTATGTAACTCTGCAAAAGAAATCAAAATTAGAAGAATAGTTCTATATCATCACTGTTAGAGGCTAGCGAAAGCATTTCAACCTTTATGCTATCTCATTTGAAGCCCATTTTGGTGTTAAAAGTTTGTTTCTTGCTGCCCAAAGATCAAGTAAATTTTGCTTTAAGAAATATATAAAAATCAAATTAAATTAAAAACCAAGAAAGTAAGTCTTAAGCCCAGTAAATTATTTACTAAGAACTCAATTTAATAACAAACAAATAGCAAACAATAATGGAAAACGAGATTGAATTTGACCGTCCAGCGCAAGTTGATCAACAAAAAAAAGTCGACATTGTTGCTTTGTTAAAAAAAAAAAAATCTTTAAAAAAATGCTAAAAAATTAGCTAAAAATGTGTTTTATTTATGTGACTTTTCAAACATTTTTTTTTACCATTTGATTTTTAATTCATATTTCAGAAATTGCAGTTGTAACTACCTTTTAATTTTTCTTTTTAGTTCAAAGGCGTCTGTCTAACATACGTCTTTGAACTAAACAAAATTTTGTTACAAAGTCGTATGTGGATTTCAAAAATGCTCATTATTTAATTTGTGGATAAAATTTTTATTTTTTTTTTGGCGTAGTTTCAGTTATGCTTATGGGTTCAAGCATATTTAGCTAAAAAAACCAAAACAAAACTAACTCTAGATACACTAAAAAAGTCTCATTTTTTTGTTTTCGCTGTATCTCAAATGTATATGTTTATCACATACGACCTTGTAATTCTCGGCTGACGATTTATAAAAAAAAAACGGTACCTTCCATACAAAAGTTAAAAAACCGCAAAGGAAAATATTTTTTTGCTTAAAAACGACTCATACGATTTTTATTAAACTTTTTTCATATGCTTAAATTAGTATAATCTACTACAAAAAATTATAAAATTTTACACCTAGCAACTATTAATAATACTTGTCATAGAACGTTTTTTTTTCTTTTGAATTTTCTCGTTACCGTCTAAACGGATTTAAATGATTTTTCTTATATACACATTTCAAATAAGAGTAAATAATATTGCATACCAAGATTTTCAAAAAAAAAGTTGTTGAATTTTAAAATAAAGTTTCAAATTTTTTTTTGAAAATTCGATATCTCAAAAACGGGTTGTTTTTATATACCTACACATAAATATATAATTTATATTGGCATACCAAAATTTGTTCTTAAAAATGATTTTAGAATTTTATATATAAAAACTAATTTTTTAAAAAACCGCTCCAACTATTTAAAATTTTTTCCCACACAATCATATTCAATCAAGAACTAAGATGGAATTCTTTTTTTTTCACCTCAAATCTGTCAAAGAAGTTGTTTTAGCCAATTTAAATACGTATTTTATGCTTTTAGACATTTTTTATCATAGTTTCCATGTCATATATACAATTTTCTATAACCCTTAGCCTCTTGAACATAAGAGCAAGTTTGTGCGACCCATTCAAGCATTTTATTTTCATTTCTATTCTGGATTTAGCAGTTCACAAAATAGTGGGTGTAAGTGTTACCCATTGTTCTGCTTATTTCACTATGTTTAAATGGCTAAGTGTAAACCAAAAAACTATTATGAATGTGTTAATCTATGCCTTTAAAATGAGGTATGGATTAGTTCCTAATTATTTATGTGAGAGAATAACATTATGTTAGCGATATACATAGTTATAATGTGAGAAATAGATGTGATATTCGTTTTCCATTTTTAAGAACACAATCTGCACAAAATATGCTTATACACAATGGTCTTAAACTATTTAATGAATTGCCTAACGATTAAAAACTTGAACAAAATTTGAAAATGTTTAAAAAGGAACTAGTTAGTTATGTTAAAACAAAATATGTCTAGCGGTAATTTTATTTATAATTTAATAATGATGTTTATACAAATAGCTAAATTGCTAAATAAAGAAATGAAATGAACCTACGAAGTTAGCATAAGAGTCCTTTTCTCACCAACCGGGACTACTATGAATCTGTAATGAGGTTTTAAATTTATTGTTCAGGATCACCCCATATTCGAATTTATTTTATTTATCTATTTTTTTTTTTTACCAAAAATGGTAATTGTCATACAATTTTTTCTAAGCAATTTTACAAAATCTTTTTTTTTCAAAAACGGATTCAAAACTTTTCTTAAAAAAAATTATTATCAGTGCAGGCTGCCTTTGAGTGCAATATTGTTTTTCAAAAAAACCTTCCAAGGAACCATTTTTTTAATTTCTAATTTTTTGAAACGATGTGACAGCAGAAGCGCCCAAAAAATTCAAATAGTAATCTACATACATATACATAGGCGTCCGGAGAGGGGGGCAAGGGGGGGCAGTTGCCCCCCCCTGGCTCAGGACAATACCACACAACAAAGGAATTTTTCATTTTTTTCTTTGAATTTTAACAAATATTTTGTCTTCTCTCCATGATTTGCCCCCCCCTGGCTCGGGATCATACCAAATGTATCTGAAAATATCCTTAGTTTCGATATTGTTGGAAAATATGGATATTTTCTTTACAGCTTCTTTATTGAGTTCATGGTTTGCCCCACCTGGCATTACCACAAGAAAGAGAGTGGTTTTGCAATGGGCAACATTTTAAGAAACATCTTTTTTGTACGATTCATCGGATAAACTTTTGCGAAAAAAAATATACTTATTTTTTTTCTTACTCATAAAGTGAGAATTGAATAATTCACACAATTCGTGGCTGATGATATCGATATGCTCATTTTATAGGTCGTTATAAGAACTAAAAATTATTCTCAGAGCATCATCCAAGAAAATCCAAAGTAACCGAGATAACTCAAGAAAAGTCATACCAACCCCAAACCACAGCCCATAGAGGAACATTGGCCCGTTTTAACTGAAAAATTAAACAACCTACAGAAGTCATAGCTAATTATTTTATATGCAATTTTATTCTCTACAAAGGTGAAATTGGAGGTTTTGCCGTAAAATTAAATGCAAGCGAGCTATTGCATAAAAACAAAACCAATCTCTTTTTCAAGATAGCGGCTTTTTCCTAACCTCAAAAATACCATAAAATCGTTTTCATGATAAGAAGGCGTACCCAAACAGATTCCATTAAAAAAGAATTTGTACATCGGAAAATGTGATTTGATTTCCTAAATTTTCTTATTTTTTTCTTATTTTTTTAATATATAAAACAAAGCCGAGTTAGCTACACCATTTATAATTCAAGAACGGCTGGACCTATTTAATTGATATCTGATTTGTTGGAATCGTCTCGAAGAGTATAGAATAACTAATATCGTAAAAATTCACGGACAAAATTATATGCACTTTGGGTGCCTGTTTTATGTATACAAAATAATAAATCAATTGAGTTTGAAAGCAAATGAATCAATAATTTATCAAATTTTGATCTGAAATACTAAAATACAAAAAATTATAATACAGTCTATTATCCGGAAGTCGATTTATATATTTATAATAATTAATTATATTTAATTAAGGATCTGAAAAGGTCCTTAAAATAAATCTTTCTTCATCAAGTATCCATTCGCTGCGGCTGTGAAGCTATTTATTAAAATAAATGGTCCCCATCTGTCAAGCCATGAATTTTCAAAGTCTGTTGAAGAATGGCTACGATGTCGATGCTTTAATAAAACTTCTAAAAATTCAGAAAGAGTGGCAGTCCTTGTTCTGAAAAGGAGAGAAAATTGTTCTGGATTTGATTTCAGAATCGTTCACACGTATCGAATCGGTGTTCCGGATTGCCAATCGAAAAGACCATCAGGGAAATTCGTTTGCATTTGGATATTTTCAAAACAGCAGTGGCGCAAAATTTTAAACATTGCTCGTTTAAGGAATAGAACCGGCTCTAGTTAACGAAGTAGTTTTGCATCGAACCCTTGTATTACTATTTCATAATTTTAAATATATTAAACAACTCTTCTAGTAGTACCTCGTGGCTTGATGGTTAGTGCGTAGGACTGTCATGCCGAAGGTCTGGGTTCGATTCCCAGCCGTGCCACCTAAAAACAGAAATGTTTTATCCGAGGTACTGCCTCTTGCGAGGAACTGACAAATCCTCCAAGAGTATACTTGTCATGAAAAAGTGCTTCTCGTTTAGCCGTTCGGAATCGGCAAAAAACTGTAGGTCCCTTCCATTCCTGCCAACAACACGCACAACAGGAATGGTTGAGAGTTGTAAGTCACTAGGCCCTGGTTCTCCACGAGCTGTTGCGCCACCCAATTTATTTATTTATAATTTATAAACAACTCTTCTAACTAGAGTGAACTCCGCAACGTAACGTAAGAAAATTAAGGTTGAACAAGCTCAAATCTGACAGTTAAGGAAAGAGACACAACTACACAACAGAAACAAATTTAAAATGAGCACAAAAAATACATCGAAACAAATAATTTCTCGCTGGATAAGGATAATTTTAAAAAATATATAGTTAAAGTGCCATTAGTTTTACATTGTGGTTGTTTAAATGTTAATATACTTTGTTGTACAAGAAGAAAACACTTGTATCTTTGATAAAAAAAAATCATTCTTTCACTCCCTTGGGAATTGTTGCAATTTAGTTGAGTTGTAAGTACAGTGCATGTATGTTTCCTCGCTACAATTATGAAAATTGAAGATCTCTTTAGTTGGATTCATCATCTATTTATGTATATATTTTTGCTTATTATAAAGTAAAAAATCTTCAAAAGTTTAAAAAAAACATTTGAAAACAGTTTCCTTTAGGTAATTCTTTTTCATGAAATAATTTTTCTCTATGGATAAAGTATGCTTTTTATGAGATAAAGAAGGGCTTAGCTGCTTTTAAAGTTAGACGACTGCGTTAGTGTTAAAGTATACTTTATGTCCTTTAAAATTGAAAAAGAGCCGACTCTCGCTCTAAGAAAATTATTTAGAGCAGACTCCTATTTTAAGGATGATTTAGAGCTGGTTTTAAATGTTTAAAATTTTGCCACGTGTGTTTAAAAAACATGTCAACATTTTGCAACTTCGTTATTCCTTGGAAGATTTCAATGAAATTGACACAGGTGATGGCTTATACAGAATTAAAAAAGAAGGAATATTTTCAAAACAGGGTGCTTTAAAAAAATGTCAACATCGTTGTTCCTTGAGTGATTTCAATAAAATTGACAGGATAGTTGAGACAGAATTATAACACAAACGAATATTTTCAAAACCGTGTTTCAAAATATGGCACCATCATCACCATGACCTGTGGCAGTTTCATTGAAATCGCTCAATTCGATTTCATTGAAATCTTTCAAGGTCAAAGGATTTCGAATTTTTTTTTTTGAAACTGTCCTTTTTTCTTTTGTAAAATTACATTTTTATTTCTTATTTCAAAAGTTCGTGAATGGCTCTTCAATAGTTCTCGCATAATAAATTCGGAACGAACCATATTTTATAGATCCACATTTTAGCATTTTTGGTTCGATCGTCAATATGAATTTTGTTTTAATCGAATCAAAAATAACATTCCCTTTTGAATTTTTCACGAGTGAACGAATGATATGTTACTGTTCCATGAACCTTGCTTTTTATACAAAAAACTTCCAAGAAAATGCCTGTGTGGTTAAATAAGCACGGTCTACTATAAATATAAAATAATTTTACGCTGGATAACTATTAACAGTACCTCCCATATAACGTTATTTTGGATTTTTTCATTATTGACTGAAGGATTTAAATGAAATTATTTATTAAAACTTCCAAAAAGCTCAAATTATACTGCATATTAAAATTAAAAAAAAAAATTTTTTTGAATACCCATTTATTTTGAAAATTTTATATCTCAAAATTGGTTTGGTGTCTGCCCCCCCCCTGGACAAAATCCTGCGGGCGCCTATGTACATATACCGAAATTTTCAAAAAAGTATTTTTATTTTGATTAAAAAGCGGGGTTTTGACACTTTTCAGAATTATAAAATAATATTTTACTTTTATGCAAAAATAAAAACACAAATTTTGAATTTTTATCTGCATATTAAAAAAAATTTGTATTTAGGTACTTAAAATTTGCATGCCAAAATGTTTGCTCTGACATGTCATGAAAATTTAATTTACCTTTAAAAAATAAATTTTTGAAATGACCCCTCCGAGGCTCCGACAGTTAATTTTTTTTTGTATAAATTCATATTTATTAGATGGCTTCATCAGCTCATACTATTAAAAGAGTTGTGTCATTATTTTAAAGAACTGACTCCATGCATTTAAACATTTTTCTCTCGTAACATCCATCTTATTATACAGGATGGTCCCACACTCACCTCTGCAGATAAAAACCAAGGATTCCTATGGAGGTAGTTTTAAGTCGAAAAACTTATGAGGTAATTCTGTCATTTGCCATTTCTTGGTTTCAGTTTTTATGATTTTCGGTTGGGTTACAGTTAACTGGCGTTATATATGCCAATCTCTATTAACCTCTTCAACCTGGACCCTATTTCATAATAAATGACAAGTGACAGTTCCAAAAAATGTTCGCACTTGTCAGACAGTTTTTTGGTTCATAAAATATTGACATTTTGTTTTTTTTTTAACACTTCAGATTTTATGTTTATATGTTTTTCTCGACTCCTTCACAAACCAGATGGCGTATGATCGCTTCTCAGAGAAAAGGAAATTGAAAAGTCCCTTACTCAGAGAAAAAAACAACGGAGTTGCATTATTGTTCTTTTCAGTGCTTTAAAGCCAAATATCTTGCAAACCCAATTGTTTATAGCATAATGGCTTTGAAATAAAATGATATATTCATAATAACCTTTTGCAAAAAGTATAACACATTCGTGTTGAGAAATGGACCAGCTTCCAGCTCCCAAATATTTATATGTGAAGTTGCATTTGACATTTTTTGTCACACATAAATATTGAACATACCAAAATGAAGGAAAAAAAAGTGTTCCATAAAAACGATTTCAGTATTTTTTCGACCAGATGAACATGAGGCCAGATAAACGTTAAAAACAATTTTTTACTTCAAAATCTCGACAGTTTTTCGTCAAAGAAAGTTTTTTTCGAAAGAGGTATTATAATTTCTTATAGACTAAAGTTTCAAGATTTTTTTAACGTGCAAAATTAAAAAAGGAAAATATATTTCTAAGTGTGGTAGGAGCCGGGAAAATCGAATTCACGCTTTTTTAAGCCTTTTTCAAAATGGCGCACAACGCATGGGCGCTTTTTGTTCGAACTTTGTGGATTTACACTCTCCAATAAGTACTCTTTAAGAAACAAAGTAGATATTTCAAATAATTTAATATAATTTTACTGGACTATCTGAGAATTGTACAAAATTGTCAAATTTTGTTTAGGACAGAAATTTTACAATTTTCAAGTTGTAATTTTACAAATTTTCAACTGTCAATTGTTATGAAACAGGACTTGGCCTACATTTTTGTTTTTGCTTGAATAATGGTTTTCCAGCAATTAGTTACTAAACACGACTATTTTAAATTTTTGAGGAGTTTTGTTTTTTTATTAATAATGCATATCAATATTTTTTGTAAACAGGTTTTTAAATTAATTTTAAATTAAGTTCTGAGTGCCACCTATGTTAATATTAACTCTAGTCTTACTCAGCAGCTGAAATAACCTAAGTGTTTAAAATAAATAAATTTGGTGGTGCAACAGCTCGTGGAGAACCAGGACCTAATCTAGTGACTTACTACTCTTAACCGTTCCTGTGTGCGTGTTGACAGAAATGGAAGGGATCTACAATTTTTTGCAAAGTCTAGAGCTAGATTAGGAACACTTAAGGTAGAACTATTATAGTTGGAAGGCCACTTAAGTGGTCGTACGAAACCGAACGAATACAAGAAATTTATATGTTGCGCCCATAATTAAGATTTGGTACTGTTCATCTAGTCTTCGTTAACTTTTGGTGTCGACCGTGAAAAGCGCTCACCGACCGCTCTTCCGTAAGTGTGCGGATGCAAAAATAAAAATGGTGGAAGCAAACTAAAAAATAATTAATAATATTTGGCCAATGTTGCATAGCTTTCAACTGTTTTCTTCTGTTTGATGAATATGAAGAAAAATCTTTAAATTATTTTATATCACATCGAATTTTTGCGATTTCGCAAAGTAAATAACTAAAAGTTTATCACTCTATGCTGTGAATAAGTAGAAGAAAATTAACATTGAACAAACAATTACATTTACATTTTTTATTTACTTTCAACCACTTAAGTTCATTATGAATGACTTATGAAACTGACGTTTTGGAAAACTACTTTTTGGTCGGTTTTGACATAAGCTTCCGACAGCTTCCACCTATTATAGTTCTACCTTTATTCATGACAACAGATACTCTTGGAGTTCAGTTCCTCATAAGAGGAAGTACCTCGGGAAAAAATATTCGGCTTGATAGTATCAGTAGGGATGCTTAAAAAGGATATTAATATTAATTTTTGGTGGTACGAAGCTCACCGGGTCAGCTAGTACTAATATTAATTTCATTCAATAGTCCACAAAAACAAAAACTGCAAATAATTGAAAATGTATTAATTTTCAATTATGTATTTGCATTTTGTTTCTTCTCTGAAATTGTATATATATGTATATGTTATGTATGTATATCAATCTGCATAATACAAAATTATTTATAAAAAAACCGGTCTATTTTTAAAATTTTGTTTGCATTTTTCATATGTTTATTTAAGTAAGGTATTAGACGGCATTCTTGTTTAAGAGCTATAAGCTATTTAAGAAATTCTTTAAGGAACTAAAAAAAAAGACGATTTGAATGGTTTTTCACATTTTTGTCAAAATAATTGCATATTTTTAAAATATTAAATTGCTAAAATTCGAAAATGTGCTATTTGAACTTTTTTTTTTAAGCAAGTTCGTGCGAACAAGCCGTGAGTCTTTTTTCCTTCGTCCGATTATATCTTTTTAAATTTATTACTTCACCTGCAACTTCGAGGGTCATAAATCCAGTAAGTTAACAGTTATCAGCTAGTTAAATTTTGATTTATTCATATTCAAATTTATAATAGTTTAGTAATAAATTAATTTCATTTCATCTAAATTATGTTGATACATACAATATTTTAAGGCACATTTTATTCTTTAAAATCTAACATTAAAAACAAAACGTATGTAGGTACCTACTGGTACATAATATATTACTACTTGTTGAAATGGTCTTAAATT
Organism: Dasysyrphus tricinctus; assembly: GCA_963921185.1. NCBI lineage: Eukaryota > Metazoa > Arthropoda > Insecta > Diptera > Syrphidae > Dasysyrphus > Dasysyrphus tricinctus. The sequence continues at coordinate 187,030,253 of OY992532.1, read as the reverse complement.
AAAAAAATAAAATGCACGACTGGGTCGCACGTACTTGCTCTTATGTTCAAGACACTGCGAGTTTAAGAAAATTGTATACACAAACATGGAAATTATGAGAGAAAAATGTAGAGAAGCATGAAATACGACGTTTAAATTAGCTAAAATAACTCTTTTGACAGTTTGAGGTGAAAAAAAAAGTATGCCATCTTAATTCATGATGGAATATGATTGTATGGGAAAAAAAATTTTAAAATCGTTGGAGCGGTTTTTTTTTTAAATTAATGTTTTATATATAAAATTTTTAAAACATTTTTAAGAACAAATTTTGGTATGCAGATTTAAACTATATATTTATGTGTATATAAAAACAAAATTTGAAAAAAAAATTGTCAACCCGTTTTTGAGATATAGAATTTTCAAAAAAAAAAAATTGAAACTTTTTTTAAAAATCCAAAAACTTTTTTTTTGAAAATTTTGATATGCAGTATTATTTAATCTTATCTGAAATTTGTATATAAAAAAATTCATTTAAATCCGTTAGGCTTATAAAGAGAAAACTCAAAATAAAAAAATACGTTCTATGACAGGTACTATTAATAGTTGCTATGTGTAAAATTTTATAATTTTTGATGGTAGATCGTACTAATTTTAGTATATGAAAAAAGTTTAATCAAAATCGTAGGAGTTATTTTCAAGCAAAAAAATATTTTCCTTTGCGGTTTTTTCACTTTTGTATGGAAGGTACCGTTATTTTTTCATGAATGTAAATTTTTTTCCAAAAATATTTTAGAGAGTACTAAAAAAGTCTTAAATATCGAGTTTCAAAAAAATCTATGATGCCGTTTTCGAAATATTTGATTTTCCAAAAAAAATTTTGAAATATTTTTTAAAAATCCAAAAAATATTTTTTCAAAAATGTTAGTACACAAAACTATTAATATTTCTTGGAAGCTTTGGTATAAAAAAATAATTGAAATCGGCCATACCATTTTGAAGAAAATTAAAAAATGGTTCCTTGGGAGGTACCATTAATAACCATTTTTGAAAAATTGTTTTCCACCCAAAGAAAGCCTTTACTAAAATAAATTTATTGAATTTTTTTTAAGAAAAGTTGTCGAGCCGTTTTTGAGGAAAATACGATTATGTAAATTTGCCAAAAAAAAATGTATGACAGGTACCGTTATTTTTGGTTCTAAAAAAAAATGAAAAAAATGTGTCGGCAGAATCACCAAAAACCACTAAGTACCAAGTTTGAAGAAAATCGATCGAGCCGTTTAGGCTGTAGATGAACAGACAGACAGGCAGACAGACAGACAGACAGAATTTTGCCACCCATTTTTTTGGTGTTCTCTATCATCGTAATATCATGTTTGATTGTTATCTCAAAATTTTTTTTTGCACGAATCCAAAACTTGCCTTATAGTACCTATAATGGCAAGTAAAAATGATGTTATCTATTTATATTAAATGCATTTTATTTTTGAAAAACTTACAAAAGCATGATGTCACTTTATAAATTGCTTAAAAAACTTTAAGAACTACTAAGGCAACACCGGCTTTCTAAAATAATTCTTTGTCTGATCTCGACTAAGATGTCGTTAGGGGGATAAGTTTTTACTGCGAGATAGATCAACTCCTATTAATTGCGCACCTCTTTGTGCATGTTTGGAATAGTTTGGAAGAGCTTTTCCCTAGTTGTACATTGCATCCTTTTCCCGGGTTCCCAAGTTCAGCCATCACCATTAAGAGCTCCTGACGATGAATTCTATCATTATGCGGCTTTGAAGTCAATGAATAGGTGGTGAGTCTTGACTTGAGATTCGTTGGTACCTTCCAGTATTATCCCGAGTGTGAATATTTGTTCCATGATTGATCTGTCTGGCAAGAAGCCACACTGGTACTTTCAGATTCCCACAGTACGTTGGATAGGAAATTTATCAAGGATATGCCTCGATAGTTCGTTTAGGGTAGGGTCAGGTATCTACTCGGAAAACCCACCTATATATAAACAGATCAATAAAGCTTCCAAACTTTTGCAGTGAAATCCAAGTGGAGGGGATTGCAGTTTGGGAAGCCGAATGACATCTTGTCTTTCATGAAATAGTAAATAGTAGTACCTCTTTACTTGATGGTTAGTGCGTAGGACTGTCATGCCGAAGGTGTGGGCTCGATTCCCAGCCGTGCCACCTAAAAACAGAAATGTTTTATCCAAGGTACTGTCTCTTGCGAGGAACTGACAAATCCTCCAAGAATATGCTTGTCATGAATAAGTGCTGCTCATTTAGCCGTTCGGACTCGGCAAAAAACTGTAGGTTCCCTCCATCCCTGCCAACAACACGCACACAAGAATGGTTGAGAGTTGTTAGTCACTAGGCCCTGGTTCTCCACGAGCTGTTGCGCCACCCAATTTAATTATTTATTTAAATAGCAATATAGATATCTTCATAGATAGCCAGGCCGCAATTAAATCTACGAGTATTTCTTTAATCACTGTAAGGTAAAAACTGGTAGATCGTTGTCGAATTGAACTGAGATTTTTAGGCACAACAAATACAGATACCCTTATATGGGTCTCAGCAAATCGTGATATTCTCGGGAACGAAATGGCAGATGAACTGGCAGGAAACGGATCATCTCTTGAAATAGAAATAGAATCCACCAGAATTTCCTTTAAGCTGCCGACGTCATATGATCATCACTTGACACTTGTCGGGTTTCAAGAAATGTATGGCCGAACATATCGAAGAAGAAAACTGAATAATTACTCCAGATAAGCAGGCCTCAATAATCGTTCCTAGTTGGAGTCCTAAGGGGCCACAACTCATTGGGAACCCACATGAGCAGAATGGGTATCAGCCCATTGGACTTATGTATAGGTAGAGGATGTTAAGATGTAGAGGCGGAATAGCCCAGGAATTTTGTGCAAAAGTTCTAAATTTTGTAATAGGATTGAAATTTTGTGCGGTTGTAGAGCTAGTTAAAAGGAATATTTGATGAAAAATCCCCACTTCTAGCTGTTGAGGAATCTGAGTAATCAACGTTTAAAAAAAGATAGCTACAAAAAAGTATAACTGTACTTTTGACAAACTTCTAGCAAAATTTAAATAATTCAGAGTTAGTTTTTGTATAACGTTGATACTTTTTGTCTATATATCGATACCTTCCCGTAAGAATGTATTAAGCGACAATCCAAAAATTTTAAAGGCATCGTAAAAAACCTTTGGTCCAGTTATTTATTTATGTATTTAAAAAAAAATAAAAATTTGGAACAAGATTTTCAACTCAAAATGCCTCTAAAAATCTGTTCATTACAATAAAATACCCAAATAAATATCTCAATTAGAGGTATTTTAAAAATTTAATTTAAAATTTTGAAAATGTTGCTTAATACATTCTTACGGGAAGGTATCGATATGTATAGTACCTACCTAAAAAGTATAATTTTCTTATTTGAAAGTTGAAAAATGGAAATTTCGTAATTTTTCTTTTTTCTTTTGTAATTTTTTGAAAAAAATTCTACGTCGCTTGGTATATTTTCCAAAATTTTTCGTGCATCCCTCAGTAAAAAAAAAAATATTTTATTCAAAGAAAAATCGGGAAAAAAATTTAACTTTATTAATAAGTACAAATAAAACGGTAAATTTTAGATATTTGAAAAATACTTTAAACAACGCGGAATCGCATGTAATAAAAGATTTATGGTTTTTGTTCATATTTTACCGTTAAATTTGTATTTTTTTACAAAAACTTGAAAAAGCGAACATTTCAACCACTTATTCGTTGTATTTACTCCCAAAATTAAATTTTAAACTTAATGTAACAAAATAAAAACACAAAATATTGCTTAATATTAAATTTCACATTGTTTCAAATATTTAGGGAATAATATAAATTAATTCTATAAAAAAACATATACAAATATTTAGGGTTCAAAAATAAAAAAAAACGGTATATTTAAGAGAGTTAAATAATATCTCAAATTATGCAAAATTTAAAAGAGCATACATTTGTTTACATTTTTGTATAATATATAATGCCCTTAAATTGTTAAAATTTAAAAAAGCGTTGAAAAAGTGAAAACATAGACTGATTTTTTGCAGCTCTTACAAAAAAAAAAAATATAACAACAATTCAAAAAAAAATTGAAATACGTCAAATGACACAGTAATTAATTAAGCATAAGACGAAAGATTTTTGTTTTAAATAGTTCCATAAAGTTAGCAAAAATTTTAGTAAACGTCGAAGAAACTAATTTTTTTATAATTTCGTACCGTCGAATATTAATAGTGAATGGATCCTTATAAAAAAATTATTCATTTATTTTGTTAATAAATAAATTTTATATCGTTTAAAATGTTTGTCTCCTATGAAGTTTTTTGATAATCTTTAGATTTTACTCAAGAAACAACCATGAAAAAACATGATTTTGGGGTTAACAAAAATATATACATAACTGTACATTTTTTAAACTTTCAAATCAAGGAAATATAAATGGTTTTCAGATTGCATAACAATTTACCTATAGTACCGATAAGTTAGTCAAATTTCTATATAAATTAAGAAATTTTTTATTTTTATAACTTTAGATTAGTGTTTTTTGCTTAAATAGTGTTTTTAACGTTACAAACCAAATGCTGTATTTATCAATTAATAATTTTTTTTTTTAGCGTCATTTGAAACATTTCAAAAGTTTAATCCATGCATTATTTGGGGAATTGTTAATTTAATTTATAAGAAGTGTGATACAAAATATATTATATCTAACAAAAACAAAAAAAAATGCAACGGTACATTTCCCAAACTTCAAAAATATTTCAATTGATGTAGAATCTTATTCAAATTAAGAAAATATATTTTTTTTTATAAAGAACTGTAAAGTTTGACAAATTTGAATTGAATGCTGAAATAGTGAAAATGTTGCCAATTTTGTATAATTTTTATCATTGAAATTGAATAGTTAACGTTACTCAATACTACTTAAATATATTTTTGTTGTGTTTCTTTTTGCGTCTTTTGAAATATTTTTCAGGTTCCTCCTACGTATGTTTCTGGAGGTATATTTTTGCTATTCAAAGAAAACCTTTTCTATCAATATTTTATTTGCTTATATGTTAGATTTCTGTTTCTTTAGTTACTATTGGTTAATCCTTTAAATTATTATGCTAAAATATTTATTAATTTCATAAAATTCATTACATTCATTCATTTCATTTCCTCAGTTGCTCATTGGCTTCCGAAAGTTTAAATGCCTTTAAATTTCCCTTCCTGTAAGGAGCTGAGGTGGTATCGCATCCAGTAAATTCATGGACTACAGGAAGCAGTTCATCCAATGCACCCACCCGTATCCTATCTTCTGGGTATATCGTACACAGCTCTAGATTTAGGATAGAAAAGATAATTTTTCTGATGTTCTACAGAGCATAAAAAAACAAGCAAAATGAGGATGTCCGAATCTTCTGCAGCAACAAACACCGGATCCCCCTGTTTTTGAAACTCCACAGCTTTATTTGCGACTGCGGTATCTGCATTAGCCTCCGCTTGATGTGTTTGAATACTTAACTTATTTAAGTGTTCCTTCAAATGTTTGGTGAATCCAGATTTTTTAAAAGTGTTAGCGAGGAACCTAATGTTTTCTTTTTTTTTTCTTTTTTTTTCCATAAGTTCAAATAAAACAAAACTAAACCAACCCAATAACGATCTTTTTCTCAAAAAATTGACTTTATATGTATATAAAATATTTGGTGTTACATTTTTTTGTTTAAGAACAAATAATTACCAAACATTTGATGTATCAAACTTGTTTCTAAGTGAACTAAATTCAAAGATATAACCATTTTAATGAAAGAAAAATCTCAATAAAAAAAAATCGCACTAAAATCCAGTTTTTTTTCCCTCAACACCCACAGTTGGGGATGTTTCTGAAAAGTTGTATTAATAGTATTCACTACAACATCGCTTCCCAAACTGTGTTCCGCGGAACCCTAGGGTTCCACGTAAGAATCTTCAGGGTTCCGCGAATTTCTTGAAGTAAAAAAAAAATATTTTTTGTAAGAAGTTTAAAAAAAGCTTTCAAGTGACTTTTGTTAAACTCTTAGGGCCAGTTTCAAATGATCCGGTTAAAGTTTTGGATAGATAGACACATAACCCTATTCAGCAGATAAAAGTTGCTGCTATTAGGCGTGTTCAGGAAAATGAGATCTCCGTCAAAAAATGAGCAAGCGAATGCAATATTTTCTTTCTTCAGTTATTTGACAACAAAATTTCTGAGGAATCCTGTTCACGATACTGAAATTGCTGAGGGCTCTGATATATATTTTCCTGAACTCGCCTATTTATTTTCTGTTTCATCAGCAAAGTCTCGGATAAACTTACCGGTGAATAAATTTAGCAGACACATAGGTAGAGTTTGAGAACAACATAAAACATCAAAAACATACTAGGCGAGTTCAGGAAAATGAGATCTCAGAGCCCTCAGCAATCTCAGTCTCGTGAAAAGGATTCTTTAGAAATTTTGCTGTCAAATTATCGAGGAAACAAAATATTGGATTCGCTTTCTCAGTTTTTGACACTGAGCCGTCTGAGATCTCGTTTTCCTGAACACGCCTACTGAATATTAAATTTTTGCTGTCAAAACAAAACATATTTGTCATCTTGATTTAAAATGTCATTGAATTTTAAAATTTAAATTCAGTACGAACCACGACGCCGACGACGTGTCGATTTAAAGCGAAATTAAAAAAACTAACGATTGAAACTGATAGCCATAACAGTTAGGCATTCAAACTGCCTAATCCTCAACGTTGGGACATAGAAAAGAAGAAGAGACCACAAGAGTTGTGCATATACAGCATGTGATGCCGTCCCCCACATTGTCTTTCCGATAACCGCTCGGCGTTTTCCCCATTCTCAAGCGTTCAAGAATGCATTGCGGTTTATAAATTTTGCATATACATAAATACATAATAGTCTAAAAGCTAGCAACGTTTTCGAGAAGTCATTTTAGTATGTCTGGCTTTTATATGCTCTAACTCTTAAGATTTGCGTAAGGGCAGTCTGGCTGGTAGGTGATGTTGCGTTGTCCGCCATTTTCAAATAGTGTTTTGAAAAACATAAATGCAATTTTCTCAGCTCCTATTGGACTTAAAGTAAAATGTTTGATGCTTTATTTTGTAGGTTACAGTATCTTTTAAAATTCTTGTTCACAATTATTTTTGACATCTCTTTCCCACAAAAAGTTATTGTCGAAAAACTGTAAAATTTTGTTTGTAAAAAATGGTTTTTAGCGTTTATCTCGCCTCTTGTTCGTCTGAACGAAAAAATGATTAGATATTTTTTTGCAGAGTACCTAATTTCCTACATTTGTGTGTATTTAGATTTTCCGTGAAACAAAAAATGTCTTATATACAGTGTAACAAGTAACTCGCCCTTAGTTTCTTTTTTTTGGTATAATTGGAACACATTACGGAAGTTACATCAGCCATTGCATTTTGCATTAATTTGCACTTCTTGTTCTTGGTGAGCTGTAGAGATTAAGGATTTCGTAAAAAGTAGTCCTCTCCAGTAACGTTCATGAAAGGTGGCAAAGAAACATATGGTACCTAAATTAGAAGCTTTGTTCATTGAAATTTAATCTGGGTTGGCCCAGGTTTTCTTGAAAATCCCAAGAATTGTCAAAAAAAAAATAGGTTTTCGGTTCTCAGAAAAACACAATAGGGTCTTCAATTGAGTTGTTGAGATCAAAATTTGTTTAAAAAATGGATAAAAACACACCACGGTTTCCATTTTCTATTCCAATTTTTTACTTTTACTTGAATTTGTATTCAAAAACAAGCGATAATTTCCTGGAACATGTGAATCTACAGCAAAAAAAAAATGTTTAGAGCCCATGGCACTTTGGCAGTTTATTCTTAAACTCAACTCACCCTATTCAAAAACCTTGTTCTTCTTCAGGGCGAGTTCAGGGCGACCCTAGGTGTCAAAAAACAAAATTTGCTAGACAGGGCCAGTTCAGGGTTTTCAAAATACGCTTTGGGGTGATCGCAGGTTGTTTGTTCATGGCTCAACAAACAATCCCACTATAAATTTTGTCTACCTTGTACTGAAATCCGAGATGGCTCTCCTGCGGAAAAGCTTTATTCAGGTTATTTGAAGTTCGTGATGAGCTGAAAGTTTTTCAAGTCGAGAAAATAATATCTTATAATTTGCAAACCTTTTCTATGTATTGTACTAAGTATCACATGAGCAATAAATTATAAGATTAACTAATCTTGCTGAAATCCTTAGAAAATTCAACAAAATGCTACAGATTTGCAAGGAAAATCAACTACAGTACGATTTTTTCACGAGAGACTAACTAACTGTTAAAAAAATGATTTCTGGTTAACCTGTGCACCTATAAAATGATAGTGCTGAATGTTTTCCAGTTTTAAATCCTTTTTTGCAAGAAAACATGCTGGATATCGCAGTTGATATTTGCGAAGATCTTGGCAAGATTCCTTTCCGAGTACTAATTTTGACATCGGTACATGAGCACAAAGCCCAATTATAATGAAAACATCAAGCATTCAGGAAAATGTATCTGATAGATCTGCACATGCAGAGTTCTTTAACATTAAAATACATTTTTTTATATTCTAATCTTAATAAAGATCGAGATTGGTCGCTCCCCAGATCTTCATTCTTTGCACTAGCTTTGATTGAATAAATCTTAAAAGAAATGAACAGACTTTCAATTTTTTTGTTTTTCAATTTTGGATATCGTAAAGTGTTGAGCTAGAACTATAATGCTCATTGGGGCACTTAAATGGTCGGAAAGAAACAAGCGAATACACGGAAAGCATATGATGCGGCTATAATTGCGGAGTGGAACGTTTCGTCAAGCTTCGTTCAACTTTGCTTACGGAAGTGAGATGCGCTCCCGAGTGCACCTCACTTTAGTAAAGCTGACGGTAGGGAAAGCTACTTTTCGTTGGTATTTGACATTATAGCTTCAGTGGCCTTCCGACCATTAAAGTTCTGCCGTTGGGGTTCCAAAATATATTTTAACCTAGCTTAGGGTTCCAGAGCTCAAAAAGTTTGGGAACCGCTGCACTACAATATATGTAAGTATAAAACCTCTAAACATCATTTAGAAATTTGTATGGAACAATATTTTTGTTTCCTTGGCTTTATTGTATACCTTCAAAACTTCTTCTGGACCATTTCAAGTCTATTAGAATGAATGTTGTAAGACGGGTTCCTTATTACACAACAATACTCTAAAATTGATCTTACGTAGGAACTATACAACGATTAAAGCGTAAATAGATTCCTGATGTTCTTTGAATTTCGTTTAATGAAACCTAACATTGAATTTGCTTTTGATACCGTATATTCGATGAGTTTTAACATACATAGTTCAATTTAGGATCAAAAATAACATCAAGATCTTTTTTCTCAAAAACTCTTTCAAAGAATTGGTTATTAATTTTGTAATCAAAGAAAATTGCTGTAAAGTTTCGGTAAAAAGAAAAGCATTGGCATTTAGAAACATTTAACGATAATAATTGGTTAACAGTACACCATTCCATAAGTTTTTAGATCCTTTTGTAAAAGATAACAATCATCAACCAATTTAATGCATCTGAAAAATTTTAAATCGTCAGCGAATAAATATCAGAAATAGTAGGGAACCAGGATGGGTTCCTTGCGGGACGCCGGATGTCCAGAATAACTGGGCTTAGTAGCACTTGGTCAATACAAGTTGTTCACGACCTTTAAGGTAAGACATCAACCAATTCAACATAGTTGAATGAAAACCAAATAATGCAAGTTTAATTAACAAAATACGAGTAGAGTGACTAACTCTGTCGAAGGCTTTTGCAAAATCAGTTTAAACAACATCAGTTTACTTTCCTTCCTCGTGATCGTGATTATTAAGGATAAAATTTGAAGAGATTGCAAGGTTAGTGGTAGTTGATCTTCCTGCGACAAAGCCATGTTGAAACGGCGAAATATGCTTTTTTAGTAGAAGAGTCAATTTATAATGAACAATTTTTTAGAAGAGCTAGGGATGCTCGAAAATTTTCAAATCGAGTGATAGTTGGAAATATCCTGCTTAGATCCAGTTTTATGAATTGGAGCAAGGAATGATTCTTCCACTCTGAAAGAAATTCTCCACTCCTAAGAGAACTATTAAAAATATAAAGAAGAGGTTCAGAAAGAGCTACCGCACAGTTTTTAAGAACAATTGGTGGAATCTCATCAGAACCAGGGTTTGTATCTCTATTCAATATCAAAAAGATTTATTTCTAGTTGACCGATATGAACCTTACAATCATGACTATATAATAAGGTTCGGTTAAACAGTAACAATTAATAAAAAACAATGGTGTGGTCTAAAAGTAGGTGTAGGTGCTAGATTTAAATATCTTGTAGAAGAACAGATCACTGCTGATTCCTATGACAAAAAGCCTATTCATAAATATTAGAAACCATTAAACGATCATTTTTATGTAGTTTTTTTTTTTTTTTGTGATCAATTTTACTTTTGATGATATAAATGTATTTCCAATTTTTAAACTTATTTGCCCCACTGTATATCAAAAATAAATAAAAACAAAACTAAAATAAAAATAAACATGTTCCATGACAAGATATTTCTCACGTGCATAACGAAATGATAAACTATTTAACAAAAACAAAATTAAACAAAGGTTAAATGTCACACTTATCAAATTAGTATGTAAGTCACTATACACCAACAAAACTTTTCTCACATGAAAAATGTTAATTTCTTTGATTGATGAACATGTGTGTTGTTGTTATAAACTTATTCATTCTTCCTGATTGGCTTTAAATGGTAACTAAAGCGAAAATTTCCAATTGGCCATTAGCTATACTATGTTCATTGATTGTTATAAGATGTTTAGTCTAACACACAAATGTAAGTGGCTATTTCCTGCTTAATGGACATAATTTATTGTCTTATTTTTAATTTAATTTACACGACATTAAAACAATAAATTGGAATTTTTAAGCTGACGCAAAATTGAAGAATGGTGAACATAACATATTGCAGAAACTTACAGATGAGTGTTCATGAGAACCTGATTTTGATTTAGTTAAAATGACATTTTTAAAAGTTTCTCATCAGAACATTGAATGATTTTATTTTTAATGAATACCTTTTACTATGGTTTATAAATAGGAATAGAAAAATGTGTACATAGTATTTTTACTGGGCCTTGAATCTGAATTTCGCTTAAAGTAACTCAATGCTCATGTGAATGAAGTAAAATATCAGCCAGAGATCCAATCCATATCAGGAAAACTTCTTCATGGAACGTGTATTTATATAAAAAGGAAACTTATGACCTTTGAGAGTCTCGAGGCTATGCATTACCTGGATTTGTAATGGAATTTTGAAATACAAAATAATAAGGAAAAATCACCATTCACATTCCACGGTTTCTTTTCAAATAAAATAAAATGTGTTTATGTGGTAGTGGTAGTACCTCGTGGCATTATAGTTAGTGCGTAGGACTGTCATGCCGAAGGTGTGGGTTCGATTCCCAGCCGTGCCATCTAAAAACAGAAATGTTTTATTCGAGGTACTGACTCTTGCGAGGAACTGACAAATCCTCCAAGAGTATACTTGTCATGAAAAAGTCCTTCTCATTTAGCCTTTCGGACTCGGCAAAAAGCTGTAGGTCCCCTCCATTCCTGATAAAAAAAAACACGCACAGAGGAATAGTTGTCAATTGTAAGTCACTAGTCCCTGGTTCTCCACGAGCTATGTGCTGATACTTGGTGCAGAATCCGTATTTGTGACGGAATTTTAAAAAAATTTCCAAACAAAAACCACTGTATTTCAAAGACAGCTTGTTTTGTACTAAAACAATATGTCTGCCTCTCTGCGATAGTTTGGTGGGAGTAACTTCATTTTGACAAGAAAGAGTTAACTCTTTTGGGAGTTAGTTCGTAATGCCATTTCATTATTTCTTCAACAATTTGTGTAGGTAGATGTACCCTTTATTTCTAAGGAGGGCAGTATATTTAACAGCGAAACTTGAAAGCTAAATTGGGATCACACTTCATGATCTCAAGTTTTATTGCAGAAAATATTATGGTCTTTCCGATATTTAAATAATCTAGATGCAAATTAACCGAATTTAAAACTCCTTCCACTTTTCTGGTAATTTCTTTTAATTGTATTACCCATTTGTTTTCGTTACTGCCTATCCGCAAACGTTTATAGCCATTTTAGAGGTGGGTAGTTTAGGCTTCACTTCCATCTTTTGTATGGTCTTAAGACAATGATATGTATTTAAATAATATTTAATTTGTTTAATGACATAAATATGGTTTTCCTAGCCCTTTGCAAATTCACAGACATGAATATCTTTAAATATGTATAAAATCTGTTACAAAAATTAATCCAAAGAAGCAGAAATGCAAAATTTTAATTTGCACAATTCAAATTGCCATTATTTAATATTTTTGATATTGTGCAAATTATGATTTTGCCATTTTAGATTATGAAAAACATAGTTTGTTTAATGCCAGATATCAAATGCTCATAAAATTATAATACAATCAAATGGTATAATATTATAAAACTCAATTTTCACATGGTAATGCCACTGCAAAATTAAGTATGCATATTAATTTTTTTTTTGTGAAAACTTCAACGGAGAGTTCAACTCAGCCTATTGAATGAAGTATTATTATATTCAATATGTTTTTTAACTTCAATCTTTTTCATGAGATGTGTGTACCTATCTGCAATAAATTGGAGATTCATTGACTCAATCCGAGTTCCGCTTCTTTATGTATTTTCCAGAAACAAACACCTCATCAGGATGTGGTTATTTAATACATAAATAGTGGATGCTTATTAAATTGTTTAAGTAAATATAATTTTCTATTGAAACTTTATTGCAAATCATTAGGTCAAGTAATTATTATTATTTACTATTATTGTGATCAGTAAACTTATCTTTACACTCAATAGATTTAATTAACATAAGACAGCAGCAGTCAAAATAAGGTGCAAATAATATTCTTCATCATCACCTTTATGAGATATTTACCAATCTGTACCCACTATACACCACAGCCTTAGTAGTTTTTTTTTTTGTTTTGTTTTTTGTTTCCCAAAGATAATATACACAAAAAATATAAACAGTGAAACATGCTGCCAAAAGAACTGAAGAAGCTAGACATATCACTCACTGATGCTCTTCGTCAGCTATATCTGCAAATGTATGGTGCCGACAGTGATTAGGTAATCTGTACAATAAATTTTGCTAGTACCTTAACTACCCACTTTGCTAATAGGGTGACCATCTGTCTTACATTCAATTGTATACGATTAAAAGAAAATTTTTATTTTATTTCGTTGTAATTAAAATTATAAAATGACCACAAAAGCTGCTTGAAAAATGAAAATAATATTAAAACGATACTTGATGAAAGTAAAGGGTTTGAAGTAAAGCCTAGGGTACTGCTGGCTGATGTGAAACCAAAACCCCATACAAAAATTGACGCAACGAAATCAGTTCCACTTTTCGTTTTGCAGTGAAATAGATTATTATTGTTGCTGATTATTTGGTAGTGTTGCTTAAACATCGATAGTCTATCGATAGTATCAAATAAAGAAGTTTAAGTGAGCTCTACTTAAACAGAAGAATATTATATTTTTAATTTTCTTCAAAATCATATTTATCGATAGTATCGATAGTAAAAAAACTTTTTAATTATTTTTATTTGACCAAGTTATAAATATTTTGTTGGTGAAGAAACTGGTTCCTCTTCGGCTCTTTTGGTCACTTATGGTGCAATGAAACAAAGCTATTTCATTTACTTTCCCGACGTTTCGACAGGGATTGCTGTCTTCTTCAGGGGATCTTTATTGAAACGATAAATCACAAACACAGTTGAACAAATTTGTACAAATAAATTTAAACAATTAAAATTGATTTGATTTTAGATAAGAGAACTTACGTATTAAGTTAAAAAATGATTTTAAGTTAATTTTTATATAAAAACATTGAACTCTTTATAAATTAAAAAATATAAAAATACATTTAATTTGAAAATAAATTGAAAAAATGAAAAAAGTTAGCACTTCTTCTAACGAAGATCAGTCTTTTATTGTAACAAAATTTAAAATTTCTTTGCCGTTACAAGAGAGCAGTACACTGCAGAGATGTTTTGCATGTCTTGCTTCCTGTTCATGTTGTTGCTATTCCTAAGGATGTGCAGAGTTTCGAGAGTGTACCTTTTGGTGACGTGAAATAACGCCAAACGAAATAAAGCCGAAATTAAAAAATTTGGTCTTATTACGTTTTCAAAAACGAAATAAGACCAAATTTTAAATTTGGTTTTATTTCATTAATGAAACCGAAATAAGACCAATTTGGCTTTATTTCGTTTTCAACTTATTTCATATTTTCAAACAATTCTGCCGAAACTGAAATTTTGTTTCCTGACATAAGGAGAGTATTGAAAAGAAGTGTATTGGTAGAATAAATTCGAAGTTTATTATTATTTCAATGCAAAAGAAACTTTGCATACACTCACCTCACACCCACCCTAAATCATATAGTGAGCCCAAGCAGGGGGGTTGCAGGGGGGCAGCATGCCCCCCCATACATACCTCACTGTTTATTCGCGTATTTTTAAGTTTCACAAACCTAATAAATCCTCTCCTTTATTTGCGGTTTGTGAAATTTTAAAATTCACGAATAACAGTGAGGTATGTATGGGGGGGCATGCTGCCCCCCTGCAACCCCCCTGTTTGGGCTCGATATAGGATTTGGAGTGGGTGCGAGGTTGGGTGAATGCAAAATTTCTTTTGCCTTTAAAGAATCTGTATTTTATGAAACTTTGAATAATATAGCCGAAATAACGATTCTCAAGAAATATTTGGCCTTAATTCTGTTTTCGCATTGCAATAAAGCCAAAAAACTGCTTGCGATAGATTTGGTTTTATTTCGATTATTTTTTTGGTGTTATTTCCATCGGGCATAAGAAATAACACCAATTTGGCGTGATTTCGTTTTCGAGATGGAAATAAGGCCAAATTCAAAATTTGGCTATATTTCGTTTGGTGTTATTTCACGTCACCGTACCTTTTGGCAAAATGTCTCTCTGTTTGCAGGATTTGTACCTCATCAAAATTTGGTTGATGGTTCGTTTGGACACAGTGATTTGCCAGTGCTGTCTTTGCGGAGCTTTTGCTATTGATGTCCGATTTATGGCCAGCCATCCTCTGTCGCAGGAACTGCTTAGTTGTACCCACATAGCAAAGGTTGCAATTTTCATCATCTTTTCCCTTACAGTTGATTTTGTAGACAACATCAGTTTTGTTCTCTTTCTCAGTTTTGGGCTTCAGTTTTGAAAAAAGCGAAGCAAGTGTGCAATGTGATTTGAAAGCTAATTTCACATTTTTGCAACTGTCGGTGACAACTTGTTCAAAATTTTCAGCCAATGTAGGAACATAAACTATGCTTTTATAGGCACAACAATCTGCTTTAATGTTGACTGGAAGTAAGTTCTCTTATCTAAAATCAAATCAATTTTAATTGTTTAAATTTATTTGTACAAATTTGTTCAACTGTGTTTGTGATTTATCGTTTCAATAAAGATCCCCTGAAGAAGACAGCAATCCCTGTCGAAACGTCGGGAAAGTAAATGAAATAGCTTTGTTTCATTGCACCATAAGTGATCAAAAGAGCCGAAGAGGAACCAGTTTCTTCACCAACAAAAGATAGTAAAAAACTATCACGTACATCGAAAGTTTAAAAAAAACTATCGATAGTTTCAGTAATTCCAAACTATACTAGTAAAAAGACCGCAATGAAAGGCTTGTGACCATAAATATTTAAAGCAAAAATGTGAAATATTTTCAAGTTTTCTTCATCATTATTTTTTTTTATACTGAAATCTTGACATAGACTATAATTCTGTTGCTTAAGAGCTACAAAACATCAAATATGTGAATAGTTGTAACCAAAGGTAGGGACCTACTTGGAACACTTAAAATGGCTAAAAAACAAAAAACGCAATTAGTTTTGAATGCGCTAAAATGAAACACTTACTATTTATTATCATTTAAATTTTTACTTGCGATTATAGGTACTATAAGGCAAGTTTTGGATTCGTGCAAAAAAAAAATTTTGAGATAACAATCAAACATGATATTACGATGATAGAGAACACCAAAAAAGTGGGTGATACAATTCTGTCTGTCTGTCTGTTCGTCTACAGCCTAAACGGCTCAATCGATTTTCTTCAAACTTGGTACATAGTGGTTTTTGGTGATTCTGCCGACACATTTTTTCATTTTTTTTAGAACCAAAAATAACGGTAACTGCCATACATTTTTTTTTGGCAAATTTACATAATCGTATTCTTCTCAAAAACGGCTCGACAACTTTTCTTAAAAAAAATTCAATAAATTTATTTTAGTAAAGGCTTTCTTTGGGTGGAAAACCATTTTTCAAAAATGGTCATTAATGGTACCTCCCAAGGAACCATTTTTTTAATTTTTGATTTTCTTCAAAATGGTATGACCAATTTCAATTATTTTTGTTATACAGAAGCTTCCAAAAAATGTTAATAGTTTTGTGTACCAATATTTTTGAAAAAATATTTTTTGGATTTTTAAAAAATATTTCAAATTTTTTTTTGGAAAATCAAATATTTCGAAAATGGCATTATAGATTTTTTCGAAACTCGATATTTTAGAGTTTTTTACTACTCTATAAAATATTTTTAGAAAAAATTTTACATTTATGAAAAAATAACGGTACCTTCGATACAAAAGTGAAAAAACCGCAAAGGAAAATATTTTTTTGCTTGAAAACGACTCCAACGATTTTGATTAAACTTTTTTCATATACCAAAATTAGTACGATCTATCATCAAAAATTATAAAATTTTACACATAGCAACTATTAGTTGTACCTGTCATAGAACGTATTTTTTTATTTTGAGTTTTCTCGTTATTGGCTTAACGGATTAAAATGACTTTTTTTATATACAAATTTCAGATAAGATTAAATAATATTGCATATCAAAATTTTCAAGAAAAAAGTTTTTGGATTTTTAAAAAAAGTTTCAAACTTTTTTTTTTTTGAAAATTCGATATCTCAAAAATGGGTTGACAATTTTTTTTCAAATTTTGTTTTTATATACACATAAATATAAAGTTTAAATCTGCATACCGAAATTTGTTCTTAAAAATGTTTTAAGAATTTTATATATAAAAAATTAATTTAAAAAAAAACCGCTCCAACGATTTAAAATTTTTTTTTCCCATACAATCATATTCCATCATGAATTAATGGCATACGTTTTTTTCCCCTCAAACTGTCAAAAGAGTTGTTTTAGCTAATTTAAATGTCGTATTTCATATGCTTCTCTACATTTTTCTCTCATAATTTCCATGTTTGTATATACAATTTTCTTAAACTCGCAGTGTCTTGAATATAAGAGCAAGCACGTGCGACCCAGTCGTGCATTTTATTTAAAAAGAAATTTCGAGAACGTTCAATCAGATGAATTTTTTTCTTTTCAAAAATTATAACTTTTTTTGGAAAATTTATTTTGCAATTTTCTTAAAGCTATCAATAACTTATAATTAAGTTACTGGCCTCATTAGAGCGGACAAAGTCAAACAACAATAATTTGTATTCTAAAAGCGATAACAATTGAAATTATACAAAGGGTGGTCGTTATAACGGGTTTTTTAGTTTTAAAATTTTAAAATTTGGATGGGGCTAAATCAGCTCTAAATGAAGAAAAAAAAAATTCCCTAATTTTTTCAGATTTTTATTTTCATCCCCTATAGTCGCTGTAGGGGTAAATTAAATTTCCCCTTTTTTTTGGAAATTCGCGTAGAATCTGCCGAAAAACTTCAGAGCATGTAGGTGAGAAGTAGACAAGAGAAAAATCCTACCGGAGGGGGGTAATATCTCCCACTGCTTTGACGGGAGGGGCAATTTAATAAAATAATTGCACAAAATAGAAAAAAATTAATTAAAAAACAACGGCAACACTTGCAGTAATGTTTTATAGCTTATGGGAAAGCCAGAAGTCCATTTTAATAGTTGATTGTAAAATAAAATTCTTTGAATACACAATTTCAGAAAAATCTGTTTTCAAACCTCAGGTACTACAAGTACCTGAGCCCAGCTGTGATATAAGTGTCATTGTTTTTTTTTTTAATCTAAATTGTAACTGATTGTTCTTAAGTTAAATTAATTGTTTTTTTATGTTAAAGTTTGTGTCAGTGCCGTCTCGGGAAGGATGCAATTTTAGTTATAAGAAAGCCGATATGTAATTTTTGAACAAAAAAATTGAAATAAATATAACCCTTGAAGAAGTAAGGATTACTTTCGAAACGCTGGGAAAATAATGGAATAGATTTTGCAATAGAAAAGTCTTTTTAAGGCCTTTTAAAAATGTGTGTGATTCATTTGGTAATACTATCGATAAAATACATTATCGATAGTTTTTTGTAAAAATATCGATACTATCGGAACTGGAAACTATCGATGTTTAAGTCTATAATTTTGTTTCCCTGAAAGTTTTAAGTCTCCCGATATATTTGTATTTGTTTTAATTTTTGTGTTACCTTTCAAGTATTCTGCTCAATACCTGACACTAAAGCTAGTGTACAAAATTAATTACGTCTTAAATTAAAATATTTTTATGGAAAAAATTAACTCGTTAGTAGTTTTTCAAAATGTGGGTAAACAAATCCATTGGATAACCAAATTTTGTGTTGTGAAAACTTCACGGTAAGTTCCATGTTAGACGACAAAAGCTTAAGCGGCTGTTTTTTTATCACAATGCCAAGCTTGACTAAAATCTCGTTTTTAATATTTTACGAATCCAAATATTCCTTTCCCTGTAGTAGAAGTAAAAAATATTAAAAAAAAAAAAAAACAGAATTGCACGCATACGCCACAGTGAACATAATTTTTTATTTTTGCAAACATTATTTTTGTTGGCAGGAATGGAGGGATGGAGGATTCAGTTGAGCAGAGTGCTGAAGTGCCCCAACTAATCGAGATGCGCAGGTCCTATAGGGGTATTGACATCGAACCCCCGTCAGAATCGGAAATCCTTACATCAATAAATATCCGCAAAAACAACAAGGCAGCTGGACTGGACGGAATACCAGCTGAATTCCTGAAAGCCGATCCCGTAACAGTGGCTAGTATTTTACATCCGTTGATACAAAGCATTTGGGAAAACGAAAGCTATCCCAGGGATTGGAAGGATGGTGTGATTGTTAAGTTGCCAAAGAAAGGTGACTTAAAGAATTGCAACAATTGGCGTGGTATCACCGTTTTGTCCGTTTTCCCAAAACTAATGGCAACAATCATACTCGAGCGAATAAAGGATAGAATCGAGTCTACATCTACACTCAAGAGGCATCAAGCTGGCTTCCGCAGTGGTCGATCGTGTGTCGACCATATCAACACCCTGCGTATCCTCCTCGAGCAGTCGATGGAATTTCAATCACCGCTTTACCTCATGTTCGTGGATTTTGAGAAAGCCTTTGATCGAGTTAATCGAGAATGTATATGGAGATCGTTGCTTGGTAGAGGAGTTCCACCAAAAATTGTTGCCATTATTAAAGAGGCCTACAACAACGCAAGGTGTTTTGTTTTGCACAATGGGCAGCTATCCGACTCCTTCGTAGTGCAACAGGGTGTGAAACAAGGAGATGTTTTATCGCCAATTCTTTTCCTGCTGGCGATGGACGACGGACGTATTGACGGCCAGTGTTGGTACAGCTGAGCGACAGGGCATTTAGTGGAGACCGTTCGAAAGGCTCAGTCATTTAGACTATGCCGATGACATATGTCTACTGGCAAATAACATCAGTGGGCTGAACGGGATGTGCCAAACGCTGCAAGTGAAGGGAGAGTCGAGTGGTCTAAGAATAAACAGCAAAAAGACAAAAATAATGCTCACAGGCCACTCCACACAGCAGCGTATTATTCTACAGGAGACGCCATGCCAGTTGAAGTAGTGGAACAGTTCAACTACCTTGGCAGTATTGTTTCTGCAAACAGTGGTATGGATCTGGACGTTAAAAGTAGAATAAATAAAGCTCGTGCTACCTTCGGTACCCTGTCCCCAATTTGGAAATCCAGTCAAATCTCCTTACGCACTAAGTTGAGATTCTTCGAATCCAATTGCAAATCCGTGCTGTTATATGCTTGTGAAACCTGGAAAGTCACGTCTACTATTTCGAAGAAAATGCAGGCTTTTGTGAATCGCTGTCTTCGCCACATCCTAAAGATTCGCTGGCCACAAATAATATCAAATGAGGAATTGTGGCGCAGGACAAGTCAAGAGCGGCTGGACGTCGACATAAGAAAGCGTAAATGGCGTTGGATTGGTCACACACTGAGGAAACCAAACGATGAAATTGCAAAGCAGTCCTTTGAATGGAATCCTTAGGGTGCACGCCGGGTTGGAAGACCAAGAACAACATGGAAATCAACTGTCTTATCGGAAGCAGGATCCCAGAGAAAGACTTGGCCACAGCTAAAATACCTTGCAGCAGACCGTGAAGGATGGAGACGTTTTGTTGACGCCCTATGCCCCAGCCGGGGTTACAGGACACGATGATGATGATGAGGAATGGTTTTTTGCTGAGTCCGAACGGCTTAATGAGAAGCACTTTTTCATGACAAGTATATTCCTGGACGATTTGTCAGTTCCTGTCACGAATAAAACATTTCTGTTTTTTATGGCACGGCTGGGAATCGACCCACACCTTCGGCATGACAGTCTTACGCACTGACGGTCATGCCACAAGGTACTACTAAAATGGATGGATATACTGAGTTACAGATATCATTCTTTTTTTCAGGTTGGCTGCGTAGGCTCATAGAAGTAGGTGGGTAGAGCTATAAGAAGTTAAATCAAATAACGACTTGATTTAATGATATTAATTAGGTTTTAACTGCACATACGAGTATATCCGTTAAAAAAAATCCACGAATAAATGCACCGAGAACTCGATTTATTTCACGGTGATAAACATGTGACTGTGACTCTTCAAGTGGTTATGTACTATGTGGATATAAATAAAATGCACGACTGGATCGCACGTACTTGCTCTTATGTTCAAGTTGTGTGGGGCTTAAGAACTTTAAAAAATATTCAAGAAATTATAGAAAAAGTATAAAAAGCATTTAAATCGTTCTTTTAATTGTATAAACAGCCTGATAAATAACTAAGAGCTTAAAAAAAATATGCCATTTGATTACTTGAAAAAATATGAATATATGCAAAAAAAAAATTTAAAATCGTTGGAGCCGTTTTCTTAAAAATTAATTTCTTATATATAAAATATTGTAACATTTTTCAAAAAAAATTTGGTATGCCAATTTTGAGTATATATGAATATACATTTAAAACTGAAATTTCAAAACAATTCATCAACCCGTTTTTGAAATATTGAATTTTCAAAAAAAAATTTGAATCTTTTTTTAAAAATCCAAAATTTATTTTTTCAAAAATTTTGGTATGCAGTATTATATATATTCCAACAAAGCTTTTGTGCAAAAAAAATTAACTGAAATCGGATGAGCGGTTAATGAGAAAATCAAAAATCAAAAATCAAAAAAACCGTTATATGGCAGGTACCGTTAATAAATGTTTTTGGTGATTTTTTTTCTTACTAAAAGGTATATCATATCTACAATAATACACTGATTTTTTTTTATCAAAATCGTTGGAGCCGCTCTTGAGATAAATAAGCTTTTCCTTAACGATTGTATGGCAAGTACCGTTATTTTTTGAGCTAAAAAAAAATTTCAATTTCTCCTCTGGAGAGTTACAAAAAAACCTTAAGTTCAAAATTTGAAGAAAATCGCTTCAGTGGTTTAGGCTGCAGGTTGAGGTACGGACAGACAGACAGACAGAATTTTGCCACCCACTTTTTTCGTGTTCTCTATCATCGTAATGTCATGCTTGATTGTTATCTCGAATTTTGTTTTTGCACGAATCCAAAACTTGCCCTATAGTACCTATATCGCAAGTAAAAAAAAGAATTGGAACTATTTATCATAGATGAAGCTGGTGATGGAGTTTCCATCGTTCACCTTAATTTTATCGAACAAATTCGTTCAAAAAACATAGGTTCCTTTTACCCATATATTATATCATGCATACTGTTAAATTTTCTCATAATTTTGTTTGTTTTTGACACTTTTGTCCACCCGAGCGAAGCTGGATCGGGCTAGCTTATTACTCAAAAATATTTATATAGCATCACATTTTAGTGGTTTTGAAAAATAAATAAAATGCAACCAAATCCAAATCCAATCCAATCCAAACATTCCTTCCTCTTCAAATAATAACTCACAGTAGACGTTCCATGCAAAAACAACGTAAGTCAAATTGACTTAAGTGGTTTTTGCATGCAATAGTAGATGGTGGAAGTATAGTTATATCTAGTTTTAATGTTTTTAGATTTCGTTGTTGTGATTGATTTAAATATCAATATTCAAATCTTCAATTTTACAGTAAATGTTGTGTTCTGAGGCAGGAAGTTTCACAGACAAGAAGTTATATCTTTTAAAATATTTTCAAGTGAAACAGAGTATGTACCTAATTGTGCGCCAAAAAATAAGAGAATGTCTAATCCGTCAACGTATAACAGAAATGTTATTGAAAATACTAAAGTTAAAAAATAGGTGTATATACCTACTAATTGAATCGGTCATTTCAAAAACCACATGAATAACATGATGGAGAATATTATGATTTATTGATTATGTTACTTATCCGGAGGTATCACGAGCTAGTTAATACACGCTATGGAGTTTTTGAAATGACCAATTCAACTGTATGGATAACAAATTAATTTAAAATCCTTGAAGCGGTTTTTTAAAAAAATAATTTTATATTTATTTTAAATTCTTAAATCATTTTTAGAAAAAATTTTGGCAAATACGTTTTAAGTATGCATGAAAGGCATATAAAACTTAATTTTCAAAAACAACATTGCTAACCCATTTTTTAGATATTGAACAAGATTAGAAACTTTTAAAATTTTTTTTTTTAATTTTGGTATGCAATATTATTTAATCTCACTTGAAATTTGTATATAAAAAATAATACAAATCCGTTCAGCTGATAATGAGAAAATTAAAAATGAAATAAAACGGAAGTAGTATTAGATGCAAATAGTACATTTTTAAAATTGTTGGTATTAAATTGCACTAATTTTAACGTACAGAAGAAGTTTTATAAAAATCGTAGGAGCCATTTTTAAGGAAAGAAAAATATTTTCCTTAATGGTTTTCTAACGTTTGTTTGGAAAGCACCGTTATTTCTACATAAAAGAAAAATTATTTCTTAAAATATTTTAGAAAGTATAAAAAATCCCTTGAAAGGTCTCCATAGAGTTCGATCTCAGATTCGAAGATTTTTATCTTTGAATAAGAAATGCATTTTTTTTTTGGTTTGACTCGATCATACCACATGACATTTAATTTCAAAGAAAATCAAACTTATGCTAATTAGATTTTCTAAAAATTGGAAAGATTTGAAAATAACAATTTTATTGGAGAAAAGACCTTTATCAAATTTATTATTTCTAACAAAATTTTAGTTTTTGTTTAGTAAGTTAGTTTATTAAAACATTTTTGTCATTATGAGAAACTTTCGAGTTATTTGGTTAGTTTCTTGTTATTTAAAAATACAATAGAAAAACAGAAAATTTGTCAAGTTCCACAAGCAAATATTTCAAAAATAAGGTCGAAATTAAAAAATTGGCTTCGAAAAAGCTTTAAACCCTGATTGTAGCATTCGGAAGCTGAAATCCTTGGGAATCTATTTTGCCAATTTTTCATATTTCTCAAACATTCACCCAGATGCCTCTTAGGTTGGGTAAGGTAGAAGATCCGTTGTAATATCCTAAGAAGTTGTATCCCACTGAATGTATGAACTTATGTGTTCTGTTAGCAGTCAAGCCATTTACAAGCGTTGATGAAGCTCAGTAGGCTATTAGCCGAAGCTCCAGAAAATTCCTCTAAGTCTTGATAGAAATAACTCCTTAAGTGTTTCTTTTTTAAATAACAGAGTGCTTGACAGCGGCAAGGGAAATGTAAGGAATAAATCGCTGCCCCCTCTGCAAACTTCATCGGTACTGAGCCTTATTACACAAGATTGGTACTATCACTGATAGGAGGCAAGAAGAATCTGATTTTTGGTAGATTTCCCACCCTAACTAGTCGACTTTGCTGATTCAACCAACTGTGTACTGTAAGAATCGCAAATGAACTTCATTTGCTGACATAGCCAAGCGCCAGTATGTATCCTCTTTTGAAAATTCCATGGGTGCTGTTTACTGTTTCAATTGGTAGGGTAATTATAGTGGAATCCTGGCGTTCCGCATTCCTTGCTAGGTGGTTGAGAGAATAAATGGTGTAACTTCGTTACAAAATACAAGCTTCGAGTTGTATTTCAGTGGCAGATATTACTTTTACGCCTCTTAAATACCGAGTCTGAAAAAAATCGTTTTCAAAAAAAAACTTTAAAACATTTTTTGAAACTCCAAAAATTATTTTTTTTTTAATTTTGGTACACATTTCTATTTATTATATTTCTATTAAAACATTGTGCAAATCAGTCATACCGCTTAGAAGATTATTAAAATTTTTAAAAAATAGTTCTTTGGGAGGTACCATTAATAACCATTTTTTGAAAAATGGCTTTGGGTGGTACAAGGGGAACCCTAAACTTAAAATAATTTATTGCATTTTTTTAAGAAAAGTTGGGGAGCCTTATTTGAGAAAAACACAATTATGTAAGGCTGCTTTTAAAAGAATGTATGGAAATTACCGTTATTTTTGGTTCTAAGAAAATGAAAAAAGCCATATGGGGGGATGACCAAAAAACCCTAAATACCAAGTTTAAGGAAAACAACTTTTTTTGTCTTCTCTAACATGATGATAGCAAGTTTGATCGAAATCTCAGGTTCAATTTTCTTACGAATGCATAACTTGCCATATAGTAAAAAAAAAAAAAAATTGGGTGGCGCAACAGCCCGTGGAGAACCAGGGCCTAGTGACTTATACAACTCTCAACCATTCCTGTATGTGTTGTTGGCAGGAATTGAGGGGACCTACAAACCCACACCCTTGGCATGACAGTCCTAAGCACTAATCATCATGTCACCTCCCATAATATATTGTTAGTAAAAATATTTTAAAAAAATGTCACGTATACGCCACAGTGAACATGATGAGTTTTATTTTGGAAACCGCATTCTTCAAGCTTATCTAATTTTACAAGTAGTTCCAACTTGACAGACGTTAAAATTAATTAATAGCTTTTCGAAGATTGCATGGTTTAAGGAATTATTTGAAGAAGTCATAGAAAATGTTTGGTATTATATAAGCTTTTATATTACTTACCCACAAAAGATGATGCAAGAGAAGGAAATAGAGCATTTATTTAAAGCAAACGCACAGTTTTGTACTTAATGATTTTCAAAATAATAAGAACAAATAGTGTAGTTTTTAATATAATTGTGAACATAAAAAAAGTTATGGACACACCTTCTATAAAAATGTCAGTGTTGCCACTTTTCGGGATCATTTTTTTATTATGTTAAAGTGTAGGATTTCCATTTTTTTGGTAATTTTTAATATTTTGAACATGTAAAAACTTGTAGCTTTTTTTCCAACATGCGATTAGCATCTGGAGGCACGGTTGCCGGTGTGCGACCTTAGTCACACTTTGACCCCTTTTATTGCCTCATGCGACCATGAGACGACTTTTTAAAAAACTAGCTCTAGTTCTTGGTTTATCCTTAAAAAAAACTTTTCCGATTTCCATTTAAATATATGAAGAAAACACAATGTAGTTATATTGATATGATTTGAAAATCGCAGACTGTCAGTGGAATTGAATCAAATCCTGCTACCTCTATATTTTGAAAATCCAATTGGATTTTTCTATGTTCTGCATATAAACGTACAGTAACTGTCCAGTAATTAAGTTTTGAAATAATCCGCACATTTTTTCATATTTGCCTGTATGGCACGAATGTTTTTATAGGAAAAAATTGAGGTATGTAATAATAAAATATGTCATTACGATGATAATAGAACCCCGAAAAAGTGTATGGCACATTTCTGTCTGTCTATTTGTACCTCAACCTAAGCCCAAACCACGATTTCTTCAAATTTTGAAGTTATGATTTGTTGGTGATTCCCTAGAGGTTTCGGTTCAAAATGACGATACTTGCCATACAATCGTAAAGGAAAAACTTGTATATCTTAAAAATGGCTCTAACGTAGGGTTACCATACGTCCCCTTTTTGGAGCGACTGTCCCAATTGTTATCTCAAAAAATATTTCGTCCCTCAAAACTGAAGATATGGTAGGGGGACACAAATGTCTTTGATTTTCTCATTAACGGCTCCAACGATTTTAATCATATTTTTTTTAAAAAGCGTTTTAGATGTTAATAATATTGCATGTCAAAATTTTGAAAAAAAAAAGATATTTTGGATTTGCTAAAAATTATTATTTTTCTGGAATATTCAATACGAGTATTTCAATGTTTTTCTTTTCTATAGTTTTTTTCTGTAATTACTTTGCCATTTTCCAAAGTTCTAAAGTTCCAAACAGCTTGAACATAGGTGCACGGTGTTTGATACAAACATGATACGGAAAACTCACGTCCATTTTACACCAAGCTAGAGCCTAAAAGAGCTAACAGATTTTCTTCAAAATTAATTTTGGGCTCTAACTCTATGTAAAGTGAGGATGTGAAAAAGCAAATTAATTTTTAGGCCTAATATTTATACGAGAACTACAGATTTAAATGTAATTGTGAAGGTGAATTTAGAATTTGATTGAATATAAGAACTGATTTTTTGTTATGGTCAGTTATCAGACTTTTGTTTTTGTTATTTATCAAAAAATTTCTTAGTGCGACTTTTTTTCGTCGTGATCCTTTTTTATGCGACCTTTTCAAATTCCTCAGCGGCAACACTGTCTGGAGGCATTTTCACAACTTTTCTCACGTTATGAATATTAAAAATTTCCAAAAAAGTGGAAATTAAACCCTTTGCTTTGACATAAGAAAAAATATGTTCAATAAAAGTGGCCAAACTGAATTATTAACCTAAGGTGCTTCTACTCAACATCTATCTTTTACCATTTAAATCGTTTGTTTTTTCCAGTACGTTCGCGTTTTTGTTCACGTTAAAAATATTAAAAATTACCAAAAAAGTGTAAATCCCACCCTTTTACATAAAAAAGTATGTTTCCGAAAAGTGGAAACAATGAAATCTTAATTTTAGGTCAGTCTACATAACACTTGTCTTCAACCGCAATTTTTCCAAGACACGTTTGTCGTCCCAAGGTGTGTCTACTCAAAATATTTTTTATGACAAAAATTGTTATTTTCATCATGGAAATTTTCCAAGTAACTTTCAATTTTTTTAATTTACCATTTTCCATAGATTGGGTGCCGTTTTTAAAAATGACGTCCCAGCAACAGCTTTACAACAATGACTCCTCAGTTAAATTAAATCCTAAGCATCTCAAAAATAAATAAAATAAATACATATATAAATATAAATATAAATATAAATATAAATATAAATATGAATATAAATATAAATATAAATATAAATATAAATATAAATATAAATATAAATATAAATATAAATATAAATATAAATATAAATATAAATATAAATATAAATATAAATATAAATATAAATATAAATATAAATATAAATATAAATATAAATATAAATATAAATATAAATATAAATATAAATATAAATATAAATATAAATATAAATATAAATATAAATATAAATATAAATATAAATATAAATATAAATATAAATATAAATATAAATATAAATATAAATATAAATATAAATATAAATATAAATATAAATATAAATATAAATATAAATATAAATATAAATATAAATATAAATATAAATATAAATATAAATATAAATATAAATATAAATATAAATATAAATATAAATATAAATATAAATATAAATATAAATATAAATATAAATATAAATATAAATATAAATATAAATATAAATATAAATATAAATATAAATATAAATATAAATATAAATATAAATATAAATATAAATATAAATATAAATATAAATATAAATATAAATATAAATATAAATATAAATATAAATATAAATATAAATATAAATATAAATATAAATATAAATATAAATATAAATATAAATATAAATATAAATATAAATATAAATATAAATATAAATATAAATATAAATATAAATATAAATATAAATATAAATATAAACAAATAAATAAGGTCCCTTAATTTTGTGATTACGAGATGTCGAATGTGAGATTTTAATTTGCGAAACCCAAACCTACATTCTACGATCTAAATACAAATTATGAAAAATTTCATATTTGCGCTTCTATATTCATCAAATATGAACTTAACTGCTGTTTAATTACAGTGGAATTAAGATCGTCTTAAAATATGCAAGTGAAACCTTGTTTATATAGAAGATAAAATGATATACCTCCTAAGCATTAGCAGAGATAATTTCAAATAATTTCCTTTCACAACAAAAAAAAAAAAAACAATTTTGTTCCGTTCTGTATTTTTCCTTCAAATCAAATAAATATGGTCACCATATTAATAATTTTTCATCTAATTTGCTATAAGGCTCAGGTAACTTAAACTGCTAGTGCCAGCTTCATATACAACCCCGCCGCAGCTAGTACCTACCTACATATATATGATATGGCAAGTGTATATTTGTATGGACGTTGTTATTATCAAACTGTCTTCATGATGATGATCCATCCGTTGAATCTTGCGGGAGATGGTCTGAAAACGTTTTAAACTTCCATGGCGTACTTATAAGCACATCAGCATCGCACAATAGAGTTTGAACTTTTACACGTTTTATATAAATATTGCTGAGAGAGAACTATTGGCCATCATTCATATAGTGAACTTGCGTCAGATAACTTTGCCGAGTGGAACAAGCGCTCCTCTGTATTTTGTGTTGTCTTCGGCGGTGCATCGCTAGTAGATACAAGTAACCATTCAAACAAAACAATAACAATAACAAAAAAAGGAATATCTGTGGAAATGGTGAGTTCGTAGATTTTTTTTTTTTTGAAAAATGTAAACAAATATTAAGCAACAAGCACCTAGTACTTATGTATGTGCCGCTACGAAAGTGATTTATGAAGTAATTTTAAACCTTAAACAAAAAAAAAGTAAAAAATACAACCGGCATATGAGAATAGTGGGAGTTAAAAAAAAGTTAAGCGATGAAAGAATATTGCACGACTAGGTGCAAGAGAGTATCTTCAATATATGTAGTTTGAAAAAAAAAAATCGTTACAAGAAACTTAATGTGCGGACAGAATATCACGGACACACGAAATAAACGTGACAATATCGTGTGCAATTTAAGAGTTACCTATTTAAAAAAAAATCCCTAGATCCGAGTATAGAAAAAATGTCTGTGAAATTATATTTTAGTTTGAATTAAGATAATGATGATATTATTCAAGCGGAACTCAACTTCAAGTACATATCTACCTACCTATGGTTAATTGGAATACCTGATTCAAAAAAGTGACTCAATAAATCAAGAAAACTTCATGAGAATTTTAAACATTATTATGCATGATAGTCTTTTTTTTTTTAATTTATTATTAAAAATAAAATATTTCAGAATGTTGTTGTTGTTGTTATAGCCGTTTTTTTTTTACAGATATCGATAGTGTTTGTTGCAGTGCTATTGGGACTCTCTCAAGCTGATGTTTCTCATCTAGATACAGATTTACGAGAAGATGGCTATCATTATAAACAACCTTCACAGCCTTTCCCAGCGCCTTCAGACGGTAATGGAGTGGCAGCTGATGAGCAGCCGCAACCTTCCGCCATGCCAATGCCCAGTAGACCTCGACCTATGCCTTCAAGGCCCACTCAAATAACACCAGAGTATCTACCTCCAGATGCCGAGCAACCAGGTCCACCACCACAACCATCACCTTATCCGAAACCTCAGCCTCAGCCACAACCACAACCACAGCCACAGCCGCAACCACAACCCCAACCCCAAGAGCCAGCCAGTAGTGAGGAAGAATCCCAGCCACCGATTGAATACGGTCCCCCACCTACCAAACCTAAGCCACAGCCTAGCCTTCCACCTTCCCCACCACCAGAAACTCCAACCCCCGAATATGTTCCACCACCACCTGCACCCGAACCTGAAGAGCCAATGAGGGAATATCTGCCACCAAGTGAAAATGAAATTAACCCAGAACCAGAGCCCGAACCAGAACAGCCGGAACCAGCTCCAAAGCCAACATCTCCCGAATCACCTCCTCCGCCAACATATCTATCCCCCGAACCTACTAACCCCGAACCAGATACCTCAGGACCAACGTACCCAGAGCCGCAATCAACCTATCCGTCACAGCCACCAACATACCCTGGTCCTGAAACCACAAATGTCGAACCACAATCAACCTATCCCGCACCTCAACCCTCGCCGGGGAGCCTGAGCCAGCTCATGAACTCGGACCCGAAGGCTATAAATATAAGGTACCATCGAAATCATTTAGATACTAATATTCATAAATAGTTCAAAATTTATCTTTTATGCTTAGTGTTAAGTTCAAACTAGAAATGTGTGTGTATGAAATGCCAAATACAAAATATATAAAAATAAATAATAAAATAATTACATTATCCATGATAGCCGAGGCTGCAACAAATAACAGTGTCTATTCGATCTTTTTGGTTTTATGGCAAAGTGTCACCTGATCCCAGCAGAGTTTCTTTATTCTAAAATGTCATGAGGTCAAGTCTATATCATGGAAGATGATTTGAACATTTATATTTACTGCTTAGACGTGCACAACTATCGGTTGTACGATATTGCTCAAACGATTGAAAAAGCTCTTTTGATTCCCACAGCCGTATTCATAAGAATTCACTTAAACGCCTCTCAACGGGTGAATAGTTACGTGGTGTTTAAGCCCTTATTAAGGCTTAATTCAAACGTTGCGTAAATCTTTATTCATAAAACATAGTAGCCACTATTGAACCTCTAAACGCCTTAAGCTCTATTGAACGTCACCTAACTTTTAAGAATAACATTCTCACATTTAGAGGCAGTGTAACTTTAAGCAGTCTCTAAAATGCGTTTATTAATTAAAAATCGAACATAAATCTTCAATTTTTATTTTTATTTTAACTCAAGGGCCTTTGACATAAATCTGCTTCAAGCCTAGATATGCAAATCAAATAGTTGTTTAAATAATTTATAGCTTGTGTCAATTTTTGATTCATGTTTTACTATCTACAAAAATGTCCAATATTTTCTTGAGCTATGTAAGCGGCCATTAAGTTAAAATATACAATGGATTGTAAGCTTGATTGTTCTTAGTCTTCTCCATTATCATATTGCCTTTATTTAATTCAAAATCTCGAGGTTTTTTTCACGAATCCATAAATTACTCCTATAGCAAGTACCGGGTCAAGTATTTATAAGTATCACATCTCCCGCGTAAAGAAGAACATAACGTGAGCGTAGCTAAAGTACCTATAGGAACATCACTTCTTAATGTTTGTTCATATACAAAAGTCAGTCATGAACCATTGTCATAATTTTTTTCAATTTTTTTTTTTTTGTTATTTTATTATGCGGAGATATGGTAAGTGCCATCAGTAACTTGGTAAAGATTTTGGTATGTCATGCTATCTTATTGCGCAATTCAGATGTTTCTTCATCGGAGAGGTTTGAACGCCAGATCAAATGTTAGGCAATAACGATGCACCATGCACGTTCACACAGTAAGTACTCGTGTATCTATGTAACTAAATAGAAACTTATAACTTAGTAGCGGTATATATTTACCTTGTCATGAAGGCATCAGGCAAACAAACAAAAAAAAAGAAATTTAATTACCGTCATTAGCAGAAACTCCATTATGTGAGCATTAATGCAGTTATTTAATAAGCTCAGGTAGTAACAATTTATTATTTTTGCGCCTTTATTTATGTATTTTGATTTAAAAAAAGTCTTGACCAACGTAATAAAGAGACAAGTACTAGTAAATAAAACCTTTACTAGGTTTGCTTTTGCTGCTATTAATGACTTATTCTTCATTAACGGTGTGCAATAGATTTTTGGAAAGACAACATTTTTTTTGTCCCATGGGTAGGTGTAAAAATCATCAAACGGCTCTTACTTACTTAAGGTGACGCTACAGTCCAGGGTAGACCAGGGCCTCAACCAACAAGCCTCTTCCAGCTAGCCGGCTCGGTCTCTAACCAGCTTTCTCCAGTTCCGCACGCCAAGTTCGTTGTGATCCTCTTCCACTTGCATGCGCCACCTGTTACGCTGTCCTCCTCTACTACGCTGTTGCGTTGATTAGATTCAAAGACTCTCCGGGCTAAAGACTTGATGTCCATTCGCTCTAGTTGACCCAGCTACCCCGGTCGTTGGCTTTTCCCTTCTGTGGCTATGTCAGGTCAGTGTCGCCTGTTCAGTCCATACAGTTCGATTTTGTAACGTCTTCTCCATTCCCCATCTATGCAGACGGGACCAAAAATCATCCAGAGAATTTTCATTTCAGCGTTTTCATCCACCTTGTATCATGGTCATGAGCATGACTGTACACAACGGGATTATAAGAGTGTCTTATATAAGAACACCTTAGTTGTTCGAGAGAAGGCTTTGCTGCTCAAATGCCCAATGAAAAAAAAAATGAAAATGGTGTTATTTACTGAGTTGATAGCGGAGAACGGTGTTGAATGTCCTTTCTTGCTGACAGCATATATTTGGTCTTTCCTTCATTCACCGTTAAACTCATCTTCTTGGTTTCCTTCTCAATACTCACGAAAGCATTATACTGACAGCACGCTTTGTTCGCCCGGTTATGTCAATATCGTCGGCGGCGTAAGCGAGAAGTTGCCAGTTGGCAGGACTTTTGAAAGATTGTGCCTCGAGTGTTGACGTGAGAGTTCTGCACTATTCTTTCGGTGAGGTCTTCACCGACCTTGATGGACCAGCGTGCATTCTCCATCGTTATCATGCACAACCGAACGAGTTTGGTAGGGATGCCAAAACTAGACATTGTTCTACATCGCTCGCCTCTATAAATGCAGACACACGCGGTGTTGAAATCGATGAAAAGGTGATGAAACTACCGATTTGAAAATCTTGGGTTTCTTCCAAAATCTTCCAAATATTTGGTTGATGGCGGACTTTCCTGGCCTAAAGCGACACTGATATGGAGTATGGGCCTATGAGGTTGTTAAAGAATGGCTTCAGGCGTTCACAAAGTAAGACAGAGAATATCTTGTACGCGATGTTAAGGAGACTTTCACCTGTGTAGTTAGTGGCAGTCCAGAGGATCACCTTTCTTGAGGATTGGGCAAACAATGCTGGGGTTATATTCATCGGGCCTTCCTCCGACTATACTTTGCAGATATGCTGGTGCATACTCCAAGCCAATTCATCTCTAGCCACTTTGAATAGTTCGGCCGTAAGGCCATCAGCTCCAGCAGCTTTATTGGACTTAATCAACAATAACCCCCATGACGTAACAGATAACGATACTCAAACTGAGGAGGATACAAGCAACGTAATGAATTCAGGCCTGGAGAACTACATCAGTGCTATCGAAAATCTAGACTCGTATGACGAAGCCCTACGACCCTCCCTACTTCCTACTAACGTATTCAGATTATCGCTTTGGACGAATGGACACGGAATCTTGTGGAAGGATATGGTCGAGCAGAAAACCAAAACCAGCTATCTTGGGGCCTCAACGATAAAGGACAAAGACTTCAAATAACATCATACACCAGACGTCAAAGACATCAAATCAAAACCCGAGAAAGTGTGCAGAAAGAATAATATCTGGTGGTGGGTGGAACAACAGAGCAGACAAGCACCCCGACGCAGAATCCACTCATGCACATTTTCCGAGAGTATTCTCTGAGCCATCAACAGAAGACAACGCGCCCATCATTAACAGCTTTTCACAAATAACAACAATTGCCAAACCCATCACAACCGAAGAAATAGTTGAAGCATTGAAATCAATATCTTCCGATTGCCCTGGCGCTGATAGCATAAGTCTGCGTACGCTTCATACATTCCACTTGCAAAACTGACTCTTCTCTTGGATGGAATGCTACTCACTGAATCAACACCAGCACTTCTCAAGAGCAGCCGGACACTTTAATAGCCAAAAAACCAGCACCGAAAAGTCTCAATGACTGGTAACCTATAACAATCTCGTCCACAATTATAAGGCTGCTTCATAAGATTCTTGTAGATAGGCTTTCTTGTAGAATTTCTGATAAATGAATTGCTGTGCCAGATGGACCATTTCTCCGACATCGAACTGTCACCAGAGGGAAGACTTCGGAGCCTGGAATAAGCGGACGATAAAATCAATTTCGCAAAAACAAAGGAAGATGTGTGGAGAGAATGCTAGGTGCAGTAAATAACTCTTCATGGATAAGGTAATGACGCTGAACGCTGCCAAAAGTCTGATGGTACACTTAAGACCAGTGCCTATTAAACATAAAGTATGTGCTGGTACCCAAACTGCGCAACATGGGAACACCCTAATTAAAGCACTGGGAATTCAGGAGCAAATGCCGTACTTGGGCAGCACTTTTACGCCCTGTGGAGACACAACACCAGACTCTGCGAGGCTTTTTGAATAACTCCAAAGAATAAAAACGCCCCGCTAAGGCCCAATCAGAAACTCAGCATTCTATGTCGATATCTAATCCCAAGGTTCATCCGAAAGACCCTGAAGGAGGCCGACAGGAAAATCAGGGCTTTCGTGAGAGCATCTCTCCATCTAACTGATCATTGCAAGAACTCGATATTGTATGCATCGGTGAAGCAGGGTGGGCTTGGGCTTGGGCTGTTCAAATTTCATTTTCGAATTCCAATAATCATGAAGTGAACGAATTGAACGCCTTGCAGCCAGTGACCCAATCATATCCAATATTTCCACCATCGGACGAGACTGGATCGAACATGTGCGAATGATGATAGTACCAAACCAACAAACAAAGGGTGACTGTCTCAATTTTCACGCACGCGTTTTAGGAACATCTTTCTCCGGCAACGGCATAAATCAGGTCGCCAACTACCAAGGCTGTACAAAGTTTATATATAATCCACCCATTTATTGGACAGGTGATGAAGACTATATTTAGGCCATCCTGCTACGTTTTAGCCTCTTTCCTACAAAAGGAATACCATCCAACCCATCTGCTGAACGAAGATGCCATGCCGTGCCAACTGCGACCAAGTGGAGAGTTTGTTTCACATTCTTCAAGGTTGCCCAGCCACCCATCGACAACGCATTGGCCGGCACAACTACGTTCAAAAGCGACTTGTGACTGCGGCGAGGATTAAGGGATGGCGAACAGAGATCGAGCCGAGGTTTCAAGGGAATGATGGTCACTTGAAGATTCCTGACGTCATATTCAATAAAGGCAACACCACCATCGTTTGTGACGTCGGGGTGCATTGGGAAGGACCTGATTCGCCTGCTCTTCAATATAGGAACAAGGTTGCCAAAGATAGTCGCCATTCAGATACTAACCTCCGTATACTTCCACTAATTGTAGGAGCACGTAGGGGTTGGTGTAACCTCAATATGTATCTAACAACAGCACTACATCTCAAAAAACAACAGATCGGAGACATCATCACGGCAGCCATGAGAGGTAGGTGGATGACACACCAATTTTTCATGTGGAGAGTGTGGCGCAACATATGGAACGGTACGGCTTTCGAAGACTCCAACCGAAAATATAATGGAGCGGATTCCAAGAAGTGAACACATATTTTATAGCCTATTGAATAGACCTTTTAAAAAGGAACAATTACGTGCAAGGGTTTTTATTATTGAATATATTTGTTTGGCACATAAGCATGCTTAAAACCGAAAATGCTACTAAATTCACCCATGCGTTTCTGAGAGAATGGTCACACTGGCCACTTTTCAGTATTTTTGGTATAACTCGAAAACTAAGCCGAATTTGACAATTTTACACATAATACTTTTTGTTCAAAATTAAATTTTCTATCGAAATGGATAGTTAAGAAAATTTTTTAAAAAAATTTAAGCAGCAAAAGTAAACAAAAACCAACATAAAAAAAATCGAAAAATCAAAGATTTTAAAATTTTTTTCTAAATTGCGCATAACTTTTTTCGGAGCAAAGATACGCTCAAGACATGCATAAACAAAGTAAACTGGAGTTTAAGGGCTTTAATATGACATGTTAAAAAGGCCATATTATTTGAAAATTGACAGAGATATATCCAATCAAACTTTACCATTTCTTATCATTTTTCACAGTTTTTGCCCGAAAGCCTATTTTTTGGTACTTTATGACAAAGCTAACGGTCTTAGGAACTTGTATCAAATCTTATGTTAATCGGAACAGCCGTTGGGTCTGTAGGTCTGAAAGCATCAAAAAACAGCCGAAAAACGAAATTGCGAACTTATATATCCTTTTTATAAATTCTCTATAGCTCTAATGTCATATTATATCGAAATTTTTATTTCGAACATTTTTACGAAAGTGAAATTTGCCATATTGTACCGAAAAAGGGACTTTCAGGCCAAAACTGCGAACAATTATAAGAAATGATAAGGTTTGAACGGGAATATCTCTGTCAATTTTGAACAATTATTAATTTTTGAACATGCCATATTATTGCTTTAAGTCCCTACTCTATTTTTTCTCTGCATGTATTGACCCTATCTTTGCTTCAAAAAAAGTTTTGCGCAATTTAGAAAAAAATTTAGATATCCTTGATTTTTTGATTTTTTTTAGGTTGGTTTTTGTTAACTTTTCCTGCCTAAATTTTTTCGTAAAATTTTTTGAACTATCCATTCCAATAGAAAATTTAATTTTGAACAAAAAGTATTATGTGTAAAATTGTCAAATTCGGCTTAGTTTTCGAGTTATACCAAAAATAATGAAAAGTGGCCAGTGTGACCATTCTCTCAGAAACGCATGAGTGAATTTAGTAGCATTTTCGGTTTTAAGCATGCTTATGGGCCAAACAAACATATTCAATAATAAAAACCCTTGCACGTAATTGTTCCTTTATACCCCTCATTTTCCCGTCTATTCAATAGGCTATTAATATTATTATTATTTGAAATGTAATGTTATTCAAAAATATTGTCGATTAATTTTTGGAAATATTAAATAATTATTACTCTACTCGATTAGTGAAAATTAGATATAGCTATTTTTCTTCACTTCATCACGATCGCGTGAAAGGAATTGTTGGCCTACATTATCCAGGTTGAATGGTGTAGCGGAATTTAGTTCGTCATTGTCGTTATCAGGAACATTGGTCCCTCTATGCAGCGCCACTTTGTATGCCTGTTGTTTGGCTGTAAGTATTTGCTGGCATTCTTCGTCAAACCAGGGGTTTTACTGTGGTGGTCGTGCGAGGCCTAGCACGTCAGAAGCGGCAGCTCTCATAGCTTCCAGGCAATTCTTTTACTGGTTCTCGGATTTAAACGTTGGTGACT
The DNA here is from genome assembly GCA_963921185.1 of Dasysyrphus tricinctus. Lineage (NCBI taxonomy): Eukaryota > Metazoa > Arthropoda > Insecta > Diptera > Syrphidae > Dasysyrphus > Dasysyrphus tricinctus. Next base: position 186,992,642 of record OY992532.1, on the reverse strand, counting down.
TAGGACTATTTAAGAGGGTGGTGATTTATTGCAGCGGTAGCCCTCCGACGTTGAACTTCCTCACAGTATTTCCCTGTTTTGGTTTTGGTTTTGGTCTGGATATCCGTAGTCTTACTCGGACATCATTGACACTGGAGAACTGCCTTGTGTCGATCGCAATGTGTTCAATTTGGTTGGCGGTTGATTTACCAGGAATTCACATTGTCCCATTGTGTATATCAAGATGTTGGAACTGAGTACTAGCTACTACAACGTTTCGCCATGCAGCAGAGTTGATAAACCTGAGTCCGTTATCAGAGGTGATGTTGTGCAGGCTATATTTTCTAATTATGCCACCAAAGACGTCTTCTCTTCAAAGTTTGTCACAAAATGGCTGCATGAGGACCGAAAAGCACGTGCTCATAGGTATGTGAGATTCTTACTGCAAAAAATGAACCTACACTTCTCAATCGCAACTGAGTTGAAAATTATCTAGCTACAATAAGTGAGGCTATATATCTACGAATCACACGAGACAATAAACTCCTATATACACGTGAAAATAACTGTAGGTAAGCAAGAGACTTGCAGGCAAATCATGGAGCTACGCACCAACTACTATCCATCCGTAAGTGGATATACACCATTATGGTAAGACCCATCATTACCTTGTGGTGCGGTCACATGGCACAATTACCGGTCACATTACAATTACCTTGTGGTGCGGTCACATGGCACAAAAAAGCTGAATTACTCACAAGACACAACTAGGGACGTACTAGAAAAAGTCCAAATACTCGCATACTTATGCATAACTGGAGTAATGAAATTTTGCCCTACAGCAGCAATGGCAAAAGTCCTTCATCTGTCACCCTTACATGAAGCTGAGAAGGGCTGTGTAAAGGGAACCATCATGAGATTTTCCAAATAAGGAACCGGGGCAGATGCATAAGTCTCAAAATTAAGGACTGCATCCCAAATTCAGCGGGAGCAAACGTTATTGGCATTCCATTAGATAACATTATTTAAAAATACAACTTCGAGTAAAACGATAAAACAGAGTTAAGACCCAGCACTCTGCTAATGCAAATCGAAATTTTTAGATGGTCTCCAACACGACAACCAAATGTTTACGAAAATAGAGCAAAACAAATCACCAATTCAAAAATTTAAACTTTGCATATTCAAACAAAGCAAAAGGAGCCATGCTGTAATAAAAATAAAAAAAAAGAAAAAAAAAAAACCAAATGTCATTTTTGCGCACACAATAAATGTCCCGGGAAATTTAATGTGTGCGAAAAAAAGTGTAGACTTCTTCAAATAACCTGCTACAGTAAATCAATTTCACTTGTCGAACGGCATACTGCAGAACGAAATGTAGAATTCTATTTTTCGTTAATGATTTCACTGTGTCATTTTTGCATGGGATTTTTCGTTTCGCATCAGCAGCGTACTAGGCTTAAGCATAGTTTACAGTTCCGATGCAAAAAAAAAAATCAAAATTTTCAAAACGATTTTCCACCTATTCTGCGCACCAAGTTGAATAATATTCAAGGCGAAAAACGTTTGTTTTGGCCTAAACCACCCATTGAGTCATTAATTTACCCTTAATTGACAAACTATAGGCCTAAAAATGGAAAATAATAATTTTTGGATGCGAAAACCATTTGCATGCAAATAATGCCTTGAGGTGAATATATTTTTTTTTTTCGGAAGTATAAACCGACCATCAAAAAAAAATATTTTACTAACCACACTTTTTTTGCATGCAAATCAATTGCCGCTCCATTGTTTTGCATGACATTCCATGACAGCATACTTTTTTTTTTTGCATGAAACTGTAAACCAATCATGCAAACAATTAATTTTACATTTCACCTCAATTATTTTTGACATGCGAGAATATTTGCATAGATTTTTTTTTGCGCACGGGAACTGTAAACTAGGCTTTAAGTACCAAAAAAGAGTGGGTAGGCGCAGCAGTAAAATTCACTCTGAAACCAAACGCCATGAAGTGTTACTTTATGGGCCTATAGAACAAAGCTTTCCATACTGATGAGACAGTCTATTAGCATCTTTTCGCATCTTCACGCCTGCCATATCGGATAGGACGGGCAGATCGTAATCCCGAAAGAAACTACCGAAACCAAAATAATGCCTTTATGTCCGAGAGTCAAGCAGCACTCAAAGCACTGAGCTCTTACACCATCAGCTGAATTTCCTTCCTTGACAAAAACAACCAGGGTGTAACACTTCATTGGGTATTTGGTCACATCAGAGTTCAAGGAAATGAAAAGGCAGATTCCTTAGCAAAAATAGCGGCAGTAACTTTCTTAATGGGGCTTGAACCCTATTGTGATAATAAACCAAATAAAAGAACTAGAGGAGACTTACAGATCCAAAAATTGGAAATTACTCCTAAATCTGAAGCCGATGAAACTTTTACTTGGTAACTAGAACCGAGCATGTCTTACAGACTGGATCAAACTAAGTAGGAACAACTACAGTAAACTGAAAAGATACCTAAGCATTCCTGGTCTAGTAAGCAGTCCTACTTGGAGATTCTGCTGCACACAGAAGGAAAATCCAGACCATATAAATTTGGAAAATGCGATACAATTATACATCAAAGGAAAAAATACCTGGGACAGTACCTACCAAGTTAAGGAGAGCGAAATTTCCTCTCTAAAAGTCTTCCAAATAGTCCCTGAGAGAAATAAAAATGGAGGAAGAACTATAAGATAAACAATCTCAACCAGTTTTAGGTGGGAGCAGAAGGTGCAGGGAAATAACTTCGCGGGAACTACCTTCACATGAGAAAAGGAACCATAATCGATGCACATATGTACTTAAATATTTATTTTATACCAAACTAACAACATTAACATTCATATCAACATCCGGATTTCCTCTTATTTTCAATTAATGCAAATAATGTTTATTTTTCCATATTTGAATCTACTTCACGCGTTCAACACGCAACCGTTATGACTTATGACTCATGGCCTCATATGGCTTGTCTTCTATATATTTACATTCTGTTGTAAGTTTCGCTTTAGCATAAAAGAGATCGTAACGATGCGTGAAAACCATTTTCCAATATTCTGTAACTTTTTTTGCACAACAAAAACCTCATACATGCATAATAAATCGAACATCTAGAAATTTTACCACACATTAGTTTAACTCATACCTAGCTAAGCCATGCTGTGCCATCATCACCACGGTATTCCTTTTATATGGGGACATAATATTATTAAGAAGGCATTTCAGTGAAAAAAAAAACTTGTAAAACAGAATCGTGACTGAAGATAATCGTCATTACAACTTCATTGATGTTACTTTTCACACTTTGCTGGTTACCTTCGAACGGTACTAATTAGGCGAATTGCAAAAAAAAAAGGGAAAGATAAGGCAGCGCAGAATTATTCTGGTAGACGCAGAACCTTGCAATGGAAGTTCATCTAACCTCGGAAGAGAGCAAAGTACTTGGGTAAGTAACATTGTTGTGGAACGCAGTTCATTTTGTTTTGATTTCTATCTTAACATCATACTTTAACAAAAACTAAACAAAAAGAAAACAAAGCAGAATTATACTAACGGAGTGGGTATACAAATATTTTTTATATAAATTCTTTTACAGTTACGAAAGACATAGTCATACTCATTTAAGAAACAGAAAGTCTAATGTTGGTTTTCAATGCCAACGGAAGGTTAAAATCAACAGTGCATTACTGGCTAGATCAAAATGCTGGTTCCAACACAAAGGAGAATATTTTTCCAAGTGGACAAGCTATAATTTCATGCTATATTAATAATACGCACTTCCTCTCCTTGTTTTGCTTGTAATTAATACTATCAGCAACCAATTGATAACCATCAATAATATTAATTATCCCTGAAATTACAACTTTAAATGCTTAAAACAATATCTGAAAAACCTGAAACAGAATATTGGAAAGAGTAGTTCCAAAATCAGCACATTGAGGTTCACCTAGAAAAGTCTATAGGCAAATGACTTGCATTGATAATATTAGCTTTAGACTATGTTCATGTGCAAGCATTTATATACAAACAAAAGTTAAATTATAAGTTAAGAGTTAAAACCTACTCTTGTTAATCAAAGCTCTCACTTGGGGCGCAGTGAGTTCAGGTGGCTCAAAATTTAATATTTAATATCCATATGATGAATAATTGCCCTCTAAAAGTACTTGAGAGTGCTAGGACGCCATATGGCCCTAGGCTCAATGATAGGAAAATCCCTATGCACACCTCCGCGTGGTAGAGGGCGGGTAACGCTAACGTGCAGGGGGACCGAATGGATGCCGGTATAAGCAGACAACCCAGCGATGCTGGTCAGGGCACAAACTTGTCCTCGGGATGGTTAAAAGCCCCCTTAAGACGGATGAACTGCAGGCAGCGGTCAACGGCATGATAGTCTGGTGGCGGAGGAGCTTTTTTTTCGTAAAAGGCCAACGGCAGCAGCAGGTAGCGTCTGTAACCCATATTGGGCGGCTACAAAAGGCGTCTGCGGCCTCGAGCAGTTATGTGTTTGACCATACAAAAGGCGGGTGTGCCTGTCAAATCTGAGCTTATGTATGTTATTAATCATATCTCGGAAAACACCATGGTGGAAGGATATATGCAAATACATGAACTATGACAACAAATGGAAATGAGTCCCCAAGAGGTAATCTTTTTATAGAAAATCCTTCTGTAGCTTCGGCTGCAGTAAACCGCACATCGGATTTGGGGGTGCGGCATCCTTCATGTACGAGCGTCAATCAAGACGCCATAATAATAAATGAATCGTTGACAAATAGAAGAAGTCTTTCAAGAAGCCCAAATGTTACTTTTGGCTACCGCATACGTACGAAAATCGGAGCATGGAACGTTCGATCCTTGTACAGCGATGGTAGATACGAGCAGGTTGAGCGTAAAATGCTTCGTCTAAAGATCAGTATCCTGGGCATAAGCGAAACTAAGTGGAGAGGAAGAGCTGAATACAGATCAGACACTGGACAGACGAGAATGCTGTATTCCGGGGAAGATGAAAGAGAGGGTGGCCAAAGACTGCATGGTGTCGGAATTATGTTGAACGAAGAAGCGAGGCGTAGTTTGATCTCATAAGCGCCCATTTCTGCGAGATTAATGACAGCAAGGTTTCGTTCAAAAATTCGTAACGTCACAATTATACAGTGCTATGCCCCCACAAATGAAGCGACCGAGGAAGACAAAACCGCGTTCTACACTCATCTTAACTCGGTTTACAGTAGTGTTCCGAGAGCCGACATCATAGTCGTTATGGGAGACCTTAATGCCCAAGTCGGTTCAGACAATTACGGACTGGAACGCGTGATGGGAAGAAATGGCGTGGGGTCACGGAATGAAAATGGTGACTTGCTTGTCGACTTTTGTAACGCGAATCGTCTTGTGATAGGTGGGACTGTATTTAAGCATAAGACGTGCAACAAAATTACCTGGGTGCATCCGGATGGTCAAACCGAAAACCAAATTGATCATATCATGATTCAGAAGCGATGGAGGAAGTCTATGTGTGATGTCCGAAGTATAAGAAATGCCGATGTGGGAAGCGACCACCATTTGGTTCTGATGAGTCTCAAACTACGAACCGCTGCCGTACAAAAACCAGCGCAGGATGCAGCAAGGAGCACAAAATTCATTACTAATGCTTTAAATGACCCCAACATATGTCGAAACTATGTCACCACCCTTAACGACAGAGCCTCGTCATTAAATGGAATCCAGAATTCAACAATTGATGAGATGTGGGGTGAAATTAAAAGTGTTTTTATGGAGGCTGGATCCGAAACTGTACCCAAGCGAACGAGACGTAGAGACTCTTGGATATCCCAACACACCTGGGATAAGATCGAACTTCGCAAATCGTTGAAAATCCAAATAAATGCCGAAGCTGATGTTCAACGAAAGGCTGACTTGCGAAGAGAGTACCGCATTGCACATAAGATGGTCTATCGTTGTGTGAGACGTGACAAGAGGGTGAGGTTAGATGGGCTCGCAGATAATGCGGAAATCGCTGCCAGAAGAGGAGATATCCGGGAATTGTACCAAATAGCCAAAGATGTGATCGGGAAAAAAAGCAACACCAATCATCCTGTAATGGATGTGGATGGCACACTTTTGGTATCAATTGAGGATCAGCTTCGTAGATGGAAGGACCATTTTTGTGCCCTGCTAAATGAGGATTCAGTTGAACAGAGTGCTGAAGTGCCCCAACTAAACGAGATGCGCAGGTCCTATAGGGGTATTGACATCGAACCCCCGTCAGAATCGGAAATCCAGACATCAATAAATCTCCTCAAAAACAACAAGGCAGCTGGACTGGACGGAATACCAGCTGAATTCCTGAAAGCCGATCCCGTAACAGCGGCTAGTATTTTACATCCGTTGATAAAAAGCATTTGGGAAAACGAATGCTATCCCAGGGATTGGAAGGATGGTGTGATTGTTAAGTTGCCAAAGAAAGGTGACTTAAAGAATTGCAACAATTGGCGTGGTATCACCGTTTTGTCCGTTTTCCCAAAACTAATGGCAACCATCATTCTCGAGCGAATAAAAGTTAGAATTCGAGTCTACACTCAAGAGGCATCAAGCTGGCTTCCGCAGTGGTCGATCGTGTGTCGACCATATCAACACCCTGCGTATCGTCCTCGAGCAGTCGATGGAATTTCAATCACCGCTTTACCTCATGTTCGTGGATTTTGAGAAGGCCTTTGATCGAGTTAACCGAGAATGTATATGGAGATCGTTGCTTGGTAGAGGAATTCCACCAAAAATTGTTGCCATTATTAAAGAGTCCTACAACAACGCAAGGTGTTTTGTTTTGCACAATGGGCAGCTATCCGACTCCTTCGTAGTGCAACAGGGTGTGAGACAAGGGGATGTTTTATCGCCAATTCTCTTCCTGCTGGCGATGGACGACGTATTGACGGCCAGTGTTGGTACAGCTGAGCGACAGGGCATTCAATGGAGACCGTTCGAAAGGCTCAGTCATTTAGACAATGCCGATGACATATGTCTACTGGCAAATAACATCAGTGGGCTGAACGGGATGTGCCAAACGCTGCAAGTGAAGGGAGAATCGAGTGGTCTAAGAATAAACAGCAAAAAGACAAAAATAATGCTCACAGGCCGCTCCACACAGCAGCGTATTATTCTACAGGAGACGCCAGTTGAAGTAGTGGAACAGTTCAACTACCTTGGCAGTATTGTTTCTGCAAACGATGGTATGGATCTGGACGTTAAAAGTAGAATGAATAAAGCTCGTGCTGCCTTCGGTACCCTGTCCCCAATTTGGAAATCCAGTCAAATCTCCTTACGCACTAAGTTGAGATTCTTCGAATCCAATGTCAAATCCGTGCTGTTATATGCTTGTAAAACCTGGAAGGTCACGTCTACCATTTCGAAGAAATTGCAGACTTTTGTTAATCGCTGTCTTCGCCACATCCTAAAGATTCGCTGGCCACAAATAATATCAAAAATGAGGAATTGTGGCGCAGGACAAGTCAAGAGCGGCTGGACGTCGACATAAGAAAGCGTAAGTGGCTTTGGATTGGTCACACACTGAGGAAACCAAACGATGAAATTGCAAAGCAGTCCTTTGAATGGAATCCTCAGGGTGCACGGCGGGTTGGAAGACCAAGAACAACATGGAAATAAATTGTCTTAGCGGAAGCAGAATCCCAGAGAAAGACGTGGCCACAGCTAAAGTACCTTGCAGCAGACCGTGAAGGATGGAGACGTTTTGTTGACGCCCTCATTGCAGACTATTTCAATATACGAGGGCGGGTCAATAAGTCCCTGAAAATAAAAAGAAGGAATCTCTTTTTAGAAAGAAAACGTTTATTTCTCGACATGGTCTCACTTTAGCTCAACACACTGCATCCAAGGTTTTTCTAATTTTTGTATTCCTTTCAAAAAATAGGTTTAATCGAAAGCCTCAAAATATGCCATTTGTTTCTTGAATAACCTCAGCATTTCCCCCGAGCCATTTCTTCATATTGCGAAATAAATAAAATGCACGACTGGGTCGCACGTACTTGCTCTTATGTTGAAGACACTGTGGGTTTTAGAAAATTGTATATAAAAATAACATGCAAATTAGGAGAGAAAAATGTAGAGAAGCATGAAAAACGGCATTTTAATTGGCTAAAACAACTCTTTTGACAGTTTGAGCTGAACAAAAAGAATGCCATCTTAATTTGTGATTGAATATGATTGTATGGGAAAAAAAATTTAAAATCGTTGGAGCGGTTTTTTAAATAATTAATTTTTTTCTATAAAATTCTTAAAATATTTTTAAGAACAAATTTTGGAATGCAAATCTAAAGTATATATTTACTTACTTACTTATCCGGCTCCCGATCCATGAAGGGTCTCTGCCTGAGATATTGCGGTCTTCCATCGGTTGCGCTCTCTCGCACGCTCCCTCCAGTCGTCGAGACCAAGCGCTCTTGCGTCTGTGACCGCCTGGAGCGGAGGTTCGGTCTTCCTGGTCGTCTCGAACCTGGGGGCTGGGATTCGAAGATTTTCTTGGCTGGAGCGTTGTTGTCCATTCGCTCGATTTGGCCGAGCCAGGGTAGTCGACGTGTTTTAGCTCTTTGGACTACATCCACATCTTGGTACAGCTCATACAGTTCACGATTGAATCTTCTCCTCCAATCGCCCTCTTCGCATATAGGACCAAATATCCGCCGAAGAATTTTTCTCTCGAAAGTGCCCAGTATCAATTCCCCTTTTTTACTTATCGTCCAGCACTCGGCGCCGTAGAGTAGAACTGGTAAAATAGCGTTTTTTATAGCGTGCACTTTGTCTTTCGGGAAAGGAGTTTTGAACCCATTTGTTTGGCCAAACCGAAGTAGCAGCGGTTCGCTAGGGTAATTCTTCGTCGGATTTCCACTAAGGTGTCGTTCGTGGGATTGATGTTTGTTCCGAGGTAGGTGAACTCCTTGACTACCTCGAAATTACTGCTACCAACAGTGACGTTTTGTCCTAGGCGATGGACAGATGAGGCTTTGTTTGTTGATAGCATATACTTTCTTTTGTCCTCATTCACTTCAAGACCAACGCGTTTCGCCTGTTTATCAATAGCTGTGAATGCTTCAAGTACAGCTCTCTTGGAGCGGCCGATGATGTCGATGTCGTCCGCATAGCCAAGCAGTTGAGAAGACCTGTTGAAGATAGTGCCTTCCATGTTAACACCACTCTTGCGCACTATCTGCTCCAGGACTAGGTTGAAGAAATCATATGATAGCACATCTCCTTGTCTGAACCCTGTACACGTCTGGAATAACTCGGATGAGCTATTACCTATTTGCACGTTGCACCGCGTATTTTGTAACGTCATGCGGCATAGCTGGATCAGTTTTTTCGGGATCCCGAGTTCCGCCATCGCCAAAAGAAGCTCTTGGCGACTTATGCTATCATATGCGGCTTTAAAGTCGATGAATAGGTGGTGGGTCTCGAATTGAAATTCGTTGGTCTTTTCCAGGATTTAGTATATATTTTTGTGTATATAAAAACAAAATTTGAAAAAAAATTGTCAACCCGTTTTTGAGATATCGAATTTTCAACAAAAAAATTTTAAAACTTTTTTTAAAAATTCAAAAACTTTTTTTTTGAAAATTTTGATATGCAATATTATTTAATTTAATCTGAAATTTTTATATAAGAAAATTCATCTAAATCAAAATAAAAAAATACGTTCTATGACAGGTACTATTAATAGTTGCTAAGTGTAAAATTTTATAATTTTTGGTAGTAGATCGTACCAATCTATATCAATATAGAAAAAGTTTAATCAAAATCGTAGGAGTCTTTTTTGAGACTAAAAATATTTTCCTTTGCGGTTTTTCAACTTTTGTATGGAAGGTACCGTTATTTTTTCATAAATGAAAAATTTTTTAAAAAAATATTTTAGAGAGTACTTAAAAACTATCAAGTATTAAGTTTCAAAAAAATCGATTTTGTCGTTTTCAAAATACATATTTGATTTTCCGAAAAAAATTTTGAAACATTTTTTAAAAATCCAAAAAATATTTTTTCAAAAATATTGGTACACAAAACTATTATTTTTTTTGGAAGCTTCTGTATAAAAACAATAGTTGAAATCGGTTGCAGGTACCGTTTTGAAGAAAATTAAAAATTAAAAAAATGGTTCTTTGGGAGGTACCATTAATAACCATTTTTTAAAAATGGTTTTCCACTCTTTACTAAAATAAATTTACTGAATTTTTTTTAAGAAAAGTTGTCGAGCCGTTTTTGAGAAAAATACGATTATGTAAAATTGCTAAAGAAAAATTGTACCGTTATTTTTGTTTCTAAAAAAAAAATGAAAAAAACGTGTCGGCAGAAGTTGAAGAAAATCGATCGAGCCGTTTAGGCTGCAGACGAACAGACAGACAGAATTGTGTTTTGGTGTTCTCTATCATCGTAATATCATGTTTGATTGTTATCTCAAAATTTTTTTTTGCACGAATCCAAAACTAGCCTTATAGTTATAGTACCTATAATCGCAAGTAAAAATAGTCGCAGGGAGCCAAAACAGGAAAATAAGCTGGATGGGATATTAACTGGTATCTTAATTCTTGCTATTAAGCCGTTAAGAATGCGGACTTGTGCGAAGAAGCTTTGTCTTAATGAAAAGGAAATATTTTTCCTCTCCAAATGAGGTATTTTTCTCTTTAAATCAACGTCGAATCGCTTCAAAAGGTCAGTCAGGTCAATAAGCACTGGTAGTCGTCTTACCATAATTAAGGTAATCGATATGGATGACATCGCGAAAAACCGTCGCCATCACCTTGTTTGCCGATATACCTATTTTTGGTTTTCCTTGGCTTGGATTCACCTGGAGCAGTCCATCGTTTAGACCAGCTATACTCAACCTGCGGCCCGCGGGCCGCATGTGGCCCGCCGAGCTTTCATAAGTGGCCCACCTGGCATTCTAAAAATAATAAATATGCGATGTCATAGAAAAACTGAATACCATCAATACAAATTAAAAGGCGTTTGGAAAAAGTGCCTACATGCGTGTTTTGTTGACCTCCTTAATGTGAACATTAAGAAATACTTCATATTAAGGCAAATTTTCAAAAGCATCAACAACAAGTTAACTTCACACTTGAACTTCAGTAACTCTACGGCTGAATGTGGAATGTATCTTAATGTTCACATTAAGGAGGCAAACTAAACACGCCTAATATTGGGAAATAACGCTTAAAAAAAGACTGAACATTTGTGATGATATTTCCTTGTTTCATTTTTTTAATGTAAAGAAACAATGCCCAAAATAATAAATAAATTAAATATTATCAAATGGGAAATAAATCCCAAAACAGGAAACATTTTCAAATAAAGACTGTTTGTCAATGAATGACATCAAATTTGAAAGCAAGTGGAAGTAGCCCAATTGACAAATGAAATGTCACTTTGTATTTTCGTTTTCGCGAATGACAGACCAAGAAAATATTTTGCTAACATTAGCCGCATTTTATTATCCAGATGATCTGATCCGGATCAATTTCTAACATGTGATCCTGCTTTTCATCTGGATCTATTTCAATGATCCGAAAATTACTATTGTGAATGTGTCTCAAATGTGCCAAGAAAAGAGACAACAAACACGTGAAAAATAAACAAACATAATGCAAACAAAGATCTTGTCTGTTTTATTTATCATGATCTATTCCGGATCAGACCATGAGGATAATAAAATTGGGCTTTTATTTGACAGCTAATTAAACTCAAATTGAAAGTGATCTTGAGACGTTTGGCCGTGTTTAGACGTTCCAGTATTTACATATCACTTCACTGAGGGAGTGGGAGCGAGATGTGAATACTGAAAAGTAAAAAAGTCCATTTTTTCAGTCCAATGTGAACACCGTCTTTGAACGGTTTTGCTCTCAAAAATGAAGTCTAAAATTAAAAAAAATAAGACTGTGAAACGAGTGACCACAACATATAGTTTCTTTCGTCTTCTTCAGATGGTGATAATGTTCCTGACAGGAAAAAGTCAGAAAGTCAACCCTGGAGTGAACAATGGAAATCAATCGCTGATACAAAAAATACAGATATTCACTTATACTTGGGATATACATACAAGGAATTTTGGAGCACCGCCCCCAAAAATATTAATCCGTTCAAGGAAATACCCGAATCCTATAAACATCACTTGGATCTACATACGTTTGGGAATCATCGTTTTCGTTCATACAAAATGTGTAGGTACAGAAAGAAAACATATGGAAGAATTAATTTAGCATGTTGGAATAAGCCAGGTTTTGAAAAAGTGTTCAGTTTTCAAAAATCAAATTAATTTTTGTATTAAAATGAATTAACCAGTAGTACATAAAGTAATTCATGTTGCGGCCCGAAGTACCAAAGCTAAAACGTCTTTTTGGCCCTTAAGAAAAAAAGGTTGAGTATGGCTGGTTTAGACTGTTCTCTGGTCTCTGGTGCGTGGTGATGAATCCATGTTGCAACAACAGTCACAAATCGGCACAAAAACTCGCTTGGATTACGGTTGAAGATGGTCAAACACTCCTTCAAAATGTTTAAACGGTTTCATTTGTTATCGATCAAAAGCCAACGTGGCACCCATTTTGCGGAATGCTTTTTCATGGCCAAATATTTGCAAAATGGTAACTACCGAGCCGTGTGACAAGCCCGTAGCCTCCTCGAGTTCCCTTACTCTCACTTGTCCAGTATAAGACCATGAATTTTGTCGACTATCTCCGGTGTAGCGAATAATGTTTTATCAGCTCCCAAAATTAGGATTTTTCCACTTTGTCGAAAACTTTTTGATCACCGCTGATTAAAACCGCTAAAAAATAGATTTTTTTGACAGATATGAATAACAAGTTCAAGACATTCATCTGAAATATATCCTTCATTACATCCAGATTATGTTGGATTTGAGATTGCAAGGTCATAAGGTCATATATTTTCAAGGACTTACTGGCCCACCCTCAAACACAATTTTAGTTATAATTTGTTTAATTGTTGAACAATCACGATGACTCTAATTTATTAAATTTTTGATTTGAAATTAAAACACCATTAAATTTTGAGTCAACCAACAAAAACTTTTTTATTTTATTTTCAAAGAAAACAAAAATGAATAAAAAGAGATTTTTAAATACTTTGTATGCATTTCAACCGGTGTACCGGTCATCTTCAGCAACACGACTGAGAGATATAGTTGTCACTTATATAAACATAGAACATTATAAATTATATAAATGAAAGTTAGAGCAGTACAGATATAAGTAATGATATGTAAATTACATGAAAATAAATAGAGTGACTAATTTAGCAATTTTTTGTATTTTTTAATTTGTATATAAGTAAAGTGTAAACGAGAAAACAGTTTAAAAACAATTGAATAGACATGATTCTACATTGCCATTATCTGCGTTTAATGCAGAGTTGTCTGTTTGTATGTAGTAACTTTCGGTTGCATCAAGTTTATTGCTATCTGAAACGCTTGCCAATAAACGAACATTATTTAAAGTGATTGGCAAGTGTTGTTCTTGTAATGCGTGGGCTGCAATTGGTGATTTTTTTGGATCGTTGTTCTTGATGTAGTTTTGATGATCTTTGAATCGCGTTAAAATTGATCTCTAAGTTTGTCCATAGTATTTTCGTCCACAGTTGCATTTGATTTCGTAAACACCAGATTTTTCTAAGCTTTGTTTTTTGTCTTTAATGCTTGTCAATTTGTTTTTAAGTTTAAATTTATTAGAATATACCAAAACCATTTTGTTGCGGTGGAAAAGTGTTCTTAGGCCATTTGTAATGTCTGGGGCGAAGGTTATTGAAACACGGCTAAAATCAGCTGTTTGTGTTTTTCTATTTTGTGTGAATAACGTTGAAAGTTCTTCTTTTCTGCGCTTATTTGCATGTTGTTGGATGATTTTGTCAATTAGTTGTGATCCGTAACCATTTATTTTGGCTGTGTTTATTATGTATGTGTATTCTTCTTTGTAATATTTGTTAGATAGTGGTAGACTGACTAGTCTATGTGCCAAAGAATGGAATGCCGATAATTTGTGTTGGATTGGTGCGAGTGCGTTGCTTGGAATATACCTAGACGTGCTCGTTGGCTTATGATAAATGGCTATTTCAATCCGATTTGAAGCATTTCTAATTAGTTTTAAATCAAAAAAGTTTATGGTGGAACTCTCTTCTAGTTCATAAGTAAATTTAATGCTGGTATGTTGGCTGTTTAAAATGGATAACAAATCATTTACCTTATCTCTTTTTATAATTGTGAAGACATCATCAACGTAGCGGAGCCAGATTGGTGGGAGATGTCCTTTCTCCTTTATGTCCATTTCAAAATCCGCCATGAACATCTCGGCGATTAGTGATGGGTAGGACACGAATTTGATATGAGTTTGTATGAGGTACTCATTTTTCGAAATGAGGTGGTACTTTGTCCCACCTCAAATGTCCCATGGGACAAACCTATTTAAAGGGACATTTTAACTTCAAAATTTAAATTTTTCAATAATGTCTCTTCAATTCTGTTGATCATGAAATTTGAATAAAACATATAAATTAAGTAATGTCAAATAAAAAACTAAAAACAATCATGAGGTTCAAAGCCTAAGTAACTAAGCAGTGAGGACAGGGATAAATAAACAACTCTTTTTTTAGCTACTTTTAAAATGTTGGTATTCCTATACATACTTTAGCTGGTTTCTCAGTTTCTGGAAACTATCGATTCTCAATTTTATTTACAAAGTAGGTACGCAATAACAACAAACAATGATAGATAAGTCACTGCAGGTTACAGGTAGGACTATTTTAAATTTAATTAAAAAAACAACGATCAAATGGAGTCTAGAGTGGGTTGTAGAAGTCGAATTATAGAAAGAAGGGAGTAGTAGTCTATAAACTGGACTAAACACTAATCACGCAACCGAACAAAAAACAAAGGATATTTTTTTCATAATCTCTAAAAAACACACAACAAGAAAATGAATGCAGTTGCATAACAAAACACACTTTCCTTCAAACAATAACAAACCTCCTTCTCCTTCAAACAAACAATACAAAAAAACACCTTCAATTTTCAACCCTTTGCATGATTATCTGCAATTCTGCATACATAAGAGCCTGCTTAGATTGGGAAAATTGAGTCCGGACTCGTGAGTCTCATCGTGTCTACATTAGAAAGTTTGAGGCACCTCAAAACACATAGAAACAACAACAACTTCAATGTTTTGCGCATTGAAACAACAACAAAATGAGACTCATGAGTCGGATGTTTATGTTTTCTTCATGCCCCACGACATCCCTGACCCCCCACTTCTCTTGTCCAGAAACCGCCGTGAGACCGGTCTCAGCCTTCCCAATCTAAGCAGCGTCTAACTCCATTATTTTTGTTATATTGTAGTACAACATTCGTATGTCCTCCTCCATTCTATTGCTGTTGGAGTTTGTTGGTGGGAGAGAGAATGTACTATTGTATTGAGTACGAGGCATTTCCTCATACTCATACACTTTACACTCAACTTTATTCTTCATCAGTCCCTTTCATCGTTGATCGTTCATCTTAATCGACAACGACAAGAGTGAATAGTGAAGTACGAATAGCTTTTTTTTCCTGCACCCAAAAAAAATATTAGTAAAATGGCTACGAATGACATTCGTGGCAAAAATATTCGTATATTGTACGAATATTCGTAAAATATACGAAGTATTTTGTATCGTGATATCTTTACGAATTCATTCGTGAAGTGATACTAATATCCGTAGTAGTATCCACGAATTAATTCGTTTTATATACTAATTATATTCGTAAATAAAAATTTGACGACTGGCATGAGTGCATTGTACGATTTATTATGTACATATAAATAATAACATTCGTTAATTTCTCTTACGAATAACTTCGTAATTTCTTCCAATACATTCGTAGTATTTACTAATGATTTCGTACTATTTACTAATTAAAACTAATATTAGTACACAAAAATCATTCGTAGGGTGATCATACGCATTATTCGTAGCATGTACGAAGCATTAGTCTAGTTTTATTAAAAACAATCGAAAATCCCGTTATTTCTTTTGGTATGCGTATTTCATTCCCCAGTCAGTTGAAACGTGTTATTTATTAGTTTGTAGTGCGTCGCGCCGCGTCTGTAGAACAAATTTGTATTGCGTTGAAAATAAATTATTAAGTACCTAAAAATTATTAAGAAATATTTAATAAATACAAATATATTGTATTAATTGATAAGTAAACAAAAATAAAGTTATTAAGAAAAGT